>OU862927.1:7070662-8430949 GCA_917880885.1 Limnephilus marmoratus | reverse complement strand
ATTGGTCTTGAAGAGACCCATGTTGTAGGAAGGGGAAAACCCAGAGGCCGGCAAATCGTTCCATAGCCGAGCTGTTGAGCACAAGAACGAGTCGAAGAAGCGACTAGTTCTCATGTGACAAATGTCAACCGTGTACATATGTTGGGCACGCGTTTGGCGTGTTTCCCGACTATGCACCGGTGCCGAAGGGATCAATGATGCTAGTTTCTTGGAGCATCTTCCATTGAAATACCGGTAGAACAAGGATAGCATTCCCACCCGACGCCTGTGCCCTAAAGATTGCAATCCGTCTGTTAAAATGGGAGAATTTATCAAACGGATCGCCCGCTTCTGCACAGAATCGAGGTTATTTTTCAGATATTTTGGAGCTCCAGACCAGAGATGGCTACCAAATTCAACTGTGGGGCGGACTTGCGATTTGTACAAGGCTAGTAGTTGTGTACTATTAAAGTATCTGCGGGCCTTGTACAGTACGCTCAGTTTTTGAGAGGCTAGCTTTACTCTGGCTTCGATGGAGCCCCCATATCTGAGCTGGTCACTTAGAGTTACATCGAGCATATCAATAGAGGGCCTGTTCGGAAGGTTGCTTCCGTTGAAGGAGACGAGATTTTCATTTCGATTGCGAGACGTAATAATACATTAAATACATTTCTCTGTGTGTATGCAATTTGAATAATAATTTTATTATTTTGAAACATTTTTGTTTATTATTTATTAATAAATTATGGGAAAATGAGAAGTTATGGGAGGAGTTTGTCGATTAAAAATAGGTGGTGCCCGCCACCCTACCGATATTTTAGAATGTGCTCTAGAGTACAAAAAGGTTGGGAACCCCTGCGCTACAGCATAGCGTTTACATTACCAAGTTGGAAATTTGAAACGAGCGCTTACCATGCGCTTATCACATATATGATCAAGAATCATTGGTTAACGTTTGTCAGGTAAATGAGTTAGTCTACCTACCAGAATCAGACGAAATTCTCGAGGGTAACTTGAATAAGTCATCACTGCCGGACGTCACACTTGCTTCTAAAATAAAGCATAATAATGTAATATTCCAAAACTAAGCATCACTACCGTTAATTGCTAAAACATTTCACAATAATAAGTAACGTGATGTTGGTATGTAATGAAAAATACCTAAGATTATTGTATATTATCAGTAATTATTATGTAGCTACCTGAATCTGAAGAGTTTGCAAATAGATCATCCAGTTTTTTCTCCATTTCATTAATTACGGCTCTTTTACCCTCTGAAATTGGCGAACCTTCTTCACTTGTACTAGATATATTTTTATCTATAAAATAACAAAACACATTAAAAATCATAAACATAATAAAACAATAAGCATAATTATTGTACTCATGTGAAAATCAACAAGCATTATTATTAAAATAACAGTGCAAAGCGTTTTCATAGAGACCATAACTTAAAAATGCAACGCATTATAACGTAATTTTATTAAAAAACACTTTTATTAAGTCATTGAGAGTAATAATTTATATGTAGCTACCTGAATCTGGAGAGTTTGCAAATAGATCATCCAGTTTTTCTTCCATTTCATTAATTACGGCTCTTTTACCCTCTGAAATTGGCGAACCTTCTTCACTTGTACTAGATATATTTTTATCTATAAAATAACAAAACACATTAAAAATCATAAAGATAATAAAACAATAAGCATAATTATTGTACTCATGTGAAAATCAACAAGCATTATTATTAAAATAACAGTGCAAAGCGTTTTCATAGAGACCATAACATAAAAATGCAACGCATTATAACGTAATTTTATTAAAAAACACTTTTATTAAGTAATTGAGAGTAATAATTTATATGTAGCTACCTGAATCTGGAGAGTTTGCAAATAGATCATCCAGTTTTTCTTCCATTTCATTAATTACGGCTCTTTTACCCTCTGAAATTCGCGAACCTTCTTCACTTGTACTAGATATATTTTTATCTATAAAATAACAAAACACATTAAAAATCATAAACATAATAAAACAATACGCATAATTATCGTACTTATGTGAAAATCAACAAGAATTATTATTAAAATATCAGTGAAAAGCGTTTTTATAGAGACCATAACCTAAAAATGCAACGCATTATAATGTAATTTTACCTAAAAAAACATTCGGTTCGCACTGGTCACGATTATTACGAATAATCTTTAGAAACCACTTTAGATTCGCCTTAATTACTATATAAGGAAACTTTTTATTACACAATAAATATTATTCGTAATAAGCGTGGCCAGTCTGAACCATTGTATGGTCCGAATCGATAATTACCAAACATTTTTGTTATGTCATTGATTGTAATAATTCATTATGCAACACAATATTTTAGGTTATATGATAAAATCTTACCGTTAATTGAAGAATCCATTGACATCGCAATAATGGTATTAATTCTCTGCCGTGACATTTTATAAAATGCGAAAGAAAAGGATTCATACGCCAAATTCCACACGCGATTGGATGCGCTGGGCGGCCGCGGCGTCATAAATATTAAATAGGTATACCAATCTAGCGCAAATATCAACTTAACATCGAGACAGTGTTGCCAACTTTATTTTGACCAATTCACAAATTGTGGTACCGTAACCCATCAAACCACCGTATTATGCCAGTAAGTTAATACCTAAATATTATTTTTTTACAGTGAATACCGCACAAGAGTCCCAACTGTTCCCGTCTGGAGCCAGTGAGACTATGGCATCCCCAGTATGTTATGAGGCTGAAGGTAATGGATAGGGGAAGGAGGTGGGGAAGATGAAGGTTGGGAAGTACCTGGCTATTCGGATCTGGTTACTAAACACGGCCAAAGCCATTTTCAAGCAATGTTTCAATTCTGAATGGTGGTCTTACAGCAGGGCGATACTGAGAGTATCTTTCACTCTGGAACGTGCCGCAAATATACTTTATATTATTTTAAATGAATTAATTGTGAAATAACATAAATTAATCAAATAAAATTTGAGACCTGCGGATTGTGAGTCAAGGGTCTTACTCCTGGACTATGTAGGCAGTATATTGTAATTTATTTTTAAATTATTGTTTATTTTTGTTCATAATATTTTTTATAAAATACACCCAAACAACAATAAAACACCTTTTTATTATCTACTACAATACAACTAGAGACAATTCTTTTGAAAAATAGTCACGCGTAAAGTAATTACCTAGGTACAGAGCATTTTTTTAAATGAAAAACTTGTTAGATTTCTTAAATATGATAATATTATAATCCATTATAAAAATTACGTTCTACTAAAAAAACATTTAAACAAATTAATATAACTGTATGAAAAAACATATTAAATGAGTACCTAATATATTTCTGAAATTTTTAGAAAACCCTGTATAGATATCATCACATTACAACTGACTATGCTTTCGGAACGCAAAAGACAAATACATAATTACGTAGCAAATATTTTATTTATTAAAGAAAAACTACATAAATGTGTATTAAAATACGAAATAATATAAATCTTGTATTAAAAACAAAAACAATTAACACAAAATTAATAACGATATTATAAAAGCAATTCGTAAATCAATCTTCAATTTTAAAATGGCGCGCGAATAGCCGCTAAATATTACTCGTATAATAATATAATGTCTAACTAACAGTCCACAGCGAGCGCTTGACAGTCTGGCTACTTATGTAGATAGAATACAACATAACATACCGGCAAACATATAACATATCGCAAAAGATTCAATCTGACATAGCAATGTCATGCGATAATAGATTTTGAGGAATTTAACCATTGAGTTCAATATCGCAAAGCATTGATAAACGACTTGGAGTTTGAATGATATTGTATGACGAGAACATCCAGTAACGTCGCATGCCATGATGTTATAGATGCGATAAAAAGTGTACCCAGTTGATGTTCTAAGTATGGATGAATATTTACTGATAAAAAACGCATTCCGGAGCATTAACGGTCCACGTAAAAATGTCATTTATTCACTCAAAAATATTTTTTACACCGTTCGACTCGTCTCATCGAGTTTGATATGATGGACTTAAAAAAAAAAAAAAACGATGAGCCACTAAGTGCCCAAATGAGCCAGTAAGTCAAAATGATCAAGAAGTTCCGGTAATTAAAGGACGCTTTGAGCCACTAAATGCCGTAACATAAACCTATATATATATATATATATATATATATACATCCCGCTATCATTGCTGCGTCCTTTCATCAGATCGACATTACTGCGTCTATCTGAAGGACTTAATTTTACATAGTTTTAACTAAAGTATATACTAGCTTTTAAGTGTTTGATTGTAGCTAGGTATTTATATTTTTGAAAATAATGATTTTAAAAATATACAAAAATAAAAAAACGCCCTTCAAAGTTCCACCAATCCGAACTCCTTTCATATTCAATGCAGTGAGGCATCCTGCATATATTTTCTTCAATTTGGTCCACAATGTAGCGTCCAATTATATATTCATTTTCATGTTGATGACAAACCAACGTCTTGCGACGTTGCCGCTTATTTGTTCAAGTTTTTGGTTGGACGACTGTAAAGTTATTAATAGAATATGAAAGTGCCAATAAGACTGGCCAATATGTTGCGGACTCTAATCAACCCGGCGGCGATGCGCACGTAATATTTATTAAATTGGTATGGGATTTTTTTGAGACTTATCATTCCGAATTAAAACGTTGCTTGAAGGGCGATTAGTTATTTTTAGTGACTAGATCTGTATTGCTGGGACCTTTATAAGCGTCCTCTTCTCCCCATTTTGATTCCGCATCACGACAGTGATTACCATATAAGGACTTTATTACTACAACACGATAATCAGTAGGTATATTTTGCGACCTATTATTTAAAAAGAAACCGTAGTCTTCCGAAAGATTCAATTTGGGAGGCGGGTATGGTACCGCTGCCCTGGGAACCCATTTGGATAATCTTGACATTAAGACCTCTGCCATAGGTCACCCCAAGTGGTTCGCTACGTTTGGTAACTTAGCAGGGGTGCCCTATAATATTCTATGCTCATGTGGTGGGGTTTATCTGGTTCTTGGCGGCGGGTGCGTCTACCCACCAGCTTCATAACAGGCCGGATCGGGAGAGAATGGTTGAGGGATTGGTTGGTTGATTCTCCAGCCGTACTCTCTCGGAACATCACCTTGCACCGCAGTGGGAGGGATGGATTCATACGTCCCTCACTTCTGAACACACTCCCCCAGATTCCTACCAACCCCTGGTATCCCTTTCTTTCCCAGAACTTCTTCCCTTTCTTCACCTAAAAAGTCTCTCCAAACAGCATCGCCAAAGATAGCATAGGCCCTGAGGAAAATTATTTTAATAATGAATGAAGAATTAAATTATAATTATATTAATGCTTTTCATATAAATGCTGTCACCCCAAGGGGTTCGCTACGTTTGTTGACTTAGCAGGGGTAACCGGGTTCATGGGGTGAGGTTTATCCAGGTTTTGGTGACCGATGCGTCTGCCCACCTGCTGCGTGGTGGGTATAATCGAGAGAGACTGGTTGAGGGTGGTCTTTTATTCTCTCCAGCCATAATCTCTCGACACATCGCCTTGCAACGCAGTGGGAGGATTGGATTCATATGTCCATCACTCCTGGACACCTACCTCAGGGCTTCCTGTGGAAATTTCTCCTGCCCCCCCCTGGCTAATGTAAAAATAATCTTTATTTAAAAACGAATGTTTATGTACCTAAAGCATTCATACGATTACGATGATAATTTGGAGATTTGTCGTGCGCATGCCCGCGATGGTTTCTGTGGTGAGCTCTAGCGCTATTCTTTTGGCATTCATCCGATAGCGATGAAACTTTGGTGAGTTGTTATGCGCACATCCGTGAATTTTTCTATATATAATAGTGAGCTCTGGCGTTATGAAATTTGGATAAAAAATTACAATGAGTGGCGTGCGAGTTGTTTGAAATGTATGTTTTTCATTTAGTTTCGCTTCAAGGAGTGATGGAAGGAGGGGAAGGGGAAGGGGAAATTTGGGGATTGGTTCGCGGAAGGGGAGAAAGCAGGGAAGATGGGAAGGTGGAAAGGAACGCAAGAGGGGTGAGGGTCGCGAGAGTGTAACGAGGGCGCATGGGAAAGGACACACATGAGAGGGTGAGGGTAAGGGATGGAGGACGAGGGATGGTAGAGGGAGGGATTGCAAAGGTGACATAGTAACGGTAGGGTATAGAAGGGAGTAAATTTGGAAATGGGAACCTTTCCGAAATTCCAAAAATGTTTTAAAGATTGGAAGGCTAAAACAGTATTTAAAATATACAGTAAATGTATTTTTATTGTACAACGAACGAAAGGAGATGCTGAGAATTGGTACAAGGAGAATCTAGAAAATTTAAAGGAATCGTGACCTGCAATGTTGGGTTTTGAATTGATATTGTGCTCAGTACCTACCTGAATGTCATTTTTCGATCCTACCCCCACCAACCATGTCACCTTGCTGAAAAAAGGCTTGGAACAATAACAACCAACAGTGTGCACCTACAACTGATCGACTTGTGACATTGGAAGGAACTGGTTTTTTCTTTAAGTTTGTGCTCGTCTTCGAATTTGGTAAGTGACTTGGCTTTCTTTACTTCCTTCTAGTTCCAGAGATTTACCAGACACATATAAGCATTCAATTCATTTCGTAATTTTTGTTTATTTAGCAATTTACAGTCCACCATTCGCCTGTTGCATTTGAGGCTGTCATTTCGGACAGTTTCGGATGCAACATACTGGTCCAATCGTGCCAGATTTCGTGAGCATTTTGGAGTTGAATGCTTGTATGTGTTTTTCCAATAACCTTGATCCTGTGTTCCTAATATTCCTGGCATTTCGGCTTTCGAATTGGGCACATTGTCACCTTCAAAAGGGGTTAAATTTCGTGGTAAATTTCACATTTTTCGTTTGTTGAATTTCTATTTTCAAATATTATCAAAATGGCTGCTTCTGCTAGTGTTCGCAATAAATTGGCCATTCTAGGTCTCCGGGAGATTCATGATTCATCGATCAGAGCAGTTGTTTCTGGTAATTTATTAGATAGAAATAATTTACTGGTTAGAATTAAGGATATTGAAAAGCAAAGGGATGATTTTGTTGAATCTTATATTATTCTAGAAACGTCAAAAAGTGAGGAGTTAAAATTAACAGATTTGGAAAATAAATATAAATCTTTTATGAACATGTATTTTGAAATTCATACGAATTATCTAGCAGTTTTTCCACCTAAGGAAGATTCTATAAAAACATCAAATAGTCACGGTTTTTCACTTCCTAAAATTAGTTTGCCAACTTTTTCGGGTGGAATTACTGAATGGATAAACTTTATAAATACGTATGATGCAATTATTCATGATAATGAATCTCTAAGTGACATACATAAATTACATTATTTGTTAGGAGCACTATCGGGTGACGCGTTGAAAATTATAAAGCATCTTCCTGTTTCCGCAATCAATTATCCAATTGCTTACAATTTGTTGAGAGATCGTTTTCATAACAAACGGATAATTGCGGACAGACACATAGAGAACATTATCTCATGCCCCATAATTAAAAAGGATTCGCTTAGATCTGTCGTTAATGTTTTGAAGGAAAATATTCAGGCATTAGAAGCGTTACATTTTCCAACAGATCAGTGGTCATTTTTATTACTACATATCGTTTTGAAGAAAACTCCTGATGACTTAAGAACTAACTTCGAGTTAATAGGTCATAAGGACGAAATTCCATCATTTTCGCAATTATTGTTGTTTTTAGAATCACAATCTAAAATTTATGAATCGGTTCATGGGTACGGTATGAAAAATAAAGCGCCAAAAGCAAAAACAAATCGCTTATTAAATTCTTTTGTCAGTACACAAAAGTCGGTGTGCTTAATATGCAAAGGTGGACATTTTCTCTCAAAGTGTGACCAATTTTTAAAGCTACAACCACTTGCTAGATTTGATGTTGTGAAGAAATATAAATTGTGTCAGAATTGTCTTTCCGCTCAGCATTTGGTCAAGAACTGTTCGTCGCGTTTTAATTGTTTTCAGTGCCATAAAAATCATCATTCTTTGTTGCATTTTTCTCGTGACGTAAATAGGCAAGTACAGGCGTCAAACAGCAACAATTTCGATAACACTTCTAGACAAGAAGTACTCGATTCGCCACCTGAGACAATCGACCCAATCGTATCGGCCATCGCGGCAACCACACCCCATTCGGAGAGGCTTAACAATCCCAACGTTTTATCGAGCTCTAGCTAATCATCAGTTTTGTTAGCTACGGCCATCGTAGAAGCACGTGATAAAAAGGGTCATTTTCACAAGGTTCGTGTATTATTGGATTGTGCCAGTCAGGCAAATTTTATTTCAAATGATTGTGCAATTCGTTTGGGCCTCGACTGTTCTAATAAACAAATTCCTATTCGAGGAATTGGACAGTTGTCGGCCATCGCGCAGAAGGGACTGGTCAAGTGTCGGATCCGTCCTCTATGTTCGAATGAGCTTTTTGATGCGGATTTCGTCGTGTTATCAAGCATTTGTGCACAGTTGCCTAGTTCTCCCATTCGTCGGGGAGACTGGGATCATTTGAGAAATTTAACTTTGGCAGATCCAAATTTCGATAAGCCCTCTGCAATAGATATTTTATTGGGTGCTGGAATGTTTTCGTCAGTACTTCGTTCGGGGCAGGTGGTAGGAAAAGCGAATGAACCGATAGCTTTGAACACAGCTTTTGGTTGGATTTTAATGGGAAATGTCGATCACAGCACATCTCCTATTAATTCGTTTTTGACAATATTAGATTCATCGATTGAAACTAATGTGAAGACACCTTATGAAATCGAAGACCTTCCAAATCATCCTTCACCGTTATCTACAGAAGAGTTGCTTTGTGAGGAAATATTTTCAACGCAGCATTATAGAAATGATGCGGGACGTTACGTTGTTCCACTTCCATTCAGGGAAATTAAATCGGCTCTTGGTGATTCATATCATTCGGCAGTATCTCGTCTGCATCACCTCGAGCGTCGTTTCTCTAGGCATCCAGTTATAAAATCTGATTACATTCAATTAATGAGAGAATATGAATCTTTGGGCCACATGATAGATGTGACAAGTTCATCAGTTTCGACTGGAAAATATTTCATTCCTCATCATTGTGTGATTAAGGATACTGGATCCATTAAAAAACTTAGAGTTGTTTTTGACGCAAGTTCAAAAACATCTTCTAACCAGTCGTTAAATGATATACTTTTAGTAGGACCTAAACTTCAACAAGATATTGTGAAGTTAATTTCCAATTTCAGAACGCATAAAATTGTCTTTACAACAGATATTTGCAAAATGTATAGACAAATATTGGTTCGACCAGAGGATAGATCCTATCAACATATTTTATGGCGTGAATCACCGGAACAAATGATTAAAGAATTTGAACTGCAAACTGTTACCTACGGAACGGCTTCCGCACCGTTTCTCGCTTTACGTACTTTACAGCAACTCGCATTGGATGCAGATGCCAAATTTTCGACGGCATCAAAAGTTTTGTTAGAAAATACGTACGTTGATGATATTTTAACTGGAGCATCCACACTTGAATCGGCACGTAAATTGCAGCGAGACTTGGTGGAACTACTTAATCTTGGCGGTTTTGAATTGAGCAAGTGGTCGAGTAATTGTCGTGAACTGCTTTCTGATATTCCAATCTCACACCAGGAAGCACCTATAGAAATTGATTTAGATCATGCCAATAACATTAAGATTTTAGGTATTGTTTGGGATTCGCAAATCGATTCGTTCTCGTATCGAGTAAAAACATCACAAATAATATTTTCTAAAAGGTCAATCTTATCAACAATTGCAAAGATTTTTGATCCCCTTGGATGGATTTCCCCCGTCACGATTTTGGCTAAATGTTTGTTACAACAGTTGTGGAAGCTTGGATTGAACTGGGACGATCCAGTTCCTGTCGAGGTTCAATCTCATTGGACGGCAATAGTATCGTCATTTTCAACTTTAGCCAATATTCAAATTCCGCGTTACATAGGGGAGAGTAGTGATAATACATATCAATTAGTGGGATTTGCAGATGCATCCGAAAAGGGTTATGCTTGTGTTGTGTACATTCGGTCCCAACATTCGAAGCAAGAATTTAACATTAGACTTTTGGTTGCCAAGTCAAACGTGGCTCCTGTGAAAACTCTTTCTATTCCACGTTTAGAATTATGTGGTGCTTTGTTGCTCGCTCGACTTTTGTATTATGTTTTGAAATCATTCGGTACAACTTTACATATTGATAAAGTGTTCACATTTACGGATTCTACAATAGTCTTATCATGGATTCATACACCTACATATGATTTGCAAACCTTTGTTGCCAATCGAATAGAACAAATCAATGAAGTTAATTCGTTGATCAAATGGTTTCATATACGTTCTCATTTAAACCCAGCTGACGTATCCAGCAGAGGACTTTTGCCTGATCAGTTGGTCAATACAGAGTTATGGTGGAAGGGGCCTCCTTGGATGCTCTCACCCGTCGATGAGTGGCCATTGGTCCATTCTTTCAGTGTAAAACTTGATGTTGTTCCTGAGCTAAAGGCCAACAATATTCATGTATTGACTACAACTGATTCGTGGAATGATGAGACGTTAAATAGATTTTCTTCATTAACAAGATTGCAACGTGTTACAGCATGGATTTTGAGATTTGCTGTCAACATTCGAAAGAAGAAAGAGGATCGTATATTTGGAATGTTAACCGTCGAGGAGTTGCATTCATCTCTGAAATTATGGATTTTGAAAGTACAACGCGTGCATTTTCATATTGATGCAGGAAAAAATTGTCGTAACTCGTCTCATGTTCAAAAGTTAATGCCTTTTTTAGACCCGGTTGGTCTGCTCAGAGTCGGTGGGCGGTTACACAATGCCCCTATCGCCTCTAATTTTCAACACCCTATACTTTTGCCCAAAAAAAAGTCACCTTACTTTTTGTTCGTTTTATCGCGGTGTCAGTTGCTATGAAAGATAGGTCTTCAATAACTTATCTTAGGAACATATTCCTTATGGATTAATTTTAGTTTTATTTTAGACTTATGTTTCTTACATTTTTTTTTTAATTTCGTTAAGTTGTTCGTTGCAAAAAGATTGAATAATTGTTTGTCGTTTTGTTAATAATAGGTTGTTATTAAATTCATTTGTTTGTTGTCAGTATTCGGAAATGTGTGATTTACCATCGGTCGTAGATAAGAGATTTCAATCTCTTCTCGGGGGCGGGAATGTTGGGTTTTGAATTGATATTGTGCTCAGTACCTACCTGAATGTCATTTTTCGATCCTACCCCCACCAACCATGTCACCTTGCTGAAAAAAGGCTTGGAACAATAACAACCAACAGTGTGCACCTACAACTGATCGACTTGTGACATTGGAAGGAACTGGTTTTTTCTTTAAGTTTGTGCTCGTCTTCGAATTTGGTAAGTGACTTGGCTTTCTTTACTTCCTTCTAGTTCCAGAGATTTACCAGACACATATAAGCATTCAATTCATTTCGTAATTTTTGTTTATTTAGCAATTTACAGTCCACCATTCGCCTGTTGCATTTGAGGCTGTCATTTCGGACAGTTTCGGATGCAACATGCAATATGGAAGTGATTTCACTTTTTTTACATGAGCACCGCGCAAGAGTCTCGAACTACTCCCGTCTGGTCCAGTGAGACTATGGCATCTCCAATTGGAGTATGCTGTGAGGCTGAAGGTAGTGAGGATGGGAAGGAGATGGGAAAGAGGAAGGTGGGAAAGTACCTGGCTATTCTGATCTGGTCACCAAACACGCTAAAGCCATTGCAAGCAACGTTATACCAGGGCGATACTGAGAGTATCCTCCGCTCTGGAACGTACCGAAAATATACTTTACCTACTCGTATTATACGATATTGCCAATATCTTTTTCTGTTTCCAGATTTTCGAATGAGTTTCGCTAATATTTTCTTCATTTAAATATACATATATTTTATAAAAGTTTTCTTTATTCATTGAATTATTTTTTACATGTTTGAGGATTTTTCGTTACATCTTTGAGGATTTTTTGATCGAAAAAGATAGCAAGATTTTAATATGTTGATCGAAATATCAACATATTCATATTTAAATGTTATAATTTGAGGGCTCATAAAGTTAAAAATAAAAACATAGGTAAGGATACTTCTTTTTAATTTTAAGAAATACAAACATTCCCTGGTTACGAATAACCAGACAATATTTGAAAACATCTAACTTTTTTACATTAGCTCCATACATAAGACTCTGAGGAAAAAAGAATTCCATCATGGTCTATGTCATCTTTGGAGATGTTATATGGAGGGTCTTTTTAGGGAAAGGAAGGAGTGGAAGTTTTGGAAATGAAAGGGTATTAGGGATGAGTAGGAATCGGGGTTTAGTGTGTCCAGGAATGACGGACGTATGAATCCATGCCTCCCACTGCGGTGTAACGTGGTATTCCCAGAGAGTACGGCTGGAGAAGTTAAAGGAACTCCCTCAACCATTCTCTCGCGATCCGGCCTGCCATGCAGCTGGTGGGCAGGCGCATCCGCTACCAAGACTCGGATAAACCTCACCCCATGAACCCAGGCACCCCTACCAAGTCACCAAACGTAGCGAACTACTTAGGGTGACCTATGGCAGAGGTGTTGGTTATCCAATAAATGATTCCCTGGGCGGCGGTACCCATACCCGCCTCTAATAGATATTATTAAGCAAAGTATTGTCCCTTTGCAAATTATAGTGCAGTGCACTAGCATAATAAAATACGATATTAAGTGCGCAATATCAATATAAAGATAACCTTCTCTTTTTTATTTGGGTCCAAGCTCTTTCTCACATTACGATTTTTACAGTAAAAACTTCTTTAGGACCGTTGTGATTTGAAAATCGATGAAACGAAAAATAGTAAGCATAAATTGTTGCTTGTGTCGAGATGGAGGATTTAGCCACAGATGAACTGAACATACAACTCCTGAGTGGGATCCAAACTCGGCCATTGACCGGTCGAATGTACTGCTCTGCTGGTCATACATGTGAAGAAAACACCATATCATTTTTATCGGCGTCGACTAATCGTAACTTGAAACAAAAAAGTCCAAGCCATAATAAATAAAATGTTCGACTATTATGTGATAAGCGTCCTCAGGACAGCTGATGCATTCATAACTTAACCTACATCTCAAGTGTTCACACGTATCCATATAAACAAACTGCCTCGTAAATCGTTCTAAATTCTTTCCGAAGCACAATTGATGCCCATTATATGATAATTATTTATCTTAATCAAGTTATTTCATTTTTATTGTTTATTTTTCTATGAGTCATTGAACATTCAACAGTCAACCATTACATTCATGGAATTCTCGTGTCACAATAAGATTGGCATTATTTTGCTTTTGCAAAGATGAACAAAATTGAATTAGTTACATAAAATTAAATTAACATTGTATAAAATCTCAAAAAAAAATTTCAATGTAGGAACCCAAATGATTTTTTTTTTATCATCAAAAAGGCATGAAAGCTTATAAAAATGTTGAAAGGGTATAAAACCTCTCAAAAACTGGGCGTTACTTTACAGGGCCCGCAGATACTTTAATAGTATACAACTGCAAATCACATGTGTGCCCCACGGTTGAATTTGGCAGCCACCTCTGGTCTAAAGATCCAAAATACCTGAAAAATACCCTCGACTCTGGGCAAAAACGGGCGGTCCGTTTGATAGATTCTCCCATCTTAACAGACGGGTTGCAAAATTTAGAGCACAGGCGTCGGGTGGGAATGCTATCCTTGTTCTACCGGTATTACAATGGAAGTTTCTTCGAAGAATTTGCATAATTGACCCTTTCGGCACCGGTGCATAGTCGGGAAACACGCCAAATGCGTGCCCTACATTTGTACACGATTGACATTTGTCACACGAGAACGAGTCGCTTCTTCGACTCGTTCTTGTGTTCAACAGCTCGGCTATAGAATGATTTGCCGGCCTCTGTGTTTCTCCTTCTTACAACATGGGTCTCTTCAAGACAAATATTCATTCCTTCCTCTCCTCGAAAAGACCCTCTACACAGCATCCCAGATGACAATTAGAGGGAAATTATTTTCCTCAGGGCCTCCTGTGTGGAGTTAATGAAAAAAATTAATAAAAGATGAGCAAAAATGCATGTTAATAATTTTTTTTAAATAAAGTAAATAAGTAAAGTAAGTAGCGACAACGGTGTGGTCTGGGGGTAAGGTTCTTGACTCGCAATAAAGGTAGCGGGATCAATCCGGGCGTGGGCAAATACATTTTATTTTACGAATTTGTGTTATTTCGCAATTAATTCCTTAACAATAATATATATCTAGTACCTATATTTGCGGCACGTTCCAGAGTGGAAGATACTCTCAGTATCGCCCTTGTGTAAGACCACCATTCAAAATAAATTAATTGAAAAATTGCTTGAAATAGCTTTAGCCGTGTTTGGTGACTTGATCTGAAAAGCCAGGTTCTTGCCCATATTTCTATTCCCCAACTCCTTCCCCTCCCCACTAGCTTTATCCTCACAACATACCCCAAATCGGGGATGCCATAGTTTCACTGGCTCCAGACGGGAAAAGCTGAGGCTCTTGTGAGGAATTTACATAAAAAAGCGTTTATACGCAAATTGGTTATGCTAGTCTTTTTTTATTTATCAGCCACGTGTTGAATTTTTTTAATATAATCATTAAGTAAAAAAAATATCTTTAATCCACAGTAATTATGAGTATTTTCTAATGTCATTAAAATCAACATAGAATTACATAAATGCTTATCAAATCTATCATGTTTGACAGTAGGTATCTTTTCAAATTATAGTTAACTAATGCATTCTCGTCACGGGAGAAACAATTTTAAGGTTCTTTTATGGACGTTAAAACAAAAATATGCATTATATTCTTTTAGGACGAAAAAAGGAAAACACAAAAAAGGGAAAGCATAAAACGGTAAAAGTAAATAAATAAAATAACATGCCGTCGCCAATAAATAAATAGTGTTAAGCAATAACTAACTAACCATCAAGCCTCCTAACGTTTCCTCGCAGGAGTAGGCAGAGACCGCCAAACAACTAGGTATTGGCATATATTTCTTTTCCTCATTTACAATTCACATTCATAATCGCTCTTCTGTTTTTTCTGACTTTTGGCTTGGCCTGACTCAAGAATTTGTTTAACATGATCATGCTGTGTCTTCCTCGGGCATATTTACTACTCTAGAACAAGCTGCAAATAAGCACTACATATTATTTTTAATGAAATCATACATTATGAAATAACACAAAACACGCCCCCACCCTTAGTAATAATACATTGTATCAACCCACTGTTTTGTAATTGTCAAGTCATTATGTGTTTGCCATGAGGAAGAAACGGTCGTTCCGAAACCGGTCGGCGTTAACAAAATATATAAGTTGTTCTAACGAAGTTATATTGTTTAATTTATAAATAAAATGTTACTTGCGCACTCCGGGATTTGAAACCGCGACCTCTAGACCACGGAGGCCGCAATTCATGACTTTAAAGCAATTTCTGTTTTTTTGCTCGTCTAAACTAATTAGAACCAGGACATCTCTTCTTTCCGATCCATCTGATTACTCACTACACTACAAAAAATAGTCATCTATATTTTTTGTTGGTTAATATCGCCAAATTCTTGGTAGTTTTTTTTTTAATTTTCCTCCGGCTTTTTCATAAATGTGCAATTGTAGTCTCTGAAGATCTGGACATTTTAAGTTTAGTAATATGCATTTTACATTAGCGTTGACATTTTTGGGGATGCGTGTGGAGGGTCTTTTTAGGAAAGGAAGTTCTGGGCAAGAAAAGCGAATGAAGGTTGGGTAGGTTAATCTGGGGGTTAGTGTGTCCAGGAGTGACGGATGTATGAGTCCATCCCTCCCACTTCGGTGCAAGGCGATGTTCCGAGAAAAAACAGCTGAAGAAGTCAGAAGTCAGAGAGAATGGTTCCCTCAACCATTCTCTCCCGTTCCGGCCTGCCATGCACATGGTGGGCAGAAGCATTCAACGCCAAGACCCGGGCAAACCTTACCCCATAAACTCGGGCACCCCTGCTAAGTCACCAAATGTAGCGAATCACTTGGGGTGTCCTACGGCAAAAGTGTTGGTTATCCAATAAATGGTTTCCGGGGAGGCGGTACCCGTGTCTGCCTCTTAAATTGAAATTGAAACGTCAGAAGAACTAAACGAAACCAAAAGAAAAATTCCACTTCTAGTAAATTAGTTTAGGCAATTTCGTCTTTATTTTTAGATATAAGCATGGATGCTGTGATTGAATATTAGTTTAACAATGAATTTCAATTCACTTTGCGAGTAAGAAGTAAAATCATTACTTTAAAAAAATGCAGCTTTGGCAAATTCAATATCAGCAAAAAAACTATTATTTAATGAGTAAACAACGACGATATTGTAGCAACATTGTCTTGGTGAAATTGAAATATTAATTACACACGTTTGACAAAGATCCATCCTTATTGGAATCATATTTGGCGCCAATTTTGAATAGGTAATGTAGCTGAATTTCAATGTAATCTTACGTAGCAATGTGCGATATTTAAGTATGATTGCTTTGTTTTCGCAGAGAACAGAAGAAACGCTGTTAAAAAGCGATGTTGCCAAATGTAGGAGTTGCGATACGCGAGTCACTAAAAGCCAATGAAAACATATATTTTGCTAAAAATATACGCTGGTCTACTGCAGCGCCGCGGCTCGCCGCTCGGTGACAAAGCACTGAACTAAAATAGCATATTTCAGTTGATTTAGGTACCAATACCGCGTCTGGCTTATTTTCGTTTTTGGACTGTATGAGGGGACAGGAGTGGGGAAAACTTGAAATTACATGTGTTCAATCCTGCGTCCGTATACCGGACGCAGAATGACGGTCGGACGCAGGATTGAATGAAAGTGGACCATTAGAAGACGCAGCAATGATAGCGGGATGTATATATATATATATATATATATATATATATATATATATATATTTTTTTTTTTATTTACAAAAGGATACATAAATTATAATATATTTTTTACAATAATTAATTACATAATACAGGTATATGATGTACCCCCATAAATAAGCAGGGCTTGTGTGTATGGGTTGTGTGTATACTAATAATAACTTATCTTTTCCAATATTCTTTAACTTCTTCACCTTATTCTTGTAATCCAATATAACTGCATAAACTCTCTTACTGTAGAAGAATTTGTGTGCATAATATCAATTAGTGAAAAATTTCAACCTATGCTAATGAATGTATATCCACAAACTGTAAACTTCACCCGCCATAACACAGGGTCATCCCTAGCATGGAGAGTGAAATATCACAAAAAAACTATATGTACTTTCGATAATTCATGTATTTAATAAATAAACAGTGTTGGCAAGTTTCTTCACCGGTTTTCGATGTTTTATCATGGAGACGCATTACTTTCGGAATGTAATTAAGATTTTTTCTGAAGCGTGTTAAAGTAAAAAGCTTTTAACGTTATCGGGAAGAAAGCTTTTAGATTTCATATATTCAAATTCAAAACATCTTAATTGTACAAAAAAAATTATAAAGTACAAAGGGTCCTTCGGTAGATCCTATTTCTTACAGTAAGCCCGATAAACAATAAGTAAAAAAATATGTATAAAATGCATGAATGTGGACATTACAAAGGCTAAATAAACCAAACAAACAGACAGAGGAAAGAAGAAGAGAAAAAACTAAAGATTCGCTAAGTTTAATCTGTGTTAGTTCAATTTAAGTGTCCAAACTATTCGTTTAAGGGGTTTTTTCTGAAATATTGTTCGTTCGTTCGCATTCATTAATTACGTGAGCTCAAAAGGGGGGGGGGGGGGTCCAGCAAAATCTCACTTGAAAAGAATATACAAAGTGGCCCAAATTTATCTCACCAAGCGGGGGGGGTCTAGATTGGAAGAAAAACTGCTCACGTTATTAATGTATGCCCCCTTATGGTATCAGAAGTTTTCTGTTAATCTGATCGAGTGTTTTATTGGAAATCTGTCTGGAGGTGATCAGTGATCATACTTATAGGTTTAACTCTATTACTTATGTAGTTTGTCAGCAAATACATAATGACAACATTTTATGCAATAAACTGGTACATATTCAAACAGTGTATATGTATAATGTTGATGCTTAAATAACAATTTGATAAATTGTTTAAATTACGGATTAGTATGTATGTAAATAGCCCTTATACAAGTACAAATGGATTGAATGTGAACAAATGAATATAATCAACAAATAAATTAATAGTTTCATTATACATGAGGTATTACAAAAATTATAATGAATTTTCCAATTCCTTCGAAAGTGAATTTCAATAAAGAATACAAGGATTTCGGTTGGGCATCAATATAAATCATCAGTATCTAATAGCCTATCCTTAGATTATATTTGACTTTAGTAAAAACGTTATTATTTTTGATTGTCATTGGTAGTTTATTAAATATTTTGGATACAATATAGTTTAGGGTTCTTCCACCGTATTTATTGATACATTTCGGAACCACCAATCCTTCATTTTGAGTGAATCTTGTACAATGTTTATAAATCATTTTAAAAATTGTAAAAACGACAGATTTTACTGTTGCATCATAGAACCTGTTTAAAAAAACACTGTTTATGTACTTATTGATTATTGGGAAGTTGCATTATTGTTATTACATTTTTCATTATTGTTATTGCGGATAATCCGAAGTCTAATGATTAGATTAACGCACCCAAGTGCTTTTAAATTTAAATGTCACGTTGAAATTCAACCTGTCTAAAAGAAGGGTTTGTTGGAAGTCAGACGTTGAATGATGTCGAGTGTGGCCATCGGCTGGTCCACTGCTACTTGGTGCCCCACGTCACGCACCATCACCTCGGTGAGGTTACCCGCGGTCTTGGCGTAGCCCGCGAGGCGCTTCCCCACACGCCACTGGCCATGGGGTGCCTTCTTGTACTCAGCCGCCGAGCTGAAGTTCAGAGCTTTCAGATAGCTCACCGTCGGAGGGTAGGCCACTATGATGTCCAGCTGCCCGTTGTAGATCACCCCACGGTAGTGTGACAGCAGTTCTCCCACCCAGCCCGCCACCGACTGCATCATGTCCTCGTATAAATTATGAAAGACATCTGAAGAAAAGCCGATGTACGTAAGATTGCCCACGTGCAGGGCTTTGCGTAGCTTGGGGTTCTCAAACAGCTTTACGAAGTCGCCTCCATGCGGAACACGGTCTACCAGCATGTAGTCGTGTACATTATTGTATCCTGTCAGGTTGTGGAATAGGGAAGGTGCAGAAACTTATTCAGGGTGCTTAGGGTGTGAACATACCAGAATTCCGACGTCTAGGTAATGAGCTGGGGGGTGGGGGGGAAAGGTCCCAATTTTCGGGCTTCCGTTTATAGCCCGTTTAAACACAGCTATAAACATAAAAGGTAATAAATAGTAAAAGGCAATAATAGCTATAAACATAGCACGCCAAATATCGCTCTCCATACAATCCCTTTAGACTGTTCACACCTAAGCCATAGACAATGTACATCTTACGCCGAAACCGCTCCTGAGGTGATATACGAACAGATATGCGACCCCACTCCGACGAAAACAGGAGAGGGAGTCATTTTAATTATGGAGCTGCCTAGACCGGTAGATGACAGATGAGTTGACAGATTCAGAACAAAAAATGTGCATTCCGTGGCCGCTTGTTAATTCATCTGACCCCCTCTCCTACCATAGAAAGAAATATTTGGTGGGGTCGTGTGAACGGTACAAAACATAAACGCTCGCGGTTATAGCCGTGTTTGAACACCACTTAAATCTCAAAAATGGTGCATCACAGGGGAAAATTTTCTCAGAATAAATGAAAGCTCATAAAATTATCTACAACTTTTATTCTCTATGTGATTTTCGAATTCCTAGCCGTTTTTTCCTCCACAAAAGTAGATATTTTCGAAAAAAATCATTTTACCTCACATTTTTTATCAAACATTCCTTCATATTGTCTAAAATACTTATCGGAGAAAGAAATTTGTCTCAAAGAAGTTGTACAGAATTGAATTCCCTTTTAGAATATATATATATATATATATATATATATATATATTTTAAAAAAATATATGTATATATACATTATATGCAAATTAATCTCCAATCAGCCAACATTTAGAGCAATTTTTTCATGCCAAGCCACAATAATTTGCTAGAATGCTGTTCGAATTGGTAAAAAGGCAATGAATGCGATACTGGA
This sequence comes from Limnephilus marmoratus, assembly GCA_917880885.1. Classification (NCBI taxonomy): domain Eukaryota; kingdom Metazoa; phylum Arthropoda; class Insecta; order Trichoptera; family Limnephilidae; genus Limnephilus; species Limnephilus marmoratus. The sequence goes on along the minus strand of OU862927.1, from coordinate 8,410,633 downwards.
CTTGACATTCTCAGGCATCAAGTTGTCCCATAAAGATTGGGCATTCCCAATCTCTTCTGTAACGTCGATAAAAATTCACTGTGAGAAGGTTGCAGTTGACTTAACATTGCTGTTTCAGCGGATGTGTATAAGATCTTTATAAGCAGATGTGTATGTATAAGCAAACGATCAGATGAGGATTTGAAGAGATTCTTTGTGTATGAGTTGGCCCCATTTCCCTTGGCATTGTTCAATGAAAGTGGGATACGAACAGAATAAAAGTTTTAGATAATTTTATGAGCTTTCATTTATTGTAAGAAAATTTTCCCCTGCAACGCAGTTTTCGAGATATAAGCGAAAACCCAAAAATTCAGACTTTACAGTTTACTTTTACCCTTTTTACTTTAGCAAAAAGAGTTCACAAATTTCATCGGTGTTCGATATTTTATAATGAAGACGCATTACTCTCGAAATTGAATTATGATTTTTTTCTGGAGCAAATTAAAGTGACAAGCTTTTAACGTAATTGGGAAGAGAGCTCTCAATAGATTTAACATATTCAAATTCAAAACATCTTTATCGTACAAATAAAATTATAAAGTACAAAGGATACTTACAGACATTCACAGGTAGATCCCAATTTTTACAGTAAACCCGATTAACAATAAGTAGAAATATACATTAAAAATGTATGAATGTGGACATTATAAAGGGTAAATATACCGAACAAACTGACAGAGGAAAGAAGAAGAGAAAAAACTAAATATTCGCCAAGTTTAGTTTGTTTTAGTTCAATTTATGTGTCCAAAGTATTCTTTTAAGGGTTTTTTTTTAAATATTGTTCGTTCGCTTATGGTATTAGAAGTTTTTTGTTAATCTTATCGAGTGTTGAGTGTTTTATTGGAAACCTGTCTGGAGATGATCGTACTGATAGGAATAACTCCATTGTGTTACAATGATGCGAGCATTAAAACTTTCAGATTTTAAATATGGAAAATCCGGATACTTTTCCAGGAATTTGTAATTTTTTAATAATCAACAAATCATTTGAGAAATCGTAAAAGCGACAGCTTTTGCATCATAGAACAAGTTTAAAAAATAATGTTTATGTACTTATTGATTATTGAGAAGTTGCATTTTACGTTATTGCAAATAATACGGATGATTAGATTAAAGTACCTAAGTGCTTTTGCTTTTAAATGTCATGTTGCATTTTAACCTTAAAAGAAGGGTTTGTTGGAAGTCAGACGTTGGATGATGTCTAGTGCGGCCATCGGCTGCTTCACTCCTACACTGTGCCCCGCGTCACGCACCATCACCTCGGTGAGGTTACCCGCCGTCTTGGCATAGCCCGCGAGGTACTTCCCCACACGCCACTTGACACGGGGTGCCTTCTTGTACTCAGCCGCCGAGCTGAAGTTGAGCGCTTGCAGGTAGCTCACCGTCAGAGGGTAGGCCACTATGATGTCCAACTGCCCGTTGTAGAGTACCCCGCGGTAGTGTGACAGCAGTTCTCCCACCCAGCCCGCCACTGATTGCATTGTGTCCTCGCGCAAATTCGGAAACACTTCTGAAGAAGTTTCGTATGTAAGATTGCCCACGTGCAGGGCTTTGCGTAGCTTGGGATTCTCAAACAGCTTTTTGAAGTCGCCTCCATGTGGATCGCTGTCTACCAGCATGTAGTCGTGTATGTTATTGTATCCTGTCAGGTTGTGGAATAGGGAAGGTGTGTTTTCGTATCCAAACACCTTATTCATTAACTTAAAGGCATCCATCCATTTTCCAGCCTTTATTTTATCCACCGCAGCCTCTTCGAGAACTGCCATCTGTTGTCTGCCGTTGTCATCCAGGAGGCCAATCTGATACAGGTAGGGAGAGTAAGTCTGCTGGTTGATCGGGTCTGAGAACCCGCTGCAGATGGCGAAGCCTTTTAGGTTGATTTTTTGTGATGCGTTCTGATTTTCACGGTGAATGGCGTGGCAAACAGCCGGAACATACTTGCCGGCGTAGGACTCGCCTGTCGCGTAGAACTCGTTTTTCTGTAGTTCGGGGAACAGCTGGAAGAACTGCAACAGGGCCGAGTAGAGATTGTTTCCAATCACAGTCTCATTCTTTGCAAAGCCGCTCTTCGTCCAGCTGAAGCCGGTGCCCACCGGGTTGTCGATGTAGATGACGTGGTTGTTCTCTGTCCAGGAGTAATTGGTGCGCCGCTCCACGCCGCCATTTTTGTAAATGAAAGGGCCGTTTTCGCTAAACAAGCCATTCAGAGAGGAGGCACCGGGCCCGCCATCCAGCCACAGGATCACGGGCGCGGTTTCCGAATGATTCTGTGCAGGGACGTACCAAAAGAAGGTGTTGGAAGAGTGCGCTGCATCCACCGTCAGGAAGCCGGAGTAGCTTTGCACACCGTGAAAGGCGGAGTACTCTACTCTGGACTTGTTGCGCGCTTCAGCCAAGCGCCCTTCCTGTATGTATGGAGTTAAGTACAGCGGCTTCCCGCAGTCCTCACACTCCCCGAGGGACACTCCTGGTGATCTGGGCTGGTACATCATCGGGAAGAAGCCTTCTGCCGTCATTATGATTCCTGCCCCGACCAGCAACATGTAACTGATGGTACTTAGCATTATAAATTGTCTAGGCTCTAGGTAGTGCTGCGATTCCGAACACAAACTAACTGAAGACCTTCTGTCGATATCTCTGCGATAAGTGGATCGCTGTTAGATTATTAGTCAGTATTTAAACTTATTAAAAAAGAGATTATTATTATTCCGAAGAGATTCACCGAATCAGGGTTGCCTTTCAATAGTTCACTAGATTATAAACAATTTATTAATTGATTTGTGAAGGGAGAAAGGGTCTACGATATATATAGCACAAACATGAATCATGGTGTTAAACGTGCTACCCGTACCAAAAAAACTATACCCCATTGAACCAAAAACATACAACACAATCTCCCCCGAGGTAAGAAACTGCCAAAAATACCAAATGGCTTCAGAATGGGCTGGGAAGAAAGGAATTCGAGAAACTGTTAAAAATACTTTTTTCTTTCGGAATTAATTATAAATTAATCAACGGCGCTATGGCAATGGCTCTACAGCCCATATCGAGCTTTGGCCTCCCGCAACATTCGCCTCCAATTCCTCCTGTCCTCAGCGGCTGACTTCCAGTTTGTTACCTGGAGAAGCTGTGCTGCATCCCCTCTTACCTCGACTTCCCACCACAGTCTGGGTCTTACCACTTTTCTCCCTCCAGCTGGGTGCCCAGTTATAATTCTCTTTGGGACGTATCCGGCATTCTCCGTTCATGCCCAGCCCATCTCAAACTGAGGAGGGAACGGGCAGTATAGCTAGGAATTATTAATGCCATATTTGTTACAGCTACGAATTAATTCTGCCCGGCAAACATAAATTCTCCTAAATTTATAACAAACTAGCTTGTTCCCGGCATGCGTTGCTATGCCATTTAATAAAGAAATTGTTTCCACCTGCGTGTCCTTTCCCATTTGTCCCGTTCCCTTTCCGCCTCCCCTACCTCTCCCGCGTCCCCTTCCCCTCTCGCGTTCCCACTCCGCCTCCTCAATCTTCCCTCTCCCCACTCCACTCCCCCTTTCCCGTGAACCCCCCTCCCGAGTCCCCCCTCCCCCCTCCCCGCTCCCGCATTCCGTAAATTCATTAATTAAGTATTAATTCAGTTTTCAAACAGCTCGCGTGCCACTTATTGCAATTTTTTTATACAAATTTCATGTTGCCAAAGCTCACCAGTAGTTTTATAAAAACCTTGTCCTGACAATAACGAACACAACAATAAAAGAATTATCCAATTTGGTGCAGTCGTTCGGAAGTTATGCGCGTACATACATTTCGGGGATTCATTTTTATTTATAGAGATTATTTTTTTAAATTGTATAACCAACACCCCTGCTAGAGATCACCCAAAGTGGTTCGTACGTTTTATAGGTGGGTTACCCGGGTTCGCAGGGTGAGGTTTGTCTAGGTCTTGGTGCATTTGCATTTGCTCATCTACGGCCCGGATTGGGAAAGACTGGTTGAGGGAGAACTAACCTAGAACTCTCCAGCCGGACTCTCTCGACCCGTCGCCTTGCACCGCAGTGGGAGGGATGGATTGATACGTCCGTCACTGCTGAACACATTCACCCACTGATTCCTACCCACTCCTCATGGATTTTTTTCTTCCCAACACTTCCTCTCCATCCTTTTCTTAAAAAATCCTCCTCACAGCATCCCTAAAGATGACACAGGCCTTGATGATTTTTTTTCCTCAGGGTCTCCTACGTGAAATTAATGTAAAAAATGTATGTTTTACGAATCATACAAATGTAATATAAAAAATATTAGATTTAATTATTTTTTTTAACAATTTCCCTCAGGGCCTATGTCATATAGGGAGGAAACACAAAGGCCGACAGTCATTGAAACGACCCGTTCTCACGTGACAAATGAACCGTGTACATATGTTGAGCGCGTATTTGGTGTATTTCCCGACCATGCACCGGTGCCGAGGGGATCAATGACGCCAGTCACTCGGAGCATCTTCCATTGAAATACCGGTAGAACAATGCTAATTAATAAATATAATGCTTTATAGAATAGTTCGATTGAGGATTTGTATTTGTGTATAACGTACATGTTCAGAAAACAACTAAACCAATTTACTGTTTTAATACGTTTATTATGGGCAATAAAGATAAAATGAACTTTTTAGAGATGCAATACAATGATGAAATAGTAGTGTATAATTGGTCTAGAAATCTTGAACTAAAGTTGCTTATTTGACTTTCAGATGACATTATTTGTATTTTCCCATTATTGAATGGTATGTATTTTGGGTGGCAAGGTATTGGCTCCATGTCTTCCCACTAGGGATAGCGATCTCTGAGGTTAAACTGTAACATTGAAAAGTTTGATGAAGAGATCATTTCTTCAGATTCTCCTGGTATCTGAAGGTCACAAGAGGAGAAAAATTTATCTACCTTATGGGATAGTTTGTCTGGAATAGTTTGAATTGATTTTGCGGTATTCCACACACAGTCTCCATTAGTTGTTTAATTTGATTTACTAACGAATATATACAGAGGGGGCTCGCCTTATTTGAGGTCTGCAGATATCTTGCTCGATTAGGAGAATGTATGTTGCTTTTACTATTGCTCTTACTTCCCGAATACTCGGCGAAAGTAACAACCACACCTCAGCCTGTTAATATGTAAATGAAATCATCAAAAGCGAGGTTTTGTATTCCCCATTTTTCTCCTCCAAAACTGGACCAATTTTTAAGATTTTTTTACCAACTATATTAGAAGAAAATACTCTGTCTATGTTTTAATTTTTTTTAAATACATTAACTAATTTGTAAACTGCACGTTATTTGATGGCGTTCAATCCGGGCAATTTTAACGATTCTTGGAGGGTCCTAACGTCTCCCTTAAGAAGTAACTTACCAAAAAAAAAAAACGAGTGTGCTTTAGACCACAGAACTGAAGTAAAACTTCACTAACTTATATCTCCCTCTTATCCTTACCCTCCTCATCCTTATCCTTATCACCCCCCAAGTCAAGCGTGCGTAAAGGCCCGACCGTTCGCATCGATTGCCGTTCGCATCACACTTTTTTGTAACGCATTCATCAGCTTAACCCCCAAATCAAGCGTGCCTAAAGAAGTTTTACTTCAAAAACAAAACGTACCGACACTCTGGAGGTTGATATCTATATTATGTTCAAAAATATTTGCAGTAGTATCAAAATCCAGAGAGGAAATTGGGGAATATCTTTGAATTGACAAAACGCCACCCCGTTTTCTATTAAAAATATATATTTCAATAAAGTTTTATTTTTATAATTTTTAAAAATTTTCAATTTTTATTTTTCTGAAAAAAGTCTTACGGGAAAAGTGGAAGTCGTGATGTCGTGAATTTTTTTTTAAAATTAGAAGACGAAAGCCATTTATCTTTTTAATTTTTTTATTCGAAGTGTGGTAACTTTTGATCCTGCAAAATTTAATTTTCAGAAAAAAATTATTCTGGGAAAATCGGAAATTTTTTGAATTATTCAAAGTTCGGAAATTTTTATTTTCACTTCAAAAATCTCTTCCGGGAAAATTGGAAATTTGGGAAAAATTATTAGTTTTATTAAATTGTAATTTTTATTAAAGTTTTCATTACTGTGAGATTTCAAGATTTGGTATTTATTTATATAAGAGGGCACCACTATGTTTGGTGAATACGGCCAACGGTGTGCTAGCTGGTGCTATGCAGAATTGTAATCGTCAAAACAATCAAAACATGCAAAAGTGCAAAAAAAGTAGCACTTCACGGGCCTTTCTCACAAATATCCAGCAAAAAAGTAGTGATAGAGCCACAAATACATATCTTATTTGGATGATTTATTGTCTGTGTCATTTGTTTTATCGCTGTTGGCAAGCTTCTTTCCGGTGGCCTGTTACTGCTAAAATTATTATTTCTTTTAAATTATCATTAAATTTAGAGTGTTAGCTATAAAATTTTCTTAACGATGTTCATAAGTAGGTATTTTATATTGAATACTAACCAACAATCTGTAAATGTTATACATTTATATATTACCTCGCAATATTAATGGTACTTCATAAAATTAAGTCCTTTTCCGATTATCAACTGCTTCAAAATAAACTCGGCACACTCAATAACTGGTGTACTGTCAATGATATGCCCCAAATGTTGAAAAATGTTACACTTTATGTAGTTAATATGATTTGTATCTTCGTATCCTTTTGTAATTTTATGTAAATAATTGTACATTAACTGTGTTTTTGTAACCGGATTGCTCTCATGTAAGTGAGAAAAACGGGTATATTGAACATTGGAATCTAGCAGAAGGTTTTGTTGGAAGTGAGTCGGTGGAGGAGGTCGAGTGCGGCCACCGGCTGGTCCGTGGGTACCATATGCCCAGCGGAGCGCACCAGCACCTCGGTGAGGTTACCCGCCGTCTTGGCATAGCCCGCGAGGGTTGTTTTGTTTGTTGACCCATTTTCCACACGCCACTTACAGCGAGATGCATTTTTGTACTCGGCCGCTGAGCTGAAGTTGAGAGCTTTCAGATAAGACTCCGTAAGAGGGTAGGCCACTATGATGTCCAACTGCCCGTTGTAGATCACCCCGCGGTAGTACGACAGCAGCTCTGCCACCCAGCCCGCCACCGACTGCGGAATATCCTCCCGCAAGTTCTCAAACACATCAGAGCCATTATTGTAAGTCAGGTTGCCCACGTGAATGGCCTTGCGTATCTTTGGTTTTTTAAAAAGATTCGCGTAATCGTCCAAAGATGGCAAAGCGAACTCTACGTAGTTGTATATGTTATCTATGCCCGTCAGATTGTAGAAAAGGGGATTTGGGTTTTCGAATCCTAATAGGTCATCCAATCCTTTATAGGCATCCATCCATTTTTTGGCCTTCATGTCATCCTCTATCTTCTTTGCGAGAGCCGCAATCTGTTTCTCGCCTTTGTCGTCCACTAGGCCTAACTGGTACAGGTAGGGAGCATAGGACAGCTGGTGAACAGGGTCCGTATAGCCGTTGCCAATTGCGAAGCCTTTAAGGTTGATTTTTTGAGACGCGTTCTTATTCTCATGGTGGATGGTGTAGCAAACAGCCGGCACGTACTTACCGCCATAGGACTCGCCGGTGACATAAAACTCGTTTTTCTGCAAGTCAGGAAACATTTTGAAAAACTGCAGCAGAGCCGAGTAGAGATTGTTTCCAACCACCGTCTCATTCTTTGCCATGCCGCTCTTCGTCCAGCTGAAGCCTGTGTTTACCGGGTTGTCAATGAAGATGAGGTGGTTGTTCTTCGACCAGGAGTGATTACGAAGTTCCACTTTGTCTGTGTCGTTATTGTAGGAAAAGGGACCGTTCTCGGTAAACAAGCCGTACAGAGAGGATGCACCAGGCCCGCCCTGCAGCCACAGAACCACGGACGCGTTTTCCGGTTTTTTTTCTGCAGGAAAGTACCAGAAAAAGGTGTTAGAAGAGCGCGCTTCATCCACCGTCAGAAATCCGGAGTAGCTTTTCACACCGTGGAAGTTTAGTGACTCCACTTTAGACTTGTTTCGCGCCTCGGCTAAGCGCCCTTGCTTGATGTAAGGTGTCAGGTAAAGCGGATCCCCACAGTCCCCGCATTTCCCGAGAGCCGCCCCGTAAAATCTGTGCTGCTGCATTTTCTGGAATAAGCCTTCTGCCGTCATTATCCCTCCCACTAGCAACACGCAGCTGATTGTACTTAGCATTACAAATTGTCTAGGTAACACTTGTTACTGCAGGCCGAATACAAACTGACAGTGATGACTGAAGACTATCAGTTGATATTTTTGCAATACAGTCTGTTACTGTAGGATTACGACAGCCTTTTCCCTTTTATTAGCCCCGGCCGAGATTCACTGAATCAGGGCTGCCTTTCAATAGTTCACTAGATTATAATAATTTTAATAAATTTTGCATTTTTTGTTAAATTATTTTATTATTGATAACCAGTATAGATTTCGACCCACCCAATCATCCAGTACCTACAAATCTAATGAATATCAATAAGTTATATGAAATATTGCAGACGTATGCAATTCATTGGCTGAGTGTACCTAACAAAGTCAGGCATAGCTCAAATTTTTAAATTTTTTAAAACCCATTTAAGAAACCGATTCCAAAAATAGCCGTTTCCTTGGAAAAATAATATCAGGCGATCCAATGGCATAAAAGTCACCGGGACAAAAACCGTGACAGGAATATCGTCAAATTTGAAATTGGGTTCATTTTTTTCTTTTCAATTTTTATGTATGATTTATAATATAATTATATATAATATAATATAATATAATTTATAATATAATTATATATAATATATAATTATATTATATATTACTTGTGTCTCTTGCCTCTTTTTGAATTATGTGTAATTTGAGTGGGCGTTTATACAATTTTATAATTTTGTATTTTATATAGATGTACCCTTTGATTCAGTGGATTTTTGAAATTTTAAGGATTACATAGAAGATTACACATTAACAGCCTTACTAAAAAACCCCGTGAAAATTTTATTCAATTGATAAACGGCCGTGGATGTGAAAACATTACTAATTAAAGAATTGTTCATGGAAAATAAAATACATTGTTTACACAGCCTGAGAGGGTAGTCTATCTCATGTGTACGACTGTTTTGTTAATGATGACTGAACGAAATTTGGAATTTTTCCAAAGTATTTTGAATGTTCTATGTATATTTTGAAGGTGCCGTAAAAACAAATACCATTTATAAAAACTAGATAAAATTTTAATTAAAAAATTGCCATATTTTAAGATTCAAACACGGAAAAAAATAAAAAAACATTTTTGATCAAAATGTAGAGAAATTTAAAAAAAAATCACAATTTAAAAAACAAATTCCTTTTATATAATAAATTTGGGAAGAAATTGTCACCTTAATTTTTCCTCGTGCATACAATAAAAAAATAATAAAAATTTTGATAGTTTTCTGTAATGCCAAAAAATAAACCGACATTTAAAACGGATTTCTCGCATCTCTAAAGGTGTAAATTTCTTTGATACGTTTACCAACACTTGTATTAGATATAAATGTTATAAAAAAACATCACTTTTAAAAAATTCTCATAAAATAAAGATCTTAAAATATAAATTTGATTTTTTATTGTAAAACAAATTTCTAACAGTTCAATTTTCAAAGTACGATTATTGTGCTTACAACTTGACTAAAACTAAGGAAAAAACACAGTAAATACTATATAAAAATCATTAAGTAAAATAACAATATTTACTAACATCACGCGGGATAAAAATTTTGCGGCTCTATTTTTCTAAACAAGCGCGGCGCGGCACAGAGGACAAATGCGCTGGCGCGCCAATAACGCCCCTGGCGGAAAAGAATTCAAACAATGTAAATTTTGACCACTCACAAAGTTGCCAGATGTAAAATAAATTCAATGCATTTTTACAGCGTGACGGCGGAAGAAAGCTTATGAGTAAGGTATCGTGTTTTAAGTGTATACGGGGATTATTCATGTTGTTGCAACAACACAGGTTATCGGCCGTGAAAGGTTTTTTTTTTAGTAAGGCTGTAAATGAAAACTTACTCGGTAAATAAATAAAATATAGAAGAAAACATGTATATTGAACATTGGGAAGTTATCTAACAGAAGGTTTTATTGGAAGTGAGTCGGTGGAGGAGGTCAAGTGCTGCCACCGGCTGGTCCGTGGGTACCATATGCCCCGCTGAGCGTACCAGCACCTCAGTGAGGTTACCCGCCGTCTTGACGTAGCCCGCGAGGGTTGTTTTGTTTGTTGACCCATTTTCCACACGCCACTTACAGCGAGATGCATTCTTGTACTCGGCCGCTGAGCTGAAGTTGAGAGCTTGCAGGTAGGGCACAGTCAGAGGGTAGGCCACTGAGATGTCCAACTGCCCGTTGTAGATCACCCCGCGGTAGTGCGACAGCAGCTCTCCCACCCAGCCCGCCACCGACTGCGGAATATCCTCCCGCAAGTTCTCAAACACATCAGAGCCATTATTGTAAGTCAGATTGCCCACATGAATGGCCTTGCGTATCTTTGATTTTTTAAAAAGTTTTGCATAGTCGGTAAAAGATGGTGAAGTGAACTCTACGTAATTGTATATGTTTTCTATTGTCGTTAGATTGTAGAAGAGGGGATTTGGGTTTTCGAATCCTAATAGGTCATCCAAACCTTTATAGGCATCCATCCATTTTCTAGCCTTCATGTTATCCTTAGAGATGGCAAAATTTAGCATTAATTTTCAGATTTTTTAGCATTAACAATTGGAAATTTAGCGTTTTATAGCATTTTGAGGCATAATTTAGCGTTTTGTAGCAAAATAGAAAAAAAAATGTATTTCCTGAATGTTTTTAGCGCATATTTTAAGTATTTTTGGTAAAATATATGTTTAACCTTCATTTGCAAGTATTTCCATGTGAAAGATTATAAATAATAAATTTTAATATTAAATTAATAAGGAAGGAAACTCTAAGTACGGGTCGAACACAAACACAACTAATGCAGATTGCGATTAACATCAATAGGCGTCATTTATTTCGCACAATTTGTGTAATGTCAAAAAGCAATTTTAGCCTACAGTACAAAAATATTAAATATTTACACATAAAATAGTAACAAAATTGTAAAAAGAGGTAGGACAGGCTTCCAAAAATGAAATAAAGTAGGCATATTTGAAATACAGGTAAATACAAAAAAACAATGGAAATGGCACTTTACTGATTGAATGATAGCATTGTGCAAGTTTCAATAGTGGACTCCTTCATTCTCGTACGTCTGTCAGTCAGTACTAAATTGTAGTGACTGAAAAAACGCTCTGCATCAACACTATTTACAGGGGCCCAAATTGTCTGTAGGGCCGGCCCAGCAAAGGCAGAGTTTGTCACTTTCATTGCCATCAGCTGAAGTTAGAGATGATTTTTAATCACTTATTTCCGCTGATAAATATCGATTTTTTGAAATTCTCACATATTATTTTAATACCCGGTATTTTCGGGAAATTCACGCCTATTTCGCTAAATAGAATAATTTAGCTGAAATACGGCCAAAATCACGTTTTTCGCTATTTTTTCGCGTTTTTAGTTAAAACGAAATTTTGCCATCTCTAGTTATCCTCTATGGTCTTCACAAGAGCAGCAATCTGTTTCTTGCCTTTGTCGTCCACTAGGCCTAACTGATACAGATAGGGAGCGTAGGACTGCTGGTGAACCGGGTCCGAATAACCATTGCCGATGGCGAAACCTTTAAGATTGATGCGCTGTGACGCATTCTTATTCTCGCGGTAAATGGCGTAGCAAACAGCCGGCACGTACTTACCGCCGTAGGACTCGCCCGTCACATAGAATTCGTTTTTCTGCAGGTCGGGGAACAGCTTGAAAAACTGCAGTAGGGCCGAGTAAAGATTGTTTCCAACCACCGTCTCATTCTTCCACTTTGTCTGTGTCGTTATTGTAGGAAAAGGGACCGTTCTCGGTAAACAAGCCGAACATTGAGGAGACACCAGGCCCGCCCTACAGCCACAGAACCACGAACGCATTTTCCGGTTTTTTTTCTGCAGGAAAGTACCAGAAAAAGGTGTTAGAAGAGCGCGCTTCATCCACCGTCAGAAAGCCGGAATAACTTTTCACGCCGTGGAAGTCTGGTGACTCTACCTTGGACTTGTTGCGAGCCTCGGCCAAGCGCCCCTCCTTGATGTAAGGGGTCAGGTAAAGCGGATCCCCGCAGTCCCCGCAGTCTCCGAGAGCCGCCTCGGAAAATCTGTGCCGGTGTATTTTCGGGAAGAAGCCTTCTGCCGTCATTACCCAGCTCGCCAGCAACACGCAGCTGACTGTACTTAGCATTATAAATTGTCTAGGTATAAGCCGAACAGTGAGGAGGCACCAGGCCCGCCCTGCAGCCACAGGACCACGGAGGCATTTTCCGGTTTTTTTTTCTGCAGGAAAGTACCAAAAAAAGGTGTTAGAAGAGCGCGCTTCATCCACCGTCAGAAAGCCGGAGTAACTTTTCACGCCGTGGAAGTCTGGTGACTCTACCTTGGACTTGTTGCGCGCCTCGGCCAAGCGCCCCTCCTTGATGTAAGGAGTCAGGTAAAGCGGATCCCCGCAGTCTCCGCAGTCTCCGAGAGCCGCCCCAGAAAATCTGTGCCGGTGAATTTTCGGGAAGAAGCCTTCTGCCGTCATTATCCCTCCTACTAGCAACACGCAGCTGATTGTACTTAGCATGATAAATTGTCTAGGTAACACTCGTTGCTACTAGGCCGAAAACAAACTGACAGTGATAACTGAAGACGGTCTATCGATATTTATGCAATACAGTCTGTCGCTGTAGGATTAGAACACCTCTTTCCTTATATTAGCCCCGGCCGAGTTTCACTGAATCAGGGCTGCCTTTCAATAGTTAACTAGATTATAATTATTTTAATTAATTTTGCATTATTTGTTAAATTATTTTATTATTGATAACAATAACCAGTATAGATTTCGACCCACTCGATCACCAGTACCTACAAATCTAACGAATATCAATAAGTTACATGAAAAGTTGCAGACATTGACCGAGCGTACCAAGCAAAAACATAATCGGGCGATCCAGTGGCAGAAAAGTCACCGGGACAAAAAACCGTGACAGGAATATCGTTGTATTTGAAAATGGGTTCGTTCAATGGGTTTTCTTTTCAATTTTAATATTTGATTAATAATAACGTAATATATATTACTTGTGTCTCTTGCCTCTCTTTGTATTTGTCATTTCAGTTGGCATTTATACAATTTTATAATTTATATAGATAATATCGACGGTCCCGAAGAACAATGTCGGATGTGCGATTTTGTAGTTTTGCAGTAGAGCTATTTTAAGTTTTGTTTCCGCATTTTTACTATTTTTGAGATCAAAATATATGGTGCTGTTTTAATATTTTGCATATCATTTTTTTTCATTCAAAATTCTGAAATTACAGACTTTTAAATCAACGAATTAAGTCAATAATTCGTTGATTTAAATATGCCGACACATCGATTTTCAATTTTGTCGATATGTGTCCCTTTGATTGAGTGGATTTTTCAAATTTTAAGGATTACATAGAGCAGGGGTCACCAAATGGCGGACCGCGGTCCGGATCCGGACCGCCAACCTATTTTGTGCGGGCCTTGTGTTAACAATACAAAATATTTTACAAATCGTCGCCTTAGTTCGTATTTGTCCAACAGACCATTAGAAAATTTTACAGGAGAAGGTTTTCTTTCATTATTTCAATGAAACATTATGAAAGGTGTTTAAGATAAAGCTATTTCCGTAAAGGTAAGGGTCTGAATAGTTTAGATAATTCTTATTTATGTGATTAACTATCATTTATTATACTTTATTTTAAATTTTAAAGTGGAGATTGAACAAAAACTAAAATGGTCTGTTGGAAAAATAAGAACTGAGTCGACGAAATGTAACTTCAGTACGTATTTTGATATTTTTTCCGACATCCTCAGTAACATTGACTGTCTGCATCCTGGTGATGAATGGAGCAATAAAGCTGCAAATATTTTTGGGAGCAATAAAGCTGTTCTCCAGATGGAAATGATCGATTTCCAAGAAAATACAGTTTTAAAACACTAAAAACAGGAAATTTCTTGTCAAGAGTTTTGGATAAAATTTATTTGCGCTAATAAATACCCAGAATTAAAAAAAATTAGCCTTGAAATTTCTCACTTTGTTTGGGTCAACACATGTCTGTGAAGCAGCATTTTCCAAGATTAATTTCATTAAAAATAAATTCCGGAGCAGACTTACCGATGAACATCTCCAAGATTTAATGACAATATAGCCAGCACAAACTTTAGTTCAAACTTCAAATGGATAGTCCAAGGCAAAAAATGCCATTTTTCTCAATAATAATGTATGTTTATTATTTAATGAAATAATGTTCCGGAATCCATTTGTTTTATTTGTTCATTAATATTGTATCCACACATATTTAAATGGTACAGTTTATAATTTAAATTATTTAGCCGGGGGGGATGGGGGGCAGGCTTTTTCCCTTCCGGACCGCGACGGTCATGTTATTTTAAAAAACAGACCCCTAATGAAAGTAATTGGTGACCCCTGACATAGATTCATTCGATGTGTACATTGAATGAATACTTACTGGGTAAATAAATAAAATATAGAAGAAAACATGTATATCGAACATTGGAAAGTTATCTAACAGAAGGTTTTATTGGAAGTGAGTCGGTGGAGGAGGTCGAGTGCGGCCACCGGCTGGTCCGTGGGTACCATATGCCCCGCGGAGCGCACCAGCACCTCAGTGAGGTTACCCGCCGTCTTGGCATAGCCCGCGAGGGTTGTTTTGTTATTTGACCCGTGTTCCACACGCCACTTACAACGAGATGCATTCTTGTACTCGGCTGCTGAGCTGAAGTTAAGTGCTTTCAGATAGGACTCCGTCAGAGGGTAGGCCACTATGATGTCTAACTGTCCGTTGTAGATCACCCCACGGTAGTGCGACAGCAGCTCTCCCACCCAGCCCGCCACCGACTGCAAATCATCCTCCCGCAAGTTCTTATACACATCAGAGTTAAATACGTTGTAAGTCAGGTTGCCAACGTGCAAGGCCTTGCGTATCTTTGGTTTTTTAAATAGTTTCGCGTAGTCGTCCAAAGATGGCGAAGCAAACTCTACATAGTTGTATATGTTATCTATGCCCGTTAGATTGAAGAAGACGGAATACAGGTCATCCAATCCATTATGGGCATCCATCCATTTGCCAGCCTTGATGTCATCCTCCACGATTTTCTGGCGAGCTGCAATCTTGTTCTTGCCCTCGTCGTCCACTAGGCCCAACTGATACATGTAGGGAGCGTAGGATAGCTGGTGAACCGGGTCTGAATAACCGTTGCCGATGGCGAAACCTTTAAGATTAATGCGCTGTGATGCGTTTTTATTCTCTCGGTGGATGGCGTAGCAAACAGCTGGCACGTACTTACCAGCGTAGGACTCGCCGGTGACGTAGAACTCGTTTTTCTGCAGCTCGGGGAACAGCTTGAAAAACTGCAGTAGGGCAGAGTAGAGATTGTTTCCAACCACCGTCTCATTCTTCGCAATGCCGCTCTTCGTCCAGCTGAAGCCGGTGTTTACCGGGTTATCGATATAGATGACGTGGTTGTTCTCTGACCAGGAGTAATTGCGAAGTTCCACTTTGTCTGTGTCGTTATTGTAGGAAAAGGGACCGTTCTCGGTAAACAAGCCGTACAGAGAGGAGACACCGGGTCCGCCCTGCAGCCACAGAACCACGGAGGCGTTTTCCGTTTTTTTTTCTGCAGGAAAGTACCAAAAAAAGGTGTTAGAGGAGCGTGCTTCATCCACCGTCAGAAATCCGGAGTAGCTTTTCACGCCGTGGAAGTCGGGTGACTCCACTTTAGACTTGTTGCGCGCTTCGGCCAAGTGCCCTTGCTTTATGTAAGGGGTCAGGTAAAGCGGATCCCCACAGTCCCCGCATTTCCCGAGAGCCGCCCCGGAAAATCTGTGCCAGTGAATTTTCGGGAAGAAGCCTTCTGCCATCATTATCCCTCCTACTAGCAACACGCAGCTGATTGTACTTAGCATTACAAATTGTCTAGGTAGCACTCGTCGCTACTAGGCCAAAAACAACCTGACAGTGATAACTGAAGATGGTCTGTCGATATTTATGCAATACAGTCTGTCGCTGTAGGATTAGAACACCTTTTCCCTTATATTAGCCCCGGCCGAGGTTCACCAAATCAGGGCTGCCTTCACTAGAGTGTAATAATTTGAATTAATCTTGAATTATTTGTTAAATGATTCTATTATTGATAACCAGTGCAGTTTTCAGCCCACTCGAATACCCAGTATAAATCTAACGAATATGGTAGGTATATAAAACATTGCAGACTCATAACACTACTGGCAAGTTATTGACTGAGTGTAGCGAAGTCCTCTTTTAACTCGGACTATTCCAGCGTTTTGCATTTGTTCATTCTGTTACGTTCCGGTTCATGTTAAAGATGGTGGCCGTCTTAATCTATCATGCCATTACCATTAATAGCCATGCCATTAAAAAATCATTTCTCTGCATTTAAGTAACTATTCTCAGGGAAATACTTATGGTAGATTATAACAAGATACATAAACATATTATCTAGTACGACAGCACAATTTACAAGAACATGACTTTCCAAAAAATCATGTAAGTTTTCACGAAAAAAGAAACTACTAACGCACAGCAAAAAGTAAGCGTCAGCACAAATGGTTCACTAAATATAATTTTTTCAAATATTATCGACCGTCGATTCGTTATGTTTATTCACTAAGTAGGTGCGTATTTAAGTACCTACTTACAAATCTTGTGATTTGAGGGAAAATTTTGGTTTTGTTTTAAGAAAATTAGATAACTATGAACTTTTTGGCTGCGCGGTCTGCAGTTCACAGAATTTTACACACTGTTGACAGCTTTAAAGAAAATGGAGGGACTGGAGTCGTTCATAAATAAATAAACCTTATTTTATAAAAATTTGAGTCCTACCTTATATCTGCAGCAATAGTTTCCTAAAAGGCCGATAGGATAATAGTGGGCCCCCTCCAATGTAATCTGTATAGATCTCAGAAAGTCTTTGATAAAGTCCTATCTTGATGGTTTATAAAAAATGTAATCATGCAAACATATTTATTTTTCTCCGAACCTCCATTCTGCTTTCACAGATAGTCTACTGATTAATCGTGGCTGATGAATGCTGGCTGCGGAAGTCATACTTTTAGAGATTTTAAAAATAATTCCGGAGTTCCCCAGGGATTAAAACTTGAACCTCTCTCTTTTTTAATACATGTCAATTATATTTGTTTAACTTTAAAACGCTCATACTATCTGCACCATTCTGCAATATTGGATTTCAGAGTTACGTCCCAGCGATTCGTAATGATGTAAGTAAACAAGTTGCCTTTCGGCCTGTCACATTTATGAGGTCGAAAGCCACGTTGTTGTTCTCATAGCAGATGAACAATATAGATCGATGGATTTAAATACATTTCATTCAAGTTCCACATACACGTGCCCAGCGTGCGGCATAAAAGCCATCCCCATTTTTTACCAGCACTTTGCAGCCATTTAATGGAGTGAGGATTGAGTCATAGTTGTAGTATGGTTTTTCATTTTAATTTGCTATCATGACAAACATATTAATGCATACATTACTTTTACCCATTTACAATTAGTTTTTTTAAGAGTGATTTATTATTCACCTTTTTTTTTACATGAGCTCCACACAGGAGGCCCTAAGAAAAATAATTTCCTTCAGTGCCTATCTCATCTTTGGGGATGCTGTGTGGAGGGGTTTGTTTAAGGAAAGGAAGGAGAGGAGAGTTCTGGGAAGGAAAAAGGTTTAAGGGGGGGGTAGGAATCTGGGGTTCAGTATGTCCTGGTCATCCGCCTCCAAGACCTAGACAAACCTTACCGTTTGTGGTTTATAACAGACTAGCTTTTTCCCGCGGCTTCGCTTGCATGGTATTAGGGGATTCCCACTCTGCCTCCCCACCTTCCCTCTCCCCACTTCACTCCCCCCATCAACCCCCTTCCCCCCCCCCCCCCCCTCCACCCAACCCTCCCCCCACTCCACTCCCCCATCAACCCCCCTCCCTCCTCCCCCTCCACCCACCCCTCTCTCCCTCCCCCTCCTTCTCCACCGACCCCTCCCCCACCTCGTACCCCTCCCCACTCGACCTCCCACCACCTTCCTCCACCCCTTCCCTTCCTTCCATCCCCCCTCTCCCACCCCACTCTCCCTCCTCCACCTTCCCTCTCTCCACTCCACTCCCCCCATCAACACCCTCCCCCTTGGAAATATATTTTTGATTAATGTTTCAGTTTGCTTGTGATATAAGTTATGTGGTCAGTCCAGCGAAATTAGTGTCTATTATAACTCCTCGGTATTTGGTGTGCTTAACCTTTTCTAGACGCTCGCATTGACTTGTGGATGAAGTTTGTGAGGTGGAGGTTGGCCCCTTTGTGTGATGTTGTGTGTAATATAATTGGTTTTTATTGTGTTTAGGGTAAGAAAGTGGTTGTTTAGCCATTTTTTACACAAAATTTGCACAACACTTTTGTCACAAAATGAACACTCTCGCTGGTTTTCGAATACGACTTTAGAAGCTTGTAGGTATGATAAGTTTACAACAAGTTGGATTGATAAATTCATCTCCATATCTTGTGAAGCGATGCTATTCACAATTCCCATTGTCCAATAAATGAAAAGTTAGGTACATCATGAGATTTAAGAAATAACTTTATGCTCTGTTTTATGTAGTAGGGAACATGCATTTCCATTATCTAAGCCAGGCATGCCCAAACTGCATCCCAATTGAAGATTTTGTTTTGGATTTTGGTTTTCATACAAAAAAAAAAAAATCATTCGAAAAAGAAAAGAAATTATAACTTTCTTGTTATTAAACTCCAAACTCTCGATGGGGTTTTTGATTTGTTGCTTGAAAGTGCCAGGCATGTGGCCTTAGGAATTAATAAGTGGAGGGTGAGTGCAAAGGACACACATAGGTGCGTGTAGTCAGTTTATGCCTTCTAGCATTCAAGGTCGCGGTTTCACAATAATAGCATTTTTGGACACCGAATTACCGGAAAAAATTAACAGTAATATCCGCCAAATATCTGAATTTATGGACAGATCTAATGGTCGGCGGATTTCTATGGGGGTTGTATTATGAAATTACTCTTAAGTGGTGTTATTACGAGATTGAAATTAGGTATCAGAAGCCTAATCTATTGTTATTACATATCTATAGCTGCCGCAGACCTGTAAATACCTAAATAATATATGTACATATATACGGTTCCATGACAGTTGATCTGCCGACAATTGCCCCCCCGGCATACCTATATACAATGTGCAGTCGGTTTAGGGAAAATATGGTATATCTAATTACACAAAATATAACTAAGTACACCTCGAAGGGATGTGCAGATAGGATGCACCGCCGAATAACAAAAGAATAAAACATATTTTCATTAAAATGCATCAAGGAAAAATCTGCTTCTCTATTTACTGTGAATACCAGCGCGTAAGTACAAAAAAATCGACATTGTATAATTTTCGTTAGCCTCCCAAAAACTGGGCTTACTGTACAGAGCCCGCAAATACTTTAATAGTACACAACTGCTAACCTGTACAAATCACGATTGCGCCCCACGGTTGAATTTGGCAGCCACCTCTGGTCTGGAGTTCCAAAATACCTGAAAAATACCCTCGACTCTGTGCAGAAACGGGCGGTCCGCTTAATAGATTCTCCCATCTTAACAGACGGATTGCAATCTTTAGAGCACAGGCGTCGGGTGGAAATGCTATCCTTGTTCTACCGATATTACAGTGGAAGATGCTCCGAGGAACTAGCATCATTGATCCCTTCGGCACCGGTGCATAGTCGGGAAACACGCCAAACGCGTGCCCAACATTTGTACACGGTTGACATTTGTCATGTGAGAACGGGTCGTTTCTTCGACTAGTGGAATGATTTGCCGGCCTCTGTGTTGGCTCCTTCCTACAACATGGGTCTCTTCAAGACCAATGTTCATTCCTTCCTCTCGTCAAAAAGACCCTCCACACAGCATCCCAGATGACATAGGCCCTGAGGGAAATTATTTTCCTCTGGGCCCCCTGTGTGGAGTTAAATGTAAAAAAAAAAAAAAACAATTTATTATATATTATAATAAAACGAATATAAAAATTAATTCCACTTAATTTTATTTGACCGTAACCGGTTTCAGCCAATTTATTATTAAGGGTATTTTTAAAGTCAATTTTACATTTGAAATTGGTAAATAATGCACAAAAAATTGTAATATTACAGTAAATATCATTTTGGGGTTGTCGGCGGATCAACTGTTGTGTCACCCATTTATACATAAGTGGTAGTTCCACCACAAAGCGATTATGCTAATTTACAATATTCAGCTTTAAAGATTTTGGTGACCCTGATCACCGTACTGTATTGTTATATTTGACAAGTAGAGTTATCACAGAAATACCTTTTATAATGTTTAATGCTGATAATTAGTTGGCAATGTTTAATGATCTGAATACAATGTGATACTAAAAATTACTACAAATCAAGTTAATCACTTAATAAATAGATAACCGTATTTTTTCATAAAACTAAGAGACAGGAAATATAAAATGTCTTGTGACATGTGTAACAAATTAAATGCATTTTATCATTAATAGTTGGCAGTAAATCATAAAAACAAGTCTAATAAATAATGATTTATTATTAAATTCTGCGGGCATTGTTTTATTAACTGCGTTATTGATCTTTTTATGATTAAAATCCAGGTGAAGGTACTTCCTGATTTTTATAAATGGCGACTTAAATATTAACGAGAAATGTTTTCACTATTGAGTTGGGTAGTTTGTTATCAAAAAATTACTTTATTGTAAATAATTTTAAGAAAAATGTTTTTTGAAATCTGTTATATAATAATAATCAATTCCTACCCACCCCTCATAACTTTCTCCTTCCCAGAAGTTTCCTAATGTGTTCCTAATGTAAGTTTTCTGTTTTATTTTTTTAACATTGCACAAGCACATGTTCCCCTTCTAATGACGGAATTGGGAGCGTTTTCATTGTTATGAGATTATTTGTAAACCGGGAATGATGTATTTCTAAATTTATTTTAATGATTTTTGAAATAATGTTATCAAAACAAAAAATACCCTTCCATCCTATATAATATACTAGCTTTTTCCCACGGCTTCGCTCGCATGGTATTAGGGGATTCCCACTCCGCCTCCTCCACCTTCCCTCTCCCCAATCCACTTCCCCCCATCAATCCCCCTCCCCCTCCACTCCCCCCTCCCCCCATCAACCCCCCTCCTCCCTCCCCCACTACCCACCCCTCCCCTCTCCACCTTCCCTCTCCCCATTCCACTCATCCATCAACCCCCTCTCATTATTCATAACGCCAGAGCTTACCAATTTATATTTATTTATTTATTTATTTTTTCATGTTCTCCGTAAAACGGTTATTCACCAATACATTATGGAGAAGATTACAAATTTGACAAAAAGTATAGCAAAACACATAAAAAGGTCAGTTTCACTACTTTGTGACATACGTCAAAAGATAATTGTTAAACTGCCTGTAGGTTACGTTAAAAATGTCAATGGTCAACGCAGACTCGTTGAGCAGTTCAGTCGCTCTGTTGACTGGCGCGTTCTGATAGGCAGAAGTCCTCGCTTTTGGAGCATAAAAAAGGGTATGGGACCTTCCACGAGTATACTTGTCTGGGACATATAAGTTAATTTCTTTCGAAATAGGTGGATTATGTATAGTTCCAGAGATTATCTTAAAAAAATGTTTTCCTAAAAATATTTTTCGGCGGGCTTCTAATGTATTAAGATCGAGCATTCCTGCTAAGAATAAGGATGGATACAGGAAAGGGTAGTACATACATTCTCTCATATATAGGTAACGCATGAATCTCTTTTGTACTTTTTCTATTTCGAGAATATGGTTTTGCTCAGAAGGGGCCCAAATAATGGAGCTATATTCCAAGATACTACGAACAAGTGCTTCATACGTTCTTCGGATTGCGATTCCGTTGGTAAATGATCTTGAATTACGAAGAACAAATCCAAGCATTTTGTTGGCACGGGAGACAATATCAGATATATGGGATTTGAAAGAGAGACTTGCTTCAAAAATTACGCCAGGGTCTCGAATCTCACTTTTATGTGTCAATTCATGTTCATTAATGTGGTAGGGGAACAGGAATGTATCTTTGGATCTTGTAAATGTAACGACACTGCATTTCTGAATGCTGAAGGGTAAGTTGTTCAGTTCCGACCATTTGACAAGAGAATCAAGATCGTTCTGCAGAAGAATGGAATCGATGTAACTTTTGATTGCTTTGAAAAGTTTTATATCGTCAGCAAAAAGGAGATATTTTGAGTGGTTTATGGTGTTGCCAATGTCATTGATGAATAAGAGAAAGAGAAGGGGTCCTAGATTCGATCCCTGGGGAATCCCGGAGTTAGTTTTGTATTCGTGAGAGAGATGGTGTCCGTAACTGACATACTGACGACGATTGCGTAAGTAGCTAGCCACAAAAGCGAGGAAATTCTGAGAGAATCCGATGTCACTTAATTTTTTTAATAAAATATCATGATCGACTTTATCAAATGCTTTCTCGAAGTCTGTATAAATCACATCAACATGTACAAAATTTTCGAATGAATTATTAATATAGGTGGTGAGATTCATAAGATTCGTTGAAGGTGACAGTGTGGGACGAAATCCGTGCTGATTTTCGGTGAGTGCGTGTTTTGTTTGATTATATATCTGTGAATAAATTATGGTTTCTAAAAGTTTTGCGGGTGCTGACAACACAGCTACAGGTCTGTAATTATCTATTTCTGACTTTTTTCCTTTTTTGTGTATAGGCGTTACTTTCGTTAGTTTCCACATTTCCGGAAAGATATTTTTGCGAAGTGATAGGTTAAAAATATGTTTTAGAGGTTGAATAAAATAACTTGCATATCTTTTGAGGATTATAGGTGGAATACAATCTGGGCCGACGGAGTATTTAGGTTTTAGCTTATGGAAAGCTGTAATAATATCGTCATCGTTAATTTCATGAATTTGTACAGGTAAAGAATTAAATGACGATGAAGCTATAGAGGATATGTCAAGTTTGGGGATATTGTCGCTAAATACTGATTGAAAATAGTGTGCGAAACCTGCGGCGATCTCAGAAGATCCATCATATTTATTGTCTTCGTAGTCCATGTGGTTAAGTTTGTCACAGCCGCGGCGTTTATCGTTAGTGTAAGACCAAAATCGAGTTGGGTATGTTATTATACTGTTCTCGGCCTCACGTGTAAAGTCAGTGTAGGCTTGACCAATTAACCGTTTGATTGATTTTCGCAAAGTTTTAAAGTAAGCTAAGGCATGTACGGATTTTGTTTTTTTCCAAAGATGGTGCATTTTAGTTTTTTCTCGTATGAGGTGAATGATTTCCCCATTAAACCATTTCGGATATTGTCTAATATCTTTGAGCATACGTGTAGATCTTTTCTTAAAACAAATGTTGAAAATATTATTGAGCTGTTCATAAAACATTTCGACAGCTAGATTTACGTCAAGGCAATCGTAATGATTCCAGTGATGTTGTTCTAAGGCATTTTTAAGTGTATTATCTGAGCTTTCGTGGAAAATCCAACCCATGTTTATGTCTGGAGGCAATGTGTCTGTTTGTATATGTGATTGAGTTGTGTAATCGAACGTGAATGAAAGTGAAGGGTGATGAATATCCTCTCTGACTAATGGGGAGTCATGGCGGCAGATAACAGCATTTTTAGAATTTATATTACTTAATACTAAGTCTAACATGTGTGCATTTATGTTATAAACAGTATTGAATTGTGTTAAATTATAAAAAGAACAAAAGTAATTGAAAACGTCAATTGGGTTTTTCCCTGAGGGAAAGTTGAAATCCCCGAAAATAATAATATTTTTTGCCTATAGTACTCGCAAATAATGTAGCTTTCTATTAGTGAAAGAATTTTTAAAATCCATTCACTAGTTTTTGCGCGAAAGAGTAACAAACATACATCCAGACATACATACATCCATACAAACTTTCGCCTTTATAATATTGGTAGGATAATCCATCAATAATACCTTACCACTAAATGAATGGTTCAGCTGCAAGATTCTTGCTGTAATGTATACCTATGACTTTCATAAGGTTTTTTGAACTCCTAACTAAGTAACTAACCATCACGCCGTTTCCCGCTGGGGTAGGCAGAGAGGACGAACCGACAAACCAAACAAATCGGTCGTGGCACACACTCTTTGCTTCATTCACATTCATACATACTCTTCTAATATTCTGACTCTTGACATGTCCCGACTCAAGTATCTCATTCACTTGACAGTGCCATGTCTTTCTAGGGCGTCCCTGACTTCTTCTACCATTCACATTTACGTAATTTTTTTTTTTATTAAAAAGAAAGACAAACATTCCCAGGTTACGAATAACCCGACAACGTTTGAAAATCTCCTACTACCATCACAGAAAGCCGAAAATGTTGCTTGTGTCGTCATGGAGGACTTAGTCAGCCGAGGAATCGAACACGCGACGCCTGGGTGGGACCCAAACGCGATGCCCACTCACCACTGACCGGTCAAATATATTCTCCTTACACTCCGTTCTTTTCTTGCACTCTACACGCCCAAACTTTCCGAGGGTCCTTTTCTTAATCTTACTTATTACGCTTAATCCTTTGCGGATCTCCGCATTTCTCAGATGATCATACATGGTTTTACCACAAATAAGTCAGGGATCTCATTTCATACTTTCATCCTTCCTCTGGCAGTTCTGTGCCAGAGGAAGGATGAAACACACGGCTAGTTTACAAGCTACTATCTGGGAAATTCACTATCTGTTAGTAAACTCGCCCAGTGTCATCGTGTTACTTGCTAACTAGCAGCGACTAGCAGATTGTTGACAATCTACGAAAAAAGTTGAAAGGTCGTCAACTTTACTCGTGATTGGTTTATTTATGTTTCCAACATGGCTTCCGATAAACAGCTGATTTCGACTGTCAAACATGTGAAGAATTAGTTCACGCAGGCGTCGTTATTCTTGTTACTGGCGCTAGCAGCGGCCTCAGTTTCCTACGCTTCTGAGCGAGTGGACAGTTTTGTGTGTCATCATGACAATCTCACTCGCCGATTTACCCGCTTTTAGATAGTAGCTTGTAACTCGCCGTGTGTCATCGAGGCTTTAGACCATATATTTTACCTGCCCACGCCCTCACTATGCCATCTTAACGCCCCCTAGTTTTCCTCATCGCCCCCTACTTTTCTCTGGGTCTTCTACCGTCCAACAGTAATGCTAGGTCTACACTACTCGCGAAGTTCCTCGACGAAATATTCGGGAAAGTTGACCGAAGTTCGAAGTACGTTGCTACACTCTCGTTCAACTTCGCGAGAAGCTCATTCGCGCGGTGGTGCCGTCACGACTCGCACGTCATGGACGCTCAAGTAGCAGCTGCCGTTGCAATGTGCACGCTCGCTTATTATAACTATGTACATATTTATCAAACGAAGAAATATAAAAATAAAAGAAGGAACTACTAACACAACATTTGGGCAAAAAGCTTCTTATATTATGGCATTAAACTCTACAATAAAATACCACTCTCACTCCTCACTCAAAAACCTCAACATTATAACATTTAATATTCAAATAAAAAGCTGGATACTAAATATAGGGAGATCAGAAATAGAAAATATACTGATATCAAATACAGACTAAAACCAAATCTAGTGAACTGAATTATAAAGAAAACACTATCTTATTTTATTTATAATTATTTAAAAAATATATGCTACATGATATATCGTCGCTTAAGTTCTAACACCGCGGAAGTCAAAAATAACAACTTTTCAGGAGAGCAAAAAAACCGTGCCTTTTTATATATTGCGATCATAGTGCATATGTTTTTTAATGAAAATTTATAAAAGAAAGGTTTTTTTAAGATTTTTGTAACGGTTGTTATAAAATATCATTATTTGGATTATTTTTTTGAAATACGCGGTGTTACCACATTGTAATACATAAAATGGGGAGACTTACGCTGAGTTATTATAAATACTCTGTAACTATCTTTAAATATTTATTTCAAATAAAATTAAAATAACGGGTAGACTTATACCTCATAAAAAAATACAAAACATACTTCTACAACTTTCTTAACAGATCTTCTTAACTTTTCGTTTTAAATAATTAACAAATTAACTGTTTTTTAACCTTGATACTTATTTGGTATAAAATCACATCAAAAAGGAACACCAGTATCACTTAAATCCGAAATCAGTACTACCTTATGAATATAAATTATCAAAAATAACAAAAATACAATATAAATTAATCATTATAAAATGAAGTAAAGTATCGAAAAAATTGTGACAGTCAGGAGAGATAACTGACTTTAGTTCTTGAAGATGTTTCCATTTAGATTCATTATGAAGCTTTGACCTCGGGCCTGGTCTTGTCCTTTTATTTTTGGCTCTTCTGGACAAATTCTTATACTCATCTTGAAAGCTTAACTTATAGTTAATAAGGCCATTAGGGTTATATTTTTTTTGGCTGGAATAACCTTAAATTATTTTCCTTAAAATTGTAGTCAAAGGACCATCGGCTGACGGGTTCTTTATTTACCGAATTACACTTATCACAATAAATTTTGAAAAGACGATTCTTGTTTTCGATGATAGGCTTTAAATATTCTCTAGAAGAGGTCTCTAGAGCTCTACAGTAGTGAGAAGGTATTTTTGGCAACTATTTAGAAAGTCTTTCAGAAAAGCTATATCATCTTTCTTTGAGTGTCCTTCTAAAACCTTATGAGTAAATTCGGGTTTCTTTGCCATTCCAAGCTCAGACGTCGATAGCCAATAGCGTACGGTCCATTCTTTGATACCAAACGTATTAAAAAAGTATGCTTGCAGACTTGAATTCTTCCATTATTTGCAAATTCTAATAAATACTCTTTGGTCTCACTACGCCTAGATTATTCCAGTAATTTGAGAATGAGGTATTCCGTTCCTCGTCTGGTATTGTATCACAACACAAAACATTGATTTCTTACAAAACTCGAAAGTACATTATTCGGGCTGGCCTAATAGTAGCATGTAATACCCTAAACTTTGGGCCATTGCTATCTCGCCGATATCCTAAATATTCTTTTCCTTCCATTCTTCTTCCAAGTTTCTTGCTATTATTTTTAGACCAGTTTTTGTTCTCAGACATCCCTTAGAACGTTTTTTTCAACCAGAATTAAGATCACCATGTTCGACCTCGTCATTCGCTAGCAAGAGACTCGCAATCGGTAATGGAAGGTCTGTTGTTTCTTCCATTAATATAGGCTCTATCACACTTTTTTGTCCAAAGTTAATATCAACAGGTTCGACATTCGATGGTAACAAAGGCGAGTGAACTGTCGTTTCTTCCATCATTACAACATGGCATTCAAAAAGTTCTTGTACACTCATCTCGCCGCTTATATTGGCATTATCTGGAATTATAACAACAGGCAAGTTGTTAATGTCGAGGTTTTCCAAGTTTTCCTTGGTGGTGATATTTTCATTTTTCTTTTTCAGTTGTATTTTTATTCCTGGTTGTTCACATAGGTCAGCGATCTCTTCATCATCACTGCTTTCGTAATCCATGGTGCATTGATATCTAAATTAAAAGTAAGTAAATTTAAAACCGTCTATTTAAAATCGTTACATAAAATACCGTGTAAGTCACTTCTGCATTAAGCAGAACACCGCGTAAGTAAAATAACATTTTCATCTTATTTTTTACAATAACATAATTGATATATAGACTTAATTATACTTAAAAACCAAATATCAACATTTTATCCCTTATATGAACACATAATATTATTAATATAAATTAAACTTACCTTGATTTACAATGTATTTCTTCGGAGCACGAGTCGCGATCTCTCACAATACGAAAGTAAACTGACTTACGCGCTGTTTGCATGACGATTTCCGCGGCACGGAGATACGCTGTGTATTTGTTTTCAAAATAAAACGCTTTCATTGGTTGAAATCCTTGTTTCTGATTGGTCTAGGAGGAGCGTCTTTCGATTCTCTATAGAATGACATGCAAAAGTGAAAATGTCATTTTTTGGACTTCCGCGGTGTTAGAACTTAAGCGACGATATGTTATGTCTATTTCATACTAATTTCTTATAATTAAATTATAATATGTAAGTGAAATCCTCAGCACGGGAGATCCGAGTGAGGATATCATTATCTCTACTTGTTACTAAGAAATGAAGACAATAAACCATTATTATTATTTATTGACGCATCTTTTTTTCTACGGTAGCTCCTGTACATAGCAAAAAGCGAATCCTTCTTTTTCTTTAATTCGTCTACGGGTAATTCTAACATGCCCTGGTCGCAGGAGCAAATTCTGTTGCTCCTGCGACCACTGTATTCCACTCATAATCGTGCCGTATGACAATACTAATAAAAAATAATTACTAGCGCGCACGTCTATTCACGACGACGTATTGAAGCGAACTGAAGTTAACCGAGTAGTGTAGAGAG
The DNA here is from genome assembly GCA_917880885.1 of Limnephilus marmoratus. Taxonomy (NCBI): domain Eukaryota; kingdom Metazoa; phylum Arthropoda; class Insecta; order Trichoptera; family Limnephilidae; genus Limnephilus; species Limnephilus marmoratus. Next base: position 8,381,946 of record OU862927.1, on the reverse strand, counting down.
GCACTTCGTGTAGGTACTTCGTGCAACCTCGAGTCCTTTGACTCGGGCGCAAAAACCGACAAAAACTGGAGATCGCCCGAGGCGAGCCAAGGTTGGACGAAATTAGATGAAGTTAGACGAAGTGCCCCTCCGCACTATCGTATTCGGCTAACCTCGTTCAACTTCGCGAATAGTGTGGAGCTTGAATAATGCAGTAATTTTCTTACCTCACCTATAGCAGAAATCTGTATTTTGATGAAGATGTAATTGGTTTGAGACTTTGCTATTATTTATCAACCATCTGCTATGACACTGTACCTAGATTAACCACTTGAGCGATAGCTACCCATATTTGGGTAGATGATTTTCATGGATTAAAATGAATTATAAATTTAACGATTTACCTAAATTATTTTTAAAAATAAAAATATATAATCTAGGTTTATTCATTGGATTTAAACAGCAGTAAGCAGTTCATATGCATCCGTATTAATATTTTGAAGGTATGATTTTTGTAATGAGCGTGGCCGGGAATCTTTGTCAATTTTAAGCGACCTAACTATGTTTTTGTATTTTGTTTGCAGAAAATGACGAGGAAGAGATCCGCTGGGCCGAGTCCGTTCTGCAACCAGCTGCAACAGCATTATTCCAGCAATCAGGAGGAGTGGAGGACTTGGAGGGAGAAGATGAATTAACCTTTCTGGTGGCTCCGGAGGGGGAGGCCAGCGAGGCCCTGAGAGAGGCGACGGGTCTGGGGGCCGCCCTGCCGCTCCTGGTGGCGGTGGACCTGCCACACGGCCGCAGGTGTGACATGGCGCTTGGGCAGCCACTGGATGCTCCAGCCGCCAGCCAATTCGTGGAGGCCTTCCGTGCCGGTACCCTGCCTTCCATTACCCTCGATGATCAATAGTCTAAAACAACTATCTGCCAGTGCCTTTAGAACAATCGTCTACCAAAACTCTAGCCCCACAAAAAATGCCGGAGTACTAGAGCTACCCGGATCTCGGATAGTGTACGATTACTGGAAGTGCTGGATTAATGAGTCTATTGTCTTTTAAAAACTCCAGCAATGACTTGGAAAGTGTTGGATTACCGGGTCTTGAATAGTTTCGGATTACTGGAAATGTCAGATTAGTGAGTCTTATTGTCTTTTAAAAACTCTAGCCATGACTCAGTGATGGATTACTCGAGCCTTAGATAGTGTTGGATTACTGGAAGTGCCAGATTATACTGTCCTCTGGCAATTCAGATAGTTACGAAATACTGAACCTCTAAGATAGTGTGGGATTACTGTAGATGCTGGATCTTAGATAGTGTGATAGTGTGGGATTACTGGATCTTAGATAGTGTCGGATTCAAAATTTAAAAAACCTTTATTGTACAAAATAAATAAAGTACAAAGGGTAAAAGCTTATAGGTAGATTCTATTTCTTACAGCTAACCCAATTACTTGAAGTGCCAGATTAGTGAGATTCTATTGTCCTATAAAAACTCTGCCAATGTTTCAGATAGTGTTGGATTAGTGAGCCTAAGATAGCGTGGGATTACGGAGTTACCAGTCCTCTGATAGTGTGGGATTACTGGACTTACCAGTGCCCTGATAGTATGGGATTACTGGAGAACTCTGATAATGTGGGATTACTAGAGTTACCATTACTCTGATAGTGTGTGATTACTGGAGTTACCAGTACTCTGATAGTGTGGGATTACGGAGTTACCAGTACTCTGATAGTGTGGGATTACTGGACTTACCACTACTTTGATAGTGTGGGATTACTGGAGTTACCCATACTCTGATAGTGTGAGATTACTGGAATTACCAGTCCCCTGATAGTACCCAATTACTTAAGGTGCTGGATTACTGGAAGTGCCAGATTAGTGATATTCAACCAAACTTCCACTCATAGTTTAGTTTCATGTGCTTCTAGAAGCTAACTAGTTTGGAGTAATGAGGTTTCGTAAAAATTACGCACAGTAAAAATTAGAAAATTGCATTTATTTTTCAATAATAATTATTAATTATAAAATAATAATAGTCTACCAGAAATGTACAAATTAATTTAAGAATTCTTAATAATAACAACATGATATTTGTACAAAGCGTTCATTCCTTAAGAATAATTAGTGGCTTATAATGTAAGATAGTGCGTATTGTGTACTTGTGTAGGAGATCTTCCGAGGTGACGCAGTCCCCCAAGCTGAACAACAATAAATGTTAGTGTCTTATAACAACATAGATTAGAACTTGCTTTAGAAATGTATTTTTAGATTTACGGCACAGGAAACATACTGAAGGACCCAAAACAAATTGCAACATGATAAAATACATTTGAAAAGATGATTTTTAGTACAACTGAATCTAATTAGATAATAAAATAATTTTGGAGATGAGGAAACAATCTGTGTGGTTTCATAACTTATTTTTTTATGTGAATACCACAAAATAAAATAATGATTAAGATTAATTAACACAGCCGATGCGGTTTTTAATTCATTATCTGTGAATATGTTCCACATAATAAAATAGTCACTTTATGCGATTTCTTAAATTATGTTTATGCGAATTCCAGAGTGACTATGACATCCCTTAGTCGGATATGTTGTGAGTCAGAAGATAGTGGGGAGGGGAAGGAGATGGGGAAGATGAAGGCTTGGAAGTGCCTAACCATTAAGATATGGTACGGTAATGATGGTCGTTCACCAGAGGCGACACTGAGAGTATCTCTACTATTCTGTTCAATTTGGGTTTGGCAATTGCAGGTTCAATATTAAACTACATAAGTGTTGTTTTTTTGTATTTAAATAACTCCACACAGCAGGGGCAGTTCCAGACTTTTAGTAAACTAGATGCTAAGATAGAAAATTATACAAAATTACTGATATTGTAGCTGAAGAGGTTTTGTTTTTTTTTTTTTATTTTCAATTTTTTGTATGAAGATTTTTCAGTCTAAAAATAAAAATTCTGCATACGATTTAAAAATAAATTCATATTTAGCTGTAGTAGTGTCGTATTTTCAATCTTAGCACTCTTGAAAAGTCACGGACTGCCACTGCCACACAATAATTATCTTTGGGGAAGCTGTGTGGGGTGTACTTATATAAGAAAATACAGGAATAAACCTGCATCGGCAAATCATTACACAGCTGAATCGAACAAAATATAATAAAGATCCATTCTCATGCGGTGAATGTCAACCGTCTATAAATAATGTTGACTCCTGAATATGCATCGGTGTCGATGGAATCAATGATGCTAGTTCCTCAGAGCACTTTTTATTGAAATACTGGTAGAACAAACGCCTTGGCGCACACTGACTTAAAAAAAAATTTAATCTGAAAGCTTGTCCATTCATTGTTTAGTTTAAAAAACACATACAAAAATGATTTTACAGCACTGAAAGTATAAACTGATAGTAACAGTGTACTGTGGGAGTGTCTGTGTTCCCGAAGTGAGCTCATTTTTCCCTTACTTCCGGTGAAATTGATCAAACATCAAAAATATTTCGGATGCAGATGAACAATTGAAGACTTTAAGAGTCGAAAGGTTTTATGTAAAATAACGACATGAGTCGTATAGTTCCTATCCACGATAAGTCCACTATGATCCAAAAATGAAGTAATGATGCAGTTTTTCTCTAGCGGTTGTTTGGCAAACTAATAATATGACAATGAGTTCCAAACGGCCGTAAAATCCTATGAAAAGTGGGTTTATAAATTACGATGAATTCCAAACAACGATAAATCCATGGTGCCGTATGTTCCAAACGCCGATAAGTCCACCGCCATGCAGGCAGCCAATGAGCGGGAAGTATTTCGTCCAGACAGCCAATGAGCGGAAAGCATTTCGCTAATCCCAACATGGCCACAGAAATGTTGTTTTGAAAAAGTGTCTGCCGTTTTATTAGTTTTTAAAGCTAAATAATGTCTGATCTAACCATAAATGTTATTCAAGTGACGGGAAACATATCTAGAAAGAGAGTTATCAACAAGAAATCATGGAAAAAGCACGTCGATAGCCGTAGCAGGAACTTAAAAATCTCCTATTTTGAGTGAATTCGACATCGAACGTCAGCCTTTACTGGGTGATCCCAAAACTTTACTGAGTTATTTTTAATAATTTTTGAATTTATATTTATTGTTTTCAAGTTTAATTTTATTTAGTTTTCAAGTACTGCTAGTATTTAATTTATGCGTGACCGCTTTTTAAAGACCTTGAATTAAAAACTTTTTTTGTTTTATTAATTCGTTTTTTCGTATTTGCTCTAATTGTCTATTTATTTATTCTAGACACTCTGCGACACACCAGGCCAGCCAATTTACCCACTGTGCAATTAATCCTCTGTTTTTATGTAAAATATATCTGATTTTATTGGCGCAATAGTTTTCGAATTTATCGTGATAAGGACAGAAAAATTGTATACATGAAACATCTGCATTTCTTTTTTATAATAATATTTTTATGTTTTATACTATAATTTAGTTTATTAACTGTTTTTGAATTTATCGTGATAAATACAGAAATTTTGTAATCATTAAATCTCTGCATTTCCTTTTATAATAAAATCATTATGTTTCGTTATTTTTTTGTTACTGCATAAAAATGACATACAATGGGAATTTATACACGGGAATAAATTTTATTAAATTTTTGTAATGTAAAAATTATTTACGTTAAAAAAAATATTTGTACGATTTTTTTAGTTAACACCTATTTCAATCCCAAGTATTTTTTTTCTAAATAAACTTATAATAAAAAAATATATATATTTTCGAAAAAAAAATAGTGCTCTTTTTGTGTTGAATTTCATTTTATTTTATTCCATCGCAATTTTAAACAAACGAAAAAGCTTAGGATAAAAAAATTAAATCATTAAATATTTTCGTTTTACTTAGATAATATCTTTTATTGACCCTGTACTTGCCATCCACGTGTCAACGGTGTTGAGAAACAAACACCGATAAGTCACAGGCTGGTGAGTTCCTATCTACCTTTAATATGACAGTTAGTTTCAAATTCCGATAAGTCCATCCTTATTTACGTAATTACTCCTAAACTATCAAGAAAACAATTATTTTAGTTTATCGTATATGTCCGTAGTTCAAAAACAAAGCCCACTAAACAAATAGTTCTCCAGATTTTACTTAAAAAACATTGCCATTAAAAAATAATAATTTGCCAACATTTCACCAAAGTGGACTTATCGTAGATAGGAACTATACGACTCACATCAGTTTTCTTTAAAATTGAGATCACCATTCTAAGTATTGTCTGTCCAGTGTTTTGCAGCTATTTAACATATAGGTATTTATAAATAAATAAACATGTGAATAAGTAAAAATCAAGAAAAATGCATCTCATTGTTGTAATAAGTTTTGGTCGGTTCCATGACAGTTGATCCTCTGACAGTTGGCCCCCCGGCATACTTCTATACAAATTACAGTCGGTTTAGGGAAAGTAAGGTACACCTACTTACACAAAACATAACAAAATGTCTCCAAAAGGGCGTGCAAAAAGCATGTATCGCAAATAACAAAATTATAAAACTTATTTTCATTCAAATGCACCACGGATAAAATTACTTGTCTACATTCTGTATATAACAGTGTATAAGTACAAAAAATTGACACTGAAAATAAAGTTCATTTGATATCCATACCAACTTATTATTGAAGGGCATTTTAAAGTCCGTTTTAGGTTTGAAATTGGTAAATATTTAACAAAATTTTGGAGGGGCTAACTAACGGGGATAAACTGTTGGGTCTATGGCGCACAGTATGAATCCTTGACCTCTGTAACCTTTTATACAACATTCATAACAATAAATACATTTTAGTACGATTCCAAGATGTCGGCGTTTTACTATGAAAATTCTTGATTGTAATTCTTCCATATGTTAGATACGTTTTAAGATTTTCACGGCCAAAAGCATTTTCGTTATTTGTTATCTACCGGATCTGCCAGTTCTGCCCTGATGATGGACACTGCAAAGCTATCCGAAACTTTGGCTAAAGAAGGAGGTAGCGCAACACGGCATAACACCCCAAAAACAAATAACGAAAAAAACTTCCATATGTTTCCAATTTTTACTGTTTACTGTAAGCCCATTCGCTCATGGAGAAACTGAAAAAAAACCAGTTGGCGACTCAATCTTTATCCAAAGGAAACGAACTTGTGAATTTCATTGGCGGTCCACATACAGGCCTACTTGTTAAAGACTAGTTGTCAAGGTTGACGCGGCGACTAGCAGTGCCATGTTGACAGGTTGCCACTATAGCGCCTCACGACCAGTTGCCATGTTGACAGTTTGCCATGATAGCGCCTCACGACCAGTTGCCATGTTGACAGTTTGCCATGATAGCGCCTCACGACCAGTTGCCATGTTGACAGTTTGCCATGATAGCACCTCACGACTAGCTGCCATGTTGACAGTTTGCCATGGTAGCGCCTCACGATTAGTTGCCATGTTGACAGGGTGCTACGGTAACGCCTCACGACCTGTCGAGTTTTCGAGTCATTTGCTATTTGTCAGAGCAGGAAAATATCGATTTTGTTCAGGAGGTTGATATATTATTATTATATACCAGTACCTGTCGAATGTTCGATGGTATTAAAAAATAATTCAGAGTAGCTACAATAATCAAATAGTACCTAGGTTCTAGATTGATATTGGCGCAAGCGATTCTGACCTTGTCCTTCATACATTTTCTTTATGCATAAGGATTAAAATTGCATTTAAAAAAAACAAAGATTTTTTGGGCCCGCCGGCAGGGTTGCGACGGATGAGAGATTAAAGTTGATAATTGATAAATTATTAATAAATTACATTTTTGTTAAACAAATACTAAAATCATAAGAGTTGTGTCGTGAATTGATTTGAATTGAGTGCCAACCAGTTTTCGGTTTCTCTATGAGCGAAAAGCCCTCATTTCCAAAATGTTAATATTACAGTTCCCAACACTTCAATCTATGAATTAACAATACTTATCAGAATAAATATACAATGGATTTATAAGATTGATTACCATCTTATAATTCTATTTCCCAACAAAGCTGAATTCAGAGTTACATAATTAAAAGGTATGACTTGTACAGCTGTCAACTTCAACTCAATCGTACCATGAGAAAAGCTGTGATGGTTCCATCTTCAAAGGGTGGGCTAATCAGTGGGTGCAGCGGCATGGAGTGATCAGGTGAGGAGTGTTGTGAGTGCGTCCAGGAAGGGTCCCAGCTGTTCAGGCAGGATGGACACAGTGGCGGAGTGGAAGCAATCGGCTACCATGTCGCTGTGAGAACGGAGAGCTGCCTGCTCGAATGCTTTGCCGAAGAGACTGCCAACAAAAAAACACATTACAAAACTGGCTATTTATTATTCATCTTTATTAATTTTTGACTTACAATTTGTTTTATTCAATGCCTGTCTCACTAGGAGAACCTGTGTTGAGAGCAGGCGCTTAGGATGAGTAGTTGATAATAATTACAAATACAAATAATAACACAATATTACAAGTAACAGTTAATCATCAACGTACCGTTGAAAAAATAAATACTTATAAGTTAGTTTTGAAAAATCTTTGATATTGGATCTGTTTTGGCTGATAATCCAGGACTTGGTGTCAGATTTATATTTAAGATACATTGTGTTTTGTCTAATTGCCAGTGGAAGTGTATTATGTACATTGTTACGATATACAAAATGCCCCCTCTCAAGTTAGAGCGCACGCCACTGTGTAGACAAACAGTTGCGCTTTCTCTCCGCTAGCGCGCCGCGCTCTGACGGCGGTGGAACGCGAGCCACGGCCGACCGGCTGGCAGCCGCGGCCCGCCATTCTGCCCCCGAGCTCGCTTCGAGCGCATGTGTACGTAAACCATGTTGCACTGTTCCGGAACATTCTGCGAAGCCGCCATGGCGGTTGTGTTTTGCATAGTGACTTGCGGGAATGCCAAGAACGGCTAAATTCCCTCCACATAACCGAATCTCCAAGAGACCAGGCTGCTGCTGTGAGTACCTGAGCTATTTAACCCCTCTTTAATGCGTGTGTTCCTTGTAAATTCAACGCGAAGATAAATGACCGCCCCCAGAGAGATTTTAGGGCCAAATTCACCCGATTTAGATAGAATTTATTTATTTATTTATTGAAAAAAATAAGAAGTACATGAGAAACATAAACTGCATATCTCACTAGGGCATTCCTGTATCGAGATATGCAGTTTTACATTGTAATTTAAACAAAAAACATACATATGAACTAAATAAAAATATAATTATAAACCTACAAAAAAATATAACAATAAGCAAATTAAAGATAACATAACAATAAGCAAATTAGATACTATAACAATAAGCAAATTAAAAAGTACATAATAATATATAAGTTAAGTTATTAAATTTGGATTGTATGAAATATAGCTGAATTCCAGAATGATTTATGATACAAGCGACAACATGGGTAATCCAAAACCATCACTCTCAGTTATTATACATATTTTGACCATTTTCTTGAATAAATGTAATGTACCAATAGTTTTAATTTTTTCATTGAGCATATTATAAAGCAACGGAGCTTTATATGAAAAACTTCTTTGTCCAAAGGATGTTTTGGTATGTACCGGCTGATACATTAAAGAAGAGCCCAATCTAGTGATGCGCACTTGTTGAGATCTTTTCGCAGTGATAATGTTGTTGAAAAATTTACAGAGAGCCTGTATTATGTACAACTGCCTTATTGTCATAATTTTGCTTTCGCTATATAGTAACTGTGATGAATACATAAAACTTTTCTTGAACATTATTTTTAAAATTAATTTTTGTGCAATATTTTAAGGCTCTAGAGTAGTCTTATGGCAAGAACCCCAACAAATAACGTTATATGAAAGCATTGATTGAACAAGAGCATAGTATACAGTTCTTAGTGTAATTTTGTCCAATATATTTTTTAGAGTCTTGAAGATATAGGCTAGCTTTCTTATTTTTTTTGTTAATATAGTAATATGATTGTTCCATTTTAAATTTTTATCAATAATTAAGCCAAGATATTTGATATTGTCTACTCTTTCCAAAGATTGACAATTACACTCCTATACACAACAATGTATTTTTAAAGAGCGGTCCAAAGATGGTTGATTTACAGAAGAAATACTAAAAGTAATATATTTAGTTTTGCTCATGTTTAAGGTTAACAAGTTTTGATCAAGCCAATTTTTGACTGCCCTTAATCCTGCCTTGCACTTAGCATACGTATCATCCCAAGTATCACCAGCAAACACTAAAACAGTGTCATCTGCAAATACAATTGAAGAACCAGAAAACGGCAGTTTACAGAGGTCATTAATATATAACAAAAATAAAATTGGACCCAGAACACTACCCTGAGGAACACCATATACAATTGATTTGTTTGAACTAATATGATCATTAATCATTACTCTTTGTGTTCTATTTTCAAGATAAGTTCTGAACCAATCTAGAGCTTTATTAACAATACCCATTGAACTGAGTTTTTTTAATAGTAAACCGTGGGATACGGTATCAAATGCCTTAGACAAGTCTAAGAAGACAGCCATGGCTTTATTGCCAGTATCCAGAGCTTCTACGACTGTGGTTATCATTTTTAATGCAGCATCACTAGTTCCCATGTTCTCTCGAAAGCCAAACTGATTATCTGAAAGAATTTCATATCTTTTTACATAAGACATCAACCTAATTTTAGCTAACTTCTCTATAATTTTTGATAAGGTGTTTAGCAGGGATATAGGTCGATAGTTATTGACGTCTGTATTATCCCCTCCTTTAACCGTTTCCCCGCGGCGGCTGACCTAAGTCATTTCATCAAGTGGCTCACACCGCGCGGCAGCTGACTTTAGTCATGAAAATAATATTAGAAACAAAATATGCCGCGTGGGGGCGACTGCTCAGGAATATTTTTTGAGCGGTTAAAGGGTTAAACAAAGGAATAATTTTGGCATTTTTGCAGTGATCAGGGAATAAGCCATTCTCAAAGCTAACATTTACAATGTGTGTAATAGGTATAACTAGTTCAGAAGCATTTTGTTTGTAGACCATTGCACTTATACCGTCATTTCTGTTATGTTAAGATCTCTATGATACAATTTTTGTGGTGTTACTGCCATGTTATTAACTATAGTGTTAACATGTAAATTAATATCGCTTTCAAAAGTTAATGTTTCTGTATTTGGCAATGCCGACCTTGATAATGTATCTGCAATGTACAAATTTTTTCCGGGAATATATTCTACAATGAGATCATATTTTTGTAAATCTAGCATCATTCTTTGCAATCTGGCTGGTATGTCATATAACGATTTTTGAAATAAAGTAATTAAGGGTTTATGATCAGTTTGCACATATACGGTTTGACCATATAAATATTGATTAAATTTATAACAACCACAAACTATAGCGTATAATTCTTTTTCTATTTGTGCATATCTAGTCTGTGCTGGTGTGAGTGTTTTTGAAGAATATGCTATTGGTCTTTTGTCTTGCATAATGACCATACCTACTGCTGATTTTGATGAGTCAACAGATAATGTAATCGGTTTATTTTTATCGTAATGTGTCAAAATTGGTTCTGAACTAATTGTATTTTTTAATTCATTGAACGACTTTTCGTAATTTTCATCCCTTTATAATTTCACGTAACGTATTATTTTTAAATAAACTTTACACTTGAGACTTTGATGTTTTTTAACTTCTGACACCGTATTATAATGTTAGGTATTAACATTAAAAGATTTATTAGTTGAGATAACATTTATTTGGAATACTTGTTGACATCTTGAACAGAGAGTACAAAGTGGGTGATCCCATTTCCGGATCTCCCATAGACAATATTGTATCATAGAGATCTTAACATAACAATTTCCACTCGAAAAACCTGATTTTAGCTCATTAATCACCTTTAAAACTTCATTACAATTCGTTGGATTGAATTCAAAACAGGCATTTTCTATAGATTGTGTTGGATTGCAATTTTTGATTAAACATTCTTCACTGGTGTTATTTGCACTGCACAAAAGATTAGCAAAATTTTGACCTATATCACTAAAAAAATCATTTACATGGTTAGTGATGAGCTTTGGATTATCATTTATAGAAACAGTGTTTTTTTTATTTTCAGTTTATTTATTGGCACCGATTCCTTTTGCATATCCAATGCTTGTTTTATTATTTTCCATTCTTGCTTTATGTTTCCTTTAACCTCTTGGAGTTTCCTTTTATAATATGACTGTTAGATCGTTTTAACAATTTTAGAACACCAATTTCTATATCTTTTATAATATGCAAACAGTTCAATATTATTTGGTTCTTTGCGACAACTCTTGTGTAATTTGTCACGTCTTATGAGGCAGTCAATAATTCCAGAAGTTATCCATGGTTTCAAGTAATTTTTATTACTATAGATTCTCTTTATAGATGAGCAATTTTCAATGTGTAATTTTAGGCACTTTATGAAATTATCAGCTGCTGTATCGACATCATTTGCAAATAAAACGGTATTCCATGTTTCTTCTTTCAGTCTTGAATTTAGCAGGTCATTATCCACAGTTAGTTTAAGCTTTACGTCTATTTGTTTTGATTTCGTTATTATAGATTTAGGATATCTCAATATCGTAGCGAAATGGTCTGTGATGCTGGTCCTGAATACAGCACTCTGAGGATCATCTTTTGACTTGACCATAATGTGGTCAATACAACTCTCAGTTTTTGAAGTGACTCTAGTTGGTGAAATAATAAATGGTTTTAAACCGTGGTAAATCAGCAGAGAAAGGTATTGTTCGCTTTTTGAGCAGTTCATTTCCAAAATATTTATATTTATATCACCACATAAAATCACTTCGTGGTTAAGTGCTGATACAGAAAGGAGTAAATTGTTCAGGTGGTCAAGAAAGTTATCAAGATGTGTTTGAGAAGGAGATCTATAAACCGCTATAACACATGTATTATCAGATAGTTGTAATTTAAGACAGTTAGCATGTGGAATAGCTATTTCTTCAACAGAAACAATAACATCATTCCGGGTGTAAACAACAACACCATCGTTTTGTAAATAGTTTTTTTTTGGTGCTGTGTGAAGAATACCCAGTAATACTTGGAATATTGATTGCATCTTTTAACCAAGCTTCACTAAAAACAATAATACTAAATCTGTGTTGAATAGAGTCGAGAACAGCTACAGTATCATCAAAATTTTTTTTTAGGCATCTTATATTCATACAGTATATAGAGAGAGCAGAATGGTTCAAGAATTCATTGCATATTGATGGGTCATCTATATTGATATTGATTTCCTTGTCACTTATTTCTTGATCCAATAAAAAATCCATAATATCGGGCTAATATACATATGGGTAGAATAAATAGTTAGTAATAATGTACTAGTCAGTTAATAAGCTGTAAATCGCCGACATGTTTAATATTTATTATTTTAGAACTATGGTCAGAATTTTTTTTAGTAAGGATTTTATTGTTTTTGAACCATGTATATAGATAATTATTATCTTTGGCTTTTTGCTTGGTCTTCCATAGTAGCTCTTTGTAGTAAGGGGTTAATAGTTCACCTACAAATACGTTCTTCTCTCTTGCGTTCTTGCGGGAGTTCAAAACTGTCTGCTGTGCTTCCTCATCTTGGAGTTGAACTTTGTACCTGTATGCTCGGTCCTCCATTTTCTGTGTTCGATCTTGATAACGGATTATTTTTTTTATTTTGTGAGGTTCGATGTTTACCTGTATCTCCTTAAATACTCTGTTTATGGTGTCCAGTGGTTCTTCATTTGGCAGTGTAACTATACCAGCAAACTCCGCCCAGTTGTGGCTCATACTAGCCTGTTCGATTTCGGCCAGTCGAGTTTCTAGATTAGTAATTCTGTTTTCTTTGTTGATATTTGCTTCTTCTAAGATTTCTACCTTTTTGTTTATTTGAAGTATATTGTCAACCTTAATTGAGATGTCATCATATTGACTGCTTATGAAGTCGACACTTTTTTTTAATTCTAACATTTCGGATTCTAGATTTTTCTTTATATTTACTGTCTCTTGTTCTATTTTTTTGAATAATTGTTGCTTAATTTCGTCCATCTTTTTGTCTACATATTTCATAAATTTTTCATAATGCTCTTCACCAGCATTAGTTTGTGGTGGTGTCTCAGTCGGTTTTGATCTAGTTTGCACTTTACTAGAATTTGCCATTGTGATTGGTTATGGTTTAAAAAGATTAAAGTTATTGTTTTTATTTACTTAGTAATAGCGTCTGAATTTGACTGATCTGCAAAATTCGTATCACTCAATACAAAGAAAAAAAAACAAAAAACCCAAAAAAAAAAAGAAAACTTCAGTGTTACTAGGGTTCGAAACGTGGACCTCTGGATCCCTTGGCCGATGCGCTCACCGCTGTGCTATCAACCACCGATGGTCTAGTGGGAATTAAGTGTAATATAAATTGTCTTCGCACAGGTATGTTTACGGGGATTTGAATAGAAGGTTGGTTTGTAGGTAACAATTTGACTGTTGAAAATCTGTTGAAAAAAATAATAATGACTGAATTACTGTTGCTACCCTGTACTACTCTGCTTGCATTATTGTATCATTGTTGTTTACGAAAGAATTCTACCCAATACAACTGTTATTTACTGTCTCCCTCAGCCCGTAGAATTTGAGCTTATTTCAGGGATGCCACACAAACGCCTCAGAGATCCTACCACCCTGATGATAGTCTCCTCCGCTCTGCTGACCATTCTGAGCTAGTTTGTCGGCAGAAGGTAGGCACCTCAGGTAGGTGTATCTAACAACATATATAGTTGTGTTGCAAAGTATCTAAAATTTCTTTGGTCAAAGGTTGTTTTAGCAAAAGGGATAAGTAGGAGATCATGCCCTTTGGTTCTAGTATCTCGAGCAGTTTGGACATTTTCAAAGGTAGTGTTTGAAGAGGTATGCTAATATGTTTTTGGCATAAATTTGTCTAATGTCCAAGACACAGATTCTCCTAAAGATTTCATCCGAACTGCTTGTGATCGGTAGTTTTAATACAATCTTAATAATTAGTTTCTGAGCTTTAAATATCGGATAAATGGCGGCAGTGCTTGCTCCTCCCCAGGCTACAATACCGTATTCGATTAGAGATTGACATAGATATTACTCTGTCATATATCCTCCTTTTAACCCGTCTAATTAAAAGAAAAATAGAAGAGGGAGAGAGAACATCAACTTTAATGGGGGTGAGGGGGGGGGGGGTAACTAAGAGAGAGGGGATAAAATTAGGTGTGGGAAAAGGAAAAATGTTTAAAATGGGGCTATTTGACAAATCTAAACTTACAGATTAGTTTTTTACAACAGCTCCACACTCCTGTTCAGGCCCTGGGGTAAAAAAATTCATCAGAGCCTATGTTATCTTTGGGGGTGGTGTGTGAAGGAAAGGAAGAAGAGGAATTTCTGTGAAGGAAAAAGGTATGAGGGGTGGGTAGGAATCTGGGGGTCATTTAGAAGGAAGGAGAGGAAATTCTGGTAAGGAAAAAGGTTCAAAGGTCTCCCTCAACCAGTCTCTCCCAATCCGGCCTGCTACGCAGTTGGTGGACGGACACATTCGCCACTAAGACACAGACAAACCTCACCCCATGAACTCAGGCATCCCTGTAAGTCACCAAACGTAGCGATCCACTTGGGGTGGCCTATGGCAGGGGTCTTGCAAATAATAAATATTATAAATAAAATAAATAAATAATCCAATAAATGTGATATGATTTTAGATTTTCACGGCCAAAAGTATTTTTGTTATTTGTTTTTGGGGTGTTATACCGTGTTGCGCTACCTCCTCCTTTAGCCAACGTTTCGGACAGTGTTACAGTGTCCATCATCAGGGCAGATGTGTGGGTCTAAAGGAGGAAGTAGCGCAACACGGCATAACACCCCAAAAACAAATATCCAATAAATGGTTCCTGGCAAGTAGAGTGAATAAACGAAGAAAGGAGTAGAAGGAGAATATATGACGCAAATGTGAATGGTAAAAGAAGTCAAGGACATCCAGGAAGACATGACACAATCAAGTGAATCAGATACTTAAGTCAGGCCATATTGTCAAGAGTCAGAATTATAGAAGAGTATGTATGAAACGATGTATGAATGTGAATGAGGCGAGGAGTGCATGCCAAGAGCGAGTTGTTTTGCGGTCTGTCTTCTCTGCCTACCCTTCTGGAAGGCATGTTAATTGGATTACTTCAATGAAAATTAAATCAAATTGCGGACATGTTTTCTAGCAATTTCAAATGCTAAGGCAACTATGTACATCGTCGTCCAGTTGATCAGTCAGACATCTCTGAAAAATCTAAATATTAGAGTTGAGTGTGCAGTTATATGTAAAAGTGTACCCTCTCTCTGGTACAATATCCAGATTACTCATAAGTACCACCAAATCTATTATAACGCAGAAAAGCTTGTAGTAAATTAAACAAAAAATGTTTTCTGGTTCTAGTGGAAAATTTCCAAATGTCATACCAATGTATCGGACCATTGCTTCTCCGTGTTATCTTTTATTTTATAGCATATCTAATATAGAAAACAAAGACACGTGTATATAATATTTGATTTATGGCGAGCATTAAAATATTGATTTCCGCATTATGTCAAAACATGAAGAAGTCTGACTAATCAACTGGATGAACGCCATATTCATTAAACTCTTTGTTTTCTGTTTTTTCTTTTCTTATCTTACATATTATCTACATGTATACAATATATGCAGACATCTATTATTTTGATTTATTTTTGTTCTCTGCATAATGCACTAAATCATGTAAAATGTAAAAATCATTTAAATGTCCATAAGTTGATAATGAATAAATAAAAATAATAAAATTATCAAAAACAGTTCAACATCGCAGGTTGAGATTTAATGCAAACTGAAATTCAAATATCGCTTATTCCGCAGAAAAGTGTCGCAAATGAAAAAAGTTCATTTTACAGGAGAGCGAAAACAAATAATTAATTAATGATGAAAAAGTGGTCCCGTCGTAAATAGATACTAATGACATCTTGCGGAGACGGAGTGATCTAAGGGAACATACCCATACTACATGACCAACTTTTTGCAATTTTTAACCTCCTCCCCCCTTTCCCCCCTCCCCCCCCCCCCCCCTGGTAACCAAAAACCTAAGCAACCCGTCACTCATTTTCCCTAACTTATACGGTTTCGTGGGGCATAGATAATCACAATCACGGCCTCCGTGGTCGAGGGGTAAGGCTCAACATACTCCAATTTGACTCCAACTCACTGGCTCAGTTGGGACTCTTGTGCAGTATTCACATACAAAAAAATCACTTTAATTTCAGAGAAAAAACTTAAATTAGACAATTTTGACTTATGACACTTTTCTATGGGTGGGATGGGATTTTCTATGGGATGTCTATGGGATATCAATAAACTCTGAAATATTACATTAGTCAATAAAAATATAATTAATTCTCTCCCCAATTTCGAACGATTCGTATGTGCCCGCCACTATTCGACAGAGACAGAATTTTTTCATAAACAATAATTAAAAATGTGAATTATTTTTACATATTTGTTAATTTTAATTTTTTTGAGTGCCTAGGTTTATTAAATAGGTTCGTATGTTTGCGATATTGTATGCACGGGTGGTACCTTTGCTGACAGTACTTGTCGCAACTTGTTTAGCGACGAGCCAGGCTGCACTCTTCACGCTAGCCTGGAACGGGGAGTGCTATGATTTGCACATCCCTCCTTTCCATCAGAAAACCCGAAGTGAACAAACGCCACGAACTGAGCCGATGAACGCCGAAGGCGTCAAAACACATGGCGCATGACTCAGTGAAAGCAATAAGCATGGCCCCGACAGCCAAACTGACGGTAGTCACGTGCTCGTACCGTCCCGATTGCTTCGGCGATCATCGGTTCACTTCGGGTTTTCGTGGCGAAAGTAGACACTATTTATCGACGCTAACCGCGATTTTGGAGTGCTTTTTTGTGGGGAATTAGAATTGAATATAGCATTTATCTGATATTAGCGAAATATTCATCAGTTTGTGGCTTTAATTTCGAGGTGCGTAATCTATTATATTAATAAGCGATAATCTATTACGATTGTGGGGATAAATATAGTCCTTGTAATGAATATAAGAAAATAAATTATGGGAAAATGAGAAGTTGTGGAAGGAATTCGTCGATTAAAAATAGGTAGTGCCCGCCACTCTACCGATATTTTAGAATAAGTAGCTCTAGAGTACAAAAAGGTTGGGAACCCCTGATCTAAAGGGTCACAGAAAGAGTAAACAACACTAGAATTTGAAATTAAAACACTTTTGTACTTTCTTCCACTAATTTATATTTCACCAGGACCGGTTTCATCCTATTACGGACATTTTCAGACTGGTAGTTGAAATTCTTATGCTACGGTATTTATACACTCTTAGGCAGGGGTATACAACATTGTCTCTATATAATGAATATTTCTATTTTGTTAATTTTAAGGTATTATAAGTTATTTTGTGGGGAATTAGAATTGATAACAAATAACAAAATAACTAATGACCGGTTTCATCCTATTACGGACATTTTCAGACTGGTAGTTGAAATTCTTATGCTACGGTATTTATACACTCTTAGGCAGGGGTACACAACATTGTCTCTATATAATGAATATTTCTATTTTGTTAATTTTAAGGTATTATAAGTTATTTTGTGGGGAATTAGAATTGATAACAAATAACAAAATAACTTATAATACCTTAAAATTAACAAAATAGAAATATTCATTATATAGAGACAATGTTGTGTACCCCAGCCTAAGAGTGTATAAATACCGTAGCATAAGAATTTCAACTACCAACTACCAACTACCTGAAAATGTCCGTAATAGGATGAAACCGGTCCTGGTGAAATATAAATTAGTGGAAGAAAGTACAAAAGTGTTTTAATTTCAAATTCTAATACAATGGAATTCCACCACGAATTATCAGTGCAAAAACTAGACTCAGTAAACAACACGCTTCATATTCAAATGTAATATTTAACCACAAAATAATGTACACCTTTATGAAACCAAAGTTTCCAAAGGTGAAGAAAAGGATGCAAATCACGTCATTGATTGCAATTTTGATTCCGGGGTTATGTGCTGAACTCTTGTTTCAACCCAAATAACTTTGCTTTGGTTGGAAAAACCAAAAAAAAAAAAAGAGATCTGAGCGCTTTCCATACGATTTTGCTCTTCAGCATTTTGAGAACCCAACGAACACGCAATTTGCCTACACCATTTTCCCTCAAGATCATTTGTGTGGTAGACTTATCTAAGATCAAAATTGCGATCTTACGAACTTCGATAGGGCGGACTCCCTCTTAGTTGAGAAAGCGAATAATTGAGCGCACCTCGCAGTCGGCGGGACTTGACAGCGAAGCGTCAATCGCAAACGGACGCAAATATCGCACTGAAGCAGCTACCAAGCCGGATCACCGCTTGTTTTTTAGGGGAAAATCTGAGCTACAAGCTAGTGCCGCCATATTTTGAAAAATAATGTCCACGTCGCTGAAAATAAGGAATGGTCTTTAATTCTTAGACAACCTTAGTAATACATTTGCTTAATAAAATGTGTGTTATGTTTTTATTTCTTTTCGTTATCAGTAATTTTAATTAGAAAAAATGTAGTATTGTTACATAAAAATATTTGTAACAAGGTGTGTGCACCCTTTTATACACACTTTATTCATGGTTTCAGTGTGTGGCACCTCTAGTGCTTGCCCATTGACATTTGGGGCATTGGTAATATGGTAGCCCTGGAATATTTTTGAATGCAAGAGTTGCTGATCCTGGAAAAATTAAAATGAGGAGATTTGAAAAGAGAGAGGATCATTCTTTGTACTACAGCCCAGAGCATTGGGCGATCCTCTGGACCGTAAGACGACGAATGGAGTATAAATCGTTACCATACAAGATCATACATGTGGGAAGTCACTCTCGCCATCTTGGAAGCCGACTTTAAATCATCCTGGGTGGATGATTGGCCACTGAAGACATCAGCCTGTCCTGCTTCTGGATGGACTTTTTTTTTTGGCTTATAGCCAAGGATTTGCAGCCCTGCCATTCTCTCGATGTGAGATTCTTTATATAAAACGAGGAGTTTTCGACAAGCCACGCTTCAGCCACACTACGACTTATCACGGTATCACCATCAACCTATTATCTAAGCAAGCCCTTTATGCCAGACAGTTTTAGACTGAGGATGTCCTTTTTTTAATTCACAATATACTCTTTTTTTTATTTTCGAATACCTTGTTTTCGTACTAGAACCTAATCCTTGTATTTGGCATGTTGAGTCCTCATTGCTCATAATAATCTACATTGTTGCCACCTCATCCCAGGTAACAATTTGGCGCCTAACGTGTTTGGGATTAATTGTATTGTATTTGGGATGTAATTAAAAAAAAAAAATTCTGTTTCTGTCACTAAATTTTGTTCGACACTATGTCACATTTTATGTTTACCTACAAGTTGCCTCATGGCTTTGATTCGTAATTTTAGGTTGATGTCTCATTTGTAACAACAACTATGTGTATTGATCTTGTTTGTAGCGATTTAAAAAAAAAAATATATATATCATTGGAAGATTGTTCCGTGAAAATAATTTTGGTGTCATCCACACATTATTGGCATTTGTTTGAATTTTCGTGTGTGCTCGCCTTATCAATCGCGTCTATGAGTTTCATTGGTAATATTCTCTGGTTTTCATCATCCGTCATTTCATGTCAATTCTTTTTCTGAATATTCGGTTTGTTTTTCATGTTTTGCAAGATGGATTTGATAAATAATATAAACCGGATGTCCAAAGCTCAGCTTTCACTTGCTTTAAAAGATCGTAACATTAAACCTAGGATTACAGTTGCATCGATGCGCGCACAAGCTATTAGGTTTAACAATAATATTCGTGAAAATAATCTTAACCTAAGTTCAGAACATTCAGACGATAGCTTTTCAGATTGCGTATCAGATACAAACTTACGGCGTACATCAACAAAATATGTAAAACGCGAACCGAAATGCCGTGGTTTACTAGATTGGCAGCTGAAATACGATGGCAAAACAGACATCCACGTATTTTTAGAACGCGTAGACGAATTATCCCGAGTTCGATTAATAAATGAAAAAGACCTTGTTCGTTGTTTCTCAGATATATTAGATGGTTCAGCTTTGCTCTGGTTTCGAACAATCTATACAGATAACTTAACTTGGTCAGAGTTGAAGTTTTTACTTTTATCGCGTTACGAGGCTAAAGATGCACAATTGCAAGCTCGTAAAACTGTATATTCATTAAAACAAGCCGATTCTCAATCAATTTCAGATTTTTTTTTAGAACTCAAACTTGCAAATTTAAAATTAAAAAATAGGATTCCTGCTGAGGAGCTTTTGGAGATTGCATGGGGGGCTATACTTCCGGAATATGCATGTTTTTTAGTTACAACTAGAGTTGATAGTATTGATTCGCTGGAACAATTTTGTTCTGAATTTGAAAGATTGTCTGTTACGGAGGACAAACCTAATACGTCCAAAGTTGTTAAGCCGCATTACGCAGGCACCTCCAAATCGGTTTGTTTTTATTGTAAAAAACCTAATCATATCTTAGCCAATTGTCCTTCTAAACCAAATCGTTCTTATAAGTCGGCTAATGTGAAGTTTCACAGTAATTATACTAATACAAAAATTCCGGTTGTTAATACGCCTTCCTGTAATTATTGTCAAAGAGAGGGGCATGTTTTTGCAGAATGTAGGAAACGTTTATTTTCCGAAAAGCGTAAAATTAATTCTTTGTCCAATGCTAATGATTCGCGTGCAAAAAACTAAGGCTTAGTCAGTCTCTACATAGACCTTCTTATGCGCAAAGGAAGGTGGAGTGGAGAGATTGGCTGGCCTTCGTTAGAAAATTCTTGCTGGATTTTGGCGTGCGTACGACGCTGGAGTCAAGCAGGGATAATCGCCCGCACGCGAATATTCTTGTATTGGATCGTCCTTTTACCGGGTTACTGGACAGCGGGGCTTCAGTCAGTTGTCTAGGTGGTAATGTTTTTCATGAATTTATAAATCTTGGATTTGTACTCGACAAAACTGATTCTTTTGTCATTACCGCGGATGGCAAATGTCAATCGGTCTTGGGGACTATGCTACTTCCCGTGTTTTACAATGGCGTATTAAAAATATTATTATTTCATGTTATTCCTACCTTGTCTGCGGGCATAATTTTTGGCGTTAACTTTTGGAGACAATTCCGACTCGCCCAGGAATTGTTTCCGACAGTTTCCCATACTTCAAAAAATAATAATGATTTTATTAATGAAATCCGTACTTTAACACCGGCTTCTAAATTATCTGCGACAGATAATATTATTTTAAATGACATAATTAATAAATTTCGCTCTATTTCTTTTGAAGAACGCGGCTTAGGCCTTACTCATCTGGTTCAACATCGTATTGAGACCACTGGTAATCCAATTAAACAACGTTATTATCCGCTTTCTCCGGCACGTCAAAAGCAACTGGAGGCAGAACTTGACGAAATGCTTAAGTTAGGAGTAGTTCGTCCTTCTCGTTCATCGTGGTCTAACCCTGTTATCATCGTTGCTAAGAAAGACGGTTCAGCAAGACTCTGTTTAGATTCCAGAAAATTAAATAACGCAACGTCTAGGGACGCGTACCCGTTACCGTACATCTCGCGTATTTTGGACAAACTTAGAGGGGCTCGATTTGTTTCTTCGATAGACTTAAGCAAAGCGTTCTGGCAGATTGCGTTACATAAAGACTCCTGTGAGAAGACGGCGTTCGTCGTTCCGGGCCGCGGCCTTTTTGAATTTGTGCGTATGCCATTTGGGCTCAAAAACGCGCCAAGCGAACTTCAGCGTTTAGCAGATTTTCTGTTTGGCCCAGAATTTGATGAAAATGTTTTTTGTTACTTGGATGATCTTATTCTTATTTCTGAAGACCTAGAGTCACATTTCAATTTACTATTAAAAGTCTTTCGACGGCTTAAAGAAGCTGGTCTTACTGTAAATCTTAAAAAGTGCGAATTTTGCAAAGAGGAATTGAAATACCTAGGATTCGTAGTTGATTCTAAGGGGTTACGTACTGATCCGGCAAAAATTGAATGTATCCAGAATTATCCAGTAGGTACCTAAGAATTCTAAACAGGTCAAATCATTTTTAGGGTTGTGTGGTTATTACAGGAGATTTATTAATAATTTTTCAACAATCTCTGCTCCGTTAACTAAACTCACGGGTTCAAAGCGCGGAATAAGCAATTTCAGTTGGTCTCCGGAGGCTGTAAACTCATTCAATAAGCTAAAGAATGCATTGATTTCTGCTCCGGTACTTAACTGTCCAGATTTTTCTTTGCCATTTTCCATCCATTGCGACGCGAGCGCGGTGGGCATCGGGAGTGTACTTATGCAAACTTTTGGGAAGGAAGAACATCCCATTGCTTATTATTCACGATGCCTTAACGTTCACGAACGGAACTATGGAATCACTGAGCGCGAACTGCTAGCCGTATTAGATTCTGTTACTCACTTTCGTCCTTATGTGGAGGGAGCTCATTTTACAGCTGTCAGGGATCACTCCAGTTTGCAATGGTTAACTTCTTTGTCAAATCCTAGCGGACGACTTGCCAGGTGGTCAACGCGCCTTTCACAATACTCGTTTGACGTAGTACATCGGAAAGGTGCTTTGCACACAGTGCCAGATGTGCTTTCGCGGAAGGACCTTGCAATAATTAGTGTACCAGATTTAGTACCAAGTTCCGAAAAATGGTACAATGATTTGTGGAAGGGTTGCCAGACTTACCCGCAGCGCTTTGTTAATTTTCAAATTCGGAATAATGATTTGTTTAGACATAGTAAGACGCGTTATGCCTTGTGCGACGATACGGCTTGGAAACTTGTGGTTCCTTCAGAAAAACGCAAAGAGATCTTATCTCAACAACATGATTCAAATCTTTCTTGCCATCCTGGGGTGTTTAAAACCTATAAAAAAGTTCAATTACGTTATTTTTGGCCAAATCTTTATGGTGATGTAAAGAATTTTGTTAACCATTGCTCAGTTTGTAAAGCACATAAAATAAGTACTGCTCCACCCTTGGGAATTTCAACTAAGCATAAAATAGTTTCTAGACCTATGCAGATGTTATCCATTGATTTGGTTGGTCCCTTACCGCGTAGTTATTCTGGGTTTAACTTCATTCTGAGTTGCGTGGATGTTTTTACTAAGTTTTGCTGGTTATTCCCATTGCGTAATGGTACTGCGCGTAGCATTGTAAAAAATTTAGAAGAACATATTTTCTTAGCTCATGGAGTTCCTCGTACGATTGTCTGCGATAACGGAAAGCAGTTTGTCTCTAAGGAATTTAAAGATTTGCTAAAGGCATACAATGTGCCTCTTCCTTTTTATAATACCTTGTATACTCCGCAGAATAATGTTGTCGAAAGATATAATCAAACTTTGGGTACGTCACTTTCTATTCTAGTAGAATCAGATCATCGTAATTGGGCCAAGTTCCTACCACAGGTTCAATCATCTTTAAATAACTGTGTGAACTTTGCCACTGGTTTTACACCATTTTTCTTGATGCACGGGAGAGAACAAATTATTGATGGCGACATGCATCGGTTCACGGATGTCCCTGTAGGTGAAAGGCAAAGCATTCTCGCACCTCGGCAAGAGTTTGCGAAGAAACTTGAGGAGTTGGTTCCAATTTATGACCAGGTTTCAAAAGCCTTATTAAAGGCATATCAGAAAGGTGCTCATCATTATAATCTTCGACGTAAGTCTGTCATCTACCGTGAGGGTGATATTATTTGGCGTCGTAACTTTGTTCAGTCAAGTGCTATAAATTACTTCTCTCACAAATTTGCTCCAAGATTTGTTCGTAATGTAGTCGTAAAGAAAATCTCTGATCTAGTTTACAGATTGGCAGATCTTAATGGAAAAATCACAGGAGATTTTCATGTTAAGGATATTGTTAAATTGGAACCAAACCCTTGATTATTTTATTTTATTTTTCTTGTAAAGTACTAAACCTACGCCTCGTAGTGTGAAACTTAGCTAACTTCGTACTACGTGATGTATTGTTTCTACTGTATTTGTTTATTTTTTTTGTCGCATTTACTGATACACTTACTTCTTTCATATTCTAAGATTGATTTCATGGAAGGATTTTCCAATGGTATTTTTTTTTTAATTTTGTGCTGTTCTCTAATGTTAAGTTTTATTATTTGTAATTTTTTTATTAATTAACTGTTTAAAAAAACTCTGTTTACCGAGTCATAATCAATTTGTATTGATGATTTCTTTTCTCTAATTAAAATGTAACTAAATGATTGATTTTATATATAAGTAATTAAACTGCTGACGGGCAATTCTTATGGTAAATTGACCCTATCTAATAGTAAAAAAAAAAAAAAAAAAAGTTCCAGCATTCAGCTCTGTTTCCGAGTTCAATTTTTCATATATTTTATAATATCTTGTACGTTAAGAAATGAGTGGAGTGTATTCTTCTACTTCTTTATTATTCTTTGGTATTATGTAATAGCTGCAGGTTTTAGCTTTGTATCTGGCAAAAAAAAGAAAATGGGTTGCTTATAGGTAATTCTGAACATTTTATACTTCAAAACCAGTGCAGTGTTAACTTGTGGTTTTTTTAAAGACTAGTGAGGGTTGTTCTCCCTACCAAAGTGATTTTTTTTTTAGTGGAAGCATGCAAGCTTCGAGTATTGCTATGATTATTTTGGTCATTTTTTTTATTTAACTTATGGGCATGCATCCTACTGTTATATTTTTTCTCTGTTACAGCAATTGAAGGTGATCCAAGACTGACTGGTCCAACTCCATCAGTATGAAACTCAGGCTACCGGCACCTGATGAATACACCGCGAATCTGGTGGAGTTGCAGCGGTCTGTCTTGCTTTCCTTCTTATCCTAGATTAAGTTTTTGTATTAATTTTAAGCTATGTTTTATACAATAATATTATCAACTAATATATATAATATTTTCGAGTGATTTTAAGTAATGTTGTGCTACTTCATTCTACTTTTATTTTATTTTATTATATTCAATTTAAGTTCAACGATAATTATCAAGTAAAGTAACTTCGATTTTTTCTTTCCTCAATAACAGAATTAAAAAAAAAAAAAAAAAAATGAATTACTAATTAATTATGCAATATAATTACTTGAGTTAATTGTTTACTATGTTTCAGAGGTCGCCGCGACGGAACTGGTTGTTCCAATCCCACCACAACGTTCGACTTCAGATGCGCGAAAATCCAAAGGAGTTCGTCTTGGTGGCATTGGATCAGCTATTGTGACGCCTGCGGTTACCCCTTCAGTGAAAATTTTGGTTTTATTATTGTTTTCTTATATATTTTCTTGTCTTATTGATACATGAATTTGTTTCTGTAATTTTTAATGGCTAGTTTAGTCTTCATCACGTTAGGGCTTGCTTGGGGTTTTCTTCCTGGGACCTGGATTTTTTGGGTTGAAAGAAAAAAAAAAAAGAAAATATTGGCATATTTTCTTTTTGGGAGGCGGCGGCGGAAATGTTACATAAAAATATTTGTAACAAGGTGTGTGCACCCTCTTATACACACTTTATTCATGGTTTCAGTGTGTGGCACCTCTAGTGCTTGCCCATTGACATTTGGGGCATTGGTAATATGGTAGCCCTGGAATATTTTTGAATGCAAGAGTTGCTGATCCTGGAAAAATTAAAATGAGGAGATTTGAAAAGAGAGAGGATCATTCTTTGTACTACAGCCCAGAGCATTGGGCGATCCTCTGGACCGTAAGACGACGAATGGAGTATAAATCGTTACCATACAAGATCATACATGTGGGAAGTCACTCTCGCCATCTTGGAAGCCGACCTTAAATCATCCTGGGTGGATGATTGGCCACTGTAGACATCAGCCTGTCCTGCTTCTGGATGGACTTTTTTTTGGCTTATAGCCAAGGATTTGCAGCCCTGCCATTCTCTCGATGTGAGATTCTTTATATAAAACGAGGAGTTTTCGACAAGCCACGCTTCAGCCACACTACGACTTATCACGGTATCACCATCAACCTATTATCTAAGCAAGCCCTTTATGCCAGACAGTTTTAGACTGAGGATGTCCTTTTTTTAATTCACAATATACTCTTTTTTTTATTTTCGAATACCTTGTTTTCGTACTAGAACCTAATCCTTGTATTTGGCATGTTGAGTCCTCATTGCTCATAATAATCTACATTGTTGCCACCTCATCCCAGGTAACAGTATGAAGCATTTTTAAATCTATTTTATTTTTTATATGATTTTAGATTTTCACGGCCAAAAGCATTTTCGATATTTGTTTTTGGGGTGTTATGCCGTGTTGGGCTACCTCCTCCTTTAACCAAGGTTTCGGACAGCTTTACAATGTCATTCATCAGGGCAGATGTCTGAAACGTTGGTTAAAGGAGGAGGTAGCGCAACACCGCATAACTCCCCAAAAACAAATATCGAAAAAAATAAATTATTTTATTATATAAATTATTATATTTAAATTTTTATGTTTAAAAAATTATATGTTTATTTCTAATTATATCTCTGAACTTATCAAGTCTGAACTCGACTCCAATCTTCCATTTAATTCTGAAATTTGCTCATTTAAATAAAATTAATATATAATTTCAACTTTCCTTTCTCTGTAATTTTAAATGATAGCCTAGAACACCCTTGAAGGGTGAAAGCCAGAAATAATTGAAAAAAAAAAATTTTAAAGCATATTTCATCAGCTTTCAAAAACAGTTTTTAGTTTTTTCAGAAACATTCCATAAATATGCTTTTTTTATTAAATATCATCAACTCGCAATAATAATAGCCAAAGTCTCCTCTAAAATCATGAAAAATTGAATTCTTTGAAGGCCTATTTTATATTTTCGTTATTTGTTTTTGGGGTGTTATGCCGTGTTGCGCTACCTCCTTCTTTAGCCAACGTTTCGGACATCGTTGCAGTGTCCATCATCAGGGCAGATCCGGTAGATGTAGCCTATTTTATAATTTAAAACCCATATCAAGGAAGTAGCACATATCCGTATTAGATATTTGCTACACCTTTTGATTCATTTTTTTTCAGTTTGTTTGGGTATTTTGGCCTCAAATCCAAAATTAAGTTTTGTATGAAAAGGGCCGTGCAGTCGTTCCCCTTAATGATTACATTTCAATCATTTTACTAGGCACTACACAATAATTATGAATACTGTTTCCAATAATATTTTGTTATAGCAGTCATTATCAATACATATTCATTATGTAACATTTTAATTTAATATTGAGTAATACTAACTTGCGAGTAGAGTCGTCTGTGAGTGGTGGAACCCCCAGCAAGATAGTACGCCCCTCGGGCCCCGGGGCTCCCAGCAGCAGGGGCCTGCCCCCACCCGGCGCCCCCCTCTGTAACCAGCGAGCCAGCAGCCCCAACCAGCCTCGTCCGCCAAGCCCTTCCTCGGGCAGTAACAGGTAAAGAAAGGGCCCCGCAGATTGCACGTGATGTCCTTGCAGCGCCCCTTGAACCGCCCTTCCCGCAGCCCGCAATTTTAACTTCGCCGCTTCTATACCTCTACGCAACTCCGCACTGCCTTCACTAAACGATAACGCTAACAACGCACGTTGAAATCCTTGCGGAGTCTCTAAAAGTCCTAATAATGCATACACTGCATCCGCGGCGCATAAACGCGCACTGTGACCACTACGCGCACAGAACGCCGGATATAAAATCTCTTGCAGTCCGTATTTTTCAGCTAAGCGCTCGAGGGACGGTAGCATCTCTTTGCGAAGCCCTAGTTCCATTGAAGCATGCGGTTGGCGCGCTTGCTTCAACGGCAGACCCATATCAGCGAGTAAGCGCTGTAGACGCACAGCACCTCTAGCACCACCAAGTTTTAAACGCGCCCAGCTTAAAGCCGAGTTTTTCAACGCTTCTTCTAAGCTCCAATGACGGTAAAGCGCCAAGCGTGCATCTTGTTCTAATGCGACACTTAATCCTGCTTGTTCTGCACCACGAGCGTGTCCCAAGCGTGCAGCATGCGCTTGTAACGCGCCGGCTTCTAAGACGTACTGGGCGACTTCTGCCTTTTCTAGCACGAGTTGTTCTGTTGCTCCAACGGCAGCCCACCAGAGGACCTCCCAACTGTCTTTGGAGAGCGTCCAGGCCACTTCCATCATGCGGACGGCAGAGGCTTGTCCGTAGTAGCTGAACTGGGTGTACTGGAACATGAGGGTGTCTCGGTTCTGCTCCCAGGCCAGGCGCTCTCTCCGCCGGGTCCGGCGACGTTCTGCGCGCTGCTGAAGAAGCTCTACTCGACTTGCTCCGGCTGTCTCCCCTTCGTCCACATCGCTGGAGGATTCTTCTGCCTCAGACTGTAAAAGAAACAATAATATAATTAACCGAGCGTCGCCAAGTCCTCTTTTAACTCAACCATTGCAATTGTGGGTAAATTTTTTTGTTATGTTCCATTTTCAAAATGGTTGCCATTACAGTTTTCAAAAGTAAAAACGTGGTTGAGGGATAAGGCTCTCAACTAGCGATCTGGGGATCACGAGTTCAAATCCCAGCATGCGCAGATAAATATTATTTGATTGATTTGCGTTTTCACAATTTAATCATTAAAAAAAACAAGGTATATTGGCGGCACGTTCCAGAGTGGAAGATACTCGTTATGTAAGATCACCATTCAGAATTGAAACATTGCTTGAAACGGCTTTAGCCGTGTTTGGTGACTAGATCTGAATAGATAGGTACTTCCCATCTTTCTCTTCCCCATCTCCTTCCCCCTCCCCCACTTACCTTCAGCCTCACAACATACCCCAATTGGGGATGCCACAGTCTCACTTGCTCCAGACGGGAGCAGTTGGGATTCTTGTGAGGTATTTTCTCATGAAGAAAATTTTGGTTTCGATTTAAAGTAAAAGAAAATTAGACACAAACTTTTTTGGATGTGAGATCTACTGTTCACAAACTATTTGTACTATTTATCTTTTATGTGAAACCAGCTCCAGACTGCTTGGTGCCTGTGGAATCGTAATGTTCTCAATTGGAGTATGTTGTGAGGTTGAAGGTAGTGGAGAGGGGAAGAAAATGGGGAAAAGAAAAGCGGAGAACCTTGTGATTAAGATCTGGCCAACAAACATCCGCAGATATACTGCATATTATTTTTGATGAATTGATTCTGAAATAACATAAATAATAAAATTGTTACATAAAAGTATTTGTAACAAGGAGTGTGCACCCTCTTATACACACTTATATGGTGCGTGGCACCTCTAGTGCTTGCCCATTGACATTTGGGCATTGGTAATATTGTGAGCCCTGCAATATTTTGGCATGCAACAGTTGTTGATCCTGGATAAATTCAAATCAGCAGATTTGAAAACAGAGCTGAGCATTCTTTGTGCAGCAGCTGAGAGCTTAGGGCGGTCCTCTCAACCGCAACACGATGGATCCTTTTTGAAGATCGCTACGATCGTGATTGTGAATTTCGGGCGTCAATACTCGCCATCTTGGGAGCTGACTGGAAGATTGTCATCGAGAATCATCCGCCTTTCCTGTTTCTGGGGGGTCCTTTTGGCTGGGAGCCATTTCTCTGGAGTCCTGCCCTTTTTTTTTTTTTTTTTACATGAGCTCCACACAGGAGGCCTAGAGGAAAATAATTTCCCTCAGGGCCTATGTCATCTTTGGGGATGCTGTGTGGAGGGTTTTTTTTTAAGAAAAGGAAGGAGAGGAGAGTTCTGGGAAGGAAAAGGGTTTAAGGGGTGGGTAGGAATATGGGGTTTAGTTTGTTCAGGTCATCCGCCTCCAAGACCTAGACAAACCTCACCCCATGGACCCGGGCACCCCTGCTAAATCACCAAACGTAGCGAACCACTTGGGGTGACCTGTGGCAGAGGTGTTGGTTATCCAATAAAGGTTCCCGGGGCGGCGGTACCCATTCCCGCCTCCTTGTGAAACGAATCTCACAATGTGAGATTCGTTTCACAAAAAGATTTTCAACTTACCACGGTATCAAAATGAACTATTTAAACCTAAGCAAGCCCGAGCCAGAGAGCCTTAGTTTCAGGATGTCACCTTTTCGTCTAATATATATTTTTGTATTTCTAATACCTTCTTTTCTTTGAAAATCATTCCTATTCTTACATCTGCCATGCGAGTCATTTTTGCTCATAATAATTTACCTTATACATTGTTGCCACCTCATCCCCGGTAACAAAATAAAATTGTGAATGCAATATTAAAGACAAACAGTGAAGACTGACCTCATCATCATCGCGGAAGATGTCATCGAAGTTTGGAACTGCTTCCCCTCCCTGCTCCGCCTCCTGGCGACCCAGAAGTCGAACCTGATAACAGTCAAATCTTCGATAAACCCCACACAAAACTAAATTACGTATAGATATTGCAAGATGGCGCAAAAATCATCACCCTATCGGAAGATGCCATAATTTTTGCAAATGGCGGCAAATGTCAGTTCTGCTTTGACATTTGTGAAGTAAACAGATATAAAATACACGTAAATAAAACATGAATTACTATACTCTTCAAGAACGCGAAAAAAAATGGCTTTGGTGATTTGCACTGGCCGCAAGATCGTCCGATTTAACCATTCCAGAATTCTTTTTGTGGGATTTCTTGAAGTCACGAGTCTATGTCGACAAGCCTCAGACTCTTGAAGCCCTCAAAGAGAATATCCATCAAGAATGTGATGGATATTCTGGAAATTCTGGAAAGAGTGATGGAAAATGCCATAAATCGGGCCCGTTCTGACAGCGGCCACTTGGCTGATATCATTTTCTTGACTTCACCTCTTACATGCCGAAGACACGAAGGTGCGCGCGGGTGTGCGCATGCGCGCGTAGCAAATTGTGAAAAAAATATTTTTGAATGCGATTTTGACCCTTCTGTGTAAGGAATTTGTATGAAGGACGAGGTCAGAATCGCTTGCGCCAACATCATTGATGATATAGCCAAAAGTTTGATTCACCTGGCGACACCAGAATATTTTTAAATGATTTATCTGTGGAATCGAAATGTCAAATTTGCCGCGATTCAAACTGTCAAGTCCGATGCGTGATACTTGACAAACACATTGTAAAACCTATAATTTACCAAATTAACGAAAGTAATGTTGTTTTGATATATAGTTTATTGTTCTAGGAATGTGTTTCAGTAAATAAAATATACGATAGCTCAAAATTAAACCACAAAACATTCAATTCAAAATTCAAAGTGATGCTGTGCATAATTTCCTTGTTTCAGGGCGGCCCGTGACAGGTTAAAGGAAAAAAAATTAATAAACACAATCCAAAAGCAGAACCAAAATTTTCATCCATAAAAAAAATTACAGCCAAGAACATTGGATGACTTATATGACAAGAAATATTTTTATTGGCTGCTAATTTGTTAAGAAAATATAGTTTTTAGTTGAAGTATGATATAGTTAAAAATGACCGAATCAGATGGGGACACATTAGCTGACCGTATCTTTTCCTGTTTTCAGATTTTCGATTGAGTTTTGCAAATATTGTCTTCAATTAAATTAAATACACAGTACAATTTGAGATTTTACTCATTAAGTTAAAAATAAAAGTACCATATTATTTTTTAATAGAAGAGAAGGTATTGACGGGACAAACCTGCCCATTGCTGTAAACATTGCATACGTCTGTAGGTCTGTGTGCATCCAGTACGAAAAACACAATGTGTTCTTCTGGCTGAAGTAACTCCACTAGGTCCAGCGCGCCCCCGCAGCCCAGCAGCACGGCATAACGCACGTCCTGGCAGTGCTGTGAGTATGCACTCCTCAGCTCCTGGGGACCGCCCACCCCCACAACGGTGTAAGCGATGTTGTCGCTCTTCAGCAGAGCTTGCAGGATCTTGCAGGCGCAGACGGCGTCCACGTCTAAGTGCACCAGGAGGAGGATGCGCTAAACCAAGAATAAAAAATTTCAGGATTATATTTCTGAACCAATTTCTTAACTTTAAAAATCTAACAAATTAATGTGGTAAATAAAAAGGATATGGAAATGGTCTACTAAGCTTTATGTCATTCTTGAATTGAATATGGAATTATGGGATGGGGAACTGCTTCACATAAGTACATACACAACCTGAATATAATTCAAAAGGGAATCATAAAGACCAAACTGAAAGTACCCATTAGAACGCCTTCGATTGAAATAACAGCTTTGATGTACCAATGTACAACAAATACATGCCAAATGTATTATATTACTGAAGTCATTCAAAAATACTGAATTCTCTACTAGACAGTGTAACTTGAGAAACTGACAAATCGACACAAATTCTTCTTCGTATGTCGGGGAGGGGTCACACATCAAGGTCTACGAGCCAGTCTAGTGCCTCAAGACGTCGCCCGGTGGGTCTTGTCAATCCCGCCGGGGAATGAATGGAGCGAGCATTCGTTGACCGTTTGTTTGGTAGTCTGCACAGCACATCGCCGACCCTTTAAGGCCCCATCTATGCATCATGTGGGCACAGCGGCTGAAGAAGAACCTTATCCTATTGATGGCGGTTTAGAGTTTACGAGATAATGAGAAACCAGGCTCTCTTTCAGTGTTTAAAAAGTGATATATAATCCATAAAAGTTACGAAAACAAACAACAAAAAAACTAGCCTATAAACCAATTGAATTGTCCAGTCGATGACTTTTTTTTATGTGAATACAGATAATAATAAGATTCCCAACCAACTTAAGCCAGTGAGACTATGGCATCCCCAATTGGGATATGTTGTGAGGCTGACGGTAGTGGGAGAGGAAGGAGATAGGGATGAGGAAGATGGGGAAGTACCTGACTATTCAGATCTGGTCACCAAACAAAAGCCATTTCAAATGTTTCAATTCTGAATGGTGATCTTAAACCAGTGTGATACTAAGAGTATTTTCCACTACGGAACGTGCCGCAAATATATCTTTTATTATTTTTAAGATTAAATTTACTTGCGCACACCAGGTTTTGAACATGTGACCTTCGGATTGCTAGTCGAGAGTCTTGCTCCTCGACCACGGAGGCCGTCAAACTTCAAACTCATTATAACTATATACACTCAATATAATGTGGATACACTTGAATTAGTAACATTTTTATTGAATGTGATTAGCGCACAAGATTCCCAATGGGACTATCCATTTGTGGAACATTGCTAGGCTGAAGGTGAAGATGATGAGGAGAGAAAGGTCGGAAAGTACCTAGACACTCAGGGACAGAAGAGCGGGTCACGGTTAACCCCAAAGTAGTTTTCGTGGGCTAGTTTATTTATTTTTAAATTAAAAACCTATAATAGGCTCATAGATTCATATTTCGTGTTATAGAGAAGACAAAAAAAACTAACCTTAAAACTTTCACATCAATAACAATGGCCGGTAAATTTTTACAAAGCCGGGACCAGCTTCTAGCGGGCTTGTGTATGTTATCTTTACTTTAAAAAACAGCCTACGTTTTTGAATGGTTTGTTTGGCAAAGCAGGGTTTGTCTAGCGGGATTGTGTATGTTATCTTTATTCAACTTCTGCAAAGTGTTTTTTCGTGAAAAAGTGCATATTTACCGCTGTAATTTACAACATGGAGGTCATTGAAAAATGACATTTTCGTATTTTTAAATTTAAGAAATTAACGATAATATACATTTTTTTCAATTTCCGCTCACGGAATCAATTACATCTAATTATTACCTATCTACTGGGGTAAAAATTATTTTTTTAGTGTAAAATGAGCTGGTCCCGGTTTTGTAAAAAATTAATCAATGGCTGATAAGTGAACAATCGATTACAATTTTAACGAAATAACTAATAAAATCATTATTTTATACTTTTGTTTATTGAAATACTCGTTTCGTTTTATTATCTAATACAAAGTGTTTTTAAAATAAAATGTGCCTACCGTGTCCACAGTTTTCTGCATATTTACCGAGTGAAATATGGAAAAGAGATTGGGAAGCACCCGACTATTAGATTTGGGAGGAATGCAGATCCTGCCAATGTCTGGAAATTAAATAAAAAGGCACTTTCTAGATGAGAAAAGTGTGGAAAAGCTGAATAAAACAAAAATTAAGGCGCGCTCGGCAAAATTGAGGGAGATACAACCGTTCAAAGTATTTAAAATTTCACTTCACAAACTGATATTGACAGTCCGCCCGCCATTTTTTTTATAACCTAATACGCTAAACATGGTTTGTGATACAAAAAAAGTGCCCCTTTATAACGCCTGCTCGCGTCAAGGCAAGAAAAACATCCCAGTTTTCAAGTGGTTTAGCGGCTACGCTAGGTTTGTGTAACATGGTTTGTGATTCTGGCGTACTATTAATTCTGTATTAGGTCTGGTATCCAACATACCTAAGCAGTGAAAACATGGCGAA
Organism: Limnephilus marmoratus; assembly: GCA_917880885.1. Taxonomy (NCBI): domain Eukaryota; kingdom Metazoa; phylum Arthropoda; class Insecta; order Trichoptera; family Limnephilidae; genus Limnephilus; species Limnephilus marmoratus. Next base: position 8,347,519 of record OU862927.1, on the reverse strand, counting down.
CGAACAACGAACTGTCAATATCAGTTTGCGAATTAAATTTTTAAATACTTTGAACGGTTGTATCTCCCTCAATTTTGCCGAGCGCGCCTTAATTTATTTTTTATTCATCTTCTCCACACTTTTCTCATCTAAAAAGTGCCTTTTTATTAGATTCCCAGACATTGGCGGATCTGCATTTCACCCTTAGATTTAGTTAGTAAACTTTTTCATAACAATTTTAATCAAAGTTTCGATTGGATATCTCTACCTCTCTAGAACGTGGTGAAAATACATTCAATTTATGTGTGAAATAACTATTAACTAAATAATAAACTACATTGGCTTAAAGCTTTCAAATGTTCATCTTCAGGGCAGATGTGTAGATTGTACAAAAAGTTAGTTTATTTGTTTATAACAAACATCATTCGACCAACTGTCAGTTTTGACAACTAAACTACAATCAAACTCACTCTAGTGTTTAGAATTTGCGATAATTGTATAGTGCCGTGCTGAGATATATCGTCCATCATGAGCCAACGTTGTGCAAAGCCTTTCAGTAATCATCATCTGATAATTAGAGCAATAACAAATCCCAAAAAATAAACAACTACACGAAACTATCAAACGTTAAAAATCTTAATAACTGATTTGACTACTCACGTTTCCGCATAAAACATTATAGAAGTCTTTCTTTATATCCTCGACGTACATATTACCTATTAATTAATAATAGGGGTTATATTATAAATAATAATATCACGTGTAAATCATCTTATTGACATTGTTGAAGTTGGTTGAAGTAAACACAAAAATTGACAAGGAAGTTCCCGCCACTTTCAGAGTTTTGCAGTTGGTATCAAGATAAACAGAAAAACTTCAGATTTTTTAGCAAGCATTGAGTAAAAATACATAGAAAGTTTTAATACATTCCGTTTTTTATTCAACATCGTAAATGTTACACAATTTTATTAGAGTTTTCATATTATATTATTATTATGCTACCGATAAACGCGTTGCAAATATTACGCTGCTCTTAGATCGGAATGGTGAAAAATACATACAACCACAGCGTGGCATGGTCGTCTGAGATCTCGATCAATGAGAATTTTCCTGAAAATAGTATGAAGAGTAAAATCAATCCATCGTTTGTTTCCAGCTGTTGCGTTCATACTACAGTGAACGCACGGTCATAAATTTGTTTTCTTGTAAGTTGGAATGTTCACAGTTATGTAGGTACCTACCTGCGAACGCCGTTGTGTCCGACAAAAACTACACCTGTGAACTAAATGGAATAGTTATCAGTGAATATTTGAACCAATTTTTATTGCGATAAAACTTCTACTTTCGTAAAATAGATGTCAGGAGTCAATTCTTTGGTAAGAACGCAAACCTTTTCACAGGTCTGATGGTATCGTCATAAAAAGCTTTAGCGAGAGTACAATAGGTGACAGAAACGATTCAGCAAAAATTTACACCTTTATGTAAAGTAGTTTTACTACTTCAACACAGATGGCAGTTGTACATAATAATGAAAATTTTCATTTATGCAAATCATGTGTTTAGCCATTACAAACACCTACTTGTACACAAACATACCACAAGATTAGAGAAGGAAAGGGCCTAAAAACTCCTCGAATATTAAATAAATATGGAAGCCATACTCTTGAATATCTAATACCAGTGATTTTCAATAAAATCATAAAATTTGAAAAAAATGAGAGACGTCCTAAAATGATAAAACCATGGTTAATGAACGAAAACTCCATGTATCTTTAAATATCTTAATATATCTGCCTACATATCTTGTTATTAGGCATGTATATTGAAATATCTTATATATTTATGGTTGTAATTTAAATTATCTAATATTACTGTGTTGTAAAATGTATCAAAAATAGAGTAATGAATTACCTAGAACAAAACAAAATTCTGTCCCAAAATCAATATGGCTTCAGAAGTAAACTAAGCACTGAAGATGCAATATTTGATTTGACAAAAAAATTGTACACATCTGTTGATAAGAAAAAAAAAAGTCTAGCTGTATTTTTAGATTTAAGAAAAGCTTTTGATACGGTAAATCACAATATACTTATAAAAAAAATTAATCAAATAGGTTTCAAAAAAGATACTCTAAAAATTCTCACTAACTATCTCAAAGACAGAAAAAAAAAACAAAAATAGGGAATTTTTATAGTGCGGAAACGAGGATAAAAAATGGAGTACCACAGGGTACTGTGCTTGGCCCAATCCTATTTTTAATATATATAAATGATTTATGTAATGTTGTAATCCCTGGTAATATTGTATCTTACGCTGATGATACAGTAATAATTGTAAACGGAAAATCCTGGCTTGAAACTTTTTTAAATGCATCAAAATGTATTGCACATGTATCATCATGGCTAAATAGTAATAGACTCTTCCTAAACTACAATAAAACATTTTACCTACCTTTTTATAAAAACAGTAAAAACAAACCCCCCAATAACCTTAAAATTAGAATTCATAATGATAACTGTAATCAAGCAATATGCTCATCTTGCTCTGAAATTGGAAAAGCTGAAAAGATCAAATATTTGGGTATATGTATTGATACAAATTTAAATTGGCAATCACAAATTAATAATACCGTTTCTAAATTGAGATATCTTTCGTACATATTCTACAGACTTAAAGAAGTATTGAATATTGAAAAATTGAAAATGATTTATTTTTCTCTGGTGCAATCTTCACTCATGTATGGAATAATAGGATGGGGTGGGGCGCTTGATGCTTTTATAAAACCTTTACAAACAATTCAAAATTATATTATCAAAGTTATGTATAATAGAATTAAAACATTTTCGACAGATGCTTTAAACAAAGAATCTAAACTATCCGTAAACTATTTATACTGCAAACTATGAAATATATCTTTAAAAACGTAAACAAATTCGAAAAAAATGAAAACAGAATCAATATTAGAAATAATAATGTATTCTATACCCCCCAAACACACACAAAACAAATGCAAACTCACAGCAGCTTTATTGGACCTCGTACCTTTAATAGTTTACCAAAACATATTCAAGTTGCAACTAAACTTCCGCATTACATAAAAGAGTTAAAATTATGGCTAAACCATACAGATGTAAAAACTCTATTTATTTAGTTTTATTTCACTTTATGTTTCTAAAATCTCTATTTATTTAGTTTTATATCACTTTTCTCACAAACTTTACACCTATTATTACAATATATATCATTTATTACACTGTACACTTATTTAACCGTACACTATTGTATACACTTTTTGTACAAACTGTTTAAACAATTTTTATTTTTGCTTTATATACACTGTTTGTTTTTTTCTAGGTACTAAATAATACTTATTTTATCTATATTACCCACGCACAGGCTGTGCCTTAGTGGGTTCCCACATTATTGTTATGATTTTTCAAAATATGTAAATATCATTGTAAAATATGGGAAAAATAAAGGAATTAAAAAAAAAAATATGTTTCCTTAAAACTATAAATGTATTTACAAATATTTTCTTAGATATTACATGAATGTTTAAATTGTTAGAACCTGCAGACAAGCTGCCATATGACAGCTTTGTGGGACTACTCAAATTTTTGTACAAAATGTATTATGTAAATTAATAAATAAAAAAATAAAAAAAATTTCCAGAATCCAAATTACAATAAGAAAAATGGCTGTAGATATTGTATCGGTGATTCAATCCAATGTGGTATTTGTTAGCCTTTCCTGAAGATTTGATTTTATGCACATTTATTGATTCATATTCATACTGCCAACCTCCAATGTGCCGCATATATATTACATATGTCATACTAACACATATTGTATCTGTATTTCCAGCTAAGCACTTGGATACTGCTTACTAACAATGTACAGTTTGGCAAGAAAGTGTAGAAAATAAATGATGGCGCTGCGATCGTTTTCTAGTTTTAAATGGCAACACCAAGATGGCTCATAAGACAAAGAACGTATGTTTAAAAAAAACACTTCTGGCAAAATGCATATTTCATAGCGTATTTGTATTTTCAAAAAAATTGCACAAAAAACTGTAATTTAATAGAAGCAAAATAAAACAAAACAAGTTTTAAGTGGGCGTTTATTTCGATATAAAAACGTAGGTACTTAAAAATTTAAGTCTATTAATTCAACACCCGACATGTAATTATTGTCTTTGTCTTCGTGTGATTCTTCTTCTTCTGTATCTTCATCTTCATCTAAACGCAGTTCATCGATATCATCATATATAGTACTGCCTCGTGCATAATATTCTGCCTCAATTTTCATCAAGTGTTTGCAACAATTTTTCCAATCATCAGCACTTATGCTATTACATATTATTATTATTATGCCCATTTTCCGTTTTCCCGGTGTTTCAAATTTTCCATCTGCCTTTTCCCCTCCCTTGACGATTCGTCTTACCGTTGTTTCAGATTTACCTGTGTGTGAAAAACATCATTAAAATTATTATTATAGAAGGTAGTTTTAAAAACACACACTAGATAATATTCACTTAGAAAGAAAAAAGAGAAAACGAGAAAAAAGGAACTTTTCTACGAGTTTAAAGAAGTTGCATATTATTATTTTTTTATTGAGTTATATCCTTTTTCCTGTGGCCGCATATGAACTGTCAAATCGAAATGTCAAATTCGAATTTTTTTAACATAACCTCAAATCAGATTGTAATGATTATTATCGCTCGAAAATTGGCATAAATCTTGTAATACTAATGAAATTTATTAAACAAACTATACTACGTACCATTCATTTCTGCAGTTCATTTTTAAACATCTTCTAAATCAAACAAAAGCTTCTTCGCGTGACACTCGGCTATGCAGCGTTGAAAAACGCAGAATGTAACCCCTCTTGTATCACTATGTAATAATTTATTCATTTTAATTAAATTCAGGCAAACAATGAATAAAAATATTATCAAATCAGCGATATTCTACTCAGATTTAAGACAATAAATCAACCGCAACACCCGATTACACGACAGCCATACGAAACGTCATATAATTCGGTGTTGCCATAGTAATGAACAGGTTTAGTTCCAATTGATTTAATTTCTAGACTTTCTTGCCAAACTATATGTCCTTGCGAGAGCCTTGAAGATGTAACCATCTGTTACTTATACCAGGGCGGGTAAGTGGTGGATAACCTCCAATATTCATAGTGCGTATGTATGGGCGCAAACAATTAATTCATCTTAATATTAGTGACCGACCAAACGTTCGGTTTTGGCAAAAAAATCTAGTTTCTGCATCAGTTCCGGTTTCGGCAGAAAATCTGCCGAACCTTCGGCCACAACGAAACTCTGCATTCGTGAATTATCAATCGTTCTTTGGCTTACTTCGGGTGAATTCGTGGCTCGTGTGTCACCTGCCATCATCAGCTGTGTTCGCCGGTCGGTCTGGCGTGATGTGTTATTTCTTGCATGATATTTCTATAGTGATTATTTGCTTTTGTTATTACTTCTGTTTCACTTTTAGTCTTTAAATGCCAAAAAAATATGTGAGAGAGAAGTAATAACAAAAACAAACACTTGCCTTATCACTACGCGCGAGAAATAACACATAAAATCACAACACACAACACAAATCGCCGGACCGGCCGGTTGGTTACCCCACCTTTATAACCACCGCCATCTGTTAATTTGCATGAAAATCAAATCCAAACTGCCCGCTTGCCACCACATTGCCGCTCGTCACCACACACAGATATTCTCCTTTATGTATTATTTATTTCAACCAATTTACACAAAACCTTGACAAATTATATACCTAAACCTTCCTCATGAATCACTCTATTGGTGAAAACAGCATGAAAATTCGTTCAGTCGTTTTTGAGTTTATCGCTAACAGACAGACAGACAGACACGTCAGAGGACTTTAATTTATAATATGTGGGGATGAGAATTATGTAAAAATAAAAGAAGCTATATTTTAAGGTAATTGTTGTTGGATTGGGTTTTAATTTTAACCACCCTATGTTATGATTTAACTGTGTGTGACCTTCAGATTGTAATTGTAAACGCAAATGAAATTAAAAAAACTCAATGAGTTTTTTTTAATTTCAATTTTTTTTGTCCTTTCTTTATAATGCAAGTGTTGATAATAGAGAACTCCAGTCCAATTTTTTTTTTTTAATGAATGACCTTCTGACTTAATACCTGCATATTTTTTTTTTTTTTAGAGTTTGTTTTAATAGTTAAAATAATTTTCAAAGTTTTAATTTTTCAAGATCCCCGAAAAACACCGCACTTATAGTGAATCGTGTGACGTCTTCACTCCTGAAAAGTTTTTCAACAGGTGTTCATTTTGTACGACAGTTAAACGGAAGAAAGTATGGTACTATTCGATAAGTTAAAACATTATTTAAGTGGAATTATTTATTTATTATATTATATTTATTATGTTATTATATTTTTCAATATTATTACGGGAGAGTGGTATAGAAATTGTTTGAAATTATTATTTTTTTAGCTTTTAAAATCAATACTATCTCAAACGGAGCATCACCTGCACACTGCAAAATTTGTAGGCAAATAAGATACAGGTGATACAGCGCCTACCAGCTGATCGACGACGGCCATTTTGAATTCGAAGTTCGTAGAGAAGTGAGCCGTTTGCGAATGAGTCCCTGTGAGAACAAATAAATATCATGTTGGTTCCTGGTCAAAAAAGGTCGGGGAACCACTGCTCTAAACAGTGGAAAACTGTTTGCAGATTTAGCAGAAATAAATCATTATACATTCGCATTTTAGATATAAAAATGTAGTTTATTTATTAGTAACACCAGTATTTGATTTGTGACACTCATTATCTCAATACTTGTGTTTATAAGACAGGGCTACATCATACAGGCATCACATTATATCATTTACATAACTAATGAAAACCACTTTTGCCCTGTTCAAGAACATAGCTGCCTTTTTTAAGGTCATTTCGGTCACCCAATGTCATCAATGATGGCGCCATAGCCACACAATGTCATCTACTAATGGCACGATGACCACAAGATGCCCTCGATCAACGCACCATTTTCATACGATGTCTTCTACTTCGACCAATGTCACTACAAAATGTCACTACAATGGCACAATGCCCTCGACTAATGGCACTTTGACCACAATTCACTATTACCACACAATGCCTTTGACCAATGGCACTATGGCCACATAATGCCCTCAACCAATGGCACTAAGACCACATGATACCCTCGACCAATGGCACTGTAACCACACGATACCCCCGATTAATGCACAATTCACTATGACCACACAATGCCTTTGACTAAAGACAATATTGCCACACAATGCCCTTGATCAATGGCACTCTGACCGCACAATGCTCTCGATCGATGGTAATATGGCCACACGTTGCACTCAACTAATGGCACTATGGCCACACGATGTTCTCAATCCAGGGAAGGAAAGCGGCAACGCGTGAGAACAGCACAGCCTGCCCGGGGGAATCGCAGATGCTGACGTAGCTCAGTAGGCCCACCACGAGGCTGGTACAAGCCACATTCTGCATGTTGTCGACCTGCAATGGGGCTCCATGACTAGCTCCCTGAAATACATGAAAAACAACAAAAAAAATTACACAGTTACTTATATCGACTGTCCCAACGAACTGCTGAAGAGATAACCGGTATAAGTGTACCGATGCAAATCAATTTTATATTTCTTCCGGTGAAGTATCGAAAATTATCCTGAAATATATTTTTTAAGTAACTTAGGTTAAACGTCACGTACGTTACAATCTACGCATTCACAGATGGCGCCAATTAAATTATTTTAGATTTTTAATACTTTTTGCATGTTACGCTTTAAAATGTTAAGGTAAATTAATTGTTTGCACCCGTACATATTTAATATGAATATAAATAAATAGTTTTGTCCATAAACAAACCCAAATATTTCAAGAGAGGCTGAAAAATTCAATTTTGTATAGGTGACTCAATCCAATATTGCATTTTTCAGCCTTTCTTGAAAGACTTCAGTTTGTTTATGGGCAAAACTATTTATTAATATTCATATTTAATATGCACGGGCGCAAACAATTAATTCACCTCAATATTTTAAAGCAAAACGTGCAAAAAGTATTACAAACCTAAAATAATTTAATTGGCGCCATCTGTGAATGCGTAGATTATAATGTGCGTGACGTTTAACTTTAATGTAGTTTTTTTAATTGTTTTTCTACTTACCCAACATTTGACAAAAGCATTTTTGGACTCTGCGCATATCTGGGACTCGTTCTTAATTCCCATCTTTAGGTACTTAGAAGATATTATTCTACTTGTGCAATCCGCGGCGGAGATTCCTTCCATTTTTATCTGAAAAATTATATAGTTCTCCGCTGAATAATGATTAGATTTAGTATTTTAATTTTGAAAAGAGTGTATAGAGAGCGGAGCCAGTGGAAAAAGATTTGAGAAGGATAGGAGACAAGCCCGCCGAAAAATATTTTTAGGCAAACATTTTTTTAAGTTAATCTCCGGTACCATTCTAAGTCCGCCAATATTGAAAGAGATCAACTTATATAACCTAACGCGTATTCTCGTGGGAGATCCCACGCACTTTTATATGCTCCGAAAGCGAGAACTTCTGCCTGTCAGAATGCACCATTAAGCAGGGCGACTCAACTGCTTAACGACTGTGCATTGAGCATCGACATCTTCAATGTCACCTACAGAGAATTCAGTAACTATCTCTTGACATACGTCACAACATAGTTAAACTGCCCCCATGCACTTTTAAAAAAAATTGTAATCTTCTCCATAATTTTTTAGTGTATAACTGTTTTATGGAGAACCTGAATAAAATAAATAAATAAATAATTAATAGAGCAAACCCATCGCAATCCCAAGCCAAGGTGTGAATTACGGTACGGTTAGTGTACGGTTTCTTAATTGGTGCCTTCGAGGTACATCTCGGAGTATTTAGATCTTACCTAGTATTTGAAAGACATGGCACGACCGAGTGAATCAGGTACTTGAGTCGGGCCATGTCAAGAGTCAGAATAATAGAAGAGAATGTATGAGACGTTGTATGAATGTAAACGAGGCAAGGAATGTGTGCCAAGACCGGGATGTTTGGCGGTCCGTCCTCTCTGTCTACCCCTGCGGAGAAACGGCGTGATGGTTAGTTAGTTAGTTAGTTAGTTACCTAGTATTTACCCCAGCCCAGGGACTCTGCTGGGGTTGAAGGTCTATTTCCCTAGATTCTCATGATATGAAAATTGGAACATTCAAACAAGAAACTAGGGGCCTTTGGGCAATCTGAAGGTAGTGGAAAGGACACTTTTGTGGACTCTTTCCTCTTGAAGCCTTCGAGGAACCAAGGGGAAGTGGAGAGGAGAGCTGAGGCCACCTCAGTGGACTCTTTCCTCGTGGGGCCTTCAAGAAATCCAAACAAAGGGGAACTTCTGGAGGGAAAACCCTTACCACTGCAGGATCCTCCAAGGGATTCATTCAAGGGAAAACGGAGACCCTCGTGGGACCTGGAAACGAACTCAAGGAATGAGGTGAAATGGGAGATAGCACAATAGACCCATGGTATGTACCACGGGAACTATCCGTATACCATCACAGCATTAATAATAGAATTTAAAAAAAGAAAAGTGTGGGTTGGGAACTAAGCAGTGGAAGAATATGTGTAGAGGAGGCTAAACCTTACCCTAGAATATTACATGTCCGTTATGGTAGAGATACTCACTCTGTAAAATCCCTCTGGTTTGTATTTCACGCTGCCATAGGAATACACATTGTCGCTCAAGGGGACACTGGGCTGAATGCAGGCGGGGTACACGGTGGAGGATATGGTCACCCTGAATGGGACAGATATAATATTATTAATAAAAACACTCATTTCAGACGTTATTCTTATATAATATTATTAATAAAAACACTATTTTCAGACGTGATTCTGTCTGTGACTCTGGTGCAATAAACTTTATAACTTGATTTGCTTTGAATTTAAGCGTCATTTTCGAAATTGCAGCAGATTGGGGTCCAATTCAGACAAGCGATTAATTAAATATCAAAGTTATTTTATATTAATTAAATAAATATCATTAATTCTAAATTTAAAACCTGTATTTATTTTGTTAAATTTTTTGATAGATGTCATAATATATCAGTTTAATAACCATGTTCAGACTAAAATTGACAGTTTTATGGTTATTTCCTTTTGGGGTATTATGCCGTGTTGCGCTACCTCCTCCTTTAGCCAACGTTTCGGACAGCGTTACAGTGTCCATCATCAGGGCAGATGTGTAAATGTTAGAGATGAAATGTGTGCTTAAGTACTTCGAAGCAATACCGTGTTGCCAGCACCAATCCACTGCGGGCTGACATTACAGTATACTTCAAGATGGTTTTTTGTATTTAGCTTTGGTGTAGCCGTCAATTACCGGATACCAAGAACTATTGAGCTTAGCTCCGTCGTCTCTATTAATGTTAATGGGATTTTTATGAATTTCAATTGCCTCTGTAATTAAGCGTGCTCTATAGGTTTTGGGTCTTCCCAGGACTTCAGGAACAAATCCGAAGTAATGGCCGGTTTCAATTAAATGCTCGGCGATTGCCGATTTGTCAGGGTGGCCAAGTTTACATGCTCGAAAGTGTTCCGATATCCTTTTGGAGATCGTCCGCTCTGTCTGGCCAACATAGACCTTATCACATCCGGAACAGCTGAGTTTATATACTCCATCTGTTTCCAGAGGACACTTGGTCTTTGCAGACCTCAGTAGGTCTTGTATTTTGGTCGTGGTTCCGAAGACAGTCTTGATGGTTTCTTGGTTTCCTATACACGGTGTGTCCTAGGCTACCATCTTGTGATGCGAAAAGAAGATGGTAGCCTAGGACACACCGTGTATAGGAAACCAACTCATACGAATCGGTATCTACATGCTGATTCGCATCACCACCCAGCGCAGAAAAGAGGACTTATCCATACGCTGGTAACCCGAGCGACCAGAATATGTGAAGAAACAAAAATCGGAGCGGAACTTACTAAGCTCACCGATGCACTGGAGCGTAACGGTTACCCGGCAAGGCAGACAAGGCAAATAATAAGAGCCAAATCTACACCAAACGAAGACAGAATTGAACAAGAGCCTAAAGGCTGTGCTTTCCTACCTTATGTTCACAATGTGACAGACAGAATTGCCAGACTGTTGAGGAAAGAAAGCATCAAGACTGTCTTCGGAACCACGACCAAAATACAAGACCTACTGAGGTCTGCAAAGACCAAGTGTCCTCTGGAAACAGATGGAGTATATAAACTCAGCTGTTCCGGATGTGATAAGGTCTATGTTGGCCAGACAGAGCGGACGATCTCCAAAAGGATATCGGAACACTTTCGAGCATGTAAACTTGGCCACCCTGACAAATCGGCAATCGCCGAGCATTTAATTGAAACCGGCCATTACTTCGGATTTGTTCCTGAAGTCCTGGGAAGAACCAAAACCTATAGAGCACGCTTAATTACAGAGGCAATTGAAATTCATAAAAATCCCATTAACATTAATAGAGACGACGGAGCTAAGCCCAATAGTTCTTGGTATCCGGTAATTGACGGCTACACCAAAGCTAAATACAAAAAACCATCTTGAAGTATACTGTAATGTCAGCCCGCAGTGGATTGGTGCTGGCAACACGGTATTGCTTCGAAGTACTTAAGCACACATTTCATCTCTAACATTTACACATCTGCCCTGATGATGGACACTGTAACGCTGTCCGAAACGTTGGCTAAAGGAGGAGGTAGCGCAACACGGCATAATACCCCAAAAGGAAATAACCATAAAATTTTTGGCCGTGAAAACCTAAAATCATATCTAAAATTGACAGTGTTCATTTTTGAAAGGCAATGATCCTGAGGCAATTTTTTTTTTAATGCGTGCGCTCAGATCCTCACAAACCCTACAATCACAATATCCTGTGATTTTTCATGGGTCTGCGCTAGTTTTATGTAAAATCTTCCACTCTTGTGCTTAGCGTTGCATGCGTCTTCTATGTTTTCAACGATGTCAGTGTCGTATCATCAGTATCGTCAGCTTCTTCAGTATCATTAGTGTAGTCAATATCGTCAGCAACATCGATGTCATCAGTATCGTCAGCTCCAGCGTTATCAGCATAGTCAGCGAGGTCAGCGACGGCAGTGTCGTCAGCTTCGTAAATGTAAGACTATTATGGTATAGAGAAGTAAAGGAGAACTCACTCTCGATCTAGTTGCATGAGTGAAATGTCGCTGTACCACGAGTCTGAGCTGTAGTCCGTAGGTACTTGGCGATCCACTACCAGGAACAGGTTGGAAGGGTCATGCGACTGGTTGTCACTGGTGCCCCCCAGTCGGGCGAACCTCTTTGTGGGGTCCCTGGGAGAAATAATTATTTAGTTTATATTTCTTTTGGTTTGAACTAAAGTAAATTGGTATGATGATGGTCAACAGTTTTCTACAGTCTGAAAAATAATAGAAATTGTGGAAATGAAGTAGAAAAAATGGAGGACAGTACAGTCATAACACCGAATACCCTAAGACCTAGAATAATAATAATACGCCCAACTCAAGTATAATATTGGCAGTTTACCCAAAGCTAGCCACTAAAGGTTCTAATGTAGCATGATGACATTCCATCCAGACAATGCAAACAAACAGAAAGAACTCGGGTTTCGGCTTTCTGATTAGTCGGCGCATGGGCGGTCAACTGGTGAAGGCGCCCCAACAAAAATGTTTGTAGAGGACTACAGAGAAACTTTACAAGTAAAAAGACTAATATGGTTCATTGGGGTGGTACTTACTTGGCTCCCTCCAGACAGTAACCACTAGAAATGACCCAACGTTCGCTGATCAGCGCCCCAGCACATCTCCAGTTTATCTTATTGCCAATTATCATGCCTAGCAAAACCTGAGGATACCAAATAATTATCATAATTAAGTGAATACTGAATGCAGTCCTTTCTTTCATATTATGGACACAAACAGCTAGCGAAATGAAACCGATAGGCATCCGCCATCAAAATCAAGAGAAGAATGCTCAGGATTCTGTAATCAGCACCAATATATCCAGTCTGGACGAACAAAACATCCAAAGTAGGCCATCAAAACATCCAAAGTAGCTTCCCTACAAAGAATCCTGTATTTTGAAGACTTTGCTTACACAAGTAAGTGGGGAGAACTTCAATCTGGAGAACTTCAATCTGGAGAACTTCAATCTTGAGAAGTTCACGGTCACTGGCAAAGTGGATGCCGCAATGGAAGATGCCAGGTGGGATGGGCAGGGCCGGATCTACGAAATCTGGCGCCCTGTGCAGTAGGTACCGATGGCGCCCCCCCCCCCCTACATTTTTATTTCGATTAAAAATTCGTTCACCCCAATTTTTTTATTTTGGTAATTTTTTGGGATTAGTGTCCATGGCTATTACGAATAATTTTTAGAAAAAAACTTTAGATTCGCCTTAATCACTATAAAAGGAAACTTTTTGCATCACGGCCGGCGGAAAATAATGCATTTTAATTTTCAATTTCGTTAAATAAAATTTCACTTCGCGAACCGATACTACGACAGCCCGCCCGCCATTATTGTCACTATTATGTTGGTATCCATGACCTGATACAAACAAGAAGAAGTTTGTTTAACTCTCTAGAACAAAAATACCGCGCTCTGATTGGTCATTGAATTTGGATCGCACCCATTCGTCGTAAAAGACGGTAAAAGATATATGGAAAAATAGATCTTACGTTTAAACTAAATATATGGAATTTGTAAAAAAATTCTGTAACTGACTATAAATTCGTAAGCCGTTGATGCCAACCTGATGCATGCGCATTCTGTTTCTTTGGAAAGTGTTGCTAGAGCGTAATAATTACTTCGTACTATGGGTAATTTTTAAACGATTCAGGGAATATTATAACTAAATTTTAATACAATATTTATTTTCTCACGGAGCCCCTTCGGAGTTGGCGCCAGGTTTTTTGCACGTATTTGAACCTATGGCAGATCCGGCGCTGGGGATGGGTAGACCAAGTAGCACTCGGCAACACTGTCATACTGAAAATTGCGTTGATTGTTAAACTGTCAACGTGCAGTTGAATGTGCTGACGTCAAATGGAAACACTGGTTAAAGTCCGTCTGGTTAGACTGGTTAGACTCTTACGAATCAATGCAGAACAGATCTTCTTGAACAGGCTTGATATCTTCACAGCTAGTGACTAAGAATCAAGCAAGAAGTAATAAGAATCAGAGGAAGATCGGCAAAGCGTCTGAGTAATCAAATATCAGCCGGAACATCGGCGCCAGTGTTTGCGATTGCCAAAGAATAGCTTAACAATTTTTACTAGGGTTTCCTGTACTGTGGCAGCCTGAATTTTTAATATTTTTGTAATAAGACACTGATTTTCTCTAAATTGTCTTACCACGAGAGGTGTCCCACAAGGATCACACCTTGGCCCTTGCATGTTGATTTTCACTCTGTTCTCTCAGCTAAGTTTTTACTTTGGTTTTAAATATAATATTGGTTTTGAATTATGAAATTTTATTTTATTTCTCTGTCCAAAAGATATATCCTTATATGCAGATTGTATGCGGGTACAAGCGAACATCTTGGACATTATGCAATTTGGGAATGACCAGTTTATTTTGACTTATTGTACTGGTTAAGTATTTAAATTTGACAGTGGAATTATGTTTTTTAAACAAAGTTTATGTACATTGAAAACTTGAAAGCTTTTAAATATTATTTCATCTGAGATTCCGGATAAACGGAACTACCTATCAGAATTGCCTTATTTGCACTTGTATAATTGCAATGGAGGTCCCTATCCTCAGCAAAGAGGCAACGACTAAAGAAGAAGAATAGATGGGTCTCTTACCAGGTGCGGGAACTCTCCGGCCTGTACTTCTATGGAGCCCTCCTTTGCACCGGTTGTTGCCGTGGGGGTTGCGCTGCCGCAAAGATTGCCGCGGCCCCACAAGCCTGATACGTCCTGTCGGCAGGGGTGCAGCTTCTCCGCGAGCCCGATGCAATCTGACAATTAATATTCAAAATATCAATATCAGGTATTTAAGCATCTTCACAGGAAAATTCAGATCATCAAACTATCTTATTTGCCTTTATAAAATGAACCTTGGAAACCTTTGGGAAGTCATTTACTTCAATTTTGTCTTTGGGTGGTGTGTTGGGGTGTTAAATATGTTATGTTAGGTTAGGTTATGGGCTATTTTTTTCTCTTAGAGCTTATAGTTCTCTGTTCTTCTCTTGACTTACGACGATTCAACACCTGTTGGTATCGCAAACCGCCACCATATGGCACCCGTGTACATGAATCTAAAAGATAGAGTGCAATGTTATATAAATAACATTGAAGCCAAATCTATGGTGGGTGGAATCGCGTGTCAGCATCTTGGATGACTAACTTTTGAAATCATTTGTGTGAAAAGCGATGTAAAATTAACCATTTTTATTTTTATATTATTAATGCAATAATAATGGCTTATGAATTTTTTTGGGTCATTTGCAGATACAGAGAATGAAACTTGTGATAAAAATGTAAGTAGGTAAAGGTATTTTTACAAATTTTCGTCCTTATCCTGCGTCTTTTCTAATCTAGACAAATATACATATATACAAACAGCCATCAATAATATTGAATATTATTTTACCTAATGTATATTATGCAATTATTAAAAACATATTCCTTTTGCATTGTGCCCCCTTTTAAATTTTATTGCCGTGTTTTTTTTTTTTTTTTTAAATAATCGAAGACGGTTCACATATATATAGTTCCCGAGAGCACTTAGGCCATAGACCCATTGTACTATCTCCCATTTTACCTCATTCCTTTGACAGTAACCCAGTCCCTTTTATAAAGTTCACCATGATTGTCATTCGAAATGAAGCTATATCTTCTGGTCCGACAATGTGTCTTCCCAGGTCTCATTTCCCCTCTTCACTCCTCCTTGGTTCCCTGAAGGCCCCACGACGGAAGAGGGCTTCATCTCTCCTCTCCACTCTTTAGTTCCCCGAAGGCTCCACGACGGAGAGTCCACCTCCCCTTGGTTTCCTAAAGGCCCCACAAGGGAAGAGTCCACTCCACCTTGGTTCCCCGAGGGCCCCAGGAGGGAAGAGAACTTCATCTCTCCTCCTTGGTTCCTCTAACGCCCCACAGAGGAAGAGTTCACCAAGATGGCCTCATTTCTCCTCTTCACTCCTACATGGTTCCTCGAAGGCCACACATGGGAAGGGGACATTATCTTGGTTCCACAAAGGCCCCGCGCTGGAAGGGTGCCCTTCCCCTTGGTTCCTTGAAGGCCCCACAAGGGAAGAGTTCATGGAGGTGGCCTCAGCTCACCTCTCCACGGTTTCTCCTCTTAGTTCCTCCTACGGCCCCAAGAAGGAAATCCACAGAGCCTCAGCATTCCTAGGTTCCCAAAAGGCCCCTAGTTTTTGAATGGTCCAATTTTTTTGTCCCACGAGTTACCAGGGAAATAGAAGGTCAACTCCAGCAGAGCCCTGAGTGCTGGCCTCATTTCTCCTCTTCACTCCTATATGGTTCCTCGAAGGCCCCACATGGGAAGAGGACATTATCTCTCCACTTCACTCCTCCTTGGTTCCACAAAGGCCCCGCGCTGGAAGGGTGCCCTTCCCCTTGGTTCCTTGAAGGCCCCACAAGGGAAGAGTTCATGGAGGTGGCCTCAGCTCACCTCTCCACGGTTTCTCCTCTTAGTTCCTCTAACGGCCCCAGGAAGGAAATCCACAGAGGTGGCCTCAGCATTCCTAGGTTCCCAAAAGGCCCCTAGTTTTCGAATAGTCCAATTTTTTTTGTCCCACGAGTTACCAGGGAAATAGAAGATCCACTCCAGCAGAGCCCTGAGTGCTAGAGTGAGGTCTAAATACTGCGGATGCGACCTTGTTTCTCGGAGGCACCATTCGTGACGCTGTTCCCCAGGACATTCAGCCTGAGCACGGTAGCTCACACCTTGGCTTGGGATGGCTATTGCAAGTTTGTGTTTTCCACTCCCTGAGCGATGGGTTCGCCACTATTGCCGTGTTAGTCAGTTTATATTTTAAGTTTTTGCCTTGAGTGAAATGATTTCAAATCAACTACAACTGTCAACCAGTTTGGTCTTTTGAAACCAAAACTCATCTGGACTTTTTTCAGCGGGTAAGAGTTTTTAATCTGAAAAAATAAATAATGTAAAGGGGAGGAGGGACACGTGCCATCGGTATTTACTCGCAGGGCCCATATTTCTGCTGATTGCTTTATATTGTAACCTTTTAAGTAAAATGTGTATTTTTAAAGTTAAAATCAATATTACCAAAGTACTTATATAATATTCAAAGTGGTAAGTGGGAATCAAGTTAGTTGGTGTTACAGTGAATTGAGTTAATGCTGGGGGTCAAGAAAGAAGGGGGCACTCACAGACGTGCGCCTTGCTCCCCGTTGGGGCCACATTGACGTATTCCTGCGGCAGGGAAGAGCAAGTGAGGCTCAGGGGTGGAGTGGAGGCCTGGGGCTCGCAGCACACCGCGGGCACAGTGCCCACACCGGCACCCGGGCACACCTGCAAGGAAACATGTATATTATAAATTATGTTTTGCTTGACAAGCCCGGACATTCTCCGTGCTAGATAAGCAAGTTAGTTGGGGGCGAACATACCAATGGAAATTAGCGATGAGTAGATTCCGTGTTTTGATGGAGGCCTCCGAGGAATGGTTCCTTTCAACAGATCTTGAGTTCTGGCAGATACCAGAACATTGACCACTCATCGCATCCACATAACTCACCGGGAACTTGTGTGAGTTACTTGGACGCGGGACTATGCAGGGGGTCGCAAGAGGACAGGGGATATGCAGTTGGATGCGAGGGACGCGGGTGTCCGTAAGCGGCACTGCCGAGCACTGAGTTCTTTGGGAATAGTTGATTTGAAAAAGGAGTGGGAGTGGGATCCGCTTCCCGCAAAGGACTCAAGTTCAAGAACACATTCCAGCTGAACCTACACATCTCATCAGAATCTCTCAGAATGCGATATTTTGCCGTAACTTTTTCTTCTCATAATCCGTGTTCATTCTAGATTCATTTCATCAGGGCGTGGCGCTTTTTAGGTGACACCTTATGTTTTCCTTGCTGGTGGAGATTTTCTTTGCTACTCGCCTTTGCAAATTAAACATGTTTTGCATTTATCTGACCGTACTTTACATATTTCTTCAATTACATCCAAAAATTATTACACTGGTGGCTAGGGTTTTAGAATGGAACACATTTTTTCTCCAAAACAAGTTAAAACAAGCGTCTTTTATTTTTAGAACAAATTTGAATTATAATTTGAATTAGTGAAAATATTAGAATAAACAAAATAGTAGGGTAGGGTGGGGCAAAGATCCGCAGTGGGAAATGATCCGCACCGTCAATTTAACCTGTGACAGGCCAGGAACGCGTATATGCGGGCGGATCAAATTTCAAAAAAGAATATTGATTCAAATAATTTGGATGCGATTTTAAATTTTTTGTATAAAGAAACTGTACTAAGGAAAAAGTCAGAATAGCTTCCTCCATTCTTGTTCTTAAGGTAATTTCCAAAAAGTTTTCCAAAAAACCCTGGCTCTTGACAGGTTAAAATGATCGCTTAATATTGTCGTGGTTTTAGAAACATTTTTATGCTGGCAACATTGATAGAAGACGACTCACAAAAGTTACATGGCGTCCGACCGGCTCAACAAAAACAATGAGGTTAGAATTCTTTTTACTTGTTTTGATGTAATAATCCGTAGGTCATCTTCAGTTGAAAATGTAATTTACTATACGCTTTGCTTACTTTTTTACTGGTTCAATTCCATAATTTAGGTTTTGAAAGGCGATCTATGGACAATAATTTGGCCAAATGCGCATTTCTTGTTTTTAGATTAGTTTGTGTTTACAAAATGACAAAATGGGGCAGAGGTCCGCATTTTGCATGGGGCAATGGTCCGCGCGCAGACGTTTGCCCCAAGATTTGTATTCATTGTTCTAATTTTTGTTTTTACGTTATAGAAACTACAAACGCAAAACTAATGTGAAGCCGTTCACACCAGAACTGTACTTATTGAAAAAAAAAAAAAAAAAAAAAAAAAAAAAAAAAAAAAAAAAAAAAAAAAAAAAAAACTGTTTCCAGGAGTTATTACTGGCGTTTCAGAAACCCATGCCACTGTATCATCAATGGTGAAAGCTGGAAAATTATGGAAATGGCCCGACCGGCCTGACATTCTCGATTATGAATGGGGATCAGTCGTTTCGAGTATAAAGGAGCCAAAAAAAACCAGCACAACCCGAAATGTTTATTCAGTCGGTGAACTGGAATGGTTTTACTCATCATAACTGTGAATAAATAAACTGATTAAAGTTGATTTTTCCGTGTATTTCATTTCAATGGGGCAAAGATCCGCAGCTGCGGACAATTGCCCCGCATCTGCGGACGTTTACCCCAAACAGTGGGGCAAAGGTCCGCAAAGGCAAGGTTGTCTACCTTTCCTTTTTTTTCCTAAATGGTGCTTATTTCGCTAGTAATAAAATGGTATATTGTAGCACATAAATTAAGATTTCCAGTGAAGCCAAAACCTGCAGGACCTTTTACTTATTGGGTGAGAAAAAAGGTTGAAACCTAAAATTGCAGATCTTTGCCCCACCCTACCCTACCTATTTATGTATGGCTTAAAGTACCTACCCATATAAAATAGTACCTACCTCTCAATGGCATTATCAATTTTAACCAGGGCGTGCTTAGAAAGTTTGTTCTGGGGGAATGGTTGTATTAATTATTGTTACCTGTGGTAGTATTCCATCTCGTTCCGCGGCGGTCAGTACTGCAGGGCACTTATCAACAATAGTGCAGATTCCTGCTTTACCACTCCCCTCCAATGTGCATGGTGCGCCTGAAAAACGTAATTCACATCGGTCAGCACAATAACTATTCACACAATGAGTTCTTTATAACTCTTGAGAGTACAAAGTATAATGCGAGGGTCATCCGGAAAGTAGTATCCGTTAACAGAGTAGTCACCGGACAAGTACTAAATCGTTCTGTTGTATTTCAGCTCTCTGTGTGCAACGTTACATCTCGCTGGTATTGACTGTGTTGTTTCTGTGAAAATAGAGAACGCCGCCACAGAATGCATGTTGAGTTATCTTTGGGGATGCTATGAGGAGGGTCTTTTTAGGGAAAGGAAGTTCTGGGAAGGAAAAGGGAATGAGGGGTGGATAGGAATCCGGTGGTCGATGTGTCCAGGAGTGACGGATGTACCTATGTATCCATCCCTCCCAAAGCGGTGCAAGGCGATGGGTCGAGAGAGACCGGCTGGAGAGGTCTAGGTTAGGTCTCCCTCACTCCACCTCTCCGATCCGGCCCGCCACGCAGTAGGTGGAAAACGCATTGGCCGCCAAGACCTATGCAAACCTCACCTATGCCCATGAATCCGGGCGCCGCTGTTAAGTCACCAAACATAGGAAACCACTTGAGTTGACCTTGGCGGTTATCTAATAAATGGTTCCCGTGGCGGTGGTACCCATACCCGCCTCCCAAATTAATAATAAAACACTAAGCATTTTTTTAACTTACCTAATTTCTCGGCGTGAATGAATACGAAAAGATTTAACAAAATAACTGAATTAAGTCGAGACATGGGGCCATGACAGTTCTTACACTGGCGTGTACACTTTACTAGTAAACAAGCGATTATTTCTAAAGAACAAGTAATTAATTCCAGATTTTTAATGAACTACTTTCAGTTGCCATGAGAGGTTATGTCTTATCTTATAATATAAATGCGAATGTTGGAGATCTGTGGATGATTTAGAGGCACATTTTAAGATATCTTTCTCAGTTCAATGATTTGCAATGTATTTTTTTCATTCATCCATCCTGACCTATTAACCTAAACAAAACTAAGCATCAACAAAAAAATACAAAAACACGAAAAATAATATAATAAAATAAAGGGGCGTTCAAGTATTACGTAACGCAATTAATGAAGATTTTTGACCCCCCCCCCCCCCCCTCCCCCCCTTGTAACGCGCCGTAACGTTTTTCTGTATCACCCCCCCTCTCCCCCCCTAAACGTTACGTAACGCCCAAGTGACGATTTTTACCTGAAAGTCACAATTCAGTTGCGCAAAGTACTGGAAAGTCGCTAAAATACATTTTTTCTTGTTTTAATCGCGTTGGCGGTAATAAATTAAACAAGTGATTTCGAAAACGAAAAGGATTGCCAACTTGGAAGATTTTAATTCCCTTGTTTTTTTATCTAAATAAAGAAAAACATGTTACGTAACGCGTTGTTCGAACCCCCCCCCCCCCCCCTCGTAACGCACAGTAACGTTTCACAAGACCCTACCACCCCAAGTGCGTTACGTAATACTTGAACGGCCCCTAATAAAAACAACATCAACAAAAAAATTACAAAAACGAATTTCAGATTTTTTAATATTTTACCTAATTTTTAACTTAAGAAGAGTCCCAGCTGCTCCCCTCTGGAGCCAGTGAGACTATGGCATCCCCAATTGGTGCTGAAAGTAGTGGGGAGGGGAAGGAGATGTGAAGAGGAAGGTGGGGAAGTACCTGGCTATTCAGATCGGGTCACCAAACACGGCTAAAGCCATTTAAATCAGCGTCTCAAATCTGAATGATATTTTTACACCATGGTGATGTTAAGAATATCTTCCACGCAAGGGCGGATCCAGCTTTGGCGCCAGGGGGAGGTCACATTGCGCCAGGGGGGGGGGGGTCACATGGTCGTGGTCAAGTCACTAGAAGTTATAATTTAATTTTTATAATAATAGATACGAGTAGTGTTCTAACGCTTGCAACGGGAGCACGTTACCGCGGTATCATATTCGCGCTTGCAACCGTAACCCTTTCATGGCGATAGAAGATCTAATAAACACGCTGAAAAATGAAGTACAAAAGATACAAACAGTCAAGGACTCTAAAACTAAAACCAACATGGAAAAAATTATATTGGATCTCGATAATGAAATAAAATCTACAATACTAATAATGCAAGAACAAATCATACATTTACAAGACAAACTTATTGAAAAAAACGATCAATTGGTGGGAAATATTGAAACAATTATGAAAACCGCAATAACACCATCCTATGCTCAAGTAGTATCAACAACCAAAGTTATGCCTCAAGAAGAGAGATTCTCAATCATTATATCGTCAACTAAAAATAATACAAAAGCCGAAGAAATTGAAAATATAATTAAAAAGGAAATAAAATTAAACAACCTAAAGATAGGTATAAACGGTTTGAGGAAAACAAAAGAAGAAAAAATAATAATATCGTGTCCTAAAAAGGAATATGCAAATATCCTAACTGATGAATTAAAAAAACTAAAAAATGAACTGGTGGTAAATGAAGTACAAAAAAGAAGACCTAAAATAATAATAAAAGGATTAAAATCCAATCTTACTGAGGAAGAAATAGTTTGCGGAATAATTAACCAGAACGAAGGAATTGAAGATGTCTACAAGGAAAGTGAAGACAACAAAATCACATTAATAGCGGAGATAAAGAACACAAACATAAATGAAAAACAGCGCCTATTCACTAACTACATCATAGAAACTAGTGGGAAAATGCGAAAAAATCTTCTAGCACTCGGTAAACTAAATATTCAGTTTCAACGAGTAAAAATTGACGACTGCAGCCCTCTGACGCAATGTTTTCATTGCTGTATGTTTATGCATACGGCTAAAAGATGTCTACATCGAACCAACCCTCCAATTTGCCCACACTGCACAGGCGACCACATCCTTTCAAAATGCCCGGAAAGAGAAAATACAACCCCAGCGTGTGTAAACTGCATCAGACAAAACACTAAATATGGAGAAAAAAACCCTACAGACCACACGGCCAACAGTACTTTGTGCAACTATCGAAACAAGATGCTGAAAATTGCGAGAGATCGCATTGACTACGATTAATGATGTATAGTATTATTTACAATTCAAACGAAAACAAAAACAATACTTTGAAGAAATACTTCGATAAACTCGCCCGCAAAGGGTTAGTTTTATTACACCGGTATAATATACGCCGAATCTATACATTTTGTACTAATTTCGCAAAAGTGAGTGTAATCCGAGCGCATCGTTATTGTTGTAAGTTATTTTATTACTATCGAATACAATTATTATGGGTCAGTTTATCAAACAAATTTTCGATAGCTATAAATTTTCGAAAAATCTATGTAAAAATCCCCGCAATTTTTGAAACAAATTATTGAAACATAAATATATATCAATGTCAATATTCTATTAAAATATATACCTAATATACTTTCATGACTAACTCACTATTTGAAGATATAGACTCATCTTTCATTGTTTCAGAAAATATCTGTCTATCCAGTTTCGAATGTAATAACTCACTATCAGAAATAGACCCTCTTAAATCATTAACAATCCTTCACTTAAATATTCGAAGCATCTATAAAAATTTTGATCATTTTACACTAGAATTGAATGAGCTGGCCCTTAAACCTGATTGTATTGTATTGTCTGAAGCCAGAATTAGTCCCAACTCAAGTACTTATAATTTACCGGGATACAAATACTTTGTTACATCTTACAACATTAATCAAAATAGTGGTATAGTTGTTTTTGTAAAATGTATTTTTAACGATGTTTCTGTTAATGAAATATTTATCGAACTTGTTAATTGTCTACATATTAAAATCAATATAAAAAATATTTTTTATGATATAATTGCATTATATAGAACCCACAGCTCAAGCATTGATAATTTTACCGAAAACCTGAAAACTTTTATAAATACAAACCGGTTTCAAAATGCAATTATTGTAGGAGATATTAATATCGACACATCTGATGATTTTGAAAACAACAGTAATAAGGAAAAAACTGAATATATTAACACTTTATCAGAACTCAATTTCAAACCATGTATAAAAAAATATACAAGAGAATGTTTTGGACAAAGGCCATCTTGTATTGACCATATTTGGTGCAATACTAATGAAACTGATAAAATAAAATCTGTTATTTGGAAAAATAATATTACTGATCACCACACATGCATTGTAGCTATTAAAACTGATAAAATAAATAAGAATAATTATTGTCGCTATAACTTACCAAAAAATCTAATTAATTATGAAAAATTACAACAATATCTTGAAAATGAAATTTGGGAAACTGTACTATCGTCTAACAATACCGATTTATGTTCACGGAATTTTGAATTGACATTGAATAAGCATATCCAATCCTCCTCTTCCATTGTAACAAACTTTCCAAAGACTAAGTTTAAAAAATTAAAACCGTGGATTACACAAGGAATTATCATATCAATTAGGCATAAAGAAAAAAATTATAAAGAGCTAAAAAAGTTTCCTGAAAACAATAAACTACGCGAATATTTTAAAAATTTTAGAAATAAATTATGTTACATAATCCGGAAAACAAAAGAAGATTTCTATAAAGATAAAATCAATATTGCTGGTAACAACAATAAAAAGGTGTGGCAAACTATTAATGAAATGATCAATAAAAAACCTAAAAATTCAAATATAAATAAAATCTCAGATATTGATAACACAATTTACAATGTCAACACAGATCCATTGAAATGTGCAAATATCTTAAACAATTATTTTGGGTCAGTTGGTGAAAAATTAGCAATTAAAATAAAAAACAGAGATAATGATAATTATAATCTACCAACACCTCCCATTCCTTGTAACACCCTAACACAATTTCAACGAACTAACTCTGATGAAATCAAAGATACTATTAATGAATTAAAAGGAAATTCTTCCCCTGGTTATGACAATATTTCTGTAGAAATACTTAAAAGAAATTCTAACTCACTTTGCAAACCTTTGGCACACATCATAAATACAAGTTTTGTTAATGGCAACTTTCCCTTAAATTACAAAAAAACTATTATTACCCCAATTTTTAAATCTGGGGACCCCTGTCTAAGCAGTAACTATAGGCCAATTTCTCTCACTTCAAACATTGCAAAAATATTTGAAAAAGTTGTAAAAAAACAAATATTTAAATTTGTGAAAGAAAATAACATATTAAATGCACATCAATATGGTTTTAGAGAAAATTTGAACACTCAAGATGCTATCGTTGATTTAACATCTAAAATATATAAATCTTTAGATAGTAAAAAAAAATGTATTGGAACATTTGTTGACTTAAGAAAAGCATTTGACAGTATATCGCACTCTAACCTTATCTCTAAACTAACGAAAATTGGTATAACTGACAATGCTTTAACTTGGATCGAAAATTATCTATTTAATAGAGAGCAATTTGTTAAATTAAAGGGCCTTATGAGCGATTCTCAGACCACGAATTTTGGCATCCCGCAGGGAACTGTACTGGGGCCAATTCTTTTTATCATTTATGTCAACGATATGTTTAAACTTAACATCAAATCTAAACTCATTTCATATGCAGACGACACAGCAATTCTAACTGAAGGTTTAACTTGGAATGAAACCCAGAAAACAGCAGAATTAGACTTAAACATCCTAAAAAAATGGTTCGATTCAAACTTGCTGTCACTTAATACGGAAAAAACCTTTGTAATACCGTTCACCATTAATAAACATGCATTCCCTGAGAATTTAATGATAAGTATACATTCATACAATTGCAATAGAAACACAAATTTATGTAAACCTGACTGCTCTGTACTCACTGTTAAAACTAATATAAAATACCTCGGTGTAATTATAGATAGCAATTTAAAGTGGAAAATACAAATCAATGCAACAGTAGAAAGATTAAGAAAATTAATGTACATTTTTCTTAGAATACGAAACATATTAAATTTTAAACTATTAAGAACTATCTATTTCTCACTGATCCAATCTGTATTACAATATGGAATTCTTGGTTGGGGTGGTGCATTCAAAACTTCTCTCATGCCTTTAGAAATCATCCAAAAATTATTAATAAAAATAATTCTAAAAAAACCATATGATTTCCCCACCATAAGATTATTTCAAGAATTTAAAGTCCTTTCACTACACAATATTTATAAAAAAATTACACTTTTACAAATCCACAAAGATTGTTTCAACAATGATAACTCATTATCTATTTCAAACAGCAAAAGACCAAATATTCTTGGCTCTATAACTATCCCGCGTTGTAATACCACTACAGCCCAACATTTTTATAAATATTTTGGAGTCAAGTGGTTTAACCAGTTACCCCTTAACTTAAGATTGGAAATTAATTATAAAAAATTCAAAAGTTCTATAAAAACACTAAATCATTAGCATATTACAATAATTCAATTTAATAATACAATAGAATGTCTCTCGACAATTGATTTTGGAAATCCATTTTCTTTTATATTCTTTTCTCTTTTCTCTCTTCCTCTTCCTCTTCTTCTTCTTTTTTATACTGTTTTCTTTTTTTTTCTATTCTATTTCATATATCTTGTTTTGAATATTTATATGTATATATATATAAAAATATATATTATAATTCTAAAAAAATATGTTAAATAGTTTTTCACACACGCTGCTCCACCTTTTTTACACGAGCATGCTCTAAAAAAAGGTGAATCACGTTATATAAAAAATGTATCTGAAAAATGTAATGTCATTATTGTATGTACCAAAATAAATAAATTTAAAAAAAAAAAAAAAAAAAAAAAAAAAAGTAAAAAGTAGGTCAATCTAGGTCCTGGACCCAGCCCAGGGGGGAGTCATGACCCCATGACCCCCCCTGGATCCGCCCTTGCTTCCACGCTTGAACGTGGTGCAAATACACTATATATATTTTGTGAAATAAAACAAATTAATCAAATAAAATTTATTTGCGCACACAGGGATTCGATCCCGCGACCTTCGGATTGCGAGTCAAGACGTCAAGAATCTTACCCATCGACCACGGAGGCCGTCAAAATATAATAAATAATATCACAGGGTGTAATAGAACATACCCGACGCATTTTAACAAGTGATTCTCAAGCTTATTTTGAGTAAAAAAAATGTGTCTTTGGTCACCGGTTTGGATAAAAAAAGTATCGTCTCAAAGGTCTGAAGAAGATGAGGAGAAGATGAGAGCATCAAATATTTATAAAAAAATAATAAATTGAAATTTTTTAAATGTTCGCAAAAAAAACTCAAATTTATATAATAACATCCACATTTTCAGGCTTTGTGTGACCCAGCGAACTGATTTTTTTTATTTGTGGTGATTGGCAGTCTGAAAACAATTGCATCAAAAAATCACCGCAAAGTTAAATTCGCGAAAAACTCGCCAAATTTATTTAAAATAGCTGGTTCCCGGCATGCGTTGCTATGCCATTTAATAAAGAAAAAATCTCCCTGCGTGTCCTTTCCCATTCGTCCCGTTCCCCTTCCGCTTCCCCTTACTCTCCCACGTCCTCTTCCCCACTTGCGTTCCCACTCCGTCACCTCCACCTTCCCTCTCCCCACTCCGCTCCCCCCCCTTCCCCCGTCCCGTGAACCCCCCTCCCCGAGTTCCCCTCCCCCTTCCCAGGTCCCCCTCCAACCTCCCAGGTTCCCCTCCCCCTCCCTGGTTCCCCTCCCTCCATAGCAATAGCCGCTTCCTCGCGTGCCACCAATAGCATTTTTTAATACAAATTTCATAATGCCAGAGCTCACCTGAAGTTTTATAAAAACCTTGTCCTAACAATAACGAACACACAAAAAAAAAGAATTATACAATTTGGTGCAGTCGGTCGAAAGTTATGCGCTTATCAACACATTCAGCGATTCATTTTTATATTATACAGGGTGGCACTTAACTGTATACCTTGTTTCAATTAACCATAAATAAATAATGGTAGAACTTAGACATGTTTTGTTAATATTTTCAAAAACTACAATAAATGGAAATTTTAATGACATTAAGTTTTAAAAATTATACTGTCCAAGTGAGCTCCATCAGCCTGTTGACATTATCTAAGGCGGATTCGAAAATTCTCAAAAAACACGTTGACAAGTTGCCCGTGGGATGGCGTTAATTTCCCGTACAATGTTTTGTTTTAACTGATTTATTGTTGTCGGATTGTCTTCATAGATTCTTGATTTTAAGTATCCCCATAAAAAATAATCACACGGGGTGAGATCTGGGCTCCGTGGGGGCCACTCAATGTCTCCTGCTCGTGAAATGAGTTTTCCGGCGAACATCTCCTTCAAAAGGTCCATGGACAGTTTAGCAGTGTGACAGGCGGCGCCGTCCTGCTGAAACCAGCTCCTGGAATTGTGGCCTTGAAAATCTTGAAGACCTGGGACCAAGAACTCCTGAAGCATCTGACAATAATTCTTAGATTTCACTGTCATTCTCCTTTCGTTTTCAAAAAAATGTTGGCCAATGATACCCCTAGCTGATATTGCAGCCCACACAACGACCTTCGGGCTATTCAAGGGACGTTGATGCTCTGTCGGGGGGTCTTCTTCTTCTTCTATTCTCAGATCAATACCGGCAATTTTGTTTATTAACATGGCCATTGATATGGAAACTGGCCTCATCGCTGAATATTATGTTGAAAAAATTATCACAACGTTCCAGCATCACATTGGCAAAATTAAGTCGAAGATCGGTATCATTCGGCTTCAATTCTTGCGTCAGCTGAATTTTATAAGCTTTTAGATGTAAATCGTGGAGTAAAATTCTTTGTAAAGTGGTCCTCTTGATGGATTAGGCTTGACTTCTCTTGCGTGTAGTTTGTTGTGGATTTTCCCTCACTGATTCACTAACCCGCTGAATAACTTTTGGTATCCTCGCTGACTTCGGGCGGCCTTCATTAATTATTTTTACTGTTGAGCCGGTTGTCTCAAACATTTTGATCCATTTCCGAATAGATTTTGCGCTTGGTGCTTGATTAATGTCTCGTAAACCGAAATGAGCAAGGTACATTTGTCTCGAAATCGTCACGGAATAATTGCTTATCTAATTGCACGGACACAAAATGCGCGCTGCTCTCCCGTGTGCCGTTCCATGGAGACTAAAATTTCCACGAAATAACGCGTCTAACGATACCTTCCGAACCGCGTTCGCCCCACGCATTGTTGAAAAATTAACAAAACAAACCGCGAACACAGATAAGGTCCACCCTGTAGATAAGAAATGCGCGTCTTGAGTTTGGAAAACTAATTATATACATATACCTACAACATAAAACTTCACTATTTACACCGTGTGGGTACTATTCTCGCCAGTGGCGGCGTAGGGTAGATTGGCACCCGGGGCGGTTTTTTTATTGAACACCCTACATAAAATAAAACACCAAATACTAAACATGCTTACGAGACTTCATTTTACTAAAATATTTGATCACAATAACAAGATTGTGTTCCCTTCTCTTTCAATTGATAATATAGAAAAATTGGTTATCCGCGCTTGGCTCATTGTGGACCTTAAATAAGATTTTATTAAGGAGACAGAAAAAGATATTGTCACCTCCGGGACTCGAACGCGGGACCTTCTGTTTACATGGAAACAGCTCTACCAACTGAGCTAAGGTGTCTATATCCAATTCGGTCACATTTAACTGTATCATTCTTCGACTAAGAACTACCAACTTTATCTTCATTTTCTTAACGCACATATTATTGGCCGCTACCTTTATATATATTGCAAGATTCAAACCCGAACTAAATGCTATCTACAAGGGCGGATCGAGGATTTTTTTCTGGGGGGGGGGGGGGGGCACAAGGAGCGGACGGGCAAAAAATCAACAATTACTGCTATGATTTTTTTCTGGGGGGGCACAAAGGGCGGATGGGCAAAAAAATCAACAATTACTGTTAGGATTTTTTCTGGGGGGGGGGGGCACAAGGGGTGGACGCGCAAAAAAATCAATAATTACTGTTAGGATTTTTTTCTGGGCGGGCACAAGGGGCGGAAAGGCAAAAAATCAACGATTACTGTTAGAAAAATGAACTTACGTATTATATTTCAAGTTTATTTCTACAAGTTCAAGTATGTATAGGAAGGTTTATGAAGTGTCAAAACAATCGAAAAATTAAATGTTTAAAAAATACAGTTTTAGCTTCTAAGTATATACTGTGATGGAATCTCCACAGTACAGAAAAATACCCTTTGGGGGAGGGCACGTGCCCCCTTGCCCCCCCCCCCTCCATATATCCACCCTTGGCTATCTAGATAGTGTCTGGATAAATTATTAATTAGCTCAGTTAGTAGAGCTGTTGCCGTGTAAGCAGAAGGTCCTGGGTTCAAGTCCCAGAGGTGCCGATAACTTTTTCTGATTTTTCTGTCTCCAGATTTCCGATTGAGCTTCGTTAATTTCTTCTTTCAACGCCTGCTTTGCCGGTGTTGAGATTACGCATCTCTTAGAGTGTTGATACAAGCTTCTCAAAATGATTCTTCAGTTTTAGAAAGGGAATTAGAAATTCTATTCGAAAAATAAATATATAGTTGCGACGCATTTCAAAATATGATAATGTAAGTAGCTAGATACAAGAGTACGTAGTTATTTATTGAAATATCTTTACAGCAGGAGATTTTGTGCGCATTCTTTGTCTGTACGAGTGGGTTGTCGTTGTCACCCCTTGGTGCTTGGCACCCGGGGCGGACCGCCCCCTCCGCCCCCCCCTTACGCCACCACTGATTCTCGCAATGATTTCTCTGAAACTCTTAGGAGTACAAAAAATTATATCATCTTCAAGAATAACACATATATTTTTTAAAACTTAAAGTATTTAAGGAAAATAGGCAGCCGGGCCTTAAGTATGTATGAATTTGTTAAAAATTTTCCCAAAACATTTTCGCAATAGAGCATATTAAAACGGCAACAGGTCGGTAATTTTGGATATCACATTTGTCACCCTTTAAGAATTAAAAAAAAACTAGCGATATCCATGTCACCAAACCGCCTTGACCCATTCCACTATGACGTTATTGTAATAATCGTGTTTGCAATCGCATTATTTCCTGATACTAAACGCACAGACAGAGGTCTTCTCGACACATTGTACAATGCGGGACAAAAACTACTGTAACCAGTTTTTAACACAAATAGCTATGACCAGCTTCAAGAACGATCTAAAATAGCCAAATTCATTGAAAAAATTTTACGCATGTCTTTGTAAACGACATTTTCCTATCATTAAGGATTTGATTCGGTAGATTTTAAAAAAATCTTCTACTGATATTTATTAAGGGAATCTACTACACCTAGAGAGAGAGCCCAAAAATACTTTTTTCGATGTGAGCTTTTTTTTTACTTCTTAGACATATAACTTAACATAATATATAAGAATTTCAGGAAAATTCCTTTTTTTATAATTGTTTATTTTTTTATTTCTTTTATATATTTAACTAGCTGGTTCCCGGCATGCATTGCTATGCCATTGAATAAAGAAAGTGTTTCTCCCTGCGCGTCCTTTCCCATTCGTCCCGTTCACCTTCCTCCTCCCCTTCCTCTCCCGCGTCACCTTTCCCTCTCGCGTTTCCACTCCTCCTCCACCACCTTCCCTCTCCTCACTCTACTCCCCCCCCCCTTCCCCGTCCAGCGAATTCCCCTCTCCCCTTCCGTAATCGCCTCCTCCCTCCCGCGGATCCCCCTCCCGAGCTCCCCTCCCCCCTCCCGAGTTCCCCTCCGCCCTCCAGGGTTCCCCTCCCCCCTCCTGCATTCCATACATTCATTCCTGATGCATTCAGTTTTCAAACAGCTCGCGTGCCACCTATTGCAATTTTTTTATACAAATTTAATGATGCCAGAGCTCGTGTCCTTTCCCATTCGTCCCGTTCCCCTTCCGCCTCCCCTTCCTCTCCCGCTTCCCCTTCCCCTCTCGCGTTCTCACTCCGCCTTTACCACCTTCCCTCTCCCCACTCCCCTCGCCCGCTTCCCCTATCCCGTGAACCCCCCTCCCGGATTCCTTTCCCTCCTCCCTAGTTCCCCTCCCCACCCCTCCCGCGAACCCCCTTTCCCGGGTTCCCCTCCCCTCCACTCCCTCATCCTTCACCCCTCTCCCATCCGCCTACCCCTCCCGCAACGTCAAATGTTTGACGGGAAAGTAAAGAACAGTTTATATGGAAAATGAAATTGTTGTTTTTACTATCTTCCTCACAACTTTTCCATATTTTCTATCCGTTTAAACCTTCCCTGGACTACAACAAACATTTCAAAACCAAAATCAGCTATATCGGCCCAGCGGTTCTCGAGTTTTAGCGAGACAAACGAACAGCAATAGATTTTTATATATAAAAAGATAAAGATAATATTTTTTTTTAGATTTTCATGGCCAAAAGTATTTGCGTTATTTGTTTTTGGGGTGTTATGCCGTGTTGCGCTACCTCTTTCTTTAGCCAACGTTTCGGACAGCGCTGCAGTGTCCATCATCCGGGCAGATCCGGCAGATGGTAGGTGGGTATGGGTACCGCCGCCCCGGGAACCATTTATTGGATAACCAACACCCTTGCCATAGGTCACCCCAAATGGTTCGAACGTTTGGTGACTTAGCAGGAGTGCCCGGGTTCAAGGGTCAGGGTGAGGTCTTGGTGGCGAATTCGTTTGTCCACCAACTGGGGCCAGATCGAGAGAGACTGGACTTGAGAAAGACCTAACCTAAAGCTCTTCATTCGGAGTCCATGGGCCCAACATCGCCTTGCACTGCAGTGGGAGAGATGGATTCGTACGTCCATCACTCCTGGAAACATTGAACTTCAAATTCCTCCAGAACTTCATCTCCTTACTTTCCCTAAAAAGTTTCTCTACACAGCATCCCCAAAAATGACATAGTCCCTGAGGGATCGTTTTTTCCTCAGGGCCTTCTGCGTGAGTTGGAGAGTTTACTAACAAGAAATAATTACTTTTTGTAATAAGTTTTAAGAACTCTGAATATTTTTTTAAATCTGTTAAATGTATGTATGTATTTTGAATAATATAAAATAAAATTCCTACCCACCCCTCATACCTTTTTCTTTCCCAGAAGTTCCTCTCCTTCCTTTCCCTAAAAAGACTCTCTGACGGCGACACTAAAGGTGACCATAGTCCCTGAGGGAATTTTATATCCCCAAGGCCTCCTGTGTGGAGCTATAAATATTGCTAAAAATATTGTAATGTCAAAAGGTGTGATGTATGTTAGTTTCTTATTTTTTTTACATTGCATAAGATTAGCCATACCATGTTCCCCTTCTAATGGCGGAAGAGGGTGGATTTTCAATGTTCTGAGATTATTTGTAAACCGAAGTGAGTATTTCTAAATCTTTATCTTTATCTTTATTACTAAGTATAAAATGAAGTCGCACACGCTGTATATGCGCCTAGATCTTTTTAATTACGCAACGGATTTTCATGCGGTTTTCACCAATAGAGTGGTTCATGAGGAAGGTTTTTAGGTATATAATTTGTCAAGGTTTTGTGTAAATTGGTTGAAATACATAATATATCTGGCCAAGAGGCAGCGGGCAGCGGGTAGCGAGCAGTGGGCTTAGAGACGGGCTGGTGGATTTGATTTAACAGATGGCGTTGGTTATAAAGGTTTCGTTGGCCACAGCAACGTGTGGCCGGGTCTGCTAGTTAAAAATAAAAACTCTTTTCTCTGTGTGTTTATTCATTATATTCCACAAAACCACCGCATTTTCAGGCACAGATTACGGATTACACTTCGTTTTAACAGGTATACAAGAAACAACTATTTACATACAAGATCAGAGTGGAAGATACTCTTAGTATCGCCCTGGTGTACGACCACCATTCAGAATTGAAACTTTGCTTAAAATGCCTTCAGCCGTGTTTGGTGACTAGATCTGAATAGCCGGGTACTTCGCTACCTTCCTCTTCCCACCACTTTACCCTCCCCACATACCTTCGGTATTCAAATAAAAAATTTAAAAAGTAATTTATAATTCATGCATATTTTGATTGCAACAAAACTCACGCAAATGATACATGCAAAAATTCATTAAAAAAATGGCGCGAAAGGAATAGTTTTGTACAGGAAATTTTGAACTTCTGAACAAAAAAAAATTCTCTGCATCTTTTACGTAATTAGTTGTTTCTTATAGTAAATAAGTTGTAATGCAATGTAATTTCCAAAATCTGTGCCTAAATCCGGGTAAAGATTGCTGTAACGTAACATGCAATGTAACACGCAATGAAAGAATTTGCCGTTCACATTGTCGCAATGTAACAGAATTCTCATAATGTGGACGCCTTGCGCGCACGAACCGTGCACACTACGCATTTCAACTCGTGCGCGCCGCAATCCACAAAGCGTCGGTTTTTTCGCCAAACACAAAGGGGCGCGCACAGGGCCGTAGCTAGGGGGGGGGGGGGGCATTAGGGGGCAATGCCCTACCTTAAAATACCTGTGCCCTACCTTAAGAAATACCATCGACTATGATGATATACTAGTAAACTGTTTGTACATTGTTTGACATGATTGAAAAAAAAATACTTCCTATTAGGGTAGCGTAGCGACATCTAACTAAACAGCTTCGAATTAACCAAAGAATCATATTAGAGATGCATGAAAAGTAATCATTCGGTACTGAAGTAATCGGTACTCACCAAGTAATCAAAGTACCGACTACTAAAAACGTAGAGTATCCGTTACTTTTGATATGATTACTTTCATTGATAAATACTTTGAAATGATTACTTTCGATGCGGATACTTCAGTACCGATTACTTGGTTGTTATTTGTGCCGCAAGAGGCGCTCCACGCTATACCAGCTGTTCGTAAATAAACCACACTTAGTACCGATTATTTGGTCGTTTCTATTTGTGCCGCTGGGGCGCTTCACACCAGCGACGTTTAAGTACGGTATTGCCAGAGACAAAAATACTGCGGTGTTTACATGGGTAAAAAAACGCTTTCAGTTGATATTTATGTTTGCGTACATTGCTATCTGATATATCTATATTGCTACCAATTTGTACTAAGTATGCAAGTTTTTTGACGGTAGGTATCTACAACAATTTTCGAACGGTGTAAAAAATATGATTATTAGATATTATTACGACTATAAAAAGTTTTCACAGTAATAATTTTAACACCTCTTTTATTCTATCACACATTATAAGATTTAAATTTCTGTGGAGTTTACAAAAAAAAATAATAATACAATATGCGCTTCATTTTTAATTTTATGATTATAGAGATGAATTTGGTTTGTAGAAATTTTCGCCAAGTAATAAGCCCGCCTATAACATCTATCATCATAGGTATAATATGACATTAAGGGGTGTTCAGACATCTAATATAACCGCTAGCAGGTATCTGTTGAATCGCGAGCGCTTATGTTTCGAGCCGTTCACACGGCGCAGATAAAATATTTCTTCCTATGGTAGGGGAGGGGGTCAGTTGAATTAGCGAGCGGCCACGGAGTGCGCATTTTTCGTACTGAATCTATCAACTTGACAGCTGTCATCCACCGGTCTTTGCAGCTCCGTAATTAAAATGACCCCCTCTCCTGTTTTCGTCGGAGTGGGGGGCGCTTAACTGTTGGCATATCGCCTCAGGAGCGGTTACGGCGTAAGATGTGCATTGTCTATGGTTGATGTGCGCAGAGCTCGTTCACATTGAGCATATAAATATAAAAGATCATAGCACGCCACATATCGCTCTCCATACAATCCCTTCAGACCGTTCACACCTGAGCGCTTTATGCGCACATCAACCATAGACAATGCACATCTTACGCCGTAACCGCTCCTGAGGCGATATGCCAACAGTTAAGCGCCCCCCACTCCGACGAAAACAGGAGAGGGGGTCATTTTAATTACGGAGCTGCCAAGACCGGTGGGTGACAGATGTCAAGTTCATAGATTCAGTACAAAAAATGCGCACTCCGTGGCCGCTCGCTAATTCAACTGACCCCCTCTCCTACCATAGGAAGAAATATTTTATCTGCGCTGTGTGAACGGCACGAAACATAAGCGCTCGCGGTTCAGCAGATACCTGCTAGCGGTTATATTAGATGTCTGAACACCCCTTAAAGCGCTCAGGTGTGAACGGTCTGAAGGGATTGTATGGAGAGCGATATGTGGCGTGCTATGATCTTTTATATTTATATGCTCAATGTGAACGAGCTCTTATGTGAGATTAAATAAATAATAAATAAAATGTATAAAAAATTACCACCAGCCTATAATAGTGTTTTATTAACTTATCTCAAAGCTAGAAAAACAAAAATCAAAACACGCATGTAAAATTACGTTTCGAATTTCAAAGGAAAATGACACGTCAATCCAGTGTGTTAATATTATGTAATTTACGATCAAAGAGAATGTAAAAAAATCTAAACACACAAACTCTTCAAAATATTCGAAGTACCTATAAATACCTAACGTAGAATCCTAATAATTCATAACCAAAGTACACGCTATTCGCGCTAACGAAATACACAAACGTCAAAATGTAACCAGTAACGATTTGTATCTATCCGGCGGTATCCGGAACCGAAAGTAGTCAAATGTAATCAAAGCATTCAGTAACGAATTGATACTAGTAGTCGGTACTACCCGAAAGTAATCAAAGCATTCAGTAACGATTTGATACTTGCAGTAGTTACTACCCGAAAGTAATCAAAGTAATCAGTAACGATTTGATACTTGCAGTAGTTACTACCCGAAAGTAATCAAAGTAATCAGTAACGATTACATAGTAACGATTACTTTTTGTGAATGTAACGGATACCGACGGGTAGTAAAAGTACCGATATTGAACACTACTAAATCATATTATATCAATTCATTATTCTGCCCATAGATAAAATTGAAGTAAGTAGTGAGAGGCTGTGCGCGTATTGCAATCACTGCTTAGGGGGAATTCCCAAACAGTTTGGGGATGTTATTCAACGGTTGAGTCATAAATAAACCAATCCTTAAATCGATATCTTCGGGCCTTCTCCATACGAAACGGTTTGTCATCAGATCAAGCACTTGCATACTGCTCGCTAACAACGTATGCAGGGATAATAGGGGTCTAATTTTAGTTAATTATAATTGGAGGGTCATTCTATAAAAAAAGAGTCCTTGTTATATAGTAACCTTCTCTTACTTACAACGGGCGGGTATGTAGTGGATAACCTCCAATTCACTTCGAATAAGAGAACGTTTTCCTTCAAAATATGTCAGCAGATGAATCCAAAACTGTAAATTTACATTCTGATCACAAAACTGGTTTTAAATTAAGGGTGAATCTGCTTGCTTGTCCACAGATTTAATTAGTATTATTCTCATATAATGCGTAGTATGGTTTTCCTACGAATTACGAATTTTGTGGAATGGTTTGAAATAAAATTTTTAACTCCACTCGAAATATTAGAACGGTTTTCTTCGAAATGTGTCAGCAGATTAATCCGCTACTGGAATTTTGACAGATCATTCGGAACATGAAACTGGTTTTAACCCAGGAGTTAATTTGCTAAGTCCCCGGCTTAAGCTCAGAAACTATACCCAGAACAAGAAAATGGTTTTCCTCTTACTTTTGTACTTGGAACATATGGATGGTTTGATGATCCATTAGATTTGACGATCCATGAAACTTTCTTAGAATTGTCGCGCATCGCCCACGGACCTCTCTCAATCATTCTCACCGAATATTAGTCATAAAAAATCCAAGCGCAAAACAAAATTCGACCCGGACGGTGTTGCCAGTCGCTGCAGTTATCAAGATGACATTATTATACATTCATTTGAAGAAAGGGGATTCCCCAGGTTTGTCAGAGAATAAGTAATGAAAAATTCCGTTCCCATTTCAATCGGTCTGAATAATATATGCAACAAAAGTATGAAAAAAATTATATATTATTATTATTATTTATTGTGAAATTTTGCCGCCCCTTAAAAGTGCCACCCGGAGCGCCCCCCCCCCCCCCCCTCCCCCGGACCCAGATCAGATCATTTTACTTGCGCCCTACCTGTAATTACCGCTGCCCTATCTTAAATTCAACTCTAGCTACGGCCCTGGGCGCGCAGTGTGCACGGAGCGTCAGGGTGGACCATAAGTGTGGACTTGGACGGCTTGTTCAGACACGGACGTTTTTTTTATTTATTTAATACAAACAGCATGAGTATGAAAAAAGCATTGATGTATTTTGTGTTAGCGAACACTGGCTACAGAAAGATGAAGCGACATCTATTAATTTTAATAGTTATAAATTAGGTTCAATTTTTGTCGAGAGAGCCATTTTCACGGAGGCGTCTCTATTTACTTAAATGAAAACATTACATTTACTGAAATCATTACAATTATCAGAATATGTTAAACAAATAACAAAAGAATTTGTATTGGCATTGAAATTCCAAGGCTTAAAATGATCATTTGTACAGTTTACTATAATGACTCCGATATTAATATATTTTTTGAACAACTTGAACTTCTTTTAAACAAAATTTGCAAAAACAATAAAAAACAAATAATACTCTGCGGAGACCTTAACATTGACACACACTACAAGAACAAAAACGCTAACTTAATCAAAAACACTTTAAAATCATACAACATACGATTGATTATTGATAAACCCACTCGTATACAAGGAAATAAAAAAAAGTATAATTGATCATATATGTACAAATATACCAAAAAGCTCTTACACATGGGAAGTCACAGAATTAGCTGTATCAGATCACATGGCACAGTTAATGCACATAAAAACAGAAAATAATATAAAACAAATTTGGTATGCAAAAAAACAATTATTAAACAGGTGTGCCACCCCAAAAACCTCTCTCACAGAAAATACAAAAAAAATAACAATTACTTATCAGGAATATGTTGGGATCTATTAAAATCGTTTGAATCCATTGATGACAGTTATGAGTACTTCATTAATAAAGTAGATGAGGGTATGAAACTTTTTTTCCCCTTTAAACAACATAGATATCCCCAAAAACGCCAAATAAATTGGATAACACCTGGTATTAAAATATCTATTACACAAAAAAGACATCTATACATAAAACAAAAAAAACACAATGACCTGTCAATCATAAACCATTACAAACAATACAAAAAAGTAGCTAAACGAAATTACAATAGTAAACGTATTCAAAATGCGCAGAATAAAACCAAAACATCATGGAACATAATAAAAGAGAACTCCAATAATTTAAAATCTAAAATTAAGCCAAAAATTTGTCTTAAAATAAATGATACCATGGTATCAGAACCAGAAAACATTGTAAATGAATTTAATACTTTCTTTGCACCTTCGCTACCACCACAAAATACATCTCAATGTACACAATCTGCTAACACAGTCACAAACAAACAGTCTCAATCATTCTTTATAACGCCTGTAAGCAAGGAGGAAATTATCAGAATTATCGTAAAACTGAAAGATAAAAGCAGTGTCGGCACTGACAAAGTCCCTATAAAAATTATAAAAGCAAGTGCAGAAGCGTTGAGTTACCCGTTGGAAATATTAATTAACAAATCTTTTGAATCAGGAACCTACCCAGAACACCTAAAACAATCTATTATTGTGCCTTTATATAAAAAGGGTCCCAAACAGGAAATCTCAAATTATAGACCAATATCCTGATTACAAAATTTTTCAACAATATTTGAAAGAGCAATGTACAATCGCATTTACAACTTTCTCGAAAACTTTAAGATAATATGTCCACAACAATTTGGATTCCGTAAAGGCCGTTCGACAACACAAGCAGTCTTCAATTTCATGAACAAAATTCTGGAAAGTATTAATGTTAGCAAAAAAACCGTAGGTATTTTTCTCGACCTCTCAAAAGCATTCGACAATGTTGATCATAAGCTTCTTCTAATTAAACTTGAACACGTCGGTATAAGAGGTTTAGCATTAAAATGGTTTGAATCGTACCTAATAAATCGTAAACAAAAAGTTCAAATTTCAAACATTGACGAAAAAATGATGCAGTACATGGTAGAATCCAAATGGAGAACAATCAACAAGGGTGAGCCTCAAGGAAGCGTTCTTGGGCCCCTCCTGTTCCTTATATACATAAACGAACTTCCCATTATTGCTGGCACAGAATGTTCAATGTTTGCTGATGACACTGCTTTGTTGTTTGAATGTAATGAAGACGTTGACGAATTTAATAAACATATTAACGAGACTTGTCAATCAATAGCAAATTGGCTGTTATCACAAAATCTGTCACTCAACACTAACAAAACTCAAGTTTTACAATTTTGTCCAGTACAAGCTACACCTATAAACATAAATGTAAACTTCAATAATAATATTATCGAACCTTCCCAAACTTGTTCACTGCTGGGAATACAACTAGATGCAAATATAAACTGGAAAGATTATATTAATGGAAAGATTATATTTTTTGAATATAAATTGTTAAGATTTCAGGTACTGAAATATTAATATTTGTGATTGTCACCCTAATGGTTGTGGCAACATTTTTTGTGTTGGCAATTGCCAGGGCGATTTCGTATTGCCACGGATTTTTTAATTCCTTCTTCTCTTGTTACCATCCGCCTTGGGCGGGTCGTTTTTGGGCAAAACGTCTGCTGCCAGGTTTTCACTTCATGTGGGTTATAAAACCGCGGAGAGAGATAGCATCATTGGGCTCACCGTACATGAGCTACCCTACGGGTCTTTTATTGTTTCAATAAAGACCAATTATTCAAGAGCTGGAGTTATTATTGAAGAGTTACTCCAGCCACACTTCCCTTGGAATCTGGTGTTACCACGCCGGATTGCTTTGTCAGGAGAGCGGAAGTTGAGATCCTGAACATTGGTCATTCGAGCCGGGATTATTTGCATTGATCATTGCATTGATCATTCGAGCCGGATGATCATTATTGGATTGACTCATTCAAGCTGGGTGATCATTATTTGGATTGATCCATTTGAGACTGAAGATCATTATTTGGAGTGGCCCAGTCAGGCCTCATCATCATCGGGAGTGGTCCAGTCGGCGGCCTCATCATCATCGGGATTGGTCCAGTCGGCGTCCTCATCACCATCATTGGATTGATCAAGCGAGCCTCATCACGACGCTCGCATGCACAGCAAATCAGGTTGTAGCCTTCCTTTCATTGTCCTTTCAAATTCCATTTAAAAAGCTAAAAATCTGTGTAGATGCCACATTATTTCGTATTGATTATATCGAATTACATTCGGGTGTTCATAATCAGATGCTTTCAATATTACATAGCATAAATTTGTTGGTGATAATAATTTTTATTGTTGTATTCAGTCTGCAGAATAACTTTGCTTTTGCCTACCTACATTTCTAGCCACGCGGTTGCAAGTTTCGTCTTTGTATGCTATAGTATTGTGAGTGGTTTCTCTATGATCCAAAGTATATTATTTATGGTATTATTCATTGTTGTTTACGTCAAACTGTCGCGTTGTGTATTGTGTATTCAGTTTTTAAATCAAGTTAGTGTTATTTCGTTTGTAAAAAATGGAACTCGACAAGTTGATTAAACGGCGCGGGGTTTTGAAAGGTTCATTAACGAGATTCGAAACCTATTTAAGCAACGGAAATGATATTACACCTGGCGTGTTGTCAGCCAGGTTGGACGCCATTAAACCTTCTCTGATAGAATTCTCCAAAATTCAGCTGGAGATTGATTTATTGAACAAATCAGAAGATAATGACGCGAGGGATAATTTTGAAGGTACATATTTTAATGTAATTGCATTAGGACAGGAAATGTTATCAAAATTTAAGAAGATTGAAAATGTCCCAAATATATCAGTAAATTTACCACCAATCTCTATACCAGTGTTTTCAGGTGACAACCATAAATGGTTGACTTTTAAAAATTCGTTCATTGCCTTAATTCATGATAACAGTAAATTAAATAATGTTCAGAAATTTCATTACCTTATTAGTTATGTGTCCGGAGAGGCACTTGATTTGATTAGTTCTCTAGAAATAACCGGGGATAATTATAGTGCAGCTTGGACAATGCTTATTTCGAGATACGAAAATGTCCGACTTATAGCAAATAGACATTTGAATTTCTTATTTAGTTTTACACCGTTAAAACGACAGAATCATCATGAATTACGGAATTTAATTGATCAAGCAAACATTCATTTGAGAGCTTTACACAACCTTAAGCTACCAACCGAACATTGGGATACTTTAATTATTCATATTCTAACCTCAAAGTTAGATAATCACACACGTAGCCTTTGGGAATCATTAGAATGCGACGAAGTTTATCCTACGTTCGTGCAGTTTAGCAATTTTATTTCACAAAGGTCTCAGATCCTGGAAACTATCCAAGGTGATATTGGTGGAATGCAACAGAAATCGGAACCAGTTGCAACAAAAGCAAAGTTTTTTAATTTTAAGGAAAAGAAGTCTACAAACAAGGTTACGTTAGCGTCGAGCAACGTTAATTGTATGCTGTGTAATGACAGTCATTTCATTTATTCTTGCAAAATATTTGTTAACAAAGAACCAGCGGCACGAAGAAAGCTCGTTTCAGAGAACAATTTATGTTATAACTGCCTAAAACCGGGGCACCTTTCAAAGTTGTGCAGGTGGAAGGAAAAATGCAGTGTTTGTGATCGAAAACATCACACTCTGTTACATATCAATACTGATAATGTACAAGCGGGTACTTCAACTGGCAAGGGTCAGTCGGAGGCACCAGTAAATTTAGCATGTCATAGTGACATGAACGGGCGGGAAATTTTACTATCTACCGTAATAGTAAAAATAGAAGACGCGTATGGTGGAACACACAAAATACGCGCACTTTTGGATTCGGGTTCAATGTCTAATTTTATTACAAAGGATACTTGTAAAAGATTAAATTTGCATTGTACAAAGTTGAATATACCTGTTTCAGGTTTGCATAATAATTTAATTCATGTAAAGGAAACAGTTGACATTAAATTTAAATCATTATGTTCTCAATACCGGGATGAAATATCTTGTTTGGTATTAGATGAGATTTCTTGCAATCTTCCACAGACCTTGATTAATCCAAAAATGTTGAACATTCCAGACGGCATCCAGTTAGCTGATCCGCAGTTTTACCAGCCAGCTGCTATTGATATGCTGATCGGAGCAGAGATATTCTGGCAGGTGGTTCGTACGGATCAGATACAGTTAGGAAAGGATAAACCTACATTGCATCGAACGGAGCTAGGCTGGATAATATCAGGAGCTGTACAGAGGCGTCAAAATACGAGGCCAGTTAAAGTTTGTCATATTTCATTAAATTCTTTGCAGAATCAAATAGAAAGGTTTTGGAAGGTTGAAGAAATTGAAAATAGTAAGCATCACTCTCTGGAAGATAGTGAATGTGAAAAGATTTTCAAAGGCACGCATAAACGCGATGCAAATGGTAGATTTGTAGTGAACTTACCATTTAAATCTAACCTATCTCAATTAGGAGATTCATTTAGTATTGCTAAAAGTAGATTGGTGTCAATGGAAAGGAAATTCTTAAGACAACCTAGTTTAAAGGAACAATACTCGGAATTTATTGATGAGTATCTTGCGTTAGGTCACATGACTGAATGTGAACCTCCAATACGTGATGAAACTACTTATTATTTACCACATCACGCTGTATTTAAAGAATCAAGCACAACTACTAAAATTCGTGTTGTTTTTGACGGGTCGGCTAAACCCGCTCGAGGGATTTCTTTGGATCGCGCTCTAATGATTGGGCCCACCATTCAAAATGATATATTTTGCCACTTGGTATTTTTCAGAAAACATCAATATGCAGTCACTGCAGATATTGCAAAAATGTACCGCCAAATTAATATCAACCCGGAACACAGAAATTACCAACGTATATTATGGAGAAAGGATGCGGAGGATTGTTCGAAACACTATACGCTAAACACGGTGACATATGGTTTGGCTCCTTCGCCTTATTTAGCAATACGTTGTCTGCATCAGCTAGGTAATGACGTTTCATTTACTCATCCATTAGCTAGTAAATCCCTTAAGGAAAATTTTTATGTAGATGATTTTCTTTCTGGTAGTGACTCCATTGATACTTGTCACTTGCTTAAATCACAAATCATTAATGCGCTTGCTACAGCAGGCATGGAGATTAGAAAATGGAGGTCTAATGCGCCCTCGATTAATGATTCTAAAGATAATTTAGAATTATTGCCAAATAAATCCAATGAAGCTAAGATTCTCAGATTAATATGGGACACCAAACTTGATGAGTTTACCTATCAGGTAGAAAGCATAGACTCAAA
This sequence comes from Limnephilus marmoratus, assembly GCA_917880885.1. Taxonomy (NCBI): domain Eukaryota; kingdom Metazoa; phylum Arthropoda; class Insecta; order Trichoptera; family Limnephilidae; genus Limnephilus; species Limnephilus marmoratus. Next base: position 8,303,333 of record OU862927.1, on the reverse strand, counting down.
GTTAGAAGTAACAAAACGTCAAGTTTTATCATTAATGTCAAAAGTGTTTGACCCTTTAGGACTGGTAGGCCCAGTAATCATTGTCGGTAAGATAATTATGCAGAGATTGTGGAAGCTAAAAACATCCTGGGATGACAAGCTACCCAATGACCTTTTATTGGCCTGGCAGATTTACACGCTGAGTCTCGGTAAAGCAAATCATATTCGGGTACCGAGGAAAATTTTCTGCTTTAATAAAAAATCTTTTAGAAATAGGGAAATATTTAATAATTATTCTTCATTAAGACGACTGAGGCGCGTAGTTGCTTATATGTTACGTTTCATACATAACTGTTCTAAACGAAGACCGATGCGGGTCGACGAGCTTTCTGTAATCGAACTGGAACATGCCATGCATGTATTGATTTTGAACGCTCAGCGATTCGCATTTCATGATGAAATAGCGTCTGTGAGTAATGGAAGATTTGTATCTAGGCAGAGCAAAGTAAAGGCACTAAATCCTTTTATGCAGGATGGGTTGTTGTGTGTTGGAGGTCGACTATCACAATCCGATATTACCTCAGCCTCTCAAAAACATCCAATTTTGTTACCACAAAATCATAAGTTGACTGACTTAATAATAACCCATCTGCATTATGAGAATTTACATTTAGGATGTAATGCTCTGCTCGCATTACTGCGTTTACGTTTTTGGCCAATATATGGTAAAAACGCAGTGAAGCGAGCACTGCATAAATGTATTGTATGTTTCCGAGTCCGTCCGCGCGAATGTCGCCAGCTCATGGGTGACCTTCCTGCTGACCGATTCCGAATCCAAAGACCATTTTATGTAACCGGCATAGATTTTGCAGGTCCAATTTTAATTAAGTCTGGTTTAACCAGAAATGCTAAGAGTGTAAAATCTTACATATGTTTATTTATTTGTTTTTCAACGAAGGCAATTCACCTAGAATTAGTGACTAATTTAACTTCAATGGCATTTATGAATGCATTGAAAAGATTTATAGCTAGGAGGGGTAAACCCTCACGACTCTTTACTGATAATGGAACTAACTTTACAGGTAGTTATAGGGAACTTACTGAACTATTTGATTTTTTGAAGGCATCTGATAAAGAAATCCATAATTTTTTGGCCCAGCAGAATATTAGCTGGAGTTTCTTGCCTCCCCGCTCACCGCATCACGGGGGACTTTGGGAAAGTGCAGTTAAAATGACCAAGTTGCATTTAAAAAAAGCAATGCGGTCAACTGTTTTGACATACGAAGGAATGAATACCATACTAATACAGATTGAGGCTTGTTTAAATTCCCGTCCTCTGACTCCATTAACATCAGATCCAAATGACTTAAACGCCCTCACTCCGTCACACTTCCTTATTGGCGACAACCTGTTAGCATTGCCTGAGCTTGATATCCATCATCTGCCTACAAACAGGCTTAATATTTACCAAAAGATGTCTACCGTTGTTCAATCTTTTTGGCACAGATGGAGCCGGGAATACCTAGCAGAATTGCAGAACCGAGTCAAATGGCAAGAAGGACGTCAACGCAGTTTACAGCCTGGTGACATGGTCATCATCAAAGACAACCAGCTACCTCCGCAGTACTGGAGGATGGCGCGAGTGACGGAGATCCACCCTGGCCAAGACGGACGCGTCCGCGTCGTCTCCTTGAGGACGGCCAGAGGTGTCACCAAAAGAGCCGTGACACAGCTCTGTCTACTTCCCATGGAGGATGCTTCCTCCAACCTGGATTAAGAACCAATTACAACGCTAAAAGTGATGTGATGTGTAAATCAAAGTGCCGTCAGGCTCATCAGTGCCAAGTGTTAAACCATTTTCACATAAGTGGGTGCAGCGCACCAGAAGGTTCTACGTTATTAAACTTTCATTTTTTAATGTCAAGTCTGACATAGGGTTATATACTTAGTTATAAGTTTTTTGTTATTATTTTGATATCCATATATTGAATATTGTTTATTTTTGTATGTGAACTCGTTGGGTAAATTCTGAGTACCAATGTTGCAATCTCTTCTAATATATTATTTTATGAAAAACGACTATTCCTTAATACTCGTTTTGGGCGGGAATATGTTAAGATTTCAGGTACTGAAATATTAATATTTGTGATTGTCACCCTAATGGTTGTGGCAACATTTTTTGTGTTGGCAATTGCCAGGGCGATTTCGTATTGCCACGGATTTTTTAATTCCTTCTTCTCTTGTTACCATCCGTCTTGGGCGGGTCGTTTTTGGGCAAAACGTCTGCTGCCAGGTTTTCACTTCATGTGGGTTATAAAACCGCGGAGAGAGATAGCATCATTGGGCTCACCGTACATGAGCTACCCTACGGGTCTTTTATTGTTTCAATAAAGACCAATTATTCAAGAGCTGGAGTTATTATTGAAGAGTTACTCCAGCCACACTTCCCTTGGAATCTGGTGTTACCACGCCGGATTGCTTTGTCAGGAGAGCGGAAGTTGAGATCCTGAACAACATGTATCCAAAATAGTAGCCAAAATCAGTAGTTTTTCTTTTGTTCTAGGTACACTGAGAAATATATTAAACATCGAATCGCTAATGGCCGCATACTATGGTTATGTATATTCAATAATAAAATACGGAATTATCTTTTAGGGAAACTCAGTAAACGCCAAAGATGTTTTTATCATCCAAAAATATGTATAAGAAAAATGACAAACTCTGCTAATCGGGATTCATGTAGACCTATATTTAAAAATTTGAAAATTCTTACAGTCACCGACATATATATATAATGGAGTTATGCATGTTAGTGCGATCATCTCCAGAAAAGTTTCCACAAAAAAAACTCTACACATAAACACGCTACAAGGTTTACAGAAAATTTATTAATACCAAAAGCAAACAAAACAATTTTCCAAAAAGGACCCTTTTACATGGCCATTAATAATAATAATAATAAAAGTTTATTCCAGAATGTATGCAGGGGAAGTGCAATGCAATACATTCCATATTTAAAATAAGAAAAAAGATAAATAATAAGTTAAGGTAAAAAGTAATTAACAACACATAAATTAAATAAAATAAACGAATAAACATGAAAAATGAAACTGAAAAAAAAATGATGTAGATATCAAACACTAAAATGATTTTTAAATAGCCGTTTACGGAGGGTATTTCATCGTCTCCCGTCTCCAGAGGGTCATCAGGGGAGATTCCATCCAGGCAGTCATGGCGGTGATGATCGCATTCTTCGAATGGCGCAGTCTGCGCCATAAAGTTCCCATGCGGTGGCGGAGAAGTGCACGGAAAGTATGCACTCGTCCCTCCAGGAACATTTCCGTAGCACTGCAGTATCTCGGTAGGCGGAAAAGTTGGCGATAGGCGTTATTGTAAGCAACCTTTAACTTATGCCATTGGGTTGCAGTGTAGTCAACCCACAGTTCTGATGTATACAGCGAGGTACAGAAAGCGTTGAACAGTATTCTTTTTACTTTGGGGCTGCAGGAGTAAAATCGTCTTGACAGCATACCCGCTCTAACTGATATTGCTCTTCTCTGCCTTTCCATGTCCTCGATATCCTTTAGGTCGTCTGTGATGACATGTCCTAGGTATTTAACGCTGTGATTAACATTAATTTTCCTTTCATCTAGCCATACTGAGGGTGTTTGGACGATTTCGTTTTTCGGTTTAAAAACCATAACTAATAACTTGGTGGTATTATACAAAAGGTTATGGTGTTTTGCAAAATCTTCACAAATTTTTAGTAATTTCTCTAATGCGCTTAGTGACGGTGCAAGAAGAACCATGTCATCTGCGTAATTAATGTTGTTTACACACACTCCGTTTAAATGGCAGCCTATTTTCGTGGCATTAAGTCTTTGAATAAGCTCATCGGTGTATAGATTAAACAGAACCGGAGACATGCTTCCTCCTTGCCTTACGCCACTTTTCAAAAAGAATGTGTTGGAAAATTCCCCAGACCGTTTCACAATATTTTCTTGTTTCGTGTGCCAAATTGAAAGAATAGCTATTACATCTTCTGAAACTGCTCTTTTCCTTAGTTTTTCCCACAGTTTATTATGACATACACGATCAAATGCTTTGCTTAAATCTAGAAAGCAGGTATAGATTGGCGTTTTTCTTAGTTTATAATAACTGATGGTTTCTTTTAGAGAATATATTGCCATAGATGTTGACAGTGCAGGTTTGAATCCGAACTGGTTATCCTCTGTTTTTAGCTGATCTATCACGACAGCAGATAAATTTTTTTCAAATAATCTTGCCACTGTGGTTGAGAGTGAAATTGGTCGGTAGTTATTGATCACGGATGGATCAAGATTTGTTGATTTAATTATGGGAATAATTACCGTTTTCGTCATTTCATTCGGGATGTGCCTGTAACGTACAATATTTGAAAATAGTTTTGCTAGGATAATATAAATCGCTGGTCCAGCATACTTAATGTGCTCAAGGGCTATTGAGTCATGTCCTGTGGCTTTTCCTGTTGCCATTTCTCTGACAGCTCTTTCTAAGTATACACACTAATTAAAGTATACAACAACCTTCCACATGATATTAAACAAATACAAGATACACTCAGATTTAAGTCATAACTAAAAACATTCCTTCTGAACAGGTCTCATTACACATTAAGTGAATACCTCACATAGGTACAACTGTTTTTATATTTATGTCTATATAATAAATTAAAACAAATTCACTTTGTATTACACCACTTTTTATATTTAATTAGTGTTCAAATCTGTACAACATGTTAGGTTAACTGGAAGAAATAGGATATAGGTACCTATAAGTTATACCTTTTGTACTTAATGTAAATTTTGTACAATAAATGATTTTGATCTTGATTTTATGCCATAAACACTAATTACATGTCACAAATTCATATTCAAAATATTAGTAATGATAAAACAGTGTATGTACAGGGTGGCCCTTAACTGTATGCCTAGTTTTAATAAACAATAAATAAATAATGGTAGAACTTAGACATGTTTTATTAATATTTTCAAAAACTACAATAAATGGAAATTTTAATGACATTAAGTTTTAAAAATTATATTGTCCAAGTGAGCTCCATCAGCCTGTTAACATTGTCTAAGGCGGATTTGAAAATTCTCAAAAAACACGTTGACAAGTTGCCCGTGGGATGGCGTTAATTTCCCGTACAATGTTTTGTTTTAACTGATTTATTGTTATCGGATTGTCTTCATAGACTCTTGATTTTAAGTATCCTCACAAAAAATAATCACACGGGCTGAGATCTGGGCTCCGTGGAGACCACTCAATGTCTCCTCCTCGTGAAATGAGTTTTTCGGGGAACATCTTCTTCAAACGGTCCATGGACAGTTTAGCAGTGTGTCAGGTGGCGCCGTCCTGCTGAAACCAGCTCCTGGAATTGTGGCCTTGAAAATCTTGAAGAGCTGGGACCAAGAACTCCTGAAGCATCTGACAATAATTCTTAGATTTCACTGTCATAGCAACTCTCCTTTCGTTTTCAAAGAAATATTGGCCAAAGATACCCCTCTGATATTGCAGCCCACACAACGACCTTCAGGCTATGCAAGGGACCTTGATGCTTCTGTCGGGGGGTCTTCTTCTTCTTCTTCTTCTATTCTCAGACCAATACCGGCAATTTTGTTTATTAACATGGCCATTGATATGGAAATTGGGTTCATCGCTGAACATTATGTTGAAAAAATTGTCAAAACGTTCCAGCATCACATTGGCAAAATTAAGTCGAAGATCGGTATCATTCAGCTTCAACTCTTGCGTCAGCTGAATTTTATAAGCTTTTAGATGTAAATCGTGGCGTAAAATTCTTTGTAAAGTGGTCCTCTTGATGGATAAGGCTTGGCTTCTCTTGTGAGTAGTTTGTTGTGGATTTTCCCTCACTGATTCACTAACACGCTAAATAACTTCTGGTATCCTCGCTGACTTCGGGCGACCTTCATTAATTGTTTTTACTGTTGAGCCGGTTGTCTCAAACATTTTGATCCATTTCCGAATAGATTTTGCTCTTGGTGCTTGATTAATGTCTCGTAAACCGAAATCAGCACGGTACATTCGTCTCGAAATCGTCACGGAATAATTGTTTATGTAATATGCACGAACACAAAATGCGCGCTGCTCTCCCGTGAACGGCTCCAAGGCGACTAAAATTTCCACGAAATAACGCGTCTAACGATACCCCCCGAACCGCGCTCGCCCCACGCATTGTTAAAAAAATAACGAAGCAAACCGCGAACACAGTTATGGTCCACCCTGTATAACAGTTAATTGTGACGTTACATTTGGAAGTGACACCAGAGATACATTTACATGCAAAAATCTATAATACAAATAAAATTAATAGTGATTTAAAAAATATGATAGCATAGCCTTCTTGTACCTATGTTCCGTGCAGTTAAATAGATCTATCACATCTGCATATCTATTAGTAACTTCACGCAACCTAGGTAAAAGTGAGTGTTTCGTATACTCAGTCCGATTATTGTTGCATTTAAAAAGGATTTTAGAACGAGTGTTCTCGTGAGAATATGAAATTCAATGAGCTTAGTTAAATTTTGAACATAAATATTAAGTCGGATGTAATTCTTCGATCTGAGAGTCTTAATAAATTTAATTCTTTCATCAAGTAATTATAATTTATGTTTTCAATGGGAATACCGAGGTTAAAATTAATGTGTCTTAAGAATTTGTGTTGAATTTGTCCGATTGAATCTGAATGTATTTTAAAATGGGGGGGACCAGATCGAGGAGTTATATTCGACTTGACTACGTACTAAGGATGTATACAAAATTTTTAAAGTTTAAATATTCCTGAAACCTCTGGAATTTCTAAGAACGAAGCCAAGCATTTTGATACCTTTATTATAGATTGAGTTTATATGGGATATAAAGTTTAATTTAGAGTCGAAAGTTATGCCCAGGTCATTAATTTCTTCGACAGAGGGTAGAGTTGTTAAGAGCCAAACACAAAGGGTAGAGTTGTTAAGTTCATACGGATGAATAATTGGTTGACTTATTCTGTAAAAGCTTATTGAATAACACTTATTTATGTTCAGGTAAAGTTTGTTAAGTGAACACCAACTAATTAATTTGTTTAAATTATTTTGTAGACAGGCACAATCTTCAGCGGTTTTGATGATTTTAAATATTTTTAAATCATCTGCAAAAAGCAATACATTTACATCTTTATCAAATATGTCAACAACATTATCTTATAGCTACCGGTGGTACACCACCGGTAGCTATAAATTGATAGGAATAGAAAAAAATAATTTTTACAACTAGAAATCAGATATTATATAGCATCATTTGAGAGCTATCATATAGATAGCTCTCAAACCAGTCTAAAAGTTTTCCGTCAATACCGAGCTTACGTAGTTTAACCAGTAGAATTTTATGGCACACTTTGTCAAAGGCCTTGATAAAATCTGTATATATGGAATCGACTTGAGTTCTGTTAGCTAATGCATTTGATATAAAGTTTTCATACAATGAGAGATTTGTCAGAGTTGACCTGCCCGACAAAAATCCATGTTGATTTGGAACAATGAGATGGTTAAAACATGGGGAAATTTTATCAAGAAGTAATTTTTCAAAAAGTTTCAGAATTATAGATAGCTTACATATAGGTCTATAGTTAGTGACATCACTTTTATTACCCTTTTTAATATAGACGTTAGATAACAACGTTTCCAAATGTCCGGGAAGCAACCTGTGTCAAGTGATTGTTTAAACAATAGACAAATCGGCTCAGCCAGTGAAGCAATATAATTTATGAGAATATTGGGGTGCACGTTATCAGGTCTGGCCTTTTTGTTTTAATCTAGAGATTTAATTTTAGATTTAACGTCGTTTATATTGATGTATACAACAGGGATATGTATGCTCTCAATAAGGGAAGGTGGTGGTATGTAATTGTCGGGAACATCTTCGTCATATACACTTTTGAAGTAATCAGCAAAATAGTTAACCTTTACTTTCATATCAGTGCTACTATAGACATACTGCAAAACGCGGGCGAACAATGGAGGACGTGTTCTCAGCAGACTGAGCTATGTTCACTGCGCGCATGCCGGAAACAGATGCGAGTAGGTACATGCTCGGTTCGTGCGCGCGCTGCGTCCACCCTTATGAAATGTTCCTTTCATGTTACATTGCATGTTACGTTACAGCAATCTGTACCCGGCGTGCGGCGGCTAGTGGAATATCTATAATGTTTAATGAATTTTTTGCCAATTTTAATTATTTTTTCATGAAATATTGTTTTTTGGTAATGATGCAAGTGTGGGGTAATTCATTTATTTACGTCTTGATGGCTTTTACTTGTAAGGTAGTACAGGACCATCATAACAAGTATTATAGTGCAGGATCATCAAAACAATTATATAGTACAAGATCATCATAACAAGTATATAGTACAGGATCATCATAAAAAGTATATAGTACGGGATCATCATAACAAGTAGGTATATAGTACAAGATCATCATAACAAGTATATAGTACAGGATCATCATAACAAGGATCAGTACAGGATCGTCATAAAAAGTATATAGTACAGGATCATCATAACAAGTAAATAGTACAAGATCATCATAACAAGTATGTAGTACAGGATCATCATTTATTTATTTTATTTGACATAGTATCTAACATTTTTAAATACAATTCAGCAATGTTGGCCTCACTGGGTAGTTCACCTCTGCTGAAACAAAAACAAAAATTTATACATAAAACGTCAAAACTAATGCTCCACAAAAAAGCTAAAATTTAACTAAAAATTTAATTAAGGTAAAATGTATTTTTTTATGATTTGTTTAACAAGTACATTATATAGTACAAGATCATCATAACAAGTATATAGTACAGGATCATCATAAAAAGTATATAGTACGGGATCATCATAACAAGTAGGTATATAGTACAGGATCATCATAAAAAGTATATAGTACAGGATCATCATAAAAAGTATATAGTACTGGATCATCATAACAAGTATATAGTACAGGACAATATCTTTGGTACAGGATCATCATAAAAAGTATAAAGTACAGGATCATCATAACAAGTATATAGCACAGGGTCATCATAAAAACTATAAAGTTCAGGATCATCATAAAAAGTATACAGTGCAGGATCATCATAACAAGTTATAGTACAGGGTCATCATAACAAGTATATAGCATCATAACAAGTGGATAGTACGTAAATAATAATCTGAGCATGAAGGACATAACCAGGCACAACGCAAGTACGTATGAGTGTTCAATTAGTAAGTTGTACAAAGAAGTTCCACATGCAGTTTCCTACTTGGGCTCACGCTTACAGTATACGATTCAGCAATAGAGAACTCCAGTCCAATTATTTATTTTTTTAATGAATAATGACCTTCTAACTTAAATAACTGCATTGTTATTTTTATTTTTAGAGTTAGTTTTAATAGTTAAAATAATTGTCAAAGTTTTAATTTTTCAAGATCCCCCTAAGACCACCGTATGCACGGTGAATCGTGTGACGTCATCACTCCTGAAAAATTACAATAGGATTGGGCAATCAGCTGATCAAGTGCCGCCATTTTGAATACCGTTATTCGAAGCATTCTCCCTAGACGTAGCATTACTATTTTTTGTGCAGTAGTTTTGCAATATTTTAAATAATAGAGATAAACTAATAGAGATACCTCGATTTTTGATACAGAATTATTTAGGCTTTAATATTGTTTCAACAAACACAATAACTAAATCTCTATAAACAGTATGAAATAACGAATAACATGAAATGTTGTTAATACTGATGGCTTATGTCATACCTACATAATTAAAGATTTCAATACAATGACTGGTGACGCGTGACGTCAGCACTAACCATTCAGTAATACCAACTTTACAGTGAGTTTTGACGAGAGGTTTAAAAATGCACTTTTTAGTATTTTTTTAAGAACTCTACGTTTAATATTATGAAATAAAACTAACATATAAATAATAAATTATATAAATATAAATAATAAATAATAAAACTTACATATAAACAAAAAATAATAAATTAAACCAATGTAATAACACCCCCCATACACATAAGCCCTGCTTTTTTATGGGGGTACATCAAATACATGTATAATGTAATGAATTATTGTATAAAATTTATTATAATTTATGTATCTTTTTGTAAATAAATAAAAAAAATATTCAGAACCAGCGTTTATTGGTCTATAGTCTATATGAACATATTTTTTTAAAGCCATAAATTTTTTCACTGGAGTTCCTTATTATTGACATTATTGTCACAATATTACTCAAAACACAATTCCAAACATGCTCGAAACATACCGGTGGCAGTGTCGATAAAGTTTGTCCACACTGCAAAGCGATGAAATTTAAAGGAGAAACTCAAGGAATGTGTTGTGCGAGCGGCAAAGTGAAGCTACCTGAAATTGATCAGCCAATAGCACCACTGATAAATTTGTTGCAAGGAATTGCTGATGATTCAAAACATTTCCTCAAAAATATTAGAAAATACAATTCATGTTTTAAGATGATTTCATTTGGCGCTAACGTTATAACATAAAAATTTATGCCGACGTTTAAAATTCAGGGACAAATTTACCATAAAGCTGGCTCTTTGCTTCCTTTTCACAACAATCAACATAAATTTCTAAAAATATATTTCATGGGAGATCAAAATGGTCAGTTGAATGCACGCTGTCAAATCTCTAATAAAGTCAAAAGGCATATTGTTGAGTCGTTGCAAAAAATGTTACATGATAAAAATAATTTAATTCGAATGTTCAAAAATGCAATTGATCTCATGCCATCAGACAGCCATAAAATTATCATTAGTGCTGATCAAACACCAGCAAGTAAGCATGTCAGAATGAGGTGGGAATTGTCATTGTTGGAGAAGAATTTCATCCTCACGATATCGTTTTGCGACGCAGAAATGTTCAACTACAAAGAATTGCTGACACTAATAGGTGCTAATCTATAATAAAGTGATATTGTGAAAGCATTTAAGGTCTGAATTAATAAATAATTTAAAAAAAATTAAGAACGTTTTTTTTCTTCCCTTATATTCTACACTACAGCATAGTCACAGCAGATATTCAATTAAGCAATGTGTCTTCTTGGAAAATGCACAGTTGCTAGACAATTTTTGTTAACTCCTCTAATAATTAAAATCAGACAAAGCCACAGAGAAGCGTGGTCGGGTTCAGCTAGTATCTTATATTTTATTAGATGTTATTATATTCAATTAAATAAATAAAAAAAAATTAGAAAATGGTACTATTGGAAATGATGAAAGTGGTGCGAATTATGAGTAATTGGTCATCCGATTGATAATTTATTATCTAATGGAACTTTAAGTGTAATATCTTCTTCTTCTTCTCTTCCTTCTTCTTCTTCTTCCTGCTGGATACAAATAAATTGCTCTAACTACGCTTTTGCATGGTCACGAAATGGACGATGCTACCTTAGGAAGACACCTACGTCCAAGATTATGGTGATCTCCCACGAAGATCAATTATCGCCAGAATCACTGATTAAACAGTCCGATGTACTCGCACATCCAAACCAACACATTGCTGGAAAAAAAAACTACTTCGGAATTTTCCAATACGACAGGATTTATAATAAATATACATCTTACAATGATTAATTGCATATATATGAATATCAGGGGAATGAGGACTAAAGTTGATGAGATACACGAAAACATCCTTATCAACGAATACGACTTAGTAAGCCTAACAGAGACATGGTTGAAGGAATCTATCTGCGACCAGGAATTAGTAGACAACCGGACAACAAGACAAAAAAAGATGGAGGAGGAGTCATGATTGCTGTATCAAGAAAACTGGAGGTGAAGAGAATGGCGCATTGGGAATGTCAAGCAGAAGATTTGTGGATCCAACTCAATATAAATATTAACAATAGGAGTGTCAAGCTAAATGTTTGCACAGTATATCTACCGCCAAATGAAGAAGAATCTGTTGTAAGCTCATTTTTAAGCAATCTTCGGAATGTGTACTTAGCAACACCAAACCAACACATTTTAATATTTGGAGATTTCAATAAGTCTAACATTCATTGGATTCCCGATGAAACACACAATTTATTACCTTTCACCACAAACACAAATACAATCACCTCTGACATCATCGATACCCTATCATTCTGCAATCTTAAACAATTTAACGGAATTGTTAACCAACAATCCAAAATCCTGGATCTCATTTTATCAGACAAAGAAGACATATCAGTAACTCGCTCTTTATTTCCACTAAGCAAAGAAGATCCATACCACCCTGCTCTAGAAATAAATTTTCTTTTTGATTTTCTACCTAATCTAAAAAACCGTAACGCCCCGAGACCAAACTTTTATAAAGCTGACTATGACTCAATTAACACAATTCTTCGTGAGACTGATTGGGAATTCATTAATCAGGGCAATATAGATCAATCTGTCGATCAGTTTTATAGTATACTCTACCAGATTATCTCTTCTCATGTTCCTATTAAAACAAACAATAAACACTTCCCTAAGTGGTACTCGCAAGATCTCATTCGTTTGATAAAGGAAAAAAAACAAATTTCATAAAAAATATAAAAAATATGGTAATGAACTAGATTATTTATCTTTCAATCTGATTAGAACCAGAACGAAGAATCTTATAAGAATTTGTTATCATAAACATTTAGATTTAATTAAACAAAACTTAAAATCTAACCCGAAAGATTTCTGGAAATTTGCAAAAAGCAAATATAAAAACACAACCAACATACCAAAAGAAATGCACCTAAATGATATAAAAACTACACAAGGTCAAGATATCTGCCGACTTTTTTCTAAGCACTTTCAATCTATTTATAAACCACAAAATGCAAACTTTTCACCACAAATATCTGATGATTTCTGCAACGAAAGCCTCGGTATGATCAATATTTCGCCCTCAACTATATTAATTAAATGTAAGAATTTAAGAACCAATAAGGGATCAGGTCCTGATGGTATTCCGCCTATTTTTTTCAAAACATGCAGAGATGTTCTTGCCAGACCACTTAGTGAACTTTTCAACAAATCACTACAAGAAGGTGTTTTTCCAGTCAAATGGAAAACGGCTTTTTTAACTCCCATCTTTAAGAAAGGTTGTAAGAGCGATATACAAAATTATAGACCCATCTCTAAACTTGACTGCATAGGAAAGTTGTTTGAATCAATAATATATGACTGTCTATTAGCCCATGTAAGTAAATATATCATCATTGAGCAACACGGGTTTTTCCCTCGGCGTTCCACAACAACGAATCTTCTTGAATACTCCCAATTCATCCGCGATAACATCGAAAAGCATTTACAAGTGGATGCCATCTACACGGATTTTTGCAAAGCATTCGACCAGTTAAATCAATCATTACTCATCAAGAAACTGAAAAAGTTTGGCGTAAATGGAAATACTCTGAAATGGTTCGAAAGTTACATTACTAATAGAAAACTACAAGTAGTTGTAGGAGGGTACTCCGCGGATCTTTTTACGGCAACGTCGGGAATTCCGCAGGGCTCACATCTTGGACCGTTACTGTTTTTAATATTTATCAACGACATAGTTTTAGGAATAAAAAAATCAAAGTATCTCCTGTTTGCCGATGACCTTAAGTTGTACAAAAAAATAACATCATTAGAAGATTGCGCCGATTTGCAAAAAGACTTATCATCACTTCATGAATGGTGCACACTAAATGATTTATATTTTAACGAAAACAAATGTGCTGTAATTTCCTTCACAAAAAACATCAATAAATTTTCAAACACATATCACATTAACAATGTCGCATTACGTAACACAACTTCAATTAAAGACTTGGGCGTGACATTTGACTCTTCACTTAGCTTCAATAAACATGTAGATGCAATTTCAAAATGTGCATCACAAGTATTAGGATTAACGCTAAGAATCACAAACTGTTTTAAAAGTGCAGAATTAACATTAACATTATATAAATCAATTGTGCGAAGTATCCTCGAATATGCATCCACAATTTGGTATCCCAATTATGAAATTCATAATTATAGGATCGAATCCACACAAAGAAAATTAACCCGTGTAATTGCTTATCGTGAAGGTATATCTGATCAATTTGGAACGTACAAAGACCGAAATTCACATTACAAACTACACTCTCTAACAGCCAGACGTAAACTTTCTGATTTATTACTTTTACACAAAATTATACACTCATCAGTTGATACACCAAACATTTTGTCCCAAATTAACATTAACACATCATCAAGAAAGTCAACAAGGAGGATGAAAGACATTTTCTATATTAAAGCCTACCTCACAAATACAGGGTATTTCTCCCCTTTACCACGAACACTGAGAAGTTATAACGCTATACATTGCTCTAATAAAGAAATAGACATTTTTAATGACCAATTTAAACATTTCAAAAAAAAAGTTTTACCTTTTATCATATCAAGCTGATACTGTGATGAAGCCCTTTATTTATAGAGAGGCAATATTGTACCTACCAAATCAGCGTCTCACCAGTACAGGTAACAATCATAAATTGTTTATGAACATTTACCTACCATGTACTTACCTTTTACCCATTCCTACTTGTCATTCACCTCAGCTTAATTACTTTTGTTACTATCTTTTGTTATTATTATCATTTCATTTATTTGTTATTATACAATCACTATGTTAATATTATCATTTTCGATACTATGTATTTTCGTTATCATTATGTTTAAACATACATGTATAAAATTTTTTGGGCACCATGCCTGTTTTATATACTTAAATAAAATAAAATAAAATAAAATAACAGCGATGCATCAGATGTCTCCTCGCTGAAGAAGTAAGAATTCTCTTCTGGTGGCAATTCAACATTGGAGCACGACTGACCTTGACAACTGATACATGCTAATGAATGAAACAATCCTACTTTTTACCAGCCGCATTTAGCACTACACCCCTTTTTGCAAATGCTATCTCCACGTGAAATGTCCTTGAGCTGTTTCGTCGGGTATGTGAATGATCGCGCCTCGTAGTTTGCAAGAGAGCATTTAAAAGGCCTTGACCGGCCCTTGACATCTACAATCTACATATATGAAATGTAAAAGAGTCTGAATCCTGCTGCTCGGCAACGGGAGGGACGCTGCTGCCCTGAAGTATTCCCAGTTCCCGAACTAAAGTTTTTTTGAGTTGGAGTCTTGTTGCATTTTGGCGCGTGATGTAACCTCCATTAAAGTGTTTGCGGGATAGTTATAATTTAGAATACCACATGGTCCGCCAGATATGTTTGTACTAAATTAATTTGGCTGATTCTAGCTGTATTTTGTTCCTCTGAATCATTTTTTTATAACGACGGAAAAGAGGTCTAGAAAGTCTTATTTATTAAATATACAATTAGCTGTCCAGTAGAAAATAGTTTTTCATTTCAGTTATATTCAAGAACCTTTCCACGGAGCAGCAAATCTCCCACAATCGTGTTTAGAGTTACATTATGCTCTCTTTGTAGATTATATTTTAGTAATGTTATAATTGGCGCCCAACGTGTCATGAATTTCATATTACTAACTTATGAAATTCCTTGGTGAAAGGTGTGCAATTTGTGTGTTCTCTATGAAAAGGTTATAATTTTTGGTATGTGAATTTAAACTTTGCGTGTGTACTACGTCATAGACTTGAATTTAACTAATTTCTGGTTTGGTCATGTTATTTCTTTATCTACACCAGAGGTTCCCAAACTTTTCTCATGGATCACTTTCCAAATTTTTCCGATTTCAGTGGACCCCCTAGGTCCCCCTAGACCCCCTGCTACATTTCTACCATATTCCCAAAACTCGTCAAAAATGTAAATATTAGATCTAACGATGGAAATTTGCATCGCGGCTGAGTTCCAACCCTAAATTCGATGTGATGCAAAAATAAAAAAAATAGTACATTTTCATAAAAATAGTAGAAAAATTGATAGAGGATTTTAAAAATATAACTACTAGTGAAAAAAACTCACAGACATTCTTAAATAATTAAAAAAATTGCTTGGATCTTGTTTTAACCTATGGTAAAGATTATGGAAATCACCAAAATTACATGTTAATGAAAACATCGGTGATGCTCTTACACGGGGGCGTCGTTTTTGTTTCTGTTTCTGTTGGATGTTTTTCAACAAGAGCACTAACAGTAATGTTTCTTCGTCAGAGCCCATGGCTTAACTTATGTCAAATGAATTTAAAACATCAAACGACCCACGTCTAAACATCACTAGCATACAAACGCACGGCAGTCAAATATGCTTTCAATTTAGGCGTTTGGTATCGGACTGCTACCGTGCTGCAGCGACACGGTAAACGTGCGGCAGCGGTCCGATACGAAACGTCTAAATTGAAAGAGCCCTAAGATCGGGTTATCAGCTGTTCAACTGGCGCCATTTTGAAATTCGGAGTTCTTAAGTATGATTTTCCCTAGAGTACCATTACTATTTTTTTTTTGTGCAGTAGTTTTTGAATATTTTCAATAATAGAGATAAACTAATAAGAGATACCTTTATTTTTGAAACTGAATTATTTAGGCCTAAATAATGTTTCAATAAACACAACAACTAAATCTCTGTAAACAGTATGTAAATAAACGAATAAGATGAAATGCTGTTAATACGATGGCTTGTGTCATACCTACATTCCCATACAACGACTTAACGGTGTTCAGTGACGTCACCACTAAACATTTTAATAATACCAACTTGACGGCGTGTTTCTATGACCCGATTAAAAACGAACTTTTTAATAATGTTTTAAAAACTCTGCGTTCAATATTATTAAATAAAACTTACATATTCAGAATAGCGTTTATTAATCAAATACAGGGTGTCCCAAAAGAAAGTATATACTTGTTTTGCTTTCTGTGTAAACGCAACGTTTCCGAGGGGCGCGGGGGGTATGTAAATCAGTAGTCTGGCTCTTGGAAATTTAGTCGCTATGAAGCATTTCTCGGGAGCGACCGTGCGTTGTGCGTGCGTGAGTTATACAAAAATGGTGATTCGGCGACTGTAGCGCGTAGAAGATTCTGCATTATTTGAGGTTTTCGTCAATTCAATGATGCGTCAAGCATTCCTCACATTCGAAAATGGGTCAAAAAGTCTGAAGAGATCGGTACAACGCTGGCAAAATCAAAATCCGGGCGACCAAGGTCATCGAGAACGGTAGAAAACGTAGAGAGTGTGAATCAGTCTTTTCGTGACGACTCAAACTTTTCGATTCGGAAGCGCGCAAGTGCTTTAGATGTGCATAGATCATCGTTACACAGCATTTTGCACAAAGACCTAATGCTGCACCCCTACAAACTTACTGGCTATAACCAAAGAACATGGTTCCAGCAAGACGGAGCAACATTACATACGTCCAACACATCTCTGCCACAAGTTCGTGAAATTTTCCCTGGCAATTTTTCCTTCAATTGATCTCCAGGAGAGGTGACATAAATTGGCCTCCTCGTGTTCCTGACTTAATCCCTATGGACTTTTTCCTGTGGGGTTATCTCAAATCTAAAGTGTACGCCAAAAATCCGACTTCCCTGATGCAATTAAAAGAAAATATCAGTCACGAAATGGCAGCCATCACGAAGCCTACCTGCCGAGCCGTCATGAGAAATTTTACTCTTCGATTAAATTAATGCCGCGAACGCGAGGGTTTACATTTGGACGATATTATTTTTAAGAAATTAATTCTAAAATTGTGTATTTTAGTAGTTAACAAACATTTTTTCGATAGAACCCCTACTTTTTTTTTTAAATCGATTCACTAAACGTAAATTTTCTTTTGGGACACCCTGTATATAAAGCCGTAATATTTTCCTTACTATCTGTAAGATTGACTAATTGAAAACTTACCCAAAGGTTATCAATTATTGCTGAATAGACACGTTACAGGTTACAGGTTACAGGTTACAGGTTACAGGTTACAGGTTACAGGGTTATGAAATATTATTGATAATGCGGATATGTGTATTCAGTATTTCCATACATTTTGTCAACATGAGTGATTAAACCCGAAAACGTGATTAGAAAAACTAAAATAATTATTTATCAAATTAAATTACATATTATTAAAGAAGATAATACTAATAAATCTAATCTAATATATGAAAAAAAAACAAGACACAGATAAATAATAAGGTAACTATATCGATCTCAGGATCTCTTGTCTAACCGGGACAAATGCCTTAAACCTTAAACAATTGGGCATTGGGACCTCTTATTTGTCTTTATATTAGACCTATTGTTCTTCTTCATATTTTCGTTCAGATTTATTAGTATTTTTTTTACAATAGCTCTACAGGAGAGACCCCGAGAAAAAAACTTCCTCAGGGCCAATGTCATCTTTGGGGATTCTGGTGGAGGGTATTTTTAGGGAAAGAAAGAAGAGGAAGTTCTCGGAAGGAAAAAGGTATGAGGGATGGGTGGTATTCTACGATTTGTCCAGAAGAATGAATCCCTCGCACTGCGGTGCAAAAGGCAATGGGTCGATAGAGTCCGGCTGGAGAGGTATAGCTTAGGTCTCCCTCAACCGGTCCCTCCAGACTACATACAAGACCTAAACAAACCTCACCCCATGAACTCGGGCACCCCTGCTAAGTTACTAAACGTAGCGAATCACTTGGGGTCACTTATGGCAGAGGTGT
Organism: Limnephilus marmoratus; assembly: GCA_917880885.1. Taxonomy (NCBI): domain Eukaryota; kingdom Metazoa; phylum Arthropoda; class Insecta; order Trichoptera; family Limnephilidae; genus Limnephilus; species Limnephilus marmoratus. The sequence goes on along the minus strand of OU862927.1, from coordinate 8,284,641 downwards.
TGGTTATTCAATAAATGGTTCCCGGGGCAATGGTACCCATACCCGCCTCGCAAATAAAATTTTATTTTAATTAATGAAGACAATATTAACGAATCAGAAAAGGAAACTGTCAAATTTGGAACTCGAACCGTATCGTTTTCTGTTTTTTTTGTTTTAGATTTTCGACTGAGTCTCGCAAATACTGACTTCATTCATTAAAATATTACAATTTGAGGTTTTACTCATTAAGAGCGTTTAACCAGCCAGCGGACGAAAATCCACATTTCGTCGAAAGTTGTTCTTCCGATCGTGCAGGGCGGTTACAATGAGAAAGATTGATTATTCTCCGTACCAGCTTTTTAAAATTATAACTCAATATCGAATTTATTTCAATCCAAATTAGCTTTAATTTATACCTTCATCCAAAAATGCTGAAAGGCGTGATGATAAAACTATTAAAATAGTGTACTTTTTGTAGTTATTTTTTGATTATAAGTATTTATCATTTTTCAATAATGTCTAAATTTAATAAGAATGTTAAAAAAATCTGAAATATATTAGTTTGTAAGTGCGCAAATAAATACACAAATTGACCAATTTTCGTCAAGAAACACATGTACGTACATATTTTTTAATGATTTTATTGAAACTAAAATTAAAATTCTAATACATAACTTTGCTAGATAATGTATTGATTTATTTTACTGCATGATTACATTATTTGAAATGGGTGTGGTATAATACAAAAACTTTTTTGAAAATTTAACAAATCTGCCAACGACCTATGGAATAACTTTATTATACTAAAAATTAAAAAAAAAAATAAAAATTTATTACATAACTATGCTAGATAAAAGAACAATCTTTCGAAATCCATTTATAATTTTTTGTGGAAAAGAGTCAATACGTCTAAAAACTTTTTTGAAAATGACGTATTTCCGGCTTTCTCTGGTAATGCCCTCTTAAGTTAAAAGAATAAGATTTTATCTTCTTCTTCAATGATAATATTACAATAGAGAACTCCAGTCCAATTTTTTTAATGAATAATGACTTTCTAATTTAAATAACTGCATTTTTTTTTATTTTTAGAGTTAGTTTTAATAGTTAAAATAATTGTCAAAGTTTAAATTTTTCAAGATTCCCCGAAAACCACCGTACGTATGGTGAATCGTGTGTGACGTCATCACTCCTGAAAAGTTACTATAGGATCGGGAAATCAGCTGATCAACTGCTGCCATTTTTAAATTCGGTGTTCGAAGTATTCTCCTTAGAAGTAGCATTACTATTTTTTTGTGCAGTAGTTTTTGAATATTTTCAATAATAGAGATAAACTAATAAGAGATAACTTTATTTTTGAAACATTATTTAGGCCTAAATAATGTTTCAATATACACAATAACTAAATCTCTCTAAACAGTATGTAAATAAACGAATATATTAATACGATGGCTTGTGTCATACCTACATTCCCATACAATGACTTTATGGTGACATCACGACACTGAGTGGCAGTTTGTATTTTATGTACCCTGTTTGTATTTTTTTACATACATTGTGGCGCAACGTGCGATTTATTTTTTTAAATCTTCAAAGTAAAAAAAAAACTTTTTTATGTTGATGATTCATTTTAATGCTTAAATGCATTATCATCCTCTTCTACAATATTTATCATGATTACTGATTAATAATCAATGTTGAAGCACCCATTTCTGTGCATTACTTCGACCAGAACTATCAAATATGCCAATGATGCCAGTATGGCGGAGTAACTCTAGATCTAGAGTAACTATCGGTTTTCGGAAATTGAAGTACCCACCACTGTCCCACCCCGGTATAGGCAACTTATGGTCACCCCTTCTGAATTCTCACAAGAATCTAATTTTTTTGAATAAACGGCTCTACATTTAATGTAACGAATCTAGACCTTCAATGTCCCCTCATACTGTGTTAGGTTGGGGTATGCGGTCGCGCCTACAGGACTGTACTGTGATGGTCATTTCTACAATTCTAAAGCCCATGGAGGTAATCACCGCCAAAGCAGCGAGCCTCGTGGACAGTCAAACAAGTGGTTAGTAACATCGACATAAAAAGTAAAATGAACAAAATAGACAGCAGCCGTCATGAGTAATCAGCTCATGACAGCGAAAGACCATACGCAATCCGGCGGGCGGCACCGAGCACTGTTCATAAAAAAAAGCAACAAAAGTAAAATAACATTTGTACAGAGTAGAACTGATGTTACCGCAAACTGGCTACCGGCGGTCCCCGAGACAGTGAAGGAGGCTGATTGTCCGGCTTCCCGACAACCGGCAGCGTCGTCCGTAAGCCAGCTAGCCGGTGGTGCCTAGACGAGAGTAATTGGAAATCATAGAAGAAGACCCTAGGGAGAGAAGCGTCGGATCGCCGGAGGCGGGACGGACAGCCTCCAGATGTCGTTCAGCCTTCTCCCCAGCCTCTTCATGTCACAGGGGGTGGTGCGGCAGACAGGTGCAGCTCCACCAGTTCCAGAAGACCGGTTTTCGGAAAGTAAGTACAAAAGTTAAAAATAACGTACAACAAGCAGTCAAATTGATTGAAAAACGTATTTTGGAAAAATTTAACTGTAGTAACGGCCTTTTGTTTTTAACTTTAAAAGTAAAAGTTAAACAAACAGTTTTTTCTTGATAATCATGTAATTTGAGAGCACAATCCTCAGCTGGTTGTCCTCTGGCCGTTATAGAAAAAGTTGTACCTACTAATTAAAAATACTAGTATTTAAGTTTGAATATGAACATTGGTAAAAAAATATTTAAAAATGGACTCAACTTCCTTATTGTCTGCGATTTTTCATATGCCTTATTGATGTACGTACTATATTCGTTACAATTATTATATACTTTGTTGTTAATGTAAACTGTTGGTCTCCCAAATAAATAAAGATAAAAAATAAAAAATTATACTGGCATTCGAGTTGGTCAAAATCTGTACTAGTTATCTTTAATAAAATCATTTAACAAAAAGTGCAAGATTAATTAAAATTATTATAATCTAGTGAAGGCAGCCCTGATTCGGTGAACCTCGACCGGGGCTAGTATGAGGAAAAGACTGTTCTAATCCTACAGCGACAGACTGTATCCCATAAATATCGACAGACCGTCTTCAGTTATCAGTGTTATCACTGTCAGCTTGTTATTGACCTAGCAGCTACGAGTGTTACCTACACAATTTACAATGCTAAATACAATCAGCTGCGTGTTGCTAGTAGGAGGGATAATGACGGCAGAAGGCTTCTTCCCGAAAATTCACCGGCACAGATTTACCAGGGCGGCTCGCGGAGACTGCGGGGACTGCGGGGATCCGCTTTACCTGACCCCTTACATCAAGGAGGGGCGCTTAGCCGAGGCGCGCAACAAGTCCAAGGTAGAGTCACCCGACTTCCACGGCGTGAAAAGTTACTCTGGCTTTCTGACGGTGGATGAAGCGCGCTCTTCTAACACCTTTTTCTGGTACTTTCCCGCAGTAAAAAAAACGGAAAACGCCTCCGTGGTTCTGTCGCTGCAAGGTGGGCCTGGTGTTTCCTCACTATTCGGCTTGTTTACCGAGAACGGTCCCTTTTCCTACAATGACGACACAGACAAAGTAGAACTTCGCAATTACTCCTGGTCGGAGAACAACCACGTCATCTATATCGACAACCCGGTGAACACTGGCTTCAGCTGGACGAAGAGCGGCATTGCGAAGAATGAGACGGTGATTGGAAACAATCTCTATTCGGCCCTACTGCAGTTTTTCCAGCTTTTTCCCGACCTGCAGAAAAACGAGTTCTACGTCACCGGCGAGTCTTACGCCGGTAAGTACGTGCCAGCTGTTTGCTACACCATACACTGTGAGAATAAGAATGCGTTACAGCGCATCAATCTTAAAGGCTTCGCCATCGGCAACGGCTATTCGGACCCGGTTCACCAGCTGTCCTACGCTCCCTATCTGTACCAGTTGGGCCTAGTGGACGACAAAGGCGTGAAACTGATTGAAGCTTGCCAGAAGATCGTGGAGGATGACATCAAGGCTAGCAAATGGATGGATGCCTTTAATGGATTGAATGACCTGTATTCCGTCTTCTTCAATCTGACGGACATAGATAACGTATACAACTACGTAGAGTTTGCTTTTCCATCTGTGGAAGACTACGCGAAACTATTTAAAAAACCAAAGATACGCAAGGCATTGCACGTTGGCAACCTGACTTACAACGTATTTAACTCTGATGTACATATGAACTTGCGGGAGGATATTCCGCAGTCGGTGGCGGGCTGGGTGGGAGAGCTGCTGTCGTACTACCGTGGGGTGATCTACAACGGGCAGTTAGACATCACAGTGGCCTACCCCTTGACTGTGTCCTATCTGCAAGCGCTCAACTTCAGCTCAGCGGCCGAGTACGCGAATGCATCTCGCTGTAAGTGGAGTGTGGGGAAGCGCCTCGCGGGCTATGCCAAGACAGCGGGTAACCTCACCGAGGTGCTGGTGCGCTCCGCAGGGCATATGGTACCCACGGATCAGCCGGTGGCCGCACTCGACCTCCTCCACCGACTAACTTCCAATAAAACCTTCTGTTAGATAACTTTCCAATGTTCACTATACATGTGTCAATCTATTTTTTATTTACCCATCCATGCAATATGTATCTACTACGCGAAAACTCAGTTATTACACATAAAATTACAAAAATCCACTCAGTGAAAGGATCCATATTAACTACATAAAATACAAAATTATAAAATTGTATAAACGCCCATTTTTATCAATTTTTCCATTTTATGAGAAGAATTTTTTCAGAACAATTCGGCAACGGCCATTCGGACCCGGTTCACCAGCTGTCCTACGCTCTCTACCTGTACCAGTTAGGCCTAGTGGACGACAAAGGCGTAAAACAGATTGAAACTCGCCAGAAGATCGTGGAGGATAATATCAAGGCTGGCAAATGGATGGATGCTTATGAGGCATGGAATTACCTGTTGTGTGATCTGACGGTCATAGATAACATATACCACTACGTAGAGTTTGCTTTGCCATCTTTGGACGACTATGCGAAACTTAAAAAAAACCAAAGATACGCAAGGCCATTTACGTTAGCAACCTGACTTACAACGTATTAAACTCTGATGTATGTGAACTTGCGGGAGGACACGATGCAGTCGGTGTGTGGCTGGGTGGAAGAGCTGCTGTCGTGCGTCAGCGGGCAGTTGGACATCATAGTGGCCTACTCCCTGACGGAGCGCTTCTTGCAAGTGCTCAACTTCAGCTCAACGGCCGAGTATGCGAAGGCGCCCCGTGGCCAATGGCTTGTGGGGAAGCACCTCGCAGGCTACGCCAAGACAGCGGGTAACCTCACCAGGGTTCTGGTGCGCTCTGCAGGGCATATGGTATCCACGGACCAGCCGGAGGCAGCACTCGACCTCCTCCATCGACTTGCTTCCAACACACCCTTCTTTTAGATAATTTACTAACGATCAATATACATGTTTACGTCTATATTTTATTTATTTACCCAGTAAGTATCCATTATGTAATCCAGTTACAAAAACTCAGTTTTATATAAAATTTACAAAATGTATCAAATTTAAAATCCACTCAAATAAAAGATACATATTATCTATATAAAATACAAAATAATAAAATTGTATAAATGCCCACTCAAAGGACAAATAATACAAAGAGAGGTAAGAGACACAAGTAATACATACATAATATAATTATAAATCAAATATAAAAATTGAAAAGACAAAGATGAACCCAATTTCAAATACGACGATATTTCGGTCACGGTTTTCTGTTCCTTTATCTTTTCTGCCTCTGGATCACCCGATATTATTTTTCCAGGGAAACGGCTGTTTTTGTAATCGGTTCCTTACGGGTTTTAAAAATTTGAGCCGTGCCTGACTTTGCTTGGTATGTTCGGTCAATGACTTACCTATGTCTGCAACTTTTCCCAATCCCAACACTTTCTTCGAGGGCCTACCGGAAAGCCGGCTTAGGGGCGCGGACACCTAGTCTCGCTTGCGACTGGACTGATGGCTGTCGGGTGACTGTAGCTCAGCTGCTTTGGTTAAGTCAAACAATCTCATCATAATATGTATTTTCTTATTCTATTAACTTTTCTTCCTACAAACTTTTATTTCAGCTACATCAGGTGGCGGAGATGAGACTTGATACTGTGAAATAAACAACTAACAACATTTACGCACTCGCATACTGCCTGCTAACAATGTATGCCCGGACATTGGGGGTCTAGAGTCATTTAAAATAAAAAGTAGCTTCTTTATAAATAAAAAATTAGAGTCCTGACGAGTACGGTGAAGGAGGAAACCATCTGTTTCCTTAGAACGCCGTGGGAAAGTACAAGTAAACCTCCAATGTATGCAACCTTTCTCAAAAGTCTCATTCACATTATAGGATACGCACCTGGGGGCTATGAACTGAACAACAAATTGTCATGTCCACCAATTCCCATTTAGGGAGTGGAATAGACCTCGTACCTTCATCCTACAAGGGTTCAGTTACTAGTCGGTAATGTTTTCCGCCAGCCACCTGCGCCTCCCCGGGGATAAATTCAAGTCCAAGGAATGACCAAACGAGCCCGTCAACTATCCGCCCTGCCTCTAGTGACTCGACGCTTCTATCCTTAGGATCTTCGGGTTACCACCCCATTTTCCCAGTTACTTTTCTTCTAGACACTACCGAGAAACTGACTGAAGGGCGAGGATGACGGGTTTCGTGAACGGTCATTCTGAAGCCCATGCACTTTCTCCCGGGGACTGCCAGCTGAGTGGGGCAATACATAATCCGGATTAGTACATATTAATTACTACTTTTTACATTTCTTATTTTGTTATTTTTAAGTAATGAGTGTATTTTTCCTAATTTTTTCATGTCCTTTGACATGACGTTGATCTTTCTTTAAAGATCAACTTAATGTTATATTTAGTTCTGCATGCAATTAAAAATTATTATACAATTACAATTAAAATTTTAATTTAAAGATATTCTCAATTACTCACTGAAATTTAAATTAACCTCAGAAACTTTATTATTCTGTAATTAGTCGCAGAACAGGGGTACACTGGGCCCACATTAACACTGATGTATTAAGGTGATTTTGAAGGTATGCTAAATCAGGTTGTTTGTGTACATATCATTGGATATTTTTTTTTAAAGTACTTAAAATATTCTTCAAGATACGTGCTTTATTTAAATAACTTTAAAAAAAAAAATTTTCGTAAATTATATCTGTTGCCTTGGTTTAATCTTTAAGTACCTGCCGACTATAAAATCTTGGTAAATGCATTCAATTTACTTGTACACATTATTAGCGGGAGTTAAAATATTGCTATAGGTTGAATTACGCTAATTACCCCCATTATTAAAGTGTTATTCCCCACTATCTAAAAATGCTAAGTATATTTGCCATGTATCAATTAATAATGTTATGTATTATGTTTGGGTTTCTCCTTCAATTTTTTTATTAAATACACCTCATCTATCTATCTATATAAATAAAAATGAATCGCCGAAATGTATGTACTCGCATAACTTCCGAACGACTGCACCAAGTTGGTCCTCGAAAATTAACTAATAAAATTAACTTCATTTGAATTTCTACGAATGATCAATGGTGAATTGTGCGCAACATATCGAGAAGCCTGTGTGCTACAAAATTGTAAATTAATTATTTGGGATGAGGTTACGATGGCGCACAAGTGAGCATTAGAGGCACTCGATCGAACATTAAGAGATTTGCGTTGCAATTAGAAACTCTTCGGAGGCGCGACGGTTCTAATGGCCGGTGACTTTCGCCAAACGCTGCCAGTTATTCCCAGATCAACAGCTGCTGATGAAATAAATGCTTACTTGAAGGCATCAAATTTATGAACACATGAAAAATCTCAAGTTAACAATGAATATGCGAGTGTCGTTACAAAATGACATATCGGCGGAAGCGTTTGCAAATGCATTAGTAGACATTGGCCATGGAAAAATTCCTTTTAACACTTCTACTGGCCTCATTTCGTTTCCACCGATTTTTCGTCAATTCACAACGTCAAAGGAAGAATCAATATTGATAGTTTTCCCAAATATGGTGTGAATTGTAAAAACCATGCTTGGTTGAGCAAAAGAACCATTTTAGCAGCGAAAAATAAGGATGTAGAAGATTTAAATATAAAAATTCAGAGTCAAATTCAGAGAAATGCATTCACTTAAGTCGATCGAGTCCATTATCGATCCAAACGAAGTAATCCTACTGAATTCCTAAATTCATTGGATTTGCCAGTATTACTGCCACACAATTAACAACTCCAGATTGTGCAACGGAACAAGACTCGCTGTTAAAAAAATATGTAAAATTTGATTGAAGCTACTATAATCATAGGAATATAATCAATTCCAAGAATATCAATGATGCCAACTGACTTTCCTCTTGAATTTAAACGTGTCCAGTTTCCAGGGCGTCTTGCATTCACAATGACAATTAATAAATCCTAAGGCCAATCGTTAGAAGTGTGTGGAATAAACCTTGAATTTCTGTTTTTTTACGCATGGGCAGTTAGTTGTACGTTGCGTGCTCGAGAGTCGGCAAACCTTTTGACACTATTTGTTTTCTCTCCAGAAGGAAAAACGAAAAATATTGTACATTACAAGGCATTACAATAGTTATGGTCGAATTATTTAATCGTAATTTTATTTCATTATATGGTCGTATTGTAAACGGAAGATTTTGCCTCATTTTTTGTCATGAAGTACGTAACGTGTAACATTCGATATATGGAATTATTGATAATCCAACTGATTTGAATTTACCGGAAGTGTTACATTTTCTTAATCCGCGACTGTATGAAGCCGAGACAGGCTAAATAGTAAATCAAGTCTTTCAGGAATTTCGAAAATATACACGAAAAAAAATAAGGCGGTACGAAGTTCGCCGGGTCAGCTAGTTTCTAATAAAATGAAGTAAATCTGTCAACAACATTCTTGCCTCTTTTTTAGGTTGGTAGGTACCATTATTTGCCTAAATTTGTAATGATGAAAAGAAATAAAAAGATTTTTTAATAACTAAATAATAATAAGGTTGTGATGGTTTATACTATTTCTATGAATCATACTTTTAATTGCTAAGATGTATTAATAAGATAAGTAGAGATATGTTTAGTAAATTTTTCGATGTAGTTTATTAAATTTACCAAAGAACTTCCTTGTATTATGGATAAATGATTTAATTATTAATTTCATGTTTATGTTGTATCAGCGATATATTCCATACACCTATATGCGAATACATATTGCCCAAGTTTTGAATTCTGTGTAGTGGTATATTGAATCGTGCCCTGGTCGTAGTATTACTACAGTAAAACGGTAGTACTGACCTTGTGTGACCTGAAATGCGTGAAAGTGCGTTTGTGACTGCCCATGTCGTCCCTAGCAGCTAGCAGCATCATGTAGCGCAAATATTCTCAACCTTATCTGAAGTATTTTTTTTCAAGGCCTTTTATACAGGGTGTTAAGAGACGTACTTTAAAACCAGCGATTCCTGACAATTTTGGTCTCCGCTGACTTTTTTTGACCACTTTTTTTTTTTTTCAAAAATTTTTTCTTCAAAATCAAATTAAAAAAAATTTCTTCCTAACTTCATCACTGGTCACTCAGCCGAGAATCCGACCAACCCCTTACCCCGCCTCCAACTATCCAACACCTACCATTTTTTTTTATGTTTTTGTAGAAAAAATAATTTAAAAAAAAAACATCAAAATGTCACCGGAGACCAAAATTTCATTTACATCTTTTAATCCAAATAATGTCAGGAATCACTGGTTAAAGTAAGTCAAGTACGTCCCTTAACACCCTGTATACATATACTGGTGAGATTTGGCGTTATAAAATATGCAATACATTTTTACAATATGTGGCGTGCGAGTTGTTTGAAAAATGTGTGTATTGTGTATTTCATATAGTTTAGCAACCGGAAAGGAAGGAGGGCGGTGAGGGGAATCCGGGAGGGGGGAGGGGAACATAGGAGGGAGTTTACGGGATAGGGGAAGGTGGAAGTAGAACACGTGGCAGGAACGGGAGCGGGAACGGGGAGGCGCAGTAAAGGACATGCTGGGAGAAACTATTTTTTGTGCTAGTTTGCTAGTTTTAAATAAATACTCTGTTTTGTCATGGAACCAATTTATTTATTTGTTAGTTCCCCAAGAAGTGGGGAAAGAACACCGCTGGCCTGTCTGAGTGGTTGAGGCGAAATAGCAGATGTCAGGTCCGGTGGTTGGGAGTGTGGTTGCAGCTAAATGTACTTGAAGACCGTGGGGGCCCTGCGGAGCCGCAGCACCTCCCTGTGCAGCCCCCTCACGGCGCGCAGCACCCGGGACTCCAACAGACTCAGTTGTTCTGCCACTTCCTCTGAAATACGTCAACATACTATTAGTGAAAAGCTGATAAAAAAATTGTGAGAATCAACACAGTAGGCCCCGAGGAAAATAATCTCCCTCAGGGCCTATATCATATTTAGGATACAACGTGGAGGGTATTTTTAGGAAAGGAATGAGAGAAATTTCTTGGAAGGAAAGAGGTATGAGGGGTGGGTAAGAATCTTGGGGTTAGTGTGTCAATCCATTCCTCCCTTTGAAGTGCAAGACGTAGTCCTGCTAGAAAGGTTAAAAGGTCTACCTCAACCAATCTCCCGATCCAGCCTGCCACGCAGTTAGTGAGCAGAGCATTCACCGCCAAGACCCGAGTAAACCTCACCCCAGGAACCCGGGCACCCTTGCAAAGTCACTAACTATGGCAGAGTTGTTGATTATCCAGTAAACGATTCTCGGGCGGTATCGTAATTATCGTGTCACCACATTTACCACAGTACGATTACAACCCCTTTATGATGTTAATTCCTTTTTTAAACGACTTCAAAAAAGAGGAGGTTCTCAATTCGACTGTATTTTTTTTTTTTTTTTTATGTTTGTTAACTCAGAACTTTTGACTGGGTGAACCGATATTGATGATTCTTTTTTTATTTGAAAGCTGGTGCTTCCCGTGTGGTCTCATTTTAATTTGGTCTAGTTCCGACAATGGCATCTATGAGAAAACCATATAAGTCTTAAATTTGCATTAAGTATGTGCGCGACAAATGGACGAATAACTCAATATCACGCCAACCGATTTCGATGATTCTTTTTTTATTGGAAAGGATGTACTTCAAGGATAATTTGATGAGAGTTTGGTTAGGTTCTGATTATCGGATCCATGACAAATTAACGAAACTCGGCCGAATCTCTTAATTTGACCCTAACGTCGCTATGGTCAAATTATGTCTGTCTCATATGAGCAGCACGTTTAGTAGGTTTACCCATATTCAGAGAAATTAGTTAGTGTACTTCAGATTCACTAAAAATCAAAAAATAAACAAAAAAGTTAACAAAACAAAAAAACGACTTCAAAAAATGCACTAAAAAGTTAAAAAATAATTTCGTATTCTTCTACAACTTCATAATCAACTTACTTTTTCTAATCATCAATATGTAGGTACGATTGTTACTTTTGGAGTCGGTGTCAGTCAAGGTAGGTTTGTAACTACATATATAGTTATAGGTGAGATGTGTTTGTCTCAGCGACTTGACGAGGCGAGAGGCGAGAGCGGGGCCGCGGCGGTGCGGGGAGCTGTCAAGTGAACACCGACTCCAAAAATAACAATCGTACCTACATATTGATGATTAGAAAAAGTAAGTTGATTATGAAGTTGTAGAAGAATACGAAATTATTTTTTTACTTTTTAGTGCATTTTTTGAAGTCGTTTTTTTGTTTTGTTAAATTTTAATACTTAATGGTAATTTTTTTTCATTATAATTCAGTAGGAAGTTCAATACTCCTCATCAAGACCTGTGTATGGAGTATCTTGATGTACGGCTGCGAAACATGGTGCCTATCCGAAAGAGATAAACGGAGACTAAAGGCTTTTGAGATGTGGTCCTAAAGAAGACTATTAGGAATTTCCTGGAGAGACCACATTACAAATGAGGAGGTTCTCCACAGAATCGAAGGAGGAAGGCACCTGCTCAGGACCTTGTCCGAAAGGCGCGCAAGATGGATCGGCCATGTAATAAGACAAGAAGGCCTCTTGCATGCCATAATGGAGGGTATGACTCTGATATTTAACATCGTACGATTTGGTTGTTTGTGCTCCGCGTCAGACTCCACTCCCCAACTAACTTGACAAAATGTCATTCTCCACCGCCTACGTTGTTTCGTTTGTCTCGCGTCAGTTTCGCCTAGTTCGTGAAAACCACAAGTGCCTTTCCCAGTAAAGGATCATTCCACCACAGTCTCCGCTGTCTCACCCCAGTGTCTCGCAAAGAAACGTCCCGCCCACGGCCGCCCGCTATCGCCGCGCCCACAGTTTTTCCCGCCATTTCCAACCGCCATCGGCCAAACCAACCGTCTCCCAACTACAGTCTTCCCCGCCCCCGCCCTTTCCGACTCGTGCCCTCGTCTTCCCGCCCACCTCTTCGTTCTACCACTCACTCAACATTCAGTGCTTTCTCCCGCCAACATCTTCAGACAATCAGTGATTTTGAACTTTCGTGTCCCCCCCCCTTGTTATCCCCGTGTTTGCGGCTTGAGCTGATCCGCCTGAAAGACGAAGTAGGGCTCATCGCTCGCCAAAGAACAGCCCCGACACGAAACCATCACTGAACCACCCGCCAGTCCAGCATCACAGCCGAGCATCACACCATAGACCAGCTCCAGCGTGCCACACTCCTCCACGTAAGTCTTTTGTTTACTCGGTGTACAGATCCCTCCAAGTCGTAAATTCACTTACATCAAATCTTGCATTCAATCTTTCAAATTATAACGTCAAAACTCTCCCCCTGATCTCAACTACCATGGCTTCCCCCCTCACCCTCTCACCCAGCCCAATGTCAGTTGAAGAATATGATCGCCTCTCCCTCGAAATATCCAACTACTTCTACGACCACCCTGACCTTGACACCATTCCTCAAGATGAAAAAATTCGCATCTTCGAATTATTGCTACGTGCACACCACGCCCCTCCCCATGCCACTGGCCCCTACTACCCCTTCTGCCCCCCCAAGTCGCTCCAGCCTGATTCATGCATTGTCACTCCAACAAACCCCCCCCTCACCACCCCACTAACAGTTCTCCCCCCAGTTGCCCCCCATACTGACCGCCCTATAATTGCCCCCTCATCCGATCGCCCCCTGGCCGTTCCCCAAACTGATTACCCCCTCCCCGCCTCCCAAACCGATCTTTTCCTTAACATCCCCCAAACCGATCGCCCCATCACGGCTCCCCAAACCGATCGCCCTCTCATCGCCCCCCCAAACCGATCGCCCCATCGCTGCCCCCTGCACCAATCTCCCCCCCACCCACCAAACCGATCGCCCCCTCGCTGCCCCCCGCACCAGTCTCCCCCACACCGTCCCGAAAACCGTTCGCCCCCTCTCCGACGGCACTCCCAATGGCCCCCAATCAATTCGCCCCCCCTCTGTCCCCCAGACCGACCACTCCCTAACCACTCCCCAAATTGACCCTCCCCTACCCGCCTCCCAATCTGACCTCCCTCTCTCCGCCTTCAATACCGATCACCCTCCCAACGCATCCCTAACCGTCAGCGCCCCCATCGCCCCCCCATCCGACAGCGCCCCCTTCGCCCCTCTAACCGACAGCGACCCCACCGCCTCCCAATCCGTCCGCCCCCCCCACAGCTTCCCTAACCAACTACCCCCTCACCCCTAGTCCGCCAATCACCCCCCAATTCTTCGGCTCCCCCAACCCCCCCCCCCCCCCAAATCTCTTTTCTAACACCTAAACCATTCTCCCCAATTCTTCCCAACACCCTCGTCCAGATCAACGCAACCCCCACCCCACAACGTACTACCCCCCGACCAACCACTACCCCACTAAATTCCCCCTCCCCGCAAAGCCCCCCTACCCCTCCCCCCGCCCCTCAAATAGTGGTAACCACCCAGTTGTTCCCTCGCCCTGTAGTAAAAAAGAAATCAAATTTCAAAAAACTCCTCCGTAAAAATCCTCCCCCATATTGCAGCCATGTCCTTTGCAAATAAAAAAATAAAATAAAAATTTTTAAAAAATTAACAAACACTAAAATCTCTATTCTACAACCTTAATAAATTCATGATGAAAGAGGAAGGGGCCTTTTTTGGTCCGGAGCTCTGTATGCCAGTATATCAAAAGTCAAAAGTGGAGGGTATGACCGAGGGGGCAAACGCTAGGGGACGCCCACGCCGAGAGTACCTGGAGGACCTGCTGGTGGACGTGCGCTGCTCATCATATGCAGACTTCAAAAGAGCCGCACAAGACAGGGAAGAGTGGAAGAAACGAATAGATGAAATTGCTGCAAACCAATCCCACGATTGAAACCAGAGAGAGAGAGGTAGTTCAAGAACTTTTTTACTATCCATAATTAACTCACACAAACATGACAAAGTTGCCTCTAAAATAATGCAAAATTGAATTCTTAAATTACCTAAACATGATAATTTAAAACTAAAATAAATACAATAGCACATTTCCGTACTAGATATCTTCGCTACAACTTTTGATTAAAAATATATTATTCAGTTTAGATGAGTATTTTTTGGCTTCAAATCTAAATTTAAGATTTTTATTAATAAGGCCGCGCAAGGGTTCCTCTTAAATAATGTGAAATGTTGATACCACAACAACTCAACAAAGTGGCATTTCAACACTCCTTGAAAAATAGCCCGTAACCAAACCCAACGTAACCTATTCAATCAATATTTTTAATGACTTCTCAAAGGAGGAAGTTGTATTTTTTTTTTATTTTTTTTTTTTTATTTTATTATCAAGTTCTGCAAATTTTTTAGTATTTTATTTTTGTTACAGCTATTTCGGCTTACAAGGTCATTTTTAAATTGTGGTAAAACCACTTTGAAATGACTTATTTTTACTATTTTAAATGTCAATTTTTGAAGGTGTCTAAATTGATTACCAATTTGCAGAGAAATTCATTGAACGGAAATGAAATTGAAACGTGATTATTGATGTTCTAGTGAATAATCACGTTCCACTTAAGAGGAATATAAACGCTAGAAATATTTCGAATCTCATGCCTGCAAAATTTTAAAATCGAGCGTCTTTTTGCATGAGGTTAGAAAGCGAAAAAGTGGTTTTTATTTATTTTGTGCATAATTTTATAAGAACGAAAAAAAGTTAGAACATGGAAAACCTCAAAAATAGTCTTCGCCATAAAGGGGTATTTTTTAAAAATTGTTTCTCGTATTACTTCATAGTTAAGTCATGAAAAAATATTTTTTTTGGTGGTTTACGCTTATATTTTTTGTTTCGTAAATAATAAATTTATTGTAATTCCAATACATAGAAAAGCCAGTAAAAGCTTCGATTTATCCGTAGCATATTTTTTTATGTTCATACTGTAAGCCGATTCGTCGTAAAGATTAATCAAAATAGTATCTAAATAGGATTTCACGTATATATTCATCTTAAGATGGGCCCGCAACTCGAATTTCTACCGATTTCTTACATGTCTCCCTTAAACACGGTATGTTTTAAAGCTCTTAAAAATATATATGTTATTCTTGAAGATAATATCTAGACATTGCCTGCACCGAAACGCAAATAATATAAAATTCCCTCCATAGAAAAAAATCGCAAAGTATGCTCCAAAAATCATTATAAACACGTTTGTTTCAGTTAGGGAACGTACCCATACTACGTGACCAACTTTTTGCAATTTCCGCCGCTCATTTGTATGGAGCGTGACATTTTGAAGACCCCCCCCCCCCCTAAATGTGTCACGTAGTATGGGTACGTTCCCTTATTTTACAAGTTATGTGTATGAAAAAATTAACGGTGTTTCTTTAAATGCTGTTTAAGACAATGCCCGCGAGATTTTTGCTCTATTTTAAATGAGTTGTGTTTCATTAAACATTTTTGCAATTTTCGCATCGATTTTGTCGCTGTAAATGTTTGCGCTCTCCTCTAACATTCGTAATTTTAATTCAGAGCCTTAAATCAGTCGGTGATGAAACAAGCATAACGGTCATCAAATGATTCAAACTTTGACAGACCGAAATGGTTTTACTTACTAGCTTGGCAGGCTCCTATCATCCTGCGAGTGACAGTGGCTTTAGCTGCGAGTTGCCCGCTGTCTGTCTGCAGGCTGCACAAGGCGTGCTGCTCCTCGTACGGTCCATCCTCTGCACCTACTTCAAGCAATACAACAATGCCATTAAATACTGAACACCTCGGAAGTTTGCCCATTCTAGTCTTAGACAGCCACCCTATTGATAGACGACAAATTGATAGACGTGCCGTAACATAAAAACTTTTATTTTAATTATTGTATAAAAGTTACATATAATGGGAATGCATAACCGCTAAGCTACCGAAAGTAGCTTGTCAGCAGGAGATTAGTTCCGCAGATTAGTTAAAATAATACATGAAATAATCCTAAACGCATCAACGTGGCAAGAACATGCACATTTAACAACATATTAAGGCGGTACACAATCCTAATAATTTTAATACGCTCAAAACTCACATTTTAATCATTTCCGGCGAATCCGTAACTATAATAACTTTTTTATTTCCATGCCGCACAAGAATTGCAAGTTATTTATATATTAGATTAATTTGGGAGGCGGGAATGGGTACCGCCGCCCCGGGAACCTTTATTGGATAACCAACATATCTACCATAGGTCACCCCAAGTGGTTCGCTACGTTTGGTGATTTAGCAGGGGTGCCCGGGTTCATGGGGTGAGGTTTGTCTAGGTCTTGGAGGCGGATGACCAGGACATACTGAACCCCAGATTCCTACCCACCCCTTAAATCCTTTTCCTTCCCAGAACTCTCCTCTCCTTCCTTTCCTTAAAAAAACCCTCCACACAGCATCCTCAAAGATGACATAGGCCCTGAGGGAAATTATTTTCCTCAGGGCCTCCTGTGTGGAGCTCATGTAAAAAAAAATAATAAATAAAATAAAAACAGTACCTTACCATTAATATATTTTACGTACAACGATTTCAAAACTATATAACCCGTTTTTCAACTGTAAAGTTAGCGGTGTTGAAAATTGACATGCTAGCGGCATCTGTTGATTGGTTGAAGTAAACTCCGATTGTATATCGATCCATAAAATGTTGTGAGTCTCTGCTCGGGTTAGGAACCTGCTTTAACCACGAGTTAGGTAGACGCCATGTTTGTTCGGACTTTAGTATTGGTAAACACTTTCAAACGTCAAATGTGTAGTTTTTAATTCTATAAATGTGTGCAGTTTTTAGACTATAAAAATGCTAGCATCTGATTATTATTGTACTTTCCTACGCAAGTTTAAACAGTAAAACAACTGCCAGTGTTTGGCCCGGTGTATTATCCGTTAAAATACATTTATAACATGTCACAGTGAATAATAAAAAGTGAAGTTTTTTGCAAAAGGAGTTATTTATTTAAAAGGACCCTTACAATTTTAACAAGCGGTAAGCACCAGATTTTATTTTTTTAGACGATGAATTAATAATTTTGGGAGGACAACATGGAGACACATTTTAAGTATTTGTAGCACGTTCTTCAGAATTAATTAAAATCAACCCGGCAGAAAGGTCGAATCTCCAGGCCTGCTAAGGTGAATTCGACCGTACGTTCGTACAATACGCCGTGCCGCGGCGTATATTTGTTTATACGCTTTCTTCATTTACGTCGTTAAGATTCTCACATTATTTATCTTCTTCTTCTTTTCTTTGATACGGCAAATTCGACAGTAGGTCCCTCCAGTGCACGGGTCGCGAGTCGCAATTTGTATACACGATTTCTTTACATACGTCGTTAAGATTCTGAATATATTTTAGGGTATATTGTCGTCTTAACTATATATAAATAAATAAACATATCAGCCGAAGTCCCGAACTTTAAACGTAATTTTTGCCGATCAGACATAACGATTGTTCAGTTGATTTGTTAGACGTCTCCGAAAAACGAAATTAGAGTTAAGTGGCAGTTATTATATGTGTTAGTGAACCCTCTATCTGGTACAATACTCAGATTACTCATAAACACCACCAACATCAATTATAATGCAGAAAAACTTATAGTGAATTATAAAAAATCAAAATATCGTAGTTTTCTGGGTCAGTAGTAGGATATTCCAAAATGTAACGGACTGTTCTGCCTCTCGGTGATATTTTATGGGATATTTAATATGTAAAACACAGACACGTGTAAATAATATTTGATTTATGATGAGAATATTACTTTCCTCAATCTCAAAACTTAGTATTTTGAGATGTCTGACTAATCAACTGGACGATCTATATGTATTCTGTGACCTTCCTCTGGTTTTGAATGTCAAGTGTGTTAATTTTAATGTCCGACCGAAACAGGACTTTCTACCGAAACCGCAACCGATTCTTCGGTATTGTCTCAGTTTCGGCCGAAATCGAAACCGAAACCGAAACTTTCTTAGACACGTTAAAAATCCATTGTTTACTGAAATTTTACTTATTTTTTATAATTATACAGACAGTTACCACGTGTTAAATGAAATATTAAAAAAAAACAATATTAAGTATGTGAAAAAAAATATATTGCTGCTATAAAACAAAAAATCAAAACGTGTTAAGATTAAACGTCACGTACGTTATAATCTACGCTCTACGCATACACAGATGGCGCCAATTAAATTATTTTAGGTTTTAATACTTTTTGCACGTTTTGCTTTAAAATATTGCGGTAAATTAATTGTTCGCGCCCGTACATATTTAATATGGATATAAATAAATAGTTTTGTCCATAAACAAACTTTGAAGAAAGGCTGAAAAATACAATATTGGATTGAGTCACCGATACAAAATTGAATTTTTCAGCCTCTCTTGAAAGGTTTGGGTTTGTTTATGGACAAAACTATTTATTTATATTCATATTAAATATGGACGGGCGCAAACAATTAATTTACCTTAATATTTTAAAGCGTAACGTGCAAAAAGTGTTAAAAACCTAAAACAATTTAATTGGAGTCATCTGTGAATGCATAGATTATAACGTGTAATGCATAGATTATAATGTACGTGACGTTTAACCTTAACTACTTCTTGGAACAAAAATTTCTAACAAAATAATCAACACCTACATTATAAAAGAAGGACCTCATTAATGGAGTATTTTAATTTTAATTGCGTTTACAATCACAACTTGTGTTACACGTGCTAAATGATATTTAAAAAAAAAACAGTAATTGAAGTACGTGAAAAAACATATTTTTTTATGTTACTGCTATAAAACAAGCAAAAATTATATTTATCTTGCAAACATAAACTCGTAACACAATCACCCCGGACCGGCCGGCGAACTCAGCTGATGATCACAAACCCACCTGAAGTCAGCCGAACGACGCGCGATAATTCACGAACGCAGAGTTCGGAACGGCCGAAGGTTCGGCAGATTTTCTGCCGAAACCGAAACTGATGCTGAATCTAGATTTTTTGCCGAAACTTGCCGATACCGAACCTTCGGTCGGTCACTAGTAAAATTCATCAATCTCGAAATAATACTGTAGATCAGTGATTCCCAAAGTGGTCCAGGTGGACCCCCCAGGGGTCCATGGGAGACTCAACGGGGGTCTACGTTGGCGTGATAAAGAAATGGGGGTCCACAAGTTGTATGTGGGGGTCCACGAAAATTTATCTGGTTTCGATAGTAAAGAACAAAAGTGTTGGCTTGACTTTAACTATCAATTTAGGCCTTATTTAGGCAGATAATAAATAATACACTACTCAAAAAAATTAAGGGAGTAAAAAAATCCAATTTTTTCGGTGATTTTTGACAGGCTGTATTTCGGTGAAAAATGGTCGAATTGAGACTTTAAAAAAAGCAATTTGGAGCTTTAAGATTATAATTTTCATATTTTGGCAATTTTTTTTAGGCGCTGCGGTTCTCATGCAATCCTAATTTTTTGCTATTTTTTTTTCAGTTAGGCCGGCTTATGAATCAGATAGCCTTATTATGATAGGCTTAATGAATCAGACAGCAATTATTTCCTTTTTTTAAATCCTCCCTTAATTTTTTTGAGTAGTGTATTTTTAAAAGGTCAACGACTATTACTTGTAAAAACTTGCATATTCGATATTTAATTCTATTAAGGTGGGTAATGCAGGACTAGGTTTTTTTAATGATTTTCTTGAATTTTTTTGGCATGGTTGGCATGTGTATAATTTATTGAAACTTTGAGGTCATTTTATCATCTATTTAAGAAAATATTGTGAATTTTTCGAAGCATTTCCTCGGAAAATATGAAAATTATCAGCTGCTATACATCAAACGTCATCATCAGACGTAGCTTTTGTGTATATTTTGGAGGCCACAGTTTTCATCTCAAATCAATAGGGTTTTGAATTTAATTTAAGAACATGTGCCCCTTTTATGGAAACCTTGATTTTTGCCATTTTTTTGCAATTAAAAAATACTTTTGACAATGTTATTACTACGAATTTCGGTTCACATAGAGCAGCTCTATATAATTACTTATATAATTACTAACTATATAAATAAGGTATCTGCACATTTTTAAAATGTTTGATTCGGCACAAACACCCTCGTAATACCGGAACAAATTGAAATTATTATTTAAAACTTTGGAAACATATTCCTAAATACTAACAATTTATGAAATAAAAAAAATTGAAAAAATTGAGTCATCTACATGTATTTCCCCCCTCGGTTCTGTAATATATAATTTTAATAAATAGAACACAAGAAAATACACTATTTTTCTTTTTATTTATACCACTCCGAATTTAGGGTTGGAACTCAACCGCGACGCAAATTTCCAATGTTAGATCTAATCTTCACATTTTTGATCAGTTTTGGGAATACGGTAGAAATGTAGCAGCAGGGGGTCCACCGAAATCAGTAAAATTTTGAAAGGGGTCTACGAGAAAAATAAGTTTGGGAACCTCTGCGAAGATAAACCGTAAACAGGATTTATTAAGTTTGTCTTTCTTAAAAAAAACTTTTTTTTAAATTACCTTCGTTGGGAAGGGGTTTTCCAAAGCCTTTGTGGGGCGGAATGAGGTTGTCTTTCACCACTGGTGGCAACGGGGGCCTTGAGGGTAAGGGAGGCGCCCCGGGTGCCTCATGGTGAAAATCTGGAATCAGTGACATAATATATTATTGTCAAACTCGAAATAAATCATTTAACTATTTGGGTAGGAGTTCTTGATAGATAATATTAATTATTTTAATAATATCAAACAGTATTAATAGCCTTGCGTCTGTCGTTCACACGAGATTCACCAATACCTAGATACAAATGGAAGTGCTGCCATCTATATTATTAATACCTACGCTAAAAAGGTTACTTTTGTAATTCGGTTTCGAATTCAAGAATTCGTCAAAGGATGGCGCCACTTACATTAGCAGGCCGCATGAGGACGTGCCCCCTTAGGTATAAGTACTACGGAATTGTAGAAATATCTCTCCGGATATGGAATAATTGACGGTAATACTTAGAGTTGTGAATAATAGTATTACGTTGTTTATATTACAAATGACGTCATTCCCTGTCGCGGTTACTTTGTCCCATTGACTAGGTGACACTGAATCACATTAGATCCGAGAAACCGGCTTTTTTGCAACCAGTTTCTGTCTGATTTATAAAATGGTCACCAACACTCAAATTGCCAAACCAAATGCCGCCAGCAGGGCCTTGTTTGCTAGTTTTTTATAGCTTAGGTACTGTACCCGACTTAACACACATCATTGAGGAAACTTTATAAAGTTGTCTTATTTATGACGGTTAAATAAAAATACCTCCAAGAGCCCCAAGCATAAAACTTGGATCACAAATACGAAATTCTCAAAATTCTTTGTTGAATGGTTATACCAAACTTGTAAAGTTCCATGCTAAAGTAAAGCTTCAAGTGTATACCTAAAAGCTTAAAGCTTCATGTTTAAAGTTCCTAGCCTAAAGACACAACCTTAAAGCTAAAATTTTAAAGCAATAAACTTGAAGCAGGGCCGTAGCTGGGGGGGGGCATTATGGGGCAATGCCCTACCTTAAAATACCTGTGCCCTACCTTAAGAAATTCCATAGACTATGATAATATACTAGTAAACTGTTTGGTCATAGTTTGATATGGTTGAAAAAAATACTAACTAATAGTGTAGTATAGCGACATCTAACTAAACAGCTTCGAATTAACCAAGGAATCATATCATACTAATTCGTAATTCTGCCCGTAGATGGCATTGAAGTAAGTGGTGGGAGGCTGTGCGCGTATTGCAATCACTGCTTACGGGGAATTCCGAAACAGTTTGAAGATAATAATTTCTATGCGTCCTATTAGTCCCGAATTTCTATCGCTTTCTTACATATCTCCATTAAACATTTGAAATTTTTAAGCTCATAAAAAAATATGTATTATTTTTTAAGATAAAATCTAGAAGCGTTCCACGCCGAAACAAAATTATATAAAATTCCCTCGATAGAAAAAAAAATCGCAAAGTATGCTCCGAAAATTATTGTAAACTCGTTTGTTTCAGTTAGGAAACGTACCCATATTACGTGACCAACTTTTTGCAATTTTTAACCCCCCCCCCTCCACCCCGGTGACCAAAAACCTAAGTCCGTCGCCGCTCATTTGTACCAAGCGTGACATTTTGAAGACCCCCCCCCCCCCCCCCTAAACGTGTCACGTAGTATGGGTATGTCCCCTATTTTGCAAGTTATAGTTGTGAAAAAATTCACAATGTTTCTTTAAATGATACTTAAGATCCGTTCCACGAGATTTTTGCTCTATTTCAAACGAGTCGTATTTTATTAAACATTTTCGCAATTTTCGCATCTATTTTGTCGCTTTAAATGTTAGCGCGCTCCTCTAACATTGGTAATTTCATATCTCTCCATCTTCTTCTTTTTGAGCCCGGTTGCGGCGCCTTAACAGTCTAGGCTTAAAGCTCCGAGCTTAATGTTCTAGGCTTATAGCTTTAGGGTACGATCAGGTACAAAGCGGGTTTCGGTTTTCAGATTAACGGCGTTCAGTGCCCTGTTCCACCGGCGGCAGTTGACGCCGAGATGTGGACAAACAGAACGCGGATAAAACTTGCGCTACCTGCGCGGTAGCCTGACAGCAGCTGTCAGTTTTTACGAAATGTCGAGTTCGTAGACGAGGATTATTTACTCTTGGAGAATCCTTTCTTAAAATTAAGAAATGAAACAATGGTATTTGGTAATTGGTAACTTTAGATATGAAAAAAAACCTCAGGAGAACATGATAATATGTTAAGTACGTGCCTGAAAGAAATTCACTTGTGACATTTGAGGTTATTTCAAAATTTTATCTTTTTGATTTCATTCCATCACTTGTCAACAACATTTCTGGTGGTATGGAATGTATTTCTTTTATCCCAGATTGGCGATTGATTGAAAATAGCGGCAATTAACAGGTCGCTCATTTTGATATCAGATTCTGACCGGCGTCACCGGCGAGCAGGAATTAAGAATTCATTCCGGTAAAGCTTATCGGCGCCGCCTCGCGCGGACATAAATCTGAACCTGCCTTCACTATGTTCGGCCTGATACGTTGACATACAAACATTCTTGTCAGCACGCCTGCGCCAGTCGGCCGCCCATGCGCCGACTAATCAGAAAACCGAAACCCGCTTTGTACCTGATCGTACCCTTAAGCACAAAACTCTCAGTTTAAGGGTATTCCTTAAATATTTTTAGAAACTTTTCACCGATAGATGGTGCTATTTTCAATATCGTCTAATGAAACACTTTTAACACCTTATGCTTTTTAATATTGAGATGAATTATTGATTTGCGGCCGTATATAAGTAATATTAATCTGTATAAATTTTTTTGGTACCTAAAATTTCATAATCGAAGAAAACGGCTGAAAAATACACAATTTTATTGCAAAAAATACGTTCAAAAGACTTTTCTCACAGCTCCGCGCGCGTTGGTACAGAAACACATTTGCGAAAAAGAGTGAATGTCAAATATTATATGATATTTCGCACGGGTTGAAGAGAGACGGAAGAAAGAGGTTTGTTAAAAATCGGGCAATTCAGTAACTGAATCAACGCGTGGGGAGATTGATAAAAGGAGCCAGCTGTGAATAAAGGCATGTGTGCCGGGAGCTGGCGTTAACTGGACTCTTTTTTTAGAGGCCGCTTTTGCTAAATAGCTAAGGGCTCTCCTCTCGACGCGGCATAGAGTCCCTGCATGCATCTCGTTCTAGCGGCTCTTTAACAAACGAGACAGCGCTAGTTCGCGCAACCCATGCTCTCTGCGTGAAGCGTGTCGATGCCAAGCGATGTAGGTACATACCTACAAGCATTCTCTCGGTTGTTTGCTCGCAGATATTGTGTGAATAAGTCAAAAAGTTACATTTTTTCTTGTATTTCTGTGGGGCGCATTTATCAAACCAACGAAGTGGTTAGAATTGTCAGAAGGAGAAACAAATTAGTCGGGTGCTCAAGTCAGGATTTCTTTTGCTTCCCTTACAACAAAATACATAATAATATAGGTAGACATTGTGATGTTATTTTTGTGTCAACATCCTGCACTGCCGTGATATTTGAGTGACAAGACACTGCCTACAGTGTGCATATGAAGTCATTTTTCACATAAACAAAACTTTTTGTATTTTTTTAAATATATTTTATTTTCACAAATGATAAGCATGTCATGTTAAGAGAGATGAGGATTAAAAATAAAACTTTTTTTGTACAAATATCTTATACACGGTGTCCGTAAACCAGGGCTGGGCAAAATACATGCTTTGCTGTAATTGAAATACAAATTACAAAATACTTTTTCGCATGTATTTAAAATACGAAATACAAAATACTTTCAAGTCATGTATTTGAAATACAAAATACAGTATTTTAACCATTTTTTAATTTAAAATACAAAATACATTTGATTTTGGTAGAACCTTTGGTTGCAATAAATTGTCGTAACTGCCCTGTAATTGGTGAGTATTCATAAAAGCAAAGCTAAGCAGAGTGAAACAGAGACGTGCAAAAATTGATCAATCATATTGTTCAGAAGACACATCTCGTCTCCGCTCCACATTTAAAGTTTTGTGGTACAGGACTTAGGTGTTAGATAATAATAATAATTATTATTATAACACTAGCTGGTTCCCGGCATGCGTTGCAATGCCATATTAAAAGAAATAAATTGTTTCTCCCTGCATGTTCTTTCCCGTGCGTCCCCGTTCCCCTCCCGCATCCCCTTCCCCTCCCGCATTCCCCTTCCACCTTCCCCGTCTACCCACTCTCCCCTCCCGCTCCCCCGTCCCGCCAACCCCTCTCCCGCGTTCTTTATATTCACTCCCAGTACAATCAGTTTTCAAACAACTCGCGCGCCAGCTATTACAATTTTTTTGATTCAAATTTTCATTTTTCACATATCAAATATATTTTTTTTGTATATTATAAGAACATTAATCAAATCTGATACCTAACATGGGTAGGTAACTATTTAAAATATCTATAATTTCAAAAATCCATAGAAAATTCTTTTGTTACAAAAAAAAAACAGCTGCCTGCTAAATTCAATTTAAGTTAAAATAGTAGTTAAGTTTTTTGAAGTTATCCAATTTTCTGCTTAATTTTCTTAATTTTTCTATCCGTCAGAACCTTCTACAAAGTATTAGAAAACTTTTAAAAAAATCAATGAAATAGGTAAAGTCGTTCTGAAGTTATGGAGTGACCAGGGGAATCAAGGATTCATTTTTATATACATAGATAACATTTATATAGCGCAATTTTGTGTTATCTCACTTCAAGTGCGCTCTACAGTTAAAAATAATCTAGTATTCAGTCTAATTATTCATGTAGTGCTTGATCTAATACAACGATACAAAAATGTTCAATGCAAAGCAATGACAAGTATAATATAATTTGATTCAAAATGTACACTAACAGTGCTATTATAGCACAGGAATAATAACTAGCATGACATAAAAAAAGTACAGTACATTATAAAGCAATGATAAGAGAACTACAAATAATCATTAGTAAGAGTGCTATAGCACAGGAAAATAGGACAATATTCCAGGATAACGTTTTTGTCTATGTTTTATCTATGTATGTCAGTTTATTTTTCATTAGCAGTATTAAGATCGCTAAATGTATTTCAAAATGTATTTTGAAGCCATACGTATTTGAAATACAAATTACAAAATACCTTAGTAGCAGGTAATTGAAATACCAATTACAAAATACATTTTTAGGAAGTAATTGCAATACAAATACAAAATACGAATTTGTATTTCAAATACGTATTTCAATTACAAGTAATTCAAATACTGCCCAGTCCTACCGTAAACTAGTGGTAAAACTGGTGAATCTCCATCCCAAAAAACTTTTTTCGGTCTGAACACATCGATTTCTTATTTTCGGCAAGTAAACATTTACAGCCGGATGCACGCTTAGGTAAAGTACGCGGGTTTTGGCTTTCTGATTGGCATTGAGTTGGCGCGTGAGTGGCCGACTGGCACAGGAGCGCCGACAAAAGTGTGACATGTTTTTTTTAATGAAATACAAACTTTCCGAGTTTCGAAAAACCCCACAGTAATTAAAAATCTTCTATTATCATCACAGTAAGTGGAAATCGTTGCCTGGGTCGTGATGGAAGAATTAGCCAGCTGAGGAATTAAACTCACGACGCCTGGGTGGGAACCAGACGCAATGTTTACTCGGCAAGTGACCGGTCTTATTATTAACGTATGAGACCGTACATAGTAAAAGCAGGTTCAGATTTTTGCCTGCAAGACTTGTGTAGTGTATATGAGAAGTGTCAAAATGAATTGTTGTTTTTTACTCAAAATATTCAGAATTCGCAGACAATGGAGGAATAGAAATACCATCTACTATAATATTATTAAATCCCTACTTAAAATTTTAAATATGAACCCCCATGCCGGTCCTAGCGAATAAAAACTTCTGTCATGAATATCTGTTCTTATCGTTAATTTTTTCTGACAGTGAAGCATTTTTTTATTTACTTATTTCTTTAATTCTTTCCACGTATTCTGTCCATATTTCTGTTTTTTTTTATTTTTTTTTTATTGTAAGTTCCTTTTTCATTCAATGGCTGTTTTGTATGTTTTTCCGAAAGCTTGAATTGATCTACTTTATCCAATAATTAATTATCTTTGTCACTGAGAAGGTCCATAGTTTTTATCGTTCTGCCGCTTCTAGGTTTATTTCAGCAAAAAGTTTCTTCATCAATTTTTTTTCTATACACGATATTAGGCGATGTTTTAGATATTTAAGTAACTCGGCCGAATATGGAACTTTAGGTGATACAGTAATATTTTTACGAGATTTCAGCATTTTAATTTCTCTCTCTGAATCTGAATATTTGTTTACTTTATTTCCGCGCCAGTGTTTGTGAGAACTAAAAGGTATAATATAAAGGTATACAAAAATAAGCTATTATAACTTTTATAACTTTTTAATCTCTCTAATTAATACACACCAGTGAAAACCTATCATTGGTTCAATAACATATACATATGTAAATACACCTAAGTAAATAATGTAACTGTTGGTTTTCCAAATAAAATAAAATAAAATAAAAATAAAATTTTTGAGCAACATTAAATACGAACCACCCTATACCCATCGAGCGATATGGGTGATCGAACAAGCATAAAATTGTTGACAATTACTACACATAGGCAACTAACTGGCAGAGGAAGGACACAAGTAGACATGAGATCCTTGAGGTGTATGTGTGGTAAATCCGTGTATGATTGTTCTATAAGCGTCAAATAGATAATATTATAAAGTATGTGTTTAGGTACTAGGTACCCAGGTAGGTATATCAAGAAAGAATGCAAGACTAAAACCGGGATTCCACATGATTTATTTCATAAAATCTATGAGAAATATCCCTATTGAGAACCGGCTTTCTGTACAATAGAAACCCAAAATTGAATCGGCTTCAACTTTCGTTCTGTGAAATCTAACAATTTTTTCCGTTATTGTGATACCTACTAACATTATACCTAGTATAGGTAGTGTCTCTTGAGATCATTTTTCAATCAATCGGCGAATTAATTATTTGAGAACAAACAGTCGGAATAAAAGTAACTAACTAACTAACTACCATCACGCCTAGGGTTGCCATCTTCTAAAATAAAAAAGCCTGACTCTGCGCTCTGAAAGGCCGGACATTTTGCCGTAAAAGCCGGACGTACGTACATAATTTTGGACATAACTTTTATACATAATAATAAAAAATCTGTTACAAGTTACAGTTGTTTATTAATCACGCATTAACCAATTTAATAACAACAATCATTAATCAGTCTTATCCTTGTCTTCAGTACACATTTGTATAGGATATAATGTCAATAACAAAATACAAAATATTGAGTCTTCTGTCTGTAGACATACTAAACTTAAAAAACAAACAAAACATAACTTTTTTTCTGGTTAAACAGTTGACTAAAATTTTTCGTTTAATAGATATAAAATGAAACATATTTATTTTTGTGGACAAAAAACGAAAAACATAAATATTAAAATGAAATCTCGACTTCTCCAAATTATTCAAAAATTACAAAAATCTACCATTTTGTACATTTGGCGTTTCACCTACTTTATCCAAAACATCGTTTTCTTTGGAAATCATTTAATAAAATCCTTGACATGTCATTTTTAAATTATACATTGTGTACATCATCGTAGCAATTGTTTGCAATTTATTGCGTTCCTTGGTCCACTGGGTGTTTATTAAAGAGAAAACTCTTTGAAAGTAATATTCCGCCAATTTCAGAAGTTCGGAAGACAAAACCCGCGCGTACCGAAAAAGCCTAACAAAAGCCGGACAGGCCGGACATATAAATATTTAGCCGGACACGACCTAAAAAAGCCAAACATGTCCGGCTAAAGCCGGACCAGATGGCAACCCTAATCACGCCGTTTCTCCGCAGGGATAGGCAGAGAGGACGGACCGCCAAACAACTCGGTCTTGGCACACACTCTTTGCCTCACTCACATTCATACATCGTTTCATACATACTCTTCTATTATTCTGACTTTTGACATGGCCCGTCTCAAGTATCCGATTCACTTGATCGTGCCATGTCTTCATCGGGCGTCCCCGACTTCTTCTACCATTCACATTTGCATCATATATTCTTTTTACACTAAAGTAGAGATGTATGATCGCGTTTTCTTCCCATTCACTTTCAACTCTGACTCTACCCATCCTAGGTACCTAGGTATCAGCGACAAAACGGGGATAGATAATTAGTCAAAATTTAACAATACTATAATAATAATTATAAAATATTATAACCTAACTATAGAATGTACCTACAAAATGTGGATAATGAGTAAGATTAAGAAAGGGGCCCTTATATGGTTTGGGCATGTAGAGCGAATAAATGAAGAAAGTAGGTAGGTACCTAAGAAGGTAGGTACCTAGTGTAAGAAGAATATATATGACGTAAATGTGAATGGTAGAAGAAGTCGGGGATACACGAGGAAGACACGGCACGATCAAGTGAATCAGATAATTTACCTAGTCGGGTCATGTCAAAAGTCAGAATAACAGAAGTGTATGTATGAGACGATGTATGAATGTGAGTGAGGCAAAGAGTGTGTGCCAAGACCGAGTTGTTTGACCGAGTAATTCCTGTATTCCAATTCGCCGTGCTGACATTTCATCCCGTTTGCACTAAGTCTTGGATTCACTCTCTTCCCGGAATAGCTATGTTTCTTATAAAGGGCACGCCTCATTTTTATAGAATAACAATAATGCGCTGCACAAAATTTTGTTATTCTTGTAGGCAGTAAACTTCTTACTTACTTACTTACAGTAGTCTTCAAACTTCTAAACCCTTGGCAACAGACATAAATCAGAGAGAATAGTAGGTAACCAGCTCGATCTATGCATTTTATTGTTTAGCACGTCTCAATAACAAAATAACTAGGCAGGCGTCTAGTGATAGTTACAGATTTAAGAAAGTTCTAAATAATTACAGTCGCTGTCACCATAATTATATAGTTAACTGCGTGCCCTTAACCGCAAATGTTCTTTGCCCCAAGTAATACTGGAACATTCATAAAAAAGCAAAACGAACATTCTATCAGAATAACAAATCAAGCCACGCAAATTGGCATTTTTACTACAAATATACTGACCACTTTAACGCCGTAGGAATGGGTTGAAAGCGTGCACGTGAAACCAATGGCTCTCACATAGGTTTGTCTCCTTCTAATACAGATTAGTGCATTTTAGCTGGCGGTGTTTGCATAAAATAATTACTTTTGTTAATTTAATTACTTGGTTATTATTAGTGATAGAACAGTGAAATTTTGGTTCGCGGTAATGTCATTATTAGTATTATTTTTCGGCACTAAAATAAATAAAAGGTTATCTGTAGTTTTCAAATGCGGCTGAAAAATAGATTGTATGGGAATTGTCACATCTGTTTCACCTTAAGCATAAAAACCAGTTTAAAGTTCCAAGATTATAACTCATTGTTCCAAGTTTAACGCGCATATTTGGCGCCTGTCCAGGGTGGATTCAGCAATCAACACAACATTAACGTCCAGTTAATTCGACGCTGCAACGTGCATATCTCCAGTGTTGTGAGGATTGCATGAGTGAGATACGGCAGGCGTAAAAAATTCTTTATTAGAGCAAATTATTGTTCACGTAAATTATAATTTTGAAAGATCAGTCCAATTTAATTAAACAAATATGTTTTTTTGATTCCATGACCACTCAACAAAGCGACATTTCAGCACCCCTTTGAATAGTCATTAAAAATGATAAAAAATATCGAAATATGTGAAACCTTCGCCCTCACAATCTCATATCTCATGCGTGAGCTCATAATCAAAGCGGCCAATGCGGCAAGGTTTAATTCTTTCTCATTCTCTCGCAGGCTAAACCCTAAAGATGTAAGCGTTTGTCTCTTTTTAGTGTCGTTTCCGTTTCATCCTAGTTTTAAATCACAACGGCGCTAAAGTAGTTTCACTTCAAAAATAGCCCATAACCTGACCTAACGGAATTTAATTTTGGAGGTGGGTATGGGTACCGCCACCCCGGGAACTTTTATTGGATAACCAACACCTCTGCCATAGGTCACCCCAAGTGGTTCGCTGCGTTTGGTGATTTAGCAGGGTGCCCGGGTTCATGGGGTGAGGTTTGTCTAGGTATTGGAGGTGGATGACCAGGACACACTGAACCCCAGATTCCTACCCACCCCTTAAACCCTTTTCCTTCCCAGAACTCTCCTTCTTCCTAAAAAAAACCCTCCACACAGCATCCTTAAAGATGACATAGGCCCTGAGGAAAATAATTTCCCTCCTCTTGTGTAGAGCTTATGTAAAAAAAATATATATATCATAACCTATTTAACCAAGTTTTTTTCATCACTTTTAATGAAATTTCAAAGAAGTTATGAAGTTGTACATTGTTGAGTTTTCCGATCACCGTTTTTCTCACCTCTTCAGAATTAAGTGCTCCTGGTAGATTTTACATTTTCATTTCAAGTTTGACAAAAATTATCACTTCAGCATTTTGTGCTCCGGCTGGAAATAATGTTTTTTTTCTTCATATTTCCTAGCCATATAAAACCTCGCAATCTTACAAAGTGACATAGAAATTCACTAAAAATCTATATATATATTTTTTTTGTGGAATTAGGACAATAGGCCACTTGCATCAATTTTTTTCCGGTTTGGGCAAATATTCTAAGACATTCTGTATTTTTATTTTTTTTATTATTTATTAACCATTAACATTACAATATATACAATATACCTACATATACATTTTTTTTTTGGTATATGCCACCTCACTAGGCTGAGCCTGTTCCGAGATGGCAGGAATTTAATCTAATTTTGATATCTTAATCTTGGAAGGTAAAAAATTTAATTTTAATTAAAATAGATAAATGGAATAGAAGTATAAAGAAATGAAAAAAAAAGAGATGAGATAAATAGAAAAAGATGAAAGAAAGAAATGAAAATAATTAAGAGGAAAAGAGAAAAAATACAGTGTGTTGTTGTATTTTTTTTTACATTAACTCCACACAGGAGGCCCAGAGGAAAATAACTTCCCTCAGGGCCTATGTCATCTTTGAAGATGCTGTGTGGAGGGTCTTTTTGAAGAAAGGAAGGAGTGAACACGGGTCTTGAAGAGACCTATGTTGTAGGAGGGAGGAAACACAGAGGCCGGCAAATCGTTCCACAGCCGAGCCGTTGAACTCAAGAACGAGTCATAGAAACGACCCGTTCTCATGTGACTAATGTCAACCGTGTACAAATGTTGGGCGCGTGTTTGGCGTGTTTCCCGACTATGCACCGGTGCCGAGGGGATCAATGACGCTAGTTCCTCGGAGCATCTTCCATTGTAATACCGGTAGAACAAAGACAGCATTCCCACCTGACGCCTGTGCTCTAAAGATTGCAGTCCGTCTGTTAAGATGGGAGAATCTATCAAACGGACTGCCCGTTTCTGCACAGATTCAAGGGTTTTTTTTTTTAGGTATTTTGGAGCTCCAGACCAGAGGTGGCTGCCAAATTCAACCGTGGGGCGCACTTGCGATTTGTACAGGGTTAGCAGTTGTGTACTATTAAAGTATCTGCGGGCCCTGTACAGTACGCCCAGTTTCTGAGAGGCTAACTTAACTCTGGTTTCGATGGATCCCCCGTACGTGAGCTGGTCACTTAGAGTTACACCAAGTTCCTTGATCCATCTTATTGATCATAAATCATTATAATTTTCAACGTCTATATTACTAAATCCAATGTAATATACTTGTACTTATAAATTATAAAAATAATAAGAATATTATAAAATTTGATTTTGTTAAAATCAACACCATCACCATTATACTTCTAAAACAAGTACGGACAGCGTAGAATGTACGGGGTTCTCTTCACAACAACTGTCAAAAAGTCAAACCAAATGATAAGTTCGCAGAGAACACAATAAATCTAGTGAACGTTAAATGTCAAATTCTAAAATTCGCCTGAAATCAAATTGTTGCCATATAAAAAAAGTAAATCAGTGTGGAATTTTACAAAATTATTAGGAACATTTTCGGAGACGGGACATTTTCATGTAGTGACGTCACGAGCCCAAATAATGGATTTATTTATTATATTTAAACTGTACATTTCTAAAAATTTTTGCTAACATTTTCGTAATCTTAAATAAAAAAATCTATCCACCCGATTTTTTACAAGTCGTTATGAAATCCATGCAAGTGGCCTATTGTTTCACCAGGAGACTTATACGTATAAAATAATCAGTGGTTCTCAAACCTTTAGAGTAATAAAGCGGTGTTCCTCCGGAGAGTACTGCCAGGAAGAGAATGGCGCAAAACGGTGTCAATATCACCTTGGTCATTGTCACTGGACTCGGATATAATTATCACTCAAGACGAAGTTATTTTTTTTCACTGGGAACGTGGATATTTGTCACTGGGAACGTGGTTACTTGTCACTGGGAACGTGGATATTTGTCACTAGGAGTGTGGTTATTTGTCACTAGAAACGTGGTTATTTGTCACTGGAAACGTGGTTATTTTTCACTGGAAATGTAGTAATTTGTCACTGGGAACGGGGATGTTTATCACCGGGAAAGTGGTTATTTGTCACTGGGAACGTGATTTTTTGTCACTGGAAACGTAGTTATTTGTCATTGGAAACGTGGTTATTTGTCACTGGGAACGGGAAAATTTGTCATTGAGCGGTGGAATAATTGTCTTCTTCAAACACAGCAAACTTATTTTGTGGTGGATACCTACCATTTTAATTCAAAATTAATAGATTACTTAGTTATCCACGTTTATTGTTTAAAAAAACCACATGTTTCGGAAGCCTTCATCAGGGTTTACTTAAAACATTTTAGGGTTTACTTAAACACCTTTAATTAACCTTGATGAAGTAAGCTTTGCTTACAAAATATGTTGATTTTTTAAACAATAAACGAGGTTTAAACTAAGGATGAGTTGTTTAAAAAAATTTTAACAACATCATATTTTTCAAGTTAACTTTCACGCTCTGTGTAAGTTGCAGTTGCTTCATAAAACTGAGATAATCACAGAACTTGAATAGAACTTTGACAAAACGTGAAAATTAACTTCAAATATTTTTATTTATTTTGACTTCAAATTACAATAAATCACTATCACTGGAAACTTTAATGTTTATCACTGAAAACGGAGATTTTGTCACGGAAAAAATGATATTATCCACTTGTCGCTGAAAACGAAGATATGGAGACAGAAATATCAGATACATCATATCACATGGATTATGTCACTTTAAAATTTTAATGCTATTCGAAGTTACTGCTGTAATACAGGGATATACTTGGAATGGGAATATTTATTTGTCACTGAATACAATGATAATACAATATATCACTTAGGTACTGCTGAATTTAGATCCTTAACAGGAATCTTGAGTGTCCCGAAAATGCCTATAAAACTTAAAGGAAAGATATACCATACATAGATATACAGTAAGTAAATGCTGGACCATGTATAACTCCTAATCTAGGCAACTCGAAACAGCAGAAATGCGAATGCTCAGATACTCAGATGGTCGGCAGGAATATCACTAAAAGATAAGATTAAAGGTTCACGCATTCGTGGTAGCCTGGGACATAACAGTAAGCTGGAGGAACGATAGTTGAGATGGTACGGGCACATAAAAGAAGGAGACTATCAGATCGCACAGTGAAGTAGGCAATGTCTATGAAGCTTTATCGACAGTCTTCCAGAGGAAGACCAAAGAACTCCTGGATTACTCATTGCTTCAAAATATTACAGAAAAACGGCCTGGATGAAAGCGATACCCAGAACTGAAGAAGATTCCCAGAACTGCGAACCAGAAGACTACCTCGGCAATGCGTTCGGACAGCGCAAGGAAGAAGAGAATACGAGGACATCTGTCCACGGAGACGGGACCTATAACCGGAGCAAAAATATCTATCCAATGGGCACAAGAATTGTAAAAATGTCGCTTAGATACTAAAAGATATTTGTCACCGAAAACGGAAGATATTTGTCACTGAATTCGAAGATACATTTCACGTCCTTCCGAATATTACTATCTTTTTTCTGATACTAAGATGAACGTGGATTACTGTCGAACTACATTGAGACACAATAGACGAAGTCACATGTCTCTGACTGGACTAGAGAATATTAATTTATGTTTTAAGGAATATACCTATGAACCCATGTCATTGGATACAAAGTAATAATTTTGTTGTCACGTATGACAGGACACGGTGATTTAATAATGGAATATAATAATACGTCACGGGTTACTGGACATAGAAGTGTTTGTCACGTTTGAATGGGTACAGAGATATCTATCAATTCTGATCATCGATATATTAACTATAGATAAGCCCTCCCATACCCAATTCCAATCCCAAAGTGACACCACCTACGAGTAATTTCATAATACAACTACCCATCGAATTCATTGCATCTCTCGCGTGACGTAGTTGTTTTACTAGGAAGAAATTAAACATTTTTTTATCAATTGTTACTTTTCTCGATACGCTGCCTCGAATTCATATATTATGTACATATTTTTTTAGATATTCATATAACTGGTTAAATTGTTAATAATAAAGTCCGCGATAGCCCATATCTAAAATATTTCTAACTGCCTGAAATTTGTGTTTTGAAAATGATCTTCACAAAGCTAGTAATTCCGTTACCGGGAACTTGCTGGAAAACAAATTAGCTCCACGCAGACCAACTAAAGGTACAAACCAATGCTTCTTGCGAGCTTTTGACTGTGAGATAATGGACTTTCTTTTTGATAAATATTTTCGTAAACCAATATTTTTGGTTTCGGTGTCATTTTTAAGACTCACACGCCCTGTCTAGATATACTTGGTCGAAGATTCTGATCAATAAATACGAGGATGTGTCATTGAATATTGGAAAACTGAAATATATTTCTTTATATTAGCTCCACACAGGAGGCCCTGAGGAAAATAATTCCCCTCCGGGTCCAAATCATCTTTAGGGATTTTGTGTGAAGTGTCTTTTTAGAAAAGGAAGAAGTGGAAGTTCTGGGAAGGAAAATATATAGGGGTTAGGAGGAATCTGGGGATCAGTGTATCCAGGAGTAATGGACGTATGAATCCAACCTTCCTACTGCGGTGCATGGCGATGTTTCGAGAGAGTTCCGCTGGAGAGATCAAATGTCTCTCATAACTTTCAACTAGTCTCTCCTGATCCGGCCTGTCACGCAGTTGGTGGGCAGACACATGTCCGCCAAGATCAGACAAACCTCACCCCGTATGAATCCATCACTCATACTGCGGTGCAAGGCGATGAGAGTCCTGCTGGTGAGATCAAAAAAGGTCTTCCTCAACCAGCCTCTACCGATCCGGCCTGCCTTGCAGTTGTTGGGCATACTCATCCACTACCAAGATCCAGACAAACCTCACCCCGATGAGTCCTCACCACCTGAATCCAACCCTCATACTGCGGTGCAAGGCAATGTTCCGAATGAACCCTGCTAGAGAGATCCTAAGGTCTCCTTCAATCAGTCTCTCCCGATCCGGCCTGCCTTGCAGTTGATGGGCCAAGACCCGGAAAAATCTCACCCTACCAACCCGGGCACCCCTAAGAGTCACCAAACTTAGCAAACCACTCGGGGTGACCTATGAGAGAGGTGTTGGTCAAACAATAAATGGTTCCCTTGGTACAGCGCCCTAATTTAGCGCCGTAATTTTTCGCAAAAACGGCGCTAAGTCATCCAAATATAATTTTTTATTATTATTATTCCCGGAGCAGCGGTACTGTGTATGTTACATATTGTGCTACGGATTATATCACTTAAAACTTTACACGGAAACATGGACTAGTGTAACTAAACGGTATCGTGCGTTTTCATCCTCCGAAAAAATATCCTCCAACTAAATATTCTCCGACAAAAAATCCTCCAACAAAATATCCTCCAACAAAATATCCTCCAACAAAATATCCTCCAACAAAATATCCTCCAACTAAATATCCTCCAACTAAATATTATCCGACAAAGTATCTTCCGACAAAATATTCTCCAACAAAATATCCTCCAACAAAATATTCTCCGACAAAATATCCCCCAACTAAATAGTCTCC
This sequence comes from Limnephilus marmoratus, assembly GCA_917880885.1. Lineage (NCBI taxonomy): Eukaryota > Metazoa > Arthropoda > Insecta > Trichoptera > Limnephilidae > Limnephilus > Limnephilus marmoratus. Next base: position 8,247,473 of record OU862927.1, on the reverse strand, counting down.
GACAAAATATCCCCCAACTAAATAGTCTCCGACAAAATATCCTCCAACTAAATATTCTCCGACAAAATATCCTCCAACAAAATATCCTCCAACAAAATATCCTCCTACTAAATATTCTCCGACAAAATATCCTCCAACAAAATATCCTCCTACTAAATATTCTCCGACAAAATATCCTCCAACAAAATATCCTCCTACTAAATATTCTCCGACAAAATATCCTCCAACAAAATATCCTCCTACTAAATATTCTCCGACAAAATATCCTCCAACAAAATATCCTCCTACTAAATATTCTCCGACAAAATATCCTCCAACAAAATATCCTCCTACTAAATATTCTCCGACAAAATATCCTCCAACAAAATATCCTCTGACAAAATATCCCTCGACATAATATCCCAAGGACAAAATGAACTTACACCCATTACGCTGAATTCCTTTTTTATAGGTTAGGTTAGGTTTTAGCAGATATTTTGTGGGGGATGTTTTGTCCGAAGGATATTTTATCGGGGATATTTTGTTGGGGGATGAATAGTCGCGGTACCAACTAAACACATAGATTATTGTCACAGAACACGGGGAAATGTTACAGAATGCTCTAAAAGGAGATATTTGACCCATGTTATATAGAAGTTTTTGTCACAGAACTTGGGGTTTTTGTCAAAGGTCAAAGTAAGTTTTGTCACAGAACATAGGGGTTTTTTTGGTCACAGAACATAGGGTTTTTGGTCACAAAACATAGGGTTTTTGTCACAGAACATAGTGTTTTTAGTCACAGAGCATAGGGATTTTTGTCCCAGAACATAGGGTTTTTTGTTACGGAACATAGGGGTTTTTGTCAAAGAACATAGGGGTTTTTGTCAAAGAACGAAGGGGTCTTTGTCACAGAACATAGGGGTTTTTTTGTCACAGAACATAGGGGGTTTTGTCACAGAACACAGGGGTTATTGTCACAGAACATAGGGGCTTTTTTCACAGAACATAGAACACAGCGTCATTATACACCATCACTCGATCGATACTAGATGTTTTACACAAGATACTGGATAATTTTCACTATTCAATATGATTTTGTCTGTATTCTGAACGCTCGAATTATATTTATGGATTACATTAATGACGTGTATTGTATCTGAACTCTAGCAGTTATATTTGTCACTGGAATCTGTGCCACTACTCACTAGAAACTAGAACCAGACAATGTGATATCTGGCACTGCTTTGAGATGGTGTTATAATATTATGTGTTGAATTTGCCAGTCTGTTAGGAAAGATTTCGTCAATAAAAGTATAATAAAACATTTTCCATCTCCTCCAGATCAGGCCCAGGGTCTAGAAGGAGATGGGTGTTCCCCGTTGACACACTTAAAGTCAAATAAACGCTCTATTAAAGTTAAAGATGATTTGTCAACCCACTCTGGACGCAGATCGTCAACCTAAAAGAGATCCCAACCATTGACGTAGGGTATAACTTGGTCGAAGATCCCAACAGAAAGAAACAACAATTTTATATTTTAAAAAAAGTATGCAGTTTGTGAACTGCACACTTTATATATGGTAGAAATGAAACCTTCAGAAAACTGGGAGTGAAAAAAATCCATTTGGGAGGCGCAAATGGGTACCGCCGCCCCGGGAACCTTTATTGGATAACCAATACCTCTGCCATAGGTCACCCCAAGTGGTTCGCTACGTTTGGTGATTTAGCGGGGGTGCCCGGGTTCATGGGGTGAGGTTTGTCTAGGTCTAAGAGGCGAATGACCAGGACACACTGAACCTCAGATTCCTACCCACCCGTTTAATCCCTTTCCTTCCCAAAACTCTCCTCTCCTTCCTTTCCTTTAAAAAAAACCTCCACGCAACATCCCCAAAGATGACATAAGCCCTGATGGAAATTACTTTCCCCAGGGCCTCCTGTGTGGAGCTCATGTAAAAAAAAAACAAACAAACAGAGTAGACAAGAGTGGGGAGGCCACGAAGTACCGCACAAAGAGGAGACCAATTATTATATCTTTCTCTCGCAGGCTAAATCCTATAGATGTATGTGTTTGTCTCTTTTTAGTGTTGCTTTTTCGTTTCATCGAGTTTCAAATCACAACGATGCTAAAGATTATGCAAGAGGTATTGAAATTGATGATAATCTCCGATGGAACGCACACATTGAAGTAATCACAAAAAACTCACCAGGTACATTTACTTCTTTAGAGCCATCCGTAACATCCTCAACATAAACGACATTAAGAAAGTGTACTACGCTTTATGTCAATCACAAATAGAGTACGGGATAACTGGATGGGGATCTGCCTTGAGCACTCACATGGACCGGCTCAATATAGCCCAAAAAGGTGTACTAAAGGCAATTTTGAAATTACCGGTTAGAACTCCGACAGAAGAATAGGCCACTTGCATGGATTTCATAACGACTTGGAAAAAATCATGTGGATAGATCTTTTTACTAAGATTAAGAAAATGTTAGTAAAATTGTTTAGAAATGTACAGTTTTTGTTATTTTTAAATAAATAAATCCATTATTTAGGCTCGTGACGTCACTACATGAAAATGTCCAGTCTCCGAAAATGTTCCAATTATTTTTTTAAAATTCCACATTGATTTTTTTTTTATATGGCATCACTTTGATTTCAGGCGAATTTTTGAATTCGTTCACTAGATTTATTGTTTGTTCTCTGCGAACTTATCATTTGGTTTCACTTTTTGACAGATGCTCTGAAGAGAACCCCGTACTTTTAATGATCTACGGGGTTCTCTTCAGAACGTGCAGACGATGTCGGTACGTGTTTTAGAGGTATAATAATTATGGTGCTGATTTTAACAAAATTATATTTTATAATATTCTTATTATTATTATAATTTACAAGTACAAGTATATTACATTGAATTTAGTAATATAGACGCTGTTCATTATAATGATTTATGGTCAATAAGATGGATCAAGGAAAAAAAATATTTATGAGATGTAATATTTTTGGTATGCCTCGTTATTCTCCTGTGCCATTTGTGTGGAAAACGTTATTTTTTTTTAAATGATTTTCGGCTATGTAATTATCGTTTTTTCACACCTATAAAATTATGTCCCGTCTTTCCGGTTTATAAAAAATGGTCTGATTTATCGGATTGAAATTTTCAAAAAATCCCCAGGGTTTCAAAAATACGATTAAAAAATAAATAAAAAATACAGAATGTCTTAGAATATTTGCCTAAACCGGAAAAAAAATTTAAAAAAATTGATGCAAGTGGCCTATTGTTTCAAAGCATTCAAGTCTACAACATACAAAAAATATTTTATTTAAAATTAAAAAAAACATATCAGAATACTCCACTGTCCAACATAGATACACAACCAGGGCAATAAACCAAAATATTCTAGCTACAGCCAGTTTGAAAACATCTTTTGGACAAAGAAATATGAAATTCAATGCGACAAAACTATACAACGCTCTACCAACTCAAACAAAAAAAATAACAGAAATAAATAAATTTAAAACAAAAGTAAAAATATGGTTGAGAGAACAAACTGAAAATGAACTATCAAACATACTGAAGACCATGTAAAGACAACTGGATACTAAATACAAATATGGAAAAACTACAGGCCGCCTCAGAACAGGAAACCCTAGTGAGGAGGACTGTGAAAAAAAAACTTTTTAATACCTTAATATATTATAATTTATAAATACATTATATACGAATTTTGCTATATAGATACTAAAAAAAAAAAAAAATTTCACTTCAATAGGCCTTCTCGACAAATGTTCCCATTGGCCGCGGTTCGTTGCCATTTATCTTCAGTTGACTTGCACGCATTTTATCTTTTCTCGTATATCCTCTTTTTCCTCAGTATGCCTCTAGGGCTGACCTAACAGTGTATCTCCCGACAGACAAATTATAATTTTTTCTGTAATTATTTACCATCTCAAAACAGCAATCGACATCAAAAATACCTTTAAGGGCCATTAACCTAACAGCGGCCGAGAATTTAAATTTCATCGAAAGACGTTCTTACGATCGTACAGGGCGGTTCCAATGAGAAAGGTTAATTATTCTCCGTACCAGCTTTTTTAAGTAATAACTCAATATTGATTTTATTTCATTCAAAATTTGATTTAATTTATACCTACATTCAAAAATGCTGAAATGCGCGTTAAAACTATTAAAATTAGGTACATTTTAATAGTTTATATAATTATAATTTTTCACTAATGTCTAAGCAAAATAAGAATGCAAAAAATTCTTAAATATATTAGTTTGTAAGACCGTAAATAAATAGATAAACTGGAGTATTTTCGTCACAAAATACATGCGCGGATCTTTTTTAATGTTTTTATGTAAACTAAAATTATAATTCTGAAAAGTACCTACGAGTAGCTTTCCCAGATAATGTATTGATTTATTTTACTGCATGATTACATGATTTGAAATGTGTGTTGTATAATGCAAAATTTCGTTTGAAAAATCTGCCAACGACCTTTGGTAAAACCATATTATACTAAAAATAAACATATTTTCTCATAATTTAAAACATGACTTTACTGGATACAAACAAAAATTTTAACAAAACAAAAAAACGACTTCAAAAAATGCACTAAAAAGTTAAAAAATAATTTCGTATTCTTCTACAACTTTATAATCAACTTACTTTTTCTACTCATCAATATGTAGGTACGGTTGTTATTTTTGGAGTCGGTGTCAGCCAAGGTAGGTTTGTAACTAATACATAGTTATAGGTGAGATGTGCTTGTGTCGCACGCGCAACTTGTGAACACGCCGGGCCGGGTACCTTGGCTGACACCGACTTCAAAAATAACAATCGTACCTACATATTGATGAGTAGAAAAAGTAAGTTGATTATTAAGTTGTAGAAGTATACGAAATTATTTTTTTACTTTTTCGTGCATTTTTTTAAGTCGTTTTTTTGTTTTGTTAAAATTTTTGTTTATTTTTTTTATTTTTAGTGAATCTGAAGCTAACTAATTCGATTAAGATTCGGCCGAGTATCGCAAATTTGCTCTTAAGAATTGGAGAGTTCCGTTACTTTGTCATGGATCCCATAATCAGAACCTAACCAAACTCTCATCAAACTACCCTTGAAGTACATTCTTTCCAATAAAAAAACAATGATCGAAATCGGTTGGCGTGATATTGAGTTATTCGTCTATTTGTCGCGCACATACTTGACGCAAATTTAAGACTTATATGATTTTCTCATGGATGCCATTGTCAGAACTGGACCAAATTAAAATGGGACCACATGGGAAGCACCAGCTTTTAAATAAAAAAAAGAATCATTAATATCGGTTCACCCAGTCGAAAGTTCTGAGGTAACAAACATAAAAAAAAAAAAATACAGTCGAATTGAGAACCTCCTCCTTTTCGAAGTCGTTTAAAAAGAACAATATTTCCAAATCAATTTATACCTTTTTTGTGGAAAATTGTCAATACGGCTGGAATTTTATTTAAAAATGACATATTTCCGGTCGTGTCAGGTTATTCCCTCTTAATAATACGTCGGTATGGATATCAAACGAATTTATTAACAGTGTCGATTTTTTGTATTTACACCTGCTCTACACAGTGTAGAGACAAGTAGTTTTATACTTGACGCATTCGAATGAAAATATTATGTTTTATAATTTTGGTATTTGGTAGGCGGAAATTCCTCATTTTTTTTTTTTTACCGCACAAGAATCTCAACTGCTCCCGTCTGGAGCCAGTGAGACTATGGCATCCCCAATTGGGGTATGTTGTGAGGCTGAAGGTAGTGGGGAGGGGAAGAGGAAGGTTGGGAAGTACCTGGCTATTCAGATCTGGTCACTAAACACGGCTAAAGCCATTTTCGAGCAACGTTTCAATTCTGAATGGTGGTCTTACACCAGGGATGATAGTATCTTCCACTCTGGAACATGCCGCAAATATACTATATATTATTTTAAATGAATTAATTGTGAAATAACACAAATTAATCAAATAAAATTTATTTGCGCATGCCGGGTTCTAACCCGCGACCTCCGGATTGTGAATCAAGAGTCTTACCCACTGGACTACGGAGGTCGTCATATTCGTTTATTATATTCGTTTTAGACTGTCGAATTTCTAAATATTTTGATAATTCCAGTAATCTAATTACTTTGGGTTTGTAGCTCACTTCAATGATGATTAGGGAAAACTTTCGCTAATCATTAAACCAAAGTAATTAGCTTACTGGAATTACCAAAATATTTGGAAATTCGACAGTCTAAAACGACTTATCAACTAATATAATTATTAAAATTGATTAAAATCCTTGTAGACCACCCCTCTCCCCCTCCCCCATATGTTATGTATATAAACCGTAGACTAAGAATTATTTGTAACAGTCTGAAGATGGCTCTAAAGAGCTGAAACCGGTTACGGTCAAATAAAATAAAGTTTTATATTCGTTTTATTGTAATATATTATAATGGAATTCCACCATGAATTATCACTCCCAAAAATAGAAATGTCTTAAGGGGTGTCAATTTTCAAAGGATTTCAATTTTTTTTGGTACATTAAAAAAAAATTGAAAAATATTTTTTTCTCGAGTCATGAGCAGGCCCACCCACTAGTACCCGCTTATCGTTGAATTTTGGGACACGTTGTATAATCGTTTCCAACCTTGAGCGCACGTAATTTTTTGCGCCTTGGGTTTGGAAATTTTCCGCTCTCTTTCAAAAAATCATTATATCTGGATCAAATATAGATCCCCCTACAGTCAGCGCCGGATCTGCCATACGTTCAAAAACGTGCAAAAACCTGGCGCCAACTCCGAAGGGGCGCCGTGAGAAAATAAATATTGTATTCAAATTTAGTTTTAATATTCCCTGAATCGTTTAAAAATTACCCATAGTGCGAAATAATTATTACGCTCTAGCAACACTTTCCAAAGAAACAGAATGCGCACGCATAAGGTTGGTATCAACGGCTTACGAATTTATAGTCAGTTACAGAATTTTTTTACAAATTCCATATATTTAGTTTAAACGTAAGATCTATTTTTCCATGTATATTTTACCGTCTTTTACGACAAATGGGTGCGATCCAAATTCAATAACCAATCACAGCGCGGTATTTTTGTTCTAGAGAACAAACAAACCGACTTACGCCTTTCAAAATGCTGTCAATTTTAGTTAGCGTACGCTCGCTATTGTTTTATTTTGTACGATTTAAGTCTCTAGGAGAAGGTAGTTAAAGACCATTTTCTTATAAAATCTTCAGTAAATTCCATTAACAAAAACATCGCACGGTTTGCAGGATTTGCATGTTGCAACGTGTTACGTGTTGACAGTTTCATCCATAGATGTATATAATCATTGATTTGACATATTATTTGAAGTTCGTTAAATGTATAATTAATATCTATTAGATTTGTTATTTTACGGTGTCAGTGTAAGCGTCTTTCGTAAGCCGTTAATACCATACGTCAGTGTTTAGTGTTTGTATGGTGTTTGTTCGCTCAACACAGAACACAGGGGAAATGCAAGGTACAAATTTGAGGTTATATTCTAGGTTCTAGGTTATATTCCAGGGTTCTTCAGAAGTCTCTCCTCCACTACCCCACCGTCTTCATGGGGGTCACGTCTGGCCACTATGCTGCCGGGGACGGTGTGAAGGGTTTGAAGGACCATCTTCCGTCTCACTGCTCACTGTCTCTCGTCGGGACTGCTTGTTGCTAGTCAGAAGCTGTAGATGCTATTCTTGTGTTGTACGTTGCCATGAGAACGTATTTGCATTTGCTTTTTCTATTAATATTCGCGTTGGGTATATACATAAACGCAGCAAATCTCAAGAATGTCTAATGGACCTAGTTCAGCGAAACCACCCGCATTGTCTCGTAACCTATATTTTAAATCGTGGTACGGGCACAAACAAACAATTCGTTGTATTATTTTAAAGCATAACTTGCAAAAAAGAGTTTTTCCTAAAATAATTAAAATAACACCATAATTTTATGTTTACCCAATAGATTCAGAGAGTATAGGCTCCTGGCGATTCTCTCTAAAAAACGAGTGTAAGAGCTACCGCCAGGTCACTTGGAAAAGTTAGTAGGGGGGGGGGGGCGCCATCAGGGCGCCAGATTTCGTAGATCCGGCCCTGCCTACAGTTGATCTCCCGACAATTGGCCTCCCCGAAATTATAATTATTATAGAATTATAATTTTTTATGCATTATAAAATTATAAATTTCAAACCTAAAATCGTCTTAAATATCTAACAAGTTTGTATGGTTATCAAGCGAATTTTTTTACAGTGTAGATTTTTTGTACTTATACGCTGTTATATTCAGTATATAGACAAGTAGTTTTATACTTGATGCATTTGAATGAAAACATGTTTTATACTTTCGTTTTTCGACGGTACCCCTGCACACCCCTTCGGGGATACAAAGTTATATGTTCGTATTTTCCCTAAACCGAATGCATATTGTATATTAGTGTGCCGGGGGCCAACTGTCTGGGGATCAACTGGAACTCTTTGCAATACTAATAAATTATTGCATTCAACTTCGCAGTTTTGATCCGAAAAAAAATGTTTCTTTATTTGATAAGATCTAGTGCCGCTGGTTTACGATCTCGAATGAAGAGTTTATTTTAGTTCCCCACGCACAAAACACCACAAGTAAGTTCTTAATTAATTATTATTAGGTTAAGTTTAAGATGTGGCAGCGGTTTTCAATCTGCATCGGTTTCATGACAACTTTTTTACATTAGCGCAACAAAGGAGCCCCAGAGGAAAAAATCCCTCAGGTCATTTGTAAGGATGTTGTGTGGAGGATCTTTTTAGGGAAAGAAAGTTTTGGGAAGGAAAAGGTATGAGGGATGGGTAGGAATCTGGGGGTCAATGTGTCAAGGAGTGCCGGAACATGACCTCGTAAACCGGGCACCCCTGCTAAGTCATCCAACGCAGCAAACCACTTGGGGTAACCAACAGGGAGCAGGGGTGTTGGTTATCCAATAAATGGTTCCCGAGGTAGTGGTACCCATACCCCACTCCCAAATTGTAATGGTATTGATTTGTACCTAATGGGGTATTTCCACATACGAGGGATTCTGTTGAAAATGTACTGAATATTATTGATTTTAAAAACGGTCTAAAACTGACAAAATCAAAAAGTCCCATGGTTTGAAAATCCGAATGTGACGTCACAAGCGTCGCTCAGCTGGGCCAGCATAAATTAACCCTGTCAAAAATGGGAAACTTTGACTCGCTGAAGAAAATTTATTCATCAACATAAAAATAAAATAAAAATGCTGTAATCATCGTAATTTTTTGTTTAATTTTTTTGAGCAATAAAAAACGTGTTAACACCCCAATGGGATATTTTCTGTGAGTATTTTCATCTACATAATGTGTTAAAATGTTCGTTATTATTATATTATTTATCTTCCAAGGACAATTATTAATACTAAAGAGCGTAGCTATAGCATTCTCTTGGCAGGAGGTAGGGGTTCGTTTCTGGGGTTGGCAAGGGAGATTTATTGGAAAGCTTTTTGGTACCTCTACTTGCCACGACTTATTATTTATGTCATATTGATAAAACGGATGGTGCGAATAATATTGTTGTATTTTATACGAGTGCTGTTATTTTTTTTCTTTGGGGGGGAGGGGGTTGAACCCCTAAATTTAAATCCCCCTAAGCCTCCCCTTTATATAGTCCTTGTTACCGCATTTGACGTGGTTTTTTTCTCTATCCTGAATGAATTTATAGTTTCGCGTCAAGTTATTATCGTGAAATGCGACTTTACATGTCTTTCGCCATTTTTGAAGTTTTTTTTAAGTTAAACTTCTTTACGCACGCTCGACTTGGGGCGTAAGCTGGTGAATGCGTTACGAAAAGTGTGATTGTTACGAAAAATGTCATGCGAACGGTAATCGATGCGAACAGTGATCGATTGCAAGTGAACGGACAGGGCTTTACGCACGCTTAACTTGGGGAGTGATAAGAATAAGGATAAGGATAAGGATAAGGATAAGGATAAGGATAAGGATAAGGATAAGGATAAGGATAAGGATAAGGATAAGGATAAGGATAGGGATAGGGATAGGGATAGGGATAGGGATAGGGATAGGGATAGGGATAGGGATAGGGATAGGGATAGGGATAGGGATAGGGATAGGGATAGGGATAGGGATAGGGATAGGGATAGGGATAGGGATAGGGATAGGGATAGGGATAGGGATAGGGATAGGGATAGGGATAGGGATAGGGATAGGGATAGGGATAGGGATAGGGATAGGGATAGGGATAGGGATAGGGATAGGGATAGGGATAGGGATAGGGATAGGGATAGGGATAGGGATAGGGATAGGGATAGGGATAGGGATAGGGATAGGGATAGGGATAGGGATAGGGATAGGGATAGGGATAGGGATAGGGATAGGGATAGGGATAGGGATAGGGATAGGGATAGGGATAGGGATAGGGATAGGGATAGGGATAGGGATAGGGATAGGGATAGGGATAGGGATAGGGATAGGGATAGGGATAGGGATAGGGATAGGGATAGGGATAGGGATAGGGATAGGGATAGGGATAGGGATAAGGATAAGGATGGTCACCCCAAGGTCGTAGGTCACCCCATGGTCATATTTCACCCCAATGTCATATGTCACCCCTAGGTCATAGGTCACCCCGTTCGCTACGTTTGGTAACTTAGCAGGGATACCTGGGTTCATGGGGCGAGAGTTGTCTTGTAGTTTTATTTCAGTCGTGGATTTAAACTCTAAAGCACACTCGTTTTTTTTCGTTTACTGTTCGTCAAATCCCCCTACGTGCTATATGTTACTTCCATAAAACAGCATTTTTATACCTAAATAAAACGTGTATTTTAGTGTTGGAGAGGCTAGCATTGTTATATAATTATATGTATAGCAGCAAATATAACAGTTTGAGGTCCACTGCCACAGCACTTAGTCAGATATTTATACTCCTTTGATGTTGAACCCGGAAGAATGAATAAAACACACGCACTTCATCACGGACACGGAGTCACTTCTTCGCTCTTGTTTTAGGAACATTCTCTCCTTGTGGGGCCCAACGTTGTTGAGGAAGGCTAAGATACCTAATAATAACTATTGGTAGTTCTGTGAACAGTGGAATCGCGTCCAAAAAAGTATGTAGGTATCCAGTAATTTTCTCTTATTTAATCCGTAAGGCCTCGGGCCTATTTTGCCGGAAGGTCAAAATATTTCCGATTGGCAATCAAATCCACAATGGAATATTCCTGAACGCATCCGAAAACTAAAAAGTGTTTTTGAAAAGTGATGAAATACGCTTTCAAATTTTGAAATTCGAAATAAACATTTAATTTTTGAATCATACAAAATTTTAATGAAAACATAAAAGTGTTTTAAAAATGGCTCACCTTACGTTTTTTCCAACTAAAATTACTGAGAAAAAAACACACATTAACCTGTGAAAGGCCAGGAACGTGCCCGCACGCGAAACTCGAATTTCAAAAAAGAATATTAATTCAAATAATTTGGATGCGATTTAAATTTTTTTGTATAAAGAAACTGTACCAAGGAAAAGCTCAGAATAGCTTCCTCCATTCTTGTTCTTAAGGTAATTTAAAAAAGGTAAGGTAAAAAACCCTGGCCTTTGACAGGTTAATGGGCAAATGTGTTATAATTTTTTTTTGTCGTTTATGCAAAAATAATTAATTTAGAATTCCCAAAGTTGCACAATTTTTTTTTCAAATTGCGGTTGGAAACTTTGGTTTCATAAAGGTGTACATTTTAATTATTTTGTGGTTAATTTTTGTATTTGAATACAAAGCATGGTGTTTTTCTTTATAGCACTGTTTATTTCACATTTTAACCAAGATAGGGAGCCACGGCGATTTCTAAATATTATATGGGTTGTTCCGAAAACGAACAAATTAGACTGAGGGGTTAATAAATCAAAACCAAAATTTCCTCTGAAATTATAAGATTTATTATAGACGGTTTCATGCCAACTCAGAATAAACCCAACTAAGGGACACCACAGAAAGGTCATTAGGTAAAAGCTATGAAAAAAATATTGTAAAATAGCCGGTAACCCTAACCTAACCTATTTACTTAACCTTTTTTTTATCATCAGTCTTAATGACCTTTCTGAGATGCTTCTGAGTTGGTTTCATTCTGAGTTGTCCGGTCACCGCTATAAACCATAGTAGGTACTTATAATATTTCTGTATCTTTTTTATTTCGTATAATTAATTGTCCAAAAAAACGTCACCATCTCTATTATTAGCAGGTAGGTACCACACCTAATGTTGAAAAAATGCGAATGAGAAAGTCCAAATACGGTAGGGTTGCCATCTCCAAACTTTGAAATCCAGGATTTGAAGGCAGAAATACCAGGACTTTTCGGTTTAAAGCCAGGACTATTTATGTAATAAGAGCAGTACCTAATTGTTATAGTTGTATTGCACTGAAAACAGACTCAATAAAACAACTAATAGAAATCACATTTTTTATTAAAGTGTTCAACTAACATTTAGTTATTAAATTAGCAAATCAAATGGAGGAATGATGTTTTTAATCATAAATTAATCTAGTCTAAGTAAGTAGTGTAATAAGACAAATTCTTATGTCCTATTTTTATTTTTTATTATTTATATATTAAGAGGGCATTACCAGAGAAAGCCGGAAATACGTCATTTTCAAAAAAGTTTTTAGACGTATTGACTCTTTTCCACAAAAAATTATAAATGGATTTCGAAAGATTGTTCTTTTATCTAGTGAAGTTATGTAATAAATTTTTAGATTTTTTTTTAATTTTTAGTATAATAAGGTTATTCCATAGGTCGTTGGCAGATTTGTTAAATTTTCAAAAAAGTTTTTGTATTATACCACACCCATTTCAAATAATGTAATCATGCAGTAAAATAAATCAATACATTATCTAGCAAAGTTATGTATTAGAAATTTAATTTTAGTTTCAATAAAATCATTAAAAAATATGTACGTACATGTGTTTCTTGACGAAAATTGGTCCATTTGTGTATTTATTTGCGCACTTACAAACTAATATATTTCAGATTTTTTTAACATTCTTATTAAATTTAGACATTATTGAAAAATGATAAATACTTATAATCAAAAAATAACTGCAAAAAGTACACTATTTTAATAGTTTTATCATCACGCCTTTCAGCATTTTTGGATGAAGGTATAAATTAAAGCTAATTTGGATTGAAATAAATTCGATATTGAGTTATAATTTAAAAAAGCTGGTACGGAGAATAATTAATCTTTCTCATTGTAACCGCCCTGCACGATCGGAAGAACAACTTTCGACGAAATGTGGATTTTCGTCCGCTGGCTGGTTAAACGCTCTTAAGTCTTTTATTATTTATTTTTATTGTATTTTTCAACTCCACAATAATTGTCCCTCAACATTTGTGGTTGAGTTAACAACTATACACTGTTTCACAGTTCATATTCCTGTAACATGTTGAAGATAATTTTGATTATTGCAGCAACTGTTGCTGGAAGTAACCGATTTCTCTCTTTTGACCACTGTGTGTTTATAAGTGAAAAAAACCTCGACCTTAAAACGGACATCCCAAAAAGCAGGACATGTCCTGGGAAAACAGGACAGTTGGCAACCCTAAAATACGGTATATTTAAAAGGAGGATCTTTACTGGACCATTAAAATAGCCACCATCTTGAAACGGAAACGGAACGTACAAACAAATTTACAGGCAGACGAAATGCAAAACCTTGATTTTTTTAAATTTTTCTTCGAAACCAAAATGCCTACTGATTTTTTTAATGGTGGAGAGCAATTGATTACACCGGAGAGCAATTTTTCGTAAGAGCAATTTCTTTCACAAGAGCAACATTATTTACTCCAAATAATGGATAGCATTTCGACTTTATTTAAACTTTTTTTCATTTTTTCGGCATTTAAGGTTAAAAAAAACTTTTTCAGCCAGGTCTAAGCTTAAACGCATTTTAGCAGCTAACAAGTTGGACTTGATTTACTCGAAAAAAAAACTTATTTACATTACAAAAACTCAAATTAAAAAAGTTAAAATGTAAAAACGACTCAAAATGTAATGTACGTAGGTACCAGTTTACCGCTTATTTAGCTCGATATATCATTTCCATCATGAGATACGAAGCTTTGAAATATCCACTTAATCATAAAAAACAAATACGTCATTTTTATACAGGGTGTTAAGGGACGTACCTACTTGACTTAGTTTAATCAGTGATTCCTGACATTAATTGGAGTAAAAAATGTAAATGAAATTTTGGTTTCCAGTGACTTTTTCGATGACTTTTTTTTTCTTCAAAATCAAACAAAAAAAATTCTTCAATGTCACCGGAGACCAAAATTTCATTTAAACTTTTTACTCCAAATAATGCTAGCAATCACTGTTTAAAGTAAGTCAAGTGCGTCCCTTCATACCCTCCATATAAAAATGAATGTTTCTTTGTTTGTCCCTTATGCGTTCCTACGGCATTCATCCGATTGCTATAAAACTTTGGTGATTTGTTGTGCGCACGCTTGCAAAGGTTTCTGTATATATAATGGTGAGCTTTGGCTTTATGAAATTTGTATAAAAAATTTCAACAGGCGGCGAGCGACTTGTTTGAAAAATGTGTCTACTTCATATAGTTTAGCGGCAGGGAGGGAAAGCGGCCATAAGGAGTCTGGGAGTGGGAAGGGGAATGAAGAGGTGGTCGGGGTCGCGGGAGGAGGACGAGGGAGGGGAACGGGAGCCGTAACAGCAGCGTATGGGAAAAGACAAGCAGGGGTGATGGAGAGGTGGGGAACGAGTGAGGGATAAAGGGGAGAGATTGCAAAGGATACATGGTAGCGGTAGGGGATAGCAGGGGGTTAATTTGGAAAATCGTACTTCTCACAAAGCTTTATGTGACCTGATCACGCGTCAGAAAACCTTGTTTTTTTATTTGTGTATATGTCGTCGGCCGATTCTAAAATCAAGCAGATAGTCATGCGCCTATCTTGAAGTGCCTGGTGGCAGATTGTAAAGTTCCTGAGGCACATCATGAGCTACCCGATTTTACGATAAAATAAATAAATGTAGCTTCGTTTAACAAAAAAAAAATAGAATCTTGCGAGAGCCTTGAAGGAGTAACCATCAGTTACTTATACCAGGGCGGGTAAGAGGTGGATTACCTCCACTACCCGATTTTACGATAGGCCTGCGACGTATGATATACATGATACCATGACTTGATATACCATACCCACCAACTTATGTTGTTTATCCAAAACTACTTATTAGAATGAAACAAGTACTTTTTTTAAAAACCAGTTTATTTTTATTTATATTTGTCGACCGGTTTCGGTTGAACTCAACCTTCTTCAGGACAATAAACATATAAACTAAATTACAGTACAGAGTTAAGATTCTAAGGTTAACACAAAAGAAAGAGAGAGAGCATATAAGACAGGGAGAGAACATCAGATACCTACTGGTTGGTGGAAGGGTAGGAGGCGGAGTCACGGGTGGGTGGGGGTGGGGGTTACATAGGGAGAAAGGGAATAACTTTAAAATAAGTTTAAAATTTGGCAATTAAGTTTCTTTGATTTGGATATTTCTAATGCTTCTAAATTATTAAGGCGTATTCCTATTTTATTTATATGTATTATTTTTACTCCTGTATTTATGTTAAATGTATGGTCAGTCCGTGAATGTTGGTTTTCTATAAATATTGAAGCTAATTTTGTTGTTAATGATTGATAAAGAGAGATCTAGAAAATTTAAAGTGGAATTTATGCCTATCTCTAGTGTGAACTGGATTTTTGTATGAAAGGAATTAAGGAGGGATAGGAAATTGTTTAGTTGACGGTCTGTGCCTGTCCAAATACACAAAATATCATCGACATAGCGTTTCCATAAAAGAACGTTTTTTAACAAAGGGGATTTTTTACATTCAAATATCTTATTTTCTATATTATCCATAAATATATCAGCTAAAACCGGGCTAGTGGGTGCCCCCATCGGAAGACCATCTTCGTGACTCCGCCTCCTACCCTTCCACCAACCAGTATCTGATGTTCTCTCCCTCTCTTATATGCTCTCTCTCCTTCTTTTGTGTTAACCTTAGAATCTTAACTCTGTACTGTAATTTAGTTTATATGTTTATTGTCCTGAAGAAGGTTGAGTTCAACCAAAACCGGTCGACAAATATAAATAAAAATAAAGTGGTTTTTAAACAAAGTATTTGTTTCATTCTATATAATGTCAAGCCACAAAGTGTTTGCTTTCTACGATAATACTACTCATTAGGTTCAAAAAAGTCAAAAGGGCAAAATAAAGTGAACATCTTATTACGGCTCAGCTACGGCGGCGGGAATTGCGTTTCATTTTCTTTATACGTGCGAGGGAGATGTATGATAATGATTATATGTTTCCTTTGGTGGGATGCAGACATTCATTTACCGTTCGTCTCATTTTCGACAGTTGTTATTTAATGTGTTAGAAAGAACTGCAGCATTATATGTTTAGGAATAATAGCAAAACTTTTAGAATTCACTCACATTTCAATATCATCCTTGTAACTATATTCCATACTTTCAAAATTATCGTCAAGGCTAGTAGTATTGTAGGGGATTACGGAGACGTCATGTGCGGTGTGTGAGAGAGATGCAAGAAAATTATGACTTTTTTCCATTAGAGGAAACAGACCTACGTACATTGTGTATCTCATCTTTTGAAAGAGCAGCATCATTGATATAAGTATGTTTATTGCCTTTTTATGCCATCACGGTACCATAATTGTGATAATTGATACTACTCACACTAAACTTGTCTACCTCATTCGACACACGGCCTGTTCCATCTGGACAAAGCTATTCGGAATCCAGAGTGTTGAAAATCGGGCAAAACCGGGTAGTAAATACCATTTTAGAACTCATAAAACCCACAATACATCTGTGACCCATTTCCACTGATTTGTCCATTAAACTGTCCACTAAATTATTAGTTTAGCAATGGAGTAACTGGATAAAAGGAAATGGGATATTATAATGGAAGCCATTATACTCGGGTCTGTCAGCCAAATTATTTCTTCATTCTTGAGGAAATAGGACTGTTCTTATTATAATCAGGGCTGGGCAGTATTTGAAATACTTATAATTGAAATACGTATTTGAAATACAAATAAGTATTTTGTATTTGTATTTCAATTACTTCCTAAAAATGTATTTTGTAATTGGTATTTCAATTACCTGCTGCTGAGGTATTTTGTAATTTGTATTTCAAATACTTGTGGCTTCAAAATACATGTTCAAATACATTTAGCGATCTTAATAATGATAATGAAAAATAAACACACGTAGATAATACATAGACTAAAAACGCTAGAATCCTGTACTATTGTCCTTTGCTATAGCACTCTTACTAATGATTATTTGTAGTTCTCTTAGGGGGCATACATCAATTACGTGAGCTCAAAAAGGGGGGGGGGGGGGTCCAGCAAAATCTCACGTTACTTGAAAAGAATAAACGAAGTGGCCTAAATTTATCTCACCAAGGGGCGGGGGGGTCTAGTTTGGAAGAAAAACTGCTCACGTAATTAATGTACGCCCCCTTATTATTGATTTATAATGTACTGTACATTTTTTTACGTTATGCTAGCTATTATTATGTGCTATAAGAGCACTGTTATCGGACATTTTGTATCATATTATATTATACTTGACATTGTTTTGTATTGTACATTGTTGTATCATTGTATTAGATCAAGCACTATAGGAATAATTTGACTGATTACCAGATTATTTTTAAGTTAATTACTGTAGAGCGAACTTGAAGTGAAATAACACAAAACTGCGCTATACAAATGTCATCCATTTATATATAAAAATGAATCCTTGTTTCCCTTGGTCACGCCATAACTTCAGAATGACTTTACCTATTTAATTTTTTTTTAAGTTTTCTAATACTTGATAGAAGGTTCTCACGGAAAGAAAAATTAAGAAAATTATGCAGAAAATCGGATAATTTCAGAAAACTTAACGACTATTTTAACTTCGCACGTTTGACAGTTGGCGCATTTGATGATATTGAATTTAGCAGGCAGCTGTTTTTTTTTTGTAACAATAGAATTGTCTATGGATTTTTTAAATTATTGATATTTTAAATAGGTACCAGATTTGATTGATTGTTCTTATAATATAGAAAAATGAATATTTGTAATATGTGAAAAATGAAAATTTGAATAAAAAAATTGTAATTGTTGGCACGCGAGTTGTTTGAAAACTGAATGTACTGGGACTAAATATATGGAACGCGGGAGGGTGGTTGGCGGGAGGTAGGCAGGGAAGGTGGAAGAGGAATGCAAGAGGGGAAGGGGATGCGGTAGGGGTACGGGGACGCACGGGAAAGGACACGCAGGGAGAAAAATTTATTTCTTTGAATATGGCATTGCAACGCATGCCGGGAACCAGCTAGTGTTATTATAATAATAATTATTATAATCTAACACCCAAGTCCTATACCACAAAACTTTACAAGTAGAGCGGAGACGAGATATGTCTTCTGAGCAATAAGATTAGTCAATTTTAGCACGTCTCTGTTTCACTCTGCTCAGCTTTGCTTCTATGGAAACGCACCCTTAGATATGGGCACTTACGACTATTTATTCCAACTAAAGGTTCTACCAAAACCAAATGTATTTTGTAATTTGTATTTTGTATTTGAAATTAAAATATGGTTAAAATACTGTATTTTGTATTTCAAATACACGACTTGAAAGTATTTTGTATTTCGTATTTTAAATACTGCGAAAAAGTATTTTGTAATTTGTATTTTAATTACAGCAAGGCATGTATTTTGCCCAGCCCTGATTATAATAGGAATTTGGTGGGTGAATTTAAAACTGGCTGGATGGAGTGGTGAAGGATGCAAGCACCATCGGCATCCGAAACTGGCGCAACGCAGCACAACACCGACAGTCATGGAGGCAGGCTCTGCTGGAGGCCAAGACCCGACCTGGGTTGTAGAGCCACAGATGATGATGATGATGAATTTAAAACTGGGACAGAGATTTTGATTAGAAGGATAGTGTAATGAAATAATTTAGAAAATAAACAATTTTGTTTGTAACACTATTTTTAATAAAAAATTTCAATGTGTTTCAAAACCAAACACCTGTGTTATGACAATATGTTGTATCTCCAAAATGCTTGTTTTGATATAAAACAATTTTTTTGGACATATTGTTATATTCCTTGCAAACTAAGGGTAGTAACAATTTTAATTTGTTTAAATGAAGGGTCAATCATACCTTTCACCAAATTTAAAATTGTTACTAGTATTTGTTATTACAGTACAATCTCACTAATCCCGCACCCTCCGCCCGCGCCTCCCTCGCCCCTCTACGCCAATGCGCTCCATCGCCGCGTCGTCGTCTAGCAATCTAACCTCAAAACTTATCTCATGTGCACGTGCATACGTATTTACCTGTTGTTTTGAAGTGTGAATAGTGGGTATATTGTCTTTATGAAATGCTTTGTTTTATTTATTATGATTTTTTTCTCTATATAATCCAGTAATCCGAACATTAGTGAGATTCTACTGTATTTGTTTGCAAAGAAAATAACAAAATGTTCTAAAAAAATTTTTAACTCATTTATCACAAACCAGCTTTTTGGAGATACAACATATTGCCATAAGACGGTCGAAAATACGATGTGCACACGGCAGGGATAGCTAACTAACTCAAACATCCTATATGTGAATGCACTGTACAGACTCACGCACGGCAACGGCGTTGTAATGGCAAAACAGCGTATTTGTGGGATTGCCCTCATTAACCTGGCTAAATGCTGTATTTTAAGATGCAGTGTTCTGACGTATAGAAATATATTTTTTGCAGTGACCAGATTACTGCAGTTATGTAACAGCTTTCAGCTGCCATACACCTGTAAACCTATGACAATTTTTCTTTGAATTCTCTTATCTGAATAGCCAGGTATCATCCTCTCCCACATCTCCTTCCCCTTCCACCTTCCTATTACCCATCTCCTTCCCCTCACTGTTTTCTGATGCTTGGGAGCAGTTGAGACTGGTGTGCCAAATGTCAATAATATCGGAAATAATAAAAGTAGCCATGCCTGAGGAAGTAATCAATGTTCACGAGTAAAAATTACCACGACATCTTAGGAAATAATGCCTTTTGTGCCCAAGCCAACTGAAAAAGAAGATCTTATTGTCATACATGTACAAATCCTTTTTTTGAGTTGTTCGAAAAAGATTTGTAAGCCATAGGGTAAGGTTTGTCTAGGGCTTGGCAGCGGATGCGTCTGCCCACTTACTGCATGGCGGGCCAAATCGACAGATACTGGTTTGCCCAGTTCGCTCCAGCAGAACTCTTTCGTCGCCTTGCACCGCAATGGGAGAGATGGATTCATAGTTCCGTCACTCTTAGTCCCACTGACCCCCAGATTCCTAAACTAATGATTGTGAACAACCTTTGATGGTTCCATTTTTTTATATGTTTGGTTTTGTTTAGTCTTCATGATTACGTTTTTGAAATTTGTAAGAATAAGCATAGTACCTACATATCGGAGTACAGTACGTTAGCGTTTGCTAACATGCAAATTCAAGAATTCGACACAAGATGTCACTATTCCGTCAATAGCTCGATTGTGAATATTTCCTGCCTAGGTATAAGTGCTACGGACTTTTATACTTCCAAGTATCCTTCCGGATTTGGAAAGATGACAGCAATACTTGACGAAGTTGTCATAAATTATATGTATATGAGGGAGCGGACTGCGGATTGGCAGAGACGGGTTTGCGAAATAAAAGGCGTCAATCAAAGAAGTGAGTCTGTCGTTTATTGTGCTACGCAGCGAGGGCCGGTGAAGCGGTAACATGATGTATGCAGGAGTGAAATAGATGAGATGCTGCAGGTGCACGGAGGTAATGGTGTGGTTGAGGTCATTGCGATGCGGCGGAGCAGAGTTCTAGTCTGCAGGTCACCAGTGCGTTGCTCGACACCATGGCGGTGGAGATGACCTATCTTCCAGGCCGTTGCTCGACGCTTTGAGTCGCGGAGATGAACGGTAAGTGGCTCTGTGAGCTGATCCCTGGGCTGAAGGTGACGCAAACCTTGTAAGTCGCGGGATGTAGCTGTTCGTGGAGCTGAAGACACGGTGGGCCTTATAGCTGAGATGTGGTGTATATCCTCGAGGAAGCTGCCCTGGATGCTTGGAGACGCCGTGCAGGAACACTTGTGCGGAGATCTATTACATGCCGAGTTGTTGACCGACAGTTGGACTGAGACTGACTGAGCAAGCGCAGCGTTGAGTCACTTTATTTATACTAGCGCGACCGGTGGAGTAATTTTCCATTCGCCGGCAATGTGTACGCTGGAAGGTACTCGAATATGCCCGGTGTTGAATGCTCTGGCGGCTGCTAAATTGAGACCTTTCTAGGCGGTGGCGATATTATTATTCACGGCGTAGGTAGGTAGGTAGCTATGTACTCAGCGCACCATGCGCGGTAGGTATGCACATCCTGAATGTTAGTAAAGTCCAGTGGCGCTGCATTAGATTTTACAAGAGCGGGCTAAGTGGCCGCTCGGGGCCTAGCAGCAAAAACCTGGGGAGCGGGTTTTTCACTGCTAGTTATCTTTTATTATTGTAATTTTAGAAGCCTGAATTACGCTTGTTAATTTTTGAGGCTAATTCGACATTTTCCAGTTTTAGAATTTATGTAATGCTTTTTTATTTTTCAATAATAAAAGAAATTTGTTAAAAAAAACTATACTTTCGAATAAATAAATCTGTTTTAGAGTGCATTTTTAAAGAAAAAAATTATTTAAATAAAATGAAGATGGGTCCTGGGACCCCACAGGGTAAACTGTGTTAGTTTTATTCCACTGGAATAACTAAGGGTTAAAAAATATATATTTGTCATGTTGAACACAGAGAAAAATCATTAAACTGCTTTTGGCGAACTTTACCCCACGTGAACAAAGCTCCAAGGGTGGCCACACGTAGAGTTAAAAGGGCGAGCACTTATCTGTTGTACCGCAAGCCCTTATGTGTTGTACTGACACACTACACTATAAAAGATTTCTTCCTATGATCAGTGGCGGCTCGTGACTTTTGGTTGTGCTAGGGTGCTAATATTAAAAAAATGGCATCATGTAATGCGAAAAAAAAAAAAATTATTTTTTTCAAAAATCGGTGTTTTGTATGAAGATTTTTCAGGAAATCGGTGCGGCTCACCGCCAAACTGAAACTTCCTGAAATTTTTCATACAAAAAACTGATTTTCAAAAAAAATTTTTTCGGCTACAACATCAATAATGCAATTTTTTTAATATCAGCAATCTTGCACACCCAAAAGTCACGAGCCGCCACTGCTTATGATAGGAGAGGGGGTCTGTTGGGGTTTCACAAGGTACCCGCAAAGCGGAAGGAAGGAAAATTGAGGAATGCTGACTTACCCCGAGATTTTCTCCCTTCGCTTGTCCTTTTCAGATGCGCTGGTTCTTTTATATTCACCAATTGAACTCATGAGCTTATGATTTTCACTTACATAGAAATGTTCGACACGGTCACTTTTAACAGCTCCGTACACAACATAGATTTTGAGGGGACTTTTGGTAATTTACAACGAAAGGCTTCGTAT
Organism: Limnephilus marmoratus; assembly: GCA_917880885.1. Taxonomy (NCBI): domain Eukaryota; kingdom Metazoa; phylum Arthropoda; class Insecta; order Trichoptera; family Limnephilidae; genus Limnephilus; species Limnephilus marmoratus. The sequence continues at coordinate 8,224,825 of OU862927.1, read as the reverse complement.
TCAACATATGTGTTGACAGGAATGTGGGTATTTTATAACTGAATAATGTGATACGTTATTGTATCTGGTCAGCATGGTGGGTAGGAAAAAGTATGATCTGTTTGGTAGGAATTTAAAGAATTGGTAGGTAGAAATTAAAAGTTGGAAAAATAAAGGTTCAGGGAGCAATGCTAGGCACCAACAGGGTCAGTTGAATTAAGAAGTTGCCGCAAAATATCATTTCTTTGTACTGAATCTGTCAACTTCACAGCGGTTGTCCGCACGTTTACGCAGCTCTGTAATTAAAATGACCCCCTCTCCTGTTTACGGCGGAGAGCGGGTGGCATAACTTTTCGCATGTCGCGTGATCAACGGTTATGTCGTATAACGTTGAGCTTATTGTGCGTGCGATGATCTTTTATAGCTAAGTCCGTCGGCCCCATCATTCTTAACTATTCTAAATCAGAGAGAATAAATAAAGTCAAAACACAAACAAAATTTTCATTGAAAAGTATATTTTGGAAATAAAAATTATTGAGATATTTTTTTCATCTTGTTGGTACATAATATTCTTCTAAATTTTAGACATACATATATAAATCGAATAATACAAAATTTTGAGAGCAAAAATGTTCTGCAGAACTCAACTTACAATAATATAAGTTTAGTCTTTTCACTCTATTAAGGTTAGTAATATTTAAGGTATTTTTCTCATCACCAGCCCTAATCCGTCTTAATATTAAAAATTATGGCTAAATCTTTTGGCTGTACAATAAACATTATTTGAAAAAGTTTCAATGCGGCAGAGTTAAGTATACAATTTGTTTTTTGAGGTAGGAAACATATTAAGTTGAATAACTTTTTATGAGTAATTTTTTTCACTTTTTTTTAATGAAGGGAAGAATTTGTATTTATTTATTTATATTTGGTTTAACTTAGAGTTGAGTATGTTAATTACACAAATATAAGGGTGGTAAGCTGAATTATTTACATCACATTTTGATGCCTGAATTCAAAACTGTAACAAAATTGATTAAAAATTGTTATACGGTGGAATCTCAAAAAATAAGCATAATGAATGTAAAATATGATTTAAAAAAAAACTCTAATTTTCTTATATGTGACGTTTAACCTAAAGAGACACGTTTCGTCACAATTAAAAAGCTGTTACGGTAATCCTCAGAATCTACAAATTTCTTGAAGTCGCCAATGAAACTCTCTGCTACCTTTGAGTCAATTGTGAATGCCGGTTCTTCTCTTAAACTTCTCGAACCATCCACGACTTCCATTAAATACTTTTTCTTTGACCGTTGATGATTCTGACATCTTCTTAACGAGGTCGGTGAAAGTTACTTTCGCAAATAATGTTTTCGTTAATAGTATCGCCTTGCAATTGCTTTTCGTTTTTACATATGAGAAGCAACCGAAGCAATCGTTGATAATATGTAGACACTGATTCATAGCATTAACAATATTTTCGCGAATTAAAGCGATAAATGGTGTTTTTAGCGATAAATACGGTAACACACGAAATAGCAGCGATTTTTACGACAAAACTCAACCCAAAAACTCAAGTATTGATTACATTTTAGAGCAGTTTGCAGATAGTAAATAGCAAGGCAGCTTTGTTATGTATTCATTTGACATTTGTTGACAAAGTGTGTGGCCAATTTGTCAAATTGGTAAATGTATTACAAGTGTCAAAATATCCATACGCTCATTTGCTTTCGGAAGCCTAAAGTGATTGTTTTCCCTGCCAAAACCTTAAAGGCTGTGCAGGAGGTAAAGAACCAGATTGTCTTAACCCAAATAAGAGAGAGTTATCAGAAGAGTTCTGTGAAACTGGCATCTCATATGCTGAACCGTCAAGACAACAGCACTAATCTATTTCTTGAGCACGCAGGTAAAATGTTCAATCCTGCGATTGTAGGTCAGAATGTCCAGCGATCAGACGCTATTCTTTTAGCAAGTAAAAGTAGGCTTGCACCAACATTCAAATCTGTTGATGACAGTAATTTCCTGGAAGGTAACAGCTATTTTCAAAGACAGCTTGCAGAGCAAGTGAGGGATGGAGTCACTCTAGATATAATTCAGCTACTCTTAGCTGTAAAAATTGTTCACAGAGAATTTGCTGAGGCAGCTCTGATGACTGTGTGGGCCCCTGTGAATAGTGTCGCTATAATCTGGAATTGACAGATCGTAGACACACTCTACTGTAGAAACATGTGCCAAGTTGAGTTTTAATCAATAATACAATAAACATGTTTCAAGTGATTTTGCTAGTTTAATTGTTTTTCCCCTCTTGCCAAATCCCATTCCTTGACGTTATCCTATTTAGCTATAAAAGCTATTTTTTCGACAATTAACCGGTGACATGCCGGAGACGCGCCGGCGCGCGGGTCCTAATGCGCAGGCGCAGAAAATAATTCAAATATTGGAATAATATTGTCGACGAAAAACTTTTGGTCTGCGATTTTGACCCTTATATGTACGAATTTGTATGAAGAACAGTGTCAAAATCGCTTGCGCCATCATTACTCTAGGTAGTGTTAAAGATTTCACTCGAATTGCCACACTGGAATATTTTTAAAACGATTTCTTCTGTGACAATGCGCTGTCAGATTTACCGCGAAATTAACGGTCGTTATCACTATCGCAATGTATTTGTATCGCGAATAAAACGTCGTAAAACCTATTAATTTACGTAATAAATGCAAGTAATGTGATTTTAGTGGATAGTTTATTGTGTTGTGAACGTGTTTCAGTCAATAAAATATACAATAGCTCAAAATTTATCAACAAAACATTCAATTCAAAATTCAAAGTGGTGGTTTTTTAGTGTTTTTTCGCGAAGTTCCGCGAATTTCCGCGAAATATCCCTGCATTTGACCGGTTAATGCTGCATTTCTTAAAAATTAAAACTATGAATCAGTGTCTCTAATAATACGTAACCGTTGCGTAGATATTCTTGTCACTCTCTTCGAATCATCTATTCAATGTACACCGATTGTATGTGTGTGCTAGATCAGCCGCGCTTACACCTCGTTCCCGCTTTTGAATGATTTTATGTTTCATTTCTACAATTAGTATTTTATGTTTCATTTTTTTTGGCCTAGTCCTAGTGAGGTTAATTTTTTTTGCATGTAAAAATAAAAAAAATAAGAATGTATGGTGAGAAGTTATAAATAAATAAATTTTATTCTCTTACAGCTGTCTTCTAGTGGCAGATATTTTGATCAGAAGCGACACTGATTTCCTAGCAGAACGAGTGCTAAACACAGACTGATGTAGCACTGGCAGGAGAAATCCTGACGCACAAGTGATGTAAAGATGGGACTTCCCCTTTCCACGTCACTAGTTATGCGAAATGTCTCTCGTTAAGGGAGCCATTAGTGCTTTCACACAAAGTATTGAATTCCGTAAGTCTAAACCTAAACTTTAGGGTAATGTGAATTACTCGTAACGAGAGCTGATCTTTAAAGGAGGCTCCACCGTATAACATAAGCATTCACAAATGGTGTTTAGTTGGATAGAAAAATGAATAAGTACCCATGTAATAAGTAAATTTTTGCACACATTCTAATAATTGCTGTTGTACATGCAAAGGAACAAAACTACCATCAGGGAACTTTACTAAATTGGGCGAAGCCAATCAAAAATCCATCCGCAGTACCTTGCAGCGAAAATCTTGCAGAAATAGGTTTTTTCTGCTAGTTTAAAATTATTACATTTTCAATATTTTGGAGTTGTTGAATTTTTTACAGTTTTGAACTCAGGCTTTTATAAGCCTAAAGGGGCTTGTATTTGGCGACATACATATATATTCCCATTATACCGTAAGCCCACAAATATCCCACCAAATTAACAATAATTAGAATAAAATAAAAGAAACATGAATAAGGCCAAATTTCGCACATATTGAGCAAGAACGAAAATGTCTTTTGATTGGACTCACAGATAATAGAAACAAAGGGAGTTATGGAATAGAAACGTGTCGATTCTCACCTCAGAGACCATCAAAGCAATAGAGCCAATGAAAGTTATGGATTTGGTGTGTTGCTATACACAACAGATTTGCAGTAGTAATGGTGAACAATTCTGGCAACACATTGGTACATGCGGTTTCATATTGATAGTGACCCATCTCCCTTGTTTCTACTATCCGTGATTGGACACTTCAAACCAACTGTGCTACTCTCTATTATAATATTTATATTTGGTTTCTTGTTCAAATATGTGGAGATACTTATACTAGGTTATTACTTGTCTAAATAAATTATTTCTAAGTATAGGACCGTTTGTTTGTTTTGTTAACATTTTTCACCTCGTGCGTGTTTTGTTATTGTGCATATAAATTACAATTTAAAGCCTGAATGGATGCAGCACACCCCGAAGGTCAAGTTTTCGAAAGTGACGTGGCGGAAACCGGCGTTTTCGATCATCGCCTTGAAGGTGTCCTGCAAAGAAAAAAGGTTTTGTTAAAATACTATAATTATGCACAAACTTGGTAAATGAGTGTTTTTGCTTTACAATTTTCTCTGTGCCAAATGTGAATTCTAACAAAAATGGTGAAAAATTGGTTGAATTCGTCAGATGCGTATACTTTTTTCGGAACAAGCTGCATTTCTCAAGTATGTATAAGTCACTTTTAAATGAATAAGAGAGACACAGAGAAAGAAGGGAAAAAATGATTAAAAGAAAGGGTGGAAAAAAGAGAGAGAAAAAAGAGAGAGAAAAAAGAGGGAGAAAAAAGAGGAGAAAGAGATATAAAAAATTAGAGAAAAATGGAAGAAAGATATATGAAAAATTGAGAGAAAAATGGGAGAAAGAGATGTGAAAAATGAGATAAAAATGGGAGAATACGATTTAGTGAGAAAAAAATGAGATCAGCTGAAAAATGGGAGTAAGTGATAATATGAAAAAGTGAGGAATAATGAGATAAAAAGATGAAAAATTGAGAGAGAAAGGGATAATAATATGAAAAAGATAGAAAAAATTAGTTCAATAGATGAAAAAGTGAGAGAAAAATGGGAATAAAAAAAAGAGATGGGAAAAAAAAGAGATACGAAAAAGAGAGCAAAAAGGGCGAGACAAAAAGAAAGGGAAAAGACAAATGTCAGATTTTTTTTAAATTGTAAAAAAAACTTATCTAATAAACGTTACATTAGGGATAATGTCAACTCAATGTGAACAACAATCACTTGAAGCCTTCATTAATTGAAGAATGAATCCTCCATTCAAGGCCTCCATTCAACAATGATGTGCTAAAATTTGCTAGGCCAAAGTAATAAGGAATTATCGGTGGGTGTTTCAAAGTGAAAATAGCATGTTGGCGTAACTCACTTGATCAGGGAAGTTCCGTATGCTCTGCACCAGGTACTGGTAGGGCTTGTACTGGCCGGAGATCAGCTGCCCCATTACGGGGATCACTTGGAAGGAATACTGGTCATAAGCCCTGCAAAACAAATCATGAATGAGGAATGGACATATTATGTATACCTATTGTACATACATTCAATTCGAGATGCGGATATGGGTACCACCGCCCCGGGAACCATTTATTGGATAACCAACACGTCTGTCGTAGGTCACCCCAAGTGGTTCGCTATGTTTGGTGACTTAGAAGGGGTGCCTGGTTTCATGGGGTGAGGTTTGTCTAGGTCTTGGCGGTGGATGCGTCTGCCCACCTGCTGCATGGCAGGCCGGATCGGGAGAGACTGGTTGAAGGAGATCTTTTGACCTCTCCAGCTGGAGTCTCTCGAAACATCACCTTGCACTGCATTGGGAGGGATGGATTCATGGGTCCATCACTCCTAGAAATATTTTGACCCTCAGATTCCTACCCACCCCTCATACCTTTATCCTTCCTTCCTTTCCCTAAAAAAACCCTCCACACAGAATCCCCGAAGATGACACAGGCCCTGAGGGATTTTTTTTCCTCAGGTTCTCCTGTGTGGAGCCAATGTAAAAAAAATTATAATACCTATTTTTATACTGGTTTCTGTATAGTGTCTACGACTCAACACTTTATTGTTGTAACACTTTATTTTTGTATTTTTATGACTTGTGTGCTTTTTTATCAAATTTTATTTTTATTATTTCTGTATATGTTTAAAAAAAATCTGTCATGAATTATTTGTACTACCAAAATGTAAAAGTCCTTTGGGCGTTAGATAAAAAAATAAAAAAAATAAATAAAAAAAACTTAAAAATACATAAAACTTTTTACTAATTTCCGTAAGATGATAATAATTTATGCATACTTATGAATAAATAAGTCAAGAGATTTATGAACATAGCAATTTAGATTTATTGGCTATATATATATATATATTTTTTTTTTTTTTAAAAGAAAGACAAACATTCCCGGGTTACGAATAACCCAACAATGTTTGAAAATCTCCTACTACCATCACAGAAAGCTGAAAATGTTGCTTGTGTTGTGATGGAGGACTTAGCCAGCCAAGGAATCGAACACGCGACGCTCGGGTGAGACCCAAGCGCTATGCCCACTCAACCACCGACCATGTCATACAATATGTAATCCTTTCCTTTTGCGTATTGGAGATATTGTCACCATTTGAAGTGACAATGTTTTGACACAGTGAGGTACAATCGTAAATATGTCATTTCTAAATCAAATTCTAGATGTGTTACTCTTTTCAACAAAAAAATTTAAATTGATTTCGAAAGATTGTTCTTTTATCTAGTAAAGTTATGTTTTAAATTTTGAAAAAATATGTTTATTTTTATTACATTAAGGTTATACCTTTTGGTTGTTGGCAGATTTGTAAAATTTTCAAACAAAATGTTGTATTATTCAACACACATTTCAAATCATACAATATAATAAATCAATACATTATCTAGGAAAGCTACTTTTCAGAATTTTAATTTTAGTTCAAATAAAATCTTTAAAAAAAACCGCTGCGAGTTTTTGTGACAAAAATACTTCAGTTTGTCTATTTATTTACGGTCTTACAAACTAATATATTTCAGTTTTTTTTACACTTTTACTTTGTTTAGACATTATTAAAAAATTATAAATATTTTTTATGTAAACATAATTACAAATTTATAATAATTTTATCATCAGCTTTGAGCTATTTTATTTTAACTTGAATGTAGTTATTCCCTACATTATAGCAAATTTTTAATTAAATAAAATTGATTTTGAGTTATTAGTTCAAAATGCTGGTAAGGGAACGTACCCATACTACGTGACACGTTTAGGGGGGGGGGTCTTCAAAATGTCACGCTCCATACAAATGAGCGGCGGGTTGCTTAGGATTTTGGTCACCGGGGTGGGGGGGTTAAAAATTGCAAAAAGTTGGTCACGTAGTATGGGTACGTTCCCTAAGAAGAATAATCAATCTTTGTCAGAACCGCCCTGAACAGTTGCAAGAGTGCGATCGCAAGACTATCTTTCGACGAAATTTGAATTCTCAGTCGCTGGTTAATGGGCCAAATATTTATTATTATATATAATATTTGGACAAATATATACTTAAATATGTTCTTTCTAGAGTTGCTATAATGTAAAAGAATTCTTTCTGTACCAAATTGAATTGTAAAGAATAAATAAATAAAGTAAATTTAAAATAAAAAGGATTGATATAGTAATGTTTACCATTGCAGTTGCTCGGACTGCAGTTTGCTGAACTCAAGGCACAAGAACCTGCCGCCGGGTTCCAGAACTCGGTAGGCTTCCTCCAGAACCTAAAACAAGAGTAAATAATAGTTAGATATTGTGCTGTGAAAATCCTCTGTGAGACCATAGACCACAACTGCAATGAAAGAAGTACCAAACCTTGTCATTGGCAAACAAAAGAGTAAACTATTGCCTTAATTAATTAATTTTGGTGTTCCCCAAGGAAGTGTTCTGGGACCGATTTTGTTTATTATAAATGATATCACTAACCTTACCGTTAAAGGAAACATAATCAGATTTACTGATGGTATCATCATTAATGGTACCGTAATCTTATTTGAAGAAGAAAACTGGACGGAAACATTTAATGTGGCTGAACAAGAGCAAGGTACACTTCAAAACTGGCAGAAATTTAACTCGCTTACACTTAATATAAGAAAAAAATTAATGAAGTCAACAGAAAAATCACTAGAACTAAAATTACACAAATGACGTAGAAATGATGTTCAAAGTCACTGCACAGTTGTAGAAAGATCACAGTAAAATATCTCGGAATAATAGTAAAAATGAAATCTTATTCCTGAAGAAAAATATACTTCAGGAAAGGTTGGAAACCCCTGCGCTATACAATGCTGCTAGGCATGACACGAATCATAATGACGATGGGCGGTCACAAGCGCACTGAGGTCGCGAGGCCCCCAAAAAAATTGACATATTCATATGACCTGCCACCACAACTAATTGCCAAACGCTGCGCTAGGGGGTTAATATTAGATATTAACCACTTAGCCCTCGTTAACCCTTTAGTTGCGGAAAAAAGAGAAAATTAAAATAAAAATAATAAAATCTGATTGATATAAATATTACTCTTTCCTCACTAACCCCTCGGTGGCCTCCGTAGTCGAGAGGTAAGGCTCTCGAATAGCAATCCGAAGGTCACAGGTTCAAATCTCGGAGTGCGCAAGTAAATTTTATTTGATTGATTTGCGTTTCATCACAGTTGAATCATTAAAAAAAAACTATAAGGTAAATTTGCGACTAGTTCCAAAGTTGAAGACACTGTCAGTATCACCCTGGTGTAAGAAGACCACTATTAAGAATTGAAATGTTGGTTGAAATGGCTTTAGCCGTGTTTGGCGACCTCTCCTTCCGCTCCCCACTACTTTCAGCCTCACAACTTGATGCCATAGTCTCACTGGCTCCAGACGATACAGACTCCATAACATAAGCTCTACATTATGAATTCCTCTAGTAATACCTTGTCAATGTGGGTGCAATTCCTGATGCCAAAAGCAATGGTATAGGCGGAGAAGCTCTCATCAGGGAACTTGAGATCCTCAGCGTCCCCGCAAACCCAATCGATGTTCACTCTTTCATCGGAGACAAAGCCTTGCCTAGAACAAAGAACATTAAATTTTTATTAGAATAAATCTCTTTTATAACAACTTTTGAAGGTTATTCCCATCAATGTAATATATCATTGAAGAAGACGATAATAATAATAAATCTGAATGAAAAAGAACAAGATATAAAAAATAAAGGAAACGGTTGCAATTTTTTTTACATTGGTTCCACACAGAAGGCTTAGAGGAAAAAATCCCTCAGGGCCTATGTCATCTTTGGGGATGCTGTGTGGAGGGTATTTTTATAGAAAGGAAGGAGATGAGAAGTTGTGGTAAGGAATAAGGTATGAATCTGAAGGAGTGGGTAGGAATCTGGGGTTCAATGTGCCCAGGAATGACGGACGCATGAATCCATCCCTCCCACTGCGATGCAAGGTGATGGATCGAGAGAGTCCGGCTGGAGAGGTCAAAAGGTCTCCCTCAACCAGTCTCTCCTGATCCTGCCTGCCATGCATTAGGTGAGCAAACACATCCGTCGCAAACACCTAGACAAATCTCACCCCAAGGACCCGGGCGTCCCTGCTATGTCACCAAAAGTAGCGAATGGCGGAGGTGTTAGTTATATAGGTGTTAGTTACCCAAACCCGCCTACAAAAATTGCACCTGGGACTCCATTGCGCTGCACCGGGATTGCATTATACAACTGTGACTCGAACCCAGAATCTCTCGTCTTACCGGGACGAACGCCAAAACCAACTCAGCCATTGAGACCTCTTATTTTTATTTATTAATTCAGAATTAACAATTTTTTTAATGTGAATACCTCACAAGAGTCTCAGCTGCTCCCGTCTGGAGCCGGTAAGACTATGGCATCCCAAATTGGGGAATGTTGTGAGGCTGAAGGGTGTAGGGAGGGGAAGGAGATGGGGAAGATGAAGGTGGGGAAATACCTGGCTATTCAGATCTGGTCAGCAAACACGGCCAAATATGCCGCAAAGATACAATAATATTATTTTTAATGAATTAATCGTGATTACTGATTACAATATTATCTATGACAAATTTTTACTACCTTTTAAAATGATTATAATTTTCGAAGAACTGGTTTGTAACCTAGATAGTGTCAATAATCTAAAATATTCAATTTTGATTAGAATAACTTTCTTTTATAATAATTTTTTAAGGTTATTCCCATCAATGTAATATATAATTGAAGAAGATAGTATTAATAAATCTAAATGAAAATACGAAAAAGAACAAGACATAGAAAAATAAAAAGGTAACAGTCGCCAAAAACAAAATACATTATAGTTTTGCTTCTAATGCTCCCTTTGTAGACTAAATTGAAAAGTAAACTTATCAATTGACCTTAGCTGTTCAGACACAATAATCAATAATTGTAAATAATAACAAACTACAATCAATAAATCTATGTAAATATTTACATTCCATTGGAGATATAAGGTAAAGAGCATATAAAATTTCCTTTTGATGTTATTTAGAAACCGTACCCCTGCAACTGTACAGGGCGGTTCGTGAGAAAGATTGATTATTCTCATATATTCTATAACTCCATACTAATTTTATTTTATTCAAAATTTGCTTTTACCCCTCCGAATTTTCGCAAATATTCGCTAATGATGTCTCAAACGAAATGACATTTTACGAAAACTTTGTGTTATTACCGCTTCACAATTAAAGCTCTATAAATGAAACATTTCTGAACGTAGCCGAATAGTAAAAACTGTTTTAGAAAGGTTACAAAATAAGCTTTCAAATTATTATATTACAAATAAATATTAACATTTGTAAATATTAAAATTTAGAATGCAAACATTAAAAAAATGTAAAAATGACTCACATGATGTTTTTATGTGAAAACGGTACTAAAATCACAGATTATGTAAACAACAATACTTATTCTATTGTATAAATGTATAATAAACACTTTTATCACCTCACTTTTTTATCATTTCATATAAAAATATTTAATAAAAATTAACAAAGTCGAACGCGGTCGAGCCGCCGCGGTGAAATTTGGCAGTTAAATTATGTGTCAGATTGCGCGAATGACAGAATATTCTTGTTATGTATTTCTATGGACAACTTGAATAGGGATGTACAGCTTGTTCCACTATCGACCTTTTACTTTTTGTTTTAGGGATGTCACTAAAAGAATAACGGAGTTATAACGATTTCTATGGAGACACACGCGTTGACGTATAAACACGCTTATTGTACTTGACTGCTATTGTATTTCTAACGCATATATCTGCTAAGTTGGTGACCGGTTAATACGTGATGATAAAATCATGTACTATTTATTAGTAATTATGTTTTGTATTTATAATTTTTTTAGCAAAATAAATGTGTAAAAAATCTGAAATATATTATTTCGTAAGACCGTAAATAAATAGACAAACTGAAGTATTTTCGTTGCAAAACATGTGGGCAGATTATTTTTAATGATTTATTTGAACTAAAATTAAAATTCTGAAAAGTACCTTTCCTATATAATTTATTGATTTATTTTATTGTATTTTTTTTTCATGAGCTCCACACAGGAGGGGCCCTGAGGAAAATAATTTCCCTCAGGGCCTATGTCATCTTTGGGGATGCTGTGTGGAGGTTTTTTTAAGAAAAGGAAAGAGAGGAGAGTTCTGGGAAGTAAAGTGTTTAAGGGGTGGGTAGGTATCTGGGGTTCAGTGTGTCCTGGTTATCCACCTCCAAGACCTAGACAAACCTCACCCCATGAACCCGGGCACCCCTGCTAAATCACCAAACGTAGCGAACCACTTGGGGTGACCTATGGCAGAGGTGTTGGTTATCCAATAAAGGATCCCGGGGCGGCGGTACCCATTCCCACCCCCCAAATTCCCGCCTCCCAAACGATTATATGATTTGAAATGTGTGTTGTATAATACAACATTTTGTTTGAAAATTAAATAAATCTGCCAACGACCAACGGTATAATATAAAAAAATAAAAATATTTTTTCAAAATTTAAAATATAACTTTAATAGATAAAATAACAGTCTTTCGTAATCAATTTATATTTTTTTGAAGAAAAGAGTCGATTCGTCTAGAATTTGATTTAACAATGACATATTTCCAGTTGTGTCCAGTTATACCCTTCAAAAATAGCAAATAGATACTTTTATAATTACCGTCACGATTCACGGTTACGGTACCATGACGACAAAAAAAGACAATAAACATACGCTCCTTATCGTTATAATCCTGCAGCTCTTTCTTACAAATTAAACAATGGTGAGACAAAAGATGAGACACACAAAATGTGTGTGACTGTTTCCTCCAAAGTACTACTTTTTCCTTTGGAGGAAACAGATATATCTTATTACAGCTCAGCCCACAGGGATGGTAATTTTTTAAAATTTTCTTGGATGTTTGAGGGAAATGTATGATAATGATTGTATGTTTCCTTTGGGGGGTGGAGACATACGTCCACCGTTTGTCTCATTTACAACCGTTGTTATTTAGTGTGTAAGAAAAAGCTGCAGCATGATATGTTTAACCACTCCGACCCGTAAGCTTGTTTACAATATAACAATAGCAGTCAAGGACAAAAAGCGTGTTTTCACGCTAACGCATGTGTTCCCACGGAAACGTTATTGTTCTAGTGACAACCCTAAAACAAAAAGTAGAAGATCCATATTGAATCAAGCTTCACATTTCAATTCAAAGTTGTCAATAGAAGTACATAAAAAAACTTATTTTGTAGAAACAGTTTTCACCTGCCAAATCGCCTACGCATCGTTAGACATTGTTATTTTTTTATTAAATATTCTTGTATGAAATGGTAAAAAAGTGGTGTGACAACATTGTTTATTTTATATTTATACAATAGAATAAGTGTTTTTTTTTTACATAAACCGTAAATTTAGTACCGTTTTCACATAAAAACATCATGTGATTCATTTTTAGATTTTTTTTTGCTTGCATTCTAAATTTTAATATTAACCCCTCCGCAACGTAAGCAGATATATGCATTAAAAATACGACAGCAGTCAAGTACAATAAGCGTGTTTACACGTCGGCGCATGTCTCCATAAAAACTGTTATAACTCCGTTATTGTTTTAGTTACATTCGTAAAATAAAAAGTGAAATGTCGATAGTGAATCACGCTGCACATCTCTATTCAAGTTGGCCATAGAAATACATAAAAAGAACATTCTGTCAGACGCGCAGTCTGACACATAATTTATCCCGCCAAATTTCCTACGGGCGCCCGACGATGTTAATTTTTATTAAATATTTTTATATGAAATGATAAAAAAGTGAGGTGACAAAAGTGTTTATTACACATTTATACAATAGAATAAGTATTGTTGTTTACAAAATCTGTGATTTTAGTACCGTTTTCACATAAAAACATCACGTGAGTCATTTTCACATTTTTTTAATGTTTGCATTCTAAATTTTAATATTTACAAATATTAATATTTATTTGTAATATAATAATTCGAAAGCTTATTTTGTAACCTGTCTAACACAGTTTTTACTATTTGGCTACGTTCAGAAATATTTCATTTATAGAGCTTTAATTGTGAAGCGGTAATAACACAAAGTTTTCGTAAAATGTCATTTCGTTAAAAACATTAAAAGTGCATATTGGCGATTTTCTGAGGGGTTAACAAATGTTAATATTTATTTGTAATATAACAATTTGAAAGCTTATTTCATAACCTTTCAAAAACAGTTTTTAGTATTCGGCTATGTTTAGAAATTTTTCATTAATAGAGCTTTAATTGCGAAGCGGAAATAACACAAAAATTTTATAAATCTGACAATTCGTTTAAGACAAAAAACTTGCATAATCGCAAAATATCCGAGTGGTTAAAAACAAAAGCAAAACTACTATTGACATTTGACGTTTTAGAATTTGTGGAATTCACTCACACTTCAATATTATCCTTGCTATGTTCCATACTTTCAAAATGATCATCACGGCTAGTAGTGCCGTGACGTGACGTGCCGAGACGTCACAATGCCGTGTGTGAGAAAGATGCAAGAAAACAATGACATTTTTTCTTTTGGAAGAAATACACCTACGTACATTGTGTACCTCATCTTTTGAAAGAGCATTATTGTGATAAGGAATGTATGTTTATTATCTCTTTTATGCCGTCACGGAACCACAACCAAAGAGCGCTTTTAAAATTACCGGTCACGTTAATTTTAAAACCGCTCAATATTAAGCTGCAGTTTATATAAGTATATTTTTATCTTAATATGAAATGGTCAAGTAGTTACTATAGAGATGGATTTTTCCGTTAAGGAGATCTCCCAATTTTTGGCCACTGATGTGATTTTATTTGATTCTGATGCCATTTAATCACACTAAACAATTTGACCTGAGCTAAAAATAGTGTGTAATATCTTCAAATTGATAGTTCATTGTTTAATTTGTTAGCATGTTATATATATGCACACGTTTTATTACAGTAGAAAAGCAGAAGAGTGAAAAAAACACATTTTTAAGCAGGACCATGAAGGCAGACACCCATTTATTTTTATTTATTGTGTACATTTAATCATTATTAACCAGATTTAAATGTCCGGGTTAAATTTTCCCCACAGGAAAAACTAAACCCTTTCACACACTTCCCCAAATGATCATCTAGTCAACCTACGCTATGCAATTGCATTATATAAGTATTATAAATACAAAATAATACAAGAACAACATGTCAACCTACTAGAGACCAAATGGGAATATAATTCACCGACTCCAGATATTTTCATATCAGAGGGTTCGGCTCTGTGGCATTTCTAATTGAACCTATAAATCCTACTGATCCCTCAATATAAATATTTAAAAAATCTTTTGTAATCCTACATGTATTTAAAATTACTGATTTTTGCATTTTTATACAGGGTGTCCGGTGGTAAAGTGCATTAACTTCGGGAGGTGATTCTACATGATGCTAGGAGTAAAAAAGATAAACAACTTTTTCCGAAATTCCAACTTTTTTTTTTCCATACAAAAAGACATACCTACTAAAAATCGTTAGTGAAGGTACACACTTACTAGATAAATTCGCTGTGAGTTTGACAGTGTCAATGTGGCAACGTTGCATATTATTTATGAGTGGCACGTATCCATGGAAACAACATGTAAATTGTAAACAATAACAAGACTGACAGTTCGCCGTTTTACAATGTGCAACAAAATCGTATGTTTTATAATGATTTAAACCAAATTCAACTGAGAACTGCACTAAAATAACAATATTCATATGAATTTACACTTTTTACTATACAAATTATTAATAACTAATTGAACACTTAACTAATATCATCGTTTTTCACTAATTTAACAAAATTTCAAAATGTTCACCTTCTGCTTGCAGGCAAGTATTGAAACGTCATTGACAAGAAGAAACGAAACACGCGTTGAACAAACATGTTCTTTTAGGTCAATAAATACACACTAATGTAACAAGTTTCGAGTATTAATAACACAATTCTTACATAGAAACACTGCAAGATACATTGTATTTGCGAATAAACGGTAAAATTCATCGCGGAAGCAGCTGCGGCGTATTTAAATATCAACAGCTGACTGACGGAATGGCGTAGCGGGGAGTTCATTGAGCGCGGGGGGCGCGGGAGGGTAGATTTGGAAACTATGCTAAATAGTAACGCCGGCACTACACAGCGGACCGATTTTACGTTTTTACCTGAAAAGTACTCTTAACCTGTCATTTGCCGCTCGTGCGCCGGCGTATCATGAGACTTTACACGCGATTTTGACCCTTACGTATAAAGAAAGTGTATGAAGAACACGGTCAGAATCGCTTGCTCTATTATCGCTCTTTACCATAGAGAAAACCGCAATTAGATTGGTGACTCCATATAATTTATATTAATGATTTACCGGAGCGCGGGAGCGTGCGCAGTTCTTGCGCATGCGCGGGAAAAATTCTTTGGTTTTGAACTTTGACCTTTCTATGTACGAAATTTCTCAAGGACGCTGTCAGAATCGCGGGACATTGGGTGTCATGGTTGCCGCTTTTTGCGAACGCTAATTGGTTAAAAAAAACCCAATTTACTCGCGGCATTCAACGAGTTAAAAGTTTGAATTTCGGAAAAATTTATTTATCTTTTTTACTCCTACCATCATGTAGAATCACCTCCCGAAGTTAATGCACTTTACCACCGGACACCCTGTATACAAATTCTTTGACAAATCCTAATATGCTTAAGTTTTGAATCAGATTCCTAGGTATTATGCCAGTGGCCGAAATAACAAATGTTATTATTATTATAAATTGGAGGTTCACCTCCAATTTCCATAACCAAAATTTGCATCTCCTCTCCTCATCCGCACTGCAAACGCAAGCCTTTCCTATGTATCTAAATTTGACTACTTCGAGACACGTATTGCATCAACTTCAGAATCTGTCCCAATTAAATGGAATGCTGTCCCAGATAACCAAAGTAAATTATTTATCATTAGTTTCTTTATTTGGTTTCTGCTCTTCAGGTTTTGTTCACAAATAACCGGCTGCCCCGATAAAACGGTTTACCAGTTAATATGTCGGGTACGCCTCCTACGCAATGTTGCCAACTTAGTGGATTTTCCACTAAAACTGGTGTTTTTCATACCTCATTTAGTGGTGAAATATTTCTTTTAGTGGCGGGTGGATTTTTTAGCAGTTTTGAAAATGTTTGTTTCATTACTAAAACTACAATCACTCAGCCACTAAGCCACTTATATGTTTAACCCGGCGATACTCGCTACCAGGTAAAAAATACCACAGAGTACAAAAAATTGGTTGTATTTTTTTTTCTATGCGTTCTGGCAACCCAAGATTCTAAGTACCTTCAAACCGATAGTTCACACACCCTCACCCCACGGGGGGGTCAGTTCACGCACGGTGCTTGTTAATGACAGACGTGTAAAGTGAAAATGGGTAAAAAATACCCGGTAGCGACGATCCTTGTTCCATTATTTTTCGATATTTTTATGACTATGTTTTTTGTTTTCGAGCTGTAATAAAATGAGTATTCCTTAAAGTGATAGTACAATAGAAGAGCTGCTTCAAGAAGAAGACAGCGGAGAAGAAAATGTGTCAGAAATAGAAGATTTTAATGAGAATAGTGAACACGAAAGTGAAACTGAACAGGAAGCTGATAGTTCAGGCGCGCCCTCAAATTCAGAAAATGTTTTTGACCGTCTACCTTCAGATTCAGAAGTTGGTTTGCGAATTGTGCTCCAAAAAGATATGCCTCAAGCATACAACCCCAATATGTGAGGATTGCTGTGATAGAGTGAAGTAGTTTCATTTTTAGCAAAATATTTGAAACAGTTTGTTTAGTGTTGATTATCTCAATGTTCACTCAGTATAAAGGTATCATTATTTTTTAGTATTTTAGGAGTGTATCTAGTTTATTTTCGATACTGATCTTAATTTTGCCAAATTGGTAAGAAAAAAAAAATATTATTGTTGATTTTCGTAAGATTACTAAGAAAAAAATGATTTTTTGATTATTTTTTAGGATAAACTCAAATACCAATAAATAAACATTAAAACTTGCATTTTTAGTTTTATTTATGAACAATAGTACCAATAACACAAATACATTGTCAAACATTAAAACTCAAGCGTATTTTTTAAAATAACGGCAAATAAACTCTGTGGTATTAATTACCCGGTAGCGAGTGTTCATGTTCGTAAATACCTAGCGAGTACCGCCGGGTTAATCTTATACATACTTCTTTGTTCTACTTTCATTAATTTTAAATGGAATTTACGTTTACTGTGTAGGCAACACTGATCTACTAAAAAGATAAACATGGGGATGTTGAGAGACTATTTAGAAGTGTGAATATAATAAAAAAAAAACAGGGGAATAGAATGAAGTTGAACCTTTTTAACTGCTATATTGAGAGTACGCTGTGGTTTGAGGTTGGAAGGTAAATGCTGCAATGATTATGAAATTCCAGTAGCCGTTGTAAATCAGATCGGTACCAAAGAGTCACATCAATCTGAAACTGACGATTATGGTGCAGGCAAAAATGATTCGTCTGAAGAAGACGACTTTATTTAGAGTTAGTCGATATTGAATAATTTTTATGTTGATTTACCTACAAATGGTGTGTTGGTTACTAATTATTATTTTTGTAATTATGAAGGAAACTAATAATTTCTTAACTTGTTTTCTTTCATTAAACTTTATTTTAGTGGAAAATTTAACCGGTGTGAGTGTAGTACTATATTTGTTTCATAACGCTGATGGATTTCATACGTAGGTATTTGTGTTCCAATTTACCATGCAGATCGGAGGAACCCAGAAGTTGGACTTCCGCACATTAAGTGTACTTACCTATACGGTGGACAAGTCAAGTACCGCTATATCGCCAGTCTATCAACAACCATCGGAACAAAAACGTAACGTGACATTTCGCTCGACGTTGAAATGTTATTTTCTATCAATCGGAAGCGTGTAATGTGAAGCATTATAATATCGCCGTCTTTACCGAATGCTTCGTGTGAACCGCTTCATCCTAACGTGACTCAAACTATATCGTGGTTATAATAACCGAACAATCTTACCGTACGCCTTGGATACACCTATGACCGCCGCCGAATGAAGATCAAGCTACGAGACACAACAGTGAGTATTGCTTAATTGTGTATACCGGATCTTGTTTGGTGATTGGGCATAATTCTACCGAAATCCATAAGCATTTCATTTAGCAAGGAATAACCACAGGTTATTCTAAACCCCCGTGCCATCGTGCACGATTCAATATTTTTAGTGGTTTTCTGGTGGATTTAAAGGGTGAATCTGGTGGAAAGCAGATATAACTGTTGGCAACGTCCTACGTCATACATATTTCTGGTAATGTTAAACTATTGTGTTAACAAGCTTATGGGTCCGAGTGAGTAAGTGGAATCGACTGTAATCACAAACTGTGATAAAATTGTACAATTTTTTTTTCGCAAGGCGATTGGAAGTTTTATAAAATTACTAGCTGACCCGGCAAACTTCATATCGCCTCAGAATCAATAACTGTTGTGTTAACTTATTAGCTGAACTAAATTCAGTTAAAAATTACACAATGTATCAATTATCGATGCGCAACTGTCCGTGTTTTGTTTTTGTCAGCAGTATCAGAGATGGCGTTGTGTACGGATTCATAATTTTTGTGATTTTTTAGTTACCGGAATTGCGTTTGATTTTCGTCATACGTGTGAAAGAGATTTATTATAATTATTGTATTTTTCCTTTGTAGGGGTGCTGACATACGTTCACCGTTTGTCTCATTTTCGACTGTTGACATTTAGTGTGTAAGAAAGAGGGGCAGCATTATATATTTAAGAACAAAAGCAAAACAATTAGCGCAATGACAAATGACGTTTTTGAATTTTTGGAATTCACTCACTACTCAATATTATACTTATCAGCAGCTCTTTTAAAAGATGAGAATTCGTTTCATACAAAATGTATGAGGAAAAGAATTTTCTTCATAATAATTTTTTTGTGAATTTTTCTCATTTTTAATAGCTATTCTGCTATTCGGGGCGGATACAAATCCAACAAATTAAAGATCGTAAAAATCGGTCCAGCCGTTCTCGAGTTATAAATGATTAAACTAACCTGACTTTGTTTTGTACATTAAGATTAAATTGTTTTTAATTTGAGTAAGGATGGGGCTAGGTAAATTAAGGAATTGAAGGTGGGGGGAAACCTAGTGAAAAACAGGTGAGAACAGAAAATTAATTTTTAGTATGGCAATGAAGACATTATTATTTCTTTTGGACAATTGAAAAAATTGAAGGCCAAACACTTTAAAGCAGAATTGGCAGCAATTTCATAAAAAAGTAATCAAGTCATTTACATCTGACAGCATTTTTGGGTCAAGGATTCTAGTAAATAATTCTAAAGAAGGTGATTTCTGATGAAAAACTGTTTAACCAAAGTAAATTTAGCATTTAATTTTAAGAGTAGCAATTGTTGTCGAATCACTGAGAAAAGATTAGCTCAGTGGACAGAGCTCTTCCTCGGCAAGGAAGAGATCCTGGGTTCAATTTCTAATCTTTTTCTGTCTTGTCTGTTTCACATTTTTCGTTAGATAGTTGCGAATGGATTAAATAGTTATCAAGTGGAATTTGATGTTTAGCATCTTCACTGTGTGTTTGGATATATAAACATTGTTTATACAACGGAAGAGGATAGTTTATTTGAATCGTATAGTTCCTATCTATGATAAGTCCACTCGGGTGAAATGTTGGCAAATCATTTGTTTTTCTATTATAACTTTTATAAATAAAAAACTAGAAAATTATTTATTTTGTCCGATTTGATGTTGGACTACCTATGTTTAGCACAAATAAATAATTTTATTGATTTTATTTTTATGAGTTATAATAGAAACACAAATGGTTTGTCAACATTTTACTTGAGTGGACTTATCGTGGACAGGAACCATACAACTCATTTGTTGTATAAACTTGAAATTTCTCATCAAATTTCAGGATGTTTCCAAGGTATTTAACCTCTTATTTGCCAGAGACGCGCGGAAAATATTTTGAAAAAAAAAATTTTTTAATGCGGTTTTTACCCTTATGCATAAAGAATTTGTATGAAGGACAAGGTCAGAATCGCTTGCGCCAACATCATTCATGATTTAGCCAAAAGTTTCATTCACCTGGCGACACCAGAATATTTTTAAATGATTTATCTGTGGAATTTGGATGTCAAATTTTGCCGCAATTCAAACTGTCAAAGTCCGATGCGTGATACTTGACAAAAACATTGTAAAACCTATCAATTTACCAAATTAACCAGAGTAATGTTATTTTGGTATATAGTTTATTGTTCAAGGAATGTGTTCAGTAAATAAAATATACAATAGCTCTAAATTAATCCACAAAACATTAACGTCAAGGTGATGCAGTGATGCTTTGCATAATTTCTTTGCTTCAGGGCACGGCCCCCACAGGTTAAGAGCTATATTTATATTAATTCTTTTTGAAGATGTTGTAAAAACAAAAACCATTTTAGAAACTAGATAAAATTACCTTTTAGATTTGTTTATATGAAATATAAATTAATATTAATAAATTAAAATATTTTTAATCCAAACATGAAAAAACCACATACATTTTCACTCAAAACTTTGAAAAATTGTAAAGAATACGAAATTTAGAAAACATATTCCTTTTATTTAAGGAATCTGCAAGAAAACTGTTTATTTATCTTTAATTTTTATCTCGTTTATATAATAAAAATTTGCCATTTTGGATTCATTGTTTGCGCAATGTAAACATTGATTTCTTGTGTTCGTATCAGAAATAATCTAACTCTTTCAAGACGGGAATCTCATGCACGGGAATGTCTGCCAAAATGCGACATTGTTTCTCAACACAATTAAAGTAATCTTAATCAGTAAGACTAAAGTAGATTACAATGTTTAAATAAATAGTCAGCCCCGGACCTACGGCTTTTCAAACTGGGGCAGAAACTTGATGGTGGCGCCCCCTCTCGATGAGTGGCGCCCCCTCGTGAGGTGAGTGATTGCAACCGCTTGGATTTATTCGGCTGAGCTCACGTAGCCCCTAGTTCTAGATGCAACGGGGATTCCCCTGGCAGAGACATCACGTACACAATGTACGCATTAAAAATCGACTTTTTAAAATCAAATGAATAATCGATAGAACAATGTGCGCTGGATGCCAGACGCTTTGTGAATCAAGTTTTTGAAGTAAAACTTCTTTACGCATGCTTGACTTGGGGAGTAAGCTGGTGAATGCATGACGAGAGCGTTACGAAAAGCGAGGCGAACGTTAGTTGAGAGGGAGATATAAGTTAGTGAAGATAGAAAGAGAGAGAGTTACGTTTCGTATATTACTGTAGGGGCAAGAGAGAGAGGTGCAATCACACATTTTCTTTCTCTCTTTCTCTCATAGCCAGTTACGTTTCATATATCTAAGACACAGTGCAGGCCTATTGTCTGTATCACACTGTAGGAGCAAGAGAGAGCAGTGCGCGCGCACATTTTATTTCTCTCTTCCTATCATATGATGGAACTAAAGAAGTTTTACAGCACACTCGTTTTTTTTTCAATCAAACATATTATAAATTAGGATTTTGGCAACCCCTAAAAGTGCCGCCCGGTAAAAAGAATGAATGGATTGTTGGTTACCTCTTGGCTCTGACCTGACCGACGTCCAACATGGCCTGGTTTATGTCAAATACCGTCACATTGCTCTTCTCTATCTCCTTCTTCTCCAGGTACTTGGACAGTCCTCGCAGGTACTTGATGTAGCGGAACGCAATGTCACCTACAAATAAAGAAACACTTCAACATTATTCAAACGAAGGACAAACACTCCAGGGTTACAAATTTCCTGATAATATTTGAATACCGACTGTGGTTTGGTAAAACCCTTCAAGCCACAAAATGAAAACTTTACAGGAGACAATAAAAGCAAATATTTACAAATTCATAAAACTATTTAAAAATCTTGGAATCTATACACATTGGTTATTTATTATTCAAATTTTTATGTAAAGTATTGCAATTCTATTTATTACTAGCGGGTACCCGGCATCCCTTCCGCTAAAATATGATACCCACATTAAAATGCACACACGCTAAAATGAAATACCCACATTTTCAAACCACTCGCGCACCACTTGCAGTCATTTTTTTACACAAATTTCATAACACCAGAGCTTACATTATACAGTAGAATTCGAATATAACGACTTCGCATATAACGGCCTACCGTTTTTAGCGACGACAATGTAAACTCAAGTCAGGTTTCATAGCTTTTAGTAGGAAAAGGTATCCATTTAGTACAATTCCGTTTTAAGCGTCCAACTGCTTGAAGTGACCTTTCGTCCGGTTAGAATGATGCAAGTGTTTTGTTTACAAAACCTGCGCGCCAATACCTCGCCGCCCCGCCCCTCGCTTGTGACTAGGAAGCTCAACGCAATGAGTTCCGTGAAGCAAAAGTGTTTTTCAATTGAAGAAAAATGTGCTATATTACACCGTTTAGAAGCCGGTGAATCAAATATAACCCTGGCGAAGGAGTTTGGTGTGTATCGAATACAAATAAGATAGAATCCCTGTTTAATGCCAATGTTTTGAAATGTAAACAAATACATAAGGTATTGTTAAAGTGTAAAACCATGATGTCGCGTATTCCCAATGTTGTGCGAAGTTCTTACCATCGAACAAAAATTTGACGAAAACAAACTCAAATTACAGACTTTCTACGTTAGCAATTACATATTTACTTGCATAGAATGTAGGTATGTCGTGTCTTTTTGGATTACAGTACATTATGTATGTTTGTTATGTGGAATGTTTAAGTACCATTAATTTATAATTTGTATTAAATGTTTTATTTACCTAAAAAAAATTATCATTCTATAAAATTACATTTTTCTTAACAATAATTACAATAACATGAATATGTATCATAATAAAAACAAACTTAAATTATCCGGCCGTTTTGTGCGTCTAAGTTTCACCGGTCCCTTGAGGGTCGTTATATCCAGATTCTACTGTATATAGAAACACTCTTCTGCTAAAATGCAATGTTCTGTAAAAATTTTGAGTCAATTATCAATCAATTTTGATAGGGACACCCTAATCACCTAGTGGTATGAAATATACTTTACGACTTATTTTCATACTTACTAAATAATTATAAAAAATTTCATAAAAATCGGTTAAGCCGTTTTGGAGGAGTGCGACCACAAACACCGTGATGTGAGATTTTTATTTATATAGATTATGAAAGATTTGAGAGTTGAGTAATTTCATCCGAGGATTTTTCAAAATAACCTAAAAAAAATCAAGCATAAAATTAGTTTTTAGTATTAAAAATACCTAAATCAGAATTCAAATTATTTTACCATGTTGTACTTCGAAGACTATTTTACACAAAATGACTGAAAAGTAACATTTCCAAAAAATGTGACTTGAAGTGTTTTACAAAAACACAGTCTGTAACTCCTTCTATTGTAATTATAAGCATTTAATTATTTTGTGAATAATGCATGAGATTCCCAACTGCTCCCTTCTGGAGCCAGTGACACTATAGCATCCCCAATTGGGGTACGTTGTGAGTTTAAAGGTATAGGGGAAGGGAAGGTGGCGAAGAGGAAGTTGGGGAAGTACCTAGCTATTCAGATCTACACGGCTATCAAACACGGCTGAAGCCATTTCAAGCAACGTTTCAATTCTGAATAGTGGTCTTACACCAGTGTTCAGTGCAATACTGAAAATATCTTCCACTCTGGAACTTGTAGCAAATATACAATATATTATTTTTAATGAATAAATTGTGAAATAAACAATTTATTTGCACATGCCAAGTTTTGAACCTGCGACTTTCGATTGCTAGTCGAGCCTTACCACGGAGGCCGTTGTATAATAAAACTTATATATTCAGAATCGGCATTGACTTACCCACTCAAGTGATGGCTTTCCAAATTTAGGTAGGAGATTTTTTAAAATCAAAAATAATTAATAATTATAAATTTAAAGATTTTTTTTATAAAACCTAAAAATAATGAATAAATGTTGAATTCTAGGTGGATTAATATTATAGCCCAGGGGTTCCCAAAGTGTGCGCCGCGGCGACCTGGTGCGCCGTAGAAAGTAAAGAGGGGCGCCGTGAGTCGATCCTCATCATTATCCGAAACAACAAATATTCGCGCATCTTTAAAGAACATCTACCTCCGCGCTTGAAAACCGTTGATACTCTTGTGGGTACTCAGGTGTCGGTTGATGGTTAAATGAAGAAAAACGAGTTTGCGTATAAAATAAGCCTTTAATAAGTTCCCACCATAATTCGTGAGCACACAAACACTGTCAGCGTACAATTTTACGATATTAATAGTACACACTGGGTCAAGGTTGATTGCGGATAGACGAGGCGACTGCGTGGTAGTTGAACGAATACTGAATTTTCGCTGTTACTAGGCGCCTTTTATATAGTCCGACGAGTGGAGTATTAGTGGTAAATCGTCACTTCGGCTAGTTACCCGAAGGCGCTAGAACTTGTGCATTTCAAGCGTACGATGGTTCGTACCTTTTCTGGAATGTGCGCGAGGTAGGTAGGTCCACGCCTCTGTCTCGGCGTAATAGGTATCTACCTACGCTCAGTCGTGTATCGTCCATGCTCAACGGCTGGCGAGTGCTCTAGTAACTTCGTTTGCATATATTTGAACACAGGCGCCGCCTCTGGAAATATCGATACGTTTAGGGTGTAATCCAAAATGTGACGTAGCAATAATGCGTGGCCGCTACACTCTACCCCTCCCACTTCTTTACCCGCCCGCGACTGCTTGCTCGCAATGTCCGTTTACTTAAGTTAAGCTAGCTTCCCGCAATTGTATAAATATATGGCATCTAATAAACTGGTTGTCTCACAAGACCTGATGGCCCTTTTCACGGAACACCTATCGAAGCTCAACGAATGGTTTTCGAAGTAATATGCAGATGATGATGTCGAATAATCTTTGCGTGGATCCAAGATCCTTCCCATGCACAAGCTCCACCAGGATTCACAACACAAGAGCAAGAGAGTCTCATTGAACTCTCTTGCGACAACAGCCTCAAAACTAGATTCACCAGTACAGATCTGGTGGAGTTTTGGGATCAATTCAAAATGAATGTCCAAATTTAATGTCGAAAGCTTTAAAAATTTTCATTCCGTTTGCCACATCATATTCATGTGAAGCTGGATTTTCAGCTGTAGCTGTAATCAAGAACAAATATTGCTCAAAGATCAATTGTAGCAAGAAATGAGAGTAGCAGTCTCAAGTCTTATTCCCCACTTTGAAAAACAGTGCGGAAATCATCAAGCTCACCCGTCACATTGATTTGACTGAGTAACTATCATATTTTATTTTTTTCTTAAGTCTTTTTTGTTGTTCTCTGTTCCAATTCTAAATTCTTATAAATATAATAAAATTCAATTTCATATTGTGGATGTTTTAATTTTTGTGCCCATCTACCCAAATACTATTATTTTAGGTACCTATTTCTTTCCACCATAATATGTATGTAGTCAATATATCTATTCCAAATAGCTACTAAAATAGGGCGCCGTGACAAAATACTAAACTCGTAAGTGCGCCGCTGGCTCAAAAAGATTGGGAACCCCTGTTATAGCCTTTAAACCGCAGTGAGCAGTTCATATTGACACTGAAAAGGAAAAACAAGTTTTCTAGAGTTTCCCAGAACACGTGAGAAATTCTAGAAAACTTGATTTAATGAACACAAGCACAAACAAATAGTATAGTTTATTGTGTAGGTACATCTGGTACATCTTTAATTAATGTCACAGCTGTGTAGCGCTTTAGTCATTTTTCCTTTCCATCATCTTTATATTACCATATTATAATATTTGGGGTTATAACGAAAGGCCAAATTGAAAACGAATGCATGGAAATCCCCATCGCTCGAGCGGTTATAAGCAATCCGGCTATAAGCAGTTAGTAATCAATTAATTAGCTGTAATTCTATTACAATTGTTATCTTTGAATTGCAGATAAATATTTATGAACCAAACATAATATTACTATAATGATATCATTAATAATGATGCAGTGCTTGAAACAAGTGCAAACACGTTTGTTCATTAAACTAATGTTGATCAACGATTATTAGACTAAATATTAACCCCTCGGGCTAATTTGTTCGCTTTTCGGAACAACTCGTACAGGTCTCAAAGAAATCATTGTGTCTCCCTTACTATCACAGTGATGATAAACGGTGTTAGAATGAGAAAACACCACACTTTATATTCAAATCTAAAAGTTAACCACAAAAGAAGTAAAATGTACACCTTTGTAAAACCACAATTTTAGATGGCAATTTGAAAAAAAATTACGAAATTTTAGGAATTTTTTATTAATTATTTTTAAGTGGAACAACAAAAATGAGGTGACAATAACGTTCATTTGTCTTGTAAAATATGTATCTGTTTTTTTTTTCGTTAACTGATAGAAATAAAGTAAGGTGATCCAATTTAAAAACTTTTTTATATTTGCACACAAAATTTTATATTTCAAAAATTATAGGTACGCTTAACTAGAACGTAATGTTTCAAAAAAATTTAACCACTCGTCAAATATTTTAAGTTAATTTTCACGTTCTGTGTAAGTTCTATTCAAGTTCTGTTATTATACCATTATGGGCCAGTTGCTTTATAAAATTGAAATAATCGCAGAACTTAAATATAACTCTCATATACCGTTAAAATTAACTTCAAATATTTGATGAATTGTTCAAATTTTTTGAAACAACTCATCCTTAGAATTATACAATTTGAAAGCGTGTTTTATTACCTTTCAAAAACAGTTTTTAGTTTTCGGATACATTCAGAAATATTCCATTTATTTGGATTTTGTTGCAAAGCGGAAATATTTTGAGCCTCTGACAAAATATGGCAGAGGCCTGAGGGGTTAAGTGTCCTTAAAAGTTTGCACAGGCACCGCCTCGAAAATATGCTGCATATGCAGACTTTATTATTGAGTTGTTTGTAACCTGAAGATATTTGATTTTTTATTAACCCCTCCGAATTTTTGCGAATATTCGCTTATGATGTCTCAGACGAAATGACATTTTACGAAAACTTTGTGTTATTACAGCTTCACAATTAAAGCTCTACAAATGAAACATTTCTGAACGTAGCCAAATAGTTAAAACTGTTTTACAAAATAAGCTTTCGAATTATTATATTACAAATAAATATTAACATTTGTAAATATTAAAATTTAGAATGCAAACAATAAAAAAAATGTTAAAATGACTCACTTGATGTTTTTATGTGAAAAAGGTACTAAAATCACAGATTATGTAAACAACAATACTTATTCTATTGTATAAATGTATAATAAACACTTTTGTCACCTCACTTTTTTATTATTTCATATAAAAAATTTTAATAAAAATTAACAATGTCGAACGCGGTCGAGCCGCCGCGGCGCAATTTGGCGGGAAAAATTATGTGTCAGATTGCGCAAATGACAGAATATTCTTGTTATGTATTTCTATGGACAACTTGAATAAGGATGTACAGCTTGATCTACTATCGACCTTTTACTTATTGTTTTAGGAATGTAACTAAAAGAATATTAGAACGATTTCTATGGAGACACATGCGTTGACGTATAAACACGCTTATTGTACTTGACTGCTGTCATGTTTCTAACGCATATATCTGCTTAAGTTGGTGACCGGTTAAATAACATCAAAGCTTTACATGGAAAAGGTCAATATGTGTAGGTACAACAGTGGCAGTTTGTGCAATGAGACAGGGGAAAAAAGGGGAAAAAAAACACTTCTATTGTATAAATGTATAATAAACAATTTTGTCACCTCACTTTTTTACCATTTCATACAAGAATATTTAATAAAAATTAACAATGTCTAAGGGCGTAGGCGATTTGGCGGGTGAAAAGTGTTTCTACCAAATAAGTATTTTTTATGTACTTCTATGGACAACTTTGAATAGAGATATGAAGCTTGATTCAATATGGATCTTCTACTTTTTGTTTTAGGGTTGTCACTAGAACAATAACAGAGTTATAACGATTTCCGTGGAAACACACTTATTGTACTTGACTACTATTATCGTGTAAACAAGCAAATAGGTCGGAGTGATTAAAAGTACTTCAATTTAAATACAGTCGATTCTGCTTTGGTATGCAGTTTGTTTGGGCAAAAACCCAAGGAACAGAAAACAAATTAAGAAACTATCACTAATTTACTTCGGTTATCTGGGACACCATTCCGTTTATTTGGGACTAATTAGGAGTAAAAAAAGTACATGTCATTTTGCTGTCTGATGATATATTATTTCTATTAAACACAAAAAATAAATTTTTCAATCACAAGTCACCACTGATCACATTTCTATATGTCACGACGGGATCATGTGATAAGCGCGCTGCTTCAAAAATATTTTTAATGTTTTTAATTGAAAAAAAAAATAAGACAGCAAAATGAAAAGTACATTTTTAATTCAAATATGCTCAGGAATCGTTGGTTAAAATCCTTCAGGTATGTCCTGTGCTATTAAAAAAATATGTTTGTGCTTTCCCCATCTATATATGTATATGAAACCTACAAGCTCAGTGGATAATGAACCATAAATAAAATGCATTAAATTACCCACAAGGAAAAATGAATCAGGCTTGTGTAAATTAAAAATAATGTTCAAACTAGAGGACAATTAATCAAATAAATAAACATCCATTATTTTAAAATGATAAATGATATAAGAATGATTTTATTGCTAATAAATACCAATAATGAAATGTTATTTAGGTAAATATGCATAGAGTCCACCTCACGGATAATACGGATCATTCGTGTTGTCGAAGTTTGATGCACAGATAATACGGAATATTCTTTTTTTAACTTATAGACAATCAAATATGACATTTTTGGATGTACCAATCTTATAAAATAAATTCTCATAAAAATAAAAACAAAAAAGTACCTACTTCGGGAGGAATGCAGATTCTGCCAAAGTTTGTTTTTTTGCCAAAAACCATGTTTTCACCGCGTTTTAAGTTGAGAACTTTAATCTGGAAGGTGAAAAAAAGTGCGGAAAGCAATAGAAGAAAAATTTGAATAAGTAATTAATTTTCAATTGCGTTAAATAAAATTTCACTTCGCGAACCGACACTATGATAGACCGGTGGGATAACTACGAAAGCTGCTTGTCATCATAATTTAAAAAAACAACCCAGGTTATAAATTGTTTGTTTGGCAAAGCAGGGTTTGTCTAGCGGGCTTGTGTATGTTATCTTTACTTTAAAAAACAGCCTACGTTTTTGAATGGTTTGTCTGGCGAAGCAGGGTTTGTCTAGTGGGATTGTGTATGTTATCTTTACTTTAAAAAACATCCAAGGTTTTGAATGGTTTGTTTGGCAAAGCAGGGTTTGTATCTACCTCTAGTTTGTATCAGGGATACCAACAACATAACAGTGACGCAATGGCCGCCGGGCTGTCACAGTTACATTTTCTCAATACTTTGAACGGCTGTATCTCCCTCAATTTTGTCGAGCGTGGCTTAATTTTTTTTTATTCAGCTTTTCCACACTTTTCTCATCTAGAAAGTGCCTTTCTATTAAATTTCCAGATTTTGGCAGGATCTGCATTTCAACCATTGTTTGTTCTCTGCGAACTTATCATTTAGTTTGACATTTTGACAGACAGAAGAGAACCCCGTACATTTCACGATTTCTGTAGGTCTTTTAGAGGTATAATTGTAGTGGTGCTGATTTTAACGGAAAAAATTCGGTTTAGGGGCGATAGTCCTAGATAAAAAAATTTTTTTTTTATACTAATTATGGGCTGGAAAATCCGAATCTGAAAGAATTAGGCGTCGGCAAGCAATATTAACTAAATTACACGACTTTAAAATTTTCTATACACACACAGGAAAACAAGCCATTTTGAACGCATTCTGACACTACAAGTCATAGAAAAACACCAAAGATATTACACCACATAAAATTAAGTGTTGCCATTAAGCAATAATATCAATAATGTAAAACTTTCCGACACGATACTTCCTCACATGATAATTCATCACATAACACATTAGTAACATGGTTTGTGATAGAAAAGAAAGTGCCCCCTTCGTAGCGCCTACTCGCGTCACGGCAAAAAAACATCCCAGCTTTCAAGTAGTTTAGCGGCTACGCTAGGTTTGTGTAACATGGTTTGTGATAGAAAAGAAAGTGCCCCCTTCGTAACGCCTACTCGCGTCACGGCAAAAAAACATCCCAGTTTTCAAGTAGTTTAGCGGCTACGCTAGGTTTGTGTAACATGGTTTGTGCCCCTTTATACCGCCTGCTCGCGTCAAGGCAAGAAAAACATCCCAGTTTTCAAGTAGTTTAGCGGCTACGCTAGGTTTGTGTAACATGGTTTGTGCCCCTTTATACCGCCTGCTCACGTCAAGGCAAGAAAAACATCCCAGTTTTCAAGTAGTTTAGCGGCTACGCTAGGTTTATGTAACATGGTTTGTGATACAAAAGTGAGTAAAATTTATAAAAAATAATTACTTAAATTAGTTATTGATATTATTGCTTAATGGCAACATTTAATTTTATGTGGTGTAACATCTTTCTTGTTTTTCTATGACTTGTAGTGTCAGAATGCGTTCAAAATGGCTTGTTTTCCTGTGTGTGTATAGAAAACTTTAAAGTCGTGTAATTCAGTTAATATTGCTTGCCGACGCCTAATTCTTTCAGATTCGGATTTTCCGGCCCATAGTTAGTATAAAAATAACTAGTTTTATTATCTAGGAACGCCGCCCCTAAACCGAACTTTACCCGATTTTAACAAAATCAAATTTTATAATATTCTTATTATTACTATAATTTACAAGTACAAGTATATTAATTACTTTGGATTTAGATTTAGACGTTGAACATTATAATGATTTATGATGAATAAGATGGATCAAGGAAAAAATATTTATGAGATATAATATTTTTGGTATGCCTCGTTATTCCCCTGTGCCCTTTCTTGTGGAAAACGTTTTTTTTTTTAAATGATTTTCGGCTATGTAATTATCGTTTTTTCGCACCATAAAATTATGTCCCGTCTTTCCAGTTTATAAAAAATGGTCTGATTTTTCGGATTGAAATTTTCAAAAAATTGCCAAGGTTTCAAAAATACAATTAAAAAAAAAAATTCAGAATGTCTTAGAATATTTGCCTACACTGGAATTTTTTTTTTTTAAAACGTGATGCAAGTGGCCTATTATTATTAGCAATGCCAACATACAGTGGTGGCAAGCTCTAAGGAGCGACGCACTCCCTGAATTTCTGCCAAAATAAAAATTGCCGAGCGCCGAAGAACATAATTGATTTAATCACAATCACAACACTAAACTCATTTCGATTATAATGCATACGTAGTATATATAGGTGTCTAAATTATAAATGCGTGCATAACAAAAAGCAGGGCATTTTGCATCTATAATCCGAGCGGTGGTTTGTTTTAAATATACCTATGTATGTACATGTAGTTCTCAAATGAGTCGAAACCGTAGGTAGGTAGAATGCTCTAAAACACTTTGTTTGGGCCTTTGCGTCTTCTGACAAAATCGCGTAAATTTGACAGTAGCAGATCGTTGTTGACAGGAAGCCATCTTACCGCAAATAAATTTACAGATATAGGGGGCATACATTAATTACGTGAGCTCAAAAGAGGTCAGAGGATCAAAGAGCCCAGCAAAATCTCACGTTACTTGAAAAGAATATATGAAGTGGCTCAAATTTATCTCACCAAGGGGGGGGGGGGGAGGGGTCTGGAAGAAAAACTGCTCACGTAATTAATGTTCGCCCCCTAAATGGTCGCATGAGCATTTCGCTCATGCGAGAAAAAATTGAACTTTACTGACATACCTAAATAGTTGTTTTTTTTTTAGTAATAAGTTGAAACCAAGTGTTATTTAAAAAAAAACATGCTTTTCCAGCAGAATTCGCCAACTTTACCAAAATTTTGTTATTATTCAACATTAGGCATAAATAGAATCAAATAAATAATTGTACAAGTAATTTGAATGAACCCAGAGACCTCACATTGAAAAATTACTAAATTATAAACATTATAATATGTAATCAAAATCAACAACAAATAGATACAGTGTTATCATAATACGGAACTGCTGTCAATGAGAAAATTAGGAATCTGAGCAAGTGTCCAAACATTGATAGTGAAAGTAACCGGTCAAGGCCTAGGGCAGAATCATAAAATTGATGATGACCAAATTATTATTGACATAGCATGACGAAATGTTTGTTTAATTAACGTGTCATAGTCACCTGTGCCCCCGGCTACGTCGAGTAACTTCGTGCCATACATCGGCGCCAATCTTTCAATCAGGATATCTTTCCAAACTCTGTGGATTCCAATGGACATCGCATCATTCATCACGTCATATTTGTTGGCCACCGTTTCAAACACTTCTTTAACTGAAAAAGTATACAAGGTGATATTATTATTGTTTTGTTTCAAATATAAAGCATTTAAGTGATTATTGTGGTCTTATCTGGTGATAAACAATGATATCAAATAACGTACGAACGCTAAAGGTGGAGGGTGATGTGTGGTGAATGTGATATTACTAACCTTTCCCAGCCTTCTCTTTTTCCTTGACAGTCTCAAATCCAAAGTGGGTGGTTCTATCCGCTTCTTCCGCGCTTTGAAAATGGGTGCTGCAGAGGGTATTCAAGGCCCTAACCCCTCGAGTAGACAATTTCAGGTTCAAAATAAAACCTCGTAACGCCATCGCAAAAGAAGTGTCAAATGCCAACCAAACCAGACCACAGGCAAATACCAAATGAGAGCTAGAGTTGGCCGATGTACCTATCGCAGTTACTTTGTCCCGGTGACTTAACTGTCACTATTTTATCTGAGGGACCAGCTATTTATGGAGCCGGTTCCTTAATAAGTTTTATAATACGAATCTTTTGTACTGTGCCCATGAATAAAATTGTAACAATTATTATAAGTAATAATTATTAGCCTGAAACACTCATCTATATTGAAAAAATCTCCCGAGAAAAGATACATGCCGTCGACGGGACTCGAACCCGCGTCCTTCTGATATCCGGTCAACTGCTCTTTATCACTGAGCTAAGCCGACATCAAAATCTTGTCTTACATTAGTTTATCAATTAAAAAATAAAATTGTAGTTGAAAAATCTAGCGAAATCCGAAAAAATATATCATGCGTGCAGTTCACACGCGGTAAAAGTGAAATCTTCGGAAAACTAAACTTCTAGAGAATAAGACGAATGCAGAGTTTCAGGAGTAGGAAAATTGTATGGTTTATTTATTATAATATTGTTGCCAAGTTTAAAAATGATTTTAAATTTTATTCTACGAAGCACCGCACGAAGAGGAGTCTATGTGTTTGTCTCTTTTTAGTGGCGCTCTTTTCCGTTTCATCGAGTTTCAAATCACAACGGTGCTAAAGAAGTTTTCACTTCAACAAAAATCTCGCGATTTTGGCAGAGATCGTCGATATCGTGGTGATTGTGGTGAATGAATAAATAAAAGTTTCCATTTCGGACTTCGGTCTCTCGTAACAAGAATCGCAGTGACAGCCCATTTCAGATAATATACCAACCATCTCTAATGAGAGCACAGACAAAAAACTTGACGACGCCATTAAAACATGGCCGCCAATAGGGCAAACCCATAGATGTATATATACATCTATGGGCAAACCCAAAATAAGACTAAAATAATAACTAGCAGTATTGCCAGATGCATGGTTTTTACCATGTTTTTATGGTTAATTTATACCTCCATTGTTTTATGCGGTTCCATGACAACTCAGAATCATGTAATTTCAACATCCCTTGGAAAGGTCATGAAAAAAAGTAAAATAGCCCATAACCTAACCTAACGTAACCTATTTAACCAATCCAAAAAAATCGCTTTTAATGAATTTTCAAAGGAGGTGTTGAAGTTGCATGCTTCTTAGTTGTCTGATCACCGTAAAAACCATGTAGAACAAGACGCGGGTTTTTAACGGTGACCAAATAATGACCGAATAAACGGTATTTACGGACATTTTCTTCGAAAAACAAATGATCAACTGAAGACTGGTTACTGGATTACGAAAAATGTACGAAGAAGGCGTTTTAGCCCGAATTTGAAATGTGAATATTCAAAACGTTGTTGAAGGACTATTCCTATCGTAAAAAAAATATTTTTTGTATATTCCACTTTGTAATTTTTTTCTCTAATTTTTGGTAAAAAAACATAAAAAGTGATTGTACCCTATTGTAAAGGAACTTGTGGGGATACCGTGGCGAGTTGTTATTTTGTTTTGAATACCCATTGTGGGCATTTTAGAACACATGCATTGGCAACCCTACTCTACACCCATCAGCGGAGCGCGTTCATTGGCCGAATGGCCGATGAATTTCTCCGATTTCGCTGCCCGGCTGTCAATCGTTGGTCGCTGTGTTTTGGTAGATCTCCCCAACTTGTCAAAAGTTATTAAAAAATAAATAAAAAGCCAGTTGAAAGAGTGCCCAGAACCGCAAAACCAGGATGTCGAGTGATTCAGTTAAAAATGTAAGTCGATTTGTGGTCTTTCTAGTATTATCTTGACAGGAAATTATGCATTTGAAGCACGGCTTGTGTATTGTACGTTCAGGAATTCATTCTACTTTTCGCATATACAGTAAAGCAACTGTTACCGAAAAGGCGTTGTCGAAATCGTAGAAATACCGCCGCCGTTACTTCCGTTTAAACTATTGTAATATCGCCCCAAAAATAATAATAAAATGCCACAAAGATTTTAAAACTCTTATGAGTCATTACTGCAAGCATCGTTCTTTATAAAATGTAAGTTTTTGTGTACATCGAATTTATTTATTTATGTTATCAAATTTGATTATCTTTACTGCTAGAATGATAATTTATGCAAAAATAAGCATTTTTAATTTTTTTTTTATGATTCATGACTATTTTATTTGTAAACACATTCAAATCATTCCTAAGCCAGACATTACTTTGGTTGATTTGGAGTCACAAACATTATATTTAAACCCCAGTGAAGTTTTAAGGTACAATACAATGTGAGAAAAGATTCTTTGGATGAAATTTTCAGTCATTTATAAAAAATAAACAATGAAGTTATATAGGTATCATTTTGTTGTATTTTGTAAATAAATCTCTGTCAGTGGAAATTATTAAGTAAATGCTTCCCCTCCCTGCACATTTTAACCCCTCCGAAAATCGCCATGCCCTTAAGATGTCTCAAAGGAAATGAAATTTTACGAAAACTTTTTGTTATTACCGCTTCACAATTAAAGCTCTATAAATGAAACATTTCTGAACGTAGCCGAATAGTAAAAACTGTTTTAGAAAGGTTACAAAATAAGCTTTCAAATTATTATATTATAAATAAATATTAACATTTGTAAATATTAAAATTTAGAACGCAAACATTAAAAATAGGTAAAAATGACTCACGTGATGTTTTTATGTGAAAACGGTACTAAAATCACAGATTATGTAAACAACAATACTTATTCTATTGTATAAATGTGTAATAAACACTTTTGTTACCTCACTTTTTTATCATTTCATATAAAAATATTTAATAAAAATTAACAATGTCGAGCGCGGTTGAGCCGCTGGTAGTAAATTTGGGCGCGTAAATATTTGTGTCAACTACGCGACTGACAGCTTATCTTGTTATGTATTTCTATGGACACTTGAATAGGGATGTACAGCTTGATCGACTATCGACCTTTCACTTTTTGTTTTAGGGATGTAACTAAAACAATAACGGAGTTGGAACGATTTCTATGGAGACACTCGCGCTGATGTATAAATACGCTTATTGTACTTGACTGCTGTCGTATTTTTAACGCATATATCTGCTTAAGTTGCGGAGGGGTTAATAATATTGGTTGCATGAAAATTCACACAATTTATTATTTTAACAACGGTAAACTGGACATTTTTGGATCTATTTTAAAAACTTATGTCACATTAAATTTACTGCAATTTAGAGCTTGGTGTGCTTATTCAGAATTGTTCAACTTCACTAACTAATCTGCTGCTGATTTTTCACAGTTGCTGAATTCTGACTTACGCACATATTTAAAAAAAAACCTTGATTTCGACTTAATTACTACTGGAAACAGTTTGTTGTGAATTTGGGGTTCTCTCAAAACTCTTTTAATAAAACCCTGGGGTTAACAAAACACTTTGAACTTTATTTTATTTTTACGTTAACACGCAGAAGGAACCGAGGAAAATAATTTTCTCAGGGCCTGTGTCATCTTTGGGGATGCTGTGTGGAGGGTCTTTATGAGGAAAGGAAGGTGTGAACTTGGAGAGCCCCAAGTTGTAGGAAGAGAGGAAACACATAGGCCGGCAAATTTGTTCCACAGCCGAGCTGTTGAACTCCAGATCTAGTCATAGAAATGGCCCGCTCTCATGTGACAAATGTCAACCATATACAATTGGGCGAGTTTTTTAAGATGGGAGAATCTATAAAACGGACCGAAAGGAGGTATTGGAAGTTATGTGTTGTTGAATTGTCTGGTCACTGTACAGTACGCCCAGTTTTTGAGAGGCTAACTTAACTCAGGCTTCGATGGAGCCCCCATACCTGAGTTGGGCACTTGAATTACACCAAGCATATTAATGGAGGGCCTGTTTGGAAGATTGCTTCCGTTGAAGTGATATATAACAATTAGTGGTTATATAACAATTAGATGGTTTATTTAGCAAACAGTTTTTACATTATGAATGGATAATTCATCGCAGATTGTTTTTAATTAGGATGATTGAATAACGCTACGTTATTTCATTTACAATATATGGGACAAAACATAGGCTATTTTCTTTATATTGTTTTTTGTCTTTGTATTTGGTTTCTGTATTCTGCTGTTAAATAATGTTAATACACTATTTGGTGTTTCAATCACATGTTTTATTGAATCCTTTTCTTTTATAATTATATAAAACAGTAGAATGCTCGGTCACAAACTGTTCTTGATGATTTGTAATTTTGAAGAGGTAAATTTTGTTTTTACAAAGGAACTAAAGTGGAGATGATAAAACAGGAATCTACTAATATTGTTTGAAAGAAAAATGATTACCATGGTTACAGATGGTAAAACAGGAATCTACTAATATTGTAAAGTTAAATAGATTACAGAGACATCTGTTGACATATAAACATAGCACAACATTAAACAGTTGCATTGTTATTTAAGCCGGGTCCAAACGCTTGGCAAGCGTCCACAAGTCCCAACGTCTGGAGCGCGCGTTTGCGTAGGCTTGCAAAAGCTTGCAAGAGCTTGCGAGAGCTTGCCACCGATTCAGTCGAGGTCGGATAATTTGGCCACCAGCGGCAAGCGCTTAATGGAACTTCAGAGCTGGCGGCGAATGCACGCCGTTTTTGCTCCATGTGGTCTATGATAATATAACATTACGAGACATATGTATGACGTATGAGGCGTGCCTGACTTATTAAAGTGCATTAGTACATAATTTTAATGCACTTATGTAATTTATTGCGACTGGATTTACCTACAAAGTCAAAATAAATAAATAATAATTTATTGATCATTTATTATTTATTACAATAAAAAAATATATGATTTTTGTTAGAATAACTTTTTTTATAATATAAGAAAATATTATATAAGACAAGTGATCCTCGAGTTCGGGTCCCAATTGCGATCATTACCTTTTGAAGCGAAAACTTCTTTAGCACCGTTATGATTTGAAATTCGATGAAATGAAAAAGTGGCACTAAAAAGAGACAAAACTTATAGGATTTACCCTGCGAGATAATGTCTCCTCTTTGTGCGGTGCTTCGTAGCATCCCCACTCTTTTCTACTTTAGTTTTCTGAAGGTTTTACCTCTACCACGTGTGAACTAGACATGTGTCTTGTTGTTTTTCATTAGTATTATCTTCTTCAATGGTTTAAACAATATTTTCCCCTTGTCTTTTGTTTCACGTT
This sequence comes from Limnephilus marmoratus, assembly GCA_917880885.1. Taxonomy (NCBI): domain Eukaryota; kingdom Metazoa; phylum Arthropoda; class Insecta; order Trichoptera; family Limnephilidae; genus Limnephilus; species Limnephilus marmoratus. The sequence goes on along the minus strand of OU862927.1, from coordinate 8,186,315 downwards.
AAAATAAAGGTGACCAACAAGGTGGCCAACTCAGAATGAAACCAACTCAGAAGCACCTCAGAAAGGTCTTTAAGAGTGATGATAAAAAAATTGGTTAAATAGGTTAAGTTAGGTTAGGGTTACCGGCTATTTTAAAATTATTTTTTCATAGCTTTTAATGATCTTTCTGAGGTGTTTCTGAGTTGGCATGGAACCAAAATAAAAATAGATAACGCAAACATAATATAGCCTAAGTAGACGACCGCCGCGCTTGGATGCTCCGAACATACTGGCGCGCTCGCAAATGTGTGGATGCCCGCCATTCGTTTGCCAGAGCTTGCCTGAGCTTGCGACAAGCCGTTTGTCGCAAGCGTGTGGAAGCACCATTAGGTTTATGTTAATCCGTTACTGTCCCCTTTATTCCTCCGAGGCTCGCACTGTCTCCGTCTGAATCTCCCAGCGCCCTCGGGGGCCATATCACCCACTTTGGGTATCACTGCTCTAAAGAATCGTGTCTGTAAAAGAAAGTTTGTAGTAAAATCAGGTCACGCCATGTAAACAGACATGGAAATGTACAAGCGAACATTGTAATGTTATGTCCGATCTAGGTTATTATTATTGATAATGAGATGGTCTGCATTGTTCTCATAAGCACTCAGATCATAGGACTATTTGCTATTTCACATGCTTCCTCCTCTCTCCTTTATGTTTACCATGGTCGATCCATTTGACAGATTCTCCTATCTTAACAAACGGATTGCAATCTTTAGAGCATAGGCGTCAGGTGGGAATGCTGTCCTTGTTCTATCGGTATTTCAATGGAATATGCTCCGAGGAACTAGCATCATTGATTCCTTCGGCACTGGTTCAGTCCGGAAACAAGCCAATTGTGCGCCCAACGTTTGTACACAGTTGACATTTGTCACATGAGAAAGGATTGTTTCTACGACTCGTTCTTGAGTTCAGCCGCCCCGGGAACCTTTATTGGATAACCAACACCTCTGCCATGAGTCACCCCAAGTGGTTCGCTACGTTTGGTGATTTAGCAGCAGGGGTGCCCGGGTTCACGGGGTGAGGTTTGTCTAGGTCTTGGAGGCAGATGACCAGGACACACTGAACCCCAGATTCCTACCCACCCCTTAAACCCTTTTCCTTCTCAGAACTCTCCTCCCCTTCCTTTCCTTAAAAAACCTTCCACACAGCATCCCTGAAGATGACATAGGCCCTGAGGAAAATTATTTTCCTCAGGGCCTCCTGTGTGGAGCTCAAATAAAAAAATAAAAAACTGCTCTGCTGTGGAACGATTTGCCGGCCTCTGTGTATCCTCCCTCTCTTCAAGATCTTCCTCTTCTCAAATAGACCTTCCGTACATATGATCTCCAAAGATGATACAGGCCCTGAGGGAAATTATTTTCCTTAGGACCTCCTGTGCGGAGTTAATGTAAAAAAAGGTGTTTGGCCAAGTCTCTTTCCACAATTTGATATTCAATCCCCAGGGCATTTGAGCTTTCTTCATATCAAGGCAGAACATTGACACTGTACATACACAAGTATTTCTTCATCCTTTTTACATTTCTTACAGCTCCTGATAGTGATGTGCATCCGAGAATATTTCCCTTCTTCTTCTTCCTTGCGCTGTCCCAACTCATTGCCTAGGTCGGCTCTTCTCGTTCTCAGGTTGTAATTTCTTCTGTTCTGAGTATCGCCTTCATCCAGGCCATTTCTCTGAAGAATTTTGGAGCATTGAGTCATCCAGGAGTTCTTAGGTCTTCCTCTGGATGACTGTCGATGAAGCTCCATAGACATTGCCTGCTTCACTGTGTGGTCTGATGGTCTCCGTCTTATGTGCCCATACCATCTCAACTGTCGTTCCTCCAGCTTACTATTTACGTCTGTGACACCCAGGCTACCACGAATGCGTGAATTTTTGATGTTATCTTTTAGTGATACTCCTGCCGAGAATATTTCCCAACCTAATATATCTCAAAAAAAGATGAAGTTATGAGCTTTCAGAGTGAACTTGGGTAAAATATATATAATTGCATCTAGTCACACGAGACACAATTCATAATTCGAATGGCATTGTTGCAATACTTGTGGTTCGCTTATCTGATATCCCCGTGAGGTGGGGTGCTCCCTCATGTTGGAGAGGGTTCAAAAAAAGTTTCTAAGATTTCTCTACATGAGGGAGTATGGCCACTCTCCATGACTCTACCCAACGAACTTTATTCTGGGCATGCTGGGAGTTCATTCCCTGCAGCTCAGAAGAGAGGGGTATGCCGCCATCCGCTTATTCAGATTGCTGCGAGGCTATATTGAGAACTCCGCCATTTTGGAGCGCGTGAGTCTCTAGGTTCCAGATGACTATCTTAGACAGAGTCATCACAGACTATTCAATCTTCCTGCCTGTAGGACTAACCTGCCAATGGTTCTACCGGTAGGAAGGAGTATATTGCTCCTGAACCAAATCTCTTCGGAGATTGATGTATTTGGCGTCGGTGAGGAGAGATTCAAAAGGGAAATTCTTTTGATTCTTGAAAGAGTCTCTCCATGCTGACGAAATCTTCACCACTGCCTGAGATTTTTATTTTGAAATTGCTATATTCCTTAAAATTTCTTTTATGTATAAATATTTGTTTACATTATTTTTTAAATATTTGTATGCCGTTATTTCTTACATGCAATAAATTAAAATTTGTAATTGTGTAAGAAATTAATAAAAAAAATATTAATACTACTGCACCAGTTATTGTATGTACAGTGACATCACACCCTTATCAGCTGGCTGGAGATAACAACATTTTTACCGCTTATATTTTCGGTACTATTTTAATATTTTTTTTTTTTTTTTTATTGTGAAAAACAGTTAACATATATATCCAATTACATTTCACAATTTTTAGTTAATAGTGTAATACATTAATTATATAGGTACATTAATAATGACAGGTGCTAAAGAATACCTTTATTTCGCTCTTGAAATGATTGTAGTTCGATTGAAAAATGTTAATTTCAGAAGAAAGGTTTAATAGTGAGGTCATTCTCCCCAGAGGCATAACCATTGGTAGGTTGGTCTTGCCTCTAGGAAAAGTAAAAAGTCTGTGTTGCCTTGCTCTGGTGAAGTTATCGTTGACATAAAGTGAAATCCTTTCCAGAACATCAGGATTGTTAATGTGCCCGTTGCAACTCTCGCATGTACACAAGATTGAAAAAATACAAGAAAATCCAAGTGACAGGCAATATCCTGTAACAGTCCTGCTAGCCCTCTCAGTTAGTTAATGTGTATCCATTTTGTAATAATGTATTTTTGTGCAGTTTTCCAGCATGGAGACGCCCGGCTATGTGGGGTTTGCCAACCTGCCTAACCAGGTGCATCGCAAATCCGTGAAGAAGGGTTTTGAGTTCACGCTGATGGTAGTCGGGGAGAGCGGTCTGGGCAAGTCCACGCTGGTCAACTCTCTCTTCCTCACCGACCTGTACCCTGAGAGGGTTATTCCTGATGCTGTCGGTAAGAATGTCATTCATTTCTATCTAACGAAGTCTATCTGCCTGACCTGAGTACAATATTTATTGTTGGAAATCATGATGTAACCTTCATACAACAACGTACAGTCCGCCTCGGAACAGGAATCTTTAGTGGGGAAGACTGTGAATTAACTACTGAGGGAGCGGTCCGTATCGGTAGAGACGGGAGATAAATGAAAGGCGTCAGTCGATGTAGTGTGAGTCGTCTTTATTGTGCTACGTAGCGATAGTCAATGTGCCAGGGGCGTAGACGGAAGAGTAGACAGTGATGGTGCGCTGTAAGATGTGATGATGGTCAGGAAGCTGCAGTGGTGAAGATAACGTCTCTTCAGATCACTAGAGTGGTAGATGCTGACCAGTTCCAGGCGGTCGCTCGACGTCATGAGGACGGAGATGACGGCTGTGACTTCGGTGAGCTGGAGTCACACGCAGGGCAGGAAGAAGACCTTGTGAGGCGATGAGGAGAATCTCTGCGGCAGCGAAACATGACAGGCTTCGGATTGCCGGAGATCGAGTTACTTCCCGAACAGAAAGCACGGCGGGCTTTGCGGGAGAAGACATCTCAAGTCGTGGTGCGGCGGACCGGACTGCGAGATGGTGGTGGTGGATGAGAGCCTCGAAGGTGTGACGGAGAGTCCGAGATGCTGCGCTGGAGAATGCGTGAAAATCACATAGCGTCTGTATAACGTCTAGACGGTTCCTCGCTGGCGGGCAAGCGTTGACTGACGGATCGGGACTGACTGTGCTAGCGCCGGGTTAAGTCGCTTATATAGCCAGCGCGACCGGTGGGAGTAATGTTCCATTCGCCGGCAATGTGCACACTGGAAGGTACTGGAACATACGTGGTGCCGAATATTCAGGCGGCTTGTAAACTCTAGACCTTTCTAGGCGGGGCGATATTATTATCGTCCAGCCAGCACGGCAGGCGAGAAAGTACATCGCGACCAGTATAGGTAGGAAGGTACCTAGGCAAGTAGGTTTGCCGATGCGCGCGGATATTAGGAGATGTTTCTCGATTCCTCTTTTGGTGGCGAAGTTTATAATGATGTGTCGCCACACTACTTTATATGTATTTTTTAACTTAAGCTAACCTTTTTAAGCCTAATATCATTCAAACAACAACAAAAAAACTAACATCAAAGCGAAGCCTTTGGGAATCCTGGGGGGACGGAGAGGAGAGCTGAGGCCACCTCGGTGGACTCTTTCCTCACGGGGCCTTCAGGTAGTCCAAACAAAAACAGACCTCTGATGGAAAAACCTTTAACAACTAAGTACCCTCCAGGGCGTCCATATGCGTAAAATGGGAGATAGCACAATAGGCCCATGGCTTGAGTGCTTACGGGAACTGTCCATATACTGCCTCCAATATTATTGTAACTTGTCGTTTCGTCATTTGCAATCATGTTTATTTTATCTGTGAAAAAATGCTTCGCAAATTCCGACCTTCAAAAGTCGTGGTACTTTCTGTATTTGTCCCTTTACAACTGGCTTTATACTAGCATGAGTTTGTATTTTTGGATAACCAACACCTCTGCCATAGGTCACCTCAAGTTGTTCGTTACGTTTGGTGATTAGCAGGGGTGCCCGGGTTCATGGGTGAGGTTTGTCTATGTCTTGGCTGCGGATGCGTTTGTCCATCTACTGCGTGGCGGGCCGGATTGGGAGAGACTGGGACGGAGACCTTTTGATCTCTCCAGCTGGACTCTCTCGATCCATCGCCTTGCACCGCAGTAAGAGGTATGAATTCCTATGTCCGTCACTCCTGGACACATTGACCCCCAGATGCCTATCCACCCTTCATACCTTTTACTTCCCAGAACTTCCTCTCCTTCCCTTCCATAAAAAAACCCTCGGTTAAAGAAAGAAAGTCAGTTTTTGGAAAATATAATAATAATAATAAAAATGTTTATTCATCAATAGATTTTTTACAGTATTATACATTTAGTTCTTTTAATCATTGAGTCTATTGATGAAAAGGTCACTGCTCAACTGCAATTCAGAATTTCTCCTGGAATTCAGCTGGTTTTCAGCAGTGCCTCCAATATAAAAATATGGTGTACCTACTTACACAAAATGAAATAGGTAAATAATGCAAAAAAATTATGATTTTTGAAACAGGGGGTCAACTGTCGGGTCACCATCACCGATTTATCATTTTTCTATACTTGTAAATCACTTGTGTTGAGAAGTGAAACTCAGCACTTTCCAAACAAAATTGACTAGTGGCAGTTCTGAAACAATGGTTTGTTTATTGGGTCAATGACAACATTGTGACACTTTCTTTGTGTTGTGATTGTCGCGCTGATAATGTCACTTGATTAAATGGCTTAATTGCTTTAACATTTTTGGAAATGTAAACAATTAGTTGTACAAAGTAAACAGTTGTATCTGGTTTTGGAAATGCGGAAGGTACCATGAATGAAATTACAATTTAATCATATTTGTTTTTGATGTTCAAACAATCCTTCAAATTGGCAACCAAATTCTTAGATTCATTTGATTATTGTTTGCAAACTAAAAATCTAAAATGCAATCCTGTTACATACTGATGTGGATAATTAATAATAACACCTATTTATATTGTTGTTTTTTTGTATGAAATTATAAAAATAATTGAATATATGTGAGCCTGGGGTGTGTAAATAAACCCAAACTCGCCGGGTATAATACCCCAAAAATTGACTGATGAATTTACTTTCAACAGATACAAAATATATCAACAAAATGGTAATCAGCACTGGTCCAGATGTACAATAAGAGACACTAATCTTATAGAGTGACGTAAGCTGCATAGGCGGTCCTTTAGATATTTTCCAGTCCAAGTTAGATCCACACGCACAATTTTATAATATTTTGTGATAGACACCGATTAGGTTAAGTTGATCGAGACAGAGTAAAATCCACAAAGCTTCAAATCAAAATTTTGCATCCAGTCAAAGGACACTTCAGCGACATCTATGACCCATTTGTCGTCTTTCCACAGTTCGCGAGCACAATACAATTTAGTATCCTTGAAAGTTCACAGAGACCGCCATATAACCACTTTTTGATATAAACTAGTTTTAATAAAGCCAGTCGAGCGACAGACCAAATAATAAGCAGCATTCATAAAAGAGACACAATGCACATGCAAGTACGCAAAAACCCATATGACAAACTAAAAAATAATTAGTACTAAATAAATAACAAGTACTACAAAAAAGAAATAAAATCCGCCAAAAATGACCCCAAAAAAATCTGGAAAATCGTCAAAGATATTACTTTCTCCAATACGAAAAAAGACTCGAAGATCAAAGTACTGTTAATAAATGGAAACAAAACCCTTACAAAAAATGAACCTGGTAAAATAGCAAATTTTATTAACTCCCAATTTGCAAAAGTTGGATCTAACTTGGCTGAAAAAATTCTTTTAAAAAAAGGCACAACAGAAGACTCTTTAACCAAACTATCCTCTACCATGCAACCAAATCATTTGTTTTATGCTCACAAAATAAGTACAAAGGAAATATCGGATATAATTATTTCTCTCAAACCAAATTGCGCTGTGGGCCCAGATAACCTCTCCAATCATATACTGATTAGTCTCCGAGAACATATACTTATACCACTTCAACATATTTTCAACCAAAGTTTCAGCCTCGGCTTTGTCCCCGATCATCTAAAAATAGGTTGTATTACTCCAATACATAAATCGGGAGACAAAACGCTGATCTTAAATTACAGACCAATCACTCTCCTAAATTCGCTATCGAAACTACTAGAAAAAACTATGAAAAAAAGACTGCTCGCATACCTTGACAAACACAAACTGATCTCCACCCGTCAATTCGGGTTTCGAGCGAAAATGGGAACAGAAGACGCCTTATCGGAACTAACCACCTACATAGTGAAAAACCTAGATGGCGGTTCAAAGGTGTTAGGAGTGTTCTTAGACCTAGCAAAAGCTTTCGACACCATCTCACACAAATTACTCCAACAAAAACTCAACAACATTGGCATAACAGGTCCACCACTAAAATGGTTCATCAGCTACATTGAAAATAGACAACAAATTGTAAAAATCAATAATCAAGAAAGTGACAAAGTAGGCAACAGGTATGGAGTACCCCAAGGCAGCGTCTTAGGTCCCATACTGTTTCTCATCTACATTAACAGTCTAACTGAGATAAGCCTAGGGAACATAGAGTACAAAGTTATCAGTTATGCAGATGACACTGTAATTTTATTCAAAGCCCAATCATGGGAAAACGTCTTCAAAAACACGGAAGCAGGGATGACTGAGGTAAATAAATGGCTAATAAATAATCTACTGACACTAAATATTTCTAAAACAAAATACTTAACTTTCAGTAAAACATTAGCTGGTCAGCCAGATAGTCGCCCACAACTACATCTTCACCCCTGCACAGTTACCTCATTAACTAACTCACGCTGTGTTTGTGACAAAATTGATTATGCGCAAAATATTAAATATCTCGGTTTAACTGTTGACAATAACTTAAAATGGGATCTCCAAATTAACCTAATTACAAAAAAAATACGGAAACTCTCTTACATCTTCAAAACAATTCGAAACATTATGTCACTACCTCAGCTAAAAAATATATATTATGCACTCTGTCAAAGTATTCTAATGTATGGTATTTCTGTATGGGGAGCAGCAGCAGAGACTCACCTCAAATCACTTAAAATTAATCATAAAACAATAATCAGAATTATGTTTAGAAAGCCTTATCAACATCCGACAGAACAGATAATGATCAACAATAACCTATTAGACATAAATAAACTATTCATAAAGAAGATCATCTACAAAAACTGCATAAAAATACCACCACACTTCATAACTCACTCGCAATACACAAGAGCAAACACACACAATCAATTACAAGTACCATATATCAAATCAAATTTTGCAAAAAAACATGAATCTTACTTGGCACCATATATATTCAATAAGTTTGTAGCCCAAACAAAGACCTACGTCGCATCTAATAATTTGAACTGGGTTTTCAAAAGATTTTTAAACTGGTTGAATGTCAAGGAAAGAAGAGAGATAAGTAATATTCTTAATATCTAATATTATATATTTTCTATTTTCTACTCTGTTTTTAAATTCTGATTTTCCTCTTATTTTATTATTATTATTTTTACTATAATATATATGTTTCTTTTTTTTCTTTTTTTTACCACTTATTTGTTTTTATGTAATTAGAAATTGTTAGTTACCAGCCTCAGAACAGACTTTAGTCTAGTGAGGAGGGTAAGGAAAAAAAATCATGTTGTACATAACTAATAATAAATAAACGCCCGGGTTGCCGGCACTGAATAATAATTAATTGAATTGAATTGAATAACTTTTTTCTCGGATTGCTTGCAATTTTTTAGAGCTCATTTTGAATATTTTTCGCCCACATTAAAAAAAATCATAACTCCGAATTTTAATTTGGAGACAAACTGATTATAGTTCTATATAACCAATGAATTCACCTATCTTTTGTCCATTACCACATATTCATAGAATTTATTAAAAAAATAGTATAAAATCGTAAACTTTTACTTCATTAATAAGGGAAAATTTTCCAAAATTGGCAGCAAAGCAATCAGAGCTATTTTAAATAGTGCCATATTGTGGCAAAAAGCGCTCCAGTGGTTATAATCGAGATAAAAAAAACTAAAACCTATCACTATGCCTAACCAATAACATAGAAACCGGTAGCAGATAAATAAAAATTAAGTAACAAAGGTACACCTGAAATAAAACTCAAAATAATATAATTTGAGATTTTCACGGCATATAAGTATTTTCTTGATTTACTTTTGGGGTATTATACCGTATTGCACTACCTCCTTCCTTAGCCAACGTTTTGGATAGCATTGCAGTGTCGATGGTACACCTGAAATAAAACTCAAAATAATATAATTTGAGATTTTCACGGCATAAAAGTATTTTCTTGATTTACTTTTGGGGTATTATACCGTATTGCACTACCTCCTTCCTTAGCCAACGTTTTGGATAGCATTGCAGTGTCGATGGTACACCTGAAATAAAACTCAAAATAATATAATTTGAGATTTTCACGGCATAAAAGTATTTTCTTGATTTACTTTTGGGGTATTATACCGTATTGCACTACCTCCTTCCTTAGCCAACGTTTTGGATAGCATTGCAGTGTCGATGGTACACCTGAAATAAAACTCAAAATAATATAATTTGAGATTTTCACGGCATAAAAGTATTTTCTTGATTTATTTTTGGGGTATTATAACGTATTGCACTACCTCCTTCCTTAGCCAACGTTTTGGATAGCATTGCAGTGTCCATCATCAGGGCAGATATATAATGAGTCCTCCGCTATGTTTGGTGATTTGATTTGAGTTGTGTTCAGGTCTTGGCGGCGGATGCGCCTGCCCACCAACTGCGTGGCGGGCCAGATCAGGAGAGGCCGGTTTTCGGAGACTCTTTGACCTCTCTGGCTGGTCTCTCTCGACCCATCGTCTTGCACTGCATTGAGAGGGATGATTTTCTACTAATTTCCTACCCGACCCTTGTATCTTTCTTCTTCCCAGAATTTCTTCTCCTTCCTTTTCTTAAAAAGACTCAAGTTTTATTCAGAACCTCTTGTGTGGGGTTAATGTAAAAAAAAAACTGTCTTATGAAAGTCAATGTAGCAAATTATAATGGAGAATTGTTTGTTCTGTCTGATTCCAGAAAAGACAAATCAGACAGTGAAACTGGACGCGTCCACTGTGGAAATTGAGGAGCGTGGAGTGAAGCTGCGATTGACTGTGGTGGACACCCCAGGATACGGAGACGCCATCGACAACACCGATTGCTTCCAGGTCAGTTTTTTTTTTTTACATTAGCTCCACACAGGAGAAGGCCCTGAGGAAAATAATTTCCTTCAGGGCCTATGTCATCTTAGGGGATGCTGTGTGGAGGGTTTTTTTGGAGAGGAAAGGAAGTTCTGGGAAGGAAATAGGTATGAGGGGTGGGTAGGAATCTGATGATCAGTGTGTCTAGGAGTGACGGACGCATGAATCCAGCTCTCCAACCGCGGCGCAAGGCGATGGGTCGGGAGAGATTCTGGCAGGAGAGGACGTAGGATCTCCGTCAACCAGTCTCTCTCAATCCTGCCCACTACACAGCAGGTGGGCAGATGCATCGAACAAGCACATCAAACCAAACTTAGCAAAGCACTTGGGGTGACCTATGGCAGAGGTGATGGTTATCAAATGATTCTCGGGGTGGCGGTATCCATACCTGTCTCCCAAATACAAAAAATAAATAAATAAAATATATATAAATATATCTCATAAATACTCTGTCTCTACAGGCCACCTCAGAACAGGAAATCCTAGTGAGGAGGTCTGTGAAAAAAAAAATGAATCCATACTTATTATATACATCATACATACATGTACAAACCTTGTTATTGAAATTAAAAAAAAAAAAAAAAAAAAAAAAATTGAAATTAACTGGTCCACAATTGAAATTAAATAATATGTAGTTGGTATTAACTAAATAACAGTCAATTTAACTGAAAACTGTCAATTAATTCATTATTTAACAGAGGGTAACCTAACCTAACCTAATTTTTCAATTATTTAAATTAATCAATTAATTTGAATTAATCAGTTAATTTAAACTAATCAGTTAATTTGAACTGTGAATTATTTAATATTGCTATCATAACAAGTTTGACATATACTTTTTGAAATCAACACAATCTGTAATTAATTCTTGACAACTCTGATTATGATCCCAAACATAAATTCTTGGAGCAGGTGGATGAGTTTGTGTTATCTGGGTTGTATGTTTACGAGAGATGGGAAGGCTGATAGAGATATTGTAAGAAGAGTAAATGCAGGTAACTCCATTAATGGAGGACTGAATGCCGTTTGCGCCAACAAAAAACTGTCCAAAGAAGCGAAGCTAACCGTACATAATGGAGTGCTAGTACCTACCCTGATTTACGGCAGTGAGGCACGGAACTGGCAGAGGAAGGATTAAAGTAGACTGAATGCTGTAGAAATGAGATCCCTGAAGCGTATGTGTGGTAAAACCATGGTACGAATGTGTGAGAAATGTGGAGATCCACAAAGAAAAAGGCTAATGTAAGCTTAATGAGTAAGATTAAGAAAGGGACCCTCAGATGGTTTGGCATGTAGAGCGAATGAAAGAAGAAAATAGTGTGAGAAGAATATATGACGCAAATATGAATGGAAGAAGAAGTCGGGGACGCCCGAGGAAGACATGGCACCATCAAATAAATCGGATACTTGAGTCAGGCCATGTCAAAAGTCAGAATAATAGAAGAGTATGTATGAGACGATGTATGAATGTGAGTGAGGCAAAATGTGTGCCAAGACCGAGTTGTTTGGCAGTCCGTCCTCTCTGCCTACCCCTGAGTGTGCGAAACGAGAAAACGGCGTGATGGTTAGTTATTAGTTAGTTATAGAAAAATCAATGTATATTTGCTTGCTTGTATATATATATATATATATATATATGTATGTTTGTTCATTATGCGTTGCTAAACCATTCATCCAATGGTGATGAAACTTTGGGAATTTGATGTGTGCGTGTCTGCGATGGTTTCTATATATAATAGTGAGCTCTGGCATCATGAAAACTGTATAAAAAAATTGCAATATGTGGCATGCGAGCTAGCGATGTGTCAGTTCAGCTGGAATGGGCTCATGTGATCCGCTCCTTTGCGGGAAGCGGTTCCTACTCCCACTCCTTTTTCAAATCGACTACTCCCAGAGAACCCGGCCCAGTCCCAGTACTCTCCGCATCCAAATAAATCCGGCGGTCCGAGCAACTCAACGCCGAAGCGCGAAAACCGCACTCGAATACAAGTCCCGGGTTCCTTTAAACCCAAGCGCCTTGTTCCAAGCTACGTGAATCGCGACACAATCCATTCATTCCGCCCACTCCCGGACTCGCGCGAACTACGATACATTCCTGAGTCACCCCGTGGGCGCCGGCTTGCTCCGCGATCCACCGTCCGGCGTCACTCACCATTCCACTCATGAGTCGCGGGTCTCGGTGAGTTCCCGACACTCCCCGCTACCCGCGGCCGGCCAACTATGACACTTCCCCTTGAGTCACGAGCTGGGCGCTGGGCGTTCATTCGATCGCTGTTCGTTGATCGACACACTCGAGTAGTTTTTAATTAGAGCGTCTTATCTGGTATCGTTAATCAACGGGTGACGTGCATTATAAAATAATAGTTTATAGTAAAGCATTACAGCTTATTAATTTACTTATTTAAATTCTCAATAAAAGACCGTGCAGTGTAGATACATTGAATGTACCTACATTGCACGGGTGACGGGTCCTTGTCCTCGTACGGGTCTTGTCCGACTCCGGGGTTCTGAGTTCTCGTGTGGGTTCTACGAGTAGGTCCTGGTTCCGAGTTCTTTGAACCCGTGCGTCCCGTTTCGGTGCGCCGCAACAATACCCAGTGCCCAGTCCGCACCTAAGAACTCGGACCCGGGACCTGCTCCTAGAACTCGTGTACTTTTAAAAGGAAGCAAGTCTCGGAGGCTTCCGGAAAAATGCAGAACTTACCCACCTCTAATGCGAGCTGTTTGAAAATGGAATGCGGGAGGGGGGAGGGGGATTCGTGGGTCAAGGGAAACGGGAGAGGGGAGTGGGGAGAGGGTAGGCGGGGAAGTGGAAACGCTGGAGGGGGGAAGGAAATGCGAGAGGAGGTTTGCAGTACGGGGGAAGCAGGAGAAGGGAATGGGGAGAGGATGGGGAGGCGGAAGGGAAACAGGACGAATGGGAAAGGACACGCAGGGAGAAACAATTGCATTATTAAGTCATTAAGTAACGCAGGGCTTCCCTAACTGTGAGTCGCGACGCCCCGGGGCGCCGCGTTATCATTCCAGGGGCGTCGCGTCGTGAGGCGATCTTTATAGCGTCTCCCACACCCACACTTCGGAGCGACCGAGTCCCGCGCCACTTATTGATCAAGAATATCGTTCCATCAGCACTGCAGCGTTGAGGGTTTTATTACCGTTTGCGACATCATACTTGTGCGAGACAGGTTTCTCTGCAGTTGCAGTAATTAAGAACAAGTACAGATCGAAAATAAATTTGGAGGCAGAGACGAGAGTGGCAATTTCGAAACTTCAACCTCGTTTTGAAAAAAAGCAAGCACATCCTTCTCATTAATACCAAAGAAAAAACAATGTGGTTACTTTTTTATCTTTTTTGTTTGCTTCCATTTTGTTTTTATGTTGTGTTTTTTATTTTCTAATAAAAAATTTAGATACTATTTGGAGTTTTTCTGACAAATTATTTTCTGTTATTGGGGAACGTACCCATAATACGTGACCCGTTCAGGGGGGGCTTCAAAATACCACGCTTGGTACAAATGAGCGGCGGGGGGCTTAGATTTTAGATTTTTAGTCACCGGGGGGGGGGGGGGGGGGGGGGGGGTCGCAAAAATATGGCAACATCCCAAGGGCGTCACAGTTGCAATAAGTTTGGGAAGCCCTGAAGTAACGCATGCCGGGAACTCGCTAGTACATAAATAAACCTTGGCAACTTTGATATGCAATAAAATTGCTTGAACGTCTCCTAATGTATCTTACTTTGGCCTTCTGCCCATAAAATGTATTTTTTTTCTTTTGGTGTAAGCATTCTTTGACCTAGATATTAGTATGGCAGTATAGTACAAAGAATGAGATCTACCTTTAAATGGGTAACATATAGTAGGTAATGTCCGTGGCATTTCACGTCTATTGTTGCGTAATTTTTTGGATGGCAACATTAGCAGTTATACAGGGTGGCCACAGACCTGGAATACCTGGAAAACCTGGAATTATCAGGGAATTTTACCGAACCTGGAATTATCAGGGAAATGTCAGGGAATTCCGAAAAAATTTTATAATATCAGGGAATTCCAAAAATAAAACTAAATTCGTTATTTTGCGATTTGTGAAACCCCAAAATTGTGATTTATTACTTTTACTTGCGACTTGGGTAACAAAAGATATGCCGACAAAGACAAACTAGATAGGTATTTTTTTATTTTAATTAATGCTCTTGCAACACAATCATGTCATCTAGTTGATGTGTGTGTGTGTGTTTTTATTTTGTGTGTAGGTATTTTAACATTTAAATCAAGGTTTTTAGTATTTATAAAATTACATTGCATCACTATTTATACCATAGCTTCGTGTAAATATATAATAAACCTCTTTCTAAACTTTAGTCGAATGCTTATGGTTCAGTTTCCTCTATTACCATATTTTTCTTTGTATTATTTAATGTCCTAACTGCTTACCCAAAGGGTACCTATATTGTTAAATTATTAATATTCTAAATCTAAACTGTTCCCTAGTATTGTTGCTTGTTTCGTGTGATATTTTTTTGTATCTCTTCTAATGTTAATGTTTTTTTTGTTTATTTTTGTCTGGTCTTTTTATTTCTTCACAAATTGTCTTCAGGCGAAATATCATAAATTCCCTTTATTATTTATTTAACAAACGATATCCCCATAGGGAACGTACCCATACTACGTGACCAATTTTTTGCAATTTTTAACACCCCCCCCCCCTCCACCGGTGACCAAAAACCTAAGCCCCCGCCGCTCATTTGTACCAAGCGTGGTATTTTGAGGACCCCTCCCCCCCTGAAAAGGTCATGTAGTATGGGTACGTTCCCTTATATAAAATTAAACATATCAGGGAAAAATGTAGAAACTGCCCTGGAAAACCTGGAATTATCAGGGAATTTTGAAATCCGTTTTTTGTGGCCACCCTGTTATAGTGTTGTCCCTATTTTCAGATTTAAAAAAGAATATTAACCTGTGACATGCCTTGCCATATTTTGTAAATAATTTTCTGAAATTCTGCAAACCATTACTTTGATGTAATATTTTATGGGTTTATTTTGAGCTATTGTGTATTATATTGACCGAAACACATTCCTTAAGGATTTATTCTCTATTCCTGAGGCCCTAGACTGGCTCGCAGACCTAGATGTCCCCCTCTGACCCCCCACCATACAAAAGAAGAAGAATTCCTTAAACAATAAACTATGTATCAAAACAACATTACTTGCGTTTATTTGATAAATTGATAGGTTTTTCAATTTTTTTGTTATCTACCATACTTGGAGTTTGACAGTTCAAATTGCGGTGAAAAATGACACTCTTAAGCCGGGAATACACATGACAGTAGCTGGCACACTTGCATGCAAGCTCCTTGCACATGCCAGCTACTATCATGTGTATACGCTAACTTGCATGCCTGTAACTGCCATGCAAGTAGATATCACACCATTTTATTTTTAGGCAGCTACTGGCATGCAACATGAGGGAGGGGACGCGGGGGGGTACGAAACTGGCATGTGTGAACGTCGCGACAGGTACGGGCATGCCAGTAGCTGACTTGTTGTCGCTGTGGGCGCGCGTTTTGGTTTGTTTTTGTGTTTGTTTTTGTTTTTTGTATTCACCGTGTCATGATGGGGAGATGAGAAAACAACACAATTTATTAATTTGTATAGAGGTTCCAATGTCTTTGGAACCCCAATAATTCTCTTTATAAAAATACTCTTTAAATTACTCTTCTTTTTTTCTCTCATTAAATTAGACACACATTGTACTGCCAATTGCAATACGATGATATTTAATTCACTTCGAATGTTTTCCATTGCTAAAAAGCTTGAGAACTGAGTGACTTGAGACACTTACTGTCTCGTGACTAGCTTATTTTTTTTTTTTTTTTTTTACAGTGAATACCGCACAAGAATCTCAACTGCTCCCGTCTGGAGCCAGTGAGACTATGGCATACCCGATTGGGGTATGTTGTGAGGCTGAAGGTAGTGGGGAGGGGAAGGAGGTGGGGAAGAGTTAGGTTGGGAAGTGCCTGGCTATTCAGATCTGGTCACTAAACACGGCTAAAGCCATTTTCAAGCAACGTTTCAATTCTGAATGGTGGTCTTACACCAGGGCGATACTGATAGTATCTTCCACTCTGGAACATGCCGCAAATATACTATATATTATTTTAAATGAATTAATTGTGAAATAACACAAATTAATCAAATAAAATTTATTTGGGCATGCCGGGTTCGAACCCGCGACCTCCGGATTGTGAGTCAAGAGTCTTACCCACTGGACTACGGAGGTCGTCAAAATTATCGGTCGTCTTATGTATACGTCTTGCAAGTTACAGGCATGCAAGGACGCAGGCATGCAAGCTACTGTCCCATTTTACAGGCATGTGTATTCTCGCCTTAATGCCATAGATAATTTATTAAAAAAAATTCCGAGTGGCTAGAAGTAATTCGGGAATCTGTTACCTCAAGAACGAGAATGGCCTAAGCGATTCTGACCTTGTTTTTCATACAGTTTCTTCATATATAAGGGTTAAAGTCACTTTTAAAATATTTTTTCAATTATTTTTTTAAATATTTTGTTCCGACCGCGCCGGCATGCGCACGGCACAGGACCAGTTTTGTGGTGTAGTTTCAATATCCTTCAACAGATGTAGTTGGTATAGTTAAATAAACAAAGTTTTGTGGTATCTTAACAGATGTCGGTTAAGTATTATTTTAGAACAGTATCATGAACAGAACATATCAGGTCTATTGTTGACAGAACTACTAGTTCCTATTAATAGTATTACAAAAATGTAGAATAATCAAAGTTTCTCTATACTGCTTCTTATTTACTTCCAAAACGAATAAAGCATCGAACAAAAATTGCTATTAAATTTATATGTTTACCGTGAACTGTCTGTTATAATGTATTTTTTTATTTTTGCAGTCCATAATCCAATACATTGACGACCAATTTGAGCGCTTCCTACGGGATGAGAGCGGACTGAACCGACGTAATATCGTGGACAACCGCATCCACTGCTGCTTCTACTTCATCTCACCCTTCGGACACGGGTAAGAAACCAACTTGCTTCACTCACATTCTTACATCATCCCGTACACACTGTTCTAATATTTATACTGTTGACGTGACCCAACTCAAGTACCTTTATAGAGGGTAAGAAAATCGCCTCAGAAAATCGCCAATATGCAGTTTTAATGTCTTTAACGAAATCACATTTTACGAAAACTTTGTAATATTACCGCTTCACAAATAAAGCTCTATAAATGAAACATTTCTGAACGTAGCCAAATAGTAAAAACTGTTTTCGACAGGTTACAAAATAAGCTTTCGAATTATTATATTACAAATAAATATTAATATTTGTAAATATTAAAATTTAGAATGTAAACATTAAAAAAATGTGAAAATGACTCACGTGATGTTTTTATGTGAAAACGGTACTAAAATCACAGATTATGTAAACAACAATACTTATTCTACTGTATAAATGTATAATAAACACTTTTGTAACCTCACTTTTTTATCATTTCATATAAAAATATTTTATAAAAATTAACAACGTCGGGCGCCCGTAGGAAATTTGGCGGGATAAATTATGTGTCAGACTGCGCATCTGACAGAATGTTATTTTTATGTATTTCTATGGACAACTTGAATAGAGATGTGCAGCGTGATTCACTATCGACATTTCACTTTTTATTTTACGGATGTAACTAAAACAATAACGGAGTTATAACCGTTTTATATGGAGACACACGCGCTGACGTGTAAACACGTTTATTGTACTTGACTGCTGTCGTATTTTTAACGCATATATCTGCTTACGTTGCGGAGGGGTTAAGGAACATTCTTGACTTACTTTAACCAGTGATTCCGGGTATTGTTTGAAGTAAAAAATGTAATTTTGGTCTTTGGTGATTTTCTGATGTTTCAATGCATAGGCCCAGTATATCAGTTGGTTATAAGCTCGGCTTGGTTGGAATGTTGAGCTTAGCTTAAGTGAGAACATAATCCGTATATAGGTTGAAAGCCTAGAACGTCACCAATTTTATGTATTTTCAATAAATTTAATATAGGAAGGTGTATCTTTTTTTCTTTGAAAAAAAAATCTACTGTCTACATACACTCTACTGTCACCTTGATCAAGATGTCTCTATAAGCGGGGAAATTGCAATGTTATGATCGCCGTATTTCAAAAATGACATTTCGGTTTATTTTTAGGTGGGTTTAATTTACTAGTTAATTTTGATACAGGTCCCCACTTCAATCATCAAGGTGGTCAAGGGCGGATTTAGGGGGGGGGGGGGGCACGATATTTTTGTGTACTGTGAAGATTTCATCACAGAACATACTTAGAAGCAAAAATTGTCTTTATTAAACATTTAATTTTTCTATTCTTTTGACACTTTCATAAACCTTCCTATACATACTTGAAATTATAGAAATAAACTTGATGTATGATATACAGTTTGGCAAGAAAGTGTAGAAAATAAATGATGGCGCTGCGATCGTTTTCTAGTTTTAAATGGCAACACCAAGATGGCTCATAAGACAAAGAACGTATGTTTTAAATAAACACTTCTGGCAAAATGCATATCTCATAGCGTATTTGTATTTTCAAAAAATTTGCACAAAAAACTGTAATTTAATAGAAGCAAAATAAAACAAAACAAGTTTTAAGTGGGTGTTTATTTCGATATAAAAACGTAGGTACTTAAAAATTTAAGTCTATTAATTCAACACCCGACATGTAATTATTGTCTTTGTCCTCGTGTGATTCTTCTTCTTCCGTATCATCATCTTCATCTAAACGCAGTTCATCGATATCATCATATATAGTACTGCCTCGTGTATAATATTCTGCCTCAATTTTCATCAAGTGTTTGCAACAATTTTTCCAATCATCAGCACTTATGCTATTACATATTATTATTATTATGCCCATTTTCCGTTTTCCCGGTGTTTCAAATTTTCCATCTGCCTTTTCCCCTTCCTTGACGATTCGTCTTACCGTTGTTTCAGATTTACCTGTGTGTGAAAAACATCATTAAAATTATTATTATAGAAGGTAGTTTTAAAAACACACACTAGATAATATTCACTTAGAAAGAAAAAAAAGAGAAAACGAGAAAAAAGGAACTTTTCTACGAGTTTAAAGAAGTTGCATATTATTATTTTTTTATTGAGTTATTCCCTTTTTCTTGTGGCCGCATATGAACTGTCAAATCGAAATGTCAAATTCGAATTTTTTTAACATAACCTCAAATCAGATTGTAATGATTATTATCGCTCGAAAATTGGCATAAATCGTGTAATACTAATGAAATTTATTAAACAAACTATACTACGTACCATTCATTTCTGCAGTTCGTTTTTAAACATCTTCTAAATCAAACAAAAGCTTCTTCGCGTGACACTCGGCTAGGCAACGTTGAAAAACGCAGAATGTAACCCCTCTTGTATCACTATGTAATAATTTATTCATTTTAATTAAATTCAGGCAAACAATGAATAAAAATATTATCAAATCAGCGATATTCTACTCAGATTTAAGACAATAAATCAACCGTAACACCCGATATCACGAAAGCCATAGGAAACGTCATATAATTCGGTGTTGCCATAGTAATGAACAGGTTTAGTTCCAATTGATTTAATTTCTAGACTTTCTTGCCAAACTATACTTCAAGTTTAATTCTAACATTAATTGTCGATTTTTTTGCCCGCCTGCCTCTTGTGCCCCCCCCCCAGAAAAAATCCTGGATCCGCCCTTCATTGTGGTATATGCGAGAACTCTAATTTTAATTAGTATTTATTTTACTAGAGTCAGTGCACTATCAACCTCTGGGAGGCCAGGCCATTTCACGAAAATTCACTAAAAAAGCATCACTTTGAATTTTGAATTGAATGTTTTGTGGATTAATTTTGAGCTATCGTGTATTTTATTGACTGAAACACGTTCCTAGAAGAATGAACTATGTACCAAAACAACATTACTTGCATTATTTACGTAAATTAATAGGTTTTACGATGTTTTAGTCGAAGAACACGCATTAATTTTGACAGCTAAAATTCGCGGCAAAAATGACATTTCTATGTCGCAGATAAAATTGTTAAAAAATATTCTGGGGTTGCAAGGTGAATGAAATTTTGACCCGTCTTATGGTGTAATGTTGGCGCAAGCGTTTCTGCCCTGTTCCTCATACAAATTCTGTACATAGAAGGGCCAAAATCGCAGACAATCGTTTTTTGTTCGATATTTTTTTCAAATTATTTTCTCACGCATGCGCACAATACGCGCACGCCCGCGCGCCTCCGGCCCATTAGAGGTTAATGAAATTAATCGCTGAAAACAAACTGTATTGACTGACTCTTTTAAAATCCCTTATCAGACTGTTTTTGATTGATTATTAATCTTGCCTCGGCGTCTATAATAGGAACTATTCTGCAGCTTAGCAAAGCTTGAGCAGTAGATTTGGCCCGCTTAAATTGGAGTGAGGAATGTTGTACATAGCAAAGATACGAATTGGCTGATATACCAGGCCTTACTGATTTTTTATGCTCTAAGTTAACCCCTCCGAATTTTCGCAAATATTCGCTTATAATCTCAAACGAAATGACATTTTATGAAAACTTTGTGTTATTACCGCTTCACAATTAAAGCTCTATAAATGAAACATTTCTGAACGTAGCCGAATAGTAAAAACTGTTTTAGAAAGGTTACAAAATAAGCTTTCGAATTATTACATTACAAATAAATTTTAACATTTGTAAATATTAAAATTTAGAATACAAACATTAAAAAATGTAAAAATGACTCCCGTGATGTTTTTATGTGAAAACGGTACTAAAATCACAGATTATGTAAACAACAATACTTATTCTATTGTATAAATGTATAATAAACACTTTATTAACCTCACTTTTTTATCATTTCATATAAAAATATTTTATAAAAATTAACAGTGTCGAGCGCGTCGAGCCGCCCGTAGGAAATTTGGAGACTGCGCGAATGACATAATATTCTTGTTATGTATTTCTATGGACAACTTGATAGGGATGTACAGCTTGATCCACTATCGACCTTTTACTTTTTGTTTTAGGGATGTCACTAAAAGAATAACGGAGTTAGAACGATTTCTATGGATACACGCGTTGACGTATAAACACGCTTATTTTTCTTGACTGCTATCGTATTTTTAACACATACATCTGCTTACGTTGCTGACCGGTTAAAAAAAAATCATCAGACACCAAAATTTCAAGAAGCGCTCATTTATCCAATTGGAAATGTTGTTTGCAGGTTAAAACCACTGGACATAGAGTTCATGAAGCAACTCCACAACAAGGTCAATATAGTGCCTGTCATTGCAAAGGCTGACGTCCTCACCAAGAAGGAAATACAAAGGCTGAAGGACAGGGTAAGTCATTTAACCACTCAATTCTTCACTGACGCATGACTTGATGACCCCTCAGACTAATTTGTTCACTTTTGGAAACAACTTACATGGGTCACATAGAAATTGTTGTCTCCTTTAAGGGATATTTCACCATCCTCCTCGTGGATTATCCATTTGATAATGTACATTTTCTATTAATTATTCACCATTTATTTATTTAAAAAGTCTGAGTTTACTATTCCGTACTTGAACCTATGAACAGTGGCTATATATAGGATAAGTTAGCTGAGTTTTTTTACCTGTTGTGAGTATTTATTTGTTTATTTATTAATATTCATTATCTTATCGATAAGCATTCAGTAGGTTGGTGAAATACCCTCTTACTATCAAAGTGAGAAAAGGATCTAAACGGTGTTAGAAAGAGAAAACACAGCGCTTTTATATTCAAATCTAAAATTTAACCACAAAATAATTGAAATGTACACCTTTATGGAACAAAAATTTCCCACCACAATTTGAAGAAAATTGCATTGGGAAACTTTTTATTAATTATTTTTATATTTAATGAAGAAAAAGTTAGGTGCCTATAATGTTTATAATACATTTGTCTATTAAAATGCATAAATGTTGTGTTTTTTTTTCATTATCAGTAATTTCAGTTAGAAAATTAGTAAGGTGGGCATATTTTAAACACTTTTTTATGTTTGCATTAAAAAATTATATGGATACTTTGAATTATAAAATGTTAAAGTGTATTTCATTACCTTTCAAAAACAGTTTTTAGTTTTCAGATACATTAAAAAATATTCCATTTAATTGGCTTTTATTGTGAACTAGCTGGTTCCCGGCATGCGTTGCTATGCCATTTAATAAAGTTTACCTCCCAGGTTCACCTCCCCCTCCTGAGTTCCCCTCCCCCCCTCCTGCGAACCCCCTACCCGAGTTCCCCGCCTCCCTCTCCCCTCCCGCATTCCATACATTCAGTCCCGGTATATTCAGTTTTCAAACAGCTCGCGTGCCACATATTTTATGTGTTTTTATACAAGTTTCATAATACCAGAGCTAATCAGTAGTTTTATACAAACCTTGTCCTGACAATAACGAACACAAAAAACAAAGAATTATCCAATTTGGTGCAGTCGTTCGGAAGTTATGCGCGTACATACATTTTGGCGATTCATTTTTATTTATATAGAAGATCAGAAATATTTTGACCTTCTGACAAAACATGCCCGAGGCCTGATGGGTTAAAGAAAAAGACTACAATGCTTTCTTGAATTTTACACCCTTGATGGCTATTGAGAAATAATCTAGTTCAGTACCCAAAACACATGAAAATCATTGCTTTTATGTGTTTTTTATATTCATACTATTTTTACATTCACAAGCAAAATCAAGTGTTCATGGGAGAGCTATTATTGTAAAAATATTTAAATGATATTATGTTTGTGTTTGCAGGTGATGAGTGAAATCGAAGCCAACGGAATTAAGATCTACCCGCTGCCAGATTGTGATAGTGACGAGGATGAGGAATACAAGGAACAGGTACCGGTGATATCCTCAACTTTATTATTGTTATTTTTTAAAGAAATATTAACAGCACTTCAGACTAAACATGTCACTGCATGTAGAATTAAATAAGCCACAGAGATAGGTTAAACACACCCCTCTCCCGACCCCCGCAGTATTGTAAACAATAGGAAGAGTATGGCAATTAGAGTCTTTGAGTAATAACATACTGTTTGTTCTTAGACTAAATATAAATAAGGAACTCCAGTGAAAAATATTATCACTTTAAAAAAATATGTTCATATAGACCAATAAACGCTGATTCTGTATATATAAGCTTTATTTAATAATGTTAAATGCAGAGTTTTTAAAAAATTATTAAAAAGTCCATTTTTAATCGGGTCGTTACACCGTCAAGTTGGCATTATTGAAATGTTTAGTGGTGACGTCACTGTTTGTCGTGTTGTGACGTCACCGTAAAGTCATTGTATGGGAATGTAGTAATGACACAAGCCATTGTATTAATTTATTTGTTTATTTACATGCTGTTAATAGAGATTTAGTTGTTGTGTTTATTGAAACATTATTTAGGCCTAAATGTTTCAATAATAAAGGTATCTCTTATTAGTTTATCTCTATTATTGAAAATATTCAAAAACTACTGCACACAAAAATAGTAATGCTACTTCTAGGGAGAATACTTCGAACAGCGAAATTCAAAATGGCGGCAGTTGATCAGCTGATTGCCCGATCCTATAGTAACTTTTCAGGAGTGATGACGTCACATGATTCACCATACATACGGTGGTTTTCGGGGGAACTTGAAAAATGAAAACTTTGGCAATTATTTTAATTATTAAAACTAACTCTAAAAATAAAAATGCAGTTATTTAAGTTAGAAGGTCATTATTCATTAAAAAAAAAAAATTGGACTGGCGTTCTCTATTGTGACATAAAATGGCGCCTACAGGCGTATATGTAACGTATAATAATTTCATTGATTTTAATCTTGTGTTAAAATATGTTTTGTAAAAATTTGCTCAAATAAATATTCAATTTAAATACCTAGGTACCAACTTCTTATACTTTTTGGTCAAATCCCTACATTTTCACAGCTGGTAGCGACCTCTAAAACACCATTAAAAAATATCTGAAAAAAAAACTCTAATTATTTAGACATTTTTTAAAAACGATTGCAATCTTTAGAGCACAGGCCCCAGGTGAGGATAATAAAAATTGAAAAATAATTATATTCTTATGTTTTTGAAGCACCTTACTGCGTACTCAACTCAAATTTCGAAGATCTCCGACTAATCAACTGGACGATGGACATGTTTGCGCTCATTTGATCTAATGTGATATGTATGTTGTTGTTCAGGTGCGACAGTTGAAGGAGGCTGTTCCGTTTGCCGTTTGCGGAGCGACCGCCATGCTGGAGGTGAAGGGTCGCCGCGTGCGGGGCCGCCTGTACCCGTGGGGCGTCGTGGAAGTGGAGAACCCTGAACACTGCGACTTCATCAAGCTCAGGACTATGCTCATGTCAGTATCACCAACATCCTACTTCCTCACATCTTTTTCTTTCCCACTAAAGTCTCGATGCCTGGAGTCAGTGGCTTTATGACTGGAGGAGAGACCGATCATCTGGCTAACTCTTACAATGCTGGCTGTTTCAACACTGGCCATTTTAAGATTGTCCGTTTCAACGGTTACTATTAGTTTTCAAACAGCTTTCTGGTTAAGTTGATGCAATACTAAGTAATGCAAAATTGTGTATTTTTAGAAAATTAAATCGCTTGGAAATATTTATGATGCTTTAATTAAATACTGCGAGTAGAAAACATATTTATGTCTTTGAATAATCGAGTATTTCTTTTATTAGCCTTTTTTTTATAAGCCCAGAAAAAATAAAGTATCAGGCCTATAAAACTGCTTTAACCTCTGGGAGGCCAGGCCATTTCACGAAAATTCACAAAAATTCACGTAAATTCACTAAAAAGGCACCACTTTGAATTTTGAATTGAATGTTTTGTGGATTAATTTTGAGCTATCGTATATTTTATTGACTGAAACACATTCCTAGAACAATAAACTATGTACCAAAAAAACATTACTTGCATTATTTACGTAAATTAATGGGTTTTACGATGTTTTAGTCGAGGAACACGCATTAATTTTGGCAGCTAAAATTCGCGGCAAAAATGACATTTCTATGTCACAGATAAAATCGTTCAAAATATTCTGGGGTTGCAAGGTGAATGAAATTTTGACGCATCTTATGGTGTAATGTTGGCGCAAGCGATTCTGACCCTGTTCTTCATACAAATTCTGTACATAGAAGGGCCAAAATCGCAGACAAACATTTTTTGTTCGATATTTTTTGGAATTATTTTCTCGCGTATGCACACAATTCGCGCGCGCCCGCGCGTCTCCGGCCTATTAGAGGTTAAAGTTCAAAATTTCCTACTTACGAACCCCTTTTCGGTTGTGGTTTTATTATATAATGTAAAAAATTTAATTCTTTAGAAAATTATTGTAAAACATTTAAATATTTGTGCCTGAACTTCTCAAAATAAAATACAGCGTGCTTTTTAGCGATGTTATTTCTTGAATAAATCAAAACAGATGGCTGGTATTAATAAATCAAAACAGATGGCTGGTATTAATAAATCAAAACAGATGGCCGGGGAATTTAAACCTTACCGCCATCTACATAAGGAGTGTTAGTGTTATCATTTCGATCCCGAATTGCATCGCCGCCATAACGGGAATAATTTGATACCCAAATATCTTCTCAGAAGTCAGTTGGTATATACATCCAAATTGATAGACCAGTCCATCAGGGAAAAGGGAACAAACCAAGTGACCGTCTCCCGATGAATCTCAAATCAGGTAAAGAAAAGTTCGGGCTTCTTTTAAAAAATAAATACATACATATTTTGTTACACTATTTATTTAGCACTTTTACAAAAGTGTTATAATTTACTTGCCTTAATTTTCGCACCCCTGCATTTGTAGACAATTCGGTTGAAAACGAACATTTAGACCCTGAAAGTACCACAACGGACTACGCCGCAAATCTTTGCCTTGCTTTAGCGAACTTTACTTTTCTGTGCAAGATTTGGTTATTTCATTGTACGCTCTTTGGTGATCAACGTATGACTAATGTATTTTATTCAAAGTATTCCCGAACCCGCCTGATGCCAAAAATATAGTCACATGGTTTGTCTCCAGATTGTTGAATGTTGAAATGATATCCAGATTTTATGTTAGGGCAGGTCTGTCAATTTAATATTTAAAGTTGCAGTTTGATGTAAAGTTGACGTGTATGTGATTTTGCAGTACCCACATGCAGGACCTGCAGGAGGTCACCCAGGAGGTGCACTACGAGAACTATAGGTCTGAGAGATTGGCCAAGGGGACACCCATGCCCAAGAGAAATGCGTAAGTTATTATTTTTGTTATTAATTAAAAACCAGAATAACTAATATTACATTATTGACTATAATAAACTGTATTCCCAATGACGGAAATAGGGGTAAGAATGAAGAAAGAGATGGTTGGATGTTTCTTCATGTATGAATATAATTGGGAAGAGAATATTGTTTCAGATTGATGAGAATTTAAAAGCTTCTCTTGTCACTTGACTGAAAATAGCCTTTTGACTTCTCTAGTCACTTCACTGAAAACAGTCCTAAGATATAAAAATACGATGTTATTGATTTTCTTGTAGCTGAAAATGATTTTTTTTTTTTTTCAAAATTAAAATTTTTTGTATGATGATTTTCAGGATTCTTTTAGTTTGGGGAAATGCCGCATCCACAAAATACAAAAAGTTTTTGAAAAAATTTTCGAAAAAAAACTTTTTTCAACTAAATATCTCAATAACGTTGTATTTTTCAATCTTTGCACTGAGAACTCACGCACCGCCACTGATGACTATGTATTTACAGGAAATAAAGATTTTCCTTTTCTTCTTCTGGTGCCGTTGACTATCAGCAGGGTAATCTTCTAGTCCTGGATCGATCGATCGTTAGCATCTGGATCAATCATGACTCATGGCGAAAGTGATTCAGTACATTTACGTAGAAAAATGTCATAGATAGCTCGATAAAAACTTCTATAGTGGAGACCACATTGGTGACTTATTCCTTTATTTATCTGATGGACCGGGCTTACAAAAAAGGGCCTATGGAACAATACTGTATACTAGATTTTGCCCGTTGCTGGCAACTTATTGTTTAAGCGATTTGACGTGTGAATGTGGATGAAGCGAGGAGTGTGGGCCTACAAAGGGCACAGATGGTTGACTGCTCAATTTTGTACACCTGCTACTTAGCCACTTTGGTTGACTGGGTCAAGGCGTTCAGTACTTCGGGTTTTGTAGGTAAATTAATATATGTGTAATTTGACACCCATAACGCCTACTTTCCTGTTCCAAAGAAGACTCCTACCCTGAGCCACTTTGGTCGCCAACACTCTTAAAACGGCACAGGGAGCTTACCGCTCAATTCAGCACACCTGCTACTGAGCCACTCCAGTCTACCGGCCCAAGGCCGTGTTGAAGTGTGGCTTATTCCTTTATCTATCAATAATTTATCCTGTCCTATCAAAATGAAATTTAGCGTGGATGCCCAATTAAAAAGATCTGGTGTTTTCCAGTTCCGTCGACAGTGTGGACAGCGACAAGGCCCTGCAGGAGAAGGAAGCGGAGCTGCGGCGCATGCAGGAGATGCTGGACCAGATGCAGCGCCAGATCACCATGCAGAAGCAGCAAGGCGGACAGGCGTAGTACAAAACCAGCCCTTCAATACTTCTGATGCCAATAGTCAAGGTTTGAATCATCCGTAGCATCGTTCTGGTTTCAACGCTATTAGATGGAAGACATCGGATTATATGCTCTAAAAAAACCAAACCACTCAAGCGAGGGTTAATTACAAAATAGATAGATATCTTAAATGATTGAGATTTCCAGGCATTCCGTTTTGGGTTTGGCCGTGCTCATTAAAAAAATTATACCTATGAAAATTAATTTGGAAAAATATGTACTGTTTTCTGTGGTTTAAGGTCAATGAATCCACCTATATTTAATAGTTTATCCCATATTTGTAGGTTTGATAATTGAATCGTCTTAAACCGTAGTGAACCAACTCACTTTTTGCTATTTCTGAGTTAGAGCCTTGTGATGTAGAGTAATTAAGTATTTCATATGGAAAGAATACGATAGATGGCGGTAAGCATGTAGCTTGCACCATAGCTCGCCAGATGGCATTGGCGTACAAGAGGCAGTCTCAGAGATATACTTTGCGAGCTCCCGTGGCAAGGCTCCAGAGATTTACCTACCCCCGAATAGTAAACAGTCGTAGCTAACCAGCTAGGTTATTCCAGTAAATAAACACTTTTATATTCAAAGAACCGTATTTAATAATTACTATCTGCCGAGGAAAGGGCAGACATAACAGAGCCTGAAATGAGGGCTCCAAATCATAATCTAGCTCTGCCAGAGAGAACCAATCAGAGAAAAACTGTCTCTGATTGGTCAAGACAGTATTTCTCTGATTGGTTCTCTCTGGTAGAGCTAGATTATTATTTGGAGCCCTCATTTCAAACTAATTTACTATGGTTTATGGTTAAGACGACCGGTACTGCAAAAAGTGAGTTTAAGGTTATGGTTTATGGTTAAGAAGAAACAATTGAGCTATTCACGGAAGTTTCAAAATAATATAAATAACTTTAAAAAAATCATATATCCACTGGAGCGACCATGTCGAATAATTCGACATTTTGTTTTCTTCTAGGATTGCCCACGTCGAATAATTCGACGTTTATGACATACCACTCGTAAACAATTAAAAACTATTTAATTATTTACCAGTTCCTGGCCAATATTTATTCCGTTGGAAAGCTGGTAATATTGTCTCTCATCTATGGCAACACTATTACTATTTAGATGCTTCTGGACAAAGTAATTCGCGGTTAAAATCTGACAGTTCATATTCAACACCGACGCAAAACTGTTTGACAGGCCGGATGAATTTACACATGTTTTAAAATGCCGTAAATGATTGTGTTTTTGCATTTTAACACCAAACAGTTATCACAATTCAATTATCCAAGTATTATCCATGTGGTTAACGTGTTTTCAAGTGTTCAAACTGAGAATTTAGTGATTTTTAACATGTTTTACGTAAATCGAATTTGAAATCTAAATTTCATTCGATTTTTGTGTTTATTTTTACAATTATCGACCTACTTACTTGACGTGTGCATTCGAACTATAGTTTATCAATTAGAAGAATTCTTAACAAAGATATACATCTAAATTTCAATTAGCTTTGAAAAGTTTTAATCTAGAATATGACGACGAAAGCTAGCTGTCAGATGCAAATTTTTTGTGACAATGGAAATGGCGAATCTCGCCAAAATGATTGCAAATATTATAAAAGGTTAGTACTGCGTATTCTTATGATATATTATCTTATTAAAAACCTTGTATTTTGTTTAGACAACGTGTAGAAATCAAAAATATCCAATGTTGACTTGAAAATGTAAAATTTAGGGCAATCTTACAGGAATTAACACGCAGGAATCCCACATTTTTAAAGTTTACGATTTTATAATATTTTTTTTATAATTCCTACAAATATGTGATAATCAACAAAAGATAGGTTAATTTATTAACTATATAGAACTATAATCAGTTTGCATGTCTTCATATTAAAATTCGGAGATATGATTTTTTCAATGTCGGCGGAAAAAATTCGAAATGCCACGAGCAATCGAGGCCAAAAGTTATAAAACGCGCGGTCGCTCCAGTGGATATCTAAATTTAGCTAGCCTTCGTTCGAGTGGTTATTGCAATAAAATGCCTAAAATGTATATATATATATTTCGATTTCTGAATTTTTGTAGAGTTGTCCAAAATCATTGGGTTTCCCACCCAGGCTCTGCTAGCTAAGTTCTCCATCATTGCACAAACAACATTTGCTACCTTTAATGATGGTAGATAGTCAAGAGGAATTTGTATATTTTTAGGTTATTCGTAATCTAGGAATGTTTGTCTTTCTTTTTCAAATATTTATTTCTTTTCAAAATACGTAAAAAATATGTGTATGCAGTAATCCGTTTGTAATACACAAATAAGAAATATAATCCGATGTCAGATTGTAATAAGCATCAGATCTATAGTTTTTGCAGTACAATTAAATATTCAGTAGAAATAAGCTGGATAGATTAATTAAAAAAAGATATGACGATAATATCTCATTCAAAATTGAATTCTGGTTATATAAGGAGTGCTATAAGGTTTATTCAAATTTGCCTATTTAGTAGAGATTGCGTCTTTTTATACGGTTTTTTGTCATACATAATAGAAAGAAGGTGAAATACGGCATGAAAACGTGCTGACTGTTGCCAAGCTTCAGCCAGTCATGAGATGTAGATGCGATTTGCAGTAGTATAGGTGAATGATGTTGACGTTGCTTTTGTGGGTGCAGTTTCAGTTTTATAGTATGGCCTATCTCCCTTGTTTCTATTATTTATGATTTTTGTGTAGATATCGGACATTAAAATCTAGTTTGGCCGATGACTTTTGATCCCATATTGGGCTTTTAAAATAAACTGTTGTAGAAAAACTTAACATAAGACTCATAATATATATAATAAAAATATTGATTTATAAAAGTTTTCAACACTTTTTGGTTTCGTGTCTACCACATGTTCAAATGCCACATTAAACAATTACTATTTTTATGTGAACACCGCACAAGAGTCCTACCTGCTCTCAATTATTTGTAGCAAGTGGGACTATGGCATCCCTAATTTGGGTATATGTGGTATAAGCACGAGACTAAGGAGAAACAAATTAATTTTTAGCTTTTTTTACACTTACCAGATGCTTGAGATTCTACCTTTATTAGCCGGTTTTGAACCAAAATATTTCTCTTTGTAAATTTATTGTCAAAAGTAGCGATTCCAAAATCTTACAAATTTTATTACATTATGTAATATTATTAAAAGTTCGTTATCAATAATTATATTACAACGGCAATTATTATAAAAAAATCACATTGAAGTAATATAAAGGTTGGGGCGGTGTTGCGCAAATATTCAATTGTAACTTTGTCTTCAAATGCAAATCACGGCCATTTTGTTTTTTTTTTTGACATTTGAAAGGTCCCCTTTAACCGGTGACAGGCCGGAGACGCGCCGGCGCGCGCGTCATATGCGCATGCGCGAGAAAATAATTCAAATATTTGAATAATATTTTCGACAAAAAACTTTTGGTCTGCGATTTTGACCCTTCTATGTACAGAATTTGTATGAAGAACAGTGTCAGAATCGCTTGCGTCATCATTACTCTCGGAGACGCTAAAATTTTCATTCACCTTGCAACCCCGGAATATTTTTAAAACGATTTCGTCTATGACAATCCGCTGTCAGAATTTGCCGCGATTTTAACCGTCGCAATAAATACGTGTTCCGCGACTAAAACATCGTAAAACCTATTAATTTACGTAATAAATGCAAGTAATGTTGTTTTGGTAGATAGTTTATTGTGTTGTGAACGTGTTTCAGTCAATAAAATATACAATAGCTCAAAATTAATCAACAAAACATTCAATTCACAATTCAAAGTGGTGGTTTTTTAGTGTTTTTTCGTAATTTTCGTGGAATGGCGTGGCCCTTGACGGGTTAAACGCCGATTCTAGGTCCATTTCAGCTTTTGAACAATTCTCGATCAGCGGAAAAGCACAACTATCATGTTGGTATGCTTGTCATTTGATAACAATTTGGTAAAAAGCTGAAAAAAGCTGTTTAAGAGAACCATTCAAATGTAAAAAAAAACAAAATGGCGCCCATTCGCTATTTGATGGAAATGTCACGTTTGATTTTCTGTATAACACTCCAACCTAAATACATAATAGAGTATTTTTTTATTCGAATTTATAATAGACAATCTTGAGATATATTTTATGTTCTTCAATATTATATTATTATTCAATATCAATTTAATAATAAGATTATTTCTAAGTAAGAGTTTATTATCAACCATTGTAGATAGTTCTAAAAATGTAAAATTCTTTATTACAAGTATTAACTAAGTTTCAGTGAACCTTTTTTATTCCTGGATATTTTATCATTTTTTTTTATCTCCTTGAATACAAATTTTTAAATCATTGACAATATGTATTAGCAACTCTTAAACGCAAATTTAAAAGAGCAAAATCAAACAAAGATGCGGTCGCACCTAGGATCTCAGCCTTGATGGGGCTAAAGGCTCTACCTTGAGCTCATTCAATCCTATTTCCTTCTGGGCATATTTAACTTCTTATCGGCCTGAAATTTTCGATTTTTTTTAAATGCGATTTTAACCCTTATGTATAAAGAAACTGTATGAAGGACAAGGTCAGAATCGCTTGTGCCAATATCATTCTTGATGTAGTCAAAAGTTTCATTCACCTAGCAACACCAGAAATTATCTATGGAATCTGGGTGTCAGATTTTGCCACGATCTGAACTGTCAAAGTCCGAGCATGATAGTTTATAAAAACATCGAAAAACCTATCACTTTATCAAATAAACGCAAGTAATGTTGTTTTTATAGATAGTTTATTGTTCAAGGATTGTT
Organism: Limnephilus marmoratus; assembly: GCA_917880885.1. Taxonomy (NCBI): domain Eukaryota; kingdom Metazoa; phylum Arthropoda; class Insecta; order Trichoptera; family Limnephilidae; genus Limnephilus; species Limnephilus marmoratus. Next base: position 8,153,403 of record OU862927.1, on the reverse strand, counting down.
TTTCGGTAAATAAAATATATGAAAGCTCAAAATAAATCCACAAAATTTTACTTCAAAGTGATGCATTCAGTAATTTCCACTATGCAATAAAAGAAAAAGAAGAAGTTTCAGGCATGGCTCTCGGCCAGTTAACTGTATCATACTTCAACTAAGAACTGCCAACATCATCTAGACTTGTAGAAAAGTCAATAGATGTCGCACATTAAAATAAAAATGGATGTATGTATGTATATATATTCAAGACACTGTCTAGATTGCAATTAGTTAGAGTAGAATCTTGCAATTATACAAAAAAATGGCAGCCATTAAAAATATGAAGATAATTAAGTTCTTAGCCAAAGTGTGATACAGTTATATATGACCGAAGGAAATGGTGTCAATTTAGCTCAGTGGTAGAGCAAAGCCAAAGAAGTCTAAGGTCCTGATTTCAATTCTTAGATGCGACTGAATATTTTTCTGATTTTACTGTTTCAAATTTTCATTTGAGAGTGGCTAATATTTTCTTCAATGATCAAGTATTACAATTTGTGGTTTTACTCATTAAGTTTATTCCAAAAATTAATAAAAAAAATACTTAAAATAAAGACACGTGAAACTCCTTTATAAGGTTTTTTCGAGGAATCGGAAAAAAAACGTTTTATGTGAGAAAACTTTATACGTGGGTTTCACATTACAGATAAAAAAAATATTAACTCCGACAATATGTAAAACTCATACCAATATTTTTAGATTACATAACTGCAAAAATAATAATATGCTAACATTGAAATTTTTTTCTAAAACTTGTAATTTTTTGTGGACTTTGAGAATTGATTTTGCAGTATAAAATAATAATTAAATTGTGTCCTAAATATATTTGTAATGCATTTATATTGATTTGAATATTTATTTATTCTTTTGTATTAGATAAATTTAAGTATAAACTTATGAAAAGCATTTATTTGAATATTATTTTTTTCAATTAAGAAACTTGTATGAAACCAAAAATTTGAAAGTTACTACATACTGTGATTGAAGATCAAATCAACAAGTACACCTTGACAAGTTTAACTTTACAGGCCGTAGCGTCGCTAGCGTAGATTTTGTAGACTCGAAAAATCTATGAATTTAAAAAATTGTTTGTTTGATCGTCAGTTCCTCCTTAATCCGCCTGCAAAGTTAACCGCGCCAAGTGTATATTTAATTCATTAAACTTGTTTTGCGGGCCTTCAATAAACATTTTAAAAATTTTACTTACCTTTTTCTGTGTATGTCTGAATTTATAGCAAAATTATTGCACCAGTAATTCTTTAAAACAATCTTAAAACCGTAAAATTACATCCAGTGAAAAAATGATACCAAAGGGCTTCAAAATTAATAATCATTGTATGAAATTACAGTAAAACTCTTTTTATAAGGTTATTCAAGAAAATGGAAAAATAAACTTCCTAAAGGTGAAAACTTCTTATGTGGTAATTTTATAATAGGGTTTTACTGTACTTAGGAGGCATACATCAATTACGTGAGCAGTTTTTCTTCCAATCTAGACCCCCCCCCCCTTGGTGAGATAAATTTGGGCCATTTCGTATATTCTTTTCAAGTAAGGGGTCGTCCATTAATCACGTGAGGCTCCAAAGGGGGGGGGGGGGGGGTTCGTAAAAATCACAAAACATCACGAGGGGGGGGGGTATAATGAGATATCACATGTATTTATTTTTCGTGATAATATTCTGAAAAATATACAAAAAAATACACGTGATTTTGGGGGGGGGGGGGGGGTTAGCCTAAAACCTCACCACATATCACCAAGGGGGGGGGGGGTTAAAAAGTTGCTAAAAAACATCACGTGGTGATTAATGAACGACCCCTAAGGGAACGTACCCATACTACGTGACCTGTTCGGAGGGGGGGGGGGTTTAAAAATTGCAAAAAGTTGGTCACGTAGTATGGGTACGTTTCCTAACGTGAGATTTTGCTTTTACCCCCGCCCCCCTTTTGTAATTAATGTATGCCCCCTTATATAATTGAAAAATATTAAAATAGTAAAAAAATAATTATTAATTTTGTCTGATTTAAAAATATTAGAATAGTGATTCCAAATTTAGTTTTAAAATTAATGATTTTAGAAAAAATTGAATCGCTTAATTTTTTATTAGTTTGCATGGGACATGACAAATTGTTTAAGAACTGCCATATATGAATAGTTTTTAGCGAAAAAAGCCAAAAGTTATTCCGATCTGACTAAAAGTTTATGTCATAAACATCCTAAATTACATTAAAACGATTCTATATTATGACATTTTTTAAATTCTTGAGTTAAAACTTTAACCTATTCAAATGGCAATATCCAACATTAATTTACATGATATTTATCTAACTGTATTGTGAATATATTGTATATTTCCTATGTCACATTAATAAAGTGTGTAACATATGGAGTTGTGGATTTGCAACAATTGATGTTATTTTTTCTTACTTGCATTTGAAAACTTTATGTTACAAAGAATATTATAAAATCTTACAGAACGTTTTGAATGCATTTGCTCAAGAATAAATTAGTATATTATGTATATGTTAATTTTTTTATAACACAGTGTAATTTATGTGCAAATATGCAATAAAATAAATAATTAAGTTATATTATAATTATTTTGATATGTTGGTCGATTACATGAATGTGTAAATGATTTAATATTATTATATGTCATTATTTACAATTACAATAAAGGTATTTTATTTTATAATAATCTAGTTTTTTTATTTTAACAATTTTATATGTCAACGGAAGCAATCTTCCGAACGGGCCCTGCAAAGTGACCAGCTCTGGTATGGGGCTCCATCGAAGCCAGAGTTAACTCTTAGCCTCTCAAAAAACTGGGCGTACTGTACAGGGCCCACAGATACTTTAATAGTACACAACTGCTAACCCTGTACAAATCGTAACTGCGCCCCACGATTGAATTTGGCAGTCACCTCTGGAGCTCCAAAACACCTGAAAAAACCCTTGACTCTGTGCAGAAACGGGCAGTCCATTTGATAGATTCTCCTATCTTCACAAACAGATTACAATGCTTAGAGCACAGACGTCAGGTGGGAATGCTGATCTTGTTCTACCAGTATTTCAATGGAAGATGCTCCGAGGAACTAGCGTCATTGATCCCCTCGGCACTGGTGCATAGTCAGGAAACACGCCAAACATACGCCCAACTTATGTACACGGTTGACATTTGTCACAAGAGAACTGGTCGTTTCTACGGCTTGTTCGTGAGTTCAACAGCTCGGCTGTGACTGTGCTCTATTAATTTGCCGGCCTCTGTGTTTCCTCCCTCGTGTTCTCTTCAAGACCCATGTTCACTCCCTCTCCTCTAAAAGCCCCTCCACACAACATCCACAAAGATGACTCAGGCCCCGAGGGAAATTATTTTCCTCAGGGCCTTCTGCGTGATTAATGTAAAAAAAATGTCAGAGGGAGTATGACGTCCCCAAACGGGGTATGTTGCGAGACTGAAGGAAGTGGAAGGGGAAATATATGGGAAAGAGGAAGGTAGGGAAGCGTTATTTCCTCTGAAGTACAATACCACTCTGATGATCGGGAGTTTCAATAATACTTCGGTTTGTTTAGATTTTGAGTCTTGCTTACTATCGTCTTATTTACAATGATTATCTAAATGGACTTAACCGCTAGAATGCCGTTCGTGCACCGGTGTGTTTGAGATTTTATACGCGATTTTGACCCTTATGTATAAAGAAAGTGTATGAAGAACACGGTCAGAATCGCTTGCTTTGTTATCGCCCTTTACCATAGAGAAAACCGCAATGCGCCAGGTCACTCCAAATAATTTATATTAATAATTTACCGGAGCGCGGGAATGTGCGCAGTTCTTGCGCATGCGCGGGAAAAATTCCTTTAATTACGATTTTGACCTTTCTATTGTTCAAAATTTCTCAAGGACACTGTCAGAATCGCTGGACACGAAATGTCATTGGGTGTCATGGCTGCCGTTTTTTGCGAACGCTAATTGGTGGACAACCAACCCCAATTACCCCGGCAAACAAGGGGTTAACATCCATTCTAACTGATGCGCTGTGATAATCTGGAGCAGGAGAAATGGTCACTAAAGGTACCAGGTGCTAATTTAAAAATAAAATGTATAAACTGTCAATGCAGCCATGCAATGAAAGTTATGGATTTGGTGTGTAGATAGAAACAAAGGCAGGGCGCCACTGTCCATGGATGCGATTTGCAGTAGTACGGATGAGCGATCTGTGTGCATGCTTTCACACTAATAATGCTTCATGGCCCATCACCTTTGTTTCTATTTTCCATGCTCACTCTGTGGCATTTCCATCTAACTATTTGACCTATAACACCGACAGCGAAATGTGGGAAAGCAGTAATAAAATGAAACCAGAAAAATTTTTTTAAAAGAATTTTTTTTATACATCCTGAAGGTGAATACAGTTAACATGTTTTTATTGCTGTTATATTTTTGTGGAGTGTTAATGAAGGGTGATTTTCTATCTTTTGCGTGTTAAATCGGCCGTATATGACACATTTTAACACTTTTCTTAAATGCGATAACAAGCCTGCGCTTGTGTTAAGTTTAACAACTCTAAAAAGTAGTTACCCTAACGCCAGAAATGATGGCGTGTTTTGCCGCGTAATCCTCGTTTAGAGATGTCAGTCGTGAGAAAATTTGGAAATCGAATGTTAGCAAATACTAACATCAAAATAATACGATAATAATAATTTAATAACTAATAAATAATAGTAATTGGTATTTTTAAGAAGGTAATTAATTGATTCAACACTCAATAGGCATAGACAAGCCATAGAAAATCACATAAATTTGACAGTCGATAACGCACCACGGACACCTTCCGATATCCAATGAATTTTGCCTTTTTATCTTAAATATCTCGTAACGATGACTTAACACAAAAGATACAGAAGCACCCTTCAGAATGGCAAAACATTGTAAGAGTCACTGCAATACCTTTTTATAAAACTGTCACTTACAATGTTTTGTCAATAATTAGTATGTATTTTCAACTCAATATTGTGCTGAATGTCTAAACAAATTGAAAACCTTTTGACTCTTATATTTTTAAAATATTATGTTTATAACCATTAAAATCATTTTTTTTATGTGACTACTGAACAAGAGTCCCAATTGCTCCCAATCTTCTGGATCCAGTGAGACTACGACATCTCCAATTGGGGTGTGTTCTGAGACTGAAGCTAGTGGTCAGGGGAAGGTTGTGGGGAAGAGGAAGGTGAGAAAGTATCTGGCTATTCAGATCTGATCTCAAAACACGGCTAAAGCCATTTCAAGCAATGTATCCATCCTGGATAAACCAGGGCAAAACTGATAGTATCAATCATTTGTAAAATCTTTTCTTATTTTTATGTGAGTACCGCACAAGAGTCCCATTTGCTGCCAACCATGTGTAGGTTGGACAATGGGGTGTGTTGTGCGACTGAAGGTCGTGAAAGCGATGAGGAAGAAAATGGGGAAGTACCTGGCTGTTCAGATCTAGTCACCAAACACAGCGAAAGCCATTTCAAGCAACGTTTCAATTCTGAATGGTGGTCTTACACTAGGGCGATACTGAGAGTACCTTCCACTCTGGAACATGCCGCAAATAAACTGTATATTATTTTATATGAATTAATTTTTAAATAACACAAATTAAACAAATAAAATTTAATAGCCACGCCGGGATTCGATACCGCGACCATTAAAACAATGCTTGATTTTTTAATTCTGATCCCAGGGCGATACTGATAGTAAGATTATTTTTTTTATGTTAATACAGCACAAGAGTCCCAATTGTTCCCGACCTTCTGGAACCAGTGAGACTATGGCATCCCCATTTGGGGTGTGTAGTGAGACTGAAAGTAGTGGGGAGGGGAAGGAGATGAGGAAGAAAATGGTGAAATACCTGGCTATTCAAATCAGGTCCCAAAACATGGCTAAAGCCATTTCAAGCAACGTTTCGATTGTGAAAGGTGGTCTTTAAAAAATAAGAGTCGGAAGGTTTTTTTTTTGTTTATTTCGCGTGGTTAAAATTGTAACATCATTTTTATACTTATTATAAAACAGTGATTTTTTTACAATATTCGTATAAATAATTACAAAACATTCATTTTCATACAGGTATCAAATTTATATATAATATTAACTAGTTTGACTATTTAAACATAGGCCATTAGACTAGGCAAAACATATATGTATAAAAACTACTTTAAAGTATGCATGTAAACATTGAAGAGATATATTTCTAGAGATGCGATGTCGCCCGAAGTAAGATAAAATTGACCTGACTTCTGACGCATTCACGTGCCCACAGGACACTTCTGTCGGTTTTCTCTACAGCGGTTGTAATTTGTAACACCGTCAAAGTGTCATCTCCATTTCGAGGCATGTTGGAAGACGTATGGGTACCTGCTGTAGGTCACCCCAAGTGGTTTGCTACGTTTGGTGACTTAACAGGGGTGCCCGAGTTCATGGGGTGAAGTTTATCAAGGTCTTGATGGCGAATGCGTTTGCCCACATACTGCGCGGCGGGCCAGATCGGGAGACTGGTTGATTCGAGACCTAATCTAGATTTCTCCATCCGGACTCTCTTGATCCATCGCCTTGCACCACAGTGGGAGGGATGGATTCAAACGTCCGTCACTAGTGGACACATTGACCCCTAGATTCCTACACGTCCCTTATACTTTTTCCTTCTCAGAACTTCCTCTCCTTCCTTTCCCCAAGAGAACCTCCACACAGCATCCCCAAGGATGACATAGGCCTTAAGAGCATTTTTTTCCTCAGAAAGAAAAAAAACTGAAAGAGATGGGAAAGAAGAAGGTCGGGAAGTACATACCTGTCTCTTCAGATCTTGTCACTAAACACGGCTAAATACTTTTGAAGCAATATTGCGATTCTGAATGTTGGTCTTTTACTGGGGCGATACTGAGAGTAAATGACCTACCCCATCATTCCCTTTAAACATTTTTTTACACAGAGTTATATAATGGGAGGCGTCTACTAATATCTACAGGAATTTCAAAAACTGAAAAAATCGAACTAATATCTATGAGAATCAAAGTGTTGACGAATATCTACAGCTCAAACTGTTGATTAATATCTATGAGAACCAAAGTGTTGACGAATATCTACAGCACTGGCAGAGGTTGGATTTACAATATTATGTATAGCATATTGGAATAACGTAATATTGCGTATGCAGTTTACAAAACTTAATTTATGTAAGTATGTATGTAAAAATCCCTAATATCGGACTATTGGACACATTTAGCTGATTAGTCCAACCTACGCTATGTAGATATTCGTCCGACCTTAGCTCTGTAGATATTAGTCAACACTCTGAAGTTCGTAGATATTAGTTCAACATATGAGCTGTAGATATTCGTCCGACATACAGGCTGTAGATATTAGTATCTGGAGTCATATAATGTTATGTAATAGTAATAATAATAAATAAATAAATATTGATTGTCTATGTTATACTCAAGTTATATCAAAATTAATTTAATATAATAAAAAAATACAAATTTGAGAATGCATTCTCGTGTCTTCGACGCAACACCAGTGGCAGAGTAAATATTTTTACATAACGGGCAGGTATTAAATGGTAAGTGCGAAAGTGGTCACCACAAAAGCATTAATTACAATTACTATAATAAAAACATATTAGGTCCTTACATATGAAATTGGCGTTTTGCCGTACTAGCAACTTTGATCTCAAATATCTTCTCTTTGGTTAGGAATTCCAAATTCAAATTTATACAGCTATTTACTCATGTATTTGTGTTTCAAAAATTATAATTCATTTGTGTTTTCCTTAATTGTTTTTTTTTCTTTGCGTCACGTAGTTTACAAAATGGAAAACTTGAAATATCGCGTTATTTACGAGTATGAGTTCCACCGTGGCACCAGTGCTGCAGAAATGGCTCGAAGGATTAATTACGTCTATGGCGACGGTGCCGCAAAAGAAAACACAGTGCGTTTTTGGTTCCAACGTTTTCGTTCTGGAAATTTCGACCTGCAAAACAAGACCCGTGAACGGCCGGAGACCAAAGTTGATAATGAAGAATTGAAGGCTATTGTGAAAGCGGATCCATCGCGAACCATGTCCGAGTTAACTGCAGGCTGCGGTGTTTGTGATAAAACTGTTTTAATCCACTTGAAGCAAATTGGGAACGTGAAAAAGCTTGAAAGGTGGGTACCTCACGAATTGAGTGAAGCAAATCAACAAACGTGAGTTAGAACGCTAGACCACACACTGCACAACAGACGGCTACCAAATTAGAGGAGCTTCAATTGGAATGTCTAAGACATCCATCGTACTCTCCGGACCTTGCCCCAACAGATTACATTTTTTTCGAAATTTGGATAACTTCTTACAAGGGAAAAAATTCAACTCCGATGGGGCAGTCCAAACCGCCTTCAAAGATTTTATTGATTCCCGTCCTAATGGTTTTTTTAGTAAAGGGATCGATGAACTACCTATGAGATGGCAAAAGTGCATAGATAGCAATGGTACATACTTTGATTAAATAAATGTATTATATAAAAAAAAATCGACTTTATGTTCCTCCCATACAAAACGCCAATTTCATATGTAAGGACCTAATATTAATAATATGTATAACAAACATAACATTTTTTTTACTTAAAATGGTAACTTGTTCAATGGACTAGCTTTATATAGAGTTATTAGAATTGTAAAATTATTTATTAATTAGAATTAAAACAAATAACTTATCAACTTTTTAAATTAGAGGCCAATGTAATTCGTTTATGGTTTTAACAATAAAATTAAATAAGCAAATTTCGCCCATAAATTGAGAGAAAAACATGTCAAAACTTAATTATCCTATTTAAAAAATATATTTTTTTAAAATCACCTAAATAAAAGGCCTAGAAACTAGCCAAGATGACTGCCAATCTTTTCAAACATAATTTTAATCTGACACCACATGAGAGTTCCACTGTTCAGATCCAGTGAGACTATAGCAACCCAAATTGAGGAATATTGTGAAAGAGAACGGAGAAGAGCAATGTAGGAAATAACTTGTCTAGTAAAAACATAGATAAATTCATTTCAAACAATATTCAATTCAAAATCTGAATATGTTTTTATTTTTTTTTTTATTTATTTATCTGTCAAGCCACCAGATGTGGATGCTAAATGAACGAACACGCTCTAGAGTCCAAGCTGCCGAAATGAGGTACTTGAGAGGAGTGGCAGGGGTTACGAAATGGGATCATATAAGAAACTCGACGATCCGAGATGATCTAAACATTGAACCACTGCTACTCTTCATAGAAAAATCGCAACTGAGGTGGCTTGGGCATGTACTAAGAATGTCTGATGACCGAATTCCGAGGAAGATATTGATTGCGATTCCAGAGGGTAGACGTCCAGTGGGCCGCCCCAGACACAGTTGGCCGAGGCAACTCCAGAAACTGTGTGAGGAGAGGATGGGTCTACCATGGACAGAGGCCGAACAATCAGCACAAGACAGGGACGTATTAAGGAGCCTTGTCGATGCAATGGGTCCCCGACCCGAATAGGATAAGGGGAAGAAGATTATGATGATACAGTAGTGCGTTGGTAATCCGTATTAGTTTCCACTGTAATCATCACTGTTTTCCGCTTGTATTACCAGTTTCCGGATACCATGTAAAGTTGCACAAAAAATAATGAATAGTAAATTAAGTTTTCTTGGATTAATATTTTCTTGTATTAATGTTTTCTTGTATTAATATTTTCTTGTATTAATATTTTCTTGTATTACTATTTTCTTGTATTAATATTTTCTTGTATTAATATTTTCTTGTATTAATATTTTCTTGTATTACTATTTTCTCGTATTAATATTTTCTTGTATTAATATTTTCTTGTATTAATGAAGTCCAATGAAATGGACTTTCCTTTCTTTGATTATATATTATCAAATAAATTCTTTCAATTATGTTTCAAACAAATGTTACAGAAATTGAAGTATGTTACATATTGACAATAACCAATTAAATTGGGTTACATAAATAATATACATAATCATTCCCAGTTAACTTAAATAATTAAATGTTATATTTATAATAAGTACGAAAGTAACATGAAAGCACCATAAGTAGTTAAAAAATCACAGAAATCGGTAGAAAATAAAGCATTTGTAGATACAACCAGTTTTTAAAGAAGACATAAAAATATTAATATTATTTATAATAATGATAATATACCAGATAAGGTTGCCGATAAAAAAAACCTCTAGATAGCGCAATCTGAAGAATTATAACATGCCATTATCGCTAACTGCCTGTTTAAAAGTTGCTATTGGGGAGCATTATTAGTGGTGGCCTTAGAAACGATTGAATCGACAATTTTAAAGTGTTGGTAAACGTAAGGCTGTTGGTTTCGACAATATTGCTGCCGAATACTTAGCCGTATAATTCTCACATGGTTGTGCAAACTTTTTAACCAATATTTAGAGGAGGGTTACACACCATTAGATTGCAGAAAGGCTGTAATCATGCCGTTATACAAAGGTAAAGGGTCACGTATGGAATGTGGGAATCATAGGGCTATTAGCCCGCTTAGTTAAGTCGGCAAGCTGTATGGTAGAATATTGATTGAAAGGGTAAGAATGGAAACAAAGGATAAAATATGGGATGTGCAAACTGCTTTTATGAAAGGAGGTTTTCTCATTGCGTATGCTCACTGAGAAGTTTCCGGCCTTAGTAAATTTACAAAAAGCTTACGACTGAGTCAACAGGAAAAAGCTATGGAAGGTGTTGTCCAAGTATGGAACGAATACAAATCTCATACAGGCAATGGCGTCTCGTATGAGGAAAGTGTTGCATGTGTCGAGTAAAACTATTTATGATTGTGTGAGAAATGTGGAGATCAAAAAACAATGCAAGGCTGATGTAAGCGTAATAAGTAAGATTATGAAAAAGATGCTTAGATGGCTTGGGTTGTAGAGCGGATGAATGAAGAAAGGAGTAAAAAGAGAAAAGAGTGGTAGAAGAAGTCGAGGACGCCTGAGGAAGACATGGCACATGAGTCGAGTCATGTCAAGAGTCAAAATAATAGAAGAGTATGTATGAGTCAATGTATGAATGTGAATGAGGCAAGGAGAGTATGCCAATACTGAGTTGATTATACAGTGAGAAACTTTATTATCTGGAGCTTAACTATTAGAAAAGTGGCCAATAAGTCTTCCCGGCAACAAATTGACATGGCAGATATTTTGTTAGATAAAGCTGTTTCAGAAGGCTATATAAAATTATTCTTTATTTACTTGTTTGCCTTCTAAGATATAAAAAAAACATATATAATGAATCACCCTATTTCTTAGGACACAATTTGTTATAGATGGATTATTACAGATGCACAATCTTTTAAACTGAATGTCAGAATTTAAAAAAAATAATTATCTGAGCTCAAGCAATCTGAAGGGTGATTCTGTAACTTTTACGACAGCTTAACGTGTGTTAAATCGGCCATATATTTATGACGAAATATGGCAGTTTTCTTAAATGCAATATTCCGAGTAATTACGCTAACGGGACAGATGACAGAGAGTTTGTTGCAAAATCCTCGTTGAGAGTTGTAAATCGTGGTAAATCGTTGCGAATCGAATGTCATCATGTATAAAAAAATACAAAAATCAAAATAATACGACAAACAGATACTTAGTCATTTATGAACTCCTATTAGGTTTTTATTATTAAATATGTATGTAGATATAATGTTGATAGTATGGCAATCCGTTATATGTTTCGCCCAAAGATATTGAAATATAAGTAGATGTGCTATCTGCAGTTTTTACTAGGTGGGAATGCGCTTCCGGGTGTCGCCGATATTGTTTACCATTTAACAAATAAACTAAATGAACGAATAATTAACGAATAAACCAATCGGACGTTAAAGTAAATGAACGAATTCTTTCCGTATTCAAACTATATTGTTAACCAATACTAATGCACATCTTCAAAAAATCAACGAAATGAACAAATTCTTTTTGTATGCAAACTACTCTAATTAGGGCGTAGTCCGCCGACAGTTCCGCGGACACCATAGCATATCTCTTTTATATTTGAATATCTTTGGTTTCGCCCAATAAGTTATTATTGGTAAAGTTGCCAAATTCTACTTATGCCTATTTTCTAACCTTCAAACATAACTTTGACTGTGAAAAATGGTAGTCTAATGTGTCTTTTACCCTCTCCCCTGACATAAATATTGTTTCTTCTAGTAATCTCTACATTATAAATTAAAGTCCTCCCCTGCGTCTGCCTGTCTATTTATTCGCGATAAACTCAAAACTACCGAACGGATTTTCATGCGGTGTACACCAATAGATAGAATGATTCACGAGGAAGGTTTAGATATGTAATTTGTCAAGATTTTGTGTAAATTGGTTGAAATATATAATATATAAAGGAGAACGTCTGTTTGTGGTAGAAGAGCGGGCTGGCAAGCAGGCGGTGTGGATTTGATGAGGTTGATGAAATTTTGCACATGTAACCTTCAAAATAAGAGGAAGGTTACTGTCTACATTTGATTTTGAAAACTCAGTAAAGCCCGGGCATCGCCGGGGACTTCAGCAAGTTGAGTATATACCCAGTCCTTTTACACAACAAAGTATCTTGTAAATTTTTTATTGAATGATGAATTGACAGCCGATAACGCATGACGGGTGCCTTTCAACATCTGACGGATTTTGCTTTTTATCTTAATTGTCTCATAACGCTGTCTTAACATAAAGTATACATAATCACCCTTCTGAAGTATCTTGTAATCATATTATTGGTAGATTCTAGTTACCTGTGACCCGATAATTAGCGTGTGTCGCTCTCCATAGAGAGAGAAAAAATGGCCTTATATTTAAACGCCCGGGGTCTCAAAAGTTTTGTATGATCTGTAGCTATTTGAAAACGTAAAAAAAAATTAAATTATTGTTCACTATTAGCCCGCTAAAATGGCCGGAAGTTTCGAAAAAAAATAGATTTCGTGATTTGGAAAAAAAAAAAAACAAAGGGTTCATATTTTATATTTTGTACCAAACTTATTTTTCATTACATAACTGCAGTACAAAGAACCAAAAAAAAAATTTTTTTTAAACATATGTGATGTGTTGGTTAAAAAAAATAAAAGGGGAAAATAACACTTTTTCTTGATAAAATCAGAATTCTTGTTGACTTACTTGTATTCGTAAAGTTGAACTTTTTGTTCATTTTTGTCAGTTATACGCATTTTTTAATAATAAACAAACGTTAAAAGGTTAGATTACTGAAAAAAAAATTATTAAAAATTAAAAAAAAATTTTTTTTTTTAGATTTGTTTTCTGATTTTCAATGCATTTTAGCGGGCTAATAACCATTTTTAAAAAAATAAATTTAAATGCAGTTCTCATTTTCTTCGCAAGACGCAACTTTTGAGACCCCGGGCGTTTCTGAATTCAAAAGTTGAAATAATTGACACACGCTACCGATAATGTCTATTATAAGATTATTGTTAGCTTTTCTTAAGGTAAGGACAGTTATCGCTAAGTTTACGTGGAGCGGAAGTAAAAAATTGCCGGAAAATGGAATCACTGATTTGTTACGAATTATGGAAGGATTGTATACTGATGAAAACCACAAGAAATAATTATTAAGTTCAAAATGAAAATTACAAATTAAATTTTGTACGGTGAAATCTCAGATAGAGTTTTCACCGTAAAGGCCATAGATAATAGAAACAAAGAGAGACTGTTGCCGAGCTACCACCAAATTGCAAAGCTATCACAGCAGCGGAGCACACGTTTGGGGGGGGGGGGGTCTTTAAAATGTCACGCTTGGTACAAATGAGCGGCGGCGGCCTTAGGTTTTTGGTCACCGGGGGGGAGGGGGGGGGGGGGGGTTAAAAATTGCAAAAAGTTCGTCACGTAGTATGGGTACGTTCCCTTATGAGTTTGGTGTTTAGGCAGAAACAAAGGCAAGGTGATGCTGTGCGTGGATGTGATTTGCAGTAGTATGACTGAACGATGTTTGAACGACCCGTCTATCTTGTGTCTATTATCTATGGAATAGCCCCCACAAGCTTGCCATTATTCTCAACAGATGGCAGTAATCAGTCACCTATTTTAATCACAGCTGAAATTTTATTATCTAATATAAAAGATTAAAACTGCATAACTTTTGCACAACCCGGGTTGGTTGGAAGAAATTGGTAATAAGTCTACCTTTATATTGTTACGTATGTAGTAGAATGAATAAAATATGAAAATAAACCTCTGACATTAAGATACCTTCTGAAAATGTGAAATTACAAGCAAAATAAGTTCATGTGAACATGGATTTCTGGATCTTCACAGAATATTTTGAAAAAAGGAAGAAAAAGACCAGATTAAATGACTCGGAAGACAATAATAATCAATATTCTATTCTTTAACAATAAATTATTGAAGGTTATGTACTTCATAGCAAAATCACAACTATTTTTAAATCACATATAAAACTTTAATGCTAGTTCATCTTCAGAACAGAGAAAAATCTTCCAAGGCGCCTATCCACTGGAGAGCTTTTTGCCACAATATGGCACTATTTAAAATACGTCAGATTGCTTTGCTGCCAATTTTGTCAAATTTCCCTTATTTGTAAGTAATTAAGTAGAAGATATGATTTTAGATTTTCACGGCCAAAAATTTTATGGTTATTTCCTTTTGGGGTATTATGCCGTGTTGCGCTACCTCCTCCTTTAGCCAACGTTTCGGACAGCGTTACAGTGTCCATCATCAGGGCAGATGTGTAAATGTTAGAGATGAAATGTGTGCTTAAGTACTTCGAAGCAATACCGTGTCGCCAGCACCAATCCACTGCGGGCTGGCATTACAGTATACTTCAAGATGGTTTTTTGCATTTAGCTTTGGTGTAGCCGTCAATTACCGGATACCAAGAACTATTGAGCTTAGCTCCGTCGTCTCTATTAATGTTAATAGGATTTTTATGAATTTCAATTGCCTCTGTAATTAAGCGTGCTCTATAGGTTTTGGGTCTTCCCAGGACTTCAGGAACAAATCCGAAGTAATGGCCGGTTTCAATTAAATGCTCGGCGATTGCCGATTTGTCAGGGTGGCCAAGTTTACATGCTCGAAAGTGTTCCGATATCCTTTTGGAGATCGTCCGCTCTGTCTGGCCAACATAGACCTTATCACATCCGGAACAGCTGAGTTTATATACTCCATCTGTTTCCAGAGGAAACTTGGTCTTTGCAGACCTCAGTAGGTCTTGTATTTTGGTCGCGGTTCCGAAGACAGTCTTGATGCTTTCTTTCCTCAACAGTCTGGCAATTCTGTCTGTCACATTGTGAACATAAGGTAGGAAAGCACAGCCTTTAGACTCTTGTTCAATTCTGTCTTCGTTTGGTGTAGATTTGGCTCTTATTATTTGCCTTGTCTGCCTTGCCGGGTAACCGTTTCGCTCCAGTGCATCGGTGAGCTTAGTAAGTTCCGCTCCGATTTTTGTTTCTTCACATATTCTGGTCGCTCGGGTTACGGGCTACGGGTTACGGGTTACGGGCTCGGTCGAGTGGATTGGTGCTGGCGACACGGTATTGCTTTGAAGTACTTAAGCACACATTTCATCTCTAACATTTACACATCTGCCCTGATGATGGACACTGTAACGCTGTCCGAAACGTTGGCTAAAGGAGGAGGTAGCGCAACACGGCATAATACCCCAAAAGGAAATAACCATACAATTAAGTAGAAGTTTACGATTAAATATATATATATTTGTTATAAATCCTACGAATATGTGATAATGGACAAAAGATAGGTGAATTCATTGGCTATATAGAACTGTAATTAGTTTGTACGTCTCCATATTAAAATTTGGAGGTATGATTTTTTTAATGCGGGCGGAAAATATTTCACCAAAAAAATCTCAAGCAATCGGAGTAAACAGTTTTAAATTGCGCTGTCGCTCCAGTGGATATTAAGTGTTATTATGAATAAAAATAACAATTCAGTCAAAACGTAAAAAGATTCAACATAAAAAGTAACAAAAAAGAAATATATATTTTTACTTTAATAAAAAAAAGATACACACAAAAATAACAGATTACGAATAATCTGAATTTTTGAGCATTGAATTTTTCCTACTTCCATCGTTATAAGAGGAAAAAGTTGCTTGTGCAATGATGAAGGACCTTTGACAAATGTTGCTCAACCTTTTCGATCGCTCGACGATAAAGGTCTCTGCCCACTACACCGTTCCATACCATGACCGTACTATGAACGTATCAGCCACGAAATAAACACGCTACGCCCTACTATGCCCACTAGAACGTGCTAACACTGTATTATTCCCATACGTAACGGGTATAGTGACCGTATGATACCCGTATACACAGCGGTTAGTGTGCGTACCATCCCCGTTCAATAGGCGTACAGTGCCCGTTCTGTCATCGGTTGTAGTCATTTCGCCCGTGTTTTCGTGTCGACTGACGCGTCAGGAGAAGCATAGTGTTATTGTCATATCATTAAAATACCTGGATATAAATAGATGGCTATTAGAAAATTATCTGTAAGAGAATTAGCGTTGATTGCCACTATTTTGGACGAGGAGGAGAAAGTGGAAATTGAAAACCGAAAAAGAACGACGATGTTAGATCATACGCGGATGATCCCCGTTCTAACACCGTCGCGTGCCATGCATAGAGCGGACCGGCGCCTGCAAAATATTGTCATCGAGAATTCGCCGTCAGTCCGGTCATGGTATGCGACGGTGTTGGTCGGTGACGGAACGAGCTAGTGGGCAGCGTTTCATACTGATAGATACAAAGAATATTTTTTTGCATGCGCCGCTACGGTTACGGTCATGGTATGGAACGGTGTAGTGGGCAGAGACCTTAAGTGATATTGCAATTCCTTAAATAGATATAAAAACATAACTTAACAAAAAAGTTATTTTTAATTATACGTATATCTCTTACGTATCACATTATTCGTTTTTGAAATTATATAAGCTGTATATAGATCGTCCAGTTGATTAGTCAGACATCTCCAAAAAATCGGAATTTGAGTTGAGTCCGCAGTTATATGTAAAAGAGTACCCTCTATCTGGTACAATACTCAGATTACTCATAAACACTACCACATAAATTATAATGCAGAAAAACTCATGGTGAATTAAACAAAAGGTTTTCTGGGTCACTAGTAGGATATTTCAAATTATCATACTAATATACCGGACCATTATGCCTCCCGGTGTTATTTTATAGCATATTTAATATGTAAAACACAGACATGTGTAAATAGTATTTGATTTATGGTGAGTATTCAAATATTCCTCATTATCTCAAAAAAATTGGTATTTGAAGATGTCTGACTAATCAACTAGATGATTGATATATCTGCATACAACAGTACATAAATCCATACATCGCAAAAAATATTTGGAAAATACTAGAAAATTGTAAAAATTCGTTTCTAAATCATTTCGATACAATAAAATTAAATACAAATATTTTAACAAACGTGAAAACATGTATCGCCAATGTGAATCCATCAAAATAAGTCATCCTGAAATACGATTCAAATAAAACTATATGCACATCGAATTTCAAGACGGTTTCACATCAAAGATATTCTCTAACTATCTACAAATTACGACAAGCGTTACTAATGCCGTTAACGAAACTTGAGTGCAACACAAATGACGTATATATTTTTACGTTGGACCGTGACACTAAAATAACTATCCGTTAAGTTAAATCTAACCTATTGTGTAACGTATAAAACATTTACTGCCTTCCGAAGGCATAATACATTAATTAATACATGGGACTAGATTCGATATACATACATAATAATACTAAATTTATTTTAATTCTTTGTGCATAAAATGCTGATTATATTTATATTTTAAATATAGCTATAACTATCAGTGGTGCAGATCGTCAGTAGTGTTAACAAAATCCCCTTTTTGTACAATTTGAGACGAGATTTTGTGAAATTTTATCGAGACAATCACACGTATGTAAAAAATTATTTAAATTTATAGTTGGAATGTTTTCGTTTGATAGGTCGCCGTTAAAGGCTGATTCTTCGTGCGTTGATTTTGAACAAATTGTGATCAGCTTTCAAGGTTAACGATCATATCGTTAGGCTTATTGATCGTGATTTTACCTTATCTGGCTATCCCCGTGCGTGGATATCGCATATCATAATATGTGATCCATGAGTTTCACTAAAAAAGTACATTGTGACAAAATGTGCCCCTTGGTGGAATAAATTGTGTTGAAAAGGCCAGCATTCTAAAGGTTAACACCTCGGCTAATTTGTTCGCTTTTCGGAACAACTCATATAGGTCCCATATAAATCGTTGTATCTCCCTTACTATCATGGGGAGAAATATGATCTAAACGGTGTTAGAAAGAGACAATAAAATGCTTTATATTAAAATATAAAAGTTAAGCACAAAATAATTCAAATGCACCTACACCTTTATGAAATCAAAGTTCGCGACAGCAATTTGTCTAATAAAATATGTTTTTTTTTTCATTATGTGTAATTTTAGTTATAAAAAACAAAAAGTAAGCCATTTTTAAAACTCTTTTATGTTTGCATTCAAAAATTTTAAACTTCAAAAATTAAATGTTCATTTTAAATTATAAAAATTTGAAAGAGTATTTTATCATCTTTCTAAAACAGTATTTGACGGTTACGTCAAGGCTAAACGCAAAAAACATGTTGAAGTATATTGTAGCGCCAGCTCGTAGAGGAGTGGAGCTGGCGACACGGTATCGCTCCTAAGTGGATAAGTACTAATATCACCCCTAACTATTACACATCTGCCCTGATGATGGAGACTGTAACGCTGTCCGAAACGTTGGCTAAAGAAGGAGGTAGCGCAACACGGCATAATATCCCAAAAACTAATAACAAAAATACTTTTGGCCGTGAAAATCTAAAAATCATACCTTTCTAAATCAGTTTTTAGTTATCGGATATGTTCAGAAAGATTCCATTTATTTCGATTTTATTGAAAAGCGGAAATATTTTGGGCTGCTGACAAAATATGTCCGAGGACGTGTTTAACGCATTGAGATTCAGTGTTTAACGTGGACCGTTCCCGTTAAATGCCAACAGAACAATTTTTGATCATAGAAGAACACAGCCGTTATGTTGTTACACTTGTCAGGTGATCACAATAGTGTTTAAAAGCTGAAAGAAGAATCAATGTTTAATGGAGACCTTTCAAATGTCAAAAAAACACGATGGGCGCCATCAGCCATTTGCAATTTCTGCAAAACCCATAATCTAAATCATTTTACACGTTTATGGAGTTAAAAAAAGCCATATTTTCGTGCAATAACAATTGGTTGGACTAGAGTTCACTGCGAGGAAAGTTGTTGATGTTATCTGTCTGGAGTGGGAAGTTGAGGACCTATCTGGGGCTGGATCTTTCGGATGGCTTCGTATACCCTGTCCTGCTCCATCTTCAGGGCTCGCTTCATGTTGGGGGTGAAGGGGTCGAAGCTGAGTAATCGTCTCTTGCGACGATATATTCCCTCCTTGCGCTCTATCGTGCACTTCAGTAAAGTCTGCAACAATAAAGAAAAATCCATTTTTAGTATTAAGTCATTTTCGCCAAAGGTTTTATATATGTTTTTGTCCCATCCCACAATTTCGATTGGCTTTTGCATAGTTACGTGATATACATAATAACTCCTGGAGTGACAGCGCATTTTTCTCCGTTTGCTAACATTTTCAGAAGATCATTTTTTAAATTTATTGCCAACATTAAAAAAATCATACCATCGAGTTTTAATTTGGAGACATAACAACTAATTATAGTGCTTTTTAGCCAATGAATTAACCTGTATTTTACTATTTATCTCATATTTGAAGGATTTATAAAAAAAATATTAAAAAATCGTAAAGATAATAACCGTGTGGTTGTTACTTTGAAACTGCCGTGACAGATACTTATTTGAGTCAACATAGAATATTTTCGATTTCTGTATATTGTCTGTGGTATACTTGATAATAAAGGTGCACATCTATGGAAAAAGGACTTAATTTTAACCGCAAACAGCTGATCAGAAATTCCACGTGAAAAAAAAAATAATAAAAATAAACATCGTTATAAAATAGTCTACGAAGTTCGGATTTGTCAGTCATAATAATACCAGATAAACCATTTCAATAGCTTCGTTTTAATTCTAACATAACAAATGTGGGAGCTACAAGTATTTAAAAAAAAATTGCCGAATCAAGGAGAATATTGCCTTTTTTATCCGAAAAGCAATCGGAGACTTTTAAAATGATGTCAATATATGGCAAAAATCGCTCCAGTGGTTATTGGAAAATTATACATTTTTAATATACAAATTTATTAATTTATTTAGTTAAATACAAATTTCATTGTGTCACAAAAGGTATTGTGTTTTTACAATGTCCCTTTTCAACATTCAATGAAAAAAGTCTAATTTCATAATTAATTTTAGGTGTGAGGGAACGGTCCGTATCGGTAGAGACGGGGCGAGAGAAATGAAAGGCGTGCAGTCGATGTGTGAGTCAGACTTTATTGTAGCTACGTAACGAAGGTCGATGCGGAGCAGGAGCGGAGTGACAGTAGTGATGCTGCTGCGCGATGATGAGTAAAGATGAAGGTCAGGACACTACGGCGGTGAAGATCACAGGTCTTCAGGAAGCCGGCGTGTTGCCCTACACCGTGGCGGTGTAGACGTGACCTTGGTCCAGGCGATGACCGTCGTCGCGTTGACGAGGTATTGGCGGCTGTGTGTCCAGTGGGTCGGAGCACACACGTGACGCAGGAAGGAACCTTGAGAGGCGATGAGGATGCTGGCGCGTTGCCAGGTGCTGGTTGCTGCTCGTTGCAGGATGCTGGATGATGGCGCGTTGCCGGTTGTGGTTGCTGCTCGTTGCAGAACGTTGATTGCCATCTCATGTCGAGATGGTAGTTGGAGAAGTTCCTCGAAGGTGCTGGAATGTTCCTGGGTCACGCTGGATAAATTGTTCACTGCTAACTGCGCGGGCCCGTGCCGGGCGCAGTTACTGCACTGCTCGGACTGTGTTCCTTTATCGATGAATGGAAAGTAAGTACTGACTGGCTCCGAGCAAGCGAGCGCGGCTTATATACCCGTGGCAAGTAATTAGTCTCGCGGTAGGTAATGCGGTGAATTCACGCAAAGGTGAGAAATCGCTCGAACTTTCTGCGGGCACTTGTTTGGTACAGCCAGACGTTCTAGCTCTTTCGCGCAGGTGGCGGAATTATTTCTCGGTAGGTAGACATGTGCCAGCGGGCGCGCGGTACCTGGCTGTAGATACTTCGTAGATGTGTTTCTAGTGCGTTCGCCTAGAGTCCAGTGGCGGAGTAATTAATTCGGCACAAGTGGCCGCCACAGGTGTATTCTTAAATAGCACCGGTGCATAGTCGGGAAACAAGCCAAACGCGTGCCCAACATTTGTACACGGTTGATATTTTGTCACATGAGAACAGGTCGCTTCTTCGACTCGTTCTTGTGTTCAACGGCTCGGCTGTGAAATGATTTGCCGGCCTCTGTGTTTCCTCCTTCCTCCTTTCTGAGGGAAATTATTTTCCTCAAGGCCTCCTGTGTGGAGTTAATGTAAAAAAAAAGCTTTCGAGGTAACCGTCCATTCTTTGCTTCAAAGCCCTCCGAGCCGTTGGAATTTGTGAGCCCTTTGAGGGCTCGTCAAACAAAAAGCTATCATGGACTGTACTGTCATCCGTGTAACAATGAATTGGTGCACATGTCAAAAGGTCACTAATGTGCAACAAAAACAAAGTCGGAGATAGAACTGATCCCTGTGGGAGGTTATTGTAACTAACTGTAACTAAATTGTAACTAACTAACCATCAAGCCATGTCGCCGCTTGGGTAGGCAGAGAAGATGAACCACATAACAATCCGGTCTTCACACATACTCCTTGCCTCATTCACATTCATACATACTCTTCTATTATTTTGACTCTTGACATGGCCCGACTCAAGTATCTGATTCACTTGGTCGTGCCATGTCTTCCTCGGGCGTCCCCAACTTCTTCTTCTTCACATTTGCGTTATATATTCTCTTTACACTCCTTTATTCATTCATTCTCTTTTCATGTCCAAAACATCTAAGCATCCCTTTCTTAATCTTACTTATTACGCTTACATCAGCCTTACATTCTTTTCGGATGTCCACATTTCTCACACAATCATACAAGGATCTCCAGATTTTACGCTAGATGCATGATTATTTGTGAGAAAGAAGGAGCTCTCAGCGGTAGGACCATAAAATGAACTAACCTCATTTATTCTGATATCTAAAAATTTCATAAGATCCTTCAGCGTTGCTTCCAGGTTGTCCACCAGATCGTCGTAGAACAGAACATGTATGGGCCCCGTGAAGTTATACATCCACTCGAAGTTGGTCTGTCTCCACGCCAATAACTTCTCAGCCACGAAACGCTGCCAATCTGGGATGGGGGAATACAACAATAAAAGCACTATTAGTATTTTTAAAATTTATATCGATCACACTTACTATATTATAATTTTCACAACACATTACTTATTCTAACCTCTAATTTGTTATCTAACTGTGTTTTCCCCCCCAATAATATCCTTCTGTCAAAATCATATCCTTTGCTTTCGTTAGAACCTAAGCTTAAAATTGGAACACATTAAAATATTCAGGAAAACCTTTTATGAAAGTACCTACCTAACTACTCCATTTTCATCATAATAATATATTGGGTACCTACGTTTATGGTTTAGGCTGGGCGCACAAGGACGTTTTCCTTATTCGATTTCCGAATTCGTTTTCCGTATTCGGAGATCAGAATGCATGGAATCAGTAGAAAATACATTAACTGACGCACACGTTCGCTTTTTTTCCGAACGGAAAAAATTCCGTACGTACGTTCCGAATGCAAGCCGGCGCGTTCGGAGAAACCGAACGGAAAAAACCTAATGACGTCATGCGGAACGCAGCGCTTGCATACATTTTGTTTGTGCCGGCGCACACGTTCGGATATTTCTATTCAGTATCGCATCGGCACCGCGTGCATCGGACGTATTCTTTGTATTTGTTACGCATAGAATCGCAACACGATAATGTGTGAGGCAGAAACTTTCATTATTAATTCATTATTTTTCATCATTCCATTATTTTTTTCTTCTTCATTATTAACAGAAATGCAATTGCTAATAAATCTTCGTCCTCCATCGTCGTGCGTTCACCACGCTATCACTATCTGTACTGACGTGTATACATTCCGAATGAAGAAAAACGAATGTTTGCGCTAGTCTCACGGAATTCCGAATCGGAATTCCGCATCAGGAAATCGAATAAGGAAAACGTCCTTATGCGCCCAGCCTTATGGTCCTAATTTTAGTAAAAGGTTAGGTTAGGCTAAAGGATAAAGATTTAATAACTTACATTTGCCTTTTGCCCTTCTATATCTGTCTGGAGAAGCAAATCCAATATGGCCACCACTCTGACGATTAAATTCAGCCTGAAATTAAAGACAATGTTTATTATAGACACAGCATTAATTTAATACGTAATAAATACTTCTTCAAACACAGCAAACTTATTTTGCGGCACCATTTTAATTTTTCATACGCAATGGTTACTTTATAAAAAGTTTAATAAAAAATGAAAAGATCGAAATGAAATAAAATTCATTCACTTGATATTGTCAGTCTTTCAGATAACTTTTAATATTTTAGGTGTAGGTACCTGAATAGATTTTTCTGGATTTCTCACGAGTAGGATGGCTTGACTGAACGGTTTCCGTGCCAGTGGGCCGTATTCATGGGTTTTTACCACCAACACTGAGCCATTTGTAACAAACTCGGCTGGGAACCCATTCTTCAAAAGGCCGAAATCTTTGTACACTGACCCTGTGAGTAGACCTGGAATGAAAAATTGGAAAGTCACCTATTAGTTATGTCCGGTCAGTGACACAGTTGGCATCGAGTTTGGGTCTCACCTAGATGGTTAAACACTCAATGCAGTTACGGTAGTAAAATATATTTTAATTTTTGGAGATCTCTGGCAACGGTTAATATGCACTTTTTTTTTAAAAAACCTTTTGATTCACCTTAATTACATTAAAAGGCAACTATTTGCATTGGGGGAAGTGGAAAATATTTCATTCTAAATTTAAAAAATTAAAATTAGCTTTCGTCTTGTGAGATTGTACGCCATTAGCTAATAGCTCATTCGCTGTCACTTTGGTATGTTGGTATTCCTGATACACTTGAATGTATAACGAACGGCTAGAAGATTTTGAAGGTTCGGGGCACTTTCTTTTGAATCACAAACCATGTTACACAAACCTAGCGTAGCCGCTAAACTACTTGAAAACTGGGATGTTTTTCTTGCCTTGACGCGAGTAGGCGTTATAAAGGGGCACTTTCTTTTGTATCACAAACCATGTTACACAAACCTAGAATTCTCATGAAGTCTGCTACGCTTTGCTCTAGCATCTTTTCATACAGTAACAAGAATACCAATATAAAAAAATGACATTTGAAAATAATGTTTGAAAATGGACGGTCTCGTTTCACAGAATGAAAGCTAATTTTAATTTTACGTAATCGAAATTTAGAATGAAATATTTTCCACTTCCCCCAATGCAAATAGTTGTCTTTTAATGTAATTAAGGTGAATCAAAAGATTTAAAAAAAAAAGTGCGTATTAACCATTACCAGCGATCTCAAAAATTTACCAAATATTTTTTAGGTGATAAGTAAAAAAAAAATTGTTCATTCTTTCATAAAAAAACTTTTAGATAGGCAGTTTTGGACACTCTCGCAGCTATTTTCGTTAAGACATCATCGTCTAGGTCGATGCGTTTAGTATAATGCCACCACAAATGTCGGAACGGTACTGATATAAACTTTCGTGCTTCCTCTTTACAATGGGACTAAGATGCCAGCGCAATTGCTTCAACACTATCGTAGATTTTGAAGATGTTTTCATGTCAAACAAACTCCAGTAATGCGAAAAATCCTGCTGATTTCAGTTGTAAATCTGGACTTAAGCGTCGATGACACAGAGCGCGTTTACAAGCTACTATCTGGGAAATTCACTATCTGTTAGTAAACTTGCTCAGTGTCATTGTGTTACTTGCTAACTAGCAGATTGTTGACAATCTACGAAAAAAGTTGAATGGTCGTCAACTTTACTCGCTACACGCTTGCTCGTGATTGGTTTATTTATGTTTTTCAAGATGGCCGCCAATAAAGCTAATTTCGACTGTCAAACAACACAGAATTAGTTCATGCAGGCGTCGTTATTCTTGTTACTGGCGCTAGAAGCGACCTCAGTTTCCTACGCTACTGAGTAAATGGACAGTTTTGTGTGTCATCATGACAATCTCACTCACTGATTTACCCGCTTTTAAACTTAGTAGATAGTAGCTTGTAAACTCGCTCTGTGTCATCGAGCCTTTAGATTATTTTGTTGAACATGCGTATTGTTGACATTTTCTTTTACTGTATATCTTAAGCATATGTTTTGCCAATGTTAGTACGTGTTATGGCATTTTTGGTGCATATTTTGGCATTTTTCATCATATTTGACCATACTACAATTTGGGAGGCGGGCATGGGTATCACCACCCCGGGAACTATTTATTGGATAACCAACACCTCTTCCATAGGACACCCTAAGTGCTTTCCTTCTCAGAACTTCCTCTCTTCCTTTTCTTAAAAAGACACACCACACAAATATGACATAGGTCCGGTGGGAAATTATTTTCCTCACGGCCTCCTGTGTGGGCTTAATGTAAAAAAATATACATATGTATTTGACCAAATTTTAAAATATTAGCTACATTTTACCATATTTATGATTACACTGGCCATATTTTATCATAAACAAATGAGAAGCAAGGCGGAATAACTAACCGGTGACCTGCTGCAGCAGATATCGCACCCATGTGTTCCCGCTGCCCGGGAAGGAAGCGAGGGCGGTGGCGGGGCGCGGGGGGTACACGAAGGACAGGTCGGAGCACCAACGGGGCCGCCCCCTTCTGCTGCGCGCTCCACTGCCGAGACGCAGCCCTAGGCCCACTCCCCCCACACCCGATGCCTGGAAATACATAATGCATTCAATTTAGATCTATTGTTTATTTTAATAAGCAAACTTCAACTTCGGTCAAATTGTGTTTCAGTGCGGATATTGATCGTCAAGTTGATTAGGCAGACATCTCCAAATATTAAGTTTTGAGATAATAAGGAAAGCAAAAATATTATTTACACGTGACTGCATTTTACATATTAAAAATTCCATAAAATAAAACCAGGAGGAATAACAAGTGTTTGGTTTTGTAACGATAATATGCATAGTTCCTACTGGGATGTCTTTTATCCAGTTCCTACCCTCCCTAACCATAAGACCGTGCTGAAGAAAACATTTGAAAATGGAACATGACAAGACTGAATTGAAGTGTATTGGTTTATGAAAAAAACAAGAAGATTTGGGACATTTTGAAGCAATTGGTTGGTGTCGTTTCATTACATGTTATATTTTCGTTTTTGTGAATTAAAATAAGTTTTTTTGACATTAATACCTCGAAGTAAGGCAGTGGACTAATATAACGAACAATTGTGATGGTGTTGTATTGCTGCTTCTCAGAGGTAAGTGACTGGTTATACCCTACTTGTAATCCATAATCTTCCTAAACACATATAATCACCCAATTCCAACCAACACTTTGTCGTTTTCATTTAGTTTTTTGTTTTAAATTACAGTCCATTTTCCTGTTGCATTTGAAGCTGTAATTTGTAAACACTTTTGGACGCAACAACAAGTGTCCCAGAAAACATCAACATTTTGTTTAATTTATTGTTTTGTGCACTGTGGAATGTAAATATGTAATTTACTGTAAATTGTGAAATATGATTGAATGTACAGTTTTTCACAATAAACAATAAATAAATAAAATAACCTAACAATAGCAGTATTGTAACCATACCTTGCTACTGCTGGCACCATTGGAGGGGGTGGTGTCGTGGAGGGCGACAGATGACAGCAAGATGGCCGCTGCCAGGTACAGGGCAAACAGTGCTGCCAAGGCGGCAACCCTACATCGCGATACGCCCATCGTGACTTACATGAGCACCACCACAGCCTGCAACTCACACGGCAGATATTGTGCGTTGCCGCTGAAATGGAAATAAACAAATTGTCAATTGTTATTATTATTATTATATAATGAGCAGGCAGCATTCTGCTGATGCGCTCATATCTAATTTCACAATAGTTTGACAGTAAATTTTAATTTTTAACTAAGTTAGTCCTTTCTTCTCTCCCAATATGAATCCAATAGAGCTTTGAATTGGTTTATGTTAGTTGCATCGATGACGTGTTGACATGTGTGGGAGTTTGTTCCAAGCATCCACCACTCTATTTGCAAGGAAGTGTTTTCTGGGATTAGATGCAAAAGGCATTTTGGTAATTTTTTTTGAGTGTCCACGGAGAATTATATTTTTATTAGTAGTGAAGATTCTTTGGATGCCAGGGCAGCTGTAGTATTCAGATAAAATTTTGAAGGTCTCGATCAAATCACCCCTTTCTCTTCTTTCTTTTAAGGTTGGTAATCTTAGTTCCTTGAGTCTATCTTCATATCGCCTATTATTATTATTATTATTGTTATTATTTGAAAATGATACAACTTAGAATACACAGAGATTTTATTCATTTTTATGTGCAGAAATAGGCCGTTCGTTTGATAGATTCACCTTTCTTAACAAACGGATTGCAATCTTTTGAGCACAGACATCAGGTGGGAATGCTGTCCTTGTTCTACCGGTATTTCAATGGAAGATACTAGCGTCATTGATCCCCTCGGCACCGGTACATAGACGGGACACACATCAAAAACGCGCCCAACATATGTACACCATTGATGTTTATCACATGAGAATGGGTCGTTTCTAGTGTTGAGTACCTCATACAAGAGGCACCTCAAATGTCCCATACAAACACGTAAAATGTCCCCCCACCTCACAATATGAATTTGTACCAACTCTTTTTCTTTGTATTACTACAAATATGAAGGAGGGACAAACATGAGGTGTGAGGTGGTTTGTTTTGTTGGACTACTATCATGTCATGTACAGGACAAATATGAGGTGAGGTGTGAGGTGGTTGGTGTATTGGACTACATGTCATGTCACGTTGTCACATATGGGACAAATATGAGGTGAGGTGTGAAGTGGTTGATGTATTAAACTACATGTCATGTCACGCATAGTTTGGGACAAATGTATGAGGAGGTGAGGCGTGAAGTGTTTGTATATTCTATGACATTTTTGTATTAGAACCGTGAGGTGGTGATGGGGTAAGCCAATTCATGTATTGTGAATACCGCAGAAGCGTCCCAACTGCTCGGAAATTTTTATTTTTTATTCTAAATTATTGTTAAGTGAATACAGCACCACAATACCAACCAACAATGTATACAATACAATACAATAATACAATACAATACCAACTGCTGTGAATACAATACCAACTGCTCCAAAAAAAATATTTTTTTGTTGTAAATTATTGTTATGTGAATACACAAAACAATAATTTATGAGCACAAGAGTCCCAACTGCTTGAAAATTTTTTTTTTTTAAATTTTTTATTCCTACAACATGGGTCCCTTCAAGACCCATGTTAACTCCTTCCTTTCCTATAAAAGACTCTCCACACAGCATCCACAAATATGATATAGGCCCTGAGGGAAATTGTTTTCCTCAGGGTCTCCTATGTGGAGTTAATGTAAAAAAACAGGTTTGAATATGGTGTCAAATTTGAATTTTTCTTTTACATTAGCTCTACACAGGAAGCCCTGAGAAACATAATTCCCCTCGGGGCCTATGTCATATTTGGGGATGATGTGTGAATGGTATTTTTAGAAAAGGAGGGAGAGTAAAATTTAAAGCATAATGAACAAGACTATGAAAAGGACACTTTAGAAGTGTAGAATGGATGGCCCCTTAGGGCCTCTGTCATCTTTGGGGATGCTGTGTGGAGGGTATTTTTAGGAAAAAAAGGAGAGTAAAATTTAAAGCACACTGAACAAGACTATGAAAGGGACGCATAGATGGTTTAGACTTGTAGAATGGATGGCCGAAGATGACCGAATTTGATATCGACAGCTTGGCGCAGTGGACAGCGCATTCGCCCGGAGAGCGACAGGTCCTGGGTTCAGGTCCCAGAGGTGCCAATATCTTTTTCTGATTTTTCTGTTTCCAGATTTTCGATGGAGTTTCGCTCACAGTGTGTTAATTTAATTAAATATTACAATTTGAGGTTTTACTCGTAGAGTTAAAATAAAAATGTAAATACATATTTTTTTTTTTTTTTTTTTACATTAACTCCACACAGGAGGCCCTGAGGAAAATAATTTCCCTCAGGGTCTATGTCATCTGGGATGCTGTGTGGAGGGTCTTTTTGAGGAGAGGAAGGAATGAACATTGGTCTTGAAGAGACCCATGTTGTAGGAAGGAGGAAACACAGAGGCCGGCAAATCATTCCACAGCCGAGCTGTTGAACACAAGAACGAGTCGAAGAAACGACCCGTTCTCATGTGACATATGTCAACTGTGTACAAATGTTGGGCACGCGTTTGGCGTGTTTCCCGACTATGCACCGGTGCCGAAGGGATCAATGATGCTAGTTCCTCGGAGCATCTTCCATTGTAATACCGGTAGAACAAGGATAGCATTCCCACCCGACGCCTATGCTCTAAAGATTGCAATCCGTCTGTTAAGATGGGAGAATCTATCAAACGGACCGCCCGTTTCTGCACAGAGTCGAGGGTATTTTTCAGGTATTTTGGAGCTCCAGACCAGAGGTGGCTGCCAAATTCAACCGTGGGGCGCACTTGCGATTTGTACAGGGTTAGCAGTTGTGTACTATTAAAGTATCTGCGGGCCCTGTACAGTACGCCCAGTTTTTGGGAGGCTAACTTTACTCTGGCTTCGATGGAGCCCCCATACCTGAGCTGGTCACTTAGGGTTACACCAAGCATATCAATGGAGGGCCTGTTCGGAAGATTGCTTCCGTTTAAAGAGACTAGATTTTCATTTCGATCCCTTTTAGACGTAATCAGACAAGATTGGGTCTTTGAAACATTAAATTCAATGAGATTATTTTTACCCCAAGAGAAAACACTCTCGAGGTAACCGTCCATTCTTTGCTTCAAAGCCTTACGAGCTGTTGGAGTTTGTGAGCCCTTTGGGGGCTTGTCAAACAAAAAGCTATCATGAATTGTACTGTCATCCGCGTAACAATGAATTGGTGCACATGACAAAAGGTCGTTGATGTGCAACAAAAACAAAGTCGGAGACAGAACCGAACCCTGCGGGACGCCAGCATTTATCGAGTGTGAGGAAGAGGTGAAACCATCGACTACCGTCTGAATCGACCTCTCCCTCAAGAAGTCAGCAATCCACGTACACAAGGATGCGGGAAGTCCGTAAGAATGCAGTTTGTTGACAAGTCCTCGGTGCCAAACCCGGTCAAAGGCCTTGGAGATGTCCAGTGCAACCGTTTGGGTCTCACCGAAACGTTCCAGGCATCGCCCCCAAACATGCGTCACATACGCGAGAAGATCACCGTACGAGCGGTTCCGCCGGAATCCGTATTGACGGTCATTAATAATTTTGTTCTTCTCGAGGTATTGTTCAAATTTTTCGATGACCGGGTTTTCTCTTAACCCGTCTGCTTGTTTAGGAATAAATACATCCCAAAACACGTAATCGCGTCATACTTTCATAAGACCAAAAATGTTCCAAGCGACCTTACATTTTAAAAGCTATATATCTCTCTTCCTCTCATGCAAACATGTATTTTTCTTTTAACCAGAAAGAGAACGAAATAATGCTTCTTATTGTCTTTGAAATATGAAAGCTATCTTGCATAGATATTTTACAATCTCGATCCAAAGTGACAGTTTCAGAATTTACGCGCGAAATCTAGATCCGGATTGTGAGGTGCGAATATATTGAACCAAGCAGACGGGTTAATTAGATGGTTTGGACATGTAGAGCAGATAGACATAGAAAGGAATATCACAAGTTTAGTCATAATATATGACATCAAATGCATATTTTCTCACATGGTCATGAAAGAATATGGTAGAAGTCATGGAAGCCCAAGGAAGATTGAGAAGATCAATTACTTGAGTCGGGTCATGTTTAGAATCGGGATAACAGAAGAGTATGTTTGAGATCAAGTATGAATGTGATTGAAGCGAGTAGGCAAGGCCAGCAGACCGTATCTTTAACTGGGTTAACCACAAGCAATATATTATCTTGTTTTTAATTATTAACAAATTGTCAATGATGGCTCTGATAACTCAAACACAGCAATTATTGTGGTTTTTGGTTAATTATTTAATAATTATCTTTAATTTTGAAACAATGATAAAATAAAAACTGTACTGAATGAAAATTACTTATCTCAAATTTATTAAAACTCTCAACAAAACTTTCCACACTCAACTTTGTAGTGGGTGGATTCGATAGTCCGGTTTTTTTTTTAGATTAAAAAAAATCTATGAATTCAAATTCAATTCAGATTTCTTCCTTTATTAGTTTCTTCTTTGGCTGCCTGTACAGATTTGTGTGTCAAGCTGTACACGATTCGCAAATGGGCCAAATGGCAGGCCGTATCGGGAGATACTGGTTGAGGGACTAGTTGACCTATAGACCTCTCCAGCAGGACTCTCTCGGAACTCATTTGGATGGATTCATGTGTCCGTCACTCCTGGACATACAGACCTCCAGATTTCCTACCTACCCCTCATACCTTTTTCCGGTAAATATGCAGTTAGTCCACCTCACGGATAATACGGAACGTTTGTGTTGTCGAAGTTTGATGCACGGATAATACGGAATGTTCCTTTTTTAACTAATAGACAATCAAATATGATATTTGTCGGAAGTACCAATCTTATAAAATAAATTCTATAAAATAAACTCGCATTTCATCATTATTTTAAAAAACATCCCAGGTTTTGAATGGTTTGTCTGGCAAAGCAGGGTTTGTCTAGCGGGTTTGTGTAATTATTCTAATACATTTCTTTCCACATTCTACTGTCATAAATACATGTACAAACTTGTCAATAATGCATTCACTTTGTTTTAGGCAAAAATATTTTTTCTATGTTTGGCAGCATTGATTATCTATGAAATGTTAAAATAAAAACGATGAATAAACAATGGCGTTACCGCATGTGTGAATTAATTTTAACAAAATTAAAATGTTAAATGTATATTTTTTGCATTTTTATTGGTCTTCCCCGACTTAAATACTCACTTTTCGTAATAATAAAGCTAAATCTAACTGTTTGAATAAAAAATATTCCGTATTAACGAGTAAGCGGTTTAACGCATAAATAATAAAATAATCTTTTTCCTTCCCAGAACATCCTCTTTTTTTACATTAGCTCAGCATAAGGAAAAAAATTCCCTAAGGCCCATGTCATCTTTGGGGATGCTCTGTGGAGAATCTTTTTAAGTTCTGGGAAGGAAAAGGGGATGAGGGATGTGTAGGAATCAAGGGGTCAGTGTGGACGTACGAATCCATTCCTCCCACTGTGGTGCAAGGTGATGGGTTGAGAGTCTGGCTGGTGAGGTCTCCCTGAACCAATCTCTCCTGATCCAGCCCGCCATGCAGTGGGTGGACAAATGCATTGGCCGCCAAGACCTATACAAAACCCCCCTCAACTTGTGCACCCCTGCTAATTCACGAAACGTAGCAAACCACTCGGAGCGACCTATAGCAGGAGTGTTGATTATCCAATAAATGGGCGGTACCCATACCTGCCTCCCAAATTCAAAATATAATTTTTTTTAAATTCTCATCAAACATTAATTCAGAAACTCCTAATTACGAAATTCAATAAAATAGCAAAAAATTTATACTAAACATACTCAATTAAAAACTACTTTTATTCAAAGAAACAATAAATATATATGTACGTTTTTCTATAAAAATTTATAAAACAATTTCAATGGGTATTTGCAAATAAAAAAAGGAAAATGTTTAAGACAAACACAAAATGACAAAAACTTTAAGAGGAAGCTACAAGCCAAACATGTATTCTTATGTATTCTTAGTGTGCCTTATATTGCCACGATTATAGGTAATAGGCTTAAACATTGCTTGGCAAATGGAATCAAGGCGTCACAGGCAGTACCGGATTATCCCTAAGGCAGAGTAGGCAACTGCCTAGGGGCCCCGCATCGGCTAGGGGCCCCGCGTCCCGAGAAAAAATGACTTGCTTCAATTAGTGAGCAACGAAGTTTCGGAAATAGTCAGCTTTCAAGATGTTTGATTTTTTTTATTAAGAACATTTTTTACAGGCTAATAACATTACGTACACGCATTAAAGAAAACAACACATTATAATAATTAGGTTATAACCCAATAAATAACTAATGTTCACGTCATGCACAAATAATAAATAAAAGTCTATAATTAAAACAAATATATAAACATAGTTGTATTTCTATTTGTTGCAACATTACTTAGTATCTGAAGTGATTGAAGGTGCCGTGTATGGTTTATATTGGCATTTGTTTTGTTTTATTTCTAATTATATGTTTAAAATATAAATGCTGTACAAGCTTCAGTATGCACTACCTATCTGCTTGCTAAAATTCTTTGGGAAAGGTTGTCTCGAAGAGATCACATTAGTGAAAAGACGGCTCATTGTAATGTTTTTTAATACATATATATTTTCATTTCTATGTATTTGTCCTTTTATGTGCAATAAAGGGTTATTGTATTTTATTGTATTGTATTCGTTTTTTTTATTGAATGGAGTGATGGCATACCTTTCGTAAAGTAGTAAATAACAGATTAATTATGAATAAATTTACGTTATGGTAGAAAAAAAAAATCTAAGTTAGAAAAGGGTAAAGTGCAGTGGCGGACTAAGCCCGTCAGATGCCCGGGGAGGCAAAGTTGAATGAACCCCCCTTAATGAAGTTGATGTAAGTTTACAAGTTTTTTATTCAATTTACACGAGCCTCTGACTCTGAGGGGCCACCAAACGCCTCCATGTTCCCTTGATCAAATCCTAAACTGCAAAAAAATGTTATTTTTTTCATTCATTCAACCTGGTTATCAACATATTAGAAAAACTATATATCCGATTTGCATGCACTAAGTCTTTAATTTTTTTATAAAGGTCTATTTTTTTATGAACAATGAAAATTTTCCATAAAAAATAGAAAATAAAATTCGCTGGTCCGCAATTTTTTATTTTTTAAATATCAAAATTCCCATATGCCATAGACAGTAGATTTTCGAACAGATTAAGACTTGGTGCATGCAAATCGAATGTGTAGTTTTTTTTATTATGTTGTCAACCAGGTTGAAAAACGTGTTAAAAAAGTTTCGAGAAAAACGCATTCAAAATTTTGCTGAAGGTTAATTCAACATACAAACTGTTTCAAATGGTTTCACATAAAATGCTGTATCTCCGTCAATTTATCGAATTTCTTTAAAACATGTGGTGAGAGTAACAAAAAAAATATTTAAAAAAAAAAACTAAAAAAAAACAATTTAAAAAAAAAACCAGATTAATTATGAAAAAAAATACGTTGTGGTAGAAAAAATATTTTTGATAGTTAGAAAAGGGTGTAGGTGGGGGGCCCCGAGACGTGCACTGCCTAGGGGCCCCGACATGCTTAATCCGGCCCTGGTCACAGGGGTTAAGAGCAAAAGTTGTTTTTATTTATTTTGCGAATAATTTTATAAGAAAGAAAAAAAGTTAATCAACTGAAACTGTCACAGATCATTATAGCCATAAAATAATAGTTTTTAAAAGTTTTTTCTTATTTGGGTTCAAACATTTCTAATGAAAAAATACATTTTTCAATAGTTCGCGTTTATATTTTTTAATGAAGTAATTAACATTTTTATATTAATTCTACTCAACGGAAACGGTAGAAAAAGCTTCATATTTTTTTTGTATTAATAATGTAAACAGATTCGTAGTGAAGATTAATCTAAAATAGTGATTTAGCATCTTAAGAAAAACTATAATAAAAGATTCAATTTTTTATAAGAAAAACTCTCTTTTATAACTTTTGAAGGTTATTCCCATCAACGTAATATATGTGTCTTGTTCTCTTTCATATTTTCATTTAGATTATTATTGTTATCTTCTTCTTCAATGATATAATAAAAGATTTTCGGTATAAAATAAACAAATATGTAATTCGAAAACACGATGCAAAAAGCATATAAGTCATATTATATATTTATTCATAATATTTTATTAAACGGTTTAAAAACCGATTCAGAACACACCCCCTAGTGGGAAAAACTGATATCAAATAATGCAATACATACTATTATAATATTTTATATGTATATATTTATTGTATCTTATGTACAAAATAACAAAATAAAAGACTTGTAAAGAGTAAAATTGGTGATTTCCTTACAGTTTTCCCAAAATTGTGCACATCTTTACAATGTTATTGCATACAAAATCTTACCGTACTAAGAGAAAATAAATAAATATGATAAGGAAGAAATATAGGTTTAGACGGCAGCTGTTTAAATGTTTGCAAAAGGTTGTATTAAGATAAAAAATTCTTACCCAAACCTTTCCAAAACCGCTGTTTAGTCTAACAGACCTTTCAAAACCATCGTATTGATAAAATAGAACAAATTCTCAGACAGCACGCGATATATACGAACATTTCGTTGTCAACACTTTCAACATTTTCATTTAAACTTGAATGAAATCTGGTAGTAATTGATTTGTATGGTTTGCTATTGATAATTGGTGGTTGAATTGTTTTTTGCAAAGGTAGCAGCGTGTTTTAAAACTGGAAGTTAGCGTGAATTTTGGTTATTTGTAGGCCGAAATTTTGACGTCGCGACGCGCGGCGCCGTGTCCATTTCTGAACTGACAATGAGCTTTTATTACGCAAGCGCGCGCCGCCTACAACCAGAGGTAGCCAACCTTTGATATTGTAAACATTATTAAACTAAAAAAATATTAAATAATTCATAAGCCGCCAGATTATGGAAATCACACTTCATTTCAACAATTACTACAAGAAACAACTATTTACATACCAAAATAGGTTAATAGGTTCTTAGTTTAGGTAAACTAAGTAATTCGTGCGTATTTAGATTAAAACGAAACTTCGCAAATGACAAATCCTTACAAAAGAATGGCGGCAATGGAGACGTTTCGTATGGGAAATTTTTAACTTTGATTGAATGAAAATCGAATTTTACCTAATGCATATTTTTCTTCTCTGTCACCATTGAAACCGGGCTTTCTTTTGTTAATTAAGTTTAAACGTAGTTAACTTTACAAAATCTATTCCTATTAAACGTGTAGCGGCTTGTGTAGGCTTATGGATTATTTACCAAATTATTTTATGAAAAAAACTTGTTGAATTTGACAGAATATCGGTATTTTTTATTTTCTTTTTTTTATTTATTTTAGCATATAAAATATAATGTACATTTAGATGATGTAATAATTTGCGTACATGTTCAAATATCTTAATACCACTCTTCCATGGAAGCATTAGCTTGTGTCTGGAAGAGTAGTGTACATTTTTAATGCTATATTATATCATAAGTTCTTAAATTACAATGTGAATGTAAAAAACAATAAGTTGTAATTCGGTGTTATGTAATTATAAGTATTTATCAACTATTAAACAATTTTATTATTTGGATAATCAGTGGCGGACTAAGGAGGGGGCGGGGGGGGCGGTCCGCCCCGGGCCCCCAGTCTTGGGGCCTCCCAAACGCTTCCACATTCCCTTGATTAAACCATAAATAAGGCTTTAAGACACCACTGTAAAAAAGAGTAATTTTTATTTCATTTTTTGATAGATGCACTTATTATGAATGCTCTTACCAATTTTTTTGAGGAAATTCAAAAAATTGGCGGAGATACAGCATTTTATGTGAAACCGTTTGGAACAGTTTGCATGTTGAATTATCCTTCAGCGAATTATGAATGTGTTTTATTTTTGAATGAATTTATTTTCTATTATTTATGGTAAATTTTCGTCGTTTGGTATCATTGTCAGGGCCGAATTAAACATGTCAGGGCCCCTACTCAATGCACGTCTCGGGGCCCCTTTTCCATAGGGGCCCCTAGCCAATGCGTGGTTCCTAGACAGTGCCTTGTGGACAATACGGCCCTGCCAGGGCTGGTTTAAACATGTCGGGGCCCCTAGGCAATGCACGTCTCGGGGCTCCTTTACCCTAGGGGGCCCTACCCGATGCGGGGCCCTACCTGATGCGGGGCCCCTAGGGAGTTGCCTACACTTCTTATGGATATTACGGCCCTGGCTATGTTGATTGGATTTTCCAGACAAAAGGAGCCTGCCAGGGCCGGCTTAAACATGTCGGGGACCCTAGGCAATGAACGTCTCGGGGCCCTTTACCCTAGAGGCCCATACCCAATGCGGGGCCCCTAAACTGTTACCTACATGTCTTATGGATAATACTGTAATGACTATAGTGACTGGATTATCGAACAGTTTAAGACTTGGTGCATGGTGCATGCAAATAAGATGTATAGTTTTTCTAATATGTTATCAACCAGGTTGAAAACTGCAGTTTTGAAAAAAACGCGTTCAAAGTTTTGCTGAAGGATAATTCAACATACAAACTGTTTAAAACGGTTTCATATAAGATGCTGTACCTCCGTCAATTGTACGAATTTGGTGAAAGCATTATTAACAAATGCATCTTTCAGAAAATTAAATAAAAAGTGACTTTTTTTTTTGAAGTTGGGAGGACCCATACAAACATCATCTTATACATATAAAATAGGAATAAATAAATTCAGCCTGAACCGATATTTTACAATTTTTAAAATAAAATTACTACTACATTCTAATGTCTGTACAGTTTTAGTTTCAGTTTCACTTATGTATTGCTCTTCATATTTTTTTTACTATCTTCGGCCCTTTGCTGAAGGCTATCTTATCATTACAGATAATAAAGATAGTAATACAATAGGTAAGTAATTAAAAAGATTCAGTGGTGGACTAATGGGGGGGAAGGGGCGCCCTCTGGTCCCCGGGGGCCTCCAAAAGCCTCCATGTTTCCTTGATCAAAACAATGATTTAAGGCACCAGGATACTGTAAAAAAATGTTTGTAATTTTTTTTTCATTTCATTTTCTGAAGTTAACAATGCCAAGGACCAAATGTTTTTTACAGCATTTTACGTGAACCCGTTGGAAACAGTGTTTATGTTGAATTAACCTTCAGCAAAACTTTGAATGCGTTTTTCCCAAACCTTTTTTAACTCGTTTTTCAACCTGGTTGAGAACATATTAAAAAAAAACTATACATTCGCCTGTATGTATTTTAGTGCATTTGCATTTACTTTTGCATCTACCAAGTCCTAAACTGTTCGAAAATCCAGTGGCTATGGCACCATGTAGAGGAATTTTGATATCTAAAAAAAAGGAAAAAATGGCAGACCAGCGAATTTCATAGTCGATTTTTTATGGAAAATTTTCAGCGTTCTTAAAAAATATAGAAGGGAACCCTTTATAAAAAAATCCCTATGTGGTGCCATAGTGACTGGATTTCCTAACAGTTTAAGACTTGGTGCATGCAAATCGGATGTATAGTTTTTTCTAATATGTTGTCAACCAGGTTGAAAAACGTAGTTCGATAAAAACGCGTTGAAAGTTTTGCTGAAGGATAATTCATCATACAAACTGTTTAAAACTTTCTTTTAATGTTCTTAGAATTTCCACGAAACTGTGGCGACGCACTATCTTTCGCCATCTGAAAGAAAGTACCGAAACATTCAAATTCCCTGTACATTAGTTTTTAGAACATCAAGCCAAAACAATTCCCGTTCTTCTGTCACGCTCGGTTTTTCCGATATGATTGTAAATTTCACTGCGCAGTAAAAAACTATCAACAAGTAACAGATCTCCGCACAAGTGCTCCTGCACGGCATCTCTACACATCCAGGGCAGCTTCCTCGAGGATTCCATCACGTCTCAGCTATAAGGCCCATCGTGTCTTCAGCTTCTGAGAACAGCTACATCCCGCGACTTATAAGGTTCGACGCCACCTTCAGCCAAGGGATCAGCTCATCTTTTCATGGCACCCCGAAGCCCACCGTGCTTCGCTGCCATGGAAACATGCTCCGCCTCGCCAGGACTACCTGCTGGTGGCTCAGCTCACCGAGCCACTCACCGTTCATCTCCGCGACTCAAAGCGTCGAGCAACGGTCTGGAAGATAGGTCGTCTCCACCGCCATGGTGTCGAGCAACGCGCTGGTGACATGCAGACCCGTGGTCTGCTCCACCACAGCATCATCGACCTTCACCACACCATCACCTCCGTGCGCCTGCTGCATCTCCTCCACGGCCCTCCGCATACATTTTGTTACCTTTTCACCGACCTCGCTACGTTGCCCAATAAACGACTACTCACATCTTTGACTGACGCCTTTTATTCACGTCCCGTCTCTACCGATCCGGCCCGCTCCCTCAAAACTTTAGGTGATAGCATTATTAACAATTGCATCTTTTAGAAAATGAAAAAAAATGACAATTTTTTTACAGTGCCCTGGTGCCTTAAAGCCTTGTTTAGGATTTGATCAAGGGAACACGGAGGCGCTTGGAAGTCCCCCAGAACCAGAGGCCCGTGTGAACTGAATAAAAATCTTGTAAAATTACATCAACTTTTTAAACTAGGGGGGGGGGGGGGGGCTCATTCAGCTTTGCCGCCCCGGGCCTCTGAAGGGCTTAGTCCGCCACTGTGGATAATGTATCTAGAATAATTTTGATTAGTTGTTAAAAACAAAACAAAATTTAACTTATTTGAAGAATGGAGTATCACTAGGAAACTGAGTTATAAGTTATTCTTGAGATTAGATTAGTCGGAAACTTTTTTTTTTTTTAGATTATCTTTAAAATATTTTTTAACAGTGTTTATTAATTGGATTTTATCATTAACTTTTCTAATTTCATCCGGTAGTCGGTTGAAAATAAGTCTTCCTTGATAAGTATAATAATTTTGTGCGAAGGAAGTGTTTAATTTTGGGCATGAAAAAATATATTTATGTCTAGTACGGTTTTCAGTTATAAATTGATGGTACTTGGAATTCCTTAAATAATTGATCCGTTGGGTAGTCAGAAGGTTTTTTCAATATGATTTTAATTATTTGCCTCTGCACAACTTCAATTGGTTATATATATAGTTTGTATTAAATGAAAATTGTATCGAATGAAAATATTGGTTATAAATATAGT
This sequence comes from Limnephilus marmoratus, assembly GCA_917880885.1. NCBI lineage: Eukaryota > Metazoa > Arthropoda > Insecta > Trichoptera > Limnephilidae > Limnephilus > Limnephilus marmoratus. The sequence continues at coordinate 8,113,080 of OU862927.1, read as the reverse complement.
TTGTATTAAATGAAGATTAAAAATCGGTTGCAATGCTGTCAAAATGTGAAATAGAATACGCAAGAATGTAGAAAAATATAGTTGTTGCTACGGGGGTTCCTTGGACGCACGAAAAATATGACGACTGTTAAATTAATGTGATAGTTCTTTTAGAATATCTAGTGGTAATATTTATATAAAGAAGAGTATCTGTGGCGGGCGGTTGGATTTGATTTTTGCACAAATCTTCGGCTTCGACCTTCAAAACAAGAGGAAGATCTGTGTCTACAGGAAAGCACAGGCTACGCTGGGAATTCCAGCTAGTTTTTTAAACTATTGTCAACAGATACAAACGCTCTTGATTTTCTATTTTTTTTATGTGAATACTTCACAAGAGTCCCAGCTGCTCCCGTCTGGAGCCAGTGAGTCCCAATCTTCCATAAAATTGTGAAGTTTGCACATTTAAATAAAATTAACATATAAATTCACCTTCCTTTCTCTGTAATTATAAATGATGGCCTAGAACACCCTCGAAGGGTGAAAGCCGGAAATAATTGAAAAAAAAGTAGAAAGGGGGATGCGGTGGTTATTTGAAAGCTCGTGCCCCTGGATCAAGATGATCAAGTGTGCAAAATTTCATTAATCTCGGAATAAAACTATGTATAAAAAACAAACTCCCCATAGACAAATAATCTTCTCTACACAATATAAATTAAAGTCCTCCGCCGCATCTGTCTGTCTGTTGGTGATAAACTCAAAAACTACTGAACGGATTTTCATGCGGTTTTCACAAATAGATAGAGTGATTCATGAGGATGAGATTAGGTATATAATTTGTCAAGGTTTTGTGTAAATTGGTTGAAATATATAACATATATCTATAGTGGACTGGCAAGCGGCGGTGTGGATTTGATTTGTATGCATAATAACAGATGGCGGTAGTTATAAAGGTTGGGTAACCATCCAGTAGATGGCGTTGTATTTCATTAGTCACAGCAACGCGTGGCCGGGTCAGCTAGTTAAAGTATAGATAGATAGAAGAATTTATTTCGCGTCTATATTACGAGTTGGGTAATTTAAAATGTATTCCATAGAGTAGATTCATTCACGAATTAGTTTTGTGTGATTCAAACATTCGTCACATTTGATGTCAATCAGCATCATTTTGAATTGTTGACTTTTGAATGACCTGTTAAGCCGACGCTACCCGAATTTCTACCGATTTCTTCCACAAGCCCCTTGACGGCCGGCATAGTCCAGCGGTAAGGCTCTTGACTAGCACTCCGAAGGTCGCGGGATCGAATCCCGGCGTGGCAAATAAATTTTATTTGATTAATTTGCGTTATTTCACAATTTATTCATCTAAAATAATATATAGTATATTTGCGGCACGTTCCAGAGTGGAAGATACTCTCAGTATCGCCCTGGTGTAAGACCACCATTCAGAATTGAAACGTTGAAATGGCTTTAGCCGTGTTTGGTGACCAGATCTGAATAGCCAGGTACTAACCCCACCTTCCTCTTCCCTATCTCCTTCCCCTCCCCACTACCTTCAGCCTCACAACATACCGCAATTGGGGATGCCTTAGTCCCACTGGCTCCAGACGTTAGCAGTTGGGACTCTTAGCGGTATTCATGTAAAAAAAAAAGCATTTGAAGTTTTTAAGCTCTTAAAAAAATATATATTATTTTTAGGTCAGGCAAAATCTATACATTCCCCATGCCGAAAATCAAATTATATGAAATTCCCTCGATAGAAAAAAATCGCAAAGTACGCTCCGAAAATTATTATTTTCGCGTCTGTTTCAGTTATTTTACAAGATATCCTATATATGAAAAAACGAGTGTACTTTAGACCACACGACTGAAGTAAAACTTCACTAACTTATATCTCCCTCTCAACTTCCGTTCGCCTCGCCCGATCACACTTTTCATAACGCTATCGTCACGCATTCACCAGCTTACTCCCCAAGTTAAGCGTGCGTAACCGACCGTTCGCCTCGCTCGATCACACTTTTCGTAACGCTCTCATCACGCATTCACCAGCTTACTCCCCATCCCCAAGTTGAGTGTGCGTAAAGAAATAAAATTCTAAATGTTTCTTTAAATGCTGTTTTAGACATCCCCCAAGAGATTTTGCTCTGTTTTAAACGAGTCGTATTTTAATAAACATTTTCACAATTTTCGCTTTAATTTTACCGTTTTAAATATTAGCGCACTCTCTCCAACATTCGTAATGTAATTAGACTAATTAGTAATTACATATCTCTCCATTTTCTTCTTTTTGAGCAGGGGATACGGCGCCTTCTGCGTTTCAACGAATTTTTACAAATTATGATCAGCTCTCAAGCAAAACTCTCACTTTATTTTTATTATCGTCACCTGATTACCTATATGACATATTATTCTAGATCTGATCGCAAATTCTAAAAAAAAACCCAAGGTCGCGATGATCGACGGCATGATGTCCATCAAATGTGACTAAAGTTTAAATAAACCTAACGAAGTCATTCAATGGTCAAGGAATCGTATCGTCACATTACTCGACAACATTTCCACAATATGTTTAAATGGTTTGGCTTGGTGTCTTGTGACATGCCGTGAGCCATGTCAGCCGTGAGCCGTGATGCCACTATACAAATTAACAACGGTCCGCCATTAGCCATTATTCAACAACGAGCCAATTTTAATGTTGTAACTTTATACACGTTGCGATAGTTAAACTGCTTCTGGTCGCCTTTACTGCCATCATACCGGCGCCTAAATATATTACAATACTAAGTAGTTACTACCCGGCTTCACCCGGTTTCAAAACTCATTTTACTATCTATCTTCTATGTCGATTGTCCCGAAGAACAATATCGGATATGCGATTTTATAATTTTGCAATAGAGCTGTTAAAGTTGCATTTCAAAGTTTCATGTTTAAAGTTTCATTTCAACAAGAAATATACTTAGTGTTATTTAAAGTTTCATTTCGTCAAGGAATATACCTACTACTATTATTTAAAGTTTCATTTCAACAAGAAATATACTTAGTGTTATTTAAAGTTTCATTTCGTCAAGGAATATACCTACTACTATTATTTAAAGTTTCATTTCAACAAGAAATATACTTAGTGTTATTTAAAGTTTCATTTCGTCAAGGAATATACCTACTACTATTATTTAAAGTTTCATTTCAACAAGAAATATACTTAGTGTTATTTAAAGTTTCATTTAAACAAGAAATATACTTAGTGTTATAAGTTTTAAGATTTTCACGGCCAAAAGCATTTTCGTTATTTGTTTTTAGGGTGTTGTACCGTGTTGCGCTACCTCCTTCTTTAGCCAACGTTTCGGACATCGTTGCAGTGTCCATCGTCATGGACACTGCATGATGATGGACACAGCAACGATGTCCGAAACGTTGGCTAAAGAAGGAGGTAGCGCAACACGGCACAACACCCCAAAAACAAATAACGAAAATACTTAGTGTTATTTAAAATTTCATTTAAACGAGAAATATAATATTATGCTAAGTGTTATTTTCTGATTTTTTAATTCCATTAAAAAATCAGAAAATACAGACATGTAAAACAACTAAATAAGACAATAAGTAAGCCATCAAAACGAATTTCAATTTTTATACAAATCTACAGATTTATTCAGAGATTGATAAAATTTTGTACTCTTGACCTTCAAAACAATAGGAAGGTCATTGTCTACATCTGATTTCGAAAAACTCTGAGTAAAGCCCCGGCAATGCTGCGTACTTCAGCTGGTTTAACTAAGTAAGTGGTTATATTGAAAAAATAGGACAAAAAATAATACCTAAATATTACTTATGACGTTTTGACGGTTCAATCAATATTTCAAAGCTGGTTTGTTCTTTGTGCAAAAGACGTTGCGCTGAAAATAATTGCGTTGATATAAATGCTGCGTCTACACGCAGCTCTTAAAATTTAATGACACAAGAGTTCACCTTTCGGGAGTATACTGAGTCAAACATATTTTGATTCAGAAATGGAAAACTATTTGGCATCTTGTATTTGACAAATAAATTGATACTTCAAAACAGAATAGCTCCTAACCGAAATAACGTAGCGAGCTGAAAATAATCGCAATAATCTATTTAATCGACTTATTGAATGACCTAGGTATATATAATCCAACCGCGATAAAAAAAATCTGAAAATTTCATGGCTTTCGTGCACACCGTCTGACAAACAAATATGATTTACCTAGGCTTCAAAGTTTAGACAATGAGAGCTAAAAAAAAACTTGCACATTTACCTAAAACTGCTACGAAGCTAGTGCAAATTTCATAATGCCAAGAGTTCGCACGAGATTTTTCGTCGAACTTACAAACATGGTTACTTACGTACCTACATCAGGGCGAACAAAAAATACATATCTACTTAGTTGCGTTGACATAACATAAATCACCGAAAGACAAAGCTGTGAACGTGTGAACATTTCGTGATGCCAGAGCTCACCGTTAGAGGGGCTGGTCGCCCAATACAATCATATTCCTTCTTTGTCCTGTAATATTGTCCAAAAGCAATACGTTAAATTTATTTTTATCTTAATGACTACAGTTTAGGATTATTGTCAACGGAAGTGGCGCCCTCTGTTTTTTTTTAAACCGTTGAAGTTTTCAAACAGCATCCCCGATGACAAAATGTCAAATAGAAAATTTATAAAACTTGAAATTTCTCAGATAGATAAGTTTTTAGATTTTCACGGCCAAAAGTAAGGTAAAACACCCTATTTCTGACACGTAAAGCTATCATTTTTTTTCACGAATTTCAATATTTTTTTCTAAATTCAACCTTGATTTATTGAAACGAAATTTTGAATTTTTGGAAACATTGTTCAATTTCAAATAATGAAATCTCACTTTTTGGTAAATTTATTACCGTTAAATATTTAAAATAATTTAATATGTAACATGCTAACAAAACACCTATTTCTGACATAGAAAAATCAATATGCTCCTATTGATTAACATGGCTGTTCGAATTTCTGACATACCAAAATCAATGTGAATCCAGTATCCAACATATATGTTGATATTTCGATCATACTTGCAAATAAAATGCAAGGCTATGTGGACAACATTTAAAACAAAAATCGGTATTTTGGAGAAACTTTATTAATTTATAAAACATAAAGTTTAAAAAAAAACAGCAAAACAAAAATTCTTTTAATTAATTTTTTTCATATTTCATTATTTCAGGTACCTCATACTGTACTCAATTGTTTCTAGATATAGAATCTTCAATTATTTTGATAACATCGTCGATATTGTACTACATTTGATCTACTCTCTCTGGCCATTTTCAAAAATTTATTCCACATAATGACATAGAATTTATTTGTGCCTTTTTTCTGTTCTTTACGGCACTTATTTGTCCGGAAAAATATGCACCCTTATATAAAAATATAACGTTGTTTGCAATTTCTAAATCAATCGACGTAAGAAACAAATCGTTTTAGGATTTTTTTTTTCGTTTTTAGCTTTTTTTGTATTTTTAGTGGCAACAGCATGTTCTTTCTTTCGCCTTAGTTTATCTCTTTTAGCACTCCTTTCTCGCTAAACATTCTTTGGTCTGTAGTTTTCGTTTATGAAATTCGAATCACCCACCAGAACTAGCTACTTTTGGTATTTTTGCCGTTGCACGTTTAGTGAAAGAAATAGAAGGTTTCATCAATAACAGGCCAGAAAAAACTATTTTTATTGCGTATATCTAAGTCCACAAGATTGGCCTCTAACTTTTCCCATTGCTAAAAAAAAGGCTCTCAATAGTTTACCCAACAAAATCACTAAATATTGTTACATTAGTTCGGTAATATAACTTATTTAATAAATTGTTACAAAACATTGCTTAATTTGCCTCTAAAATCATTAGAATACTCTTTCTTAAATGGCCTGTATTTTATATTAAAAAATACAAATAAATTAAATTACACTATCGGCAATAGATATTTCTCATACATTTTTTTAATTATTCGATTTGGTTGGGTATTTTGACCTCAAATCCAAAATTTAGTTTATTATAAAAGCGCTGCCGTTTTTCTTCTTATGTCAGGATTAAAAACCCCCAAATTATGATTATGAAATCTGACATATCGGTCAGAAATATGAAAATGATTTTTTAGAGGCGTATCATTTTCTGACATACATGTCAGAAATATGGTCACCGTATTAAAACAGGTATCTATTTCTGACCGCTCAAAAACTATCATAAATCTTTTGAAATATATTATTTTCCGTTTAAAATGTATAAATATGGTCAGTACTCTATTGAAAAACATACAAAAACAATACATAATACTTTGGTGAACTGTGTCATCACATTTTGTAAAATTTGGTTCACTCGCCGAAAAAGGTGAAAAAATGTGCGATTTCACAAAATCATCAAAATCATATACTAAATAATATTTTGGTAGAAATGGGTATCAAATAGTTCTTTGACTAGACATTGGTTAGAGGGAGAGGGGAACAAATTTCTCGATGCGCTAATATCAATATACGTAGGAATGTTACTTCAGTTGGTAAAATCGTAATTTGTGTTACATATGTCAGAAATTGGAGCAGGGTCAGAAATGTGGTGTTTTACCTTATTTTCGTTATTTGTTTTTGGGGTGTTATGCCGTGTTGCGCTACCTCCTTCTTTAGCCAACGTTTCGGACAGCCTTGCAGTGCCCATCATCAGGGCAGATGATGTGACACATCTGCCGGATCTGCCCGTGGGCATTAAAAATGTGTTAATTTGGATAGAAAAATTAATAAGTACCCATGTGAAAATTCTGATAATTGCTGTCATACTATCATCAGTAACTTTACGAAATTGGGCGAATCCCATCTAAAAGTCGCCTAAAGGACCTAGTGACAAAAAACCCGCGGTAGATTGGAAGATACTATCAGTATCGCCCTGGTGTAAGACCACCATTCAGAATTGAAACGTTGCTTAAAAATGGCTTTAGCCGTGTTTAGTGACCAGATCTGAATAGCCAGGTACTTCCCAACCTTCCTCTTCCCCACCTCCTTCCCCTCCCCACTACCTTCAGCCTGACAACATACCCCAATTGGGGATGCCATAGTCTCACTGGCTCCAGACGGGAGCAGTTGAGATTCTTGTGCGGTATTCACTGAAAAAAAAGATGGTTTTAATTTGCTAATATTTATTCCTTATTATTATTTTTTTTTACATTAACTCCACACAGGAGGCCCTGAGGAAAATAACTTCCCTCAGGGCCTATGTCATCTTTGAAGATGCTGTGTGGAGGGTCTTTTTGAGGAAAGGAAGGAGTGAACACGGGTCTTGAAGAGACCCATGTTGTATGAGGGAGGAAACACAGAGGCCGGCAAATCGTTCCACAGCCGAGCCGTTGAACTCGAGAACGAGTCATAGAAACGACCCGTTCTCATGTGACTAATGTCAACCGTGTACTTGGGCGCGTGTTTGGCGTGTTTCCCGACTATGCACCGGTGCCAAGGGGATCAATGACGCTAGTTCCTCGGAGCACCTTCCATTGTAATACCGGTAGAACAAGGACAGCATTCCCACCTGACGCCTGTGCTCTAAAGATTGCAGTCCATCTGTTAAGATGGGAGAATCTATCAAACGGACCGCCCGTTTCTGCACAGAGTCAAGGGTTTTTTTTAGGTATTTTGGAGCTCCAGACCAGAGGTGGCTGCCAAATTCAACCGTGGGGCGCACTTGCGATTTGTACAGGGTTAGCAGTTGTGTACTATAAAAGAATCTGCGGACCCTGTATAGTAAGCCCAGTTTCTGAGAGGCTAACTTAACTCTGGTTTCGATGGAGCCCCCGTACGCTAGTCACTTAGAGTTACACCAAGCATATCGATGGAGGTCCTGTTCGGAAGATTGCTTCCGTTGAAGGAGACTATAAGTTATTATAATTGGCGAATTACGTGCAGAATTGTGTCCAGTGTCACGTTTATTTGAGACACGTACAGTCATCATGGATCATCAATTTGGGAGGCGGGTATGGGTACCGCGACCTTGGGAACCATTTATTGGATAACCAACACCTCTGTTGTTATCACATCACAAGTGGTTCTCTAGGTTTGGTGATTTAGTAGGGATGCCCGGGTTCATTGGGTGAAGTTTGTCTAGGTCTTGGCGGTCAATGCTTTAGCCCATCTTCTGCGTGGCGGGCCGGATCGGGAGAGCTTGGTTGAAGGGGACCTAACCTAGATCCCTCGACCCATCACCTTGCACCGCAGTGGGAGAGATGGATTCATACGTCCGTCATCCCTAGACATATTGACCCCCGGATTTCTACCCATCCATCATACCTTTTCGTTCCTTTCCCTAAAAAGACCCTCCACACAGCATCCCCAAAGAATTCCCCAGAGGGAATTGTTTTTCCTCAGGGCATCATCTGATTGACGAATTTATCGAAAGACAAAGCTGTGAACATTTCGTGATGTCAGAGCTCACCTTTAGAGGGGCTTGGTCGCACAATACAATCAGATTTCTGCTTTGTCTTGCCATATTGTCCAAAAGCAATAGGTAAAATATATTATTTATTATGATAATTGGCGAATTACGTGTAGAATTGTGTCAAGTGTCATGTTTATTTGAGACACGTACAGTCATCACGAGAATGTGAATCCCCCAATTAAAGCTATTCTGTCACCCGTCAGTTCATACAGTCAGGACACCATTTATTATTTATGACTTTTCGTACAGACGAACAGACGTCATATTACAATCAATTTGATTTTCGTTAACACGTTACTTTGGTTGGACAGGGTTCTAACTTCACTTCACCATGTTTTGACAGTGACCGGACAACTAAGAATCAACTCAACTCAACACCTCCTGTGAAAAGTAAAGTGATGAAAAAATATATAAAAAAATAGTTAAATAGGTTACGTTAGGATTTTCACGCAATTTTCTGGAAATATGGCAATTTATTTCACAAAAATTCAAATGTAACATTGTCGTCAAATCGCCTTTTTGTTTTTTAGACATTTGAAAGGTCCCCCTGTTTCATAACGCTGATGGGTTTCTTTCGTATTATTTGTGTTCCAATCGGCCAGCAGATCGGAGGAATTCAGATTTTGGACTTCCGCACATTAACTGTACTTACCTACACGGTGGACTATTTCGCTCTACGTTGAAATGTTATTTTTATCAATCTAAAGTGTGTAATATGAAGCATTATTTCGCCGTCTTTACCGAATGATTTATGTGAACCGCTTAATCGTCTCGTGACTCAAACTTCATCGTGGTTTTAATAACCGATCAGAACAATCTTATCGTACTCCTTTGGATACACCTGTGACCGTCGCCGAATGGAGATCAAGCCACGAGACACAACAGTAGTGAGTATTGCTTAATTGTGTATACCGGATCTTGTTTGGTGATCGGGCATAATTCTTCCATAATTCCCAAGTCCACAAGCGTTTTAAATAGCAAGGAGTAGCCGCAAAGTTACTCTCACCCCCGTGCATCGTCACGAAACACCCCCTAAATGGCGATTCTAGGTGTGTTTCAGTTTTCTATCAAATTTTAATAAGCTGATTTTGTGCAAAAACTAAAAATGACTTTAGAATTGGCGTTCAACGTCAACATCAACTGTCAAAAAGCAAAATGGCGCTGTATGGCTATTTGCTGGCAATGTTACATTTGAATTTATGTTATAATGTTAGATTAGGGGCTATTTTTTTCATACCTTTAAAATGAATTTTCAAAGAGGTGTTGAGTTTAGTTGATTCTGAGTTGTCATGGCACCGTTTTGGTTTATGAGGTGTCAAAATATGGTAATGTGAAGATAGAACCCTGTCAAATCAAAGTGACATATTAGCGAAAATCAAATGGTTTATAATATGACGTCTCTACATTATTGATTTAGTTTAACATATTTTAAATGAATAGGATGTATAATTATCGCTTTAGAACATACCTAAATGTGCAGATAGAACCATATGCAACCAGCTAGGGCATAATAATTCATTGCATAAAGTTCTAACTACATTTCCCTAATGCAATTCCAAATTAGGGTAACATTCTATTTTAAATATTTTTCTTTAAATATTTAAAACTAAAATACTTTACACAAGACTGAACTTCAAAATCAGAATTTTTTAAATAGATAATGAGAATTCGTCTTTGCAAACTTTGACACCTCAGAACATGGTAAGGCGAAGTTAGAACCCTATCCAACCAACTATCCAATGAATTATACTCCGTAACAACGAATATTTATTTATTGTAAGAAACAAACAGCAATTTATATAGAGGATGTGTTATAGGTACAATAGGTTAAACATGAGGTAATCCAAAACAGTTTCTTATGCTAATGTTGGTTATTATGATATAATATTATATAATACAATTGTAATTGGTAATAACCATTAAATGAAAATGAAAATAACAACAAAAAAATATAAGTAATAAGTATATTAGAAGGAAGAAGGAATAGGAAAGGGCAAGAGGCAGAAGAAGGTGGGATGGGGACAGGAGGTGCTCATGCTGTACCTTTTCTATAGTTGTGCATTAATTTAATTAACATTTGTGGTCGTACGCTTGACTTCGTTTCGGTATTTCACAAGAGTATTATTAAGAATATCGATATTGTTAAATTGCGTGTTATATTGCGCGCATATACGGGGGATTGGAGAATTTTTTCTAAGGTGGGTTCTGCACGCTGGCAAATGAAAAAAATGGTTTAGTCTGGTTGGCCTTGTAGGTATGTAATGTCCTGTACTGCAGGTAATACTGGGCCCTTTATCTCCAGTATCGCTCTTGGATGTCTTCAAGGTTATTTATTAAAACACGTAGTATCTTTGATACACGGAGACTGTTTATTGAATATAATATTTACAGTGTTGGCTGTAAGCCGCCTAACGAGAAAAGACGCCGCACGAGCTCTGTGCTCGCTATTATATTGTGCCGATGTCCGGCCGCTTCGGCTAGGTTCGGTATTCCCGAACCTACCCGACAGATACTCATTACCAACACTACATCTCTCCCTCCTTCAACTCTGAAGCTACTTACTTACATAACAAAATAACTTAAATAACAATTAACATAAATTATAATACTTCATACACAATAATTTTTTTAAGATACACATAATTTAACCGCGGTGACTGGGTCAAGTTGTCCCGTCTCCTCTGGAAGTTGTAGGTGCCTTGTGACTTGAACGCAGTCTTCCCGACCATGGTCTCTGTTGCCGTGCCTGCTCCGACACCACCTCCTCCCCCACCAACCTGGAATCAGGAGAACAACCAGTCAAACCACGCAACAAGGTCGCAGTCTCTAACTCATGAGGCTCGTTCCTCAAAATTTCAGACGCGGGATGCTGCGCAATTTTGCCATCTTCCTTCCAGCTCACTGACATTTCCCTCATCTGGTCCACATGTCTCTTCCATGTTACATCAGTGTTTCCTATTTTAATAATATAAACTTTTTTACCTAGCTTTCTAGAAACTACACCCTTAGCCCAAACGACTTTATTATCATGACGATAATCTTTTGTCAAACATTTTTGTCCAACTTTAAAAACCCTGGTTTTTACCCCTCTGTACAACCTAACTTGATCAGATTGAGCTTTAGAAATGTTAACGTTAGCTTCCTTGACTTTTTCCGAAAAGTCTTCTCCATTTTTCACTGGCAACAAACTGTCGAACGTAGAACGCAGCCTTCTTCCTACTAACAGAACCGCTGGTTCAATACCTGTCGAACAATGGAAAGAATTTCTATAGTCCACTAAAAAATTCAACAGCTTGACATTGTAATCTAGTGGGAATTTACCGTTTATTAACAGTTTCTTGAGGAACATTTTCGAAATTTTTACTGCATTTTCTGCCAGCCCGTTTGACTGGGGGTGTTTCACCGGAGAAGTCATAAGCTTAATATTGTTCTCCTTTAAGAAAACTCTAAATTCCTCACTTGTAAAAACTGAGCCATTGTCAGATACAATTAACTCAGGGTTGCCAAAATTAGAAAAAATTTTCCTCAATTCCATAATCGTGTGAGTTGAATCTGCCTTCTGCACCTCGATACAGTCTAACCACTTCGAGAATGAGTCACAAACCACGAGAAACATCTTCCCCGCTAGGGGTCCACAATAATCTAGATGTACCCTACTCCAAGCTTTACCTGGATTTGGCCAAACCGTCAATTGACTTTTGGGTGGTGACTGTTTTGACAACGAACAATCTGAACAAGATTGAACGACTTCCTCCAAATCTTTGTTTAGAGAAGTCCACCAAAAATATGTTTTAGAAATTCCCCTCATTTTTACAATACCTAGATGTGACCTGTGTAATAAATCTAAAACTTGCCTTTGGAGAGAAACAGGTATAACTATTCTATGTTGCCAAAACAAACAATCTTCTACGATAGAAAGTTCATTTCTTTTCAACCAATATTTCCATATACTGCTGTCACGATTTACTCGTTTGGGCCAGCCCTGCCGCAAATACCTAAACACTAGCTGTAATTCGCTATCTGCTGCGGTGGCTAACACAACTGCTTGAAAATTAACATGGTCACAATTCTCAATAAAACAAACAAAGTCAGTCCCGCAATCATCCTTAAAACCCTCAACTGTGTCCTTCAACGGTAAGCGAGAAAGAAAATCTGCTTGGTTATTACAAGATTTCACAAATTCCGTTTTGTACGAAAACCCTGCCAGAATGATGCCATATCTCTGCAAACGGTTTGCTGCGAGAACCGGAATATTTTTGTGTTCCCCTAGAATTCTTAGTAACGGCATATTGTCAACGCATAACGTGAACTCCCTTCTAAAAAGGTACTGAAAAAATTTATTTAACCCGAACACAATTGCCAGAGCTTCGAGATCCAAAATACTATATTTCTTTTCGGCGGTTGTCAAACTACGAGAAGCGAACTCAATTGGACGCATTGTGCCGTCCTTAAACACGTGCATTAACGCAGCCCCGAGTCCGCATGTACTAGCGTCCGTATACAGTTTTACCGGTAAGTCCGGAAAATAATTTGTAAGAATCGTGTTGTTGCCCATTAATTCTTTAATGGTATCGACTGCTACTTTACAGTCTTCTGAGAAATTCCACTCTACCCCTTTTTTCAAAAGGTTATGCAGGGGTTCCAGTATTGATGACATCCTAGGAATGAAATTCCGATAAAAATTTAGAAAACCCAATAAACTTTTCAATTTATGAACGTCCGTAGGATACGGAGCGTTTTTTATAGCTTCAAGTTTGTTTGGCTGAGGTTGGATTCCGCTCCCCGAAATTACATACCCCAAAAATTCTACCGATTCTACAAAAAATTCGCATTTATCCGTGTTGACCCTCAACCCGCACTCTCGTAAACGCGCGCACACTGCCTGTATGTTATACACTAAATCCAGTTCGTTGACCCCCGAAATGATGATATCGTCTAAATAGAATGCCACCCCCTTCAACCCCTGAAGACAGCTTGCTATAGTCCTAGCGAAGATCGCTGGCGCTGACTTAAAACCAAAGACTAGTCTGTTATATTGAAATAACCCTAAATGCGTATTTATTGTAGTATACTTTTTGCAAAAGTCAGCTAATTCTAATTGTGAGTAAGCCTGTCTTAAATCTAGTTTAGCGAACACTTTACCCGAACTTACTTTGTGAACAACTTCATTTATGGAGGGAAGCGGGTACCTTTCCAAGTCCGTCATGAGATTTAAAGATCTCTTGTAGTCCACGCAAATCCTAACATTCCCGTTCTTTTTAATTACCGGTACAATTGGAGACGCGTATTCACTGCTGGTTACCGGAGAAATGATACCATCAGCTACCATAGCTTCTAATTCTCTCTCAATTTTTTCCTTAATAGCGAACGGAACCGGCCTCGCATTAAAAAAAACAGGACGAGCTTCCTTGTTTACTTTGAAACTCACTTTATGTTTACTGAATTTACCCAGCCCCGGCGAAAACACTTCTGGAAACTCGTTGTAAATCATTTCAATTTTGTCTTTGATTGTTGAAACCGAATTATCCATCACTGGAACTATCTTCAGATTAAAAGCCTCCATGAAGTCCCGACCTACTATCAATTCCGAGCCATTAATCACAACAGTAAATAATAACTTGTTTTTGATATTATTGTATTCCACGGTAAAACAAGCACTACCTACAAGATTAAGTGGTTTACCATCGTATCCAGATAAAGTACGCTTATCAGGTGACAATGTTACATCCCTAAAATATCGGTTGAAAATAAAATCCGGCATGACCGACATACTGGCGCCTGAATCAATCATAGCGGCACATTTTAATTTATTAATTATTATATTAGCCCTAAACGGATTAATGTAAGAAATCCTATTAATAACCTTCTCCCGGGATTGTTCAAAAATCGGATAAACATTGTGATTCTTACAGAATTTCTTCAAATGCCCTATTTTGTGACAATTAAAACATTTTGCATTCTTAAATTTACAATATTTTTCTAAATGTGATTCACCGCAAATGGTACATTTTTTAATATTCGAGAATCCTCTCGGCTCGGGACTTTTCGACCGCGAAGATGACCTCCGGAAACCTTGAGTTTTATCCGGAAGTGAATCTCTTCCCGGCGAATACGAGCGATTAATTGAATTCACGCCGCCCGACGTCCCTACGGAAATTTCTGATTTAATTTCCGGAACCAGATTATCTAAAACTGAAACCGTTATTGCTAATTCTTCCATTTTGTTAAACGTTAATTTAGTCCCCTCGAGAAAAATTTTTTCCTTGGCTCGGCCCGGCAAAATGCCGATTGCAAAAACATCAGCTAAACATTCCGGTAAACGCGTTCCGAACTCGCAAAACGAAGATAATCCTCGTAAACGCACTGCAAAATCCCTGACTGATTCACCAAGCGATTGCTTGGCCTGATAAAAATTTTCTCGTTCCTTGAACACCGATCGCGGTCTGGAACAATGTTTCTCAATTAATTCTATTAACTGATCGAATGCCACGTCTGTAACTTTAGAAGGAAAACATAAGTTGATCAAGAGAGTTAATGTCTCCGCTTCTAGAAGATTTAGCAAATATGCGCGTTTCTGTGAAGCATCTAACTTAGTCGTTTTTATGTCATCACGAATTAGAAGGAACTGTTCTAACCTCAGGCGAAACAAACTCCAATCCCCATTAACGTGAGAGAACCTGGAAATTCCGCTCGATTCCATGATCGCCCACACCAAAAAAAAACACACCCGGCAACAATAACACCTTCCAGAAAAAGAAACAAAACAACCTGACACCAGGAACCGGCGCCTTTGCAGTCCAGGCGCCCAGCCGCTTCCAGGATTATCAATACCGGGCTGGCCTTAGTTACCCAGGGTCCCGTAATTTCCTCTTCTCCACTGTATATTACCGGGCTGGACTTAGTTACCCAGGGTCCCGTAAGTAATTTTCCTCTTCTTTCCTGTATTACCGGGCTGGACTTAGTTACCCAGGGTCCCGTGATTTTCCTCTTCTTTCCTCCTTCTCCACTGTCTCCTATTATGCCCTGAAAATCTCCTGATGGATGGCACTTCAGCGATGCCCCAAGTGATTTATTGTCACCTTCGGGAGATTTTTGCAAGTCACGATCACTGTCACGACTTGCCGCAATCTGATAAACAGTCTGGCGTGTAATCCTTTTTAGCTGCGCCACTTGTAATGTCCTGTACTGCAGGTAATACTGGGCCCTTTATCTCCAGTATCGCTCTTGGATGTCTTCAAGGTTATTTATTAAAACACGTAGTATCTTTGATACACGGAGACTGTTTATTGAATATAATATTTACAGTGTTGGCTGTAAGCCGCCTAACGAGAAAAGACGCCGCACGAGCTCTGTGCTCGCTATTATATTGTGCCGATGTCCGGCCGCTTCGGCTAGGTTCGGTATTCCCGAACCTACCCGACAGATACTCATTACCAACACTACAGTATGTGAATTCTTAAATAATTTACGAGTTCAGGAGAGTCCAGGCCGTTATTCAGAATTTTGTATAAAAATATTTGATCAGATATTAATCTTCGTGTTTGAAGTGGAGTAAAGTTGTGAAATTTTAAGGATTCGGTGTTATTTGCAAAGAGTAATTTGAATTGTCAGTAATTTGAATATGTATATTTGAATAATTGAGTAATTTGAATATGTCAGATACCAAACAAAATGGCAATTGCAAAACGTTCAAAGTGATGTTAGAACCTTGTAAGTAAATGGAATCTTTAAAGTTTGATGTTAGAACTTCGTCATACAAATATCTATGGAAATACAACACAGATGGCTCTGAAAATTATTTTGGTTATAGAAATATGCAAAAGACATGGTTTTGCATTCAAATGTCATCTATCTATATGAATATAATGAAAACAAAGGCGTTATTGTGTTTCTCTATAAAACAAAAGCTTTACAACTATTTACAAAATTACACCATCGATTAAAAGAAAGGTTCACTTACCTATAAAACAAAAGAAACAACATTTAATGCCCTTTTTTCAGGTTTCTTTATATAATAATAAATAAGATAATTAGATAATATTTTTAGGATTTTTTTATGCAATCATTCTGACAGTTATATTTAAATAATTCGATTCTGTTGTTTTGCTGTCAGCAGTGATATCTAACCTGGTACTTACTCAGTGCCACTAACTCGGTACTTACTCAGTGACGCAGCAAGTACACGCTTAAGGAAAGCGCTCATTAGTGGTTTTCTTTACATCTCCCCCCCTAGGGAGAAACAATCGCAAAAGAGAAAGCATGCAATTGTTCATTTACTAGCAAACACTGGACACAGTTTTGTAATGTGGTAGAGGTTTGATTCTGCTTTCCTGTGTCCGGTATCAACTTCATAGATTGAATTTGAGACCTTCTTTAGAATTTTGTATGGTCCAATCCGCAATTCCTCCAATTTCTTCCTATTTAGTCGATTTCCGTTTTCCACGTAGACTCTGTCTCCCACTTCCAATTTATATTCTTTCCAATTTGTACATGTCGAATATTTTTTTATTATAGTTGTGTGATTTTATTGTGTTCTTAAGAGCTAGTTCCCTATCTCTTTTCAGGTCTTCACTTGTATGTCTTGATTTCAATTCAAGTGGTAGAATATTCACATTTTCCCTTCCAAGAGGTATTTTGGAGCAAACTTGGTGACTGTGTGTTCTGTTTCGTTATATTTTTCTACACATTTCTGTGCAATCGTAGTCCATGATGTTTTCTTATCACTTTCATTTATTTTACATCTTATCTTATTTACTAAAGTTTGATTTAGCCTTTCATTCAGCCCGTTTGAAAATGGTGCATCCACAGCAGTGAAAACCATTCTTATGTTCTCTTTCTTCAGAAATTCTTTAAATTCTTTGGAATTTATACCAGGGTATTGGTCCGTTAATACCATATCAATGTTGTATCCTTGTGACACATTTTTTATTAATTTTATAAAATCACTGGAGCTTTGATTTTTTGATGTTAAAATATAAGCATATCTTGTGAAATGATCAACCAGAAGATGTATTTTGTTGTTGAGCGTGACCCTCCAAAGCCTCCAATGGTATCAATAGATATAATTTCAAATGGGCGTGTTGCTGGACCTAAATGTGATATTAAACCATATTTTGGCTTCCTCCTTGATTTGTTTTTTATACAAATTTCACATTCATCACAAATTTGTTTAATGTTTTCGATGATATTCTTTGCTGTATAGAATGGTGTTATTTTATTTATCATCTGGGTTCTCCCAATGTGGCAGTAAGTATCGTGAACATTTGTTATTAGACTTTTGCTAAGTTGTTCTGATAGTACAATTTTTTTCCTTCTTTTATTCTTTTTGTAGTATATTTCATTCTCCAATATAAGTTTTCCATTTTGTAATTCTAGATTGGTGTGTTGGTCCTCTTTTATATCTTCTAGGTTTATTAAATTTACTACTTTTAAAAAGTCGTCAGTATTTTCATAAGGTTCTAGAACTGGATTTCTGCTTAAACAGTCTGCTTCTTGGTTTGATTTTCCTGGGTTATATTTAATTTTAAATTGATATTGGGATAAATAATAAGTCAAATCCCCTAGTTCTTCGTCAGTTCTAGCCTTTATGTTCATACTTTCTAATGGTTTATGATCTGAGTAGACCGTAAATTCTTTTCCCATAAGCCAGTGCTGCCAATATTTAACAGCTTCTTTTATTGCCAGACATTCTAAGTATATTGCCTTCTTCTTTTTTTGAGCTTCAGTCAATTTTTTTGAAAAATAAGCAACCGGCTTACTGTCCCCGTTTTTATCTTTTTGTTTCAGCACTGCTCCCACTCCTTTGATACTAGCATCCGTGTAAATGCTTATTGGTAGTTCGGGGTCAAAAATATTCAGAAGTGGTTCTGAACATAACAATGCTTTTATTTTATCAAATGTTTCCTGACATTCTGTGGACCATATGAATTTTACGTCTTTCCGTAATAAATTATGTAACGGGTCCAGGATAATCGCACTGTGTGGCATAAATTTATGATGAAAATTTATTTTTCCTAGGAATTGGCGTATATTTTTTTTTTGTTTCCGGAACGGGAAAGTTTTTGACAGCGGTTAAATAATCTTTCAGAGTTCTGATTGAATTGTTTTCTATTATGTGACCTAAATATTTTGCATAATTTTTTGCAAAAGTACATTTCGAAAATTTTAGTCTAAAACCTTCTGTTAGAATTGCCTCCATTAGTCTCGATATATGTAGCATATGTTTTTCAAAAGTTCTTGAAAAAATTAATATGTCATCTATAAAATTTACTGCAAAACTGGAGAGTTTGTATTTTCTTATGATGTTGCTCAATATTCTTTGAAAAATGGCTGGGGCCGTCCTTAACCCAAACGGGAGACACGTCCATTGAAAATGACCTTCTTGTGTAACAAATGCAGTTTTATATCTATCTTGAATTTTCAAAGGAATTGACCAAAATGCCGAATTTATGTCAAAAGTAGAAAAATATTTACAGTTTACGGTTTTAACCATCAAATCCTCAATCAACGGAAAAGGTTGTGATTGAGGGACGACAATTTTGTTCAATTCTCTGAAATCTATACATAACCTTGTTTTTTGATCATCTTCTTTTTTATATGCCATAGTTACTGGAGCAGCAAATGGGCTATAAGATTCCTCAATTAAATTCTTCTCTAATATTTTTGATATTTGATATTCTATTTGTCTTCTATCTTCTGCTGTGCATCTGTATGGACGTTTGTAACAGTATTTATCCACCATCAAGTCAATATGAGCTTCATAATGTTTTACAGTACCGACGTCGTATTTATCTTTGGCGAAGATTGGTTTGTATTTTTCTACCAACTTATCAATTTCTGATGGTTGATATAAATCTAGATGGTTTATTATCAGTTCAAATCCATCCGTGTTTATATGTTCGTTGAAATTTATTTCACCTTTGTTTATGTTTTTGGTGTCTTGTTCCTCAGAACTTTCTTCAATTTTTTTACCTAGTACATCAGGAATTTTGATATTTGTTATATTTGAAGTATCATTTTTTAAGTAGTTATTTTTTTTATATCTTCTTCATTTGAAATCGCTTCTTCTGGGTTGTTACATTGTATAATCTTTAATTTTTCGTTTTGCATTAATTTGAAATTTTTGATACAATCCAAACCAATTAGAAAATCGTAATTAAAATGTTCATTATCTACTACAAATATGTCCACAATTCTTTCTATATTGTATATTTTAATTTTTAGTGTTACCATACCTTTTGTTTTCTTCTCACCATTAATAGTCTTCAAGTTAACTATTTTTATATCACTTATACATGCTCTTGGCTGTATCTTTAATAATTTTGCATTAATTAATGACACATTTGATCCCGAATCATAAATTCCAGAAATTTTTAAAGTATCATTTAATAGTAACTCGACTTTTATTAATGGTGGCACTTCTAGTTTTTTGGATTTTTCTCGTTCAGTTCAATTTCCAATTCAGAGTTATTTACCGTTTTTACAACTGCTTTTTGTTTTTTCTCCTTAAACCAGCAATTTTCCTCACGATGGTAACGTTTCCCTTTTTTCTCGTTAACACAGATTCGGCATGGTTTTTTTTTCTTCAATTTCTTTGGATTTAGCGTCAAAATATATAATTCTTTTTTTTTCATATTTATTCTTCCCAACAAGATGTTCCAATTTCCCTATTTCATTGTAAAGATCTTCCGTTCCTTGTAAAATTTCTCTGTCAATTTTCTCAATCACATAATTAGGTAAGCCAAATGCTATGAGGTCGATAAGTGTCCCAGTATCAATTGATTTCCTTACTTCCAGCAATAATTTTTCTTTTTTTAAAGCATACTCGAGCAACGAACCTGTTAGATATTTAAAGGCGAGAGCATATCTAATGGGTGACCATCCTTTATTTGCAAAGGTATCACAAAAATTTTTTCTCATGTGTCCCATTTCGATTCCACTGTAAGTTTCATTAGCATGCAGCTGTACCACTCTACACCGGAGAATTCCAAAAAATGTTTTAAAATTTCAATTTTCTTTTTGTCTTCGTTGATTTGGAAGCGTTCACATTCTTTATTAAAATCTTCAATCCACTGGTTCGCATTTGAGCTTCTGCCAGTGAATTTGCCAATCATGAAATCCTTTGCAATTTTCCCTAAATTTTGAGTTTCAGATTTTGTTTGTTTACTTTCAAGCAATTTCTCTAACAGTTTTTCCAGTGTTTGACTTGATCCACTAAGTATAGATTCAGCTTTATTTGTATTTTCCATAATTTCTTCTAGGTAAATATCATTAAACTGTAAGTTTTGTTCTGTATCTAAATATATTTTTGACATATCATCCGTCAAGGTTATCCATATTTTCCTTGTTTGATGTCTTTTATTTAATGAATTTTTTACCTTATCATAATTTGGAGTGTTTGTAATTCCTTGGTGTAGATTTGTAGGTTGGGATTCGGGTGGTATTCCATAAATCCGTCCATCAGGTGTAGCGATCGAGGTTATGCATATGATGTTTGATTTTCCATCTGCCGGTGCTCTCACAGCAAAATCAAACCTCAATTTTTCCATTTTTCGTGAAATTGTTAAGTACAATAATGTTGTTTTATAATGAAAACAAAGGCGTTATTGTGTTTCTCTATAAAACAAAAGCTTTATTAGTAATACGTATTTACAACTATTTACAAAATTACACCATCGATTAAAAGAAAGGTTCACTTACCTATAAAACAAAAGAAACAACATTTAATGCCCTTTTTTCAGGTTTCTTTATATAATAATAAATAAGATAATTAGATAATATTTTTAGGATTTTTTTATGCAATCATTCTGACAGTTATATTTAAATAATTCGATTCTGTTGTTTTGCTGTCAGCAGTGATATCTAACCTGGTACTTACTCAGTGCCACTAACTCGGTACTTACTCAGTGACGCAGCAAATACACGCTTAAGGAAAGCGCTCATTAGTGGTTTTCTTTACATGAATAAAAATGAATTGCCGAAATGGATATACGCGCATAACTTCCGAACGACTGCACCAAATTGGATAATTCTTTTTTTTTTATGTTCGTCATTGTCAGGACAAGGTTTGGGTAAAACTACTGGTGAGCTCTGGCATTATGAAATTTGTATAAAAACTTGCAATAGGTGGCACTCGAGCTGTTTTAAAACTTAATGTACCGAGACTGAATATATGGAATGCGGGAGGGGGGGGACTCGGATAGGATGTTCGCGGGAGGGAGGGAGGGGAGGCGAACCGTAGAGGGGAGAGGGGAACCTAGGAGGGGGGAAGGGAACTAAGAAGGGGGGGGTTCACGGGACGGGAGAAGGGGGGAATTGGAGTGAGGAGAGGGGAAGAGGACGCGGAAGAGGAAGAGGAGGCCGAAGGGGAACGGGACGAATGGGAAAGGACACGCAGGGAGAAACAATTTCTTTATTAAATGGCATAGCAACGCATGCCGGGTACCAGCTAGTTTTTTTAATAAAAAATCAGTTAGAACTTTGTCCAAACAAGGTGACGAATAGTCTACCCACACGGACCGTACTGTTTAAAATTGATTAACCATCGAAAATGTGAATTAGTTTATTTTTGCTTTAGTCCAGTAACTGTCTAGGTCTTGGCACTGACAAATGTCTGACATTTCGTCTGACAAATAACGCTGTAGTTTTATTAGAATTTTAATGTTAGGTATACTGCTTTAGGTATACTGTCTTGGATTATTTTGTACCTACAGGTAAATATAACTAGTAGTTCTGTGAACAAGTAGACCTAACGTCCCCAAAAATACTTTTCTAATTTTCTCTTTTTTAATAAATCAAACCTTCAATTAAAAAGGGGTGAGGGGAGAAGGCGGGGAAGGTGAAAGGGAAACGTGGGAGAGAAAGAGGAGAGGGTGGGTAAGGGGGCGGGGACGGGGAAGCATGAGAAAGGACACGCACGGGAACAGGGACCGCGGAAGTACTCTATGACGGGGGGGGCAAACTTGTTTAGTCACCCTCTTCCTTCAGTCTCCTCTCCAGTCAATCAACTAGTTATAAATAAGACAAAACGGAGATGACTAGGACAAACAAATAACAGGTTCAATATTAATAAAAAACTTTTTTTTTTAAATATTGTTTATTGCATTCATTGAACGCAGTGGCGGATACAGAAAAAACTCAAGGGGGGGGCGCTAAAGATATAAGAAAACTAAAAAGTAGACAACGGGGAGAATACGACGAACCGCACAAAGAGGAGACCGACTATATGATTTTGGCAGCCACCTCTGGTCTGGAGCTCCAAAATACCTAAAAAATACCCTCGACTCTGTGCAGAAACGGGTGGTCCGCTTAATAGATTCTCCCATCTTAACAGACGGATTCCAATCTTTAGAACACAGGCGTCGGGTGGGAATGCTATCCTTGTTCTACCGGTATTACAATGGCAGATGCTACGAGGAACTTGCGTCATTGATTCCTTCGGCACCGGTGCATAGTCGGGAAACACGCCAAACGCGTGCCCAACATTTGTACACGGTTGACATTTGTCACATGAGAACGGGTCGTTTCTTCGACTCGTTCTTGTGTTCAACAGCTCGGCTGTTGAATGATTTGCCGGCATCTGTGTTTCCTCCTTCCTACAACATGGGTCTCTTCAAGACCAATGTTCATTCCTTCCTCTCCTCAAAAAGACTCTCCACACAGCATCCCAGATGACATAGGCCCCGACGGAAATTATTTTCCTCAGGGCCTCCTGTGTGGAGTAAATGTAAAAAAAATACTATCTCATTCTCTCGCAGGCTAAAACATACAGATGGATGTGTTTGTCAAATTACAACGGTGCTAAAGAAGTTTCCACTTCAATAAATAAATAAAAGATTGACGGACCGCACATTTAAAACTTGGCTGGCCACAGGGAGCGGTAGGACTGCATTATACGATCAAGGGAAACAAATACTTGAGTCGGGCCGTGTTAAGGGTACCTTTACATGAAACGACGTATGAATGTGAATGAAGCAAAAGTTTCAATTTAGGAGGCGAGTGTGGGTACCGCCGAGCCGCCACGGGAATTATTTATTGGATAAACAACACCTCTGCTATAAGTCATCCCAAGTGGATCGCTAAGTTTGGTGACTTAGCAGGGATGCCTGAGTTCGTGGGATGTGATTTTTCAAAGTAGCGTACGAGTAGCTCGCCACGCAGTACGAGTTTTCACGTACTGCGTGGCGAGCTGGAAAGGACTGGTTGAGGGAGACCATTTAACCTCTCCAGCAGGAATCCCTCGACCCACTTCCTCGCATTGCAGTGGGAGGGAAAGTTTCAACCGTCCATCTCTCCTGGACACACTAACCCAGAGAGTCCTAACCACCTTCATACCCTTTTCCTTCCACTATTTCCTTTCTCTAAAATGACCCTTCACTTAGCATCTACAAAGACATTTTTTTTAAATAATAAAATAACAATAGGTATATTTTGTAATAGTTACCCAAAAATGACAGTGGATAAGTTTATGTATTCGGAAAGTATATTTACGAGAGATGGGGAGTCTGATAGAGATATTGAAAGAAGGGTAAATGCAGGTAACTCCGCATTTATGGAGGACTGAACGCGCGCCGTTGGCGCTAACAAAAAACTGTCGAAAAAAGCGAAGCTAGCAGTCCACAATTGAGTGCTTTTTTTTACATTAACTCCACACAGGAGGCCCTGAGGAAAATGATTTCCCTCAGGGCCTATGTCATCTGGGATGCTGTGTGGAGAGTCTTTTTGAGGAGAGGAAGGAATGAACATTGGTCTTGAAGAAACCCATGTTGTAGGAAGGAGGAAACACAGAGGTCGGCAAATCATTCCACAGCCGAGCTGTTGAACACAAGAACAAGTCGAAGAAACGACCCGTTCTCATGTGACAAATGTCAACCGTGTACAAATATTGGGCACGCGAATTGGCGTGTTTCCCGACTACGCACCGGGGTACCAACCCTGATGTATGTCAGTGAAGCATGAAACTGGCAGAAGAAGGACTAAATGCTATAGAAAGCCATGTATGATAGTGTGAGAAAAATATAAAAATAATGCAAGGCAATAAGTAAGATTAAGAAAGGGACGCTTAGATGGTTTAGACATGAAGAGCGAATGATTGAAGAAAGATTTTCTTGTATTTAGGGTGGCCAAGGGGGGGGGGGGGCGCACCCCCTGCGCCCCCCCCCCCCTGTAGCCGCCACTGATTGAACGATACCAAAAACTTTGCGTCTCTCAGCCGTCTTTGAAGCAAATTCCCTAAGAATTTCATTTAAATCTAAACTAAATGTTTCCGCCTTATGCACGTGCAGTATATCTTCATGCAGTAAGTATGTATGTATGCAGTAAGTCTTCTCTGCTTCATTGGTAGTCGGAGGAATGTTAGTCCGAGTCAATATCAAAATCAGTTGCGTGAACGCCTAATTCGGCCTGGATGTCGCTTGCTGATAATTCCTTTGAACGGTTAAGTAGAACAGATTTGAGCTGGGCGAGGCGATTCATTCCAGGCTGTTCAAACCTTCTTTCCAACTCGTTTTTAGACCAGTCTAACACTGATATAAATTTTTGGCGGAGACTTTCCCTAGGCGACAACTGCACAGCAGGAGCTCTGCCACTGAATGGTTTTGGAGGGGCTCGAGCACGGGGCATAGTGAGTTCCATATTTTGATCGGTATTAGCCTTTTCCGTATCTGTCCATATGCGATTGACATCGTGTTCACCCATCGAGTTGTACACATTCCACAATACAGATAGTAGAATTGGAGGGGGCGCGGCCCCCCCCCATTTGATTTTGGGGGGGCATTTGGCCCCCTCTGCCCCCCACTTCCGCGGTCGCTGCACGGGAAGAGAGCTGTGTGGAGGTTTTTTTAAGGAAGGAGAAGAGGAGTTTTGGGAAGGAAATAGGTATGAGGGGTGGGTAGGAATCTGGGGATCCGTGTCCAGGAGTGACGGACGTGATGAAACCATCCCTTCAACTACGGTGTAAGGCGAAGGGTCGAAAGATTCTGGCTGGAGTCAACCTCCTCAACCAATCTCTCTCGATCCGGCCACATCGGCCGCTAAGACCTTGACAAACCTCACCCCATCAACCCGGGCACCCCTGCTAAGTCACCAAACGTAGCGAACCACTTGGAGAGACCTATGGCAGAGGTGTTGGTTATCCAATAAATGGTTCCCGGGGCGGCGGTACCCATACCCACCTTCCAAAAGCTGTGAATAAAAGAGACATGATAGCGGTAGGGGATAGCAGGTGGTAAATTTGGAAAGTCCGTGCTTCCCACACGGATATCCGTATGTAGCCTGCGCAGGCGTCAGAAACCTTCTGATTTATTCGTGTACGCAGCAGACTGAGAAAAAAAATCGAGTATCCAATTTATTTATTCCAGTGGCATTGCAACGCACGCCGCATTACTTAATAAAAATACTAAAACGGTTTTTTCGGTAGAAATGTACGAACGCGAATGAGAAACAACTTTAAAAAAATATAATTTGACAACAGAGAGCTCACAGATCGAGGGTTTTTGTTATTAGCCCAGGCAACGAAGGAAAAATAGGCGAAATAATTCATGTAGAAGCCAATTTTGGCACAGTTATAGGGGAAGGTGTCCTTAACAAAATACTAAAAGTACTGGGGGGTGGGGGTGGAGCTAAGGGGGGGGGGGGGTCTAAAGGTCGCTTTTTTCAGTTTTTCGTTAATAACTCGAAAACTATCGCCTCTAGCGAAAAAGTGTCTAGCTACTAAATTATCTACATAAAATGCTCTACAAAAAAGGTTCTATATACTTTTTTGTTAGGATCAATGCTTAAGGAGATAGGGAGGGGGGGAAATGTAAAATTAAAAAAACACTGTTTTAATTTTTTTAAATGAAATGTTTGTCGGTAAAAATGAAACGCTTATTGTTAAAAAATCAAATAATTAGTGCTTAAGGATGTACCTTGAACATTAAATTTCATCGAAATCTAAACTTTCATCGTCATCAATGCTGTCTTCGACGGGGGGTCCGTTCATACATGAGCCGAGGCAGCCGCAGGCACCGGAGCAGGCAATCCCTGCTTTGCGGCAACCGCAGCGCATCCCACACACATGATTCTGAAATTTCGTCAAAGCTGACACCAAGGAAGCATTACCTTCAACTTTGTCTGGAGTAAGTTCCTTCATGTTGGTCAGCATTCTCAAGATCTCTCTCTTCTCTTCCTCTAAAACATTTGCTCCTTCCAGAACAATTCGACATAAAACAAGCTGAACAAGTAAATGTCCTCGAACAGCTCGGCTGTATGCGTGGCCTGTTAAGATCTTGCCAACAGAATTAGCAGCGAATACTTGTCATAGTACATC
This sequence comes from Limnephilus marmoratus, assembly GCA_917880885.1. Classification (NCBI taxonomy): domain Eukaryota; kingdom Metazoa; phylum Arthropoda; class Insecta; order Trichoptera; family Limnephilidae; genus Limnephilus; species Limnephilus marmoratus. Next base: position 8,086,336 of record OU862927.1, on the reverse strand, counting down.
TTTCAGTCCCGATCCAGCCATTATGTGACTAATGCACCCCATGAAGGACATTAGGGTGTGAAATCAACCAAGTCTCACAGCAATGGTCCCAAACGTGATTTCTCTAGCCTTTAGGTACAAAGGCTGGTCGAATGTTACGAAACAAACTGTGGCCCCTATCTCCTGACTATTTTTTAAAGCATACTGTAATACAGTGTGTACAGTGCTGTACTCGTTAGGTGGTGAATTGATGAATGGAAGAAAGGTTACCGAAGTTTTTTCTTTGTTAATGACTTTACTCACCAATTGCATAAAACCCTTCCATTCTGGAATGGTTGGCACCTCTGCAGTGGGTTCCTCCTCCTGGAGCCACTTACCACTCATCCACAGGAAATCTTGAAGAGTGGGTGTGAATATGTCACAGGGGATGGGCTTCAGCACGCTCAAGTATTCGATGATAATTCGCTGCAATGCGTTGGTTCCCCTACCCTCAAAGGGTTGCAGCTCCAGAACTCCCAGCTGGCCCACTTCTTCTTGGGGGGGAACAGATTTCAGCCTTTCAACTTTCGTGGATGTACGGAAAGCGTGGGTTGGTGTAACACATTTGATACCTCCCATGCTGTGAAAGGTATTCCAGCCATCGAGACATTGAAGTCCGCATTATCGAAAATGTACTGGCAAAACGTTTCACTTGGAATAGGCTCTTGTGGGTGGTGGATGGTGGAGAGCTCCAGCTGCTGAGCGTCGTAGTAAGAGGCACTCAATCCAATAGAAGGGACACCAAGTTCTTTGATCCGAATTTTCTGTATATGAACAGAGCGATGCTGGTCAGAATTGGGGATATGAAACATCGAGGGCGAACAGCAGCAATAAGAACATGAGCTATAGTTGTCATCTTTTTCTTCACTGCCTCTTTCGACCTTTTTTTCTTTGCAATGCAGTCCAAGAAGACTCTGAGAGACTTAGGTATTAATTGGTCAGCGTCACTGCAGAAGCTAGCTGAAGAAGGATAGGTACTGTTGTCATAAGCCATGGATTCAATGTCTTCCAAGATAATCTCAGCAGCTTTTTGTACAATTCTCTCACGTTCTTTTTGTTCATCTTTACACCTTGAAGTATACCATGAGTCACTCAAGATTTTATCACTAAAACTACGAAAGGAAACGATAGTTGTCTGGTGCGAATTTCACTGAAAAAAATTTGGTCCGCATATTTTTTCTTCATTCTCTCTTTAATGGTCTTCTTATGTGGTGATTTTCTTGTAATAAACTGTTCCAACAACTCGTCCATAGAGTATTGGCAATTATCAGTACCTTCAATATAATTATAGATTTCTTCCATTGCTTCTGAAATCTCTTCACCTTGAGGATGTCCAGATTTTATTTTCGAAGGTACAGAGGTTAACAAGAATCTTTTGTAACATTCCTCATGATATATTGCATCTGCTGCGTGTAGATCCCCAACAGTGCAGATACGTCTAATTACGTCGTCTCCCCACTGATCCATTCTTCTCTGCCCACGATCGATAATGGAATTGTGAAACCCACTCGTACGTACTTTAAAAACTATTTGGCGCCTAGAATAAGGTTTTTTAATCTCTATCTCTTCGTCATAAGTTTCTGTGCAGAAAAAGCACTTAGTTTTAAAATCAAATATCTCTTGTCCTGAACGCAAAGAGTTGAGGCATCACGTGATGTTGAAGGTTGATGTAAAAGATTGTCTCTCAGAAACCTCTTTATTGAGTCACTTCTGATGTAGTCTCTTCTGCAAGAATGATGAACAACACCATTTGTCTTACTGAAACCGTTCTCTTTCCCATCTTTCCTTAACACACTTGCGTTCACTAATCCAATTTTCCCTTTTTTGCCGACGTTGCACAAATCATTTTCAACTTCACCCTCACAAATTAAACACTTCTCAGCCATTGTCACACACACACTGGAAATGAATAATCTTATAATGTATAATCTGTAATAAAAGCAGATATTTTGATAACTCACGAACAACACGGCGCGGCGTTTATTCAAACACTAATTATTTCATTTTTAACAATAAATATTAAATTTTTAACGACCGGCATTCCATTTTCAACAATAAAATCTGTTTTTATTTTTAATTTTACATTTTCCCCCCTTCCTATCTCCCTAAGCCTTGATCCTAACAAAAAAGTTTATAGAACCTTTTTTGTGGAGAATTTTATGTAAATAATTTAGTACCTAGACACTTTTTCGCTAGAGGTAGTAGTTTTCGAGTTATTAACGAAAAACTGAAAAAAGGGACCTTTAGACCCCCCCCCCCCTTAGCTCCACCCCCACCCCCCAGTACTTGTAGTATTTTGTTAAGGACACCTTTCCCTACTACTGTGCCAAAATTGGCTTCTACATGAATTATTTCCCCTATTTGGTGTTTTTTGGTCTTCGTTGCCTGGCCTATCACTCAATTCGTGGGGTACCCACCTTTCAAGCTTTTTCACCTTCCCAATTTGCTTCAAGTGGATTAAAACAGTTTTATCACTAACACCGCAGCCTGCAACTAACTCGGACGTGGTTTGCGATGGATCCGCTTCCACAATAGCCTTCAATTCTTCATTATCAACTTTGATCTCCGGCCGTCCACGGGGCTTGTTCTGCAGGTCGAAATTTCCAGAACGAAAACGTTGGAACCAAAAACGCACTGTGTTTTCTTTTGCGGCACCGTCGCCGTACACATCATTAATCCTTCGAGCCGTTTCTGCAGCACTGGTGCCACGGTGGAACTCGTACTCGTAAATAACGCGATATTTCCATTTTGTAAACTAAGTGACGCAAAGAAAAAAAACCACTAATAGATTTTAATTAGATGTTCTAAATCTAAATCTAAAATGTTTCTTATTGTTTTGAAAAAACAGGTTAGTTTTTTTTAATTTGTTGCACATTTTCCACTTTAAATTTTGATCAATAATAATTATTCCAAGGTATTTTATTGTTTGTCTTTCATTCAATTTTGGGCAGTTGCAAGGAATTTCTCGGTTCACGTTTATACAGTCTTTATGAATTTTTATGTTTAGGTTTGTATTGAGGTTATCTGTCTGTTAGTTGTGGATTTTGAATTTAATATATTTAGTTATTATATTTTGAATTTAATATATATTCATTTAGACTTTTACCAAAAGGTCAATAGGTATTCCATACATATAAAAATCGGATTTATTTATCCGAGACACTATCTAGGTTACTTGTTGGTGTTAATGAAAAACGTAGTTTTTTTTTTTTACTGAAGGCCTATGTCATCTTTGGGGATGCTGTGTGGAGGGTTTTTTTAGGGAAAGGAAGGAGAGGAAAGTTATGGGAAGGAAAAGGGTTTAAGGGGTGGGTAGGAATCTGGGGTTCAGTGTGTCCTGGTCATCAGACGTAGACAAACCTGATCCCATTAACCCGGGCACCCCTGCTAAATCACCAAACGTAGCGAACCACTTGGGGTGACCTATATAGTTGTCGATAATATGCAGAAAAAAATTAGTCGAAGATGAAATTGTTAATTCTGATATTTGAAATTGACACATATAACGCTAAAAATCAGAGATGGAAGTAGCAAAATTGGTAAGGCGCTTGTCCCGGTAAGGCGAGAGGTTCTGGGTTCGAGTTCTAGTGGCGACCGTTATCTTTTGAAGTGAAAATTTGTTTAGCACCGTTGTAATTTTAAACTCGATGGAACGAAAAAGAGACAAACACAACTATAGGATTTAGCCTGTGAGAGAGTGAGATAAAATAATCGGTCTTCTCTTTGTGCGGTGCTTCGTAGCCTGCCCACTCTTTTCTATTTTAGTTTTCAGAAGGTTTCACTTCTACTGCATGTGAACTGCACACAATTTTTTTTAAGTGAAAACTTCTTTAGCAGCAATGTGATTTGAAACTCGATGAAACGAAAAAGCGACATTAAAAAGAGACAAACACATACATCTGTCAGTGGCGGTCCGTGAGTTTTCAGTGAGCTAGAGTGCTAAGATTGAAAAATACGACATTACTGGGATGCTATTGTAGCTGAAAACGAATTTTATTTTTTTTTTTAAAATTTCAACTTTTTGTATGAAATCTTTCAGTATGTAGATGCGGCGTATGTGGATGCAAAAAGTTGAAATTTTGAAAAAAAAAAATCATTTTCAGCTGCAACAACGTCAATAACGTCATATTTTTTAATATTAGCTCTCTAGCTCACTGAAAACTCACGGACCGCCACTGACATCTATAGGATATGAGACAAACACATATATCTGCCAGAGAATGATATAGAATAATCGGTCCCCTCTTTGTGCGGTACTTCGTAGCCTCCCCTCTCTTGTTTACTTTAGTTTTGGTGAAGGTTTCACTTCTACCGCGTCTGAACTGCACACAAATTTTTGAAGTGACACTTCATTAGCACCGTTGTTATTTGAAACTCGATGAAACAGAAACGACACTAAAAAGAGACAAACGCATGCATCTACAGGATTAGGTACATCTACAATGAAAACTTACTGCATTGGCCGCTTTGATTATGAGTTCACTTTTCAAGGCTCCTATTGGTTGAGATTGTGTGGTGAATGTTTCACTTCTACCGCGTGTGAACTGCGCTCTATTTTTTTCTGCGTCTTGTTCTCTTTCATATTTTCGTTTAGATTGTGAGTATATCTTCTTCTTCAATGATATATTTCATTGATGGGAATAACCTTCAAAAGTTGTAAAAAAATACAAGTGTGCAGTTCAGACGCGGTAGAAGTGAAACCTTCAGAAAACTAAAGTAGACAAAAGTGGGGAGGCTACGAAGCACCGCGCAAAGAGGAGACCGATTAATCTATCTCATTCTCTCTCTTATTATCTCGTCACTTTTTCGTTTCATCGAGTTTCAAATCACAGCGGTGCTAAAGAAGTTTTCATTTCAAAAGAGAGTTGTTCTAATGAAAATTGTTTTATAATTATAATGTTTCGTTTCCCCTTCTTTACAATAGGCCACTTGCATGGATTTCATAACGACTTGGAAAAAATCATGTGGATAGATCTTTTTACTAAGATTAAGAAAATGTTAGTAAAATTGTTTAGAAATGTACATTTTTTGTTATTTTTAAATAAATAAATCCATTATTTAGGCTCGTGATGTCACTACATGAAAATGTCCCGTCTCCGAAAAAGGTCCTATTATTTTTTTAAAATTCCACACTGATTTATTTTTTTATATGGCATCACTTTGATTTCAGGCGAATTTTTGAATTCGTTCACTAGATTTATTGTTTGTTCTCTGCGAACTTATCATTTGGTTTCACTTTTTGACAGATGCTCTGAAGAGAACCCCGTACTTTTAATGATCTACGGGGTTCTCTTCAGAACGTGCAGATGATGTCGGTACGTGTTTTAGAGGTATAATGATTATGGTGCTGATTTTAACAAAATTAAATTTTATAATATTCTTATTATTATTATAATTTACAAGTACAAGTATGTTACATTGAATTTAGTAATACAGACGCTGTTCATTATAATGATTTATGGTCAATAAGATGGATCAAGGAAAAAAAATATTTATGAGATGTAATATTTTTGGTATGCCTCGTTATTCTCCTGTGCCATTCGTGTGGAAAACGTTATTTTTTTTTTAAAATGATTTTCGGCTATGTAATTATCGTTTTTTCACACCTGTAAAATTATGTCCCGTCTTTCCGGTTTATAAAAAATGGTCTGATTTATCGGATTGAAATTTTCAAAAAATCCCCAGGGTTTCAAAAATACGATTAAAAAAAAAAAAATACAGAATGTCTTAGAATATTTGCCTAAACCGGAAAAAAATTTAAAAAAAATTGATGCAAGTGGCCTATTGCCTAATCTATAATCCAAAGATAAAATATTTGAGGCAAGTACCTAATTTAACCGTATTTTATTGGGGCAGATTATCGTACGATTGTATTATTTGCTGTGACATAAGCCGGCCATACAACTAACTGAATATTGCAACGATAATTAGATGAATTTTATTACGGTCGGCATACTGTAAAAGATTAATTGGAAAAGCCTATTTTCAAAGATTCCATAGATAATCGGTGAGGTTTGTCTACGTCAGCGGTTTTCAACCTTTTTGAGCCTGCGTACCCCTTGACCCATACTACAAATTTGTTGCACCCCGTAACTAGTGGCGTAACTAGCATGGGTGTCTACCCTCCCCACCCCCCAATTACCATATGATGAACATGGCGCACACACAAAAACAATAAGTTCGGTCTGATTAGAAATGTCTGTACTTTCGTGTATGCTTGCAGAGAAAAATATTTACTCTTTTTTTACTCTATCTACAACTGACATCTCGACATCTTGAGACATTTCATGAATTCGCCGGGAAACAGTCCTGTCTGACAGCGGTGTGTTTGTTAGTTTCTTTGATATTTCGTGGCCGAGCATGCATCGGACAATGTCTTTGGCACACGCTATAATAAAATTCTCTGCAATAGAGAACTCCAGTCCAATTTAAAAAAAAAATTTAATGAATAATGACCTTCAAACTTAAATAACTGCATTTTTATTTTTATTTTTAGAGTTAGTTTTAATAGTTAAAATAATTGTCAAAGTTTTAATTTTTCAAGATCCCCCTAAGACCACCGTATGTACGGTGAATCGTGTGACGTCATCACTCAAAATTACTATAGGATTGGGCAATAAGCTGATCAAGTGCCGCCATTTTGAATACCGTTATTCGAAGCATTCTCCCTAGAAGTAGCATTACTATTTTTTTGTGCAGTAGTTTTTCAATATTTTAAATAATAGAGATAAACCAATAGAGATTTTTGATACTGAATTATTTAGGCTTAAATATTGTTTCAATAAACATAACAATTAAATCTCTATAAACAGTATGAAATAACGAATAACATGAAATGTTGTTGATACTGATGGCTTAATTCATACCTACATAATCAAAGATTTCAATACAATGACTGGTGACGCGTGACGTCAGCACTAACCATTCAGTAATACCAACTTTACAGTGTGTTTTGACGAGAGGTTTAAAAATGCACTTTTGAATATTTTTTTAAGAACTCTACGTTTAATATTATGAAATAAAACTTATATATTCAGAATCAGCGTTTATTAGTCTATATGAACATATTTTTATTAGAGCCATAATATTTTTCATTGGAGTTCCTTATTGTATGATTTTTTCCTGGTTTAGCGATGCGATAACTTATTCTGTATGATGGTTCCAGAGCTGTTTCCTGTGCTTTAATAGCTCTTGAGAAAAGCGAACTTATATTAACAGTTAAATGTTTCTGTTTTGTTTTTAAAAAATCTCTAAACTGAGCTATCTGACTGATGTATGACGTTGCGGCAGGCTACCAAACCACCGAGCGTAAACCGCCGAAGTTTGAAAACGTTGAGCTGAGTTTTAAATCCTACATTCGTGCCGCGTACCCCCAATCTTGTTTTGCGTACCCAAAGGGATACGCGTACCACAGGTTGAAAACCACTGGTGTAGGTGATGGCGGCGGATGAGTTTGCCCACAGGACGGTGACGGACAGGATCGGGAGACAGTTTTTGACCTCTCCTGCCGGGATCTCTCGATAAATCGCCTTGCCTCACCGTTCGTCACTCCTGGGCCCCAGATTCCGAACCCTAATGTATGTTTCCTTCTCAGAACTTTCTCTCCTTCCTTTCCCTAAAAAGACCTTTCACCCAGCATCCCCAAAGATGACACAGACCCTGAGAGAATTTCTTTTCCTCAGGGCCTCCTGTGTGAAGCTAATGTAAAAAAAAGAAAGTATAATGTTAAGGCCACACTGTGGCGAAATTCCAACTTCAAACGTTTGGAGGATTGTGTGGAGGGATAGTTCGTGCGTTGGAAGTTCGAGTTGGAAGGTTGGAGTTCGAGTTGGCCCTGGATCGCCTCCGAGGCGATCGGCGATGGCTGGTACGTGCAAGTTGGCCCAACACATCAGTCTGCGCAATATTATTACGGGAGAGTTGTTTACAATTTTATGGAAACCGTAGCACCGTCTGCTCAATTGTAGGCAACCACCGCCATCTTTATTTACAGGCCGTGCTGTAGAAAACCAACTGACATTCAAAGAGTCCTATTTTTGGGACTTCGTGATAGCTTTTTTCTATGCGCCAGTATGGAAATTGTAGGCGCCCGGAGAGTGTGCTACTGGTTGAAGCAGTTTTTTTTAACATTTTTCATCACGTTTCTGCAATATTTATTCTTCTTTTTGTAAAACAATACGTTGGTGGTGATATACGATCGTTAAGATAAGACATTTTAAATATATTTACGGTTTTAACGTAGTAATAATGAATAATAATTCTTTTATCAATTTTTCATAATGGCGGATGATGGCTTAGCTTTGGAGCTGTATCGATTATAATTACAAATTGTGTAATTTACTATATAATATAATATAATCTACATAATTATTGTACTATGTAATAACATGTGTAGAGCCTTCTGAGAGAATAATGGAGTAATTAATCCATAAGCCGCCACGTTTATACAGTTTATAGTGGGCACTTGGAAACGACACTTCGTTTCAACTTGATTGTTGATTTCTTTTCAAAGTGAAATTTGATTTTTTTTTTACATGAGCTCCACACAGGAGGCCCTGAAGAAAATAATTTCCCTCAGGGCCTATGTCATCTTTGGGGATGCTGTGTGGAGGGTTTTTTAAGGAAAGGAAGGAGAGGAGAATTCTGGGAAGGAAAAGAGTTTAAGGCGTGGGTAGGAATCTGGGGTTCAGTGTGTCCTGGTCATCCGCCTCCAAGACCTAGACAAATCTCACCCCATGAACCCGGGCACCCCTGCTAAATCACCAAACGTAGCGAACCACTTGGGGTGACCTATGGCAGAGGTGTTGGTTATCCAATAAAGGTTCCCGGGGCGGCGGTACCCATTTCCACCTCCCAAATTTATTGTATTTGTTTTGAAAATACGTAATATATTTATTAGTGAATATTACAATCGTATTTCTTCAAATAAAAAAAGTAATACAAGAAAACTTAAAACATATTTGTAATTAGTTTGTACCTGAGGACCTCAGATATTTGTGTGGTGGGTCCCCTTCAATGTTCCTACCCATATACATATAATGTATTGAAAATAATTGTTTTGTTTATAATGTAATAAAACATATACTTCCACAAATAATTCTTTTACTATTTATCCATGAAATTCTAAAATTATTAAAATAATTTTAATTTTAATAAATAAATATAATTTTTGTGGGAAGTATCCCACAAAAATTATTTTACTTTTTACCCATGACATTTAGGTAAGTACATATTCATTAAGGGGAACGTATGTGCGGCCCATTTCTGCCGTTTCATACAAATCTTAAATTTGGATTTGAGATCAAAATAGGTAAGTATTTATAAATATGAAATATAATAATACCTTTATTTGGAAAACAAACACCATGACTTCACTTAAATTGAAATCAACATTTTCTATTAGAACCTTTAAAAATCAGAGCTGGAATGATGTTTTTGCTTCTTGGGGAAATAGGCCTCTTTACTTTGAAATTTGATTTCCCGCCAAGTCTACAGCACGGCTTGTAAAATAAAGATGGCGGTGAGGCAACTGATAAGATACGGCGCCGAATCAGCTGTTCGACGCCCGCCATTTTGGAGTCCAGAATTCGGATTTGGGTGGTGTGCCGCAGCCAACATTCGATCGGCCATCCTTTCAGTTCGGAGATGGAAGGTTGGCTTTGTTGTGGAAGTACCATAACAGAAACAAAAGAAAAGTAACTAATGTGGTGTGTCAAAAAAGGTGACGGAACACCTCGATAACATATAACTTCATGATTCCTTTGAAAAGTCATTAACAGTGCCAAAAAAAAACTTATTTAAATAGATTTGGTTAGGGGCTAATTTTTAAATATCATTTTTAATCACTTTTCGAAAGGGTGTTGAAATGCCCCATTGTTGAGTTGCTATGGAACCGCCGGAAAAAAAAACAATCTTTTTTGGCCCAATAATGAAAATTATGATTTTTTACGTTAAAAAAATTCGGATGCTTTAGTTTTTCTCAAACCAATTAATAAAAAAATAACATCGTAAAACGTTTTGAAAGTTTTTCGAGTATGTTCTTTTTAAAATGGATGATTTTAAACACTTTACATGCGGTAGAAGTGAAACCTTCAGAAAACTAAAGTAGACAAGAGCGGGGAGGCTACGAAGCACCGCACAAAGAGGAAACCGATTATTCTATCTCATTCTCTCGCAGACTAAATCCTATAGATGTATGTGTTTGTCTCTTTTAGTGTCGTTTTTCGTTTCATCGAGTTTCAAATCACGTATCGGTGCTAAAGAAGTTTTCACTTAAAAAATCAGAGTGTGCAATTCATACGCGGTAGAAGTGAAAGTTTCAGAAAACTAAAATAGACAAGAGAGGGGAGACTACGAAGCACCGCACAAAGAGGAGACCGATAGACTGCGAACCACCGCACAAAGAAGAGACCGATTATACTATCTCATTCTTTCGCAGGCTAAATCCTATAGATGTATGTGATTATCTCTTTTTAGTGTCGATATTTTTCGTTTCATCGAGTTTAAAATACAACGGGGCTAAAGAAGTTTTCACTTAAGAAAATAAAAAATGTGACGAAAGCTTGAATCAACCTAACAAAGTCATTCAACTGTCTCTTTTTAGTGTCGCTATTTTTCGTTTCATCGAGTTTCAACTCACAACTGAACGGTGCTAAAGAAGTTTTCACTTCACGATTTTTTTTATTTTTTTTTTACAATAACTCCACACAGGAGGCATTGAGGAAAATTATTCAGGGCCCAGATGAAATAGGCCTTCAGGGCCTATGTCATCTGGGATGCTGTGTGGAGGGTATTTTTGTGGAGAGGAAGGAGTCTCTTCAAGGCCAATGTTCAAACATTGGCCTTGAAGAGACCCATATTGTAGGAAGGAGGAAACACAGAGGCTGGCAAATTGTTCCACAGCCGAGCTGTTGAACACAAGAATGAGTCGAAGAAGCGGCCCCTTCTCATGTGACAAATGTCAACCGTGTACATATGTTGGGCACGCGTTTGGCGTGTTTCCTGACTACGCACCGGTTGCGAGGGGATCAATGACGCTAGTTCCTCGGAGCATCTTCCATTGTAATACCGGTAGAACAAGGATCGCATTCCCACCTATCTAAACGTTACAAAAATTATAAAACTGGGAAGACTTCGATGACTGGGTCATGTCGAGAGAATGACAGAGCATCAGGCACCAAAGTCCTTGCTGAACTCAAGACCGACAGGGCGAAGGAGCCTGGGAAGACCAAGTTTAAGAGGGAAAGACAAAGTCCCCAAAGATATATCCACCTTGGAGATTGTAAACTGGAGAGAGCTGGTACGAAACCGTGATGAGTGGAGGAAGACTTTTGAAGAGGCCAAGACCCACCAGGGGTTGTAGAGCCAAGAATGATGATGATGATGAGTGAATGACACGGATGTATCGAAACCGGTAGCACAAAATTTGAAATATAAAGTAAAAAATGTACATTGAAAATCAAAACTCTTCAAGACAAAAAGTCTCAAGTTTTTGGTATACCTATCGGACTTAGGATATTCGTTGTAAAAAGTTGTTTATAATCTGAAAGTCACTACTTGTCAGTCGAATTCCTGGATGAAGTAATCGTCGAAAATAATGTGAGTACAGCGGTATTGCTGGTGAAGATATATTTGCCACAGTATGCTTCTTCTAGTCTAGTTTTAGTCAGGGCCGCAGCGAGTGATAAATCCGCATATGTGCAAAAAAGTGCCACCCTAAGTTTAGAAATTACAATCTGCCAATAAAATATTGTCGGGTTGACGACAGTCAGCGGTTTATCAAATGTCTGAAAAACCGAAATGGCGCTGATTGATTGTGACGATGTCAAATGTAACGGTTGGTCAAACAGTTGTTACCTTAGAAAGTGTTTTTGAAAAGGATTAAAATCATTTTTCGATCAACTGGATTTCGATTGTTGGATTTTACTTTCTAGCATGTCACCTTTCTAATATACTTTTATTCTGTTTAAATAAAATGTTCTCTCTAAAATACCAATTTATAACATTCTTTAGCTTAGTTATACAATTTCTTCTTTTTTGTTGTTGTAACACATACTAATTAATTGTATCCTATACCTAAATACTATATTTTATCATACATATCTACATCTTCTTCTTATTCTTGTGCCCTGTCCGTTCAACGGACGTTGGCTGTGCGGACTTTGTTTACTGCGTCCCGGAGCAGCTCTACGGTAGACTGGCCAAACCACTATCTCAGGTTTTTCAGCCTCGAGGTTTTCCTTCTTCCAGGGCCCCGTCTTCCGGCAATCTTTCCCTGCATTATGAGATGCAAGATCTCATACTTCTCTAAATGTTTCGTCCAAGATATTGAATTTTTCGGATTTTTATAGTTTTAATAACTTCTTTTTCTTTATTCATCCGAACCATGACATCTTCCTTCGTAACCCTGTCCATCCAGCTTATTTTATGTATTCTTCTGATATCCACATTTCAAATGCCTCAAGTCGCCTAATTAGTTCTTCAGTAAGCGTCCATGCTTCCATTCCATAAAATAATATCGAAAACACATAGCATCTGACCATTCCTACATGTTCCGGACGGGACGATGTGGAAAAGACGATTCCCTTCAGGACGTCTTCTTCCTCTAATTTAAAATACGCTACATTTTTTGCAAACGAAGACGAGTTCCCTCACAGGCCGTCCTCGTCTTCTCAAATAACTTAGAATTAAGAACTGAGAATGAAGGCGATATTAGGTTTTTTTATATACTACAATGTACAATTTCTATTTAATAAAGATAAGTTTAATAAAACGGACCCTCTAGAGAGGTCGACGGCGTGAGCGGGCTTTTTCTTTGGCGCTCCCGCTTTCGATCTCTCCGCACGCCACTGGTGTCCACCCCGAGGGGCAAAAGCTACCCGCGGGGGAGGGGCGGGCCCCGCTTCCCTACCCTTCCCCGCGCCTACCCTCCGGGCGGACCAATAGGAACGCTTCATCCGGCGGATGAAGTAATTTGGCCGCTGAATACAAAGAGAGTTTTTTGCGTTTGATTAAATTATGAGAGTTCGGTCTAATCTATCACCAAATAAATGATATGGATAGATAGACCGGACTCTCCTTTATTTATTTTATTTTATTTTAAATACATAAACGGCTATACTGCCTTTTATTAATAAACATATAATAGAGTACAAAAGTAAGAAAAATAATATCATTACATAATAGTAGTTTTAAACTTAAAAATAACATACAATTATTTTGTGTATCACAACAAAAAATAACAAGAAATAAAAATGAGAAATATCATCATTTCATTTCAACATGTCCATATTGCGTATATAAAGTTACATTATGGAAAAAATAAAAAACTTAAAAACTGAAACCTAAAAATAACATACAATTATTTTGTATATCACAACAAAAAATAACAAAAAAGAACAATGAGAAATATCATCATTTCATTTCAACATGTCCATATTGCGTATATAAAGTTACATTATGGAAAAAATAAAAAACTTAAAAACTGAAACCTAAAAATAACATACAATTATTTTGTGTATCACAACAAAAAATAACAAAAAAGAACAATGAGAAATATCATCATTTCATTTCAACATGTCCATATTGCGTATATAAAGTTACATTATGGAAAAATAATGTTTTTATTTTTATGTAAACTTCTATAATTTTATGTAATCTTCCCATTGAGGGCCACCACTCCGGTGAATTGGCAAGCATCTTGGCGGCTAACCAGGACTGACCGGCGCCCCTATCTACAGTCTATGTGAGTGGCGGACACGTCCCTCACACTACATCTTACTTTTTTATGTCAGGTCTTATATAAACCTAGTATAATATTTAACTATTACACGAACACATATTTCTTTTCAATATTATCTCATTGTACTTCTAATAACAACTGCATCACTTCAGCGATATTGTTTTTGTGTACTCATACATTCTTATTTTGATATAATACTCATACTCTCCAATGTACCACTGTATTCTTATAATATCATGTAACACTTTAATGTAAAAGCCATTTTATGACATTTAAATAAATAAATAAATCTACGTTTGTCCGTTTGTCTCTTCAGTGTGCCAGCATATTTTCACTTTACTAACTAATTTTATTAATTTATAATTTGGGTGGCAAGTTTCTTGCACTCCGGCGTCGATATCTCTCGCTGCGGCCCTGGTGCCATCTCCTGTTCTGTTTATAGACCATCAAATATACTGAAAACTAAACTAGAACATGCCCGGAGCAACTAGGAATAAACAACTCAGGAAATATGACAACTTGTTTTTATCTCGGCCCAAACGTGCGGCCGGTATCGTAAAATACACACATGTCGGTTTAATACTGTTATTACAGCGCTACTGAAAACAGGTGTTGAAACATCGCACTATTATAAAAAAGAATAAAATTTAATTACAGTGTCGTAACTATTAACTATAGGGTAAAGTCTTTCCACATAGGTGGAAAATCGACGAATGAACATCTTATTTAGCGTTTGATCTTATTTTTTAGATTAGCTCCACACAGGAGGCCCCGAAGGAAAAAAATCCTCAGTGGAGCGTCTTTTTGTGGAAAAGGAGGCGTGAACCTAGTTGTACGAGGGAGGAAACACAGAGACTGGCAAATCGTTCCATAGCCGAGCTGAACGTTTTTGTGACAAATATCAACTGTATACAAATATTGGGTATCCTAGTTTCTTTTTTAATTTTCGCTCGTTGTTTGTTGTCCTTTTTTTCAAACCTTTTTTTCTCAATTTTTGTGCTGTATTTTATGTGAATCTTATATTTTGATATCAAAATACCTAGATAAAATATATTACATCCCATTTTTATATTGTAAATTCTTCCTGTCGCAAGAAATGAAAACAAAAAAAAAATTATTCCTATTACTTTATGGTCAGTCGCCGATTTCAATTTGGGACGCCGGTATGATACCCCCCCCCCCAGAAAAAAATAATTTTTTAGTGCTTTACAATTATATTTTTTATAAAGTAATTAACAATTTTATTTTATTTCTACTCAATGGAAAAGGTAGGAAATGCTTCAATTTATCCAAAGCATATTTTTTTTGTATTTATAATGTAAACCGATTCGTAGTAAAGTTTAATCGAAAATAGTGATTAGAATTAATCTTCGCCACAGAAGTCTGCAGATATTTTTTCGCGAACTGTCTTTACATCTTTAACGTTTTTACCCAACCGTATGTGTATATTTTTGTAGCTTCATAGACTAAAGCAGTCGAAATTAAATCCTTAAAGTGTTATTATTGTTTATATTGTTAATTAATTATTTCTATTTTAACTCTTCCTCGCGAATTTCAACTAAACGTTTCTCTCAGAATCGGACGTAAGTTGTAGTTTCGTAGCGAGGTCAGCGCCACAAGAAGATAATATTCCTTGATTGGGGTAATTGGTAATTGGATGATAATTCATATTCACGGATCAAGTCCTACCTAGTCAACAAATCCGTCACGGTATCATTGGGTGGAACTAAATAATAACAATAACACTTTTTGTCGTGTTCTGCGGAATAGTGCGGAAAATACGACACAAAGATAATTATTAGATTCTTACACGCCCGATCAGCGCTCGTATATTACAAACCAGACGTAAGCCCGGGAGACTTGATATTTTATACAAATGAGGAACACCGTAAAAAGGTGCAACAAATAATTACTAACAGATAATGTTTTGATGGTTTTCTCCTAATTTAATAAAGACTCTTGATAATAGAGTTTTACCCCTTTGTATTTATTAGGTACAACCAGTGGCGGCCGCTGCCCTGAAAACGTGGTGGTTCACTGATAACTATGAGATAACGAATACTAAGCAACAATAGGTAAAAATGATCCCACTAATCTTATTTGGAGAGAAGATCTATTTTAAGCTGTTTTCGAAGTGCGAAAAATTCTCCATATCGCTTTGAAATTAAAATTTTTATTTTTCGGTACTAAGAAAATAAAAACACAATACTATTTTTTCGTAAACAAATTTCAACCCAAAAAACACTTTTTTTTACAATGTTTAATTTATTTTATTTTATATTTCATAAAATAAAATAAATTTGAAAGTAGTGTAAGAAGAATATACGACGCAAATGTGAATGGTAGAAGAAGTCGGGGGCGCCCAAGGAAGACATAGCACGAGCAAGTGAATCAGATACTTGAGTCGGGCCATGTCGAAAGTCGGAATAATAGAAGAGAATGTATGAGACGATGTATGAATGTGAGTGAGGCAAAGAGTGTGTGCCAAGACCGAGTTATTTGGCGGTCCGTCCTCTCTGCCTACCCCTGTGGGGAAATGGCGTGATGGTTGGTTAGTTAGTTTTATATTTCATTTTAAACAGGATAAAAATAGTATTTATAAACAATGTATAAACAGCACGAGGGCAAAATTGTCAAAGTTACCTATTAAAAAATTGTATTCCTTAATGATCAGCGTTTTATAATTTAAAACTCCAATCAATAAAAAAGCAAATATATGTAAAATTTAGGTATTTGCTGTAGCTTTTGATTAAAAAAAGAATTATTCAGTTTGGTTAAGTATTTTTGCTTTAAATCCAAATTTAAGTTTGTATGATAAAGGCCGCCGGGTGGCACCCCAATATTGCTTAATTTTTCATACATATATCGCCGGCGTTGCGCGCTGGTGATGCTTGGGATATTCGATACAAAAACATAATTCGTTCCGCTAGCAATGGGCCTGCACACCGCACAGGGTAAATTCGCGCGGAACTTTGAGAATTTGCTCTCCCTGATTTATATTATATTATGCATTATATTGGTAGGTGATATTTTTAATGAAATTGATAGATTTTGTATTTTTCGGTAAGATATTATAAAGTAATTTTAGACGATATAATTTACCAGTGTTGCACACAAACACACTGTTCAACCAGCCGCCCTTGGGTACAACATTTATTAGAATGTGTTCTTGAAGTCACGAGTCTACGTCAACAGCCTCAGAGTCTTGAAGCCCTCAAAGAGAATATCCGTCAAGAATGCGAGAACCTATCGCGGATCGCCGGAAGTTCTGGAAAGAGTGATGGAAAAGGCCCGTATGGTCATCAATTTTGGCGGCGACCACTTGGCCGATTTCATTTTCTCGACTTAATGGAAAAAAGGCATCAAACCACGGAGGAAAGAATAGAGTTCCTCCGTGCATCAAACAGACACAATCCAAAAGCAGAACCAAAATTATTTTTCATAAAAAAAATTACAGCCAAAGGACATCGGGTGACAATTTTTGCGCTACCTTGTACAAAAGTTGTACGAAAGTTGACCGGTCACGTTAGCCGCCAATTATCAGTAAACCAGTAAATCTTTTTTACGAAAAAAAGACAATGATGGATTTCTTTCCTGTTTTTTCGGACGTTTTCACGTTGGCGTATTCACGTTCGTCGTACAGATATCCCATTTTACAATGATGTTTTCTGCTTCTGTCTTGTTTTCTCAAACTTGCAATTGATAAGTAGGAACGTAATCACAAACGTATAAGTCTGTCAATTAAGAGTAGAAAATATAAAAAATGGAGCTACAAATTTGTAGGCTGGCAACACCAATTTAACTGTCAAATATTATTTTAAAGCGCAATGACACTGAATGTACAGTTTGGCAATCAAGTGTAGAAAATAAATGATGGCGCTGCGATCGTTTTCTAGTTTTAAATGGCAACACCAAGATGGCTCATAAGACAATGAATGTATGATTTAAAAAACACTTCTGCCAAAATGCGTATTTCATAGCGTATTTGTATTTTCAAAATTTTTGCACAAAAAACTGTAATTTAATAGAAGTAAAATAAAACAAAACAAGTTTTAAGTGGGCGTTTATTTCGATATAAAAACGTAGGTACTTAAAAATTTAAGTCTATTAATTCAACACCCGACATGTAATTATTGTCTTCGTCCTCGTGTGATTCTTCTTCTTCCGTATCTTTATCTTCATCTAAACGCAGTTCATCGATATCATCATATATATTACTGCCTCGTGCATAATATTCTGCCTCAATTTTCATCACCTTTTGCAACAATTTTTCCAATCATCAGCACTTATGCTATTACATATTATTATTATAATGCCCATTTTCCGTTTTCCCGGTGTTTCAAATTTTCAATCTGCCTTTTCCCCTCCCTTGGCGATTCGTCTTACCATTGATTCAGATTTACCTGTGTGTGAAAAATCATTAAAACTATTATTACGGAAGGTAGTTAAAATAATTAAATTTATGTAGTAATAAAATTTATTAGATAATATTCACTTGGAAACAAAGAAAGAGAAAACGAGAAAAAGGTAACTTTTCTACGAGTTTAAAGAAGTTGCATATTATTTTTTTATTGAGTTATTCCCTTTTTCCTGTGGCCGCATATTAACTGTCAAATTGAAGCGTCAAAATCGGATTTTTTGAACATAACCTCAAATCAGATTGTAATGGTTATTATCGCACGAAAATTTGCATAAATCTTGTAATACTAATGAAATTTATTAAACAAACTACGTACCAGTCATTTCTGCAGTTCATTTGTAAACATCTTCTAATTAAACAGAAACTTCTTCGCGTGATACTCGGCTAGGCAGCATTGAAAAACGCAGAATATAACCCCTCTTGTAATGGTTATTCATTTTAATTAAATTCAGGCAAACAATGAATAAAAATATTACCAAATCAGCGATCTTCTTCTCAGATTTAAGACAATAAATCAACCGTAACATGCGATAACATGACAGCCATATGAAATGTCATATAATTCGGTGCTGCCATAGTAATGAACACGTTTAGTTCCAATTTATTTAATTTCTACACTTTCTTGCCAAACTATACTGTAATTTATATTTTAAAAAACATTTTTTTTTTGTTCTTAAATAAAAATCTAAGAAGCACTATTGTTAAGGTACTTACTTAATAACATAAATTAGATTAAATGGTGTTTTACAAAGTGATTTGCTTTCATTTAATTTAACAGTAGGTAGGAAGGAAGAATCACCCGCGGTGAGTTTAGTTACACTACTTACTGAATAAGTTACATTTATTCAGATCTAAATTAGAACATGATCTGTAACCCGGGCAACGCTACATACTAAAGCTAATATTAAATAAATGTGAGCAATTTCTAAACTGTGCTTTATATTTTACTAGCAGACCCGGCCACACATTTCTGTGGCTAATGAAACACAACGCCACGCCATTACCCAACCTTAATAACTAACGCCACCTGTTAACTCAAACTCAAATCCTCACTGCCCGCTTGCCACCCCGCTGCCCGCTGCCGCTTGGCGAGATATATTATATATTTCAACCAATTTACACAAAACCTTGACAAATTATATAACTAAAAACCTTCCTCATGAATCACTCTATCTATTGGTGAAAACCGCATGAAAATCCGTTACCTAGTTTAAAAGATCTAAGCGCACAGATAGCAGGAGCGACTTCATTTTATACTATGTAAAGATTACAATATCGTTATTCTTCATTATGTTAACACAAAATTGCAAAGGTATAATATACCTATGTGCAATTCTAATTTTGAGATCAGTGCGTATCTGTATTGCAATGAAAAAATATTTATTCACTTATTTGCTTTTTTTTTACAAAAATGTAGGTTACACAGGTTTACTTTTCGATCATGAGTTATATTTTTGGTGTTATTTGAACAGTGGCGCCCTCCTATGTTTTCTACTCTTGTTTGACAAACTACATGGAACCTCAAGGAACTATGCATTGAATACAATATACCAATATTTGCTTGGTGTAACCCTAAGTGACCAGCTCAGGTATGGGGGCTCCATCGAAGCCAGAGTAAAGCTAGCCTCCCAAAAACTGGGCGTACTGTACAGGGCCCGCAGATTCTTTAATAGTACACAACTGCTAACCCTGTACAAATCGCAAGTGCGCCCCACGGTTGAATTTGGCAGCCACCTCTGGTCTGGAGTTCCAAAATACCTGAAAAATACCCTCGACTCTGTGCAGAAACGGGCGGTCCGTTTGATAGATTCTCCCATCTTAACAGACGGATTGCAATCTTTAGAGCACAGGCGTCGGGTGGGAATGCTATCCTTGTTCTACCGGTATTACAATGGAAGATGCTCCGAGGAACTAGCATCATTGATCCCTTCGGCACCGGTGCATAGTCGGGAAACACGCCAAACGCGTGCCCAACATTTGTACACAGTTGACATTTGTCACATGAGAACGGGTCGTTTCTTCGACTCATTCTTGTGTTCAACAGCTCGGCTGTGGAATGATTTGCCGGCCTCTGTGTTTCCTCCTTCCTACAACATGGGTCTCTTCAAGACCAATGTTCATTCCTTCCTCTCCTCAAAAAGACCCTCCACACAGCATCCCAGATGACAGGCCCTGAGGGAAATTATTTTCCTCAGGGCCTCCTGTGTGGAGTTAATGTAAAAAAAAAATAAAAAAAATACCTAGATTTATTGATGCGGGTTAAATTTTCGCACGCTCAGAATAAATTAAATTTCTAATCTAAGTGGCAATGTGTCCAGGAGTGATGGACGTCATTTTGTAATCCATCGCTACCACTGCGGTGCAAACCGAGGAAGAGCCCGGCTAGAGAGGTCTTCGTTAGGTGTCCCTCAAACATTCTTTCGTCTTTCCTGATCCGGCCCGCCACATAGTAGGTGTAGGTTGGCAAACGCGTTCGCCGCCAAGACCTAAACAAACCCGGAACCCCTGATAGATTACCAAACGTGGGGAACCACTTGGGGTGACCTATAGCAGGCGTGTTGGTTATCCAATAAATACACCCGCCTGCCAAATTGAACTCTATAGAGCTTAATGGGATTTATGTGTCTAAGCAGTGAACTCTGTAATTAAGAATATTTGGATAATTTGTAATTTTGTGTTGTGCTGTTTTTTTGAAAAATAATCTCAAGGCGATGTGTTTAGGTGTCAGCACCTTGGCGCCTTGGTAACTCGGCACCCGGAGCGGACTGCTCCAACTGCGCCCACGTAGGTCCGGCCCTGAACGCCCTTCGCACGAACTTATCTTCTGGCGGAAAATCAAAAATGGCATATTTTAAATAGTACCTAAACACAAAAATGACATTATTATTGTAATTTTTTTCGAGAATAAAAAAACAATGAAAAAGCGATCCCCCGACATTTGGTCCCCCGAAATTATATTAATTATAAAAATATTAATTTTGTGGATTATTTACCAATTTTAAACCTAAAACCGACTACAAAAATACCTTTAATAATAAGTTGGTAGGGATATCAAACGGCTTTATTTTTACAATGTCGATTTTTTGTATTTATACTCTGTTATATGCAATATATAGAGACGTGGTTTTTTCCTTGATACATTTGAATGAAAATATGTTTATACTTTTTTTTATTCGGCGGTAAATCATCTCTGCACATCTCTTCGAATACACTTAGTTATATTTTGTGTAAGTAGGTATAATATGCACCCTATTTTCCCTAAACCGACTGCATATTGTAAATAACTACGCCAGGGGTTAACTGTGAGAGGATCAACTGTCATGGAATCGAAAAAAACTTTTTTTATTTATTTTTATTTTTAACTTTTTGAGTAAACCACAAATTGCAATATTTAATTGGGTGAAATGCAGATCTTGCCAAAATCTGGAAATTTAATAGAAAGGCACTTTCTAGATGAGAAAAGTGTGGAGAAGCTGAATAAAAAAAATTAAGGCGCGCTCGGCAAAATTGAGGGAGATACAGCCGTTTAAAGTATTGAGAAAATGTAGCTTCGGCAGTAGACAAGCAGCGGAGCGAAATATAATTTTGAATTTTAATACGTCTTTTAGCGTAGCCTTAGGTTAGGTTAGGTAAGGTTAGGTTAGGTTAGGTTAGGTTAGGTAAGGTTAGGTTAGGTTAGGTTAGGTTACTTTAATTTGGAAGGTTAAAAAGAAGAAGGAAAAACAGTTAAAAAAATCGTTGAAAAAAAATTTTTTTTTAAGTTCAAAAATTTTTTCTATTTCTTTCCGCACTTTTTTTCACCTTCCAAATTAAAGTTCCCAACTTAAAACGCGGTTAAAACATGGTTTTTGGCAAAAAACAAATTTTTTGCAGGATCTGCATTCCTCCCATTTAATTAAATGAGGATAATTTTAGCGAAACTCAATCGAAAATCAGAAAAAAAAGACAGCAAAATCAGAAAAAGATATTGGCAACTCTGGGACCCCAGAGGATATAGAGAATATACACGTTGGACGCCAAAATGTTATTAAGAGGAATATAACTTAGGGTTAAATTGTTATAAAAATGAATACAAGATGGAGAGTATGAGACAAGTGTGATTATTACGGTAGAATTTGCATAATCGGGTTCATGGGGTGAGGTTTGTCTAGGTCTTGGAGGCGGATGACCAGGACATACTGAACTCCAAATTCCTACCCACCCCTTAAACCCTTTTCCTTCCCAGAACTCTCCTCTCCTTCCTTTCCTTAAAAAAATCCTCCACACAGCATCCTCAAAGATGACATAGGCCCTGAGGGAAATTATTTTCCTCAGAGCCTCCTGTGTGGAGCTCATGTAAAAAAAAAAATGTCGGGTGTGGACCTTAAGCAGGCGGCTGTGAAATACTTTGTTTGAGGATATCTATCAGGGCTAAACTATAATGCTGAATGGGCATAATGTCGGGTGTGGACCTTAAGCAGGCGGCTGTGAAATACTTTGTATGAGGATATCTATCAGGGCTAAACTATAATGCTGAATGGGCATAATCTCGGGTGTGGACCTTAAGCAGGCGGCTGTGAAATACTTTGTTTGAGGATATCTATCAGGGCTAAACTATAATGCTGAATGGGCATAATCTCGGGTGTGGACCTTAAGCAGGCGGCTGTGAAATACTTTGTATGAGGATATCTATCAGGGCTAAACTATAATGCTGAATGGGCATAATCTCGGGTGTGGACCTTAAGCAGGCGGCTGTGAAATACTTTGTTTGAGGATATCTATCAGGGCTAAACTATAATGCTGAATGGGCATAATCTCGGGTGTGGACCTTAAGCAGGCGGCTGTGAAATACTTTGTATGAGGATATCTATCAGGGCTAAACTATAATGCTGAATGGGCATAATCTCGGGTGTGGACCTTAAGCAGGCGGCTGTGAAATACTTTGTTTGAGGATATCTATCAGGGCTAAACTATAATGCTGAATGGGCATAATCTCGGGTGTGGACCTTAAGCAGGCGGCTGTGAAATACTTTGTTTGAGGATATCTATCAGGGCTAAACTATAATGCTGAATGGGCATAATCTCGGGTGTGGACCTTAAGCAGGCGGCTGTGAAATACTTTGTTTGAGGATATCTATCAGGGCTAAACTATAATGCTGAATGGGCATAATCTCGGGTGTGGACCTTAAGCAGGCGGCTGTGAAATACTTTGTATGAGGATATCTATCAGGGCTAAACTATAATGCTGAATGGGCATAATCTCGGGTGTGGACCTTAAGCAGGCGGCTGTGAAATACTTTGTTTGAGGATATCTATCAGGGCTAAACTATAATGCTGAATGGGCATAATCTCGGGTGTGGACCTTAAGCAGGCGGCTGTGAAATACTTTGTTTGAGGATATCTATCAGGGCTAAACTATAATGCTGAATGGGCATAATAAGGAGCGTTAGTACCATTTAAACTTGAGGAGTTGATGTGTGGGCGATCCATGCTGCTGCCTTTAAAGATGTGCGGTCAGCTCCCTCCGCTGCGGACATATGCTGAAACGGACCCATGGACAGGTCTCCAGCCCCGCGATTACCCGGCGACGTCCAGTCCCAGGGCGGTTGCCTGCCAGCCGACTACGTTGATGGCGGCCAAGGTCAGCGATCTTGGGCCGCATCTCTGGCTCCAGGTATAGTCGGGAAGTCTTATAATGATTGCATCCGCAATGCTGCACAATCTTCACACGTTGTAATATGGCGAATTATGACTATGTGATACGTCAACCAGCTACAGGGACGGTGGCCAAAGTCACCCGAGGCTGGTCAAGGAATGAGGTCATTGAGGAGCTCATGGCCAGTCCTGCCTGAGAACCCCTTCTGTGCAGATACTCAGTAACCAACTGAGCAGAGATAAACAATGTTGCCAATATAACAAAGTTGAATGTTCATAAACTGCATACTAAAAGTACCCATTCACAGAGAAAATTAATTCACTTGTTACATTTTATTTATGTAACGTTGTCTTCATTTAATTGAAAAAAAAAACTATTAAAACGACCTTCCCTTTTAAATTTGCTTACACTATCAGATATAGGTATATTTAGTACATCATTTCAACTTTCCATCGCCTGGCCCCTATCGTGTTGTAGCTACAATTTCCATTAACTGCAATTATTCACACTTATCTACGTCTCCGGGGAAGTTCTTTCCTTTTAAGTTGAATTGATGTTCAGAATGTAATTAAGTTAATTGAAAGCGTTCAAAGTAAGGTGGGTATTGCTCACCTGTATTATAAATTTTTTATGAATTTTTAGCTACATTTTCCAGTAGCTTAAAAGGACAGTGATTCAAGAGTTCGTAAATGTACGTTAGTCGATATGTAATGATACTAATGATATCTCTCTCTGGTTTCAATCCTGGGATTGGTTTGCAGCAATTTCCTTTAGTTTCCTCTTCCATTCTTCCCTGTCTTGTGCGGCTCTTTTGAGGTCTGCATATGATAAGCAGCGCACGTCCACCAGCAGGTCCTCCAGGTACTCTCGGCGTGGGCGTCCCCTAGAGTTTGTCCCCTCGGTCATACCCTCCATTATGGAATGCAAGAGGCCTTCTTGTCGTATTACATGGCCGATCCATCTTGCACGCCTTTCGGACAAGGTCCTGAGCAGGTGTCTTCCTCCTTCGATTCTTTGGAGAACCTCCTCATTTGTAATGTGGTCTCTCCAGGAAATTCCTAATAGTTTTCTATAGGACCACATCTCAAAAGCCTCTAGTCTCCGTTTATCTCTTTTGGATAGGCACCATGTTTCGCAGCCGTACATCAAGATACTCCATACATAGGTCTTGATGAGGAGTATTCTCAGCTTTAGGTCTATATTATTTGATTCAATTATTTTCGACCTTTTATTGAAAGCAAGCCTAGCCTGGTGTATACGGCTGTCGACATCGCTCTTAGACCGACCGTCCCATGTTATTTTGCTCCCGAGATAGACAAACTCCTTGGCGTTCTTTAGTGGAACTCCTGACATCTCTATTCGCATCTGATGTTGCGTTCGGCCTACAGTCAGCAGCTTTGTTTTGTCTTTATT
The DNA here is from genome assembly GCA_917880885.1 of Limnephilus marmoratus. Classification (NCBI taxonomy): domain Eukaryota; kingdom Metazoa; phylum Arthropoda; class Insecta; order Trichoptera; family Limnephilidae; genus Limnephilus; species Limnephilus marmoratus. The sequence goes on along the minus strand of OU862927.1, from coordinate 8,061,109 downwards.
TATCTTCATGTTATAGTTATTTTGGAGAATGCTTTGCATGGTTGTTAAGGCCTCTTGCAGTTCTTTTTCGCTTTCAGCAACCAATGCAATATCGTCAGCAAACCTTATCATATCCACCTTTTGCCCGTGTATCTTTACACCTTTTCTGTGACTCATTCTCTCTCTCAAGTCGTCAATCGCACTTTGTATATAAGCGTTAAAAAGAACAGGTGACAGAGAGCATCCCTGTCTCACCCCTTGTCTTATACTGGCTTCTTTTGTATCATTGTCACATCTAATTATAGCGGCCTCATTCTTGTATAGCGCCTGGATTATTCGTCTATCTCTATATTTGATATCAATTCTCTTCAGAATCTCGAAGAGTCTTTTCCATTCTACTTTATCGAAAGCCTTTTCCAGGTCTATGAATGCGATGAATGTGTTTTGGTTTCTTTTTATTCTTTTTTCAAGTAGTATTCGTAGCGACAATATTGCTTCTCTGGTTCCTACACCTCTTCTAAAGCCATACTGATCTCCGGAAAGGATGTTCTCTACTTTTGGTTCGATTCTTTTTAGAATGATATTAGTCAATATTTTTGAGGCATGAGATATTAGGCTAAGAGTTCTGTGTTGTTCACATTTCGTCGTGCCTGCTTTCTTTGGTAATGTAACAAGTAGGCATTTCTCGAAATCCTCTGGTATCTTTCCAGTCTTATACATTGTCTGTATCATATGGTTATTTCCTTTTGGGGTATTATGCCGTGTTGCGCTACCTCCTCCTTTAGCCAACGTTTCGGACAGCGTTACAGTGTCCATCATCAGGGCAGATGGACACTGTAACGCTGTCCGAAACGTTGGCTAAAGGAGGAGGTAGCGCAACACGGCATAATACCCCAAAAGGAAATAACCATAAAATTTTTGGCCGTGAAAATCTAAAATCATATCATTGTCTGTATCATTTTAAACAGGGCATCTATAGTTCCTTTTCCCGCTGGTTTAATTAGTTCAGCCGGAACGTCATCGATTCCGGGTGCTTTCCCGTTTTTGAGGTTTTTCAGTGCGAGATCAAACTCTTCTCTAGTGATGGGATCTCCCAAATCATCTGCGTCTACCTCATTTTCTCTTTCTATCAATGTTTCGTTGTCACTATTTCCCTTCCCATTGTACAGCATTTCGAGATATCTTTTCCATCTCTCTCCTATTTGGTCATTTTTGAAAAGTATTTTGCCGTCTTCTCCTTCTATTGCATTACCCTTTCCAACTCTCATCCCAAAGAAGTCTTTCACCGCAGCGTGAGCTCTTTCTATATTTCCTCTCTTGAGGTCGTCGTTTATCTCATCGCATTTATTCTGGTAGAATGTTTCTTTGGTTATTCTTGACTCTCTATTTATTCTGTTTCTCAGCACTTTATATTTCTCTTGTGATTCAGTTCTTTTATCATTTTTGAGCTCTCTTCTATCTTTTATCATATTTAGGATCTCATCGGTTATCCATTCCTTCCTTGCTTGGGGTTTTTCCTTGCCTATAGTTTCCTCTGCCGTAGTTATGATCTTCTTCTTTATCACTTTCCAGATCGCATTCACGTTCTCCTCTTCCATTAGGTTGCATTCTTGCGTTTTTTCCCTAAAACTGTCGCTGATCTCTTTTATCTTTAATACTTTTGTATCCCATTTGAAATTTTTTCTCTTTTTTATTTTTTTCAGTTTTAGAATACTTTTGGCCATTACCATATTATGGTCACTATCTATATCTGGACTGGAATAGCTTCTACAGTCTTTTATTTGGTTTTTAAATCTATGTCTAACCATTATATAGTCTATTTGCAGTCTTTGTCTGTCTCCAGGGGATTTCCAGGTATATCGCTGTCTTGGGTGGTGTTGGAAACAAGTGTTTGCTATCACTAATTTGTGTTTTTCGCAGAATTCTGTCAATCTGTTTCCTCTGTCGTTTCTTGCACCCAGCCCAAAGGGCCCAATGCAAGTTCCTTCACGTCCTTCTCCTACAACAGCATTCCAATCTCCTAGGAGAATCAGATTTTCACCTGCTTTTATCTCTAATATAAGTTTATCTAGTGAACTGTATACCTCCTCCACTTCTTCTTCGCTGTGACTAGATGTTGGCATATATACTTGGATAATTACAGTGTCTACAGGCTTAGTTTCTATTTTGACTAGAATAATTCTTCCACTATATTGCACGTATCCCTTAACCCGTCTTCCCCATATATTGCACGTATCCCTTAACCCGTCTTCCCCATGATATAAAATGTAGATATTTATGACATCAAGACAGAGACAGATTTTGGATTGAACCTTTTGTAGTCTTTTCCCACAAATAATATGACCTAATAAAAATGAGGGAAGGCATATATATTTTTTTAATTAAATTTTTTATTTTTTATTAAATGAAACATACAATGAAGTTGCACTCCCATGAGTTATCAAAACTCATTAAGGGATCGCCAATTGGTACTTTTGAAAAGCTAAACCCAACCAACCCAATATGCAGACACAACATTATGAAGAAAAATTTTACAAAACATTTCACAGAAGCAACATACAGACACAACATATGTTATGAAGAATCACTTTAGAAATATTTTACAGAAACATGTCTTATAAGACTTTACTAATTATTATAGGTAACCACTCATTTGATTTATGTACTGTTGGTGTCAAAAAGTTAAAATAAAGTATCCTCCTTGATGAACTCTAAAAATGCATAAAAAAACAAAATCAGGAAAATACAATAAAAGTTACGGGCTCAAAAATATACAGACCTAATACTGCCTAATACAAGATGTTTACAAACAAAATACATGTTTGGTACTTGGAGATAATCAGGACAGCTATCGCAGTCCTACGCAGTGGCGTAGCTAGCATGGGTGGGGGGGGGGGGGGGGGGGGGGGGCTTTGGCGAATTTCAGGCATAAAAATTTCTCCACAAATATAGGCTACGTTCGCCTATAAAAAGACCGAGCGACACAAAATTCGGGACACTCCACGGGGAGCCATGGAGCTATGAAAATATAAATAACAGGCCGTGTTCACGTGTACAATACTTTGGTCACAATATCCTTCGTAATTTTTTTTCCACGGTCGAGTGTCACCCCCCTGCCGGGTGGCACCCGGGGCGGACCGCCACCCCCCCTCGCTAGGCTACTTACTGGTCCTACGCAAAATTTGTGTTCAATCCAGATTTGGAAAAGATGAGATGTTGAATGGAGGGGAGGCAATCTTAGATAAGACTCGATAGAAAAGAGAACATTTGTTTATAAAGGGACATTAAAAAAATATGTGATCTAAAGTTTCCATTTCTAGATCACGGAAAGTACCTACGTAGAATCTGGGGAGTGAAGTAAGTAGTGAATTTTCAAAAGTGGTAGGGAACGCAGCAATATCCAATTCTCATTAAAATAATAGAGGAAATAAGTTTTTTTTTATTAAATGGGGGAATTGATGGAACCACGGTTTCGGTTTGATAGCTATAAGTTCGGCTTGATAGCATCACTCATCATCATCATGCATGGCTCTACGACCCCTAGTGGGTCTTGGCCTCCTCAAGAGTCTTCCTCTACTCATATCGGTTTTGTGCCAGCTCTCTCCAGTTTAGAAGCTGCAAGTTAGATATGTCTTTGAGGACGTTGTCGCCCCCAGGCTCCTTCGCACTATCGGTCTTGAGTTCAGCAGGGACTATGGTGCTTGATGCTAGGTCATTCTCTCTACATGACCCAGTCACCGAAGTCTTCCCAGTTTTATAAATTTTGTGACGTTTAACTCCTTAAACAGAGTATAGAGCTCATTGTTCAAAATCCGTTTTCTAGAACCGGTCCGAAGATACGCCTCAATTTTTTCCTTTCTTTTTTTACTTTTTAGTAGCCACTACTCAGGCTCTCCGCAAATACTCAGCCTAAACATTACGGATTGTCTCTTTGCGAATCGCAGATAGAGGGATGTGATTTTATACAATAGCAAAAATTGGGTTGGAGTTGGACCAGTGGCGGACTAAGCCTGTAAGAGGCCCAGGGCCGAATGAGGCCCCCCCTGGTTTAAGAAGTTGATGTAATTTTACACAAGCTTTTATTTAGTCTACACGGGCCTCTGGTCCTGGAAGGGGGCTCCAAACGCCTCCATGTTCCCTTGATCAAATCCTAAACAAGGCTTTTTTAAAGCACCAGGACACAGTAAAAAAAAAATTGACATTTTTTATTTCTTTTTCTGAAAGATGCATTTGTTTAATGCTTTCACCAAATGTTTAAAGGAAATTTGTAAAATTGACGGAGATACATCATTTATATGAAACCGTTATAGACAGTTTGTGTGTTGAATTATCCTTCAGCAAAACTTTGGACGCGTTTTTTCGAAACTACGTTTTTCAACCTGATTGACATATTAGAAAAACTATACATCCGATTTGCATGTACCGTGCACCAAGTCAGTTCGAAAATCCAGTCACTATGGCCAGGGCCGTATTATCCATAAGGCAGTAAAACTGCCTAGGGGCCCGCACCGCCCCTAGGATAAAGGGGCCCCAAGACGTGCCCCGACATGTTTCATCCGGCCCTGCCAGGGCTGTATTGTCCATAAGGCAGTGTAGGCCACTGCCTAGGGGCCGCGCATCAGCTAGGGACCCCTACGGTAATACGGCTCTGCCTATAGTCCGCCACTGAGTTGGTCACTCCTTTTGCTAATGTATCTCCAATATACGCATAATCACTGAGATCACTAGTGGGACTTAATGGGACACTGTCACCTCCTATTGTCCAATGTTGTCATTGACCGACTATTAATAGAATAATACGGTGAACAAGGATAATAGCGCAATAGGCCTATTGTCTAAGGTTTTGCGGAAGCTATACCTACTACGGTACTACGGATCAATTTTCAATTTGGATGGCGGGTATGCGGTATGGGCATTGATATATTTATAACTACGTATGTTGAATTATAAATGACGAATTTTGATTCGTCGTATGCGGCCCTCTACTTTAAAAGTCTGTAAACGCCTTGCATCGCATTCGTGCCATAATATGTTTTCGTTCGGTAGAAGTCGGAAACTGTCGAACTACCCCTCCGCACACCTCTTTGTGCCTAACCTGAACACGGATCTCGGAATTTTTTATAAGGAGTAGGACCTCTAAAGTATATCTCTATGGGTATAGATACATACCGTTGCCCCGGGAACCATTTATTAGATAACCAAAACCCAAGCCATTGATTATCCCAGGTGGTTAGCAGGTGCGCCCGGGTTCTTGAGGTGAGGTTTGTCTAGGTCTTGGCGGGTTGGATCGGGGAGACTGGTTGAGGGAGACCTTTTGATTGAGTTTTGGTTGAGCCAGACTCTATCGACCCATCGCCTTGCCCCGCAGTTGCAGGGAAGGATTCATACGTTCCATTGACTCCAGATTCCTATCCTTCTTTTCCTTCCTTTCCCCAAAAAAAACCTCCCACAGCATCCTCAAAGATGACGTCGGCCCTGATGGAATTTTTTTTCTCAGGCCTCCAAAATTTGGGAGGCGGAAATGGGTACAGCCACCCCGGGAACCTTTATTGGATAACCAACACCTCGGCCATAGATCACCCCAAGTGATTCGCTACGTTTGGTAATTTAGCAGGGGTGCCTGGGTTCATGGGGTGAGGTTTGTCTAGGTCTTGGAGGCGTATGACCAGGATACACTGAACCCCAGATTCCGACCCACCCCTTAAGCCTTTTTCCTTCCCAGAACTCTCCTCTCCTTCCTTCCTTAAAAAAAAACCCTCCACACAGCATCCTAAAGATGACATAGGCCCTGAGGGAAATTATTTTCCTCTGGGCCTCCTGTGTGGAGCTCATGTAAAAAAAAATGTCTTTGCATTCATAATTAGATATTAGGATTTTTTAATTGCTTTTTTAAAGTGATTTAGGGCCCCCTAGTCAGTCCTGGGCTCTAGTCAGGGCCGGATTTACGATATCTGGCGCCCTGTGCAGTAGGTACCGATGGCGCCCCCCCCCCCCCCAAATTTTTATTTTGATTAAAAATTCATTAACACAATTTTTTTATTTTTTATTTATTATTTTTTTTTACACTAATTTATCAAATAAAATCAAGACATATAAAGGGTGTAACTTTTCCAAGTGACCTGGCGGTAGCTCTCACACTCGTTTTTTTTTAAGAGAGGATCGCCAGGAGCCCTATACCTACTCTCTGAATCAGAGCCGGTTTTAGCACTACCAGCGCCCTGGGGCGAAATTTCCACGGCGCCCCCTAAGCAGTGGCGTAGCGTGCGTTTCGGCCACCCGAAAACCCGAGGAAAATTTTGCCCCCCCCCCCCCTCCCTAACTTCTACAGGTGCTCCTTCCGCAGATTTTCAAGCGCTGACCGGGGGGAGGGGGGGGGGGAGGAGTAAGTATCGTAATTTTTTATGCTGATTTTTATAACCCCATGTGCCGAGTACGCTTTCAATAAAATCATGCTTATAAATTCTACTACAAATTTATATATAACCTCTCAGAAATCGAGAATTGTATGTCTGTAATAGAATTCAGAACATTGGGGCGGAGGAAAATTTCGCCGCCCCCTTATTAGTGTACTTAAAGCGGCGGGAGGGGGGTTGTATATGGAAATACTGTTTTTTTTTATTACGACCTATTTATATACGAGCTGGATTTTTTTTAATAATCACATTTGACGAGTATTCTTTCAACGTAAATAATGTTTATAAATTCTACTCCTTAGTTGATTGATTGAAATTGCGTTAGAGTCCCTAAATAATAGTAACACACGCAACAATCAAATTCTCAGAATTTTACAGCATTATGTAACTCAAATGTAAAGCTTCACTTGATGCACGATGCATCTGCAACTCGTTATTTAATGTATCATTGTATGCTGAACACAAAACCCGTTTGTATGCGGTGAATTAAAACTACACTCAGAATACGAAAATAGTTTTTCTTTGATTCTGGCATTAAATAATTAGTCTGCAACTGAAATTTTATAACTGCACATCGAAGAACAGAATGTTTTCTTTCGAAAAGTGTCAGCAGATGAATCCAACTGGAATTTGACATTCTGTATTGGTTAAAATTAAATCTCTGCCTTGCGAATTAAAACTACACTCGGAACATGAAAATGGTTTTTCTTTGATTCTGGCAGCACATACATAGTCTGCAAATAAAATATTATAAATTAATAAGAGGATGTTTTCCTTCGAAATGTGTCAACAGATGAATCCAACAAATTTACATTCTCAACACAAAATTGGTTTGAATTAAGTCTGTATGCGGCGAATTAAAAGTACACTCAGAACATGAATATAGTTTTTCTTTGATTCTGGCAGCACATACAGAGTCTGCAACTAGAATTTTATAACTGAACTTCGAATAAGATACCTAGTGATTTAGTTTGAATTGTGACAGCAGATGAATCCTCAAATGGAATTTTATATTCTGAAAACTGGTTTAACTCTTCGAATAATTAGAACCAAATATCTTTAAACTTTTGCCTGTCACTGTTTGCGCACAAAATTTCCGGTTCTTCCCATGCATTTTAAATGTTCCTTTTTTTATTCTTTTGCATAAAACAAAATTGTTCTAAAATCTAGATAAAGTAATTTTTCCAAAGTGCTTATTAACACATTATTGTTTCTAAATATAAAAATTTTGGCATTGGAAGTGTGAATTGGCTCAAAAGTACACGTCTCCGAATATTCGAATGAAAGTATCTAAAATAAAATAAACATAAAAATTTTAAATATATTATAGATTTCTTTTCTTAAAAAAATGTAATAAAACTGTATCTTAACTTTTTATTGGAATAACAAATTTATTTTAAAAATAAATATATTTTAAATATAAATGTTTGGGATATAATTTCAAAATTTTATTTTAAAATTAAATGTGTGGGACAATTTGCGTCTCCTGCGATTAGACGGGTTAAATTAAATCTGTATATGGCAAATTAAAACTACACTCAGAAGATGAAAATGGTTTCTCTTTGATTCTGGCAGCACATACATAGTCTACAACTAGAATTTTATATCTGCACTTCTAATAAAATAATGGTATCTTTCGAAATGTATCAGCAGATGAATACACAACTGAAATTCATTTGTTAATACAATCTGAACACAATTCAGGTTTTAATTAAGAGTGAATCTGTTTGCAAGTTATCAGCTTTAATTAGTATCACTCTCATAAGATGCGTACGGTTTTGCTACGAATTGCGAAATTTGCAGTGTAAAAAAAATATGATTATTGATATTTTTAATAAATAATAAAAAACGAGTTGGATTCGTAAACGAAAGTATCGTAGAACATTTTCAATAATGATTTGAAATGGTTTAAATTTAAATTTTTCCAAGATAATGTTATTATTTATTGTGAAATTTTCCGCCCCCCATAAAAGTGCCACTCAGGGTGGGCCGCCCCCCCCCCCCCGCCCCTCTCCCACGCTACCCCACTGCCCATAAGTACAATACAATTCCATACGAAAAAAGGCAATGAGTATAATGAACTAACCGTTTATAAAAACAAACCTTTTTATTTAAAAAAAACTAATGAAATTTCACTTTTCTAGTCTTCCTATCCGCGAAATTGATAACCTAATAAAATTCTTTGATTAGGATTTATCAAAATCGATGTTTTTAGCAATTTCATTTTCGATTGAAAAAGTTGCCAAGTTTGTCAATTTAGATTGAGATTTTGTCGATCGCAGATAGGTTTTTTTACCTTAAATGAATTGTTTCATTGTTTGCTAGTTTTTTTATGAAATAAGAATTAGAGAAATGTCGCCCTATACATTCTTCGGATAAATATCAATGTGAGTTTGCACTAGGCCACACTTAAAAATGTTAAAAAGAGATAGAAAATGTGTTTCTCTATGGTTGGGGATTCCCGGTAAATTTTGTTGGGGATTCCCGGTAAATGAACTGCAGCAGTGCTCCGATCGAAGGGATTGTACACCACGTTCCAATTCTAGTGTTGCCACCATAACAATTTTTTTCCTAAATTTGAATTTGAATTTACGATTAAGTAGAACTGGCTCAAAGACCGAGGGAATATAAAGGGGCGCCTGCGGCGCCTGTGGCGCCCCTTTATGTCCGGCGCCCTGGGCGGTCGCCCAACCGCGCCCTACCCTAACGCCGCTACTGCTCTGAATCTATTGGGTAAACATAAATTATGGTGCTATTTTAATTATTTTAGGAAAAACTCTTTGCAAGTTATGCTTTAAAATAATACAACGAATTGTTTGTTTGTGCCCGTACCATGATTTAAAATATAGGTTACGAGACAATGCGGGTGGTTTCGCTGAACTAGGTCCATTAGACATTCTTGAGATTTACTGCGTTTATGTACCTATATACTCAACGCGAATATTAGAAAAAGCAAATACAAATACAACACAATAATAGCATCTACAGCTTCTGACTAGCAACAGGCAGTCCCGACGAGAGACAGTGAGCAGTGATAATAAGAATATAACCTCAAATTTGTACCTTGCATTTCCCCTGTGTTGAGCGAACAAAAACTAAACACTGACGTTGGTATCAACGGCTTACGAACAAAAATACCGCGCTGTGATTGGTTATTGAATTTGGATCGCACCTATTCATCGTAAAAGACGGTAAAAGATATATGAAAAAATAGATCTTACGTTTAAACTAAATATATGGAATTTGTAAAAAAATTCTGTAACTGACTATAAATTCGTAAGCCGTTGATACCAACCTGATGCGTGCGCATTCTGTTTCTTTGGAAAGTGTTGCTAGAGCGTAATAATTATTTCGTACTATGGGTAATTTTTAAACGATTCAGGGAATATTATAACTAAATTTTAATACAATATTTATTTTTTCACGGCGCCCCTTCGGAGTTGGCGCCAGGTTTTTGCACGTTTTTGAACGTATGGCAGATCCGGCGCTGACTCTAGTTAAGCACGTTTAGTGGGCCTAACTAAATACGGTCCTGTATTTGTAAATATAAAAGTGATGAAATCAATATTAGGACCATCAATGCATATATTATTCTGATATTGCTGATTGTCACCGATTTAGACAATCGATTAGTTAAACAGCATTATGACAATGGTATCTTTACTGTTATTGAATTTTCCAATGTTTTATGGGAGATAATTGACACTTAACTCCGTGATAACATCACACGGTGTCTGGCCGAGGTGTACTGCTGATCGCTTATACCAAGGGTGCTCAAACTTGAACTGTTGGCGACCTACCTCAATATTATTAGACTCCGATCGATCGACGCTGGAGGGGAGGGAGGGGGGTAGAATTTTTTTTATTACGACCTCATTTTATGCCTATTTTTATATCACATGTGACGAGTATTCTTCCAATAAATTAAAACTACACTCAGAACATAAAAATGGTTTTTCTTTGATTCTGGCAGCACATACATGGTCTGCAACTTGAATTTTATGACTGGACTTTGAATAAGAGAATGTTTGCCTTCGAAATATTAAAACAGAAATTTTACACAATGAACCGGATTAAATTAAATCTGTGTGTATTGAATTAAAACTATACTCAGATGAAAATGATTTTTATTTATTCTGGCAGCACATAAATAGTCTGCAACTAGAATTTTATAACAGTACTTCGAATAAGAGAAAGTTTTCCTTCGAAATGTGTCAGCAGATGAATCCACAACTCGAATTTTACATTGTGAACACAAAACTGGTTTAAATTAAATCTGTATGCGTCGAATTAAAACTACACTCAGAACATGAAAATGTTTTTTTTTTTATTCTGGCAGCACGTGCATAGTCCGCAACAAAAAATGTAAAACCGCACTTCGCACAAGATAATGTTTTCCCTCGTTATGTGTCTGATAAAAACTGTGAATAGATCTATTTACGTCGGCAATTTTTTCTCGACCGTTTGAGCACCACTGGCTTATACCTTCTCCCTCTTTCTCATGAACGTAATATTTAATAGAAGGAGATAGCAAAATGGAGTTCTCGGTGGTAGATGTTCGAGGACTAATAACCAGGCCACGCGTTGCTGTGGCTAACAAAACACAACGCCATCTACTGGTTGGTTACCCAACCTTTATAACCAACGCCATCTGTTAATTTGCATACAAATCAAATCCACGCCGCTCGCTTGCCAGCCCGCTCCCTTAATATATTACTTATATATTTCAACTAATTTACACAAAACCTTGACAAATTATATACCTAAACCTTCCTCATGAATCACTCTATCTATTGGTAAATACCGCATGAAAATCCGTTCATTAGTTTTTGAGTTTATCGCGAACAGACAGATAGACAGACGCGTCGAAGGACTTTAATTTATAATATGTTTATTTATTTATCGAGGATAATTGTTCGAAATATTGAACAATGTAATACGTAAGTTTGTACGAGTTAAATTTGTATTTATAAGCAAATAAGTTACTTTGTATTTGAAAATAATGTCAATTCTAGTGGTATTATAGGCACGAATCGAGAGCAGAGCTGAAGTGAAGAGAGTACCTACTCATACAGATGTATTGCTTGCATACGGCATGTTTCAAAATTGTTATTCAACTTCAGAAAAGAAAATTCCAGTAAATTTTAAATACTTTACAGCGCTCTTGAGGTGATTTTTCGCAAAAACAGCGCTATATAAGTTGTCCAAATTTATTATTACAATCTATCTTATATGAATAAACGGTGTCCGGAAACTCGTTGTATTTGCGCGAAACTCAACTGGTGGCATCTACGTCACATAGAAAGAGAACCATAAAAAACTTTTTTTTACGATCTGCCTTTAGGTTTTTTTGTGTGCTAGTGTTAAAATTTTGCATGCAAACATAAAAAAGTTTTAAAAATGGCTCACCTTACGTTTTTCTAACTAAAATTACTGATAACTGATAACGAAAAAAATAAAAACACATAACATTTTTTATTAGACAAATGATAAACGTTATGATTTATGATCAGTAACGTAGCGAGGGGGGCGGCGGACCGCCCCGGGTGCCACTTGACGGGGGGGGGGGGTGACACTACACACGACGGGAGGTGACACCCGACCGTGGAAAAAAAATTATGAAGGATATTGTCACAAAAAAATTGCCACCCATGCTAGCTACGCCACTGGTTATGATCACCTCACTTTCTTGTCGTTCCATGTAAAAATAATTAATACAAAATTCCCAGAGTTTCGTTAATTTATTTTAAAATGCGATTCGAAACTTTGGTTTCATAAAGGTGTACATTTTACTTCGTTTGTGGTTAGTTTTTGTATTTGAATATAAAGCGTGGTCTTTTCTCTTTCTAACACCGTTTATATAATATTTCTCACTATGAAAGTGAAGGAGATACAACAATTTCTATGATCTACATGTGTTGTACTTTAAAAAGGACAAAAAGACTTTAGGGAACAATGTGGCCATATGCAAAACTAACGCTGTTTCTCAGTGACGTTTCACAAGAACATTACCGCCCTAAGTGTACGAATATGAATATTTTAACCGGAGCCAGTGGGACTATGTCATTCCTGATTGGAGTATGTTGTGAGGCTTGAGGTAGTAGGGAGGGGAAGGAGATGGAAAAAGTAGAAGTTTGGAAAATAGTTACTTGGCTATTCAGATCTGGCTACTGAATACGACTGACACCATTGTATTTCTATTCTAAATGGAATCTTTCACCAGGGCGATACTTAAGGTACTGACACACATGCTCACAGAAACCGGCTTATGAGCATGCTCATTAATAAGTAAGCTCCTGTCAAAAATAGTCAACTGTACACATTTGCTCAATAATGAGCAGGCTTGGCTTGAGCTTTCTCGTGAATGAGCGCGCTCAAAGCCAACATTTGAACACACATGCTATTTAATGAGCATGCTCATGTCAAATAAATAAATGCAGGGATGTTCTGCCCAAAAATATATATTTCCCTAGATTTCGAGGTGAAATTTCCCTAGATTACATTAGATTAGGGGTAAACCTTGGCAAATCAAAACTCGAGTCGGCGGGGGTTTGTTGGACTTTGAATTAGAGGACTTGGAAAGTAGTAGGTATTCCATTCATATACGTATAATATACTTTTTTATATTTCTTGGCCATTAACTGTAAAAATTTCTAGATATTTTGTTTTAAAAGTTTTATTTTCTATGTACATTGGTTTCTTAAATACTGGTTATAATAATTTAAGTAACAAATGTACATAGAAAAAAAAAATCTAAACAAAATACATAATAATCACATTTACGCAATTACCTACGTAGTCACCTGATTGTGTAACACTAATCCTGTTATATGTTAATTAATATGATTAATTAATTGGAAAGATATCGGAACTTGGTAGATGAACTTATAATGCTGTGCTTTTCCAAATAAAACACTTTTTGCTAAGTGAAATAGTAATTCCAAAGTATCACACTCACCACTGAATTAGAAAAGGAATTCTAAATAAAAAAAAAACACTTTGCAAAATAAAAATCAACCGCAATCACTGAAACAACGGAACTAAAACTTGTATTAATTTTTTTAAAGGTCCCCATTTTTAGATACATAATATCATTTTGAGTTATCAGTGTTAAAAATAACATTGCTTGATAACATTGCATGTAAGTACATCAACAATATAAGATTCGTGGGAATCCCAAAAAATATGTATATAATACCAGTAATATTGTCATGTCGTATGTAATATTAATTTTGCTAGTGCTATAATTTCATTATATTGTTTGCTGATTTCTCTTTTTCCTAAAAATATTTTTTCCCCTAGATATAGGGAAATTTCCCTAGACATACCATCACTGAATAAATGTCAAACAGAGTAAGTTTCATTGTCTCAGAACTAAACAAAATAATTTAACTGCTTGCAATGGAATTATTTAAGAATCTTCTGACGCAATAAAATAAGACGTTTGATTTGGGTCCAAGATGTCAACAAATCACAAAACGACTAAATATTACAAATAAATGCTAATTTCAATAGAATGTGGTTTCATTTTGGAGGTAAAGGAGCTTTTGGGATTTTGGAAATCTATTGTGGTTATTTTAGTGACCTTGTGTTCCAAATATATTCGTGATTCCCATAATAAATCACGAACAACAAGGTTTTTTCATCTCCCCAGCGGGCTATTTTGACATTTTTGCAAGGGATGCGCAGATACGAACTGAAATCGGATTGACATGAGCATGCTCATAAGCTAGCCTGTACACACATGCTTAGAGGCTTCCCCTTCCACCCGATAATCCAATGAGCATGCTCATTAATCAAATGGCTGTTGATTTGTGAGCAAGCTCATTCGGCTTGAAATGAGCATGCTCATTACTAGCAACGTCACTGACACACATGCTACAAGGTAGCAATTGCTACTAGGTAGCATGCTCTTTGGCTTCAAATGAGCATGTGTGCCCGTAGCATTAAAGTGTCTACCATTCTGAAACTAGGTGCAAATATTATTGTTAGGCGGTAAAATATAGCTATTTTTATAGCTACGTAATGTTAAACAGTTTGAGAATTACGGCACATAATAAAAATGTGTATTTATTGCAAAATCTTTCAAATAGACGAAAAATAAAGTGCCACTAGAGAAATGCCAACGATAAAATCTTTGCCAATGGTTCACTAATTGGATAGAAAATCCGTAGAAATGTGATCTTTACCGATTTGAAACAAAAATGATGTTGCCAATTTACACACGACCTTTCGACTCTTAGACACCAGGCGTGCAAACGAAATTGGTTATCTATAGGTAGGGTTGCCATCTCTTAAATTTGGCAACCAGGACAAGACGCGTGAAAACCCCGGATTTTAGGGCCCAGAACCCGGACATGTCAACAGGTTTTTTTAAACATAGTCAGTGTAATGAAAATCAGTTGAAAATGTCATAAATCACCTATTTATTTATTTTCAAATTAAATTTAGTCGTCTTTTATCATCATTATAAATTTACCAAAACAGAATCTTATTACAGTTTGTTACAAATTGTTTTAATAATCAGTTAGAATTTTTTTATTCTTAAGATAAAACACAAATTATTAATATCTACTCTGTTATAAAAACAAAACCTTATTAAAATATTAAGCCTAACAAAATTCAATTAAATTTTTAAACAAAAATCTTAAAAGTACTGAAACCATTTTAGTATTTAATTCAATAATAATTATATCTTTAATTTTTATCAGCAGCAATTTAAACAACAAAATATCTCTTAACATAATATGGGAACGTACCCATACTACGTGACACTTTTAGGGGGGGGGGGGGTCTTCAAAAGGTCACGCTCCATACAAATGAGCGGCGGGTTCCTTAGGATTTTGGTCACCGGGGGGGGGGGGGGGGTTAAAAATTGCAAAAAGTTGGTCACGTAGTTTGGGTACGTTCCCTATGAACTAAATTCACTCTCCTTAAATCTTAAGCAACAAAACTGAACCTTTTTAAAGTTTAGACTTACTGCAATAAAAGTTACATTATTAATTTTTTTAACTAAAAACTATACTCATTTATATCACCTTAAAGTTTTAATCAACAGCCATATTGTAAATTTCTTTTACGTAATAAAAACAATCATAACTTTAACTACAAAAATGAAAAGAAATTATTGCACTCATAAGTACATTATTTGATTATCTAGCTATTAAAGCTTTTTCCTCAGCCTCTCGCCTTTTTTATTTCTCAGTTTTTTTTGTATTTATCACTGTTTCCGATAGCTTTTAGAATATCTTCCCTTTTTAAGGAATTTGTAAAAATCAATGCAGCTGTATTCTTGGAAATTTAATTAAAGATAAACGAAACAATGTTACTTTGTTTGAACCACTTTTATATTTGTTTAAAACCGACCGGTTTCAGAACGACCGTTCTTTCCTCAGGGCAAACGTATACGTTTGACTTTAAATTTTAAGACTTTAAATTTATTTTTTTAACCCGGACATCAAATGAAACCCCGCCCGGACGCTCCCCGGACGCCCTCTAAACTAGGACAAATCCGGGGAAACCCGGACGGATGGCAACCCTATCTATAGGTAATATAAAAATGAATCGCTAAATTTGTTGGTAAGCGCAAATCTCGAGAGCGGCTGAACCGATTTCGCTAATTCTTTTTTTAGAATATTCCTTGAAGTTCGAGGATGGTTCTTACGGAGAGAAAAATTAAGAAAATTGGATAATTTCAGAAAACATCGCACATTTGACAGTTCGGGTGTTTGAGAATGACATTTTACAAAACAATGATTGTATCATTGTTCAATCAGGATTCTATTTTTGAAAATCTTTAGTTGATAAATTTATTTAAAGTAGGTACTCCCCTAAAAGTTTGAATCGAATCAAGAATTTTAGATATTTTAAATAGGTACCTATGTTAAGTACCAAATTTAATATACATGAAAAATGGAAATTTGAATAAAAATTGTAAAAGGTGGCACGCGGAATGTTTGAAAACTGAATGTAGTGGGATTGAATATATGGAACGCGGGAGGAGGGTTGGCGGGACGAGGGAGTGGGAAAGGGAAGAGGGAAGGCGGGGAAGGTGGAAGGGGAATGCGGGAGGGGAAGGGGACGTGTGAGGAGGAAGGGGAACTCGGGAGGGGGGTTCGCGGGACGGGGGAAGGGGGGGGGGGGAGTGGAGTGGGGAGAGGGAAGGTCGAGGTGACGGAGTGGGAACGCGAGAGGGGAAGAGGACGCAGGAGAAGAAGGGGAGGCGGAAGGGGAACAGGACGAATGGGAAAGGACACTCAGGGAGAAACAATTTCTTTATTAAATGGCATAGCATAGCAAGCCAGGACCAGCTAGTTAATAATAAAAATAAACAAAAAATTTAACAAAAAAAACCGACTTCAAAAAAAAAACTATTCCAAAGCAAAATAATATGCACTAAAAAGTAAAAAAATAATTGCGTATTCTTCTTCAATATGTTAGGTACAACTGTTATTTTTGGAGTCGGTGTCAGCCAGTAGATGAACGCAATTATTTTGTTTTGGAATAGTTATTTTATTTGAAGTCAGTTTTTTTGTTTGCTAATTTTTGATTTTTAGTGAATCTGAAGTACACTAAATAATTTGTCTGAATATGGGTAGAACTACTAAACGTGCTGCTCATATGAGACAGACATTACTTGACCATAACGACACACAGTGATTCGTTTCATACATGCTAGACGCTACAAACTCTTACACATGATAAAATTATTTTTAACTCTCTATTGAGGTGTAATCAGGGCTGGGCAGTATTTGAATTACTTGTATTTGAAATACGTATTTGAAATACAAATACGTATTTTGTATTTTTATTTCAATTACTTCCCGAATATGTATTTTGTAATTTGTATTTCAATTACCCGGTGCTGAGGTATTTTGTAATTTGTATTTCAAATACTTATGGCTTCAAAATACATTTTCAAATACATTTAGCGAATTTAAAAATAAACTCACATAGATACGAGACAATTTAGATAGTCTATGTAAGACAAGGTAGATAGCCTATGTATTACTCGCAATACATAGACTAAAAACGTTAGAATCCAGAGCAATATGTGTTAATATTTAGAGTTGGCTGTAGGTACGTCAAAGCAAGTATCTCGGCAATTGTTGTTTTCATCGTTTCGCGGTTTTCATGAAGACGTGAGTTAATTGATAATTTATAATGGACTAACTGGTCCCCGGCTTGCGTTGCTATGCCATTCAAAGAAATAAATTGATTCTCCCTTCATGTCCTTTCCCGTGCATCCCCGTTCCCTTCCACCTTCCCCCTCCTTCGTGTCTTCCCTCTCCGCAAACCCCACCTTCCCCTGCCTTTCGTCCCTGCCTCTAAAATATATACACAATTTATTCATTTAAAATAATATGTAGTATATTTGCGGCACGTTCGTTCGTTAAAGTAAATTACAGTGGAGCGCACTTGAAGTGAAATAACACAAAACTGCGCTATACAAATGTCATTTATTAAAATAATTGTTATTATTATTTAAAACCTGGGTCCTATAACAAAAAAAAACTTTACAAGTAGAGCGGAGATGAGATGTGTCTTCTGAGCAATATGATTGGTCAATTTTTGCAGGTCTCTGTTTTACTCTGCTCAGCTTTGCTTCTATGGAAATGCACCCTTATGATGCACTTACGACAATTTATTGTAACGAAAGGTTCTACCATAACCAAATGTATTTTGTATATTGTATTTGAAATAAAAAAATGGTTAAAATACTGTATTTTGTATTTCAAATACACGTCTTGAAAGTATTTTGTATTTCGTATTTTAAATACATGCGAAGAAGTATTTTGTAATTTGTTTTTTAATTACAGCAAAGCATGTATTTTGCCCAGCCCTGGGTGTAGTCAATAGTAATTTTATGAAAATTAGTGTTAAAAATGATAAAAAAAAATTCCTATCGTTTTTTTTTTATATTTTTTAAATAATGTATTAATAGAGTATTTGAGGTTTATAATAAAACAATTATATGTAAAAAGTAAAAAAAGTGTATTATGAGTTTAATAAATTGCTAATATTACGGTCCATTTTCGGCTTATATTCAAAGATATAAGCCTTATTTGGTTTTTCTTTTTTTTTTCACCACTTGCACTGAGCTTATCAAGTTCAAATGTACTTAAAATTTTGTTAAACATTCCTTCAAGCTTTTCTTTCTTTGGCAAACTCTTCCATGTCACGAACAATTCCAGCCTGGAAATCTCGTATGTGGTTCCTGTAAAACGAAAAAATAATAATAATGTGAATACGTGCGGGTTAATATCGAGACTGATGTGAATAGAATATTACTTGTACTATTTAAAAAAAATAAAATTATTGTGCGATTTTGATATACTCTCTGAGATAAACTCTCGAGAAGTTAGAAATTTAATATTTTTTAGGCAAAAAAAAAACACAAAATTTATTTATTATTTAAAAAACAAATAAAATTATTTACACTAAAGTATTAAGAAAAAAACTTTAAAACATACCTTCCAAAGTAGCCACCATTTTACGAACCGAAAAAAAAACACTTTTCAAACTTAGTACACAATTTTAAATGTCGAGCTGCGACAAGCGAATAAATGCAAATGATAATTTCAAAACACATTATTCGACTTTAGGCCTCTGGTATGAGTCAATGCGTGCACTAATCACCCCAATTAAGCATGCATTTATTATCCTGTCTATCTGGTAATGTCGCCATGATGTCATTGTTTGGGAATTCAAAAGTGACTTAGTAGCGTCTAGCTTGTATGAAATGAATCACTGTGCGACGTTACGGTCAAGAGACTCAAAGATCCGGATAGCCTATAAAAGATTCGGCCGAGTACCGTTAATTTGCTCCTAAGAATTGAAGAGTTCCGTTACTTTGTCATGGATCCCATAATCAGAACCTAACCAAACTCTCATCAAATTACCCTTGAAGTACATCCTTTCCAATAAAAAAAGAATCATCGAAATCGGTTGGCGTGATATTGAGTTATTTGTCCATTTGTCGCGCACATACTTAATGCAAAAAGACTTATATGGTTTTCTCGTGGATGCCATTGTCAGAACTGGACCAAATTGAAATGGGACCACACGGGAAGCACCAGCTTTCAAATAAAAAAGAATCATCAATATCGGTTCACCCAGTCGAAAGTTCTGAGGTAACAAAAACATTAAAAAAAATACAGTCGAATTGAGAACCTCCTCCTTTTTTTAAGTTGTTTAATAATAAAAAAAATTAATTTGTCAATATATTTTTACATCTTTTTTATGGTTCCATCGTTCCATGACAACTCAGAATCATAGAACTTCTACACCCCTTTGAAAAGTCATTAAAAGTTTTGAAAAGAAAATTGAAAAATTGCCATAACCTAACCCAGGGGTCGGAATTTGCGGCTCTTTGAATAGGCGTCTGTCTGTGGCTCTTCAGACATCAATTGCAATTACACCTCTACTCAACCAGCCTTATGAGATGGAGCCGCCGAACGAACTTTGACTCGATCAGCATCAGTGTTACCAACTCAGAAGTGTGATATTACGGTAAGAATGTAGATACCACACATTTACCACAGTACGATTACACCCATAGACATCAGAATTCAATAGACCAGAACATACAGATGAGGGGTAAAACCAAACTATGGGGGGGGAAGAGAGGAAAAATGACTGTGATTCGTTAAAAAATCAATCTGACAGTATACAATGTATAGGCATCTCGCATTATAATATCACCATTTAGTTCTTAAAAGCAAAATCTGCTTTGAATGAATAGACCTTTTTACATGGGAGCGCGAATTGCTTGCCACGTTAATAACATATTTGCTAAGGCCAAATGCTCGCCCCAATTCACATAGCAATATTTTGTTGCCGTGTTTAGTTAAGACACTTTTACAAATGTTTCATAATTTACTTACCCCTGTAACCAGCGACGAGCACACTGGAGAACCGCCCACATTCGCTATGTCCATATAATATGTGGGTAAAATGTATAGCACAAGCTACCGTTTTTGGCGTGTTATTTCGAAAAATGTATGGATGTTACTTCCGCGCTGTTCAGGACAAGAATGATGACGTCACATATTTTAGATTCAAGCGAGGCTCTCTCCCCTCCCCATGGAGCGAGCTGGGTCCAAGGCGGAGCTCTAGCCGGCTCCATGGGGAGGGGGAAATAATACGTTTTTATCACTTAGGGCAGGTCCAGATATATTCATATGTCCGTGATTACACCCCATTTTTTTAGTTTGGTTGAGTATTTTGACCCCAAATCCAAATTAAAGTTTTGTATGAAAAAGGTCGCACGGCCATTCCTCATAGGAAAAAATGAGCTTACTTTGAACACACAGACACTCCTACAACACACTTCTATTGGATTTGCTCATCATTGGTAAGTACCTATCTATATATACAAAAACTGCAATAAATTTGGAATTTACAAAATACTTATTTACTTACCTAAATGTCTAAATACGATTAGCAGAACAGAATTACATAAATATGCTTAGAGCAAGAAACTATAAAATTGTATTGCCGTAACCATGATAAATTAAATTTAACACTGCTTTCAACAAACATTACTTATCTGTATTAGAAAAGTTATTTGCACAATGAATTTCTTGCATTCATTTTTAATTTGCCTAAATCAGGCATGCCCAACTTGCGGCAAATTGAAGATTTTTTGCTGCCCAAAATTAAGAGGAACATTTGCGCGGCCCATTTCACACAAATCTTAATTTATCAAAATACCCAACCGAATTGAAAAATTATTTGTGTAATTGAAAGATCTATCAAATATCTAGTACAGATATGAGATACTTTATTTATTTTTGCTTTAAATTACAAAATATAGGCCACTAGGTGGTTCTCGGCAAGCTCTGCAATGCCATATTCAATGAAATAAATTGTTTCTCCCTGCATGTCCTTTCCATGCATCCCCCTCCCGCATTCCCTTCGCGTCCCGCGTTCCCCTTCCACCATTCCCGCCTCTCCCACTTTTCTTATATTCAGTCCCAGTACATTCAGTTTTCAAACAGCTCGCCTGAAACTTATTACAATTTTTTTATTCAAATTTTCGTTTTTCGTATACTTATTATAAATATTAATTTTTGTGTATTATAAGAACAATCAATCAAATTTGGTACCTACTTAAAATCAAACAGTATTAATACCATTGCATCCGTGTGGTTGAATTCCAGAACCCGACTTCCATCGCATGTGTGAAGCCACGCCTTACACGCCGCGCCACAAACAACATCTGTGTTTGTGAAATTTCAAGCAAAGCTACCATTGTAATTGGGTTTTTAATGCAATAATCTGCCAAAAGATGTCGCTACTTCCTTCAGCAGCTTGCATGTGGACGTTTATTCCCTAGGTATAAGTACTACGGATTCATAGAATTTAAGTATCTCTCCGGATACAGAGAGATTACATATGGCATCATTGCATGTCACGGTTACTTTAAGTTACTAGTTGTCACTGGATCACAGTGGATTCGAGGAATTTTTAGAAGCGGTTCTTATCGGATTTATAAAATGGTTACCTACTAATATCTACACTCAAACTGGGCGAAGGCATATTAAAAGCTGCCCGCAGGGCCTAGCAGCAAAAACGGTGAAGCGGATTTTTAACTGCTAGTATCTATAATTCTTGAATCGATTCAAAGTATTAGGCGAGTACTTCAAATAAATTCATTAATCTAAAGAGTTTCGAAAATTGAATTTTGATTTAGAAAGTTTTGCAAAATGCCATTCTCAAATTTTGACAGTTTCACAAGAGTTTTTGTAATGATTAAAAAAACTTTTCAGATGTATTGGTATTGTCATGTGATTGTAATAATTCAGATACCTTTGCGGGGGTTTAAAGAAGGCATTTTGGAAGTTTCAAACATTTCCTATGCTTTTTTTTTGTTATTAGTTTTTGGGGTATTATGCTGTGTTGCACTACCTCCTTCTTTAGCCAACGTTTCGGACAGCGTTGCAGTGTCCATCATCAGGGCAGATGTGTAATAGTTAGGGGTGATGTTTGTACTTATCTACTTAGGAGCGATACCGTGTCGCCAGCTCCACTCCTCTACGAGCTGACGCTACAATATACTTCAACATGTTTTTTTTGCGTTTAGCCTTGATGAAACCGTCAATTACCGGATACCAAAAACTATTGTGCTTAGCTCTGTCGTCTCTATTAATATTTATAGGATTTTTGTGAATTTCAATTGCCTCCGTAATCACGCGTGCTCTATGAGTTTTGGGTCTTCCCAGGACCTCGGGGACAAATCCAAAGTAATGGCCGGTTTCGATTAAGTGCTCGGCGATTGCCGATTTCTCAGGGTGGCCAAGTTTACAGGCACGAAAGTGTTCTGATATTCTTTTGGAGATCGTCCGCTCTGTTTGGCCTACATATACCTTGTCACATCCAGAACAGCTGAGTTTGTACACTCCATCTGTTTCCAGAGGAAACTTGGTCTTTGCAGGCCTCAAAAAGTCTTGTATTTTTGTTGTGGTTCCGAAGACAGTCTTGATGCTTTCTTTTTTCAATGGCCTGGCAATTCTGTCTGTCACATTGTGAACGTAAGGCAGGAAAGCGCAGCCCTTTGACTCTTGTTCAATTCTGTCTTCGTTTGGTGCAGATTTGGCTCTTATGATTTGCCTTGTCTGCCTTGCTGGGTAACCGTTACGCTCCAGTGCATCGGTCAGTTTTGTAGGTTCTGCTCCGATTTTTGTTTCTTCACATATTCTGGTCGCTCGGGTCACCAATGTATGGATAAGTCCTCTCTTCTGCGCTCCTATGCTTAATATAGCAATACATAGACATCTCATATAAATTTTTTTATTCATTATTTTTCATTTGGCCACCCCGTGAATTTGTTACACGTATTCATAGAAATAACATAGTAAAATTTCAGAGAGATAGCTCAAGTAGAAAGGGGTGCTCAATCGAGTGTTGTTTTTGAATTTTTTGTGTAAAATGCTTAATTTTTACTTTTTGCTACAGGCCAGTTTTGTGTGTTAAACTATTAAATAAATAATAAAATAAACTACTAAAGAGTTTTATGGACAAATTTGAACAGTATTTGATACTTATTTAGTAGACTGTGAAGTGAATCAGAGTAGTAAAATGTGTTCATCTACTCGAAAAAACTATGAAATTTTTCTACTTGAGGTTCGAGATATTGAGCCATTGATAAGGCTTAACCAACATCCTACTCATCGGCAAGTTTTACTCCGTTATCACTACATATTAAATGAATCCAAAAATGTGAAAGATTCCGTGCATGTACTTATTCAAGAACTTATAAAAGTATGGAGTAAATCTAGTATTCCGACCAGACAACAAAATCACTGCATTGAAAAACTGATTAAGTTTTTTAAGAACTGGCTGCTATTGAATAAAAATAGAGGAAGAAATTCTGAAGCACGGAGAAAAGGAGAGTATTTGTTTTAAAAAGAACTAGACAATCTTTTTGATATTGCCCATGCAAGCGCTTTGAATTTGATAAAAATTACGGAAGACAGAGCGTTTCTCATCGATCAAAGATGAGAACGTAAGATGATTATGACCTCAATTGACAAGAAACTAGAAAAGGTCAAAGAAAGTTCTCTAAAACGGAAACAAAGATCTGAAGAATTGAAAGAAATGGCTGCTAAAAGTAATGCTTCATCTTCGGTGGTGTCGAGACAAGAGTTAGAACTTGAGTGCAGCTTCAGTAGCACTTCAAGTAATACTAGCATATTAGAGGATAAGTCCAAAGATGAGTTTGTAGTGCGTTGAGTTGTCTACAAGTGACATATTTACACAATACGTTACCAATGCGCTTGATCGTAACAAGATTTAAACTAATCAAGAGAGAAGAAAAACAAATTGTTCGATTTGTAAGTTATCATCTACAACAAAGTTTGAATCGAAGCGTCTTTGGCAGCAGATGCACCAGTAAATGACTTAATACTTTGGAATAGCTTAAAATTGTACGAAGTCATTGATTCCAAAATCAGTGTAGCAGCTAGGGGTGTCTTAGAGCGTCACTTATGGTATTAGTCAGATGAACTAGTCGCATTTACTGAGAAGCTGTCTGACGCTGAGAAACAGGCCATTGTTCAAAAAATAAATTCTGATGGCAGTAATCGTTCAGTACGAGGTGATTCTGCTAAGCTTGCCTCAGAGGTTACATTAGAAGCTTTTGCAACACAAACAACGTTGAAAACGCTCTTGATGTCAAAAAGTTCTTGATGTCAAGGATTCTTTCTTGTAATTACCTCCTGAGACCTGGATTAACAATGTTGATTACCTTCAAGGCAAAAGCTGAGTCAAAAATTTGCGTGTTGTTAATGATACAGCGGAGAGAGGTGTTAAACTATTTGAAGATTACAACTCGATACTCACTAAGAATGAGGAAGAAAAGCAATTTTTACTTCACATCGTTGAACAAAACAGAAAAATCGTTTCTACTGAATCATTCAAAAAGGAGTTAACAAACATGGTTTTGAAAGATTGCGACTAATATTATGTTAATTATTGCTTTGTTACCAAATTTTGTTCAAATTTAAATACGTTTTATACTTATTTGACTAAAATACTTGTAATATTAATAAATCTTAAATTACGTGTTTTACTTAAAATCCAGAACTTTTGTCAGAAACTTCTAACTCGATGAGCACCCCCTTATATATTAGGGGGCTGAATTTTTTTACACATAATAGGAATGATAGGTGTAACAAATAAAATGGGTGGCTACATCTATATTTGAAAAAATAAAATTTACTATATAGGCCTGGACCACCTTAGTATACACCCAAGCAGTGGAGTAGCTAGGGGATGTTGCACGCCCCGGGTGCCACCCAACCGAGTGTCACCCTCATTCCCAGAAGTTTTATCCAATCAAACATATAAATTACAATTTTGGCACCCCCTAAAACTGCCGCACGGGACAGGTGCCCCGGTTTGCTCCCCCCTATATCCGGGGCTACTCACAAGTCGCTTGTAAAAATCTTCATGCACGAATGGCCTTACACAGGCATGATTTTTTACAACAGCTCCACACAGACGGCCGGCGTAGTCTAGCGGTAAGGTTTTTAACTCGCAATCACGGTCACGGGATCAAACCCCGGCGTGGGCAAATAAATTTTATTTGACTAATTTGTGTTATTTCACAATTAATTCATGTAAAATAATATATAGTATATTTGCGGCACGTTTCAGAGTGGAAGATACTCTCAGTATCGCCCTGGTGTAAGACCACCATTCAGAATTGAAACGTTGCTTGAAATGGCTTTAGCCATGTTTGGTGACCAGATCTGATTAGCCAGGCACTTCCCCACCTCATTCCCCTCCCCACTACCTTCAGCCTTACAACATACCCCAATTAGGGATGCCATAGTCTCACTGGCTCCAGGCGGGAGCAGCTAAGACTCTTGTGAGGTATTCATATAAGAAATTAAAAAAACACAGGAGGCCCTGAGGAAAAAAAAATCCCTTAAGGCCATGTCGTCTCTGGGGAAGCTGTTTTGTCGAAATGAAAGAGAGGAAGTTCTGGGAAGGAAAAAGGTGTGAGGGGTGGGTAGGGATCTGGGAGTCAGTGTGTCCAGTAGTGATGGACTTATGAATCTATCCCTCCCACTGCAGTGCAAGGCTATGAGTCGAGAGAGTCCGGCTGGAGATAACTAGGACTAGTCTCCGTCTACCAGTCTTCCGATCCGGCCCGCCATGCAGTAAGTGGACAGATACATTCGCTACCAAGACCTACACAAACCTCACCCAATGAACCCCTGTTGTCACCACACGTAGCGAACCACTTGGGGTGACCTATTGCAGGAGTGTTGGTTATCCAATAAATGATTCCAAGGGTGGAGGTACCCATATCCGCCTCCCAACGGCGGTACACATACAACATAAATAAAATGACAGAATAAAACTACATTAAATAATTTTATTTATTAATTAATAATAAATAGTGCTGCATTCAGAGAACATTTCAAATGCAAAAATTGAGATAAAAAAATCTTACATTAAAAGGAAATAATTAGCAAAATAATTTTACAGACTTATGCGTGGTACGGAATATAAATAACTTTGTGTTGCGCATACGTTGAGTAGTTTCATTTCGCACCAGGCCAGTCATAGTTAGTCACGTCCGGTCAAGTCATATCCAGAAGTCATGTCCAATCAAATTATGTCAGTCGAGTCATGTCCGATCGAATCACATCAGACAATGGATTTTGCACCAAATACTTCAGCAGACTAACTCGCAATAAGGAATTATCTATACAGTTGGTCCAGAAAAACGTCACTATCTCAATGACAATTCTTTTAACAAACTTTCTTCAGGTAGGTACCATAATATTGAAAAGCTCAGTCAGAGTAAGCCATTTTGCCAAAGTAAGGCTTACTTGAATAGTAAAGTGGATGCAGCAGATATTTTTGCAACCGGAAATGGAACATACGAACAAATTTATATACAAATCAACAGTCCCGAAAAACAATGTCGGATGTGCGATTTTGTAGTTTTGCAGTAGAGCTGTTTAAGTTTCGTTATTGCATTTTTATTGTTTTTGTATCCTATTGATACAACGGCTATGGGAGCACCTTATCCTATTGATAAGGTGCTCCCATAGCCGTTGTGCTCACATGATGCATAGATGGGGTCTTAAAGAGTCGGCGACGTGTGAATGCGGTGCGGTGCAGACCACCGAACATGTGGTCAACGAATGCCCGCTCCATTCATTCCCCGGCGGGATTGATGAGGTCCACAGGGCAACGCCTGAGGCCCTAGACTGGCTCGCAGACCTAGATGTCCCCCTCTGACCCCCCACCATACGAAAGAAGAAGAAGAAGATTGTTTTTGTAGAAATATAGTGACATTTTGATATTTTGCATTTCATTAAAAATTCATACATATGGTCTTTAAATCAACAAAATGATTTTCAATTTTTTGCAGATCCGACATTGTTCTTCGAGAACGTCGAGATGAAATGCCAAATGGTTGTGTTAAATCGTCATACTACAAAAAAGAACATTAGGGCAAGAGAGAAATCATTTTGGATTCACTCTATAGACACTAGAAGATCTGTCTTCGGATCAATCAGTCACCCTTTTCCCGATTTGAGGGATGATCCAAAGAAATTCTTATATTGAGAATCAAATCTAATACATTTTGATGTGACTGGACACGACTGTACTGGATACGACTGTAATCAACACAACTGTAATTGACATGACAGTAATATACACGACTCGACAGGACAGAATTGAACTGGACACGATTGGACACGACTGTACTGGACATAACTGTACCGGACACGACTGTACCGGACACGATTGAACTGGCGTTGACTAACTTGGTGCGAAATTTCCCTAAACAGGCTGCCGATTTATCTCTCGATGCCACTCTCCTCGGATAAATTAGTAACATTCTTGTTGGTGGTGGCGAGAACTTTGAGGATTTCATTGCAGTATTCGAACTCCTCGGTGTAAGTAGTGTAGTCGGCCTGGCAGAAGCGCATGTGCCGGTTGACAGTTTCCTGGAGGGCGAGGTCGGGGCTGTTGAAACGAGAGATGATCTCTTCGTCGAGGGAGGGTGAAACGATGAGGCGGAGCGCGTTCAGGAGTTGGCCGGGGTTGTCGTCAACCATCTCCTTGAGGGCTGCGGCCAGCGCGTCCACAAGAACGAACGCTTTTTCTGCAGTAAATAATTACATCTTTAGATAACGAAAATCTCAAGAAAGTTAACATGTATTTAATTATTGAAGAAGAAGATAATATCAATAAATCTAAATGAAACATTAACAGAAGCATACTGCGAAGCAAGCTGGAATACGCAAGTGATGTTTGAGCACCGTACCACCAGAAGTACATTGATATGTTAGAGCAAATCCAGAAGAAATTCCTCAGGTTTATATGCGGAAGCATGGAACCTATCCAAGGTTCATGCACCATATTGACTTACTTAAGAGGAAACTGATTCTGTGAGTCTAGAAACTAGACGGAAAGCAAGTCTTGCTATTCTGTCTTTCAAAATTTGGAACAATTTCATCGATAGCCCATTTCTCTTGGGATGCTATGATTTATATGTACCAGACCACTACAGCCAAAGTCGACATCATGACTTATACGAACGGCAGAACAGACGTCTTGGCAAAGCATAGCATGACGAGGGGAGTGGTGCTGTTAAATGAAATTGGAAACCATTTGGATGTAAGTGACTGTTCTTTATATGCCTTAACCGCTCAGGTGCCGCTCGTGCGCCGGCGTGTCGTGAGACTTTACACGCGATTTTGACCCTTATGTATAAAGAAAGTGTATGAAGAACACGGTCAGAATCGCTTGCTCTATTATCGCTCTTTACCATAGAGAAAACCGCAATGCGCCTGGTCACTCCATATAATTTATATTAATGATTTACCGGAGCGCGGGAACGTGCGCAGTTCTTGCGCATGCGCGGGAAAAATTCCTTTAACTGCGGTTTTGACCTTTCTATGTACAAAATTTCTCAAGGACAGTGTCAGAATCGCGAGACACGAAATGTCACGTGGTGTCATAATGCCGCGTTTTAATTGGTGGTGCTTTTTGCTGGCATACCCCGGCATTCAACGAGTTAAAAATATTATTGAAGAGTCACTTGCATAAATGCTGATAGGGTAACTAAATTGTACGGTAATTGGAATTATTCTGTTGTACAATAATAATAATAAAAAAAATAATAAAACAGAAGAAGCAGAAAATAAAAATAAAATCGAGCGCAGTCCACACGCGGTACAAGTAAAACTTCACCCACACAGTCTCAACCAATAGGAGCCTTGAAAAGTTAGCTCATAATCAAAGCAGTGAACGAGTGCAGCTTGATGCTTTGTAGGTATTGTAAGTAGGGAAGGTTTCATTCTATCTCATTCTTTCGCAGGCTAAATGCTATAGATGTATATGCTATGGTTTTATACGCAGGACAGCAAGTGATTTTAAGTCACTAGAATGTTTGAAAATATTGTAACTTCTTTAGTAAGAAGCCAGGTTAGGCTTGTTGAAAAAATATCGATATTTTTGATTCAAAATATCGATATTTTTAGCCGATATATTTTGATCCGATATATCGATATTAAATATCCACTATCGAAAATTGTATCAAAAACGATATTTTTGTATATTTATGTAACGAAAGTCACTAGAATCCAAAACCGTATAGGAACGAACGGAAAAAGTAACTGTATCGGGTTCGTGACATCTAGCGGTTGAAATTTTAACTATTAATAGCTTACAATCTATCTCATATGTGTAGGTAAGTAAGTGCATAGAAATGTATGATATTTTCGGCCATTTCGACTAAGTCATTCCCATAGCGCCTCCCACACACACACTTTGGAGCGACCGAGTCCCGCGTCACTTCAGGCCGCCGCACAATAGTTTTACTAATATGAGAGCGTCGAAAACAAATCGAAATTTCAAATTGCAGGGACCATTGAATTTTGTTTCTATATCTTGACATCACATACCAGCGCATCTTTCCCCCTATTTCCGAACTCAGCAAAACGTTTCGTCGCTGCGTAACACGTCACCAAAGATTGACTTCCCGAGCAGTCAGGACGTTCGTGTGAAAGTACAACGTTTTTTATATAATATTTAGGGACTGATAACTTTTTACACCGCTTGCTGGCAAACTTTTTTCAACGTGGATCCAATACCTTTAGGTGTGTATTAAAGATTTTAAATTTATTTTTTCATTTACTAATACGACAAATTTGGGATATTTAAAAAAAAACATCTCGTGAATTTAAAAAAAAAATCGAAAATTTCTGGAATACTTAAGATTGAGGATAACCCGTCTGCTTGGTTCAATATATTCGCACCTCACAATTCGGAAGCCTCAGATTCACGCAAAAAATCAGAAACCGTCCCTTTGGATCGAAATTGTAAAATATCTATGCAAGATAGCTTTCATATTTCAAAGACAATAAGAAGCATTATTTCATTCTCTTTCTAGTTAAAAGAAAAAAAACATATGTTTCCCTGAGAGGAAGAGAGATATATGACTTTTAAAATGTAAGGTCGCTCGGGACGTTTTTGGTCTTATGAAAGTATAACACGATTACGTGTTTTGGGATGTATTTATTCCTAAACCAGCAGACGGGTTAAATACTGGTTTGCCTGATACAATAAAAAGGTTTAATATTAGTTAGAAGATAGCTTTTTAGTTTTTTATATTTTTGTAATTATTGTCTAATAAAAATAAATACTGTTAAAAATACCATCATTTTTATTGAGATATTTGTATATTTAAATAATACACATTGTGTATAAAAATGACCATTGATAATATTGAGCAGAATACAGTATTATTTTAAAAACGCAAAATCTTTAAAAATTTGACCGATATATCGATATTTTTTCCTCGATATATCGACGTCGATATTGATATTTTAATAAATATCGATATATCGAAATATCGATATTTTTTTTCACTTTCGACATCCCTAAGCCAGGTAGAGTATTTGGTCCCCATTGTATAAAATACATTCCGACAATATAGAAAGGGTACAGCACAAATTTCTAAGATTTATTAACTTTAAGCTGAATATTCCAATTCAAAATATTAACTATGTCCTTTTGATGAAACAACTCAACTTAATTAAGCTGTCAGATAGGCGGATCATCTCTGACCTTGTACTTATTAAATAAAATCATTAATAATTGCATTGACAACCCTGAAATATCGCCAAAATAAAATTTTACATACCGACCAGATACACGAGGCAAAGTGCTACCTTCTTCTGTGACAATTTTAAAACAAACTATGAGGCTCATACACCTATAAATAGATTACATCATTTTGGTAATAAATTAGGGAATATTGTAGACATGTTTGCAGATTCTGTATTAGTTATAAAACGAAGTCTTTATAATTACTTTAATGAAATGTATGATTTTTAATTTTAATTAATTTTATTTTTTCTATTAATTTAATCATTATAATTGTGTACTACGTACCTGCCTAACTATTATTATCCATCTTTGTAAAAGCCCACTAGGGCGTAAATAAATAAATAAATAAATGTGTATGTCTCTTTTTAGGGTCATTTTTCTTTCATTGAGTTTCAAATCACAATCACACCTCAAAAAGGTAACAGTCACAATTGAGAATTGAACCCAGGATCTACGCATTACATATTTACATTATTAAAACAAAGTATTGCATCGCAAGATTTGCATGATGTCTGGTTTCCATTCTAGGCGAAAGCCAGTTGTTTTGCAGAAATTCAAATGTAACATTATCATCAAATAGCCATTTAGCGCCATTTTGTTTTTATTTGACACTTGGAAAAGTCCCCGTTAAACGTCGATTGTAGGTGCGTTTCAGCTTTCTATCAAATTTTAATAAGCTGACAAGCTTACCAACATGATGGTTGTCCTCTTCTGCTGATCACAGTTTGTTAAAAAGCTTAAACGGACTTAGAATCGGCATTTAACGGGAACCTTTCAACTGTCAAAAAATCAAAATGGCGCTGAATGGCCAATTGATGATTCTTTTTCTTGTGAAGGTTTTGCAAATCAACAGAGTGTAACGACACGTACCTGACAGATTTTAACCAGCAATTGATTCCTGAGCATATATAACAATAATAATCCTAACAATAATAACAAGTGTCACAGTGGTCACGTATTTTTTTCGCTCCACAAAATTTTAAGGTGTGCATTGATTGAACGAGTCTTTGTAGTGATTTTTATTGGCGATTACTTAAACAAAATCTAAATTAACATTGTGTAATTATAACAGCAGCTGCCAACTGGTAAATCTTTACTAATTAACTCAAATTATCAACTGTCACCCGAGTGCAATATACATATATTTACCCACGCCACACAACGTCCAGTCACAGACAATTAGCCAACTCAGATACAGGGTTGACACCACTATATTAAACCAAATAACAAACAAAAGTCTAACAATCAAGATGAGTACCACCGCCACCGATGCACTTTCATACATAAACAAGGCAAAGGAAGAGATAAGTTTATTACACACTAGCATTACTGATCCAGGGCTGAAGCTTACTAAAGATCAGATGACCAAATTACTTAATAAACTTTCCAACCTCTCCGGCACCATGTTGGATGTTGGTGTCAAAGTTGGTATCCTCGAGGGTCAGGTTAAGTCGTACGAACATATGGTCTCCTCAAAACTGATAGAATCAAACTCATCGCAAGAATCTTCAAATTCATCAAATTTATCAATGTGCGAAGCTGCTGATGAGCTCGAGGAGAGGAAAAAACGATCGAAAAATTTAATTATATTCAACTTTCCCGAAAGCTCAGCCTGTTCCCAAATCGACAAAATTACTGATGATACGATGAGAATCTCTACTACACTAACAAATCTAAACTCAACCATCACACAAGCCAACATTACGACCTTTCGTCTGGGGATCAGAAAATCGGACAAACCTAGACCTCTAAAAGTTATGCTTGTCAATCCCGCCCAAACCATTGACATACTGAGAAAAAAAAACAGCATAACCGAGTACCCTGGTATTAAAATTTATTCCGATCAAACTCCAGCCCAAAGAAACTATCTCGCCAATCTACGATTAACCCTAGATCAAAGAACACAAAATGGTGAAACAGGACTCACAATCAAATACAAAAACAATAAACCTACTATTGTAAATACTAATCCAAAAAACTAAAACCTATCATGTGTTACTACCAGAACGTCAGAGGATTAAGGACAAAGCTGAACGAATTTAGGATAAACGCCCCAATTACTTCACACGATGTCATCGCTCTTACGGAAACCTGGCTAGAACCTTCAATTTACTCAACGGAGCTTGGTTTACCCTATCATCAAATCTACCGGCTGACAGAAATATCAAGACCAGTTCCAGATCCAGAGGTGGAGGAGTCCTTTTAGCAGTCTCCAATAAAATGTCTTCAAAAATGTTAAAAACCAAATATTGTGATGTCGAACAAATTTTCATTATGGTAAACGGTAAAAATCAAAATTACATCATTGGTTGCGTGTACATTCCTCCATCAGCTAATTTATCTATATATAAAAATCATTCCGAAGATGTCGAACTTTTAAAATCAAAATATAAAAAACATAAATTCTTAATTTTTGGAGATTACAACCTTCCAAATTGTAATTTCAACTGTACTAATTACCAATCAGTAACATTATGCGAAAGAGAAATCATTGATATGTCAATATTTCTGAATCTCACCCAATTAAATAATGTACATAATTCAAGTAATCGCATCCTAGATCTTGTTTTTTCAAATGAAGAGGACATAATAGTTAGAAATGCATTAGAGTCTATCCTTCCCATAGATAACCACCATCCTCCACTGTCAGTAATTATTCCAAACAATGCAAAAAAAAGTAATAAACTCACAAGTTCTAGTTTTAATTTCAAAAATGCCAATTATACTGAAATTAATGATCATCTCAGCAAGGTAGATTGGTCGTTTCTCAAGGAAAACAATATGATCCATAATATAGAATCATTTTATCATGAAATAAATGCCATTATCATAGACTGTATACCTTTAATTAAATTCAAAGAATCAAAGCATCCAAAATGGTTTAATAAGGAATTAATCCAATTAATAACTAAAAAAAAAATTTTACACATAAAATATAAAGAAGAGAGATCCCTATCAAATTATATTGAGTTCAGTAAAATAAGAAAAGATTGCAAAAATATGTCAAAAATTTGTTACAACAATTACATAAATAAGGTAGAAATGTCAATTAAAGGAGACACAAAACAATTTTGGAATTACACAAAGTCTTTGAAAAATGACGATATTAGCATACCCTCCAATATGTGCTACGAAAGAAAAATAGCCAACGACTCTCAAAACGTAGCTAACCTATTTGCCGACTTCTTTAAAAGTGTATATGTCCGTGACTCAATAATAGTCAACGATTACTCGCCTAGTTTTTCCCCAGATCATAACTTAAATTTAGCCAATGTAATAATTGAATATAAAGATGTACTGACTCAGCTAAAACAACTGGATCAAAGTAAGAGCGGTGGTCCTGATAATATCCCACCTGTTTTCTTAAAGAATTGCGCTACTACTCTTGCACATCCACTACATTTTCTTTTCAACCAGTCATTACAAACAGGACACTTTCCTGAAAAATGGAAATACAGTTTCCTCACCCCGATATTTAAAAAAGGAGACAAAAATGAGGTGAGCAATTACAGACCGATCTGCCTTTTATCAACTATTCCAAAATTGTTTGAGAAACTTATTTTAAATAAAATCAGTCACTGTATCAAGCCAGTAATTTCACCTAACCAACATGGTTTCACTTCTGGAAAATCTACTTTGTCCAATCTTTTAATTTACCAAAACTTTATATCCGAATCCTTGTCTAAGAAGTTACAAGTTGATTCAGTCTATACTGATTTCAGCAAAGCATTCGACAGAGTTAACCATGACCTGCTGTTAAAAAAGCTACATAAATTAGGAATAACAGGGTATTTATACATGTGGTTTAACAGTTATTTAAGTAACAGGCAATTGGCCGTTAAAATTGATGGGTTTACTTCTTATAAATTTATTGCTACCAGCGGTGTTCCCCAAGGATCACATTTGGGACCAATTTTATTTTTGATATTTGTGAACGATGTTCTTTCTATTTTCAACGATGTCGAAGTTTTAATGTTTGCGGACGATATGAAAATATACAAAGCCATAAGAAATATCAATGACTGCCAAACATTGTCAAATAACTTGTTTAAACTTTTTGTTTGGTGCCAAGAGAACTATCTACAACTAAATATAAGTAAATGTCTAATTATGAGATTTCATAGAATAAAAAATCCAATAATTTACGAATACTCCATCAATGATGTAATGCTAACAGCTGTAACCGAGGTGAATGATTTGGGTGTTAACTTTGATCAAAAACTGAATTTTATAAACCATATTGAAATTACATCAAATAAAGCCTTGAAAATGTTGGGATTTGTAATAAGAATTTGCAGTCAATTTAAAAATATTCAAACCTATAAAAATTTGTATATGTCTTTGGTTAGGAGTCAAATTGAGTACAATTCTACAGTATGGGCACCTAGTTACGCTAGCCACTCGCTCACGATAGAAAGAATCCAAAATAAATTCTTAAGATTTATTAATTTTAGAACGGGTATTACAAGGGATTGTGTCAACTATGATTATCTACTATGCCAACTAAATTTATTAAAATTATCTGAACGTAGAATAGTTAATGACCTAACATGTTTATATAAAATCATAAATTCAATAATTGACAGCCATGAACTATTATACTTGATTTCTTTTCATATACCTCGCAAACCAACATCGAGGCAATATCTACCGTTCTATTGTGATAACTCCAACACAGAATCACAGTTGTACACCCCCGCTCGCCGTATACAAAATTTGGGTAATGACTATAAAGATGTTGTTGACATA
This sequence comes from Limnephilus marmoratus, assembly GCA_917880885.1. Lineage (NCBI taxonomy): Eukaryota > Metazoa > Arthropoda > Insecta > Trichoptera > Limnephilidae > Limnephilus > Limnephilus marmoratus. The sequence continues at coordinate 8,025,320 of OU862927.1, read as the reverse complement.
TTCAATACACCATTCACCAAATATAAACAAGTCATTACCCAATTTATATTGAAAAGAAGAACATCAAATTTAATTTAATTAACCGAACAAACTACGTAGCTCAGCATTGACTTATGAGACCTTACCAATGTATTGTAATTTTCCTACTATTACATTTTTCCATCTTGCATGGCGGAGTATTTAGTTTCGATGTTATTTCGTCTTTTACTTTGTTTTTGCTTTAGATGTTGTTTTTGATTTTGTCTTCTATTTTGTTTTCGATTTTGTTTTTGATTTTGCTCTGATTCTGTAATGCTTAACTTAGATGGTCTTTGTAATAAATAAAAAAAAATAATGTGTAAAAGCCCAGCCGGGCGGGAAATTCATAATAAATAAATAAATATTTTACTATAGATTCTCAACTAGGCACTCAAGTACTTCAGATATCTTTACTATCAGACTGAAGAGAGATAGCTTTTAAATGTATTATTTTATTAAAAATTATTTTTTTTTAAACCAAAACTATTATTAAATATTTAACTGACAGCCCTGAAACAGTTAGCTAATTAGCAAAACCTGCTTAATAATTTCAAACAAAGATAAATTTGAAGGTAACAATAAACTCAATGCAAATTTACTCTATTTAGTGCTTATAAATACTATTGACAACTTTTTGACAAGTCCCCTTTGTTTAGGTACATCTTTTTTATTCTAAATAATCCATCTAAATTTTATGTTCTCGGTTATTATAACATTGATATATTTTTTTTGGTATAGTAACAGTAGTTTAGTAACACATAATAGTATCCTTTACCTAAATACTTGCTACTTTGTTAAATGTTCATTTCTACTTTGTTATTATCGATAATCTCCTGTGTACCACTGTATACTTATAATACCATGTACTTACTCACTTCAATGTAAAAGCCATGCTATGGCGTTTAAATAAATAAATAAATAAATAAATAAATATATGGAGTACAAAAAGACGATGACATTTTACTATCCAATGATATTTTTTTCAATTTGAATATTTTTTTCATCTCGCGTTGCAACTGAGTAGTCGGAAATATCCTGGTGGTTCATATGAGTTATTCAATTTCTATATCGGCTATATACCTTCACTGATTCGGAGAAAACCGCAAAAAACTGTCAGATCTCTAGCGTAAATAAAAAATTGCATTTTATTTTTTTTATAGTAATATTCATTCGAAAAGTGTTATTTTTCAATGTATGTCTAGAAATATTTAAGTATAAAAGGATATATAAAATGAATATAGCAGATTTTGATACTCACTTCGTGATTTATATGGAATATAGAGGCTTTTGAAACTCAACTGACCTGAGAGGCGTGTTTCTACACCCGCCATCTTGGTAATTCTTGAATGATATAGCGGGTTTTGTTTCTCACTCGCAGTTTTAATATGGTTTTTGGTTGTGATAAAGGAGGTTTTGAAACTCAATTTTAGATTAGTCTTATTCCTCACAAAAATGTGAACAAGATGTCATACTTAGATCATTTTGTCAAAAAATTGGATATAGCGGGTATTGAAATTATAGGACTCACATGATAAGCACTCCATCTCGTTCCAGCAGCACGGTAACACAAGAAACAGCGAGCATAGCACGTGATTCTGTCGCGAAATGTAAGAAGTGCGATCACTCAGGTCAGTATATAAGTATTTATTTCAAAATGACATCTACTTTTTGTACTCCAAATATCCTCAGGAATCTCTGGTTAAAATCCTTCAGGGTACGTGCTGCTACACCGTATATATACGACATGTATAAAGATCGTAGACAATAGCGAGAGAAAAAACTATAAAGGAAAGGATAGGTAACCTTTGAGTTGGGGGTGGCGTGGGTAGACGTGACAGAGGATGAAAGCGGCCTTGTTGCGCAGGGTGATGCAGGGCTTGCGGATACTGCGGATCAGGGCATCACAGCCCCCCTCTGACAGGAAGGCCTTCGCGCAATCATCGTGCTCCCTCACCAGACCTGCAACACAACACAACAACCTGTTAACTGTTTTTTTAATTTTTTTTTATATGAATACTGCACAAGAGTTTCAACTGCTCCCGTCTGACTATGGTGTGTTGTGGGGAGGGGAAGGAGATAGGGAAGAGGAAGGTGGGGAAGTATCTGGGTATTCAGATCTGGTCATCAAACACGGCTAATGCCATTTCAAGCAACGTTTCAATTCTGAATGGTGGTCTTAACACCAGCCTAGCGATTCCGTATTTGTTGTGGGATCGTTATTAGAGAGCGGACGTAATCTCCTGTTAGATTTATGTGATTTTTATGGCTGTAATTTGCTTTTTATATGTACAACGTACATTAAATGAATAAATAGTTATGCATACTTGCAGGAATTCGTGTTTAAATCGATCTAAACTAAAATATGTGACAGTAAATCTGTAAAAATCACACAAATCTGACAGGAGATATATCAGGGAAATAGGGCAGCAATTTGAATTTTTTTTTTTTTAATATGTAATTAAATGAAGACAATATAAGCGAAACTTGATCAAAAATCTGGAAACAGAAAAATCAGAAAAAGATATTGACACCTCTGGGACTTAAACCCAGGACCTCTTGCTTTCCGGGCAAACGCGCTAACCACTGCGCCATGGTGCCGATATCAAATTCGGTCATTTTTAACTGTATCATACTTCGACTAAGAACCACCCACATTATCTTCATTTTCTTAACGCATATATTATTGGCTACTATCTTTATGTATGATTGCAAGATTCAAAGCCGAACTAAATGCTCTCTAAATAGTGTCTGGTTGTCAATATTTTTTTCTGGTTTTTCTGTTTCCAGATTTTTGATTGAGTTTCGCTTATATTGTCTTCATTTAATTAAATATTACAATTTACGATACGATACGATTGTACCACCCCAGCCAGGAGTACTCCTGTCCCGGTGAGACCGGTACACCAGGGGGCACTGATTTGTTAGGACTTGGAACACATGCTCTGAGGATAGGAAGGAGGTTGGAGTTTAATCGACCGGTATACATGGCAACCTAATAAGCCAATATTGGAAATTAGGATGGGCAGGAATAAAGGAATGGATTGAGCGTTATAATTTCGTTTTTGTTTTCGTCTTCCTCCTGCTTGCCTCTTCTCGGCTCTTCTTTCTTCTTCTTGGATCTTCTCGCCTCTCCTTGCCTTTTCTTGATTTTTCCCTTCTCTTCTCTGCTCTTCTCAGCTCTTCATGTATTTTCCTTGTATCTTCATATTTCTTCATGTCTCTTCTGGGATCTTATTGTCTCTTCTCGGTTCTTCTTGGCCCTTCTCGCCTCTTCCCAGATCCTCTCGCCCCTCCTTGGCTGTTCTTGTCTCTTCTTGGCCCTTTTAAGATCTTCTTATCTCTTCTTTTTATTTTAAGGATCTTCTAGTCTCTTCTTGGCTCTTCGTATGTCTTCTCGCCTCTTCTTGGGAGGTTTTACTCACAAAGTTAAAATAAAAAAAAATTTTTTTTTTGGGAATTTCCAAAAATTTTTTTTACATGAAACACCGAAAATTGAGGTTGTGATAACGTTTATAATACATTAAATTTGTCTAAAAAGCTATGTATGTGTTTTTATTTTTTTTCATTACCAGTAATTTTAATTAGAAAAGACGTAAGGTGAGCCATTTTGAAAACTTTAAAGTTTGCATTCAAAATTTAATATTTTAAAAATTGTATTTCTAAAAAAAAAATTTGAAAGCTCATTTCATCACCTTTCAAAGACAGTTTTTAGATTTTGGATGCATTTACAAAAAGGCAGGGCAATTACATATCGTCACCTTAGTTCTTATTTGTCCAATAGACCATTTTAGTTTTTGTTCAATCTCCACTTTAAAATTAAAAATAAAGCATTAATAAACAAAAATTTTAACAAAACAAAAAAACGATTTCAAAAATGCACTAAAAAGTAAAAAAATAATTTCGTATTCTTCTACAACTTCATAATCAACTTACTTTTTCTAATCATCAATATGTAGATACGATTGTTACTTTTGGAGTCGGTGTCAGTCAAGGTAGGTTTGTAATTACATACATAGTTATAGGTGTAATGTGCTTGTGTCGCACAAGCGACTTGACGAGGCGAGAGCGGGGCCGCGGCGAGCTGTCAAGTACTTTTGAACACGCCGGGTCGGGTACCTTTGCTGACACTGACTTCAAAAATAACAATCGTATCTACATATTGATGATTAGAAAAAGTAAGTTGATTATGAAGTTGTAGAAGAATATGAAATTATTTTTTTACTTTTTAGTGCATTTTTGAAGTCGTTTTTTTGTTTTGTTAAAATTTTTGTTTATTTTTTGATTTTTAGTGAATCTGAAGTACACTAACTAATTTGTCTAAATATGGGTAAACCTAGGTACTAAACGTGCTGCTCATATGAGACAGACATAATTTGACCATAGCGACGTTAGGACCAAATTAAGAGATTCGGCCGAGTTTCATTAATTTGTCATGGATCCGATAATCAAAACCTAACCAAACTCTCATAAAATTACCCTTGAAGTACATCCTTTCCAATAAAAAGAGAATCATTGAAATCGGTTGGCGTAATATTGAGTTATTCGTCCATTTGTCGCAAATGGACGAATAACTCAATATTACTTAATGCAAATTTAAGACTTATGTGGTTTTCTCATGGATGCCATTGTCGGAACTGGACCAAATTAAAATGGGACCACACGGGAAGCACCAGCTTTCAAATAAAAAAAAGAATCATCAATATCGGTTCACCCAGTCAAAAGTTCTGAGGTAACAAACATAAAAAAAAAAAAAAAAAAAAAAAACAGTCCAATTGAGAACCTCCTCCTTTTTGAAGTCGTTTAAAAATGATTGTTAATCACTTAACCCCTTGAATGCCGCGCCTTTTTGGAAAAATCACGCAGAAATTACCTCCCTGACACTTTTGCTTATAATCGGTATAAAACATTTTTTTTTTTTTTTTTTTTTTTTAATTCTGTTTGCCAGATAATGTATCTTATTATTCATATTTATTACATTATAATATCATTACCAGTTTTCCTAGAATAGCTAACTAAAGTAAAAAAATGATGTAAAAATTTTCTCATTCCGGAAAAAAATTGTAAAAAAATATATTTATACGAAAATGAACTGACTTTTTTATTTCTACACAAACCTGAATAGACATCTTACATAAAAAAAACAATCCAAGGGTGTTTTCGAAGAAGTTATGACATTGGCATTTCTTTGAAAATGTAAAATATTTTCATCTTTTCAAGAAAAAATCGAAAACCAAGTGTGCACTTTCGCATTTTTTTGTGTCTGATTTGTTCAGTTTATGGTAACAATTCTTTCATATTTTGATAGTTTATACAATTGTTGTTACTAATAATATTATTTTGTAATAGAAACCCGTAAACAAATAATGCTAAAAATATAATTAGTCATTATGACGTAAAAATTTTGACATTTCTAGGAGAATCTTACGAACTGAATATTTAGGACATTTCGTTTGCGAAATATTTCGAAAATCACATGAAAATAATGTAGATAAAACGATCTTTCTGATGATATCTCAAACTTATTATTTCCACAATGAATTTATATCAAAAACAATGAAAGAATGTACAGTATACTTTAGCAACTTTAGCTATGTTTTGACACTGGTGTAATCCAATATGGCCGCCGCTCCGTATACAGACGAGCTTCGAAGGTACAGTCTGACACAAAATGAAAAAAATAATATTTTTTTTATTATATTTATTTCAATTTCACATACAATGAAAATACACATCATACATTTTTATAATAACAAAATATACATTTTTATAGTAACAAAATATAATCCTACTAATATTATAAAGGGGAAAGTCTGTATGGATGTATGTTTGTTACTCTTTCACGCGAAAACTACTGAATGGATTTTAATGAAACTTTACAATAATATGGATGGGGGAAGGGGGTTGATGGGGGGAGTGGTGAGGGGAGAGGGAAGGTGGAGGAGGCGGAGTGGGGTGGGAGAGGTCGGAGGGAAGTAAGGGGTAGGGGCGAGGGGAGGGGTGGGTGGAGGTATAGGGGGAGTGGGTTGATGGGAGTAGAGAGAGGGAAGGTGGAGGAGGCAGAGTGGGGTGGGAGAGGTGGGAGGGAAGGAAGTGGAAGGGGGAGGGTGGAGAAAGGTGGGGGGAGGTGGAGTGGGAGGGGTATGGGGTAGGGGAGGGTTCGGTGGAGAAGGAGATGGAGGGAGAGGGGGGTTGATGGATGAGTAGAGTGGGGTGAGGAAAGGTAAAGGGTGGGAGGAGTTTGGGTAGGGGTGAGGGGAGGGGGGAGGAGGAGGGTGGTTGAAGGGGGGAGTGGAATGGGGGGTGGGGTGGGTGGAGGGGGAGGGGGGTTGATGAGGGTGGTGGAGTGGGGAGAGGGAAGGTGGAGGAGGCGGAGTGGGAAACCCCTAATACCATGCGAGCGAAGCCGCAGGAAAAAGCTAGTAATTTATAATAACAAAAACATACCAATGCAAAGATGCACAATGCACTTGTTTCAGTAAAAAAAAATATTCAAATGGTGCATCGAATAAAAACCATAAATAACAAAAACATATAAACACAACAAATGGCGACACGATTTGAAAATAAAAAAAGGTAATCTAAAGGGATGGGCCAGGCTGAAGGACGGCAAAATCCTCACGCCGACCCGAGAAGGTTGAAAAATCCACCGACCAGTTGTAGATCTGCGCCTCGGGTACAAAATCGGTGTCCTCCTCCTCTGACGGCTCCCACTCAACATCGTCATCTACCATTGGTGGAAGTTCATCGGAGGTGAGGGATTCAACCTCACCGATTTCGTCACCAGCGAGGGATTCCCTGTCATTTTCAGTAGGGTTATTCTCCTCGTAACCGATGAACTCCATCAAGATGTTGTTGGATACCTATAGACGGAAAGAATAGAAAAATATATATAGCTGTGTAAAGCGCTCTTGAGGTAATACAAGAAAAAAATGGTACTGTATAAGTTAGCCAAGTGTTATTATAATTACCTGAGTCGTGGGAGCCGTCGAGAATGTTGAGGATGTTGAGGGTGTTGGACCGTCGCCGCCGTCATGTGCCCAGCCAGGAATCTGAAACTAAAGGGTCCGCCAAATAACTTTTTTTTTTTGAAAATGCTATAAAAAAAAAACTACTGAATATTTTCTCAAATTTCTTTTTTTATTTGAAAATACAATCCTTCCGGTTAATAATGGAAAATAATTTCATTCAAATGGCTGCCTCGGCTGGCCATGCAGTAGCCTACACGATCGGTCCAATTTTTAAGCACATTATCGATTGTGTGCAGCTGTATTTCACCAATTTCGCCACTCCTTGCTCATTTTTGAAGAAAAATGGCCCAATTATGCCTCTGGACCAAAATCCGCACCAAACAGTGACTCGTTTTGGGTATATCGGCTTTTCAATGTATGCGTGCGGGTTTTCTGTGCCCCAAATGCGACAATTTTGCTTGTTTACATACCCGCCAAGATCAAAATGAGCTTCATCTGAAAAGATGATTTTTTTGGCAAAATCGGCATCTTCTGTAAGTCGATCGCAGGCCCACTCAGCGAAGCGAAAACGCATTGGATGGTCAGTTGGCTTCAACTTAAAAATTGGACCGATCGTGTAGGCTACTGCATGGCCAGCCGAGGCAGCCATTTGAATGAAATTATTTTCCATTATTAACCGGAAGGATTGTATTTTCAAATAAAAAAAGATATTTGAGAAAATATTCAGTAGTTTTTTTTTTATAGCATTTTCAAAAAAAAAAAGTTATTTGGCGGACCCTTTATAAACATTTATCGTTACACTTATGTCTTTCAATTTTGGAAAGGATGAAGCGTACAACCAACCTAATAGAATTACTACTAATACACAACATACCGTCGTGCCATTCTATAACAATAGAAACAATCATAAATGTCTACATCATATTATATCATCATCATATAATATAATAATCATCAAAACGCTTGTAATATAATATAATAAACGCATATAATACAATAATAATCATCAAAATTTGATACTCGCGCGCCGGCGCGTCAACGGCACTGGACTCGTAAATAAATATCAATAATAATCATCAAAATTTGATACTCGCGCGCCGGCGCGTCAACGGCACTGGACTCGTAAATAAATATCAATAATAATCATCAAAATTTGATACTCGCGCGCCGGCGCGTCAACGGCACTGGACTCGTAAATAAATATCAATAATAATCATCAAAATTTGATACTCGCGCGCCGGCGCGTCAACGGCACTGGACTCGTAAATAAATATCAATAATAATCATCAAAATTTGATACTCGCGCGCCGGCGCGTCAACGGCACTGGACTCGTAAATAAATATCAATAATAATCATCAAAATTTGATACTCGCGCGCCGGCGCGTCAACGGCGCTGGACTCGTAAATAAATATCTATTTTACGCAATACTGTATAGCTTCATACAAAATGTGCGTTTTTCAAATTTATTACTTCGAAGCTGTCAATCAGGAATCGCACGCACACACTTGCAAAAAACATCAATGTGTGCGTGAGTATGACAAGCGTCGAGAATGTATTTATTTCTATTATTTCTAACTAAATATTCACAAAACAAAAGCTTTGATACATAACACAATAGATTTCTTTACATAATGACGTAAAAATCTCTATAATATCGTAGTATATTTACGTAGATATTGTTCTACAAACGTCAGAATTCAGAAACCCGCCAGAATTTTTGAGACGTCATCACTCGGAACTTTGTTTTTCGTAAATTACAAACTAAATATTGACATAACAAACACTTTCATATAATCTCAATTGATTTTCCTACAAAATGATATACTAAACATTGCCAAAAAAACGATATTATCACCCGTAAACTGAAATACTAAACGTAAAATATTTCAAACCAAATGAAGTTGTCACTTTGGTGTCGTATTTCGTCGGTTTATTTTGAGATATCGTGTATTATTTTTACCAAAACACGTGCCACGAACAATATAATACATATAAAAAACAACATTACTTACGTTTTCTGATAAAATCTCGAGTTTATGTAGTTTTCACTGACAGCTGTAACGCGCGTTCCGGACGCCTCGAAAGACCTTGAAAAGAGACGCGGCAGTAACCCATAGATTAATTAATATAAATAATTCCGAGGGACTAGGCGCAAAGCAGGTTTCGCCATAGTAAAGGGCAAGAATAGAGCTATCGATTCTGACCTTGTTCTTCATACACTTTCTTTATACATATGGGTCTAAATCGCGTTTAAAATTTTTTTTTTTATTTTTTTTTGCTCACGACACGCCGGCGCACGAGCGGCAAATGACCGGTTAACTAAGGATTATTTAAACTAATGAGACCTTTACCTTTACGGAAACAGCTTTATCTTAAACACCTATCATAATGTCCCACCTGTCCCACTATAGCACACTCCAAAAGCATCAAATATCTTGGAATTGAAATTGATGATAATCTCCGATGGAACTCACAAATTGACGTAATTACAAAAAAACTAACCAGGTACATATACTTCTTTAGAAACATTCGTAATATCCTCAACGTAAACGATATTATAAAAGTATACTATGCTTTGTGTCAATCACAAATAGAGTACGGTATAACTGGATGGGGGTCTGCCTTGAGCACTCACACAGAGCGACTCAATATAGCCCAAAAAGGAGTACTAAAGACAATACTGAAAGTTCCGCTTAGAACTCCGACGGAAGAAATATTTAATAACTTTCAAGTCTTCAATGTACAGAAACTTTATTCAAAAAATATTTTATTTAAACTGAAAAAAAAACATATATGAATACTCCACTACCCAACATAAATACTCAACCAGGGCAGTAAGCAATAACATCCTGGTTACTCCCAGTTTGAACACATCTTTTGGACAGAGAAATAATAAATTCCATGCTATGAAATTATACAATGCTCTACCAGATCAAATCAAAAATATAAAGGAAATTAACATATTTAAAACAAAAGTAAAAACATGGCTGAGAGATCAAAGTGATAATAAAATTACAAACATCATGAATCCGATATAAAGTCAATCCATAACCAAATACAAATATTTTAAAAAACTACAGGCCACCTCAGAACAGGAAATCCTAGTGAGGAGGTCTGTGAAAAAAAAAATGGATCTATACTTATACTATACATTATACAAACCTTGCTATTGAAATGAATAATTAATAAATAAATAAATAAATAAATAAATAAATGTTTCATTGAAATAATGAAAGAAAACCTTCTCCTCCTGTAAAATTTTCTTATGGTCTGTTGGACAAATATGAACTGAGGCGATGATATATTAGTCATCAGTCAATTACGTAACATTTTTTATTTCAAACAAGGAATTGTACAATTTGTCCAAAGACATGTCACCATCTCAATGACAATTCTTTTTTCCAATTTTCTTCAGGCTGGTAGGTATCATAATATCGATTATTCCGTTTTGACAGCTCATAGTAGGAACCAGGACTCCAGATACTAATATCTACAGCCTGTATGTCTGACGAATATCTACAGCTCATATGTTGAACTAATATCTACGAACTTCAGAGTGTTGATAAATATCTACAGAGCGTAGGTTGAACTAATATCTACAGAGCGTAGGTTGGACTAATCAGCTAAATGTGTCCAATAGTCCGATATTACGAATTTTTACATACACACTTACATAAATTAAGTTTTTTAAACTGCATACGCAATATTACATTATTCCAATATGCTACACATAATTGCAAATCCAACCTCTGCCAGTGCTGTACATATTCGTCAACACTTTGATTCTCATAGATATTAGTCAACAGTTTGTGCTGTAGATATTCGTCAACACTTTGGTTTTCATAGATATTAGTTCGATTTTTTCAGTTTTTGGAATTCCTGTAGATATTAGTAGATGCCTCCGGAACCAGCATCAAGCGAACTAATTATAACTAACTATAAAAGGTAGTATACAGTCTGTGTCTGTGACTCTCCATGCAGCGCAAGACCTGCTTCATCAAGAGAATCGGAATGCGATCAGAATGTCGGCAATAAGGTAACAACGAGAATACAACTTACATGAGGCAGCATAGAGGGCGGAGCGCAGAACCTTGGCGTTCTCCTCACCCTTGAGGATGTTCAGCACGAGGTGGATGAAGCCAGAGTCGAGGGCGCGGGACTGGCAGAAGGGGTTGTTCTGACTGATTTCGGCTAGCAGCTGACAGGCCTGGCTGCGTACGTCAATGTGCTCGCAGCTGAGGCACACAGGGAATATCTTATAGCCGCCCAGCTTGTAAAAACCTTGACAAAAAAATAAACATGTTTTAAACAACTGTTCGTTCATCTGGAATATAGATAAGTCATACTTATTTTTAATACATAACATTTGTTATACTATAATATTTTAATATGAAAAGTGGGAAGACCCAGACTGGGGTGGGAAGACGAGGTAAGAGGGGATGCAGCACAGCTTCTCCAGGTAACAAATTGGAAGTCAGCTGCTGAGGACAGGAGGAGTTGGAGGCAAAACGCGCCTTGTCTACAATTCTATTGTAACTCCGCATTTAAATTATTGTTCTAGTGTATTATTCCTATGTAACGAAGCCCAAAATAATAAACTACAGGTTATACAAAATAGGGGGATGAGGATGATTTTAAAATGCAACATTTTTACAAGAGTTAAAATTATGTTACAAAATTTAAATATGATGACAATCAAACAACATATAGTATATAATACATTAACAATGATTTATAAACTTAAAAATAATATGCTCCCAAATTATCTGAAGAGTACTATTATGTTTCAAGAAAATGTTCACAATTATCCTACGAGAAGACGCGGAGACTTTAGGCTTCCCAAAACTAAACTTTCATGCACACAAAATAGCGCATTTTATAAAGGGCAAAAACTCTATAACAGTCTGCCAAATGCAGTAAAGGAAGCCTCAAGTCTCAGCAATTTTCGTAGGATGTGTGCATTATATGTAAAAAATATTTTTTGATTACTCACCAATGTTATTCTCAGGTCTTGTTCTTTTATAATGTATTTTTGTATAGTTATCTTTTTTATTTAGTATTCTTTTTTTAAATGTAGTTGTAAATATTCCTGTACCTACTTCGAAAATTGTATTTTTTATATTTTCCTACTAGATGTATGAAAATATTTACATACATCTAAATAAAAAATTCAAAAACAAAAAAAAAAAACAAAATGTTGCAGGAGGCCAAAGCTCGATATGGGCTGTAGCGCCGTCGAAGAAGAAGAAGAGGAATAATATTTTAATGAAATATATAGGAACTAATTTGGCTTTTTTAACTGCACTTTTAATTTAACTCACGCGACAGAACTCAGACGAACAAACCACCTCTACTGAGCGACTGATACATACTACGACAAAAAAACCGTTATGCACGGGACAGGGGAAGTATAAAACTCAGCTATTGGGCGAAAGATGGAAGGTATGTACATTAATGCATAAATGGCGCGAATTTTAAATTCACCGTGAGGGAAATGCTCACAGTGCGAGTGCTGGCGGGTTAACCTCTTATTTGCCGGAGACGCGAAACCACGCGCGGTTTGTGCGCATGCGCGCGGAAAAAATTTCGAAAAAGATATGTTTGTCTGCGATTTTTACTCTTCTATGTACAGAATTTGTATGAAGGACAAGTTCAGAATCGCTTGCGCCAACATTTACCCATGACATAGGAAAAAATTTCATTCACCTGGCAACCCCAGAATACTTTTAAATGATTTTATCTGTGGCATTGAAATATCAAATTTGCCGCGATTCTTTCTGTCAAAGTCCGTTGCGTTTTACTTGACGAAAACATCGTAAAACCTATAATTTACGTAATTAACGCAAGTAATGTTGTTTTGGTACATAGTTTATTGTTCTAGGAATGTGTTTCGATCAATAAAATATACGATAGCTCAAAATTAATCCACAAAACATTCAATTCAAAATGGTGCTTTGTTAGGAAATTTCCGTGTTTTTCCTGGCCTTTGACAGATTAAGGATTATTGAGTGGAGGGTCTTTTAATCGAAAGGAAGGAGCGAACCAAGGTCTTGAAGAAACCCATGCTGTAAGAGGGAGGAAAATAGAGGCTGGCAAATCATTGCATACAAGAACTAGCAGTGAAAACAACCCATTCTCTAGTGACAAATGTTGGGTATGCATCTCCCATTGCTGAAGAAATCAATGAAGTTAGTTCTTCAGAGCATCTCAAATTGAAATGTCGGTAGAACAAGGAAGCATTCTCACCTGTTGTCTATGAAGCTCCATAGCCTACAATCCGTTCATTAGCGGGTCTGATTTATTGTAATTTTTGGATCCACTTCCCAAACTTGCACAAAATTAGGCCTGTTTTCCACAACAGCAAAGTAATGCAGATATTTTTTTACTTGTATTATCTTACCAATGGATATGTCCATAAGTAACCCTAATCGGAGGCCTCTAGTTAATGCCAGAAATGATGTCATGATCTCTGAGCTGAATCGCAGCACATTATTGGGCACATCCGAGTCTCAGATGATGTCCGAGATGACTTTGTGGTCGCTGAGAATGGCGACACAGATGTGTTATCTTACCGATGGACATGTCTAGATTGATTGGAGCGACTCGAAGCACATGCATTACAGTACATCATCAGGCACCTGCAGCACATCATTGAGCATGTTCGAGTCGCAGATGATGTCCGAGATGATGTTGTGATCGCTGAGAATGGCAATGCAGGTGCGTAATCTTACCGATGCACATTTCCAGATTGATGACAATATCCACGAATAACTCAAAGCACATGCAGAGCAGCACATCATCAGGCACCTGCAGCACATCAGTGGGCGCGTCCGAATCGCAGATGATTTCAGAGATCATGTTGTGATCGCTGAGAATGGCGATGCAGGTGTGTTGGACATGTCCAGATTGATGACAAGTCCACGAATAACTCGAAGCACATGCAAAGCAGCACATCATCAGGTGCCTGCAGCACATCGTAGGGCACGTCTAGTCGCAGTTGATGTCCGAGATGATGCTGTGGTCGCTGAGGATGTAATCTTACCGATGGACATGTCCAGATTGATGACAATGTCCATAAGCATAAGGCCTGCACAGCACATCATCGAGCTCGTCCGAGTTTCAGATGATGTCCAAACTGATGTTACGGTCACTGAGAATGGCGATGTAGGTGCGTAATCTTACCGATGGACATGTCCAGATTGATGACAATGTCCATGAGCGACTCAAAGGCCTGCAGCACGTCATCGGGCACGTCTGAGTCGCAGTTGATGTCCGAGATGATGTCGTGATCACTGAGGATGGCGATGCAGGTGTGCATCTCTGCCGTCACGTCCACCGTCAGACTGCTGATGGCGTCCTCCAGGAACTTTCTCCGCTGAAACAAATGATGAAGAACTGCTTTTAGTTAAATTGATTAAAACTATTGAGAATACTTGGTATGAAATGGTCACAAATGTCTTTGAACCACTTTGGTGACGTGTGGCTGTGGTGTCGATTATCCCATAAATGGTTCCCAGGGCAGCTGTACCCATATTTATTAGAAGCTTAGTGGACAAATGAATTGGGCACAAAATAAGAAAAGTTCAAAATTTATTTACTGATTTAATGTTATTTGCAAACAAATTACATTTATTTTAGTTTTACTCAAATGTGTTTTTAATTAAAGATAGCGAAAAATAATTTAAAAATCGTGAACCAACAATTACAATATATTATAATAACAGTAACCCGAAAAGTGACTTCGGAAAAAATTCGGATTAGGGGCGAGAGTCCTAGATAATTTTATTTTTATTTTTTATACTAATTATGGGCCGGAAAATCCGAATCTGAAAGAATTAGGCGTCGGCAAGCAATATTAACTGAATTACACAACTTTAAAATTTTCTATAAACACAAAGGAATACAAGCCATCTTGAATGCATTGACACTCCAAGTCATAGAAAAACAAGAAAGATGTTACACAACATAAAATTAAGTGTTGCCATTAAGCAATAATATCAATAACGTAAAACTTTCCGACACGATACTTCCTCACATGATAATTCATCACATAACACATTAACCTGATTATGATAATTATGACTATCTCAACGGCCGTATTCTTAGACCAAAAGTATGAAAATTCGTAGTCTTAAAAATGCGTAACCTAACCTAACCCTAGGTTTGTGTAACATGGTTTGTGCCCCTTTATACCGCCTGCTCGCGTCAAGGCAAGAAAACATCCCAGTTTTCAAGTAGTTTAGCGGCTACGCTAGGTTTATGTAACATGGTTTGTGATACAAAAGTGAGTAAAATTTATAAAAAATAATTACTTAAATTAGTTATTGATATTATTGCTTAATGGCAACACTTAATTTTATGTGGTGTAACATCTTTCTTGTTTTTCTATGACTTGTAATGTTAATGCATTCAAAATGGCTAGTTTTCCTTTGTGTTTATAGAAAATTTTAAAGTCGTGTAATTCAGTTAATATTGCTTGCCGACACCTAATTCTTTCAGATTCGGATTTTCCGGCCCATAATTAGTATAAAAAAAAAAAAAATTTATCTAGGACTCTCGCCCCTAAGCCGAACTTTAGCCGTGACTTCTTACATGCGCAACAGTGTACTGTGAAATGCACAACTTTACGTCGATGAATGTCGGCAGACAACAGCATGGGCGACAACAACCGTCTACCGAATCAACTCAGAACTCCGTGGCACGGCGCATCCGCTCCCGTAATCCGCGTCACATACTCCACGCCCGTCTAAAATTTGTTTACTGAGACATGTTTCACATCAACTTCAGATCCGAATATGTCCCAATTAAACGGAATGGTGTCCCAGATATCCTTTATTTGGTTTTTGTTTCTTGGTTTTTTGGCCCAAATAACCGGGTGTCCCAATGAACCGGTGTACCAATTAAGCGGAATTGACTAAATTGTAAGGTTTTTCACAGCGAATGTTTTTTGTTCTTTTAAAAAAATAATACCTCTTCATCCATTGGAAGGGAAGGACCCGGGGCATCCTCGTTTCTGGTGACTTCTGTGGCGAACCTCAGTAAACCCTGCAACAAGCAATACTTATTCAAATAAAACATGTTTATTTTGTAAAATAATGTCCAAGAACTGTAACAGCTGTTTTCTTATGGTAGAGTTATAGAATGCCGAATATTTTTTTGTCTAACTAACCATCACACCGTTTCTCCGCAGGGGTAGGCAGAGAGGACGGACCGCCAAACACACACTCCTTGCCTCGTTCACATTCATACATCGTCTCATACATGCTCTTCTATTATTCCGACTCTTCACATGGCCCGACTCAAGTATCTGATTCATTTGGTCGTGCCATGTCTTCCCCGGACGTCCCCGACTTCTTCTACCATTCACATTTGCTTCACATATTCTCCTTACAATCCTTCCCTTGTTCATTCGCTCTACATGCCCAAACTATCTGAGCATCCCTTTCTTAATCTTACTCATTACTCTTACATCAGCCTTGCATTCTTCGCAGATCTCCACATTTCTCACACGATCGTACATGGTTTTACCACACTTACGCCTCAGGGATCTCATTTCTACAGCATTCAGTCAACTTTCATCCTTCCTCTGCCAGTTCCATACCTCACTGCCGTACATCAGAGTAGGTACCAGCACTCCATTATGGAAGGCTAACTTAGCTTTTTGGACAGTTTTGTTAGCGCCAACGGCGTTCAGTTCTCCATTAATAGAGTTGCCTGCATTTACCCTTCTTTCAATATCTCTATCAGCCTTCCCACCTCTCGTAAACATACTTCCCAAGTACACAAACTCATCCACGATATATTGATATATTGGTGCACAATAGCACCCCTATTTGTGTAGCTCTATGTTCCTGATTTTGTTTGTTTCCAAACACGAACAACCATATTGTCATAAGCTTCCATGAGAAGGTGTAGTACCTACAAGCCAAACTTTAAGACCGACCTGAACATGGTATGACACATTCTCACGCATTTACTGATTTTACAATGAACGTAAACGAAAGAGAAAGATGTGTAAAAACATTATGTGCGACAGAGAAAGACGTGGGCGGCGGGACATGCCACTTTTCTGTCCTGGTAAATTTTTGAGATCGCTGGCAATGGTTAATACGCACTTTTTTTTGAAAAAATCTTTTGATTCACCTTAATTACATTAAAAGACAACTATTTGCATTGGGGGAAGTGGAAAATATTTCATTCTAAATTTCGATTATGTAAAATTAAAATTAGCTTTCATTCTGTGAAACGAGACCGTCCATTTTCATACATTATTTTCAAATGTCATTTTGTTATGTTGGTATTCTTGTTACTGTACGAAAAGATGCTAGAGCAAAGCGTAGCAGACTTCATGGGAATTCTAGATTTGTGTAACATGGTTTGTGATACAAAAGAAAGTGCCCCTTTATAACGCCTACTCGCGTCAAGGCAAGAAAAACATCCCAGTTTTCAAGTAGTTTAGCGGCTACGCTAGGTTTGTGTAACATGGTTTGTGATTCAAAAGAAAGTGCCCCGTACCTTCAAAATCTTCTAGCCGTTCGTTATACATTCAAGTGTATCAGGAATACCTATACACTTGAATGTATAACTAATGCTAATAGCTAATGGTGTACAATCTCACAAGACGAAAGCTAATTTTAATCGAAATTTAGAATGAAATATTTTCCACTTCCCCCAATGCAAATATTTGCCTTTTAATGTAATTAAGGTGATTCAAAGGTTTTTTTTTTTAAGTGCATATTAACCGTTGCCAGCGATATCCAAAAATTAATATAATACTTATTAAATTAATTTTATACAAAACCGGGACCAGCTCATTTTACACTAAAAAAAATAATTTTTTACGCCAGTAGATAGGTTATAATTAGATGTAATTAATTCCGTGAGCGGAAATTGAAAAAAATGTACACTATCGTTAATTTCTTAAATTTAAAAATACGAAAATGTCATTTTTCAAAGTGCAAAAGCGGTAATATGCACTTTTTCACGAAAAAACACTTTGCAGAAGTTGAATAATTGTTAGAATTACGTATTTCGGAAACTTTTTGTATTGGGGGAGGCGGAAAATGATGCATTTTAAATTTCGTAAAATCAAAATTCACTTCGCGTCTTCGAAACTGACATGGCGCGGCCGATCTGTCACACAAGCCCGCTAGACAAACCCTGCGTAGCCAGACAAACTATTTAAAAACGTAGGCTGTTTTTTAAAGTTAAGATAATATTCACAAGCCCGCTATACAAACCCTGCGTAGCCAGACAAACCATTTAAAAACGTAGGCTGTTTTTTAAAGTAAAGATAACAACATGGAGGTCATTGAAAAATGACGTTTTCGTATTTTTAAATTTAAGAAATTGACGATAATATACATTATTTTCAATTTCCGCTCACGAAATTAATTACATCTAATTATTACCTATCTACTGGGGTATATATTTATTTATTTTTGTCCAAAATGAGCTGGTCCCGGCTTTGTATAAATTTACCATTTCGCAAGTTAAAAACAATAGAGAGAAATGGCTTAATAGCAGCTAACTACGTAAAAGGGGATGAGAGATGAACTTACAGAGATCAAAATAAATAACATTTTGAGGTTAGGTCACCTGTAGGTTAGTGGGTTGCCTTGGTTGTTCAGCGACCGGCTGCGGATTTTCCTGATCTGCAGGTAAAGAAATGGCCTGCAGGCTCATTCTACTCTCCTCTTGATCGGGCATGGCGACTTGTTATTGATTACCGTTCTCGGAAAATGGCGATACAGTTCACAGAGAGAAGAACAACAAACCGACTTTGCCGCACAAGGCTGCTACCAATTAATGGTAAATCTAAATTATTACGCTTATAAAAACACAATTAACAAACACTAACAATCAAAAAGATTGTTAAACCATTAACTTGAATTTATTATATGTTTAAAAACGACACGTGTTCTTCTAAAACACAACAATCACAAATGCGGCGTATTTTTATGGCATTTTTCGGCCTTGTCAGGAAAACGTCAAAAATATTAAATAACCTTGAGTCAGAGAAACCTAGAAATTACTAGAACAACTCAATAAGTAGGAATCTGCTTTATCATAATCTGCTTTATCATCTGCTTTGACATCACTATAATGTAGGTCTGTAGGTGTCACACACAGCTATAAAAGATAAAAGATCATCGCACGCACAATATCTTTCGCCTCGCCATCAATTCCATCATAAATGTACCAAACCACTCACAATCCCATTCTGACCTGCCACCACCTGCCACCCCTAAGCAGGTGATGCGCTCGAAGCTCTAAATCATAAATATACTAACCCCTAGATCGATCACTTAAGGCTTTTTCCTCCTAGCGGTTTTCATCACCAACTTAACCAGACCCCCCCCCCCCCCCCCTCGCCCTTGCGGCACCTGCCAGCAGTAATAGACTAAAGATAGAGGAAACTTATTTGTCTACCATAGACAATATAATCGCTCTCGACCTACTTCATTAGCCCAATAAATTATTTAAGAACAAAATTATTGGAATCAGGAAAATGTTACATTAGACAAATGAAACACTCTGAGAACATCTTTAAATATGTTTATTTTCAGTAAAGACAATTGATAATAAATAACACATAAGACAATTGATAATAAAACATAACACAAAAACTAAGGTATCCTAACCGACCTAACCTCAAATTAATTTACGGACGAATGCTGAATGTTGATGTCCTGGTACTGGTTCTGATCCTGGTCATCTTGTAGATACTCCACTGACCAGCTCTCTTCACTTTCACCGTCAGACTCCCATTTGACATCGGAAATGTCTCCTTGCAGTGCAATAGTTATTTCTTCATGTGACAAACCTCTAACAGCCATCTATAAAAATGATAACAATAAGTTATATATAGTCTACCGGAAAACATTAAAATAAATTAATACATCTTGAAAGAATCAAATTAAAATACGTAAAACAATACAAAAGGCCAAAACAAGAAGCCAATGCGCCACCACAGGAACATGAACGCTTTTAGCGAAAACAAAATGAAAAACCAATGTTTTTTAATGGAAATCATATTTATCGATCAGATAAAACATCTATATACAGTATAATTATTATTTTCAACAGAAAAATGCTATATCTTACCTTGTTATGCAGAAAACCAAGACCGTTAAATGCTGTCAAAAACGCCATTCGAAATAGAAATATTTTGTGTTGCCAGTACGCGATTTGTTATTTACCTTATAAAACATATCTTTCACAAGCGATACGCAAAATACGGGGCTGTTTGTTTCATAAAATCAAGAGATTTTAATTTTCATCCATCAAATGACCTGACGACCTCCGTAGTCCAGTGGGTAAGACTCTTGACTCACGATCCGGAGATTGGGGTTCGAACCCGGCATGCGCAAGTAAATTTTATTTGATTAATTTGTGTTATTTCACAATTAATTCATTTAAAATAATATATAGTATATTTGCGGCATGTTCCAGTGTGGAAGATACTATCAGTATCGCCCTGGTGTAAGACCACCATTCAGAATAGAAACGTTGCTTGAAAATGGCTTTAGCCGTGTTTGGTGACCAGATCTGAATAGCCAGGTACTTCCCAACCCTCCTCTTCCCCACCTCCTTCCCCTCCTCACTACCTTCAGCCTCACAACATACCTAATTTGGGGAATGCCATAGTCTCACTGGCTTCAGACGGGAGCAGTTGAGATTCTTGTGCGGTATTCACTGTAAAAAAATCCTTTTCTTCAAGATCTTGTGATATATTTAGAAAATCAAAACCAAAACAAATTGAAGCTGTATGCATCAGATGTTCTCGGAAATTAAAAAAAAAAAAATCTACAACTTCAAGAGTCCACCAATTTTTCCAATAGAGAACTCCAGTACATTTTTTTTATTCTTTTTAATAAATAATGACCTTCTAACTTAAATAACTGCACCTTTATTTTTATTTTTAAAGTTAGTTATAATAGTTAAAATAATTGTTAAAGTTTTAATTTTTCAAGACCCCTCCGAAAACCACCGATGTATGGTGAATCGTGTGTCGTCATCACTCCTGAAAAATTAGTATAGGATTGGGCAATCAGCTGATCTACTGCCGCCATTTTGAATTCCGTTCTTCGAAGTATTCTCTCTAGAAATAGCATTACTATTTTTTTTGTACAGTAGTTTTTTTAACATTTTCAATAATAGAGATAATCTAATAAGAGATGCCTTATAAACACAACAACTAAATATCTATAAACAGTATAAAATAACGAATAACATGAAATGTTGTTAGTACTGATGGCTTATGTCATACCTACATAATCAAAGTTTCAATACAATGATTGGTGACGCGTGACGTCAGCACTAACCATTTCAGTAATACCAACTTTACAGTGTGTTTTGACGAGAGGTTTAAAAATGCACTTTTTAATAATTTTTTAAGAACTCTACGTTTAATATTATGAAATAAAACTTATATATTCAGAATCAGCGTTCATTGGTCTATATGAACATATTTTTTTAAAGCCATAATATTTTTCACTGGAGTTCCTTATTGTGAAGGCACAAGTCGTTGCAGCAAGTTTTTGTACAATAAAAATAAATCCTCAAATAAGAAGTGTGCGAGTGCTCCGTGTATACGATGTAATAAAAATTTAAAAAAATATATGGAATCATAAAACCCCCAAAAATACCACAAAAAATACCCCAAAACACCTATTAAACCAGTAAAAAAATCCCATCTCACTTATTTTACCCCTAAGTTGGCAACCCTGAGCGAGAGATGGTGAAAATCAAAAATTACAAACTATCTTTACAGCTCCATCTATGAAACTTTATCTATGTGTGACAGCACTTTTACGTCACGGACCACGGTTGAAAAATTTGAACGAAGTGATACGCCCCTGCTCTAAATTTTGCCGTAGGCCGGCCGCACACTTCCGATTTTGCTTTCTGGTTGTCTGATCAGACTATCGGATCGGATGAACCCCGCATACATCCGATTCACGCTTCCGATTTTTTTGGTCTCAGTCGTTTATGATCTCTCTAGCACGGCGGTTCCCAACCGGTGGCGGTGGTCCGTGGACCACATGTGATCCGCGAGATCTAAAATGTGGTCCACGAAACATTTATTCATTTAAGTAAGTACTACAAAACCGAATCGAAACGTTTCCAAAAGCTGATTCGTAACCCTTTTGGTATTAATGATGGAGAAGTAGCTGAAGGAGTCCAAGAAGGGCACATTGAATTGCAAAATGATAGTAATTGCAAGGACGCGTTTAATTACGCTATTAACATTTTATCATTATTGTACCTTGTGGTCCCCGTGAGAACAAATATTAATCGTTATAGTGGTCCTGGTCAAAAAAGGTCGGGAACCAATGCTCTAGCAAAATATTACAATCTGCACAAAATATAATCTAAGGCGCAATTTATTTATTTACCGGCTTCCTCCCAGCTCTCAGGCCAAGTCCTTTATTTCCTTAGCATGGTACTCCCTTAACCTTACATTACACAGATTGATACTTAGATATTTATTGTTATAAGGTTTAATTTGTGGAATACATAGATATTTATTTTATGATTTTAATTTGCATATCATCATCATTACACAGTATAAAATGAAGTCGCTCAAAATGTATGTGCGCGTTAATCATTTAAACTACGCAACGGATTTTCATAGGTTTTCACCAATAGATAGAATGATTTAAGACAAATGTTCATATGTATAATACATGTAAATTATATTAGAAAAAAGCCGAGAAATTCAAAGAAAACATATTTTTGTGCGATTTAAAACGGCTGCCGGGCCGTGCTATAGTCACTTTTGAAATTCGTTGTACGGAAGAAATTGGAAAATAGATGTCCTAGAGTAAGTAGGTATTTGATTTTCCCTTTTCAAATATCCAGTGTTGCATTGCAAGCATTGTATAATTAGTGGCGAGTTAATTAGTTTATATGTATAATACATGCTTATTATATCATCATTATCATCATTATCATTATCATTAAATAGTATAAAATGAAGTCGCTCAAAATGTATGTGCGCGTTAATCTTTTAAACTATGCTACGGATTTTCATAGGTTTTCACCAATAGATAGAGTGATTGAAGAGGAATGTTTATATGTATAAAGCATGTAAATTATATTTGAGAAAAGCCGAGAAATTCAAAGAAAACATATTTTTGTGCGATTTAAAACGGTTGGCGGGCCGTACTATAGTCACTTTTGAAATTCGTTGTACGGAAGAAATTGGAAAATAGATGTCTTAGAGTAAGTAGGTATTTGATTTTCCCTTTTCAAATATCCAGTGTTGCATTGCAAGCATTGTATAATTAGTGGCGAGTTAATTAGTTTATATGTATAATACATGCTTGTTATAGTAGAGAAAAGCCGAGAAATTCAAATATTCAATTCAGGCAGCGGGCAGCTGGTGGTGTGGATTTTATAAAGGTTGGGTAATGGCGTTGTGTTTCGTTAGCCACAGCAACGTGTGGCCGGGTCTGCTAGTTCAATAATAATTCAATTTGGAAGGCGGGAATGGGTAAAGCTTCCCGGGAACAATCCGGATTCATGGGGTGTGGTCTGTCTAGGTCTTGGCGGCGGATGACCTGGACACACTGAACCCAACTTTCCTACCCATACCTATTACCCTTTTCCTTGCCAGAACCTCCTCTCCTTTGTTTCCTTAAAAAGACTCTTCATACAGCATCTCCAAATATTGAACAAATATCTCCAAATATATAATAGTCGACGATAATATTGTTAAATTCTAAAACTTGAAAATACGAGATTAACGGCCGGCGTAGTCCAGCGGTAAGGCTCTTGACTAGCACTCCGAAGGTCGCGGGATCGAATCCCGGCGTGGCAAATAAATTTTATTTGATTAATTTGTGTTATTTCACAATTAATTCATTTAAAATAATATATAGTATATTTGCGGCACGTTCCAGGGTGGAAGATACACTCAGTATCGCCCTGGTGTAAGACCACCATTCAGAATCGAAACGTTGGTTAATATGGCGTTAGCCGTGTTTGGTGACCAGATCTGAATAGCCAGGTACTTCCCCACCTCCCTCTTCCCTATCTCCTTCCCTTCCCCATTCCCCATACCTTCAGCTTCACAACATACCCCAATTGGGGATGCCATAGTCCCACTGGCTCCAGACGGGAACAGTTGGGACCCTTGTGCGGTATTCATGTAAAAAAAAAAAACAATTATGACATTGTGACAGATGGTGGTGTAGGGGCGTGTAAATAGCCCCAGACACGAGGGAATACTACCCTATGTAATTAATGAAAGATGAACTCTTCCCTATGTGACACAAAACAGATTATACGGCAATTCCAAAATCCTCAGTGAAAACAAAACAAAAACTCACTCTGTGAATGCAGCTCTCCACACAATGTCCAGCACAAACGACACTAGTTTCCTTCAAATATTGATTTCGCCAAGGCGGCAGTGCACAATCTCAACAGGTGTTTATCACAGGAAGGTAGTTCACACGATGAATATTAATTTGCAAAATTAATAGTACGTGCCAAAATCTCACAACAATAATTTAATTAAGGGTTAATTATTTGATTATGACTGACATCTATTGGCTTTAACCAACAAAACCATATATGTACTGGATTCTATGAAGTTCTCCATCATTGATAAATTTTCCAACGAAAATTCATTTTTAGGTATAAGTGTATGTAGCAAGGATAGGAAACCGGTTAACATTTATGCCATCTATCGGAAACCCAACCCTAATATACATGATTTTCTGACACATTTGGAAAAAATACTAGACAAAAGCAGACAAGATACATTAATACTCGGAGATTTTAATATTGACACTACCATAAACACATCCTCTTCTTTAAATTACCTCAACACCTTAGAAACATACAATTTCTCAATACAAAACAAATCATTTCCCACTAGAGTCACCAACACAAGCAGCACCCTCATAGATCACATCATATCAAATAGACTAAACATTCCAATTACCATATCGAACATAGATGACTCACTTAGTGACCATAACATTCTTATTATTGATTTCAAGAATAACCTAAAAAAATGGTCTAATAATAGGAACAAGCCACGCCTTACAAAACCTATCATCAACAATATGGCAGTAAAATCTTATCTTGCAGATAACAAATTTACCATCAACTCAACCAAACAAGAAGACAGTTATAAAGATTTTAACGATTATGTCAAAAATGCAATAGAAGCAGGTAAAACGACACCAAAAGTGAAAATAGCTAATCGACAACATTTAAATACACCGTGGTTCGATTCTAAACTGAATTCGCTGATCAAAGAAAGAAACCAGCTTCACAAGCAGTGGAAACAAGACCCAGGAAATATGTCTCTTGTAGTCCATAAAAATAAACTGAGAAACTTAATAACTAATTATAGGAGAAGTTTGAAAAACAAATATTATGCCAATAGCCTTCAACAAAACCTGAATAACCCTAGAAAAACTTGGAAAACCATTAACTCAATTTTATCAAACCGTGCACATAAACCCTCCAACACCATTGAATCTCTCATCGTAAATAATTGTGAGCTTAGGGGACCCAGTGAAATAGCTTCAGCATTTAATGAATTTTTCTTATCAGTTGGAGAAAAGTTGGCAGCTGCCATTCCATCATTCCCGGATGACTGTAATACTATATATGTAGAACCAAAGGCAAGTCAATCCTTATATATGGCTAGGACAAATAAGGCTGAGGTATTAAGGATCATCTCGAAACTTAGGTCGAATGCAGCGGCAGGTATCGATGGAGTAACTCCGTACATCCTGAAAACCTGTAAAGAAGAACTAGCTGAGCACCTAGCGCAACTTATCAATTTCTCTATAGGCTCGGGAGTATTCCCAAATCAATTAAAGCTAGCAAAAATTATACCAATTTATAAAGAAGGCTGCAAAAAATGTATTTCTAACTATCGCCCAATATCGGTTTTATCAGTATTTTCAAAGGTGTTCGAGACTATTATCAAGGATAGACTTCTAAAATACATCTCTAACAACAATATCCTAACACCACAGCAATATGGCTTTCGAAAAAACTCCAGTACCCAATGTGCCACCTTCGATTTCATCTCGAACATTCAACAGTACATAGACCAGGGCGAATATGTAGCAGCTATTTTTATAGATCTAAAAAAAGCCTTTGATACAGTAGATCATGAAATACTCCTACAAAAAATGGAACATTTGGGTATAGTCGGAAAATCTTTAAAGCTCCTCCGAAGTTACCTATCTGATAGATGTTGCCTTGTCGACATCGAAGGGAACCTAAGCGGCTTTGGAAAAATCACATGTGGAGTGCCACAGGGCTCGATTCTAGGACCCCTACTTTTCTTACTATACATCAATGATATAACTAAATGCGGCATTTTGGGAAAACTTCAACTTTACGCTGATGATACTGTAATTTATTATCGTTGTAAAAATCTGAGGGAACTTGAATCTCTAATGAATAAAGATCTCGCAAAGCTAGCTAAATGGTTGCGGATAAATAAATTAAGCCTCAATGTCAAAAAAACTCACTACCTCACTTTCGGGAAAAAAGATTACATGACAATGAATATTACTCTTGGAAATGAAAAGCTCCAAAATGTACAAGTAACGAAATATTTAGGGTTATTCATAGATTCTAACCTATCGTGGAACTTCCATGTTGAATATGTTAAATCCAAAATTTCCCCGATAACTGGTGTACTCTATCGACTTCAAGATGTGCTCCCCACAGCTTTACTGCGTGCCACATATTATGCTCTGATCCACTCTCACCTAAGTTATCTGGTTAGTATCTGGGGCACCATTACTAAGAAACAAATATCTGAAATACAAGTAATCCAAAATAGAGCCATAAGAAATATATACCATCTACCATGGGATACGCATGTCAAAGACATATACTCACTGACACAAATTCTTCCCTTTACCATTCTGCCAAAATATAGCATCACCACTGCCATCCTACAAATAATTCAACACTCGTCACACACCAACACTAAACCAGCCTTTAATTCCGATATACACCAGCACAAAACACGATCACAAAATCAAATACACCTATCGTCATCTACACACACAACTAAATTTGGAATTAACTCCTTACAATACATCGCACATACGCAATACAACGCATTACCTAATGTCCTAAAACTACCAGAATCAAACAAAAAAATATTGGCAAAGGCTCTAAAAGGATATTTTCTCAGCAACTTTATTAACCAGTGACGAAGTTATCTGTCTTCCTTTGTAACTCTTATATATATTCTTCAATTACCTGTATCAAGTGTGTCTAGTCCATTTAAAAATCAATGTATTGTTCATTGATTTCCGTGTTCTTATGTAAAAATAATTTTCCTTTAGATGTATAATGTTGTCCTTCCCGAAATGAGTTTTATTAAACTCCTTGGGAGTAATGTATTATAAATTTTATGTAATAATTTTGTAATATATTATCTCTAATAAATAAAAAAAAAAATAAAAAAAAAAAAAACACTCAAATAAATTGCATGCCCCACAGAGGTCAGAAAATGCCTGAATTCACTGAATTTCAATGTCACATAGGGAAATTCAATATAATACAACCACCATAGATGGCGCCCCCATGGTCCCATAGCATAAACCAATAATTTAAATGAGACTAATGCCCAAATGTATTTAAATATATTTTATGGCGCGTATCCAGGTGGCAATGGCTGAATTGGTAAAAGCGCACGACCCGGTTAGACCAATTGCGACCTTTATCTTTTTCTAATTTTCTGTGTCTTTTTCTCTTTCATATTTTCGTTAAAATTTTATTTTGTTATCTTCTTCTTCAATGATATATTACATTTAAGGCAATAACCTTCAAAAGCATAAAAAGGAAGGTTTTTCAATTATTTCTGGCTTTCACCCTTCAAGGGTGTTCTAGGCCATCATTTAAAATTACAGAGAAAGGAAAGGTGAATTTGTATATTCATTTTATTTAAATGTGCAATTTTCAGAATTATATGGAAGATTGGAGTAGAGTTCAGACTTAGAAGAGATGAGACGTTTCTACTAAGTAACTAACTAAAGAAATTTCAGAACTCAAGAAATTAAAGAACGTCGCCGAAATTGTGTATTTTGTCATAACTAAAGACCGGATTATATGCAAATGCATATTTGCACATGCAATTGCATATTTAGAGTCTTTTCAGCGGTAGTTGCATATTTTAGCAAAAACATTGAGATCTTGCATATTTACGCTCGATCTCGTTCATCGTTCAGATGCCTCACATAGTGACACTATAAAAGTCAGATAGCTAAGCGGGCGGCTAGCGAACTGATCGCTCCGGCCGCCTCTTCGCCAAATTCTTGAAACTCATGGATTGGCGTTGAATGAAAAGACAAACATTCCCGGGTTACGAATAACCCAACAATGTTTGAAAATCTCCTACTACCACCACAGAAAGCCGAAAATGTTGCTTGTGTTGTGATGGAGGACTTAGCCAGCCGAGGAATTGAACACGCTACGCTCGGATGGGATCCAAGCGCTATGCCCTCTCAACCACCGACCAGTCAACCCAGGGTTTAAACCCGTGTGCCAAATTGATAGCTTCATCAACGGGGCAAGTGAAATTTTGCCCTGCACAATAAGTTCAAAAATCGCACCTAAATTTAAATTTGTCCAGTCACATCAGTAGACGTAGAACGCTCCTTTTCCGCTTAAGGCATGACCAAACCGGCGCGTTCAGTTTGCGTCCGCGGTGGCGTGCACGGTGGCGTCCTATGTGCGTGCAGAAACCGTTCACACCAAACTAGCGATGCGTGCACTATGACGACACTCTTTTGACACCAACTGAACGGCCAAATGCCTTTACGGCATTGCAAAATATAAATCATAGAAGTAGTAATTATGCTTTCAATATTCGTGAACAGTATGTAAGATATTTCAACCTATAAGCCTTTGTATATAAACTCATATAGGTATTGAATATTGTGTTACTTTATGTAGGAAACGAATAAATGTAGTTTTATCATTAAAGTTTATTTTAATCGCGTACCTAACCTATCAAATAAACATAGGAACTAATTCCGAGTCTCCATCCTATTTCGTCCCAAACCAGGTCCTTTTTTCTATTATTCTTATAATCAAAATGAGACGTATCATACAGCAATGGGTATTTGTGAACCTCATTTAAAATTTGTTCCGTTTCCCCCATACTTTATATTTAACAACACAGTTTTTACAAATAGATAATAGCTGCGTGCAGCGTCCGAACGCAACATGCGCGATCTGATCGCCACCGCCGCGTGCAGACGCTGCACAGGACGCCGCGATCTGGCCGCGGCCGCCGCGGTTTGAACACGTCGCTACAAATTCGTACACAACAACTGATCGCCACCGCGCACGCCACCGCGGACGCAAACTGAACGCGCCGGTTTGGTCATGCCTTTACAAAAATATATTACGCGATCGTAGACACAAAATGTCTACAGAACATTTAGAACAGTAGGTACTTAGTCATATACATTTTTAAAGGTAAATGTAAATTTAATTGTTAAATACATTTTGTAATTGATATTTTCGAAAATACGATTGTTATTACTTACTAAAATAAAAAAGTATAAAAAAATACGACTTCCTGTATTATTTTATATTGCATATTTTGACCCTTTTTATGGATTTTCGTGCATATTTTAGCTATTTTTATTGCATATTTGCATGCATATTTTGGGCTGTTTTTGTTGCATATAATCCGGTCTTTAGACTCATAACATTCGAACTTCTCTCCCCTAACCTCCCCTTTAGAAATTTTTAACGAAATCGGTTTCAAAGCTCTAACATTTCAAAATTACCGTTTGTATGGTATATAAGTTTCGATGCATTTTGTTGTTCATGGGCACAGCTCAAATTTTAGAATTTTATCTACCCTGATATATGGCAGTGAGGCATGGAACTGGCAGAGGAAGGATGAAAATAAACTGAATGCTGTTGAAATGAGATCCTTGAGGCGTATGTGTGGTAAAACAATGTATGATCGTGTGAGAAATGTGGATATCCGCAAAGAATGTAAGGCTGATGTAAGCATAATGAGTAAGATTAAGAAAGGAACCCTCAGATGGTTTGGGCATGTAGAGCGAATGAACGAAGAAAGTAGTGTAAGAAGAATATACGACGCAAATATGAATGGTAGAAGTAGTCGGGGATGCCCGAGGAAGACATGGCACGATCAAGTGAATCAGATACTTGAGTCGGGCCATGTCAAAAGTCAGAATAATAGAAGAGAATGTATTAGACGATGATTGAATGTGAGTGAGGCAAAGTGTGTGTGCCGAGATGTGTGTGTGTTGAAGTATGACAAATTTTCGTATTGAGAAATTTTTGATCCTGGAAAATTTTATTTTTCTGGGACACTTGGTCAGAAAATAGATCGGTAAATGTTTTTTAAAAAATTTACTTTTTTGATATAAGGTATCTATGTCAAATTTTCCATGTTGGGAAATTTTATTTTTTCTGAAAAAAAAATCTTCCCGGAAAATTGTAAAATCGGAAAATTTTCATATCTTTTAGATTTTGTTTATCATATCTCTTAGATTTTTTTCGAAAAATTTCTTGCGTGAAAATTGGAAATTTTTTTTTAGGAAAATTGGCCGGGAAATGGGTCGGGAAATTGTATGAAATATTTTGAAACTGAGAATTAAAATAAGTTTTGAAAATTTTCTTTCCGACTATCTTATCGGGGATATTGTTTGAAAAGTTCAACGGTTTTCTTGAAAATAATAGCGGGGGACACTTTCGTTTACAACAAACCTAAACTTTACAATAATTGGGAAATTCTTTTTTTTTTTATTATGTGCATAAAAAGGTTTACATATATTTTTTTGGCCTTGCCTGTCTCACTAGGAAATCCTGTGTCGAGACAGGCTAGTTTACAAATCTATATAAATAAAAATGAATCGCTGAAATGTATGTACGCGCATAACTTCCGAACGACTGCACCAAATTGGATAATTTTTTTTTTGTGTTCGTTATTGCCAGGACAAGGTTTGTATGAAACTAATGGTGAGCTCTGGCATTATGAAATTTGTATAAAAAATTTGCAATAGGTGGCACGCGAGCTGTTCGAAAACTGAATGAACCGGGACTGAATGTATGTATATAATATAATGGACTAGGGGAGGGGGTTCGCAGGAGGGGGGGAGGAGGGGAACCAGGGGGGAAGGGAACCAGGGGGGAGGGGAACTCGGGAGGGGGTTCGCGGGACGGGGAAAGGGGGGGAGTGTAGTTGGAAGAGGGAAGGTGAAGGAGGCGGAGTGGAAACGAATGGGAAAGGACACGCAGGGAGAAACAATTTCTTTATTAAATGGCATAGCAACGCATGCCGGGTACCAGCTAGTATTTTATAAATATTAAATAAAGTATATTTTTCAATAAAGCAAAAATATTTGACAAAAATTTTCAGGTTGGTAGGTAGTGGAAACAATAATAAGATAGAGGATTATATTTGGGTGAGGTGACTAATTATTGCACGAACTTTTTCGATGATCCATTGTTTGGTCAGGATTTTGTATTTGTTAATATTATTCGATTGTCTTGTTTTGTCAGGTAGGTTATTGTATATTTTAGACGCAATGTATTTGAAATTTCTTTGACCAAATATTGTGTTACAAGAGGAAGGTTGTTGTCTCCCATCTTCACCCCATACCCTTTTCCCACTCTTTAAAGCAGAACTTTAAGGCTACGATGAAATTTTTACAATAGTGACATTCAAAATAAGAGAAAATTTACTGTCTACATCTGATTTCGAAAAGCTCTGCGTAAAACCCGGGCAACGCCGAGTACCTAAGGCCAGTGGTCCCCAAACCCCGACCAAATGGTCCTAGGCCGCGCAAGGGCCTGCTTAAAAATCAAAGTTACTTATTAATTAATTCGCATATAGAGCAAAACATAATTGAATAAAAAAACGTTCCCGTAAGGCTCTGCAACCGGGCTCGAAAAGAAGAAGATGGAGAGATACGAAATTACGAATGCTAGAGGAGAGCGCTAACATTTACAGCGAAAAAATCGATGCGAAAATTGCGAAAATATTTAATAAAACACAACTCGTTTAAAATACAGCAAAAATCTCGCGGGCATTGTCTTAAACAGCATTTAAAGAAACACTGATTTTTTTCATACGTATAACGTATGAAAAAAATCTGAATTATGTAAAATAACTGAAACAAACATTTTTATAATAATTTTTGGAGCATAATTTGCGATTTTTTTTCTATCGGGGGAATTTTATATAATTTGTGTTTCGGCGCCGGCAAGTCTAGATATTATCTTTAAGAACAACATATATTTTTAAGAGCTTTAAAACTTACCGTATTTAAGGGAGATATGTAAGAAATCGGAAGAAATTCGGGTTGCGGGCTCTTAACGAGCGACTTTTCAAAGAGCGACAAGCAAGGAGAAGTCCCATTTTCACGTCTCTGGTTAGAACTCATTCCGCTAATACATTAGTATCGCAAGTGCTCATAATTTTCCAAATTTTTTGTTTTTTTAAATTTGTAATTTTTTTTCGTTATTTGTAAAATTTCGGAACATGAAAAAGGTTTTTTTCAACTGTAAGACGGCTTGTGAACTTTTAAATGTTCCTTTCGAGAACATGAATAGTTGCAGTTTCTTATATTCCCTTGTAAAATAAAACTACTTCCCGCACACAGATTCAATCTTAAATTAAAACCAGTTTCGAGAAAAGCTTTAAATTCGAGGTGCACACCTGAGAAAAATCATCCGTTTGATCTGTGTGTAACTATGCTTTAAACTTGTGGAGTCTTGTGAGTCGTGAACACCCCCCCCCCCCGAGCCACGGTTAAATTATCAAACGTTGACCGATCCGCAGCGATTAAAAGGTTGGGGACCACTGCCTTAGGCTATAAATAGTAAATCACGCAGAAATTTCTCCGGCCGGGTTCGAAACCCGCGGATTTTCAGGAAACGAATAGGTTTAAAGAGAATAAATAATGTTGTTACAGCCGAAAAGTGTACCCAGCCGGAAGTGGCGAATTTCCCGAAGAAATGAGGAAATGTGAAATCTACGCGAAAATAATGAAATGATAATAAGTAAAGTAATCTGATATATCTCCTTTGTTTGGAGTATTTTGTTGTATCTCTCTTTTAATGAACAACCGTTGTTCTTCTGCAGGTTCTATTTCAAGGTTTGCTCAAACGTGACGTCAAAAACGTTGTGATTTCAACTGAACCAGAATTGCCATGTCAAAAGTTAAAAAAACATGTTTCAGGGGAAAATACAATGATTTACCATGCTGTAGGGGATTAAAATAAACTTGTTTTTCGCAAGCTTTTTATTGTGAATTTAAATGAGAAAAAACCGTTATTATTCCACTAACCGCCGCACTTTCAGGTACGAGAAACAACTATTTACATGCAAAAAATAGGTTATTAGGTCCTTAGTTTAGGTAATGTGTGTATTTAGTTGAAACAAAACTCACGAAAATGTCAATGCATTAAAAAAATTTAAATGACGGCAAGGGAATCGTTTATATAGGAAATTATGAATTTTCATTGAATAATTTTAGTAATCCTGCTTAGCATTTTTCATAAGTTATAACACCTGCACTGCGAATGGATACTATTTTTTTAACACCTAACATAGATACATTATTTTGCAATGCATACAGGATTTGATTCCCGACATATTTGGAGTAAAAATGTAAAGTTTTGGTCTCAGGTGACTTTTTCTATGTTTATTTATTTATTTTTTCTTCAAAACCAAGCAAATATTTTTTTCTTACGCATGTTCTCACTGGTCACTCAGCCAAGTATATACCCAACCCCTCACCTAGACCCAAACTGTCCAATACGTACTGATTTTTTAAATGACTTCAAAAAGGAGGAGGTTCTCAATTCGACTGTATTTTTTTTATGTTTGTTACCTCAGAACTTTCGACTGGGTGAACCGATATTGATGATTCTTTTATTTATTTGAAAGCTGGTGCTTCCCGTGTGGTCCCATTTTAATTTGGTCCAATTCTGAGAATGGTATCCATGAGAAAACCATAGAAGTCTTAAATTTGCATTAAGTATGTGCGCGACAACTGCACGAATAACTCAATATCATGCCAACCGATTTCGATGATTCTTTTTTTATTGGAAAGGATGTACCTCAAGGGTAGTTTGATGAGAGTTTGGTTGGGTTCCGATTGTGGGATCCATGACAAAGTAACGGAACTCTTCAATTCTTAGGAGCAAATTAACGATACTCGGCCGAATCTTTTATAGGCTATCCGGATCTTTGAGACGCCTACCGTAACGTCGTTATGGTCAAGTAATGTCTGTCTCATATGAGCAGTATGTTTAGTAGGTTTACCTATATTCAGACAAATTAGTTAGTGTACTTCAGAAACACTAAAAATAAAAAAAATAAACAAAAATTTTAACAAAACAAAAAAACAACTTAAAAAATGCAACTAAAAGTAAAAAAATAATTTCGTATTCTTCTACAACTTAATAATCAACTTACTTTTTCTACTCATGTTATGTAGGTACGATTGTTATTTTTGGAGACGGTGTCAGCCAAGGTACCCGGCCCGGCGTGTTCCGCCGCGGCCTCGCTCTCGCCTCTCGCCTCGTCAAGTCGCGCGTGCGACACAAGCACATCTCACCTATAACTATATACGTAGTTACAAACCTACCTTGGCTGACGCCGACTCCAAAAATAACAATCGTACCTACATATTGATCATTAGAAAAAGTAAGTTGATTATTAAGTTGTAGAAGAATATGAAATAATTTTTTTACTTTTTAGTGCATTTTTTTAAGTCGTTTTTTTTGTTTTGTAAAATTTTTGTTTATTATAAAGTAAGTTGAAAAAAATCAAAAAGTCAATATGCAATGCATTGATGTTGGATATTTTAGAACATATCCATTGGTAGTAGGTACGCGGGTTGATTTTTCTATTTTTACTGCATGGTGCGTGATGCACAAGGAGTGGAAAATTTGTTATAGGTCCGATGGGGAAAAGCGCCGCAGGCGAAATTTTTAGCATGGTGTCCCCAATAGGCCACTTGCATGGCTATCATAACGACTTGGAAAAAATCGTGTGTATAGATTTTTTTACTAAGATTACGAAAATGTCAGTAAATTTTTTAGAAATGTAGAGTTTTTTTTAAATAAACAAAATGCATTATTTGGGCTCGTGACGTCACTACATGAAAATTTCCCATCTCCGATAACGTTCTATTAATTTTATAAAATTCCACACCGATGTATTTTTTTATATGGCAACACTTTGATTTGAGGCCCTGAGGAAAATAATAATTTCATCTGTTAGGATTCTGTGTCTTTTGAGGAAAGGAAGAAGATGAAGTTCTGGCAAGGAAAAATGTATGAGGAAAGGTAAAGAATCTGAGAGTCAGTGTCTCCAGGAATGGCGGACGTATGAATCTATTCCTACCACTGCGGTGCAAGGCGATGATCCTGCGAGCTGGAGAGGACTAAAGGTTTCCTTCAACAAGTCTCTCCCGATCCGGCCTGCCATGCAACTGATGGACAGATGCATCTGGCGGTCTATCCTCTCAGCCTACCCCTCCGGCGATACAGCGTGACGGTTTGTTAGTTAATTTACTTTATTCAACGCCGTTTCAAAGATTTCCCTAACTCGACGTACAGATTGTAGCCTTCGTAATGTAATTAAAAGTCTTTGTAATGTAGTCAAAGGTATTTGTAATGTAGTCTGGTGGGAATACCATATTTGTTCTACCAGTCAGGGCCGCATTTAGTATTTAGAACCTGTGGTGCAGGCCTAACCGGAAGTCTGGGATAAGCCATAACCATCAGTTCAAAACGGAGGGTCCGCCCCGGATAATTTTTGGAAATTAAACTGCTAATGTCGCT
Source organism: Limnephilus marmoratus (assembly GCA_917880885.1). NCBI lineage: Eukaryota > Metazoa > Arthropoda > Insecta > Trichoptera > Limnephilidae > Limnephilus > Limnephilus marmoratus. Next base: position 7,989,487 of record OU862927.1, on the reverse strand, counting down.
TTCAGAGCAATTTTCTAACTAAAAACCTAAAAGGAAACATTTTATTCTTAAGCTGTGTAAAACTGAATTAAACACATTTATTAGTAAAGGGGGGTACCTACCTCTTTTTTATAAAAAAATTGATCTTTTAGATTTTCTTATGACAAGTTTGGGAATTTTTCTTGAAGGAAAACGGATAAATTTGATATGAAAATTGCATAAAAGTTTTTGAAACCGAGAAAAGTTTCGTAAATTTTCTTTTCGACATTTTCTTACCGTGGATGTTGTTTGAAAACTTTAACGGTTCTCTTTTAAAATAACAGAGGGCGCCACTTCCGTTTACTACAATCCTTAACTGTACAGTCATTAAGATAATAAAACTATCGGATTACAGGGTTTTTGGCACTACATATATTATTTTTAATGAATAAGTTGTGTAATTACACAAATTAATCAAATAAAATTTACTTTACGTTATTACAACCCGCGATCTTCTGAAAACCTTACCTGATCACGAAGGTCGTCAAAGTCCTTTCCAAAGAATCATTCCCTTTAAAAGATTCTACAGACAACATCCCCAACGATGGCATAGGTCATGAGTCATGAGAAAATTTCTAGTAGGGCGTCCCGAAAAACGGGTAGTTACCTACACTGAAGAGTTCTAGTTATAAAACCGATATTTTTTATTACACAGTTACATTAAATTTGTCCCTGTTTATACGCAGACTATTACCCTACCCCGGGTAGATATAAACCTATATAATACAAGTGTTTATATATTTATAATGACGAACAAGTACGTGGAAATGACACTGGTTCAAGTACGCGTGCGCCAAGAGCGGCACAGAGCGCATGTCTCACGACCATTTCAGTCTCTCAGTTTCCAGCTATCCAACATGGCCGGGGGGTTGCACGGGAATATGTGGCATTCACCCTCTTAGCAATTAAATTTCCATCCCTCAGAACGCCGGAGTCGCCTTACCGGGTCAATAAACGTCGGTCAATTCATCTTACAAGTTAACCTGACCGCAAAAATACCTAAATTCCCGTCAGTGAAGTGTTCTGTTGTGCCCAAGTTCTCCGGTGGTGTGTGATACATTTGACAGTTTGTGGAAATGTTGAACGTTTCAGTTTAAACCAAGTTCAGCGGGCATTATGTGATACCAAAATGTTGAAACGTAAGTCTTACTGACATTTTCTTGTTTTGTGTGTTTCTATTTTCAGCTCGCTTCATTTTCGCGTTTCGTCGCGGATTAACGGCGTATTTGAATGTATTTTTACACGGCAATATTCGTCATTTTACAACGCAGTTTTTCCTATGTCACAAACATTTAAAAAATTACAAAAAATTATACAATTATAACTAAAAATAACCAAATAAAGCAACACAAATTTTACTCCAATACAATTTATGCACACATTATTAAACATGCAAATAATTTTCCAGCCGTTACAAAATTGATTATCAACGCTTTCATTTAATTTACTTTTTATCGCAATTTTACGTTATGTGATTTTATATGTATTGTACGATATGTGTATAACAATGTTGCATCATTATTTTACGATAAATGAGTCACGTAGTTTAGTGTTTATTACCTGATAGTAACTAACATCGATTTTATTAACGACTTTGAAGCAAAAACGTTTTAAATATAATGAAAAACGTTTTAAAAACATGTAATAAATTTGAAATTATTTGATTCGAAAACATTAAAAAAAAAGGAACGTTTTATTTTTAATTGTTTCGAAAACATTTTAAATCGGTGTTGATCGGTGAAATTGAAATTTTAAACGAAAACAACTCTATTTATTTTTGAAATTTAAATTTGGAAGTAATATTTAGAATAACTAGGACATCTATTTGATATTTTAGGTCATTTGTACAAATATTCAATAAGTGCGTAAGGGAGGGAGCGGTGCGTCAAAAGTCACGGCCAAAACATTATAATTCCTTTGTAGTAAATTATCTAATTTTTCTGAAGGAAGTAGAAATATTTAGTGAGTCCATTACAGTGTTATAAATATTGTTAAAATTTTCGCGATGAAATTTTTGTTGGTCATCAAATTGCTTAAAATTGTAATTTTATCGTCGTTTGGATGACAAAAGTAATAAATTAGCTCCGAAGTATTTTTTGTTCATCGAAAAAGGTCAATCAGTCTCCAAATTGTGTTTGAAAAACAAAAATAATATACTTACAGACATCAGAATGCATAATTAGATTAGAAGTGGTTAGGTTTAAGTTTCAATTTGGGAGGCGGGTATGGGTACCGCCGCCCCGGAAACCATTTATTGGACAACCAACACCCTTGCCACAAGTCACCCCAAGTGTTTCGCTACGTTTGGTGACTTAGCAGGGGTGCCCGGGTTCATGGGATGAGGTTTGTCTAGGTCTTCGTGGCGGATACGTTTGCCCAGCCACTGCGTACTGAGGCGACTGATTGAGGGAGGCCTTTTGACCTCTCCAGCTGGGTTCTCTCGACCCTTCGCCTTGCACCGCAGTGTGAGGAATAGATTCATACGTCCGTCACTCCTGGCCACACTGACCCCCAGATTCCTACCCACCCCTCATACCTTTTTCCTTCCCATATCTTCTTCTCCTTCCTTTCCCTTAAAAAACCCTCCACACAGCATCCTCAAAGATGATATAGGCCCCTAGGGAAATTGTTTTCCTCGGTGCCCCCTGTGTGGAGCTAACCTAAAAAAAAAGGTTTGAATGGGTTTGGTTTGATCGTTAGTTAGGTTAGGTTAGTTTTAGTTTAGTTAAAATTTACGGCCGGCGTGATCGAGGGGTAAGGCTCTTGACTCGCAATCCGAAGGTCGTGGGATCGAATCCTGGCATGGGCAAATAAATTTTATTTGATTATTTGGTGTTATTTCTAGTGAAATAACACCCCTTAAATCATTTGTAATAATATGTAGTATATTTGTGCCATATTTCGGAATCGAAAATACTCTCAGTATCGCCCTATCCACCACCTTTCAGAATTGAAAAGTTGCTTCAAATGGCTTTAGCCATGCTATGGTGACCAGATATGTATGGTGACCACCTTACTCGTCCCTATCTCCTTCCCTTCCCCACTACCTTCAGCCTCACGACGTACCCCGATTAAGGACGCCATAGTCTCACTAGCTCCAGATGGGAGCAGATGAGAAAAAAAGGTTAGTTCATATTAGGTTAGGTTTATTTAAATTATGTTAGGTTAGGTTACTATTTTTCATTGAAACAATGTCTCCAAAGAAACAAAAAACCACGCGTCTTTTGATTAATTATAAGATTTGAAATCAAATCCTTAAGTGTGCTGCCTAACGGTTGGTGCTCTAATATTATATATACATATAACATTATATTAAGTAGAGACACTGATTCATGGCATTAATGATATTTTCGCGAATTAAAATTATTTTTCGCTAAAAAAAATTGTGATGGTGTTTTTCCTGCCAAAACCTTAAAAGCTGTGCAGGAGGTAAAGAACCAGGTTGTCTTAACCCAAATAAGAGAGAGTTGTCAGAAGAGTTCTGTGAAACTGGCATCTCATATGCTGAACCGTCAAGACAACAGCACTAATCTATTTCTTGAGCACGCAGATAAAATGTTCAATCCTGCGATTGTAGGTCAGAATGTCCAGCGATCAGACGCTATTCTTTTAGCAAGTAAAAGTAGGCTTGCACCAACATTCAAATCTGTTGATGACAGTAAATTCCTTAACAACTATTTTCAATGACAGCTTGTAGAGCAATGAGCGATGGAGTCACTGTAGACATAATTCAGCTACTCTTAGCTGTAAAAATTGTTCACAGAGAATTTGCTGAGGCAGCTCTGATGACTGTGTGGGCCCCTGTGAATAGTGTTGACGCAGAAAGATTTTTTGGTCGCTGTAATCTCGCATTGACAGATGGTAGAACGAACATGACACACTGCTGTAGAAACATGTGCCATGTTTTTTTTTTTTTTTTTTACATGAGCTCCACACGGAGGCCGTGGGGAAAATAATTTCCCTCAGAGCCATGCCTTCTTTGGGGATGCTGTGTGGAGGGTTTTTTTAAGGAAAGGAAGGAGATGAGAGTTCTGGGAAGGAAAAGGGTTTAAGGGGTGGGTAGTTGTAACGTAGATTGTTACGTTGACAACAAAGACCAGAATTTCATTAAAAACCTGTATTGGTTCCAAACAGCAGAAATAAGGCATGGGAATGAGAGATATAATGCAATTGCCCTTCAGCGTGGAGTACGACAAGGCTGTATCCTGTCGCCATTATTGTTTAATCTCTATTCCAACTATGTCTTTAAAGGAGCCCTAAGTAATACTGAGAAGGGTCTGAAGATCAACGGAGTTGTCATTAATAACATAAGATACGCAGATGATACTGTATTACTAGCTGACTGTATCGATGACCTCCAAGACCTATTAAATCTTGTTAATAATGCTGGTGAGCAACTGGGCCTAACAATCAACTTCAATAAAACTAAATGGATGACATTTGGACGACTAGATCACTCTGAATCAGTGATACAGTTAAATGGTTGCAATGTCGAAAAGGTGGAAAGATTTAGATACCTCGGCAGTATTCTCACGAAGACTCTTGACCCAGGTGTAGAGGTTAAATGCAGAATTGAAGCAGCAAGAACTGCCCTCTTCTGCAATGACAATATCAGCTTAAAACTAAGGCAGAGAATGCTAAAATGTTATGTGTGGTCGGTCTTGCTCTATGGATGTGAAACATGGACCTTGAAAGTAAATACCATGAACAGGTTAGAGGCTTTTGAAATGTGGCTTCACCGGAGAATGCTCAAGGTCCCATGGACCGACATGATCACCAACATAGAAATTCTCAGGCGGGCTAGTGCAGATAGAGAACTGCTTACATTAATAAAAATCAGGAAAATTTCATATCTGGGTCATGTACTTCGAGGGGAGAAGTATCACTTGCTCCATTTAATATTGAAAGGCAAGATAGAGGGTCGCCGAGGGTCTGGTAGGAGACAAGTGTATTGGCTGCGTAATATACGATAGTGGACCGACATTAGAAGTGTGGAGGAGCTATTCCGGGCAGCGCAAGACAGAGAGACATTTTCATTAGTGATCGCCAACGTCGGGGGGACCTGATACGGCACACAAAGAAGAAGAAGGGTGGGTAGGAATCTTGGGTTCAGTGTGTCCTGGTTATCCACCTCCAAGACCTAGACAAACCTCACCCCCATGAACCCGGGCACTTCTGCTAAATCACCAAACGTGGCGAACCACTTAGGGTGACCTATGGCAGAGGTGTTGGTTATCCAATAAAGTTTCCCGGGGCGGCGGTACCCATTTCCGCCTCCCAAATTGAGTTTCAATTAATAATACAAAAAACATGTTTCAAGTGATTTTGCTAATTTAATTGTTTTTCCCCTCTTGCCGACTGCCATTCCTTGACGTTATCAAAATTAAAGCTATGAAAGCTATTTTTTCAATACTTAATGCTACATTTCTTAAAAATTAAAGCTATGAAAGCTTTTTTTTCAATACTTAATGCTACATTTCTTAAAAATTAAAGATATGAATCAGTGTCTCTAATTATAAGTAATTAGTAGATCAAAACCCGGTTCTGCGTTTTTTAAGCTCCGCAAGCGGCTTTTTGTTGTGTTTCCCTGATAATAGAGTTTCCTGATAATAGAGTTCCCTGATAATAGAGTTTTACCCCATTTGTTTGTACAACAGAAATTATTAGAATGTGTCCAAAAATGTTCTTATCACATAGATACCTATTCATTTTTCTATCAAAATAAAATCCATTGCCCACGTAATATTCTTGTATGCATGTCGAATAACTACGTTTCTTTGAATCTGGACGATTAAAAAAATAATATCTATTAAATAGAGAACTCCCATTAACTTAAAATTTCTTCTTGGAATATCGGAAAATAGGTCGGAATTCTTAAGACGGGTTGTTTCAAAAAATTTGACGGATTCATCAAATATTTTAAGTTAATTTTCACGTTCTGTGTAAGTTCATTTAAATTCTGTTATTATATCATTATGGGCCAGTTGCTTCATAAAACTGAAATAATCACAGAACTTGAATAGAATATACACAGAACGTGAAAATTAATTGCAAATATCTTCAATTTGGGAGGCAGGAATGGGTACCGCCGCCCCGGGAACCTTAATTGGATGACCAACACCTCTGCCATAGGTCACTCCAAGTGGTTCGCTACGTTTGGTGATTTAGCAGGGGTGCCCGGATTCATGGGGTGAGGTTTGTCTAGGTCTTGGAGGCGGATGATCTGGACACACTGAACCCAAGATCCCTACCCATCCCTAGACCCTTTTCCTTCCCAGAACTCTCCTCTCCTTCTTTCCTTATAAATCCTTAAATATGACATAGGACCTGAGGGAAATTATTTTCCTCAGGGTCTCCTGTGTGGAGTTGTAAAAAAATGCTTTGTAATTATTTGTAAGTTTCTAACATATGGCGGTGAGAGTTGATTTATCGACACACGACTTGGTTATCTAGGTCAGGTAACCATCCATTAGATGGCGTTGTGTTTCGTTAGCCAAAGCAACTTGTGGCCGGGTCAGCTAGTTAGTATATAACAATATAATACAGCACTTTATCTGATAAAAAAGCTTTCAACAGGGCTAAATCTAGTTTATTATCTTTTCATGTTATCTTCTGAGTAGGTTTGTAATTGACGTTTCGGAAACCAACGTAATAATATTTTTTTGAGCTTTTTACCAATATACATTTTTTCCTGATCTAATTTATAAGTAGGTACTCCAAACCCATTAACGTTTATAGACTTCTACTATTTTTTGTATTGTTTTTGATAAAGCTTTCGTTCGTTGTTGAACCTTTTAGAAAAAAGTTTAGATTAGGATAAAACAAATTTAGATCATGTTTATGTGACATAACTAACCTATGGTGGTATTAGGTATTAAAACTTGAGGGAATAATCAGACACGACAAATATGTCATTTTTAAATTGAATTCTAGACGTCACAAAAAAGTACAAATTGATTTTGTTACAATAAGTACAAATGTCTTACATTTTGAAAAAAGATGTTTATTTTTACTGTAGTAAGGTTACACGGTAGGCCGATGGCAGATTTGTTAAATTTTCAAACAAAATTTTGTATTATACCGCACACAATTCAAATCATATAATCACGCAGTAAAATAAAACAAATCATCTAGGAAAGCTACTTTTCAAAATTTTAATTTTAGTTCAAATAAAATTATTAAAAAAAAATGATCAGCGCACGTGTTTTGTGACAAAAATACTTCAGTTTGTCTATTTATTAACGGTCTTATAAAGTAATATATATATCAGATATTATTGAAAAATTATAAATACTTATGATCAAAAAATAATTACAAAAGTACATTATTTTAATAGTTTTATCATCACGCCTTCCAGCATTTTTTAATGCAGGTATTATTGAAGTAAATTTTGAATGAAATAAAATCGATATTGAGTTATTATTTTAAAAATGACGACCTCCGTAGTCCAGTGGGTAAGACTCTTGACTCACAATCCGGAGGTCGCGGATTCGAACCCGGCATGCGCAAATAAATTTTATTTGATTAATTTGTGTTATTTCACAATTAATTCATTTAAAATAATATATAGTATATTTGCGGCATGTTCCAGAGTGGAAGATACTATTAGTATCGCCCTGGTGTAAGACCACCATTCAGAATTGAAACGTTGCTTAAAATGGCTTTAGCCGTGTTTGGTGACCAGATCTGAATAGCCAGGTACTTCCCAAACTTCCTCTTCCCCACCTCCTTCCCCTCCCCACTACCTTCAGCCTCACAACATACCCCAATTGGGGATGCCACAGTCTCACTGGCTCCAGACGGGAGCAGTTGTGATTCTTGTGCGGTATTCACTGTAAAAAAAAAAAAGCTGGTACGGAGAATAATTACTCTTTCTCATTGGAAACCGCCCTGTAAAGTTGCAAGAGTACGATCGCAAGTACAGTTTACAGTACAGTACAGTTTATTTTTTGATTATAAGCATTTATCATTTTTCAATAATGTCTAAATTAAATAAGAATGTTAAAAAAAAACTGAAATATATTAGTTTGTAAGTGCGCAAATAAATACCCAAACGGACCAATTTTCGTCAAGAAACACATGCACGTATATATTTTTTAATGATTTTATTTAAACTAAAATTAAAATTCTAAGACATGCGATACCCAGATAATGTATTGATTTATTTTACTGCATGATTATATGATTTGAAATGGGTGTGGTATAATACAAAATCTTTTTTGAAAATTGAACAAATCTGCCAACGACCTATGGTATAACCTTATTATACTAAAAATAAACATTTTTTCTCAAAATTTAAAACATGCGAATGCTAGATAAAAGAACAATCTTTCCGAAATCCATTTATAATTTTTTGTGGAAAAGAGTCAATACGTATAAAATCTGATTTAAAAAATGACATATTTCTGGTTTTCTCTGGTTATACCCTCTTAGCAACATGATGGTTGTCCTCTTTTGATGATCACAATTTGTTCAAAAGCTGAAAAGGATTTACTGAATGGCCATTTGATGACTTTGTCACACGTAAATTACTACCCAAAAATAATTATTAAACACTTGAATAAGTGGCACACGAACTCTCCTGAACTTTATAACCCCGAAGAGCCACAATGGCGGTGGGTGGTGTAATCATAAATAAATATTAAATGAAGTTGGAATCACGCGTGGCGCTTCTTTAAACAAATACATTTCTGTAATATTGGTTTTTCCTTATTGTCGACGTTTTCTAAAGATTTCGTCTATAAAACAATACATATTTTATAGTGATTTATTTTGGGGGTATTATGCCGTGTTGCGCTACGTCCTTCTTTAGCCAACGTTTCGGACAGTATTACAGTGTCCATCATCAGGACAGATGTTTATTTATTTATTTATTTAATTATAATGTACTAGCAGACCCGGCCACACGTTGCTGTTGCTAACGAAACACAACGCCATTACCCAATCTTTATAAAATCCACACCACCCGCTTGCCAGCTGCCCGCTGCCCGCTGCCCGCTGCCTGAATTGAATATTTGAATTTATCGGCTTTTCTCTACTATAATAAGCATGTATTATACATATAAACTAATTAACTCGCCACTGATTATACAATGCTTGCAATGCAACACTGGATATTTGAAAAGGGAAAATCAAATACCTACTTACTCTAGGACATCTATTTTCTAATTTCTTCCGTAGAACGAATTTCAAAAGTGACTATAGTACGGCCCGCCAGCCGTTTTATATCGCACAAAAATATGTTTTCTTTGAATTTCTCGGCTTTTCTCTAATATAATTTACATGTATTAAACATATAAACATTCCTCTTCAATCACTATCTATTGGTGAAAACCGTATGAAAATCCGTTGCGTAGTTTAAAAGATTAACGCGCACATACATTTTGAGCGACTTCATTTTATACTATGTAATGATTACAAAAACATAGTAAGTAACACATTATTCCCAATGAGTTGAGAAAAAAACTCATTACGGGAAGGACACGTGTAATCTAAGTTTGTGGTGAAGTGTGTGCTTTTGTATTTAGATGCAATACGGTGTTGCTCCAATCCTCTAAGAGTTCTGTTGGTATTACAGTATAATAAATACCCTCGACTCTGTGCAGAAACGGGCGGTCCGTTTGATAGATTCTCCCATCTTAACAGACGGATTGCAATCTTTAGAGCACAGGCGTCGGGTGGGAATGCTATCCTTGTTCTACCGGTATTACAATGGAAGATGCTCCGAGGAACTAGCATCATTGATCCCTTCGGCACCGGTGCATAGTCGGGAAACACGCCAAACGCGTGCCCAAAATTTGTACACAGTTGACATTTGTCACATGAGAACGGGTCGTTTCTTCGACTCATTCTTGTGTTCAACAGCTCGGCTGTGGAATGATTTGCCGGCCTTTGTGTTTCCTCCTTCCTACAACATGGGTCTCTTCAAGACCAATGTTCATTCCTTCCTCTCCTCAAAAAGACCCTCCACACAGCATCCCAGATGACATAGGCCCTGAGGGAAATTATTTTCCTCAGGGCCTCCTGTGTGGAGTTAATGTAAAAAAAAAAAAAATAAAAAAATAAAAAAAAAATAAAAAAAAATAAAAAATAATAATAAATAAATAAATAAATAATTTAAAATGGTTTTCTGCGTTTAGTTTTGGTGCAGCCGTTAATTACCGGATACCAAGAACTTTTCATCTTAGCCAATCGTCCCTATGAATATTAATGAGATTTTTGCGAATTTCAATTGCCTCCGTAAATATGCGTGCTCTATGCATTTTGGGTCTTCTCAGCGTATCACGAACAAATCTGAAGTAACGGCCAGTTTCCATTAAATGATCGGCAATATAACAATACCTTACTTTAGTAGGAATAGGAGTACCGCACAAGAGTCCCAACTGGAATTTTCAAAATTGTAACTAATTTATCGGGAATTCAGACTATCCCAATAATTGATGGGTTTATTTAGATGAAATACAAAGAGAAAAAAAACGGCTAACTTTTTGGACAGAAAACTTCTTTAGCACCGTTGTGATTCGAAACTCGATGAAACGAAAAATGGCCACACTAAAACGAGACAAACACATAAATCTATAGGATTTAGCTGAGCGAGAATGAGATAGTATAATCCGTCTCCTCCTTGTGCGGTGCTTTGTAGCCCATCAGTCTTCTCTTTGTGAGGTGCTTCCCACTCTTGTCTACTTTTGTCTACTTTAGTTTTCTGAAGGTTTCACTTCTACTGTGAATTGCTTGCTTGTGAAGTGCGCGCTCCGTTTTTTTTTTTAAATTATAATTAGTTTGATTATTAATAATAATAATTTCATAATAATAGTATTTTGGCCTCCAACGTTCTAACGTCGAGCGACCGGAAACTACCGAACCCTGTCCCCGCGCACTGCTACTCTCGAGATAATGGTACAACACGTTTTGACGAGATATTAGTGCGCAATAACACCTCTATGACTACCCGATGATTTTTGATTAATTTAACTAAATAAACTGACAGATGTGTTGCCATTTCTTGGACGTATATCAAGATCAAAGATGTAGTAATTAATGCACTGTACACGGTGTCCAGGAACTTGTATTACCAGCGGAAAACTAGTGATCCTGCATCACATTTGGAGTCGATTTTGTGGTATAACTTTTTTTTTAATTGAGCTATCGTTTTCGAGTAAATCGAGTCCAAATTTTTTATTTGGTTAAATAAAAAAAGGGTCCCAAGAGGTCAGCTGTTTAATGTCTTTTAAATGCATAGAAGCGTAGACCTGACACTTTTAACCCGTTAGTGGCCGGAAAACGACGAAGTTTTATTTATTTATTATGTGTATACCGCACAAGAGTCCCAACTGCTCCAAACCGCCTGGAGCCAGTGAGACTATGGCATTCAATTCAATTCAATTTATTTAATTCAATTTATTTATTATTTCAAAAACATTACAAAATTTAAAATTTTAATGCGTTTTTAAAATATATTTGTAACAGGATTACATTAAACATAAATATAAATGGTAGGCAAAAAAAACTATATAAGCATCAATCGCTGACGCTAAATATGTCGATATCCGAATTAATTCTGTTCAACAGCAAGATTGCTCTGCCGACCGGCATGACCATTGGCAAGTTAGTCCTGCAGGCCGGAAGATAGAACAGCCTATGCTGTCGATGGCGAAGATAACCATCGGGAACATAAAAATGAATGTTCTCCAAGATAGCTGAGTTTTCAAACCATCCGCGAATCAATCTGAAGAAATGCGTAGCAAGGTGTACATCCCTTCTGACACGTAGATGGTTCATTCCGAGCATACCCAAAAGAAAGTCGGTAGGATAGAGCCACGGGTAATAGCCGTACTCCCTCATGTACAGAAATCTCAGAAATTTTTTCTGAACTCTCTCCAACATGAGGGAATATTTTACTTGGTGCGGACTCCTAATTATCGACCCACTTTCAAGTCTACTCCTTACTAAGGAATTGAATAGAATTATGAGAACCCGGGTGTCTTTGAAATTCCTTGCAGTACGCAGAACAAAGCCCAGCATTCTCAATGAAGTGCTACAAGCCATCTGAATATGAGTATGAAATGTCAGCCTACTATCAAACATGATTCCAAGGTCCTTCATGGTGGAGACACGTTTTAGACTTCGGGCGTCCATCGTATACCGGTAATACCAGGTATGACACGCCCTAGTGAATGACAAAATTAAACATTTAGATATATTGAACTCAATCCGATTTCTTTTACTCCAGTCAATAATTCTATCAATATCTGACTGGAGTCGATTGCAGTCCTCTAGGGTTAGTATTTCAAAAAGAAGAAACCTGGAGTGCAGAATTACTTCTGAAATATCATTAATAAATATGGAAAAAAAAGGAGTGGGCCTAAATTAGAACCTTGGGGTACTCCTGATCGTACAAAAAATAGAATAGACTGGAATAGTCCATGAGATACAAACTGTTTCCTGTCTGCAAGATAGCTAGCAAAAAAGGTGAGTAGTCTCATGGAGAATCCTATTTCAGCCAGTTTATTTAGTAAGACGTCGTGATTAACAGTATCGAAGGCCTTTGAAAAGTCGTTATACGAACAATCTACCTGGATGGCCTTTATCTAAAGATTTTGATACCTAATCAGTAAATACCAATAAGTTGGTTTCTGTAGATCGACCTTTTCTAAATCCGTTCTGTTCCGAAATTAAGAACGGCTCCACTTGTGGCAGTGTGTATTTGTGAATAATCGATTCAAACAATTTAGCCGGTGCAGATAATATTGCTACGGGCCTAAAATTTTCTACAGAAGTCTTTGTACCGCTTTTATAAATCGGACAAATCTTCGAAATTTTCCAGGAATCAGGAAATACGCCGGTTTCTAAGGAAAGGTTAAATAGGAAACTTAGTGGCATTTTTAAAAACTCGGCACACCCTTTAAAGAAGAATACTGGAAGAAAATCTGGACCAAGTGAATTTGTATTTTTCATTTTTCTAATGGAAGTTTCTATATCTGATTCATCAATTTGATCAATGTCGATATTCTGGGCTCCCTTTGTATTCAACTTGGCAGAAATATTTGTATTAAGTAATGGAGACTCATTACTATACACGGATTGGAAGTGTGTTGCAAAGGCGTTAGCTGCATCTACTCCACGAACTTCCCGATCACGATGCATCATGGTGTTTTGAATACCACCATCTTTTCTCAGCGATTTGACGTAGTCCCAAAACATGTTGGGATCATGCTTGAGATCATCCAAAATTGAGTATGTTGTGAGGCTGAAGGTAGTGGAGATGTGGGAGAAAAAGGTGGGGAAGTACCTGGCCATTCGGATACGGTCACCAAACAGGGCTAAAGCCATTTCTAGCAACGTTTCAATTCTGAATGGTGGTCTTACACCACGGCGATACTGAGAGTATCTTCCACTCTGGAACATGCCGCAAATATTCTACCCTATATTATTTTTAAATGATTGTATTGTGAAATAACACAAATTGATTAAAAAAATATATTTTCGCACGCCGGGATTCGATCCGGCAACCTTCGAATTGGGAATCAAGAGCCTTACCCTTCGACCACACCATTGGATCGTTTTCGGGTTCTGGAAATAGCAAAATCAGTCAAATAATTTTTACTTTTGTACGCCGGGATTACAATTTGCGACCACCGGATTGCTAGTCGAGAGCCTTTCCCCTCGACCACGAAGGCCGTCTAATTGCTCAGATCGAAAAAATGTTTTCTGGGGACCTTTTTTTACATTAGCTCCACACAGGAAGTCTTGAGAAAAGTGAAATTCCTCAGGGCCTCTGTCATGTAAGGTATTGTATGTGTATATAGGTATATTCGCACACCGTGCCCGCTCGTCAATCTCCGTGGGCTAGTGAGCCACAGTTTTAAGGACATTACAGGTATGTATGTCAATGAAATATAGGAATCTGTGGGTCAATGTGTCCAGGAGTGACGGATGTGTGTATCCATCACATCCATTCACTGCGGTGCAAGGTGATGGGTCGAGAGAGTCAGACTGGAGAATTAAAAAAGTGTCCCCCGATTACCCAATGTCTCCCAATCCGGCCTGTCATCAAACGTAGCAAACCACTTGGGGTGACCTACGGCAGGAGTGTTGGCTGTCCAATAAATGGTTCCCAGGGCAGCACTACCTCTACTCGCTTTCCCAAATCTTTACATGATATATATTCCCTAGTTTCTCAATTGAACTACGAGTTTCCAAACACCGTGTATAATGTACATCTAAATATATCGTGGGAAGATTTATTAGTTGAAACGCCTTATTTATAGGATTTGATGAGCTTAGATATAAATATATCACATCATGATGAATTTATTGCTATATTTTCTAGGAACAAATAGGTACAGTCAACTTATGTGTACTTATTCAGTAAATAATCATGGGTCTGTGAGTACTAACTGAATCAGTTTTATTCATAGAGAGCGTCACTATACTGCGTATAAATATTTCTTTATTTATATACTAGCTGGTTCCCGGCATGCGTTGCTATGCCATTTAATAAAGAAATTATTTCTCCCTGCGTGTCCTTTCCCATTCGTCCCGTTCCCCTTCCGCCTCACCTTCCTCTCCCGCGTCCCTTTCCCCACTCCACCTCCGCCTCCTCCACCTTCCACTCCCCCCTTCCCCCGTCCCGCGAATCCCGCTCCCGAGTTCCCCTCCCCCTTCCAGGTACCCCTCCCTTCTCCTGCGAACCTCCTACCAAAGTATACATCCCCCCTCCCGCATTCCATACATTCAGTCCCGGTATATTCAGTTTTCAAACAGCTTGCGTGCCACCCATTGCAATTTTTTTATACAAATTTCGTAATGCCAGAGCTTACCAGTAGTTTTATACAAACCTTGTCCAGACAATAACGAACACCAAAAAAAAAGAATTATCCATTTTGATGCAGTCGTTCGGAAGTTATGCGCGTACATACATTTCGACGATTCATTTTTATTTATATAGATAGATTATATAGATAGATAGAGATAGAAGATAGATAGATAGATAGATTATACGATTATATATTATACGGCTTTTACAAACTTCTGATATGCATAGTAATCATGAAGTAAAACATCTCTACATATTATAAATTAAAGTCTTCCGACGGGTTCATCTGTCTGTCTGTCTGTTCGCGATGAACTCAAAAAATAATTAACGGATTTTCATGCGGTTTTCACCAATAGATAGAGTAATTCATGAGGAAGGTTTAGGTATATAATTTGTCAAGATTTTGTGTAAAGTGGTTGAAATATATCTATCTATCTATCTACTATTATATACAAATAAAAATGAATCGCCGAAATGTATGTACGCGCTTAACTTTCGAACGACTGCACCAAATTGGATAATTCTTTTTTTGTGTGTTCGTTATTGTCACGACAAGGTTTGTATAAAACTTCTGGTGAGCTCTGGCATTATGAAATTTGTATAAAAAATTGCTATTGGTGGCACGCGAGCTGTTTGAAAACTGAATGTATGGAAAGCGGGAGGGAGGGAGGGATGGGGGAGGGGAACCAGGAAGGGGGAGGGAAACCTGGGAGGGGGGAGGAGCACCTGGGAGGAGGGATGGGGGAGGGGAACCAGGAAGAGGGAGAGAAACCTGGGAGGGGGGAGGTGCACCTGAGAGGAGGGAGGGGAACTCGGGAGGGGGGAAGGTGGAGGTGACGGAGTGGGAACGTTAGAGGGGAAGGGGATGCACGAGAAGAAGGGGAGGCGGAAGGGAAACGGGACGAATGGGAAAGGACACGCAGGGAGTAACAATTTCTTTATTAAATGGCATAGCAACGCATGCCGGGTACCAGCTAGTAATAAATAATACATTCGCAGAACGTTCCAACTTTGAAGATACTTTCAGTATCGCCCTGGTGTAGGATCACCATTCTGAATTGAAACGTTGCTTGAAATGGCTTTTGCCGTGTTTGGTGACTAGATCTGTTTCTAATTTGTGTTTTAATGCGACTAAACTTGGGCTGTCGATTCGCTTTAAGGCGATCCAATAAAAAATCGAAATCGGAATTCACGCCTCTTTTATGGGAGGAGTTTAAAAATACTTGAGAAAAAGCTTTTGGAAAGGTTGGAAAAGGTATTTGAGATTTTTTTTAACAGGTTGATTTCGTAAAGGCCTGTAAAAAACATTAATAACTCATTTTTTACGCATTGTTTATCATAATAAAACAGAATTTTAAAATTGATTAACGACCGTTCCCCGCTCCGTCCGGGGGCGAACTGATAAAAAAACGGGCGTGACATGTTATGTAGCCCTTCGGTGGACGGCATAGAGTTGACTTTGAAAATCCAAATTCGTCTACTGCCGGCCGTATTGTAAAATAACAACGCGAAAATGCCTATTTTATGTTATTTTGTGAACTTCGGGCGTAAATATCATTTTTTTGCGATTATTATAAAGAAAACTGAATTTGCCAGATTAAACAATAAAACCGTATCCGAAAAGGGGTTTATAAATAGAAAAGTTTGGACTTGAAAGTGCTTTTTATAGACCTTATACTTTATTTTTTTCTAGGCTTATTAAAAGACTTATGAAAAAACTGACCGATGTTTTTAAGGACCAAGGTATGTTCTACACGTAGTATTTAATTGAAGCATCTATAATACTTCTAAGCAATCAAATTTTCAAAACAAAAACATATGATTTTGTATGATTTTGCATAATTTAGTATGGCTCAGTAGTTTGTTTGCGTGTTTGTGTAATGTCTACGTCATGCATTATTTTGATCGTATGTTCAATTAGGATGATGCACTCTACCAGAGGGGTGACAAATCATTGCGACTGCACTTGACTATATTGCTTAATTTCCTGTCGTGTCATCTGCATAGTGCATACATAATGCATATATGTACTTAGTTAACAAATAATAGTCATATAACTCGTCTCCTATCTTATCTTACTTATATTATAAACGCGAAAGTTTGTATGGATGTATGTGTGATTGCTACTCTTTCACGCAAAAACTACTGAATGGATTTTCATGAATCTTTACAATAATATAGCTCAGAATAACATACAGGCTATAATTTATAAAGCTAGCTAGGAAGGGGACGCGGGAGGGGAACGGGGACGCATGAATGGTGATTCAGGGTGAAACGATGTATTTCTTTGAATATGGCATTGCAACGCATTCCGGGAACCAGCTAGTGCAAAATATATGTTAAACTCGTACATAAAAACACAGAATTCGTTAAAAACACCCACTTTACATGACACCACGATAACATACTTACACCATACGTACTTACTATGGTAATAATGGTAAGCAATCCATTGGTTACGAGGGGGCAACATACTTTCACCATACGTACTTACTATGGTAAGCAATCCATTGGTTACAAGGGGCAATCGTATTAGTATTAATACGTTACCGTCTGCGTGCTTGAATTTCATGTCTGACGACACGCCGTAAGCGCGCCACAAATAACATCTGTGTACGTGAAATTTCAAACAAAGCTACTAAAAAATCGTCAAAAGATGTCACCACTTCCGTCAGCAGGTCGCATGAGGATGTGCCCCCCCTAGGTATAAGTACCTACTACGAATTTGTGAGTTTGAGAATCTCTTCGGATATGGAAAGATTGACGGTAATACTTAGATGTGAATAATAGTATCGAGCGGCCATATATAACATATGACGTCATTGCCTGTACCGGTTACTTTGTCCCGGTGAATAGCTATCGCTGGATGAAAGTGGATCCGAGGAACGGGCTATTTTTGGAACCAGTTCCTATCGGATAGATATAATAATAATAGAACACCGGAACTGCCTTTCATGAAAAATTAAATGAAAATGAATGTGTCATTGACTTAGTACTTTTTAGTTTTAGAACACGGTCTGTCTCTTTTGGTGACTGGACAACAACATACAACTTCAATACTTCCTTTGAAAAGTCATTAAAATTGGTTAAATAGGTTACATTAGGTTAGGTTACGGGTTATTTATTATTTTTTTTCAGAATATTCATGACTTTTCAAAGGGGTGTTGAGTTGTCGTGGAACCGTCTCTCTTCACTTCGTTAGTATAAAATGAAGTCGCTCAAAGTGTATGTGCGCATAGATCTTTTAAACTACGCAACGGCTTTTCATGCAGTTTTCACCAAAAGATAGAGTGATTCAAGAGGAAGGTTTGTATGTATAATACATGCTTATTATAGTAGAGAAAAGCCGAGAAATTAAAACATTCAATTCAGGCAGCGGGTAGAGGGCGGTGTGGATTTTATATAGGTTGGGTAATGGCGTTGTGTTTCGTTAGCCACAGCAACGTGTGGCCGGGAATCGGATGATAACGAAACACTCCCACAAGACACTTCTTATGTTATTCTATATTTTATAATTAAAAATCACATATAAACTTATTTTTAACCAGATATTTTAGATTTACACGGATAAAAGTATTATCGTTATTTATTTTTGAGGTTTTATGCCGTGTTGTGCTACCTCCTGCTTCAGCCAATGTTTGTTGCAGATGTGTTGTTTTAAATTACAACATTTTAAACAACTTTATTTTAATTAAAAGAAAACAGACCATTTTCTATATATCATGGGGTAAGGTTTGTCTAGGTCTTGGAGGCGGATGACCAGGACATACTGAACCCCAGATTCCTACCCACCCCTTAAACCCTTTTCCTTCCCAGAACTCTCCTCTCCTTCCCTTCCTTAAAAAAAAAAAACCCTCCACACAGCATCCCCAAAGATGACATAGGCCCTGAGGGAAGTTATTTTCCTCAGGGCCCCCTGTGTGGAGCTCATGTAAAAAAAAAAAAAAAACACTACTTATTTAATCAAAATTATCTACATGTTTCGAAACTCGAAACCAATGAATTCTTCGTCAGGATGAAATGAAAATGTATTATATCGTTGAAGAAGAAGATAACACTGATAATCTAAACGAAAATAATTTGAAAGAGAACAAGAAACAGAAAAATAGAAAAAGATAACGGTCGCAACTGGGACACGAAACCAGAAACTCTCCTCGGACGTGTAAAATGAAAATATATTCTTTATGTTAACATAAATTAAATATTTTATGTTAACATAATAAATTATTATTCTTTCAATTTCAGAAGTGCCCTTCGTACCTCGGGAGAATATTAAAATTTTAAATTCTACTTTAGATGATTAGGCATGAAGCCGTTTTTGTGTTTATCATCTATTCAGACGAATTTTGTAAAAACGCTCAAATAGTATTAGGAATTCAGAAAGGTGACGTTGTCGTATGGCAGAAATTCCTGGAGTATGTATTTACGAACGCGTGTGAATTTTCTAGATGCATTTAGTCATCGTAAATATATATTATAAATCACACCCACATTTCCTGCAAGTCGCAATCATCAGCATTCTTTAGTCTTTACTCACCGGGGAATCCTGACAGTCTGTTCAAATCTGTTCAAAAAGTTTCGCGTTGTTACCTTCCAACCATAGCTACTAAATATTAAAAAATACATGTGTGCAGTTCACACGCGGTTAAGTTAAAACTAAAGTAGACGAGAGTGGGGAGGCTACGAAGCTACCGCATAGAGAGGAGACCGATTATACTATCTCAATCTTTCGCATGCTAAATCCTATAGATGTGTGTTTGTCTCTTTTTAGTTTCGCTATTTGTCGTTTCATCGAGTTTCAAATCACAACGGTGCTAAAGGAGGGTCACTTCAAAAATCGATGTACGCTAGCAACACTGGCGGATCTGTTTATTGATTTACGCTCCTTATGGCGCGTTCAGACGTTTCAATTTTTGTTGATCCACTTTTATTTAACGTAAAAAGTTGAACGAGATTATGTTCACACGTTTCAATTTAAGTAGAACCGAATTTGACATTCAAGATGGCGTCAACTGAAATTGTCAGTGCGTGCGTCTCTCTAACTTCTGATGTTTTGCGAGATGAGCTCGAGATTATGAAAAAGCATAAAAAACGTCGTATTTGGGCGAGAAAATGGATCATGAATTAGGCGCATCCAACACAATTTTGAAAGAGATGGAACTAGAAGACTCAAAAGGATATGGATGACAGAAAAACAATTTGATGAGCTGCTTTCCAAAATTGGCGATAAAATTTTTCAGAGATGTTTAAATTAATAATAATTACTACTAACTACAATAACCGGAGAAGCAAGGAAATAATCCATATTTCGTTAAAATTAGCTTTACCATAACCTAAAAACAACAACGCCAAACGTCATACTTTTACATAGGTAGTTATTGTTATTAGATTTGTACAAAGTTTTTTTTCTTTTAATTTATGCGTTTTAATGGTGACGCATGCTCTGAATATTTACCGTTATTTTTTTGTCATTATCATAATATATTGGGTAGGTAGTGTAAATGAAACACATATTATTTATTGCAGTATCACGGGCATTTCTATTTGTGTACACTTCTTGCTTTTGATCCCAAAGACAGGGATGCATAAATCTGAACATCAAATCATCCGACCATTTCAAATATTTTTTCGTTGAAACGGATTCCATGACGATAGAACTAGGAATGTCTAACGAATATGGACATAAATGTTTGACGTCTAGTTGTGCACGCGAGTAACTATGGTAACCAAGATGGCGCGATCATACTTGAACGTCAAAAGTAGACGGGCTATCAACTTTAGCTAGTCAACAAAAAACTTGTTCAACTTTGTTGAAAGAAGGTTCACACCTGTCAATATGCTTTCAAGTGTCGAGTTGATCAACTAAAGTTGAACCGTGTGAACCGGCTATTAACGTCAAACCGGTACATAAAAAAATACTAATAAATAGACAATTTCGACATTGGCACTTCGCATGTAATTTTTGAGAATAAACGGGATTTAGTGAACCACTTTCGTTTCTTCAAGATTGAACAGAATAAATTGATCGCGTTTTAGATGATACTTTTTTCATTTCATTTCATTTAAAAGTTAAAAGAAATATAACATTTCATTTTCTTCTAAGATATTTTATTTTGCTTTAACAACTTTTAGTTACTCCAACAACTCTAACAACTTAAAACAGTTTTTTTACTTAGATATTTTTAAAGATATTTATTCTTCGTTTTTAGGCTAGGAGATTATACTCGTATATTTGTACCCTTGTAGCCAATGCCTTGCCACTTTCAGCCTTAACAGTATTTGTGTACAATTTATTATGTTGTATAGTATATTGTTCTTGTACTTAAATTTATGGATCGCGAATACGATTTCTTTCAATTCTAAAAGTATATTTATTCTTATTTATTCTTAGTACATTTACATTACAAAGGTATAATATATTGTCCTCCACACTAGGAGTTCACCTGTGTTGTGGAGGACATTTTTCAGATTAAATTATAAATTATAAATTGTGAATAGTAAAACAAAAGAGTGTTAATAGCTAATATAAAAAAGAGAAACAATAAAAATCAAAATATAAAATCGACTTCAATTCGACACAAATTATAAATTAAAAGTTAGAAAGATTGTAGCCAGTTTCTTATGTTTTTTTTGTATTCAATAATATTAGTTGTTTTATATTGTGTAGGAAGAGAATTGTATAGTTTTATAGCCTGGTATCTGTAGTGTTTTTGTCCAAAGGATGTGTTTGTTTTTGGTATTTGTAGTTGGAGAGCATGTCTTGTTCTAGTATTGCGAGAGTTTTGTGAAATGTTAAATGTGGATAAGTTCTTGTAAAGGAAAGTTAGTATTTGTTTTGAATGTAATTTTTGAATTTTCATCACTGGGAATTTTTCGAATATGATTGATGTGATATTGATATGATATTGTTGAATATGATATTGTTCTTGTACTTAAATTTATGGATCGCGAATACGATTTCTTTCAATTCTAAAAGCTCCGTTAATTCATATCCATGTTTTTTTTATATGCCAATTAAAATTCAATTTAATTTCTACCACCTCGGAACAGGCTCTGATTGAATTCTTTATTGGCCGATATTTGAATTATTTAAGGGACTATATTTTATAGCACGAAACTGAACTAAATATCTATAATATAAAAATGAATCGCTGAATGTGTTGCTAAGGCGCATAACCTTCGAACGACTGCACCAAATTGTTTTTTTTTTTTTTACATGAGCTCCACACGGGAGGCCCTGAGGAAAACAATTTCCCTCAGGGCCTATGTCATCTTTGGGGATGCTGTGTGGAGGGTTTTTTTTAAGGAAAGGGAGGAGAGGAGAGTTCTGGGAAGGAAAAGGGTTTAAGGGGTGGGTAGGAATCTGGGGTTCAGTGTGTCTTAGTCATCCGCCTCCAAGACCTAGACAAACCTCACCCCATGAACCCGGGCACCCCTGCTAAATCACAAAACGTAGCGAACCACTTGGGGTGACCTATGGCAGAGGTGTTTGTTATCCAATAAAGGTTCCCGGGGCGGCGGTACCCATTCCCGCCTCCCAAATTGATAATTCTTTTTTTGTGTGTTCGTTATTGTCAGGACAAGGTTTTTATAAAACTTCAGGTGAGCTCTGGCATTATGAAATTTGTATAAAAAATGCTATTGGTGGCACGCGAGGAAGCGCCTATTGCTATGGAAAGCGGAAGGGAAAGAGAGATGGGGGAGGGGAACCAGGGGGGGAGAGGAACCTGGGAGGGGGTCCTGGGAGGGGGGAGGGGAACTCGGGAGGGGGGTTCGCGGGACGGGGGAAGGGGGGGGGAGGAGTGGAGTGGGGAGAGGGAAGATGGAGGTGACGGAGTGGGAACGCGAGAGGGAAAGAGGACGCAGGAGAAGAAGGGGAGGCGGAAGGGGAACGGGACGAATGGGAAAGGACACTCATTGAGAAACATATTTCTTTATTAAATGGCATAGCAACGCATGCCGGGACCAGCTATTTTGTTATAAATTTCAGTTTGGTCTAGTATTTTGGCCTCAAATTCAAATTTAATGATGAATCCAAAAAGAACTTTTGCAGCGCCGAACTTTTCTCTTTAAACGATTGCAGCCGCGGAATTAAATGTAGCATTGAAGCAACGAGCACACATTACATATTATAACTTCAATGCTTTAGCAACATTTTAGCCTCGCAAATGAATCGCCACATATATTTGAATTGTCCCCTATTGGCCTCACTGTGTCTACTGTACCTATACCGTGTTAGTACATGCTATAATATTATGTCCCAACGAATATTTATGTTTCTATTTCGGATACAGTGCCAAGTAATACACGAGAGTGACAGGGACGTACTGTGATAACGAAAATTGAAAATAATAATGATTTTTACCTACCACTCCTTTCAGAGTTGAAGATATATTTATTTCTTCTAACACAGCAAACTTATTTTGTGGCACCATTTTGATTTAAATTAATAAATTACTTCGTTTTTACCACTTTTATTGTTTACTTTACTTTACTGTCAAAACCCTGAAGAAGTCAGCTTTGCTGACGAAACATGTCGGTTTTGTAAACAATAAAAGTGGTAAAAACGAAGTAATTTATTAATTTTAATAAAAATATATTTATTGATTTAAAACCCATGTTTACATGTTTGGTAGTACAATTAATTCATGACAGATGATTTTTAAACAGATAAAGAAATAATCAAAATGAAATTAAATAAAAAATGCACACAAGTCATAAGAAACAAAAAAAAATACAAAAATATAGTGATTTGATAGATTTACAAAAACACAGATATGTTTAGGAATAGTTTTGGAAAAAGTTTTTTACAAGATCCACAAAATTCGCCAAGTTGATGTTAAATATGTCAACATCACCTAAGTACTGATTTCCCATAGTGTGAAATCGATGTATCGGAGAGTGAGCAATGTAGTTCCGCTTATGAATGCTACAGAAGAATAATGTATTTTGTCGTGCAGTTACTGTCGGTATTCGTAAGTTTATGAGTTGCAGTAGTTCGCAACAGTCGAACTTAAAGTTAAGTATTTTCAATAAAAATGTTAAGTCGTTTATTGTACGTCTATCTTCTGGTACGTGTGTATTTTTAGAATATTTAATAATAAATTATGTTTTAACTCTTCTAGTGGGATATTTAATTTAAGATTTGTAAAATGCAGATTTTTTTTTGTATTCGCTCAATGTTATTGCGTGAATTTTGTAAGATGGAGACCAAACTACCGAGTTATATTCAATTTGGCTTCTAACTAGAGATACATATTATAGTTTAATGGCTTAATTTTAATTAAAAATTTAATTAAATTACTTAAACTTAATTTTCTTAATATGAAGCCTAGTGTTTTCATACCTTTGTTCATAATTTGGTGTGATTGGCGAAACTTAGTTTTTCATCCAAAATAATTCCAAGACTTTTTCTAATTATCTTTTTTTTCTAATTTTCTTATTATCTTTTATGTCGTGAGAGACTACTTTTCAGAATGAGACTACCGTTGTGTATAATGTAAATAAAACATTCTCGATCAAAGTATTATACAAAGACATTCACATAATTAATATCCTTAAATTATTATTTCGGCAAACTATGAAATATGCATTTAAAAAGAAAAAAATGAAAATGAAAATAGAATTAGCAAAAGTACTTATAAAATATTTAACACCCCAAAATCAAAACAAAATAAATTGCAGTTTTATTGGTTTTCGTACATTTCGCATTGAATCGCACTTTAAGCTTATTTTGTTGATTTTTTTTTTTTACAGTGAATACCGCACAAGAATCTCAACTGCTCCCGTCTGGAGCCAGTGAGACTATGGCATCCCCAATTGGGGTATGTTGTGAGGCTGAAGGTAGTGGGGAGGGGAAGGAGGTGGGGAAGAGGAAGGTTGGGAAGTACCTGGCTATTCAGATCTGGTCACCAAACACGGCTAAAGCCACTTTTAAGCAACGTTTCAATTCTGAATGGTGGTCTTACACCAGGGCGATACTGATAGTATCTTCCACTCTGGAACATGCCGCAAATATACTATATATTATTTTAAATGAATTAATTGTGATATAACACAAATTAATCAAATAAAATTTATTTGCGCATGCCGGGTTCGAACCCGCGACCTCCGGACTGTGAGTCAAGAGTCTTACCCACTGGGCTACGGAGGTCGTCAAGTCCGTCGATTTACAAGTCCGTATTTTCGGAATTTTGAATGAAATGCCAATTATTAAAACAACACTATCTTTCTCGATCTCCAAAACAGTAAAAATGCAGAAACGAAACTTCAAACAGCTTTACTGCAAAACTACAAATCGCACATCTGATATCGTTCTTCGGGACAAAACAAATTCAAATGACCAAAAAGATATCAAATTTTCAGAAAAAAACTAACGTTAAGTTTTAAATTATTTTAAATTTTTAACTTTTATGAGTAAAACCTCAAATTGTAATATTTAATTAAATGAAGACAATATTAGCGAAACTCAATCGAAAATCTGGACAGAAAAAGATATTGGCACCTCTGGGATTTGATATCGACACCTTAGCTCGTTTGGTAGAGCACTTGCCGTGTAAGCAAAGGGTAATGGGTTCGAGTCCCAGAGGTGCCAATATCTTTTTCTGATTTTTCTGTCTCCACATTTTCGATCGAGTTTCGCTAATATTGTCTTCATTTAATTAAATATTAAGTTTTAAGTGTTTTTATGCTAGAATAATATAAGGAATGCGGGAGGGGAACGGAGGCGTCTACTAATATCTACAGGAATTCCAAAAACTGAAAAAATCGAACTAATATCTATGAGAACCAAAGTGTTGACGAATATCTACAGCTCAAACTGTTGACTAATATCTATGAGAACCAAAGTGTTGACGAATATCTACAGCACTGGCAGAGGTTGGATTTGCAATTATGTACAGCATATTGGAATAACGTAATATGCGTATGCAGTTTAAAAAACTTAATTTATGTAAGTATGTATGTAAAAATCCCTGATATCGGACTATTGGACATATTTAGCTGATTAGTCCAACCTACGCTCTGTAGATATTAGTTCAACCTACGCTCTGTAGATATTAGTCAACACTCTGAAGTTCGTAGATATTAGTTCAATATATGAGCTGTAGATATTCGTCCGACATACAGGCTGTAGATATTAGTAACTGGAGTCCTAATATCTATAAGAACCAAAGTGTTGACGAATATCTACAGCTCAAACTGCTGACTAATATCTATGAGAACCAAAGTGTTGACGAATTTATTTATTATTTTTTTTTTCATGTTCTCCGTAAAACGGTTATTCACCAATACATTATGGAGAAGATTACAAATTAGACAAAAAGTATAGCAAAACACATAAAAAGGTCAGTTTCACTACTTTGTGACATACGTCAAAAGATATTTGTAAACTGCCTGTAGGTTACGTTAAAAATGTCAATGGTCAATGCAGACTCGTTGAGCAGTTCAGTCGCTCTGTTGACTGGCGCGTTCTGATAGGCAGAAGTCCTCGCTTTTGGAACATAATAAAATGGCATGGGACCTTCCACGAGTATACTTGTCTGGGACGTATAAGTTAATTTATATCAAAATAGGCGGATTATGTATAGTTCCAGAGATTATCTTAAAAAAATGTTTTCCTAAAAATATCTACAGCACTGGCAGAGGTTGGATTTGCAATTATGTATAGCATATTGGAATAACGTAATATTGCGTATGCAGTTTAAAAAACTTAATTAATTTAGTATTTATGTAAAAATCCCTAATATCGGACTATTGGACACATTTAACTGATTAGTCCAACCTACGCTCTGTAGATATTAATCAACACTGGGACCGTCATAGATATTCGTCCGACCTTAGCTCTGTAGATATTAGTCAACACTCAGAAGTTCGTAGATATTAGTTCAACATATGAGCTGTAGGTAGATATTCGTCCGACATACAGGCTGTAGATGTTAGTATCTGAAGTCAGGGGAACGGACGAGGGAGAAGAACAGGTGCGAACACAGAAAAGGAAAAACACTGGAAAGGACGCGCAGGGAGAAACATTTTTTTCTTTGAGTGGCGTTGCAAGCATCACTAATAACTTGCCAGTAAATAAATTAAACATAAATAGAGTTTTCCAGTTTAGTCCCCAGTTCGTCCCTGGTGTAGTTTAGTCCCAGGGATAGGAAACATTCCGCCACTGAAATAATAAAACCCCATTTCCTCACAGTCCTAGGAACCAGTGGCGAGTAGTTATGTTTTAACCAAAATCTTTATATTTTCTTTCTTGTATTTTCCTGTACTTTCCTGTTCAAAAGTTAGTTGAAAAATAATTATTTTTTTAAGTACTTAAAACTTCTTTACGCACGCTTGACTTGGGGAGTAAGCTGGTGAATGCGTGACGAGAGTGTTACGAAAAGCAAGGCGAACGGTAGTTGGGAGGGAGATATAAGTTAGTGAAGATAGAAAGAGAGAGAGGTACGTTTCGTATCTTACTGTAGGGACAAGAGAGAGAGGTGCGAGCACACATTTTCTTTCTCTCTTTCTCTCATAGCCAGTTACGTTTCGTATATCTAAGACACAGTGCAGGCCTATTGTCTGTATCACACTATAGGAGCAAGAGAGAGAAGTGCGCGCGCACATTTTCTTTCTGTCCTCCTATCATATAGATGGAGTTAAGAAGTTTTACTTCAGTCGTGCGGTCTAAAGATAACTTCACAACATCTTTTAGCAATCTGGAGCCAGTGAGACTATGGATTTTTTTAAAGTGAAACTTCTTGAGTACCGTTGTGATTTGAAACTCGGCTGAAACGGAAATGACACTAAAAAGAGACCAGCACATACATCTTGTATAGGATTTAGCCTGCGAGAGAATGGGGTAGAATAAATCCTTACCGCATTGGCTGCTTTGGTTTTGAGCTCACTTTTCAAGATTGGTTGAGATTGTGTGGGCGAAGATTTCACTTCTACCACGTGTGAATTGCATTCGATTTTTTTAAAGAAAGACAAACATTCCTGGGTTACGAATAACCTGATAATATTTGAAAATCTCCTACCACCACCACAGTAAGCGGAAAACGTTGCTTGTGTCGTGATGGAGGACTTAGCCAGCCGAGGAGTTGAACTCACGACGCTTGAGTGGGAACCAAATGCGATGCCAAGTCAGCCATGTCAAGAATCAATAATTGGGGTGTGTTGTGAGGCTAGAGTTAGCGGGGAGAGGAACTGGGCTGGAAGAGGAAGGTGGGGGAGTACGTGGGTATTCAGATCTGGTCACCAAACACGGCTAAAGCCATTTCAAGCAACTTTTCAATTCTGAATGGTGATCTTATACTTACACCAGTGCGATACTGAGAGTATCTTCCACTCGTCTCAACATGCCGCTAATTCCGCACCTGTGAATGCAAGGCTGATGTAAGCATAATGAGTAAGATTAAGAAAGGGACTCTCAGATGTTTGGGCATGTAGAACGAATGCACGAAGAAAGTAGTGTGAGAAAAATGTATGACGCAAATGTAAATGGTAGAAGTCGATAACGCCCGACGAAGACATGGCATGATCAAGTGAATCAGATACTTGAGTCGAGCCATTTTTTTACAGTAGCTCGACACTGGAGGCCCTAAGGAATTTAATTTCCCTCAGGGCCTATTTCATCTTAGGAGATGTTGTGCGGAGGGTCTTTTTAAGGAAGGCAAGGATACGAAGTTTTTGAAAGGAAAAAGGTATGAGGGGTGGGTAGGAATCTGGGGGTCAGTGTGTCCAGGAGTGACAGACGTATGAATCTATTCCTCACAGTGCGGTGCAAGGCGAAGAGTCAGAAGAATCCGGGTGGAGAGGTCAAAAGGCCTCCCTCAACCAGTTTCTCTTGATCCGGCCCGCCACGCATCTGCCGTCAAGACCTGGACAAATCTCACCCCATGAACCCGGGCACCTCTGCTAAGTCACCAAACGTAGCGAACCACTTGAGGTGACCTATGTCCACCCGCGGAGAGATCCAAACTCGACAGACATAAAATTACTCGTTCGCGTTTCGAGGTAGTGAGTATTTGCGATGGTGCCATACGTCGCAAGCAGCTAAAAGGTTTACTTTTTTTTAAATTCCAAACAGATTAGAAATTTAGGTACCCAATTAAAATAAAATGAAATCCAGAAAGAAACCTCGGGTTTTATAATAAAGTTACGCTAGATACCTCAAATTATAAACTGTGCGGCGTGATGGTTAGTTAGTTAGTAAAAGTAAGTTTACACCCCTATAAATTGGCTTTTAAGTTCTTGACGCGACCAAAACGTTTTACGACAATTTAACAATATAATTGACGATGTTTGTCGGTAACAAGGTCTAGGTCGGCTTTATTATTTGATTCGAATTGTTTCACATTGAACGTAAGCCAACACCTATTTTATGATGTTTTAACATCGTGTATCGTGTTTTAACGATTTCGTGTGCTCAGTCTTCCCGATAGATGGCGATAACAATTATTATAATGACCGGACCTGGGACACCGTAAACATGAAAGAACGGGTTAGTAGCCGAGTGAACAAACGCGTTGAGTCGAAGGATCAATCTTCTACTGAGAAGAACGCAAGAAATGCGACAAATTTCCAGTACGAAACTGTGTTCATATCGACATATTTGTATTAAAGATTTTTGCTCTATTTTAAACATACTAGCGGTTACCGGCATGCGTTGCAATGCCATTTAAAGAAATAAATTGATTCATCCCTGCATATCTTTTCCCGTGCGTCCCCGTTCACCTCTCGAGTCCCCTTCCCCTCCCGCGTTCCCCTTACACCTTCCCCGCCTTCCCACTCCCTCGTCAGCCCTCCCGCGAACCCCACCTCCCCCGTTCCCCTCTCTCTCCTGCCTTTCTCCCTGCCGCTAAAATATATGAAATACACACATTCTCATTTATACAAATTTCATCAAGCCAGACCTTACCAATACATGATCTATTCTATAACCTTCGCGGGCGTGCGCACAACGTATCACCGAAGTTTCATCTCAATCAGATGAACGGTATGGCAGCGGATAAAATACGAACAAACAAACAAATATTGATTTTTATATATAAGATTTTCACAATTTTGTTATTAGTTTTTTAACATTACGCGCTCCCTCTAACATTCTTATTTACAAATCTCCCGTTCAAACCATCTTCTGCTTCTGTATTTATCCAATTTGGTGCAGTAGTTCGAAAGTTATGCGCGTACATACATTTCGGCAATTCGTTTTTATTTATATAGAATAGATAATTTCATTCTAGATACATTTTTTTGTTCATAGACCCAGCTCAATTTTTCAAATTTTATAAAAGTGAATCGTTTCCAAAAATTACCCGTTCCTTGGAAAAATAATAACGGCCATGTCAGCGATCCATGGGACAAAAAAAACGAGTGTGCTTTGGACCACACGACTGAAGTAAAACTTCTCTAACTTATATCTCCCTCTCAACTTCCGTTCGCTTCGCCCGACCGTTCGCCTGGCCCGATCACACTTTTCATAACACAAGCTTACTCCCCAAGTCAAGCGTGCGTAAAGAAGTTTCACTTCAAAAAAACCATGACAGGAATATCGTCGTTCATGAAGGTGGGTTAATAAGTAAAAAAAAATTACGCACGCTTGACTTGGGGAGTAAGCTGGTGAATGCGTGACAAGAGCGTTACGAAAAGTGTGATCAGGCGAGGCGAACGGTCGGGCCTTTACGCACGTTTGACTTGGGGAGTAAGCTGGTGAATGCGTGACGAGAGCGTTATGAAAAGTGTGATCGGGCGAAGCGAACGGTCGGGCGAAGCGAACGGAAGTTGAGAGGGAGATATAAGTTAGTGAAGTTTTACTTCAGTCCTGTGGTCTAAAGCACACTCGTTTTTTTTTTATTTTGAAGGGCGCCTCTCCTGTTTACAACAATCCTAAATTGTCCAGTAATTAAGATAATAATAATATCAGATTATTCCATTTTTTCTCTCAACTGTCAAGCTGCGATAATCGCATATTACGTAGTAAGGAAAAATATTATTCCACTTCATTATTTCTAAATGTTATGGTCAAACTGTACTATCCAGTTTACCTGTAAGTAAAGATTACGAATTTAAATCTAAAAGTTGATTGAAATTTTCCTGTATTTTTTCCCAGAAGATTTTCCCCGATATTTGAATGTTTTCTAATTTTAAAATGTGCTAAACAATGCTAAGGGATTGTTTTTGACAGGTGGGTTATTGGAAAGATAACGAGTAGAAAACTGTTACACAGGGAAAATGTAACGTCGGTTGAACTTTTAAGTTTTGTGTTATGTAAATAATTATTTTTAAAAGTTTAATTTGAACAAAATATTTGTCGAAGAGAGTGAAATTTTATCGATATTTATTTATTTACTAGCTGGTACCCTATGCCATTTACCTAATAAAATTGTTTCTCCCTGCGTGTCCTTTACCATTCGTCCCGTTCCCCTTCCGCCTCTCCTTCCTCTCGCACGCCCCCTTCCCCTCTCGCATTCCCACTCGGTCTCCTCCACCTTCCCTCTCCCCACTCCACTCCCCCTTTCCGCCGTCCCGCGAACCCCCTCTCAAGTTCCCCTCCCCCTTCCAAGTTCCCCTCCCCCCTCCCAGGTACCCTTCCCCCCTCCCAGGAACCCCCTAACCGAGTTCTCCTCCCCTCTCCCACATTCCATACATTCAGTCCCGGTACATTCAGTTTTCAAACAGCTCGCGTGCCACATATTGCAGTTTTTTATTCAAATTACATGATGCCAGAGCTCACCGGCAGTGGCGGCTCGTGACTTTTGGTTGTGCTAGGGTGCTAATATTAAAAAAATGGCATCATGGATGTTGTCGTATGCGAAAAATAATTTTTTTTTTTTTTTCAAAAATCGGTGTTTTGTATGAAGATTTTTCAGGAAATCGGTGCGGCGCACCACCAAACTGAAACTAACCTGAAATTTTTCATACAAAAAACTGATTTTCAAAAAAAAAAAAAAATTTTTTTTTCGGCTACAACAACATCAATAATGCCATTTTTTTAACATCAGCACTCTAGCACACCAAAAAGTCACGAGCCGCCACTGCTCACCGGTAGTTTTATACAAACCTTGTCCTGACAATAACGAACACAAAAACAAAAGAATTATCCAATTTGGTGCAATCGTTCGGAAGTTATGCGCGTACATACATTTCGACGATTCATTTTTATTTATATAGATAGATAGATAGATAGATAGATTTATACTGGATGTCAAGTCACTTCAGTTTCATCTGGGGTGGTGGACTTTTTTTATTGTAAAACACTTTTTTTAATGAAGAGTCGTTTTATTTACAAACACTTTTGAGTAACAATGAAATCAACACTTTTTGTAACTAATTTTGGCCCGGACCTCGCCTGGGCAGTACAGGGTCTGTACTCTAAGTATCGGTTAATGCGAGAGAGGGAAATATTTTAAATAGCACCCCCTTTTATACTGCTAAAAACTGTAAAAATACCGTCCTTCAGACTATTAAAAAGACGATAATAACAATAACACCGGTATTAGATACCTACTGGGGTCACGCGGTCCATTCTAATTAGTCGGTAACAATAGCTTCTATAAAATTCATCCAGAGGTCTCTAACATTCATACTCTCTTAATAAACTAAGAAAAATTAAATCAATGTGATTAACTACAGTATTTATCTCATAGATGTCACTATTCTTAACACTGGATTTTTACAGGTTGTTCACACACGTGAGAACAACCCAATTATAAAAACTCAGTTAATTGCACAAATAAGACAAAGTAAAAAATTATGCACAATCAATTAACCAAATAATACAATGATTAATTTTGGAACAGTTAAAATAAAAATTAGATAAAATATAACAAAAACA
This sequence comes from Limnephilus marmoratus, assembly GCA_917880885.1. Taxonomy (NCBI): domain Eukaryota; kingdom Metazoa; phylum Arthropoda; class Insecta; order Trichoptera; family Limnephilidae; genus Limnephilus; species Limnephilus marmoratus. Next base: position 7,956,830 of record OU862927.1, on the reverse strand, counting down.
GTAAGAAATAGAAAATTATTAAATTTCAAAGTTTACTAAAAAAACAATTAAAGAGAGGCAAGATAAGAGACATAATTAGAGATACAAATGATAGATATGTCACCGTAAAAGCCCGAATATTGGTAAATCCTAAGATTTACCAACTCTTAATGGTAAAAGTCCGAACCGTTCTATAATCATCGTTCACGAACCTAACCTAACCTAACCTAACCTAACATGTACTAAATTCTAATGGTAAAAGCCCGAAAAAATCGTTTCTTATTTAAATATTATAAGGAGAGATAGGATGTGGTGGATTGGGTTTCTATGGGTCCCCTACTGCCCCCCTGAAAGTCTGAAACGCCCGCCCCAATTTTCTCTTGGTCTTCTACGCCCCCCTGAAAACAATATATGTACGCCCCCCTGAAGGTCTGACACGCCCCCAAGGGGGCGTTATCGCCAACGTTGAGATTCTATGATTTAGAGCTTTCAAAAATCGATTTAAATGATTAAAAAAGCCAGAAATCTGAATTCGGGTAAAAATTATGTGTAGCTCTATCTTTTACATAACATTTTTGTTAATGTGAAAACACGTAAGTCACAACTGCTCCTAATCGTCTGGTGCCAGTGAGACTATGGCATTCCCTATTGCGATATATTGTGATGCTGAAAGTAGCGGAGAGGGGAAGGTTGTAAAGTACCTGGCTATTCATATCTGACCATCAAACACGACTAAAGCCATTTCAAGCATAGTTTCAATTCTGAATGATAGTCTTACACCAGCGCGATAATAAGTGTATCTTCCACTCTGGAAAGTGCCGCAAATATACTACATATTATTTTTAATGAGGGAATTGCGAAATAACACAAACTAATCAAATAAAATTGCGCACTACTTGCGCACGGCGGGATTTGTTCCGTGACCTCCGGCTTGCTAGTTGAGAGCCCTACCCCTCGACCACGTAGGCCGTCAATTAGTAAAGTATGATGTAATTATACCCGTACGGTCACAGTGAAATGCTTTTAACTGTCTTTCAAATGCTAATGTATTTTCCACGAAAAAAATAGACGGTAATGAAATGACAGTCGAAATAACAAATAAATTGAAAGTTACGCAAAATTCAGCATGGTAGAATTTGACGATTGTTTGTACATAGGTACCTACTCATAATTATAATCTACTAGTGCAGACCGTGAAAAATCACGGGATGGTCTGAATGGTTTAGCGAGTTTTCCCCGAAATACCCGGACAAAACATCCCCCAACAAAATATCTACTAAAACCTAACCTAACCTAACAAAAAATGGGACAAAAATAATATAGACATCCCGTAAAGACAATAAATTATTGTTCAAAAATAGTAATGGGACGTTCAAAAATAGTAAAATGTAAATTAAGGTTAGGTTAAGTTAGGTGAGGTTTTAGATATTTTGTTGGAGGTTGTTTTGTCCGTAGGATCTTTTGTCGGGGATATTTTGTCGCGGGATGAAAACGCGCAGAATCGTCTGAATTCTTGGCAAATCAGTTCCAATTTTGAAAATGACAATTAAAATAATTCTATCTTTAAAATATTATATTAGTTATATTGGTACCCGCCGATTCCTGATCATATTTGAAGTAAAAATGTAGATGTTATTTTGCAGTCCGATGATATTTTTTTCAATTAAAAACAATAAAAATATTTTTCCATTACACGTCCCAACTGAATAGCTAGGTAGATAGAGCCTAGCGGGTCACGTTATAAGCACTCTGTCTCGTTCTAGTAGCACGTTAATTCACGAAACAGCGCGCGTATCACGTGATCCCGTCGCGACGTGTAGGAGTATGGTCAATGACGACATGAGATTGAAATATATTTTTTGTTTTTAAAAGAAAAAAATATCATCGGACATCAAAATGACATCCACTTTTTGAATTCCAAATTTGCTCACGAATAGCTTGTTAAAATCCTTCGGCAACGTTCTATTACCCCCCGTATATACCGAAGTGTGTATTTTTGGGTTATAAAATCACCATGTAGTTGCAATTTTACTCTCTGTTTGAAGTCACATCTTCTGATGTGTTCTTGTCAATTTGCCAATATAAGTTTCGCTGCAATGTTAAAGTGATCAATCAATCAACTATTTTACAAATTTCCTGTTACTTAACATGTGAGCTAAGGTTACCGGATAAATCAGAACGGTGACAAATCAGAACAGTGACAAATCAGAACAGTTACAAATCGGAAAACTTTTCAAAATAGAAGAATGATACTAGAGCCAGTCAATAAGTAATGCCTCCTATTTTTTCTCCTTTCATTTTCAAGAAATAAAAAAAAATCAATTACAGGGGTCGAAACCACACTATTGAAGATTAATTTGTTACTTTTCAATATAATCTCCGTCCGTTTCCACAGCTTTGGTCCATCTTTTAACAAGGGCATGTATCACAAGTGTTGTAAAAGGCACGGACATATCTAGAACACCACCGCCATAACTTTTGTTTTTTTTGTCCTTGGTGAGTTTGTTTGATGCCATTCCATAGACTGAAATAAACCCACTTTACGTCTCCGGTCACAAGTTTCGGTCCAGAAACTAAGAGCTGCAAGTGTTATGGTTGTGAGACCGTTGTTTTTCTTGTTTTTTTATTCTGGCCGGTTAAGTTTCTTGGTGCCCATCTTGCAAAACTTTTGTTGAAAAATCAGTTGTCGAATAATCGTCATCACACTGCCTTTACTGAGTGAGAGAATGCGACATCTGTAGTTATCTGGGATCACCACAAATGAGTGCAGTCGCTGCAATCGACGGCCTGCGCCACTTCGCTTTTCCTCATCAGCCAGCGGTGTTTGGCCTTCAGCTTCGTTACATTAACGAACCGTTCGTCTAGCAGTGCTGACGTCCACTGTTGCATCATGGTACAGATTTTTCAGCCTTTCATGAATGTGAATTTTTGCGTTTCACTTTCTACAGTCAAGAAACAATCACAGAACGCTATCTATTACGAACATCGATGTCGGCCATTTTGCAAGCGACTGCAGTGCTGCCACCAGACCTGTTGACGCAAAAAGTTACTACTGCAGCAGATTGTAGAAGAAGGTTTGAGGAATAGCACCAAATTCAAAATTTTCACTTTAGAGGAATATAAAAGCTAGAAATATTTCGAATCTCATGCCTGCAAAATTTTAAAATCGAGCGTCTTTTTGCAGGAGGGTAGTGAGCGAAAAAGTGGCTTTTATTTATTTTGTGCATAATTTTATAAGAACGAAAAAAAGTTAAAACATAGAAAACCTCAAAAATAATCTTAGCCACAAAGGGGTATTTTTTTAAAATTGTTTCTTCTATTACTTCATGGTTAAGTAATGAAAAATCTTTTTTTTTGTGGTTTACGCGTATATTTATTATTATGTAAATAATAATTTTATTGTAATTCCAATACATAGAAAGGCTAGTAAAAGCTTTGATTTAACCGTAGCATATTTCTTGATGTTACTGTAAGCCGATTCGTCGTAAAGATTGATCAAAATAGTATCTAAATTGGATTTCACGTATATATTCATCTTAACAAAATTTATTTAAGTGGAAAAAAATAGGAGGCATTGCTTATTGACTGACCCTCGTATTATTTTGTGAGAAATTAATCAAAAAGGACTAAAAGTAGTACAACAAGAATCCAACAGAAAGGTTTCCCGACCCGAAACGAAAGTTCACAACAGTGTTCTGTTTTACCACTGTTCTGATTTGTCGTGAAGTGGGCTGATATACCATACCCGTAGGATTAAGAGGAAGCTGTTAATGTTGACAAATCGGCAATGCAGTCCATTATGAAATAATCTGTATGTAAATTTGTGACTCGTGTAGCGCGTATTAAGTTATTAAAATGTTCCTGGAAACTGCAATTGGCCCACGCAAAGCAATCAAAGTGTGCAGGATGTAACGATATTACGTGGGTTACATTCATTAAAGGTAAAACCACACTAAGCCCACGCAACGCCACGCCACGTGGGTAGACGTCACCATTTCCATATCTGGACTGCTTACCATCCACACATTTTCTATGGAAACGGGTGCTTTAGAATCAGACTAGCTCCACGCAACGCAAACCGACGCCCCCTACGCGACGTTGATCTGCCACAGCCAGATCGGCGTGGGCCATGTGGAAGGTGGAGGGGGTATGGTCACGCCTACTACGAGATGATTTTACATCTTTTTGGTGTTATCTGAGCATCTAACGTTGTTTCGCTATATCTATGGTTGTTTTTTTGACAGATATTATTAAAAAATGGATGACGAACAGTTTATTGAAGCTTTTAGACGGCACGAAGTTATTTATAAAATCAAATTACAGGATTATAGAGATTCTGCATACGCAGTGCAACTTAGGAAGAAATTTCAGCCATTCATGGCATGATTTTCAATATTATACCCCTATAATGAATGTCAATCAAACTTTAGACACACTGCCAGTCTTTCTCTGGTCCCAATTGACTTTCAAAGATGTGTGTTTTCTTTTTTTATGTCATATTCAATTATGCTGTGAAGCTCTTCAAATACTCATACGGAAGTACATGAAGAATCGTCCGTCATCAGATTCTAGTTCCTTTACTAAAGTATGGAACTCTCCAAACATTTGTCTTTGTTTGTTAATATTGTGGACCCAAATACTTCTCACTTTTTTTCTTTTTACGAGAATATTGATTTAACAATAATAATCGTAGCAAATCATCTTCAAATTCACTTTCAAGATATGGCAAAGCTGTCATCTGCTAAGGCTACGGACGCACAGGCAGGTGGCTGGCTTAGCGCCTAGAGCCTAGTGGCTTGCACTCTGGCTACTTGCTAGGATACATGGTGGCCGCACTGAAGGTGGTTTGCGTGGTGGGTCGCTAGGTGCCTTGGTCATTTGCTTGTCGGCACGTTGACGAGATGTCACTTTCAAAATTAGTTCTAAAACTGCTACTTACAGAAAATTCATTTTTAAAATATTCATAACCATGTACGTCTTTAGATTTTCACGGCCAAAAATATTTTCGATATTTGTTTTTGGGGTGTTATGCCGTGTTACGCTACCTCCTTTAGCCAAAGTTTCGGACAGCGTTACAGTGTCCATCACCACTATCATCATGGCAGATGAGCTGCAACATGACATAACATCCCAAAAACAAATCACGAAAATTCATAACCACAATTAACTTCTCAATGTAAAAAAAATCTCATCATAAATAAATCACTTTTTAGTACTAACCATCTTTTTCTACTTAGATTGCTACATCTTCCCATAGTTTCTGACAACTGTCTAATAATATTTCATCCAATTTTTTCTTCTACCTACTACCGACTATCTACTACCTATCTAGGCGCCAAGCGCGCAGTGCGGCCGGTCGCTAAAATTCGAGAACGTTCGTTTTACTAAGCTACTCGCTAGGTGACTCGCTAGGCTCTAGGCGCTAAGCGAGCCGCCTGCCTATGCGGACGTGGCCTAAGGCTACGAACGCACAGGCAGGCGGCTTGCTTAGCGCCTAGCGCCTAGATAGGTAGTAGATAGCCGATGGATAGCCGCTTAGCGTGTATCCAGGTAAACCAACGTGTTGGTTTTTTTGCCACTAGGCGCTAGGCGCTAAGCCAGCCACCTGCCTGTGCGTTCGTAGCCTAAGAGAATCACATAAACATAACCTAAAAAATAAATGTCAAATGTGTCAAATCAAACGCGCCTGCGCACAACCAGAGACCCCTTGTCACGTGGTCACAGCGACGCGTACGTACGTCTGGCCAGTGTGAACGGTACAGGAACGTTGCGTGGCGTTGCGTCTGCTCAGTATGATCATTGCTTAATCCAGTGCTTGGCTAACTTAGTCAGGTCCGCGTGTTTTCATCCTACGACGAAACATCCCCCGACAAAGTATACCTGACAAAACTATTAAAACTTAACCTAACCTAACAAAAAATGGGAAAAAATAATACAAAAGACAATAGTGTTGTAGTCGAAAATCCTTTAAATATTCACCACAGAAGCCAGAGTAAAGTTAGCCTCCCAAAAACTGGGCATACTGTACAGGGCCCGCAGATACTTTAGTAGTACACAACCAGGGCCGGATTAACCATGCCGGGGCCCCTAGGCAATGCACGTCTCGGGGCCCCTTTAGCAATGGTGGACTAACGGGGGGGGGGGGGGGGGGGGGGGGCGGTTGAAGGGGCCTCTAAACGCCTCCATGTTCCCTTGATCAAATCCTTAACAAGGCTTTAAGGGGGGAGGGGGGGTAAGGTTTTAAAATTTTTTCTTGAATTTTTTCTGAATGTACAACATGTCAGTATATTGAGTATTGTGCCATAATTTCAAGTAAATCGGAGCAAAACTAACGAAGATACATAGGTAGTGCATACTGAAGCTGGTACAACATTTATATTTTAAACATATAATTAGAAATAAAAGCAAAAAATAAAACAAAAAAAATGCCAATACAAACTACACACGGCACCTTCAATCACTTCAGATACTAAGAAATGTTACAACAAATAGAAGGAAAGGAAAGTAAAATACTACTATGTTTCTATATTTGGTTAAATTGTAGACTTTTTTTTATTATTTGTGCATGATGTGAACATTGGTTATTTATTGGGTTATAACCTAATTATTATAATGTGTTGTTTTCTTTAATGCGTGTACCTAATGTTATTAACCTGTTAATGTTCCCAATAAACAAAATTAAAACATCTTGAAAGCTGACTTTTTCCGAAATGGGTGCCGGAGTTGCTCACTAATTGAAGCAAGTCATTTTTTCTCGGGACGCGGGTAGGGTTGCCATCTGTCCGGCTTTAGCCGGACATGTTTGGCTTTTTTAGGTCGTGTCCGGCTAAATATTTATATGTCCGGCCTGTCCGGCTTTTGTTAGGCTTTTTTTGATTTGCGCGGGTTTTGTCTTCGGAACTTCTGAGATTGGCGGAATATTACTTTCAAAGAGTTTTCTCTTTAATAAACACCCAGTGGACCAAGGAACGCAATAAATTGCAAACAATTGCTAAGATGGTGTACACATTGTATAATTTAAAAATGACATGTCAAGGATTTTATTAAACGATTTCCAAAGAAAACGACGTTTTGGATAAAGTAGGTGAAAACGCCAAATGTACAAAATGGTAGATTTTTGTAATTTTGAATAATTTGGAGAAGTCGAGATTTCTTTTTAAATTATGTTTTTCGTTTTTTGTCCACAAAGATAAATATGTTTCATTTTATATCTATTTAACGAAAAAATTTAGTCAACTGTTTAACCAGAAAAAAAGTTATGTTTTGTTTGTTTGTTTTATAAGTTTAGTATGTCTACAGACAGAAGACTCAATATTTTTTTTATTTTGTTATTGACATTATATTCTATACAAATGTCAACTGATGACAAGGATAAGCCTGATTAATGATTGTTGTTATTAAATTGGTTAATGCGTGATTAATAAACAACTGTTACTTGCAACAGATTTTTTATTATTATGCATAAAAGTTATGTCCAAAATCATGTACGTACGTCCGGCTTTTAGGGCAAAATGTCCGGCCTTTCAGAGCGCAGAGTCAGGCTTTTTTTATTTTAGAAGATGGCAACCCTAGACGCGGGGCCCTTAGCCGATGCGGGGCCCCTAGGCAGTTGCCTACTCTGCCTTAGGGATAATCCGGTACTGTACACAACTGCTAACCCTATACAAATCACAAGTGCCCTATGGTTTAATTTGGTGCCACCTCTGGTCTGGAGCTCCAAAATTCCCTGAAAAATACCGTCGACTCTGTGCAAAAACTATCACAATGGAAGATGCTCCGATGAACTAGCGTCATTGGTCTCTTCGGCACCGGTGCATAGTCGGGAAACACGTCAAACGTATGTACACGGTTGACATTTGTCACATGAGAACGGGTCGCTTCTTTGATTCGTTCTTGTGTTCAACAGCTCGGCTGTGGAACGATTTGCCGGCCTCTGTGTTTACTCCTTCCTACAACATGGGTCTTCAAGACTTCTTCAAGACTCTTCAAGACTTCAAGATAAGATTCAAGACCAATGTTCATTCCTTCCTCATCTCAAAAAGACCCTCCACACAGCATCTCAGATGAAATACGCCCTGAGGGTAATTGTTTTTGAATGAAGACAATGTTCAATTGAAAATCTGAAACAGAAAAATAAAAATACGTTACAATATATAAACACATGTACGTACATATACACATGTATACACACATACACGCATGACGGCCGGCGTAGTCCAGTGGTAAAGTTCTTGACTGGCACTCCGAAGGTCGCGGGATCGAATCCCGGCGTGGCATATAAATTTTATTTGATTAATTTGTGTTATTTCACAATTATTCATTTAAAAAATAATATAGTATATTTGCTGCACGTTCCAGGGTGGAAGATACTCCCAGTATCGCCCTGGTGTGAGACCACCATTCAGAATTGAAACGTTGCTTGAAATGGCTTTAGCCGTGTTTGGTGACCAGATCTGAATAGCCAGGTACTTCCTCACCTTCCTCTTATATCTCCTTTCCCTCCCCACTACCATCAGCCTCACAACATACCCCAATTGGGGATGCTATAGTCCCACTGGCTCCAGATGGAAGCAGTTGGGACTCTTGTGCGGTATTCATGTACAAAAAAAATTCACATACACATACATATACATTTACAAACATGCATACATACATACACACATAATGTTGTTATATTAAATATTTACATATAAATTTTGTTTTTGTTTTTGTTATTTGACATATTTCCGGTCGCATTTAGAAATCAGCGGTGTGTGTTTGTGTGTCTGTATGTGGCATCCTAGCTCCTAAACGAATGGACCGATTATGATGCGTTTTTTTGTTTTGTTTGAAAGCTGGCGTGATCGAAATGGTTCTCTAGCTACAATTTATGAAAATCTGTTCGGGCGTTTCAAGGTCATCAGCTCTTTTTTGTGTCGGGGATCGCTTAAAATTTTGAAAATTTTACTTACTTTCTTTTTATAAAATTATTCACAAAATAAATAAAAACCTTGCAATCGTGACCTGTAGACTCCGTTTGCCAAGCGATTTTTATGCTTATTACATGTATTTTGACTGCCTCCGTGGTCGTGGGGTAAGTCTCTTGACTCGCAATCCGAAGATCGCGGGATCGAATCCAGGCGTGCGCAATTAAATTTTATTTGATTGATTTGTGTTACTTCACAATTGATTTAAAAATAAAATTTAGCATATTTGCATCACGTTCCATAGTGGCAGATACTCTCAGTATCGCCCTGGTGTAAGACCACCATTCAGAATTAAAACGTTGCTTGAAATGGCTTTAGCCGTGTTTGGTGACCAGCTCTGAATAGTCAAACACTTCCTCTTTCTCCTTCCCCTCCCCACTATCTTCGGCCTCAAAATACATCCCAGTTCGGGATGCCATAGTCTCACTGGCTCCAGCTGGGAGCAGACGGAAGATTCTTGTGAGGTATTCACCTAAAAATATTTGTTCTGGATAAACTCCAAAACTACTGAACCGATTTTGATGAAATTTGGCTTACTGTGTGTAATTTGATCCAAATTAAAAGATGGAATACTTTTTATCTCGATTATTGACCTCAATATATATTATTGCGAATTAAATGTTTGTTATATGACAATTCTTTGTAATTATTTGTAAGTTCCATAAGTTTCTAACGGAGTTAATTTATCGACACAACACTTGGTTATCTAGGTTGGATAACCATCCAGTAGATGGCGTTGTGTTTTGTTAGCCAAAGCAACGAGTGGCCGGGTCAGTTAGTGTATATATATATGGTCAGTGGTTGAGTGGGCATAGCGCTTGGGTCCCACCCGCAGGGCCGCCGAGAGGGCACGTTAGCCAAGTCCGAAACTTGGGGCCCGGGTCTAAGGGGGGCCCGGGACGGGCCCCGGATATTTTACTAAAAAATGCCAATGACACTAGGAACGGACGTGGGCCGGGCGCCCGGGCCCGCACGCTCCGTAGGCCCAACTGTCAGAGTGTGTTCACACACAGCACGCAGCTATAATATGCGAGGGATGGCGTATTTCGGCATATCGTTCGCCGTACATTCCAAATTGGAATATATGGCGAGCGATATGCTGAATTACGCTCATTACTCTGTTTTGGAGAATTTGAAACTTTTTCTGTTCTCTTTCATTACAGAGGAAAAGGATACTTGAACAGTAGTTGAAGTGTGGAGCAATAATTGAATTGTAAATGGTGATGGCGGTTTTTCTGGAAATTTTAGGCCGGATTCTTCCCAAAAAAGATATCTTTTTGCCAATTTTCTTTTGGGTATATTCGGCATGTCTATTGAAGTTTAGTTTGGAATCTAATATAACTCCTAAGTATTTGATTTCAGTAACATTTTCAATAATTTCACCATCAATTTTAATTTTGCTTTCACTGGATGTCTTCTTATTTCCAATCACCATACATTTTTTTTTAAATTTAAGCTTATTTATTTTTAGCCATCTTGATACATCATCTAGTTCATTATTTAAAACATTTATTAGTTCTTTATAGTTATCTCCAATTAAGTATATTAGTGTATCATCGGCAAATAATCGTACTTTGCATTTTGAAAATATTTTCACCATGTCATTAATATAGACTTATAGAGTATGAATAATAGGCGTCCAAGGATTGATCCCTGCGGTACTCCGAATTTATTTTCCATTGGTTTTGAAAATTGATTATTTATTTTTGTTACCTGTTTTCTGTCTTTCAAATATAATAATTTAATTTAGCCTCAAGATATCTTGATTAACGAAGAATATGTAAATACACACAAACAAGAAACACAAGTATTTTATTTTGAGTATTCACCATAACTTTTTAAACATTTCCATTGAATAATTATGCTAAATTCGAATGGTTGGTATAATGGTATAAGAAAAGGTAATGAAATAGTATTCCTAGCAGTAGCAGGTAAGCATGAACTTATTAATTGTTATCTCCCCCCCCCGGTAAGTTGTGGGGAGGGGGACCGGTATAGTCTACTAGACTTGGGGCCCAGATTAGCTGTCGGCGGCCCTGCCCACCCGAGCGTCGCGTGTTCGATTCCTCGGCTGGCCAAGTCCTTCATCACAACACAAGCGTGGTAGTAGGAGATTTTCAAACATTGTTGGGTTATTCGTAACCCGGGAATGTTTGTATTTCTTTAAAAAAATATATATAGCGATATAAGGGACACTAAGAATTAGACATGGGCAGACTCATTCCCAGGAGTGAATCGATTCATTGTGATTCCCTCGGCCTTTTGAATTGATTCATTTTATTCATTCCTTTAATTCCAAAAAAAAAATAAAAAAATCCTCGCTTATATTTTATGAGGCTACGAAGCGAAAGAGGAGACCGATAATACTATCTCATTCTCTCGCAGACTACTTTATTTCTTAGTTCTCCTTTAGATGCATGTGTTTGCTCTTTTTAGTGTCGTTATTTTTCGTTTCATCGAGTTTCAAATCACAACGGTGGTAAAGAAGTTTTCACTACGCAAAGAACTCTTCTTAGGGTAAATTATGTTGTTCTGAAAAATCGTAGGTACTAAAAACAATATTTCAATGTGTACTTAGATATTATTTTGCCCTAAAGACAAATTTTTGGCAAGAAAAATGTGTTTATATTAGGCTAGCAATTAAATCTTAAAATAAACAGTTTTTGTGGTTAACCCCTAAAGTTTTACTAATTTTTATTTATTCATTAGCTCCAGACGGGACTTACGCGGAATTCACATAAAAAACATACTCTTATCGCGCTTTCATGGGTATATCCGGACCGGTCACCTGGAATAAGCTTCACTCAAATATATATATTTTAAATGCACCTACCTCAATGGTGAAGTTAATACCATGCGCCGAATAAAAACTAATTAAAAGCCCTGGCGACACGCGTCGTATAATTTGTTACAAAAATATAAAGGAACAAATCGCTCGATTATCATTTATCTGTATCACTGTTCGATAGCGTAGCGACTGATGTTTTGTTTACGGCTAGAGTAGACAGAGACAGATACCATAAAAAAAAACAATACTATAGATAAACATCGTTTTGTTTCTACAAGCATTGCATCACAATTTACGCACAAGTGAGGGAGAAAAAACATAGGATTAACTTTCGCTTTTAGTCTTTTTATTAACGTTCAGGGTCCGAAGTGGGAAGTTTCACACTAATATGACGGCTTGGCCGCGCGGGGACTACCGACGAACCGATTCTCTGCGGGCATCAAGAAATGAATTAGGAACTTCTGACTAATAAGTGTCTTTTGTCTTGCTGTGACTTGAGTAACTTGCATTCCGCGGACCGGCCGGATCGACTCGACACGTGGGACAAGGGGACCCGTGGGACTACGACGTCACAAATGAATAAGAAATTAATGTTTTGATTCCTTGAATAAGTGAAACAGAGATTGGGGTTGCGGATTGAGCGCTACAATCCGCGCAGACTTGTAGGAACGATTCCTCATTCCTCCGTGACTATGACAATAGCGGGACTGGCGGGACGACTGTGAAACAGTCGCGGCACTCGGAGCTCAGAATTATTTGACTCGCTTGGCGGTTTTGTCACTTTATTTGGGACGGGGACTCTGGCCTACGGGGTTTTTTGTAGGTATAAGATTTACTGCACGGGATACTACACAGTACACGTGATAGGCAATTTCGCGGCGCGCATCGCCTGTAGTAGGTGTACCTATCCGCGCAACAAATATCTAGAATAATATTTAATTTAATTCCTACGAAACACTACAATATTTATAGAGTACATTATTATTTTCTTACCTCAATATAACATGATATATTTAACTGTAAAATAAATTAATCGAAATAAAAATAAATATGGTGCTGTTAAAAAATCGTAAGATGCAAGGCCAAGGGTAAGGAATAAAGATTTAATTCCTTTTGAAAATGAGAATCAGATCGAGTGTGTTACAAGATTGAATTTATTCATTTAATTCAGTCATTCAATTTTGCCCACGTCTACTAAGAATACATACATTTTGGGCTTGTGGCTTTCTCTTAAATGACGTCAAAGAAACGCGGAAAAGTGCGTTGACAGCCCTCGTAAAATTAATCGCCTGCGTAAATGTCAAATAAAAACCTTCAAGAAGTTGTAGGTAGTTATACCTACGTTATTCCTGACCCACTTTTAACAATGGCGGCGGGTTTGATGCCATCGATTGATTTGGCCGAAATTTTACAAACTTTTATGGTGAGTCAATCAAATAAATCAATGTTTATGGGAGGCTCGACCTTTATGGCTCGAGTCTATGGGAAATGCACGGGTTTTAAAAGTTGACATTTCAATTCGACAATATACTTAAAAGCATTTTAATTTTATTTCAAACTAGCTTCCGTTTCCGCTCCTTCGGGGACTCGGAATTATTGTTAACTATATGGTACCCGGCATGCGTTGCTATGACATTTAATAACGAAATTGTTTCTCCCTGCGTGTCCTTTCCCATTGGTCCCGTTCCCCTTCCGCCCCCCCCCCCCACCATTCCTCTCCCGCGTCCTTTTCCCCTCTCGCGTTTCCATTCCGCCTACTCCATCTTCCCTCTTCCCACTCCACTCCCCCCTTCCCCTGTCCAGCAAACCCCCTCTCGACTTCCCCTTCCCCCTCCCAGATTCCCCTCTCCCTCCCTGGTTACCCTCCCCCCCCTCCCGCGTACCATAAATTAATTCCCGGTACATTTAGTTTTCAAACAGCTCGCGTACCACCTATTGCAATTTTTTATACAAATTTCATAAAGCCAGAGCTCACCAGACAATAAAGAACACAACAAAAAAAGAATTATTCAATTTGGTGCATTCGTTCGGAAGTTATGCGCGTAAATACATTTCGGCGATTTATTTTTACAAATTTAATAATGCCAGAGCTCACCAGTAGTTTTATAAAAACCTTGTCCTGACAATAACGAACACAACAAAAAAGAATTATCCTATTTGCTGCAGTCGTTAGGAAGTTATGCGCTTACGTACATTTCGGCGATTCATTTTTATTTATATAGATTTTTTATTCATTCATTTTTATTCATTTTTATTTATTTATATAGATAAGAATATTTTGTCCCGGGCAATGCCCGGGCTTTACGCAGAGTTTTCGAAATCAAATGTATACAGTGACCTTTCCTCTTGTTTTGAAGGTCACATGTGCAAAATTTCATCAATTTCGAAATAAAACTGTAGATTTGCATACAAATCAAATCCACACTGCCCGTTTGCCGGCCCGCTCGTCCCACATATATCTACAGACATTCACCTTTATATATATTGTACGTTTCAAATAATTTACACAAAACCTTGACAAATTATTTCCTCATGAATCACTCTATCTATTGGCGAAAACAGCATGATAATCCGTTCAGTAGTTTTTGAGTTTATTGCTAACAGAGAGACGTGACGGAGGACTTTAATTTATAATATGTAGAGATTTGTTTTGTTAGAGTCAGTGCACTATTGAAATTAACCGCTGAAAACAAGCTGTCCTTAGAAAATTTTAAACTCCCTTATCAGACTATTTTTGATTGATTATTTAACAATTAATAACATCGTCATTCCTCTTAAATCGATGAATGACAGGTTTAGTATGTGACAGCCAGCGTTTCGGCGTCTAAAATAGGAACTATTCTGCGGCTTATCAAAGCTTCAGCGGTAGATTTAGCTCGCTTAAATTGGAGCGAGGAATGTCGTAATAGCAAGGATATGGACTGACTGATATACCGGGCCTTAGTCGTAAACAATAGACTTCGCACTAAGTAGAGGAAACTGGTGCGGCTCTAAAACGTCCAATCATTTGTCCAACCCCTTTGCTAGGTAAATATTTGCTGTGTACTAAAGGAAGGGATTTGATTGTGAATTAAAGCATGCGTTCATCGCGAGTTTTAAGTCGATAAATAAAAGCTTTTTCTAACACTAATTTGTTTGCTTTTAGGAACCACTCATAGGCCTCATAGAAATCGTTGTGTCTCCTGTACTATCGTGGTGAAAAAATATGATCTAAATGGTTTTAGAAATGGAAAACACTACGCTTTACTTATTATTTTTATTGTTAAACTAACGTTTAAGACAAGATTTTTATGCATAGCACAAAGGGTAACAATTATTATAAGCAAAGATATTGGAATGTAAGTGGTGTCGCCGATATTGTTTACCAATTAACAAATAAACTGAAAGAACAAATAATTAACGAATAAACCGAACGAACGTTAAACTAAATGAACGAATTCTTTCCTTATTCAAAATATATTGTTAACCAATATTAATGCACATTTTCAAAAAAATGAACAAATTCTTTTTGTATGAAAACTACGCTAATTAGCGCGTAGTCCGGCGACAGTTGCGTGGACACCATAGCATATCTCTTCTGTATTTGAATATCTTTGATTATAAGCAATAATTATCCATAATTAAATCAATAATTAAAAATAAAGTTGATTGTTTTCAGGCGGAAAAAATATAATAAGCAGTAATTGTTCAATGAAACACTAGTATATATTGAATCATTTGGCGGGTACAAGATAAGCCGCCATAGCTCAATTGGGAGAGCAGCTGACCGGCAATCAGAAAAGTCCCGTTGGCGTCATGTATCTTTTCTCGGAAGATTTTTCAATGTGGATGAGTGTTTCAGGCTGATAATTATTGCTTATAATAATTACTACGCTTTACATTCAAATAAAAATTAAACGCAAAATAATTCAAATGTACGCCTTTATGAATATAAAATTTTCGACCCCAATTTGAAAAAAAATTACGAAACTGTGTGAATTTTTTAGACATTATTTTTACATGAAACGACAAAAATGTGGTGACTATATCCGTATATATATATAGTCTTATAAAATAGGTTAGTGTTTTTTTTTATTTTTTTTATCAGAAATTTTAGTTAGAAAAACGTAAGGTGAGTCATTTTTTTTTTAGATTTGCATTCAAAACATTTAATTTTAAGTTGCTAGTAATATGGAAAAAAGAATTAGTTGAAAATAATATTGTTAATTCTAAAATTTGAAATATGAGATTGACAAATATGACAGTTTGACAGAAGGTGGCAATAGCGAAATTGGTTAACGCGCACGACCCGGTTAGACGAGAGGTCTGGGTTTGAGTCCCTGTTGCAACCATTGTCTTTTTCTTTTTTTTCTGTGTCTTGTTCTCTTTACATTTTCGTTTAGATTATTATTTAAGTAAAACTTCCTTACGCACGCTTGACTTGAGGAGTAAGCTGGCGAATGCGTGACGAGAGCGTTATGAAAAGTGTGATCGGGCGAGGCAAACGGAAGTTGAGAGGGAGATATAAGTTAGTGAAGTTTTACTTCAGTCGTGTGGTCTAAAGCACACTCGTTTTTTGTTATCTTCTTCTTAAATTACATATTACATTGATGGAAATAACCTTCAAAAGTTCTAAAAACAGAGTTTTTCTTGTAAAATATTGAATATTTCTTTGTTTGTCCATTATGTGGTCCCAAAATCATTCATCCGATTGTTATGAAACTTTGGTGAGTGGTTGTGCGCACGCCCGCGAACGTTTCTATATATGCTGGTGAGCTCTGGCGTTATGAAATTATTTCCAATACTATTCATCCGATTGCGATGGTGAGTTGTTGTGTGCACGCCCCGAACGTTTCTAAGTACAGTGGTGATCTCTGGCATTATAAAATTTTAATAAAAAAATTACAATAGGTGGCCCACGAGCTGCTTGAAAACTGAATGTACCGGGACTGAATATGTATGGAACGCGGGAGTGGGGAGGGGAATGCGGGAGGGGATTCGCGAGATGGGGGAAACGGTAGAGGGGAGCGAGAAGGCGGGGAAGGTGGAGGGAGAATGCGTGAGGGGAAGGGGACGCGGGAGGCGGAAGGGGAACGGGATGAATTGGAAAGGACACGCAAGGAGAAACAATTTTGTTTAAGTGGCATAGCAACGCATGCCGAGAACTCGCCAGTAAAGAATAAAATAAACATATAAATATCATTCATTCTGTTCTATACAAACCAGCGCACATTATCTCCTAATTGGCGCAGACATCAAAAAGGGTGATTTCACATTAAATTTTTAATGTCATAATTATTAGCCTTTGCTATAATTACAATTAATTCGCGTGACACTGGTGATGATGGCGCCCTTCGAAAGCTTTTAAAGCCAGTCATTAAAAAAATATGAATTTCTACGAATTACATTAAAATACTAGATAATATAAGTATACATTCATTTTTTCTACAAGCACAGCTAACTTATTTTATGACACCATTTTAATCTAAATTTAATAAAATACTTATTTTTAACCACGTTTATTGTTAAAAAAAAACAACATGTTTCCTAAGCAATGCTTACTTCATCGGGGTTTATATACGAGGATCAGTCAGTAAGTAATGCCCCCTGGTTGATTCTTGACTGTATAAGGTGAAGCGCAAAAATTTACATTCATGAAAGACTGAAAAATGTGTGCCATGATGCAACAATGGACGTCAGCACTGCTAAACGATGGGTTCTTTACTTACTTTACTGTAACGAAGCTGAAGGACAAACACCGCTGGCTGAGGGAAAGCGGAGAAGTGCAGGCCGTTGATTGCAGCGACTGCCCTCATTCGTGGTGACCCCAGATAACTATAGATGTCGCATTCTCTCCCTCAGTAAAGGCAGTGTGATGATGAGTATTCGACAACTGATTTTTCAACAAATGTTTTGCAAAATGGATACCAAGAAAATTAACCGGCCAGACTAAAGAAAAAGAAAAACCATGGCCTCACAACACTTGCAGCTCTTTTTTTCTGGAAAAAATTGTGACCGGAGACCAAAAAAGGGTTCATTTTTTTTACCTGAATCAAAGAGACAGTCAATGGAATGGCATCATACAAACTCATCAAGGACAAAAAAAAAATCAAAACTGTATGATCGGCGGGGAAAGTTATGGCGATGGTGTTCTGGATATGACCGTGCTTTTTACATCGTTGTGATACATGCCCTTGTTAAAAGATGGACCAAGGCTGTGGAAATGGACGGAGATTATATTGAAAAGTAACAAATTAATCGTCAATAGTGTGGTTTTCGACCACTGTAATTGCATTTTTTAATACTAGACATTACTTATAAGAGGCATTAATTATTGACTGGCCCTAGTATTTTTTGTTTATTATTTATAGATTAAGTTTATAATTCAATCGTATATCAACTAATTCACAAGGTAATTTCATTTTATAAAGTTATATTTTTTCAGTAAGCATAACATCCCTTTTTAAATACATTCTTTCTTTGGACTTACAGGCATTTCATCGTACATCTTTACTTCTCTATACTCTATACATTAAGCAGTTCTGTCACTATGATTTTCTGGTTCTATGTATGTAACTATATTTCTGGTTTCATATTTATGTATATCTCTATTTTCATAACTGTAAAAAACTAATACATTGAATAGCAGTTTCTATTTTTATTGAATCCAATTTAGCTCCTCCCTCATTTGATTAACCCTTGCGTACCTACTTGCCTTTCCACAGTATATGTACATCTCATAGCTCTATTCTGTTTTAACTTCTAGCTTGTTCAATTTTCCTTCATTGGCCAAATAAAATATGTATAATAATATATACTGACAAATCAGCAATTGCCGAGCATTTAATTGAAACTGTTATTGCCGCTACAGGGACTGAACCGATCTAGGTTTTGGAAATACGCTCTCGGTAGGTTTTGCTTTTTTTATAAGTTACGTCTTAAAGGAGTAGGACCTTCCAAAAATCGGCAAAATTGTCTGATTTGAACACCATCAACAGACGTTCAATATACAAACTAGACAATGCAAATTTTAAAAAAGTAATACGTTCAGGCATAGAGAAAATTCAACAGTTAGTAAAATCGGTTTAGTTTTGGAGGAGAACACTGGAGAATTCAAAACGCGTCGATTATAATGGTTTTACTAAGGTATTATCAGCCTGGGGTGTAGTTGTCCCTTTCACTCAGTATTCCGGGGAATAAGAGCGACAGTGACAGTAACAGTTTGCTAAATTGCCTATTGTTCATAGACATCCAAATGGATAGACGAGAAGATACGGGTGAGGGGTAAAACCAAACTATGGGGGGGCGAAGAGGGGAAGATGACTGTGATTAGTTGAAAAATCTATCTGACAGTATATAGGCATCTCGCATTACAATATCACCATTTAGTTCTTAAAGCAAAATCTGCTTTGAATGAATAGACCTTTTTACATGGGAGCGCGAATTGCTTGCCACGTTAATAAAATATTTGCGTAGGCCAAATGTACACCCCAAAAAGTTTCGCCCGTTTTCACATAGCAATATTTTGTTGCCGTGTTTAGTTAAGACACTTTAACAAATGTTTCATAATTTACTTACCCCTGTAACCAGCGACGAGCACACTAAGGAACCGCCCACATTCGCTATGTGCACATTGATATGTAGGTATGTTGTATAGCACAAGCTTGGCGTTTTGGCGTGTTATTTCGTTAAATGTATAGATGTTAGCTTCGCGCTGCCCACGGCAAGAATGATGACGTCACACATTTTAGATTCAAGCGAGGCTCTATCCCCTCCCCATGGGGCGAACTGGCGCCAAGGAGGAGCTCGAGCTGGTTCCATGGGGAGGGGGAAATAATACGTTTTTATCACTTAGGGCAGGTCCAGATATATTCATATGTCCGTGCTATTGTTCATATTTCTCGGCGACTGGGTTTCCTCAAGTTAGTTTACAAAGCAAAAAGTAACGAGTTCAATCGTCGGTAAGAGTGACTAAAAGTTTTGTATACGGTATACACACAGATATTAATATTACATTTTTTTAATGTTTTTTAATTGTTATTTCGCGTTCCTGGCCGTTGATATTTTTCTTCTCAAACTGGTACAGTGCTGTGGGGTATATTGATTTTAGCAACCGGAACCGCGTTCCAGTTTGCTCCGCTTGACTCCGGAACCACACTTCGAAATTAATAAGACATTTTCATGGCCTTGGCCAACACGATGCCCCTACCGCTGAGAGCTCCATTTTAGATTGTAACATTGTGTTTTTATATGATTACCGCACGATAGTCCCAACTGTCCGGGGCCAGTAAGACTTTGGCATCCACAGTTCGAGGAGGATTGTGCGGCTGAAGAGGGTGGAAGGGGGAAAGTGTTAAATGTAAAGGTTAGAAAATACCTGGCTGCTTAGATCCGAGGAGCAATTCCGATTTTACTTAAAGATATGAAATTGTCCTTAATCTTAAAATTAACGACTTTTTCGCTGTCATCCAAGAAAACAAGAGTCACATTTCTGTTCGTTAGTCATAAAAGGAATATACTTATTTTCGCTTTGGCTTAAACTACGGTATACAGGGAAGATTTTTTTTTGGTTTGATGTTAAAGAAATAAAAAATAAATAAAGTCATCAAAAATGTCACCGGAACCAAAATTTCATTTACATTTTTTACTCCAAATAATGTCAGGAGTCACTGGTTAAAGTACCTAAGGGAACGTACCCATACTACGTGACCAACTTTTTGCAATTTTTAACCCCCCCCCCCCCCCCCGGTGACCAAAATCCTAAGCAACCCGCCGCTCGTTTGTATGGAGCGTGACATTTTGAAGACCCCCCCCCCCCCCTAAACGTGTCACGTAGTATGGGTACGTTCCCTAAGTCAAGTACTTCCCTTAACACCTTGTATAAGGTAGCCGCGTAGCGCTAAAGCTGAATTGTGGTGTATTAGCTTGCCTCCTGGAATCGCAGTCAGCGTGAATGTTAATTTTAAGGTTAAGGACAATTCTGCTGTCATCCGAGATAACTGGAATCGCATTTAAGATGACAATATACCCTAAAATATATTCAGAATCTTAACGACGTAAGTAAAGAAACCGTGTATACAAATTGCGACTCGCGACCCGTGCTCTGGACGAACCTACTGTCGAATTTGCCATATCAAAGAAAAGAGGAAGAAGATAAATAATGTGGGAATCTTAAAGACGTAAGTGAAGAAAGCGTGTAAACAAATATACGCCGCGGCACGGCGTATTGCACGAACGTACGGTCGAATTCACCCTAGCAGGCCTGGAGATTCGACCTTTCTGCAGCGTTGATTTTAATTAATTCTGAAGAACGTGCTACAAATATTAAAAATGTAAACACATGTTGTCCTCCCGAAATTATTAATTCATCGTCTAGAAAAATAAAATCTGGTGCTTACCGCTAACTTTACAGTTGAAAAACGGCTTATATAGTTTTCAAATCGTTGTACGTAAAATATATTAATGGTAACGTACTGTTTTTATTAATCTAGTATATAAATAATTCGCATTTCTTGTGCGGCATGGCAATAAAAAAGTTATTTTAGTTACGGATTCGCCGGAAATGATTAAAATGTAAGTTTTGAGCGTACAAAAATTATTAGGATTGTGTACCGCCTTAACGTGAATTTTAATTTTAAGGTTAAGGACAATTCTGCTGTCATCTGAGATAACTGAAATCGTAGTTAACGTGAATGTTAATTTTAAGGCTAAGGACAATTCAACTGTCATCCGGGATAAGTGGAGTTGCAGTTAACGTGAATCTTAATTTTAAGGTTAAGAAAAATTCTTTATTCTTAAGTAGAAAGACATCAAAAAGTATTTTATGCTTTATGTCATTCCCGTCTTGAGTACGGAATTCTAGTATGGGAATCTGCTACAGCAAATCATATTAACCACTTAGATATTGCTCACAAGAGCATTATAAAAACCATACTAAAATTACCCATCAGGGTACCTAGCATGGTCGATCGATATAGGTTTTATCGAAAATGTCGGTAACTTGTCATCGCTCCAGAGCACGACTGCAGGCCGCTAACGAACAAATAACAGTTCACGTCAAATAAATTAGGAGCCCTTAGTCGTTGTGAACTGTTATTTGTTCGTTAGCGGCCTGCAGTCGTGCTCTGGAGCGATGACAAGTTACCGACATTTTCGATAAAACCTATATCAATCGGCCATGCTAGCACCCCAGAACCCCCTCAAAAGATATTTTTAAATGTTTTGACATTCTAAATTTAAAACAAATATATGCCAAGAATATTCTTATACATCATTTTAAAAACAGAAAATCTCCTAATGAAACTCGGATACATGACACAAGAGCCTCAAAAAAGGATATACGAGATGTTCCAAAATTCAAGACAAGTTTTGGCCAAAGAAACCACTTATATCTGGCAACCAAACTTTACAACATCCTTCCTACAAGTTTGAAAAAGATCGAAAAGATAAATAAGTTTAAGGAAAAAATTAAAACATGGGTGAAAGGAATTAATGCAGACATACTAGAGAATGTATTAAAAACATCATAGAAACTAAATAACGGAAAATCAAAGAAATCTACCAGCACAGGACTTCTCAGCACAGGACCACCTAGTGAGGAGGACTAAGAACAAACAGATGAAATATTTATATACATTATTATATCTTGTAATTCTCATCAAACCTGTAATCAAATAGTCACTAATAAAAAAAAATAAAAAAAAGAACGGGAATCTCCCCACTGGTCACTAAACATGGCTAATGCTAAGCTATGGATTGTTTGGAATGGTGGGTTTCAACAGGGCGATACTGAGGGTATCTACCACTCAAGAATAGGTTATAATCGTAACTTAAAACATTATTTTATGTACACAATAAACAAATAATCACCTGAAATTATATAGATGTATATGCTTTAAATGAATTTTTAATCATAAACAAAACATTAATAGAATTTTCTTCTTAAAACGAAGACGATATTCTTACAAGTAACGTAAGTGCTTTAATTAATTTTATTATTTAATTTATTTATTAAATTAGGGAACGTACCCATACTACGTGACAAATGGAATATACTACACACGTGTAGTATATTCCAAGACCCCCCCCCCCTACAGTTTTCACGTAGTATTTCATAAATATGGTTTCGAATCATTTTTTGCTAACAAAAAATAAAAAATACATTATTTGGCTTATATTTGTCTTTATTAATACGGCGCTTGCTGCGTGACAGCAAGAGTGCATGCATTACAAGTGGAAAAAATATTATCAAGATAAAACTTATGTCAAAATATATTGAAACCGGAACGTAATTTATGGAAACGAAAGTCTTGTTATTTTTATAAACATTTTTCATCTCAATCATCTTCAACAAACACGTTCCCTGAACTTTTTCACTTATTTGAATGTACGAGGGTGGGTTTTTAAGTTTGCGGATTGGGTAAGGAGTGGAAATAAAAACCAAAATTATTTTTCCTCATATTATTATTATTTAATTCATTTATATTAATTAATTAATTCTTATTTTAATTCATTTATAGTGCATTTCTATTTAATTTTGCTGTGTTTTCACTTAATTTGTGTCAATTCGTAATCTTGAAAATTTTCCATTTTAATTAATATTTTTAAAAACTTTTCTTTGCAACAATTATTACCTTTCGTTGTAATAGCAAATATTAGCATTAAAGATATTATAAAAATCTACAAGCTTATCTTATATATATTTAAATAATATTTTTTCCATAACAAAAGTTATAAGTAATTTGAATTTGAAACTCTATTTCTGATACATGTGTCGTAAGACGCCATCCCACGACACACTAATACATAATAATATAATTCATGTGATATAATAATTAATTCATCTCCCTTTGACGTACAGTCTGTCTCATATTAAATGAATACCTGAATTTCTAAGAAACCCGGATGAATCATTGTTAGCATAATTCCACCTCGTGTTCCCACTGCCGACTCCCTTGTAAGATTATTATGTAAGAACATAATTTTAATACAAACGCAGTAACTAGAATAGAATAACTAAGAATACAAACAAAACATGTTCAGTAAAACCCGTAGATATTATTAGTTATATTGTAAGAACAAGAACATAGTTTGAATAACTGAGAAGACATGCAAGTACTGTAAACATTAAAAAATATATATATGTTTTTTTAGTAAAACTTCGTTACGCACGCTTAACTTGGAGAGTAAGCTGGCGAATGCGTGACGAGAGCGTTACGAAAAGTGGCGAACGGTTGAGAGGGAGATATAAGTTAGTGAAGATAGAAAGAGAGAGAGTTACATTTTGTATATTACTGTAGGGGCAAGAGAGGTGCGAGCACACATTTTCTTTCTCTCTTTCTCTCATAGCCAGTTACGTTTATCTTAGACACAGTGCAGGCCTAATGTATGTACATATAGATGGAGCTAAAGAAGCTATGATTTTAGGTTTTCACGGTCAAAAGTATTTTTGTTATTTTTTTGGGGGTGTTATGCCGTGTTGCGCTACCTCCTCCTTTAGCCAACGTTTCGGACAGCGTTACAGTGTCCATCATCAGGGCAGATGTGTAAATGCTAGAGGTGAAATGTGTGCTTAAGTACTTAGAAGCAAT
The DNA here is from genome assembly GCA_917880885.1 of Limnephilus marmoratus. Classification (NCBI taxonomy): domain Eukaryota; kingdom Metazoa; phylum Arthropoda; class Insecta; order Trichoptera; family Limnephilidae; genus Limnephilus; species Limnephilus marmoratus. The sequence continues at coordinate 7,932,528 of OU862927.1, read as the reverse complement.
GCCGTGTTGCCAGCTCCACTCCACTACGAGCTGGCATCGGAGCTAAAGAAGTTTTACTCTAGTCGTGTGGTCTAAAGCACACTCGTTTTTTTTAGTTATAAAATTTGAAAGCGTCGCCTTTCAAAAACAGATTTTAGTTTTCAAATGCATTAAGAAATATTGCTTTTATTTGAATTTTATTGCAAAGCGGAAATATTTTGATCTTCTGACAAAATAGGTCTGAGATCTGAGCGGTTAAATCTCATATTTCTCTGTCCAAAAAATGTATTCAAACTGGTGAGGGAGCGGTCCGTATCGGTAGAGATGGGACGAAAAATAAAAGGCGTCAGTCGATGTGTGAGTCAGTCTTTATTGTGGCTACGTAGCGGAGGTCGATGCGGAGCGGGAGCGGAGTGACAGTAGTGATGCTGCTGCGCGATGATGTGAAGATGAAGGTCAGGACACTACGGCGGTGAAGATCACAGGTCTTCAGGTAGCCGGCGTGTTGCCCTACACCGTGGCGGTGTAGACGTGACCTTGATCCAGGCGGTTGACCGTCGTCGCGTTGACGAGGTATGGCGGCTGTGTGTCCAGTGGGTCGGAGCACACACGTGACGCAGGAAGGAACCTTGAGGGGCGGTGAGGATGCTGGCGCGTTGCCAGTTGTGGTTGCTGCTCGTTGCAGGATGAGGATGCTGGCGCGTTGCCGGTTGTTGTTGCTGCTCGTTGCAGGATGTTGATTGCCATCTCATGTCGAGATGGTAGTTGGAGAAGTTCCTCGAAGGTGCTGAAATGTTCCTGGGTCACACTGGATAAATGGATTTCACTACTATCTGCGCGGGCCCGTGCCGGGCGCAGGCACGTAAAGAGTTACTGCACTGCTCGGACTGTGTTCCTTATTCGATGAATGGAAAGTACTGACTGACTGAGTCTGAGCGAGCGAGCGCTGGCTTATATACTCGTGGCGAGTAATTAGTCTCCCGGTAGGTAATGCGTGAACTCACACAAAGGCGAGAGATCACTCGAACTTTCTGCGGGCACTTGAACGGTAGAGCCAGACGTTCTAGCTCTTTCGCGTAGGTGGCGGATTATTATTTCTACTACGTTACGGCACTCGCTGCAGGTAGGTATGCCGTATCTTCCAGCGTATTCCACAGACGTTAGTGGCGCAGCGGTAAACTTCGCAGAGCGGGTTAAGTGACCGCCACACTGGGAGTAACCATTTGCATATTTATAATTACTAGCAGTTAAAAACCCGCTCCGCAGTTTTTGCTGCTAGGCCCTGCGGACGGCTTTGATTCTGCTTCGCCCAGTTTAAGTGTGAGAGACCATTTTATAAATTCGATAGGAACCGGTTCCAAAAATAGGCGGTTACTCGGATCCAGTGACAGCTAGTCACCGGGACAACGTAACTGCGACAGGCAATGACGTCATATATAATATATAGACGCGTGGTATTATTATTCACAGCTGCCAATTACAATAATAAGCATATTATCATAAATCTCTCCAGTCCCGGAAAGATTCACGAAGTTACAAATCCAATGGTACTTGTACCTGCCAGCGGCAGGTCCTCATGCGATCTTTTGAGTGGCGCCATCTTTTGGCATTATTAGCTACTTGCTTGAATTCGATTTTATCACAAAAGTAGCTTTTTAACAAACTTCAAGTACGAAGATGGTTTTGCATAAAGCGCGGGAATGGGTACCGCCGCCCCGGGAACCTTTATTGGATAACCAACCAAGGGCGGCTGGTTGAACGGTGTGTTTGTGTGCAGCATTGGTAAATTATATCGTCTAAAATTAGTTTATAATATCTTACCGAAAAATATAAAATCTATGAATTTCATTAAAAATATCACCTACCAATATAATGCATAATATAATATGAATCAGGGAGAGCAAATTCTCAAAGTTCCGCGCGAATTTACCCTGTCCGGTGTGCAGGCCCATTGCAAGCGGAACGAATTATGTTTTTGTATCGAATATCCCAAACATCGCCAGCGCGCAACACCGGCCATATGTATGAAAAATTAAGATATTTTGGTGTGCCACCCAGCGGCCTTTATCATACAAACTTAAATTCTGATTTAAGGCCAAAATACTTAACCAAACTGAATAATTCTTTTTTTAATCAAAAGGTACAGCAAATACCTAAATTTAACATATATTTGCTTTTTTATTGATTGGTGTTTTAAATTATAGAACGCAGATCATTAAGGAATACAATTTTTTCATGGGTAACTTTGACAATTTTGCCCTCCTGTTGTTTATACATTGTTTATAAATACTGTTTGTATCCTGTTTAAAATGAAATATAAAACTAAATAACCAACCATCACGCCGTTTCCCCACAGGGGTAGGCAGAGAGGACGGACCGCCAAATAACTCGGTCTTGGCACACACTCTTTGCCTCATTCACATTCATACATCGTCTCATATATTCTCTTCTATTATTCCGACTTTCGACATGGCCCGACTCAAGTATCTGATTCACTTGCTCGTGCCATGTCTTCCTCGGGCGTCCCCGACTTCTTCTACCATTCACATTTGCGTCGTATATTCTTCTTACACTACATTGTAAACATTGTAAAAAAAAGAGTTTTTTGGGTTGAAATTTAAGATTTATTTACGAAAAAAATTGTATTGTGTTTCTATTTTCTTAGTACAGAAAAGTTCAAAAAAATTAAAATTTTAATTAAAAAGCGATATGTAAAAGTTTTCGCACTTCGAAAACAGCTTAAAATAGACCTTCTCTCCAAATAAGACAAGTGGAATCATTTTTACCTAATGTTGCTTAGTAATCGTTATCTCATAGTTACGGATTATCAGTGAACCACCACGTTTTCAGGGCAGCGGCCGCCACTGTAACCAACACCTCTGCCATAGGTCACCCCAAGTGGTTCGTTACGTTTGTTGATTTAGCAGAGGTGCCCGGGTTCATGGGGTGGGGTTTGTCTAGGTCTTGGAGGCAGATGACCAGGATACACTGAACCCCAGATTCCTACCCACCTCCTAATCACTTTACCTTCCCAGAACTCTCTTCTCCTTCCTTTCCCTAAAAAAACCTCCACACAGCATCCCCAAAGATGACATAGGCCCTGAGGGAAATAATTTTCCTCAGGATCTCCTCTGTGGAGCAACCGTACAAACGTAAGCCGATTAATAACCTTCGATTATCCTATTATGTGTGTTTGACAGTGAAGTATTCAGATTTTTGTTTTTAATTCCATGATTCATTTCTATTCGCTAAATATCTTCTTATCATTTAATGGGCTAATTTATAACTTACGCCTTCGATTAATTTTTTGATTATAAAGCCTTTATAAAAAAGGGAAAGGCCTTTACGAAAATGATCCTTTTCAAAATTAAATTGAGAAATTTACTTCCGCATGGGGGGGCCATAAATTAATTAAGTAATTAGGTTATTTGAGAGATGATATCACATTGTTACGGAATCAAGGCCTTGTACTGAAGACCCGTAACTAGGAAAATCAATTCACAGCCTGCTGTATTATTATCTGATATATATTATATTCTTAATTGAGGTTTCGTGGAAGGGAGGGGGGTTTTGGCAGACGTGGAGGGTAGTTGGCCATTTCTCGGAGGGAAGGCAAAATTCCTGGATGGGCAGGAGGCTGGGAAATGTACAGATTCAGGGAAGTGCCAAGGGTAGTGGATGCCCATGTGGTTAGCATTCACGCTGTCAAATTTTAAGGGGTGTAAAAATACATTGTTTTGAAGTCCTGGGAAGATCCAGGACTTCAAAACAATGTATCAAGAAGTATCAGGCACACCTAATTTAGCATGCAATTCAAATCTTCACAAATTCCTTTCAGATTGATAGACAGTAGGGTTAAGTTTAAAAGTGCTTGATATTCTGTTATGTGTGGCAGGGAACATCTGCCCTGATGACGGAGACTGTAACGCTGTCCGAAACATTGGCTAAAAAAAAGTAGCGCAACACGGCATAACACCCCAAAAATATAAATATATATATAAAAATATTTTGGCCGTGAAAATAAAATCATACCTAAATTTTCGCTGTTTACACCAACTTTTTTGTGTCGTGCAATTATTTTGAACATGCATGCATCTAGTTGCGTAATGTAAATTTGGCTTAACCTAACAAGTTTTACACAACTCTTCCGGTTAATCGTGCATTATTAAATAATCTAGGTATATAAAGTTAGAATAGTAGTAAAAATTATATATCTAAAAAAACGAGTGTGCTTTAGACCACAAGCAGTGAAGTAAAACTACAAGACAAACCTCGCCCAATGAACCCAGGTATCCCTGCTAGGTTACCAAACGTAGCGAACGGGGTGACCTATGATCTAGGGGTGACATATGACATTGGGGTGAAATATGACCATGGGGTGACCTACGACCTTGGGGTGACCTATGACATAGGGGTGACATATGACATTGGGATGACCTACGATCTTGGGGTAACCTACGACCGCGGGGTGACCAACTTATCCTTATCCTTATCCTTATCACTCCCCAAGTCAAGAGTGCGTAAAGCCCCGACCGTTCACCTAGCAATCGATCACCGTTCGCGTCGATTACCGTTCGCATGACATTTTTCGTAACAATCACCACTTTTCGTAACGCATTCACCAGCTTACCCCCCAAGCCGAGCGTGCGTAAAGAAGTTTTACTTCAAAAAACACTTCTTACTCAAAAAAGCATCTATAAATTTACAATACATGTATAGTATACCAATGCAATATTGTAAAATATCATGGTTTTACACAGTTTAATGGCAAGGCAATAATTACTAGTGCAACTATACAGAGATCGTAGACAGATTTCAATATCGTATTACAATGAAATATTGCCCAAGTATATACCCTTATACAGTTTCTAAGCCAAAACTTGTACGGGTCTAAATGTAATTTGAAAATATCTACGGCCCAGATCGTATATTATCATTTCTGCATACTCTTCCAGACCTAAATCTAGTTTCCAGGGTTGACAGTCTCCAGAGATATGAATTCTCAAGATTTTTCATATTTTCCTAGCTCTTTTAATGTTCATGAAAATCAATACAAGACATTTTAAATTTATCGAAAACGAGACCTGCGATCGAGTCTTATAATTTGCACTTAAAAATTTGTAACAAAATATTGGTTAGTATCTATTAATTTAGTAGGTGATTTCTAAGCTCCATATGGAATGCTCCGCTCATAATGGAAAAAATAGTGAGTGATATCCTAGAAAGTACAGACATGTTGTGCAAATTACATAACGCCAGAGCTCGCCGCGTAAGCGTTTTAGATGATTTTTAAACAGCTTCGTGGCTCATGTAGCAAATGAGGTTGAGTACTGAACAGGGCCGGATCTACGAAATCTGGCGCCCTGTGCAATAGGTACCGATGGCGCCCCCCCCCCCCCCTACATTTTTATTTTGATTAAAAATTCGTTCACCCCAATTTTTTAATTTTTTTTTTTTTAATTATTTTTTTTTTACACTAATTTATCAAATAAAATCAAGACATATAAAGGGTGTAACTTTTCCAAGTGACCTGGCGGTAGCTCTCACACTCGTTCTCATGGCAACGTACAACACAAGAATAGCATCTACAGCTTCTGACTAGCAACAGGCAGTCCCGACGAGAGACAGAGAGCAGTGATAATAAGAATATAACCTCAAATTTGTACCTTGCATTTCCCCTGTGGTGGGTGGTTTGTATATTTATGCCCCTGTGTTGAGCGAACAAACACTAAACACTGATGTATGGTATCAACGGCTTACGAACAAAAATACCGCGTTGTGATTGGTTATTGAATTTGGATCGCACCTATTCGTCGTAAAAGACGGTAAAAGATATATGGAAAAATAGATCTTACGTTTAACTAAATATATGGAATTTGTAAAAAAATTCTGTAACTGACTATAAATTCGTAAGCCGTTGATACCAACCTGATGCGTGCGCATTCTGTTTCTTTGGAAAGTGTTGCTAGAGCGTAATAATTATTTCGTAATATGGGTAATTCTTAAACGATGCAGGGAATATTATAACTAAATTTTAATACAATATTTATTTTCTCACGGCGCCCCTTCGGAGTTGGCGCCAGGTTTTTGCACGTTTTTGAACGTATGGCAGATCCGGCGCTGGTACTGAAACAATAGATGTTGCAAACTGAAAAAAAGAGTAGTTGAGCAAAATTCATGACGCCAGAACTCACAATTCGAGAGCTTTTGTCCTTGATCAACGGATGTTCCTCTTTCATAAACACCAATTTTTCAATATTAAAAATAAACAAATTTACTACTCAAAGTACAAGTTTAAAAAAAAATTATATTGCTAGTAATACACTTTTTTCTGTGTATATCTCACAAGAGTGCCAACCGCTCCAGTCTGGAGCTAGTGAGACTATGGCATCCCCAATTGGGATTTGTTGCGAGTCTGAAAGTAATGGGAAGGAGAAGGATATGCGGAGGAGGAAGATGGGGAAGTACCTAGCTATTCAAATCTGGTCGCCAAACACCACTAAAGCCATATAAAGCAACTTTTCAATTCTGAATGGTGGTACACAAGGGCTATACTAAGAGTATCTTCCACTCTGGAACTTGGTGCAAATATGCTATAAGTAAATTATTTTAATGAATAAAATCGTGAAATAACACAAAGTAATCCAATAAAATATATTTGCGCACGCCGGGATTTGAACCCACAACTTCCGGAGCCTTGCTCCTCGGCCACGGAGGTAAAGTATAAATCTGTCTATCATCTATTTATATAACTAGCTGGTTCCCGGCATGCGTTGCTATGCCCTTTAAAAAAGAAATTGTTTCTCCCTGCGTGTTCTTTCCCATTCGTCCCGTTCCCCTTCCTCCTCCTCTTCCTCTCCCGCGTCCCCTTCCCCTCTTGCGTTCAAACTCCGTCTCCTCCACCTTTCCTCTCCTCACTCCACTCTCCCCCTTCCCCCGTCCCGCGAACACCCCTTTACCCTCCCGCCTCCCGCATTCCATATATTCAGCCCCGGTACATTCAGTTTTCAAACAACTCGCGTGCCACCTATTGTCATTTTAATACAAATTTCATAATGCCAGAGCTCACCAGTAGTTTTATAAAAACCTTGTCCTGACAATAACGAACACAAAATAAAATAATTATCCGATTTGGTGCAGTCGTTCGGAAGTTATGCGCGTACATACATTTCGGCGATTCATTTTTATTTATATAGATTTATATAGATAGATAGATGAAGAGTGCCTGTAGCGGGCGGCATGGATGTGATTTTTATACAAATCTATAATTTTATTCCAAAATTGATGAAAATTTGCACACTCAAAACAAGGGGACATTCACTGTCTACATGACATATCGAAAAATCATCCCCATCTCCTCACACTTCTAATGCTATTTTGCACACCGTTTAAAATAAGAGGAAAATCTCTGTCTACGCCTGATTTAGGAAAACTCTGTATAAATCTGCACACTGTTCAAAATAAGAGGAAAATCTCTGACTACACCTTTTTTAGGAAAACTCTGTATAAATCACGGGCAATGCCGGGAACTCCAACTAGTATATATTGAAGTTTTTATCAAAAATGTACCTTTCGGTCTTTAAATGGACTTTAGATTGCCTGAAACCGGTCTGGTCGGAAATAAAGCTTAAAAATTGGTATTTTTATTATACTTTATTTAAAGTTCTAAGACATCCCACCAAGAAAAGAGTGTACACCATCGATCAATAAAGTCACTTGGTCGAAGGTGTGCATTTTTCACGATGCCAGAACTCACGGTCCGAGAGAAAAACAAACATTTTAATAAATATTACGCTTTATGATATTGTATCATTTAAACTGAGTTTAACACATTTTTAACGTATTTTTTGCATTCGAAAAAAGGCTTCAATGAAATAAAAAAAGTTAAATATTTACCTGGGAATCTGAGAATATTTTTCATAAATTAACAACCGCCTTTTCCCAGCGGCAGCTTTTATGACATGTACATGGGAAACTCGAGTTGATCGTGTTAAAATTGTTAAAGTTTTTGAAAAGCTCTATATAACTCTCCCCTTATAAATGTTGGGATTTAAATTACTCGTATAAAATTTATGATATGGGAATTTGAATAGTAAAGATTAAAATAATTTAGATTCGTTTTCTGTTGTGTTTAGCTGTATTCTTTTTTTAAAATTTGTAATGCGAAATCGGTCAAATGTTTTTGCTTTAGAATTAGAATTTATGTTCATGTGGAGAGGTTTGTCTAGGTCTTGGCGGCGTATTAGTTTGTCTGGCTACTGCGCGGCGGGCCGGATCTGGAGAGACTGGTTGAGCGAGACCTTTTGATCTCTGCAGCTGGACTCTCTCGGGCCATCGCTTTGCATCACAGTGGGAGGAATTGATTTAAACAATTGGAATTGATAGACACACTGAACTCCCGATATCTACCCACACTTCATACCTTTCTCCTTTTCAGAACTTCATCTCCTTACTTTCCCTAAAAGACCCTACAAATAGCATCCCCAAAGATGGCAGAGGCCCTAAGGTAGCCAATGTAAAAGAAAGAGATTTACTAATCAGTAAAGATTTATGATGGACACTGTGATGCTGAATTGCTGTCCGAAACGTTGACTAAAGAAATAACACGGCATAATAACCCAAAAATTAATCACGATGTTAAAGATTTCACCGTTTTGAAAATAATTTATATTTCTTGCAACACTGGCCACTGTAGGCTGTATTACTTTAAAAATCTGTGCCAACATTAAAGTATCTTATCTCCCTCCCTAAATAAAGCGGCTTCTGTGAATTTCTCGTTGCAAAAATGTTTCTTGTATTCTTGAAGATTCTCGTAACATGAATAGGCAATGTGTAGTAAAATTGGATATAGTCCAAGAGCTACCAGCTAAGTCCTTTTTTACAATAAAAGAATTATATAAGATAGAGTACACACATAGAATGGAAGAATAAAGTATAACACAAGAATTGCTTTGTAGGCGTGTTTAAACTATGTTTTCGAAATTCAAATGGGATTAGGGTTGCCATACGTCCGGAATTTTCTTTGTCCGGAATGCGGGGGAATCCTAAACAGTCCGGAATTTCTACAATTTAATGGAGATTGATATAAAAAATTAAATAAACCAAATTATTTTTATTACAAATCAAAGTAAAAACATCACACCTGATATTTAATGCTCCAAATCTTTATTTCAAAGTCCCCCCCCCGACGAGGGTTTTGACATGCCACGATGCATAACGACATTCATATTATATTTACAAGAAGGTCCGGAATTTTTATCAAATGTCAGGAATTTTCTCCGGGATTTTGATATCTTCATCTGGGAACCCTAAATGGGATGGATATCTATGATCTCAAGTGAGTAATAATTTTTGTAAAAATTATTTTGGTCAAAACGAAAAAAAGTTAAAATTCGCTTTTATTGGGTGCCATAGTTCCACTGGCTCCGGTAAATTAGAACTCTTGCGGTAGTTCGAGGGGTAAGGCTTCTCGACTAGGAATTCGGAGGTCGCAGGTTCGAATCGCTACGTGAGCAAATAAATTTTATTTGATTTACATTTATATGTATTTTTCCACAATTTCATCATAAAAAATATAAGGTATATTTGCGGCACCTTCCAGAGTGGAAGATATTTTCAGTATCGCCCTGGTGTAAGACCACCATTCAGAATTGAAACGTTACTTGACGGCCGGCGTGGTCTAGCGGTAAGGCCTTTACTAGCAATCCGAAGGTCGCGGGATCGAATCCCGGCGTGGGCAAATGAATTTTATTTGAATAATTTGTGTTATTTCACAATTAATTCATTTAAAATAATATACATTTGCGGCACGTTCCAGAGTGGAAGATACTCTTAGTATCGCCCTGGTGTAAGACCACCATTCAGAATTGAAAAGTTGCTTGAAATGGCGCTAGCCGTGTTTGGTGACCAGATCAGATAGCCAGGTACTTCCCCACCTTCCTCTTTCCCATCTCTTTTCCCTCTCCACTACCTTCAGCCTCACAACATACCCCAATTAAGGATGCCATAGTCTCACTGGCTCCAGACCGGAGCAACTGAGACTCTTGTGAGGTATTACCTAAGATATTCAAATACAGAAGAGATATGCTATGGTGTCCGCGCAACTGTCGCCGGACTACGCGCTAATTAGCGTAGTTTTCATACAAAAAGAATTTGTTCATTTCGTTGATTTTTTGAAAATGTGCATTAATATTGGTTAACAATATATTTTGAATAAGGAAAGTATTCGTTCATTTAGTTTAACGTTCGTTTGGTTTATTCGTTAATTATTTGTTCTTTTAGTTTATTTGTTAATTGGTAAACAATATCGGCGACACCCGGAAGCGCAGACCCACATAGTAAAAACAGCAGATAGCACATCTACCTTATATTTCAATATCTTTGGGTATTACAACTATAAAAAAAAAATTCAATATAAATGGATTAGCCGTTTTTTTCGTTATTTGTTTTTGGGGTGTTATGCCGTGTTGCGCTAGCTCCTTCTTTAGCCAATGTTTCGGACAGCGTTGCAGTGTCCATCATCAGGGCAGATCCGGCAGATGTGTGCCGGATCTGCTGCGAAAATCTAAAAACGTATCTGGCTTAACCGTGTTTGGTGACAAGATCTGTAAAGCCAAGAATTTCCTAACTTCTATCTTTCCCGTCTGCCTCAGTAAACTATCGATTAGCAGTTGTCAATCGCATCAAAGACGTAAATTGACATCACTATTGACAATTAATTGATAAAGCCGCCATTCGTTTCCCGCGTCAATAAGTCTAGACGCCGCACATTTATCCGCATTGTGAAAAGAGCTTAACGCACTTTTTGCCTTCAAAATAACTTCCTTCTTACCTCATCAAGGATTACTTAATAGCAACGATGCATTGCATGTCAACGGCAATTACGTTTCGTGCCCCACTGTTATGTGGTTGTGTGGCTGACACACCCTTTCACTTTTATAGCAGTCAAATTGGTTTGACTAGGTATTTGAATAATGTGGTTCTCCCCCTTTACAGAATGATTAATATTGCGAATGACAACTATTGTTTTGATATTGTAGACTACGCAATACTTCTATTGTCACACCGGCTTCTATTAATTTAGGTGTAGATATCGGTTAGTAGCCGAGTGAATGAATGCGTCGCGTTCCCACACTGGAGGCGCGGATTCATTCCTCAACTAGCTGGGTCCGCGACTTCAATTTGGGAGGCGGGAATGAGTACCGCCGCCCCGGGAACCTTTATTGGATAACCAACACCTCTGCCATAGGTTACCTCAAGTGGTTCGCTACGTTTGGTGATTTAGCAGGGGTGCCCGGGTTCATGGGGTGAGGTTTGTCTAGGTCTTGGAGGCGGATGACCAGGACATACTGAACCCCAGATTCCTACCCACCCCTTAAACCCTTTTCCTTCCCAGAACTCTCCTCTCCTTCCTTTCCTTAAAAAAACCCTCCGCACAGCATCCCCAAAGATGACATAGGCCCTGAGGGATATTATTTTCCTCAGGGCCTCCTGTGTGGAGCTCATGTAAAAAAAAAAAAGTCTTTCAGCATTTCTCAATCAACATCTTCCGCGGTTGACAGTTGATCCCCCGACAGTTGGCCCCCCCAAATTATAATTATTATAAAAATTATATTTTTTGGGCATTGTTAGCCAATTTCAAATCTAAAATAGACTTAAAAAATACCTTCAAGAATAAGTTGGAATGGATATCCAACGAATTTATTTACAGCGTCAATTTTGTGTACGTATACACTGGTATATACAGTAAACAGACAAGTCGTTATACCTTGATACATTTTGTAGCAGTTCCTACCTTATTGCTACGGAATTGCTTATTATCGTTGCACAGCATTGTATGCACGGACCTTAATCGCTTGGTCCACGTGATGTCTCTAGAGTGAGCGGCTTGCTAGCTCCCCGCAGGCCAGTGAGTCTTGAAGCGTTCTACCGGGAGGATGGCTCCCACAACACAGAAATCCAGGCACAAGGCCGCGTCAAGCAAGCATCAGGTTCTACGATCTACGTAACGTTGTCAACAATTTATTATTATTAGTTTCATAATGGTTATCTGCTTAACTTTCAACCTTTCTCGTTGGGTTGTAAAATTTGCAATGAGATGGCGTCCACTCGTAGTTTAATTATCCGCACAGATACTAGAAACATTTAACTTCGTAATAATATTTAGTTAATTTAACAATAACTTCTACCTAAGGTTTTCATCGAGCCTTAGCGGCCCTGGGCATATTTATAATATAATTTAATGATAGAGTCTCATGCATATTTTTATGTTTACTTGATTAATAAATTTATACATTTTCTGAGCTAGCATCTTTTATTTTCTTTGGGCATATTATTTACTCATGCTTTATATTTCAGAGTACACATGTAATTCACTTATTCAAATAGGCACAATATTATAACGTTACATTTGGCAGCCCACGTGGTAATTCCAGTAGTTTTATTGTTAATATTTTTCTAGGGCCTCGTGTTAAAATACCAGTAGGTTTTTTATTGTTACGGTATCGATGTGCGCATTGTATAATGGTTGATAACGTTTCGGATTGCTTGTTTGACGTTGTGTTTGAAGTTCTGTGTTGCTGGGTGAGTCCTCATATTAATTTTATTTATTTAAAAAAAAAAAAAAAATAATAATAACATTTTTTCTCCGCTTCGCTATTTAGCTTCAAGACTCACTCATTCCTCTCATTTCACCTAAATCATATATCATAAATTATCTTTTCATTGTTCGTTATTAAGTAATGAGAAACGTTGGTGTCTTGTGTATTAATTGTTTTTCCTCCATTCACAGGTAGGTATAAAAATATAAAATAAAAAGATGGCATCACTTTGCAGGATGAGATTATGATAATGATTCTATGTACACCTGATAATTATTCGATTGCTGTGAGGTTTCACATGTTGAGAAATAATCCCGTTATTCCTTGATTCCGATGTCTCTTGGTAAGTTTTATTAAAATTAATTAATTGTTCATTAATCGAATGTGTTTAATTTTGCCGTGTAATTCAAGTTGGTCAATATTTCTAGCGAAGTTCTATAAATGTAATGTTCCTTTTGAAAACATAATGTTAATGATCTTTAAATAATACTTCATATTTGGTTTTAATTTCCTGTTAATAAATTCATTGCATTGTACGTATTATTGGCGCATGTTATTTACCGGACGATTGTCTAGTGCATTATTCATAATAACATGGTAATTATTCTTAATACACGGCACTAGGTACTTCACGCACAAGTTGCATGAGTCATGGTGGTTTTGCTTTTTCCATACGCAGCGTTTAGAAAGTTTCAAAAAAAAATAAACTTTGGATTTAACTAGGTTTGGATGAATACTTATGGTTTCGCCATGTGATTTGTGGTTTATAAATTAATAAATTGTAAATACAGTATTTTTGTATTTTTCAAGATTAAACAAGTTTTTTTGTCATGCGACGCAAGTCATCAATAATGTTCAGCTAATTGATATTAAATTAATATTTTCTACAACTTTAAACATCATCATACATTTTATTTAGCTCAAAACTTTTACCACAAATTGTATTAATTTCTATTTCAAAATATATATATTTTTTTAAACTTTCCTTTCATATTTATAATGTGACTTTCACAACGGCTACCTACATTTTGTTCGAACTTCTACAGAAATGAACATTTCTTCTTCCAACCTTCACTTTTATCATCAGGCAACTTCAATTTTGTCAAATGTTTTTCTTGTTTCATACGATTTTAATTATTGGTATTTGTAATTCCATCATCCATTAGAAAATTATACGAGTATCTACGTTAGTTCAATAATATTGTTATACAAATTTGATTTATTTGAGACTACGTATTTGTTAATAATAATCGGTACCAAAGATTTATTATTTGCAGCGGTGTTATTGCTACGTATATTGCGTATCGAGTGTATTTGGTCATTATCAATAATAGCATAATAAAGAATACGGCGTTATAGTACACTTTATGCTTGAATCATTTTGCTTGCTTTCTTTCTTTCAGTATTTACAAAACGTATTTAACATTTTAGCTTTACGGCTTATTAGTTTGCCATGAATTTTGAGTATCAAAAATTTGTTATTGCAGAAATAATGTTATTTTAAAATCAAACTTTTTTTTTTGTCATGCGACACAAGTAACTTCTTCGATATTGAATACTTTTTCATACCTTACATTTATTATCCGGTAACTGCATATTATTGTCATAAAATTTTATTTTGTTCAGGCGATTCAATATTTAAATTTTATTGCAGTATGGTGCTACTACAAGGTTTACAAGTAATTTCCTGATTATATCTCACTTTTGAAATGGAAAGTTAATTTTTTTTGTAAGCGTAATTCATCTTTAAACATTGATATGGGTTGCTAAGTCAACATATTACCGTAATTTATTTCAGGCTTCGAAGTTTTCTAAATTATTGGTGCGGTATTTGCTTCAATTTTATTGACTTGTATTTTATGCGACTTAAGTTTAACATTAGTAGAACGGGGTTTCTATTGCTACAATATACAATTAAATTTATTTTTGGCATATAATTATAATTACTACCGAACGATATTTTCGTACTTTATAAAAATTATTATAATTAATGTTACAGAACTTTAGGTAAAATTTCATTTCAATGGAGTTCAAGAATATTTTTCTCTACCTTCCGATACTTTATAGTTTCAAATTACTTTAAACTTTACATACCACTCAAGTATATTATAATCGTTACGGACATCTTGGGTAAAATTCATTTGAATTTTTACAACTTTGGTTAATATTCTGATATGAATATATTTTAAATAAATTTTTTACAAACATGGGAATATTTTTTCTTCTTTCTTGGGAATTCTTCATTTCGGTTTTGGGATAATCCTCATTTGTTTCATTATAGTAATTCTTTATAATTTTTATTTGGGAATGGTTCTCCTTTCATGTATTTCGAAGTTAAATCTTAATTTTGCTTTATTATTTAAATGCGTCCAATCGTGTATTTCAGAGATGCTGGTTTCCTTCACATTGCCGTTGGATACGAGACGTCAAGTATTCAATGGGAATTACCAAGGTCCAGTTTAGCATTTTCATCATGGATAAGAGGTCATGTTAAATTACTTTATTTTGTAATTTAGGTTGAGTTGTTGATTGTTTTCACAGAAGTTTTGTATATAGTTTGTGTTAATTTCTTTGGAATCCTTCAATAACTTGAATTGATGAATTATATAACGGGAATTTATTGGCTTCTTGTTCTTTGTTAAACGTTTTGAATTATATTCGGTTCCTTTCAATTTACCATGGATCACGTATTTTGAATGCAATTGCGTTAATTTCAAATTTTTAACAATTACTAAAATCTTGAATTTTTCACTAAAAAAATAAAAATATATATTTATTTTTTTATTTTTTTTATTTTTTAATGAAAGAATAGATAATACATAATATAATCAACAAACAAGTCCTGCTAAGCGAATGAATTGGCTTTTCAATAGGTGCTTATATTTCAGTTTCTAAATTTAAAATTTAAATTTAAAATTTATATTTAAAATTTAAAATTTAAATTTAAAATTTACATCTTATATCTACAGATTCAACATTTTCATACATATCAATATCAATATAAATATTTTTTTTCCGATAGCCAATTTTTTTACCATATATTTAACCTTATTCATAGAATTACATTGCTTTATTGTCAGTGGCGGCGTCCCCGTCTGACCCCCCACCATACGAAAGAAGAAGTGGCGGCGTAAGGGGGGTGCGGAGGGGGCGGTCCGCCCCGGGTGTCAACCACCAAGGGGTGACAACGACAACTCACTCGTACAGTCAAAGAATGCGCACAAAATTTCCTTCCGTAAAGACATCAATAAATAACTACTACTCTTATATCTAGCTACTTACTAAAATCATATTTTTAAATGCATCGCAACTATATTTTCTTTTTTTTCGAATATAATTTCTAATTTATTTTATTAAAAGACAAATAACTCTGTTTACATCACTTTATTTTGTACACAATCTACATGTCTTGTGAACAATGTTCACATCATCAGGAGTAAATGTAGGTACCTACACTGAAATCACAAATTAAATACAGAGTATGTGAATACTTAGAAGGAGATTTCGAAAACGTATGCCTGGAGATATGGCCCGAGATGCTGGACTTATATTACCAGGGGAGCTGCAGAGAGCAATGTTAGAATATCACGTAAGATTTTACGAAGAACTAGACCATCGTTACAGGCAGTAGCGTAGCGAGGGGGGGGCGGTGGGGGCGGACCTCCCTGGGTGCCACCCGAAGGGGGGGTGCCACTCGACCAAGGTATTGCATATACGTAACCAAGATATTGCATACACATGAACACGGTCTCTTATTTATATATTTTCGTAAGGAGGAATAGCCCATATTCTGAAATTCTCTAGCCACCCCCCCCCCCCTCCCAGGATGAACCAATTTTATGAAGTCGAAATTAGCGTTTTGAATTTCTCAACTCAACTTTCATAGGGGGGGGGGGGGGTGACACTAGGCCCCGGGGGGTGACTTCCGCCCCGGGTGCCACCCATGCTAGCTACGCCACTGTTACAGGGCAATGGATTTTATTCTGGTTACATTTAGTGTTATTCAGCTAAAAACGTTGGTAACATCGCCAGAAGAAGATCTTCATGGAATGGTTCCAAATCTGTTAAAAATTTACCATGAATTTTCATCAGAGGACATCGTGTTGTAGATTTAATGTTTGAGACGCCATTTGGAAGCCGCCAACATTTCTACCCAAGAAGCGGTTCAATGGACTACATTGGAGCTTCTCGGGTTTATTGTAATATGGGACTATTCTGAGTCTATTCCTTTTAACAATTTGTGTTTCGGTGGCTTCATGTGAAAAAAGCATTGCAAAGTTAAAATTAATAAAATCTTACTTAAGGTCCACAATGAGCCAATCTCGACTAACCAATCTTTCGATTTTATCAATTGAAAGAGACAGGGAAATCAATTTTGATAATGTGATCGAATATTTTAGTAAAATAAAGTCTAGTAAGCATGTTTAGTATTTGGTGTTTTATTTTAAATAGGGGTGCTCAATGCAAAATCGCCCCGGGTGCCAATCTACCCTACGCCGCCACTGTTTATGGTGTCAGGTAATAAATTAAATATCTTCGGTATGATGTATTCAAACGTTCTCTGTCCGTACTTATTATTAAATTTCGGAACTATTAACCCGTCGTTGCGCGTGAATCTAGTGCTGTATTTATGTTCTAATTTCTCTTTATGCTGCGGGGTAAATATATGCTGAATTATAATTTTGTACCATAGTATTGCCTTAACAGGTAAAATTTTGGCACTCTGAAACAGCAACGGTGTATTATGTCTCTGTTTGAAAATATTAGGGACGACTAATAATTTTTCAATTACGTTTTGTACAACTTGGACTTGTACAAAACGCTATGTTTTATGCTTTGGTTATTCGGGGTATACCTCTCTGCACACCACTTCGGGGACACTTATTCTGTGTAAGTAGGTATTTTATATTTTCCTTAAGGCGCCGCAACCGAGCTCAAAAAGAAAAGATGGAGAGATATGAAATTACGTATGTTAGAGGAGCGCGCTAGTATTTAAAGCGACAATGTCGCGCGAAAATTGTGATGTTTAATAAATGTTTAATAAAACACGACTCGTTGAAAATAGAGCAAAAATCTCGCGGGGGTTGTCTTAAACAGCATTTAACCACTGTGAATTTTTGCGGGGGTTGTCGTAAACAGATTTTAACCACTTTTAAACACTGTGAATTTTTTCATACATATAACTTGAGAAATAACTGAAACATGAACAACTGAGCATACTTTTTTCTATCGAGGGAATTTTATATAATTTGCGTTTCGGCGCGGGGAATGTCTAGTTATTATCTTCAAGAATAACATATATTTTTAAGAGCTTTAAAACGGGAGATATGTAAGAAATCGGTAGAAATTCGGGTAACGGCGGCTTAAACCGACTGCATATTTTATTTAAGTATGCCGGGGGTCAATTGTCAGGGGAATCTGAGATTTGCATTTTATGCTAGTCATTTTAAGCCGCGGCATACCCTTTTCTTTCCGATTTATTACATATGTACCTTATACACTTTAAGTTTTAAAGCTCTTGAAAAAATATATGTTATTCTTGAAGATAATATCTAGACATTCCTCGCGTAGAAACTTAAACTATATGAAATTCCCTTGATAGAAAAAAACGCAAAGTATGCTCAGAAAATTCTTATAAACACGTTTGTTTCAGTTATTTACAAGTTTTATGTTATGAAAAAATTCGCAATGCTTCTTTAAATGCTGTTTTAGACAACCCCCGCGAGATTTTTGCTCTATTTTAAATGATTCGTGTTTTATTAAATATTTCACAATTTTCGCTTCAATTTTATCTCTTTCCAACATCTGTAATTCCATACCTCTCCATCTTCTTCTTTTTGAGCGGGTATACCGGAGCCTTAACGAACGTTAACATTCTATGGTTAAAAATCAAAACAAAAATTGACTGAATTTGAATGAATTTGTTTTAAAATCAGAAGCATTTCACACAGAAGTTAATTTCCGTACTGTCCAATGAACTGTCCAGAGAGTGAGTCGTGTCAACTAATAAATGGCGAATATGTTATTAAAAATTTCATTTTCTAGCGAAGTTTCATGAACACGATTTAAAATACATGGTTATTTATATTGCTAACATCGTAAACACGCATTATAAAACATAAAATGACACGGAACTCTGCATGCTTATTAACTATGAGGGTGTGTTATCTTGTTGAAGATTATAGAACTGGCATGAGAACGTTTAACCTCTCAGGTCTCGACCATATTTTGCCGGAAAGTCAAAATATTTCCGCTTTGCAATACAATCAAAATAAATGGAATATTTCTGAACGTTGCATAAAACTAAAAACTGTTCTTGATTTGAGATAAAATACGCTTTATAACCTCACTTTTTTAGAGTTTCATGTCAAAATAATAAAAATTAAATAATTTTTGTTTTTTTTTTCAAATCATGTTCGGCAACTTTTTTTTATTTTTTTTGCTTTATTTTATTTTATTTTTTTATTTCATAAACTTTTTATTAGTTACAGATATTTGTTTTTTTTTGGCTACCACACTGGGCTCATGCCAGTGTTATGGTAGTCGTATATTTAATATTTATTTAAATTAATACAAATACTATTTTATTAAAACAGATGATTAAATATACTAAATAAAAATTATGAAATATTTTTTTTTTTTTTTTTTTTTTTTTTTTTTAAATTGTACAACAGATTTTTATCCAATTACTGTACAATTATCTCATTTTGACAGTCTTAACACCTAGAAAGATGATTATTATACAAAAAAATCTTAAGGCTATCTAAAGAAGAGTTATATATATCTAGTGTTTCCGATATTTCGTTCATCAGCACCATTCCTCTTGTCATGCTATGCTGTGCTAGAACATCTGTTCTGCCGTATGGTATTTTGAACAAGTCGTGTCGACGACTACGGCTGAAATTTTCAGGCACGTATAAGCCATAACATTCCAAGAGGAATGGGCTGTCAATACGGTTATGGATTATGTTAAAACTAAGAATTGCAAGATTTGCATGACGTCTAGTTTCCAAGCTAAATCTATTTGTTGCCTCAAGTAATTCCATATGGTGCATGAATCTCGGGTACGTTCCATGCATCCGCATATAGACATACCTAAGGAATTTTTTTTGAATTTGTTCTAGCATATTAATATATTTCGCTTGGTGCGGAGTCCACACACCACTGGCATACTCCAGCTTACTTCTTATGACTCCATCAAACATGGCTATCATTGCATCTGGGTCATCAAATTGCTTACATATTCTGATGATGAAACCCAGGAGTTTGTAGCAAGCTGGAGTGAGCCGTGATATATGATCCGAGAATGTCAGTTTGGGATCAAAGACGATACCGAGATCTTTAAAGCTGTTGACTCGGCATAATGTTTGCCCTTTAATGTTGTATTCAAAAACTATGGGCTTCTCGGAGCGGGTATATGTCATAGTTACACATTTTTTTATATTGAATTCTAATTTGTTCTTTACTGACCATTCTGCAATAGCATCAAGGTCAGATTGCATTTTTAAGCAGTCATAGTAACAAATTATTTCCATCAAAAGTTTGAGGTCATCTGCAAATAGAAGACATTTGCAATATTTTACACAAACCTGGATGTCATCTATAAGTATAAGGAACAGCAAGGGACCAAGGTTTGAACCTTGGGGAATACCTGATAACGCCGGGAATTGTTTAGATTCATGTCCATTTATTATTACATATTGACTTCTGGCTTTTAAATAGGACGCGAAGAATATAAGCGTTTGTTGATCGAAACCAAGTTTGTACATTTTAAGTAGTAAAATATCATGATCAACTCGATCAAAAGCCTTGGCAAAATCCGTATACACTACATCTGTTTGGTGTCTCGAGTCCAGTCCGACGGCCACCAATCGCGAAAATGTTAACAAATTTGAAACCGTGGATTTTCTTGGCATGAAACCGTGTTGATTTTCTCCTAGAAATGGCATAATTTGGTGATGTAATTTCTTGTAAATAATCATTTCAAATATTTTTGGTATGGTTGACAGTACAGCTACTGGTCTGTAATTCCTTATATCAGACTTGTCTCCAGCTTTGAAAATTGGGCTTACACGCGTGAGTTTCCAAGAATGAGGGAAACAACCAGTCGATATGCTAAGATTAAATATATAGCTCAGCGGTTTACAAATGGTTTTTGACAAATGAGCAATTATATTAGGGGGTATTCCGTCTGGGCCTGCAGCCTTGTCGAGCTTTAAAGTTCGAGTACAGGAGTCTACTTCCTCTGGACAGGTTAGCTCAAGACCGATTTTGCCAATATTCCAGGGCCTCTCGGTTCGAGTAAAGTCTAGATTTAGTTGAGGAGCTAACTGGCTGTACACTGATTTGAAATAATCGGCAAATTTTTGGCTTACTATTTCGGGATCGGAAAAAGTTTCCGTTCTATCACTTAAGTTAATTTGGGTATATGGATTTGCTTTTTGGGATTTAATAAAATCCCAAAAACATTTGACATCATCTTTGATCCCATACTGAACTTTTTCTAAATACTGGCGCTTCGCAATTGCTATATCTTTTTTAAGCTCGGATCGCATCGCAGAGAATAACAAGTAATCCGATTGATTCTTGTGCAGTTTATATCTTCTGCGATGCGATTCTTTGCTTTTTAATTTATCTATAATTTTTTTAGAGAACCACGCCGGATAATTTACATTTTTACATAATTTTTTCCTAATGGGAACACATATTTCAAAAATACTGAATAATACATTGTTTAAGTACGCAACTGCGTCATTTGCTTCCGATATAGTATGTAGGTAGTTCCAATCAAATTCTGAGAGTATGTCGCATATTAACTGCATATCTGCTCGCTTGAACTGGAACTGATGGTTGGAGGTAGGTAGACGTGCCGGGCGAGTAGCGCTGTTCCGCAGCTGGCGCCGGTTACATTTTGTCCTGGTTAATTTAGTAAGAATAGCTAAGGTCGGATGAAATTTATCTTCGTTGACCAAGGGTTCCTCACATCGACTTACGTCGCAACTAGTCGTGTTACTTAGTACTAAATCAAGTATATTGTCAAAATGATTTTTAATTTCATTTTCTTGTTTGAGGTTATTGGAGTTCAGGAAATATAAGTGCTCTAATATAACCTCTTCGGGTTTGTTATTTAAATTGAAATCCCCAATTATAAGGACGTTCCGGTCTTTTAAAATTCTTGATTGACATTCCTGATCAATATAATCGTAGAAAGTTGTGCGATTCTCCGAGTCATTGGTGCAATAAAAGTATACAACACAAATATAGGCGGTAAATTTATTTTTTGTTACCTTCACCCATATGTGTTCGCCTTCCGTTTCGAGTATTTGTATTCTCTGGGACGTAAGTGTATTCTTAACCGCAATGCACACACCGCCACCGCGTGCATCATTATCTCTGTCTCGCCTGTAAACAGTATAGCGCCTGTCGAACAATTCCGAATCGAAGACATTGGAGCTCAACCATGTTTCGGTCAAGCCATAGACATATGAATATTAATAGACCTGCCCTAAGCGATAAAAGCGTATTATTTCCCCCTCCCCATACCGGTTCCATTGGAACCGGGTGGGATCGAGTATGGCTTCGCGTGAATCTAAAAAATGTCCCGTCATCATTCTTCTGTGAGCCAGCGTCGAGCACTCATCGGTGCATTTTACGAAATAACACGGCAAAAATAGTGGCTTGTGTTTTGAAAACGTGTAAAAATAGAAGTGAAAAAGAGAATAAACCCAATTGTCATATTACATTCCATAGGAAAGCATTATTTTACTTTATTATAAGCTTATTCAGATCACATAATATGGTCGTTTTTGTAACACACACTATCATTCGAGACACATGGCGTGTGCTTATCGCTGTTTTGTGGGGTAAGTAAATTATGAAACATTTGTAAAAGTGTCTTAACTAAATACGTCAACAAAATATTGGACTATGAAAATAGGCGAACTTTACTTTGCTGTATTTGGAATTTGTAAATTTGTTTATTTCGCGGTGAGCAATTCGCGCTCCCATGTAAAAAGGTCTATTCATTAAAGAGCAGAGTTTACTTTTAAAAACTAAATGGTGATATTTTAATGCGAGATGCCCATAAACTCTCAGATTGAGTTGTTGACAAATCACATATCACCGAATTCATCTTCCCGCCCTGCGCCCCGCTGTAGTTGGTTTCTTCCCCTCACCTTTATGTTCTGGTCTATTAATATTCATATGTCTATGGGTCAAGCAGATAATTTCGAAGTTTTGTAGTAGTAAATTTCTCGAAAATTCTTCTGTCTTAGTATTTAGACCTCGGACATTTTGGTAAATTATTTCCAAGCTCGCCATCAGATACTCGTATGTTCCTTATTAGCCGTTTGCAAAAATTTGTATTTACTTACGGCAATACCTGTTGGCCAGACTGATGGGTTAAGAAAAGTTTCTCGATTTAAAAGTAAGTGAAAAATAAAGAGAAAAAAAGACTATATTTTAAAGAAAAGTAGAAATAAAAATGAAAATGAAAATGAAAACTTTGGTTTTATAAAGGTGTACATTACAATAATTTTGTTGTTTACTTTTAGATTTTAATATAAAGCTTGGTGTTTTCTCTTTCTAACACCGTTTATATCACATGATAGTAAGGAAGATCCAACGATTTCCATAAGACCTATGTCTATGTAAGTTGTTCCCAAAAGCAAACAAAGCCTGAGTGGTTTCAGGGTTAGGTACATTAGTGTATTTATACTAAACTGTCTTTCGATGGTATTTGTAAGGAGTGACGAAATAGATCGATGAACGAGTCTTGAAAACGACCCGTTCTCAGTTATTAATGTCCACTGCATACAAATTTTAGACAAGCGTTAAACTGTTGTGCAACAGTTCCAATGGGATCAGTGACCCTATTCGCAATAAGATCGGGATTCTCGGTATGTTTCAGCTTTTGATCAAAAGCTTGAACAGCGTGATTTTTATGCGTTTGAAAGTCAAAATTTTTAAATGGCATTGATTGTGGTCATTTACACGTGATAGAGAGATCGCAATTATGAACCTCACACTCAGCGCCATTTTGACATTTAAAAGGTCAAAATCAGTCCAACTCCGATTTGTCAATTTGTATGTCGAGTTGTTTGTCCTGTCGTTGATTCATTCCTAAGTTCAGACAGGCCGAAAATCGCTGGTTAACGAAAACCCTTCAACTGTCGAAATGTAGTGAAACACACTCACGTGACTATTTCATCCCTGTGACGCGGTCAACCCGTCCCTGCTGCTGTCAGTGGTGACATGTCAGCCCGCGTTACAGTGTTACATTTTTTTTATTCAGATGTCAGAACGAAGCTTTATGGATTAAGTACGTCACGGTAAAGCTTCGTTCGCACAATAAGTTTTTTTAGCGCTCTGCGAATTCGTATTGATGTGGTGTTGCACCTGACCGTAAAGTAGACATCGAAAGTATAAGATTTGAAATGTGAATATACTTGTATACCTATAAAATATACGCCATAGACACCAGTGGCGATACGTGAGTTTTTCAGTCAGCTAGAGTGCTAAGATTGAAAAATACGACGTTATTGATGTTGTTGTGGTTGAAAATGTTTTTTTTTCCAAATTTCAACTTTTTGTATGAAGATCTTTCAGTATGTTGATGCGGCGCTTCCCAAGACTGAAAAAATCCTGAAAATCTTTACAAAATATATTTAAATTAAATTTATTTTCAGCTACAACATAATAACGTCTTATTTTTCAATCTTAGTACTCTAGCTGACCTTTTCTTTACATCTGAATTAAATTATAGGTATTTAATAAATTAAAGGCATCCGAAATGGCGGTGTTTTTTTATACAAATGTAAAGTTTTATTATGATATTGATAAAATATTGCACACTTGACGTTAAAAATGAGAGGAAAATTACATTCTGTATTATATATATACCTGACTTCTAAAAACTACAGTATGGTAAAGGATGTTAACCGGCGATTCCTAAGCATATTGGGAGAAAAAACGTGCATGTCATTTGGCTGTATGATGGTATTTTTTCAATTAAAAATAAAACAAAAAATGTTTCCATCACACATTGCCACTGCTCACTGCTATGCGTGGCGACGGGATCACGTGATACGCGTTCTCTCTCCTCTGTTACCGCGGTGCTGAAACGAGACGCAGTTCGCAACACGTGACCCGTGCTGGCTGCACCCAACTACTCAGTTGCGACATGCGATGGAAAAGCTTTTTTGTTGTTTTTAATTGAAAAAAATATCAATTGATAGTAAAACGATATCTACATTTTTTTACTCCGAAAGCAGGGTACTCACCTAAAGTGTAGCATGTAATGTATCTGATACTGTATCAATCTGCAAGTGGGTACGGCTCGTCCACGGTAACCGCATATCAAGCTACGACCTCCCGGATCCGCAGTGCTCGTGACGATATCACGCCAACAACATGTCTCAAATGGTGGCTTTTTTCCGTGACATTTTGTAGAAAATATTAATAATCGTTTCATACCTTTACCAGTTCCACAACTTTTTTTATTTTCATTTTATCTCTCCTGTAGCAAGACAATACGGTGATCATCTTATTTTTACAGTTTTCGCCCGACTTACCCATAGCTTGTCGAATATTTTCCCAAGCATCCACTTTTAGATTTTTTTAATAATAATTATTATCTTTAGGGTCCCACAATACCGGAACATTTTGATAAAGTTCAATTAAATTTAACACGTTTTCATCTGTCCACTCCATGATGAAAACGTTCGTTTGAAACTCGCCCCTACGTACTCACTACACAAGCCGCCGTGTTGCCGTCCACATGCGCACTGCGAGCCGCCTTTGTGCTCGCAGTGAAACCGCCGTCGGCGGGTCACTGCGAGCACAGTGCGCTCCACGCGCGAGCGGCTCGCAGTAGACTCGTGCCTACGTACTCACTTGATACAGTATCAGATACGTTACAGGTTACACGCTTAGGTGAGTACCCTGCTTTTATGCTAAGGAATCACTGGATAAAATTCTTCGAGTACGTGCTGTTACACCGTGTATATAAATAAGCATGTCTGTGGATTTGTTTTTCTATATAAATCTGCAGTTTTATTCCGAGATTGATGACATTCTGCACACAAAACACAAGGTCACAGTCTGCATGAGATTTCTCAAAACCACCCACATCCCCTTTTCTCTTCCCTTGAAGCAAATGAGTCCTATAATTTCAAAACCCGCTTCCTATATCCGATTTTTTGACAAAATGATCTGAGTATGACATCTCGTTCACATTTTTGCGAGAAACAAGAATAATCTAAAATTGAGTTTCTAAACCTCCCTTATCATGACCAAAAACCATGTTAAAACTACGAGTGAAATTCAAAACCCGCTATATCATTCAAGAATTTAATATCAAAACCCGCTATATCGGAATTCAACCAATCACGAGCAATTATTTTGCCAAAATGGCGGGTTTAGAAACACGCCCCTCAGACCAGTTGAGTTTCTATCTAGCCTCTATAATCCATATAAATCACGAAGTGAGTATCAAAATCCGCTATATCCATTTTATCCAAATTAATTAAATATTTCCAGACATACATTGAAAAATGAACACTTTTCGAATGTATATTACTCCAATTCATTATAAGACATACATTGAAAAATGAACACTTTTCGAATGTGTATTACTCCAATTCAGTCTAAGACATACATTGAAAAATGAACACTTTTCGAATGTATATTACTCCAATTCATTCTAAGACATACATTGAAAAATGAACACTTTTCGAATGTATATTACTCCAATTCATTATAAGACATACATTAAAAATGAACACTTTACGAATGTATATTACTCCAATTCATTATAAGACATACATTGAAAAATGAACGCTTTTCGAATGTATATTACTCCAATTCATTATAAGACATACATTAAAAATGAACACTTTTCGAATGTTTATTACTCCAATTCATTATAATACATACATTGAAAAATGAACACTTTTCGAATGTATATTACTCCAATTCATTATAAGACATACATTGAAAAATGAACACTTTTCGAATGTATATTACTCCAATTCATTATAAAACATACATTGAAAAATGAACACTTTTCGAATGTATATTACTCCAATTCATTATAAGACATACATTAAAAATGAACACTTTTCGAATGTTTATTACTCCAATTCATTATAATACATACATTGAAAAATGAACACTTTTCGAATGTATATTACTCCAATTCATTATAAGACATACATTGAAAAATGAACACTTTTCGAATGTATATTACTCCAATTCATTATAAGACATAGGCACATTGAAAAATGAACACTTTTCGAATGTATATTACTCCAATTCTTTTACTTCAATTTTTTTATACATATAAATGTATTAAAAAATTAAATTCAATTTTTTATTTACGCTACAGATCTACAGATGTGACAGTTTTTTGCGGTTTTCTCCGAATCAGTTGATGTAGCGGATATAGAAATTGAACGACTCAAATATTCTTCGCCGAATGAAAAATAAACGCCAAACTGATAATCTGGGCATTACTAAAGTAGGAAATCCTGGAAACACGCGACACCGGTTAAAAAAACTCATTAATTCATAGATCACATTACCAAATTTGTTCATTTTAAACCTTAACTTGTTCACTGGAAACTCAGTGGCAGAGCGCGACCTATTTTTATCTTAATTCCACTCAGGAGGCCCTGAGGAAAATAATGTTGCTCATTGTCTACGTCATCCTTGGGGCCACTGTGTGGAGAGTCTTTTTGCGGAAAGGAAGGAGTGAACCTGGGCCCCGGGTTAACGGTTGAATCAACCAAATTGAGTGTATCGCTCTTGTGAACGAAGCCTAAATGGAGGTTCGATTGTTATTTAATTAATATTTGTTATCGAACACACGCGGAAGCTGTATGGAGTTATGTTTCTGACAGCTTCAATTAACCTGATTTTATACAAAAATGAAATTAAATCAATAAACTTCTATTACAGAAAACCATTTTCAGTGGGTAAATTGTTAAATAGTACTTGAAAATTTTTCCGATTCTTTTTTCATGATTTTACAAATTTCGAATGTGAAATATTTAATAATTAACTAAATTTTTCGTACAGAAAATTATTATTGTAGTAAATTTATTCGGCATAAAAATAAAATAAAAATACGCGGACTCGTAATTTTTTTCGATAATTAAAAAAAAAAATGATCCCCACCCCCTTCACCTCCACATCATTCCCTATTAGGGAAGGAAAGGAGATGGGAGAGAGGAAGGATAAGGATTACCTGGCTATTCAGATCTGATCACAATTTAAGGCTAAATACATCTGCGCGAGAGTCCCCGCTGCTCCCGTCTGTAGCCAGTGCGACCATGGCATCCCCAATTGGAGTATAGGTTGAAGGTAGTGAGAAAGGGAACGAGGCGGGAAAGAGGAAGGTGGGGAAGTATCTGGCTATTCAGATCTGGTCACCAGAAACAGCTAAGGCCATTTTTTTTTATTTTTGTATATCTATATACATATAACAGTTTTTACCTTAGTATTAACATTTTTCATATGTAATATATTTTTAAAACATTTTTTACGTATTAATATTACATTTCATAATGTTGGGTGTAAGGTAGGTTTGAGAAGGTGAAACTGTTGGTTGGTAATATTGTATGTTTCGTGAACACCTCACTAGGAGAACCTGTGCTGAGGTGTTTATGTTAACGTGTTTATGATTAAGTGTAACAATTACAAGTGTTTATATGTTGCAGTAGAAAGTTAGTTTTTT
Source organism: Limnephilus marmoratus (assembly GCA_917880885.1). Lineage (NCBI taxonomy): Eukaryota > Metazoa > Arthropoda > Insecta > Trichoptera > Limnephilidae > Limnephilus > Limnephilus marmoratus. The sequence goes on along the minus strand of OU862927.1, from coordinate 7,904,214 downwards.
TTTCTTTTTTTTACATTTTAATGGTAATTGTTCAAAGATTATTTAAAAGAAAAAAAAATCTATATATGTACATATGAATAGTTGGTAAATTCTTGAAAGACATGTTTATTTATTTTAGATTTTTTATAGTTTGGTTAAGGATTAAATTATTTTGAATAAAGTGAATATCTTGATTTTTGATCCAGGCTGTGATATGTTTTTTGTGAATGTTTGTAGATATATTTGCAGTTAGTAGTTGTTTCAGAGTAATGGGCATATAATTAAAAAGTTTGGTTGCATAATACTGAAAATGTCTTTGTACGTGTGTTGTGTGTTGTGTGTCATCGGTATGTTCGGGGTTATATTTGTTAAGGACCTGGTTTTTATTATTGTTTTGGGTTGAATTGTAATATGGAGTTTGTTTAGGAGGAAGTGTGGCAGAGCAGATTTGGCATAAAGTTGTTTCTAGCAATGTTTCAATTCTGAATGGTGGTCTTACACCAGGGCGATACTGAGAGTATCTATCATTCTGAGACTATTATTACTAAGTCGATGGCTTTATGTCGTGTAAGTAGCATTAAAACATTAATAAAATTATTTCTGCGAGTGTTTCATTTTTCATTACTACAGTATTGTTCATATATTCTGTTTTGCATATTCACTCGAACTTCAGGAAAGGATAAATTGACACGATCTTAGTGCTAATTTGCATGTCATTCCATTATCTTTCAAATATCCAGTGGCGTACCGAGCGCTCACATAACACCGGGCGGTTCGTCGCCCACATTAACAATACATTTACATTCTGATTTACATTATTAAAAATGAGACGGACACCTCCTATAAGTCTGAATTTGCCTACGAGAGTGAAACTCGGGCAGTCCAGAGAGGAAGAGAAGGACGTTGTTTGAGAAAGTGGTACTGAAATGAAAAAAAAATGGTGATGAGACGAGGTAAAAAAATGGTTATGGTAATGATTATGTTATAATTATTATAGGTTAGGTTAGGTTATGTTAGGTTGGGTTGGGTTTTGAGTTAGGTTAAGTCATATTAGGTTAGGTTAGGTGAGGATAGGTTAGGTTAGGTTTTGGGCCGGGTAAGGTTAAATTCGGTTAGGTTAGGTTAGATTGGTTTAGATATTGAGGTTATGTTAAGTCAGGGTAGGATAAGATAGGTTGGGTTAGCTTTTGAGTTAGGTAATGTTAGATTAAGTTAGGTTAGGTTAGACACGATTAGAGCTTTTCACGGCCGAGTGTGTTACGCTTGCTTCTGATTATTGTTGGTTTATATTTCCCCACCCATAATATCTGGGTCAAGAGTCAAAGGGCTTACCGCCCTACGACTGAGTTATCTTATTGGAACTTGTTATATATTAACAATATACGCGAGACTGCCCTTTTTTTAAGCCGCCCGAGTGCGTGATGCTACATGAGTCTGAGACTGATACGCCCCTGATATTTTCAGCTAGGCATCTCTACTTGGTATTACCAGATTATTGTGCAAGGCACTTGGGATGCGACAACGTGCAGACTTATTATGGTAATCCGGTGCACAGACGTAGAGGAACAAGAGGATAAAGAAAGTTGTAGAAGATAAACTGGATGAGAGGAATGAATAGTATTCTATATATATTCTCTTTCTATCTATTATATCCTAAGTCGTAAGACTGTCCAGTCCAGTTGTTTCACAGATTTTTAAAAATTCATCAAATTTCAAAGTTAATTTTCAAGTTCTGCCATGCAATTCTGTATCTTTTGTGGATACGGAATCGATTCCATACCTAATCGCCTGTCAAATTTGTGTGATTGTGCTGTCGCCGACTTCAACTAGTTTAAAGTGTGTACTAAATGCGTAAGTATATATGATTATTTATTCATTTAATGTACGTTTAAAGTTGTATACTATGGATTTAACATTTGCGAAGTCGGTGACAACGCTGATTGCGAGAAAATGAGATTTAATTTCGTGTTTAATCGAAATCTCATGTACAAGAAAAACACCAACAACTTGTTTCCAAAGTACTCGTAGTTCTAAAAACCTCTTCAGTTATCAAAATAAATGCACCAGAATTTTCACTATTTTTCTTGCCATACCGACAGAAGCGACCTACTTATCGACTGCATCTAAGAAAACTACACAAGAACGCACAGAGCGAAGGAGCAGCAATCGCCGTGAACGGCCGAGTTCGGACTTCGAACTTATAGCCGGTTCACACGGTTCAATTTTAGTTGATCAACTCGACACTTGAAAGCATATTGACAGGTGTGAACCTTCTTTCAACAAAGTTGAACAAGTTTTTTGTTGACCAACTAAAGTTGATAGCCCGTCTACTTTTGACGTTCGAGTATGACCGCGCCATCTTGGTTACCATAGTTACTCGCGGGCACAAGTAGACGTCAAACATTTATGTCAATATTCGTTAGACATTCCTAGTTTCTACCGTCATGTAATCCGTTTCAACGAAAAAATATCTGAAATGGTCGGATGATTTGATGTTCAGATTTATGCATCCCTTTCTTTGGGATCAAAAGCAAGAAGTGTACAAAAATAGAAATGCCCGTGATACTGCAATAAATAATATGTGTTTCATTTACACTACCTACCCAATATATTATGATAATGACAGAAAATAGCGGTAAATATTCAGAGACATGCGTCACTATTAATACGCATAAATTGAAAGAAAAAACAATTTGTACAAATCTAATAACAATAACTACCTATGTCAAACTTTGACGTTTGGCGTTGTCGTTTTTAGGTTATGGTAAAGCTAACTTTAACGAAATATGCACTATTTCCTTGCTTCTCCGGTTACTGTAGTTAGTAGTAATTATTATTAATTTAAATATCTCTGAAAAATTTTATCGCCAATTTTGGAAAGCAGCTCATCAAAATGTTTTTCTGTCATCCTCAAGTGATTTCTATATCCTCCGGAGTCTTCTAGGGCCATCTCTTTCAAAATTGTGTTGGATGCGCCTAATTCACTCCTTCTCATGATTCATTTTCTCGCCCAAATACGACGTTTTTTATGCTTTTTCATAATCTCGAGCTCGTCTCGCAGAAAATCAGAAGATAGAGAGACGCACGCACTGACAATTTCAGTTGATGCCATCTTGAATGTCAAATTCGGTTCTACTTAAATTGAAACGTGTGAACATAATCTTATTCAACTTTTTATGTTAAATAAAAGTGGATCAACAAAAATCGAAACGTCTGAACGCGCCCTTAGGCCCGAAAACACAGCAAATAAACAGGGAACGCGCGAACACGGCCCGCGGTACCAACACCGGCCATCCGCGACTGACGAAAGCGGTTTCACATTAGTAACGTGGAAAATTAACCGAAACTTGAGAGGTAAAGCAACATCAACAACATTAAAGTCAGCTGACATACGCACTACGGTATACATTTCGAGGTTTACTGTGGAAACTACAGAGGAAAACATCAATAACTACCTAACAGAAAAAGATCTGGAATGTACCAAGATTGAAAAAATCAAACCTTTTCGTCCTACGCCTTTTAACACCTTTAAACTCACTGTTAAAGCGATCGAAGTAAAGAAATTCCTGGCAGAAGAACATTGGCCGGAGGGAATTGTATTCCGAAGATATATAGAACCGCGCATATCTACTATCTAATGATGCCTACTACTTTTTATTTTTATTTTTTTTTATTTATATGTATTTTTTTATGTACTTACTTGTGTTTTATGTGTGTACTTACTCTATATAGGATGTGTAGGATTGCACTCACCTCCCCACATTCTGGAATAAAGGCTATATTATTATATAACAGCGCCCTTGAGGTGATTTTTCACAAAAAATTTGCCAAATATTATTATTATATTATTATTATTAACAATAGGTATTTTACCAAATCGTTCTCATCACTGTCGCTCTTACTCCCCCGAATACGGAGCGAAAGGGACAACTGCATCTCAGGCTGATGATACCTAAATAAAATCATCGAAATCGATGTTTTGTATTCCCCATTTTTCTCCTCCAAAACTAGACCGACATTTAAGATTTTTTTACTAACTTTATTAGAAGAGAATACTCTTTGTCTGTAAGTTTTGCTTTATTTAAAATACATTGTGTAGTTTGTGTACTGAACGTCTGTTGATGGCATTCAAATCAGGCGATTTAAACGATTTTCGGAGGGTCCTAACTTGGTCCTAACTTATGTCCTAACTTAGGTCCTTACATATAAAATTGGCGTTTTGTATGGGAGGAACATAAAGTCGATTTTTTTTAAATATAATATATTTATTTAATCAAAGAATGTACCATTGCTATCTATGCACTTTTGCCATCTCTTAGGTAGTTCATCGATCCCTTTACTAAAAAAACCATTCGGACAGGAATCAATAAAATCTTTGAAGGCGGTTTGGACTGCCCCATCGGAGTTCAATTTTTTCCCTTACAAGAAGTTATCCAAATTTCCAAAAAAATGGTAATCTGTTGGGGCAAGGTCCGGAGAGTACGGTGGATGTCTTAGACATTCCAATTGAAGCTCCTCTAATTTGGTAGCCGTCTGTTGTGCAGTGTGTTGTGTAGCGTTCTAACGCGTGTTTGTTGATTTGCTTCACTCAATTCGTGAGGTACCCACCTTTCAAGCTTTTTCACCTTCCCAATTTGCTTCATGTAGATTAAAACAGTTTTATCACTAACACCGCAGCCTGCAGCTAACTCGGACGTGGTTTGCGATGGATCCGCTTCCACAATAGCCTTCAATTTTTCATTATCAACTTTGGTCTCCGGCCGTCCACGGGGCTTGTTCTGCAGGTCGAAATTTCTAGAACGAAAACGTTGGAACCAGAAACGCACTGCGTTTTCTTTTGCGGCACCGTCGCCATACACATCATTAATCCTTCGAGCCGTTTCTGCAGCACTAGTGCCACGGTGGAACTCGTACTCGTAAATAACGCGATATTTCATGTTTTCCATTTTGTAAACTAAGTGACGCAAAGAAAAAAAACAATTAAGGAAAAAACAAATGAATTATAATTTTCGAAATACAAATACATGAGTAAATAGCTGTATAAATTTGAATTTGGAATTCCTAACCAAAGAGAAGATATTTGAGATCAAAGTTGCCAGTACGGCAAAACGCCAATTTCATATGTAAGGACATAATATATAAGAAGTAACTTATGAAAAGACCGACACGCTAGTGGTCAATATCTGTATAATATTAAATAATATTTGCGGTAGTGTCAATTGAAAGGTCAGGAAATTGGAGAATACGTTTGTATAGACTTATAGACAAAACGCCGACTGGTTTTCTCCTCCCCTTATTTGTGCATTTTCCCAGGTATTTCATAAGTTATGTTATTGTTTTAAGTGATTCCCTGTGTATTGGAGGGCGCCAGTGGCGTGTACGGCGCCCGGCACAGTGGCGGCGGCGGGACTGGGCTGCCCCAGGGCCCGATAGCCAATCGGCAAGCAGGAGACAGTCTGGTGGTGCCAATATACCGATAATAGACATCATGTCCTGGAGAACCCTTCGTTTTAACACTGCAAGGACTCCAGGAGTTCGGGGAGGTACGCGGGTACCGGGAAATTTTCTGAAAGGGGTTGGAAAAGTTCAGTTTTAATGCATTACAGCACGATTCGTACATAGAATAGAGAAGAACGCAAGAAATGCGAAGTGGGTGTGTTACGTAATTCAAAAGTCTGCACAATCGGACCTTAAATTTCCAATACAAAACTTTGTTTCCCCATCATTATGATATTTAGAATTTTTTTTAGATTATTATTACTAGTGGGTACCCGGCAGCGTATTTACAATCCCTACCGCGTTTCAGTCGCTTTAAATTTTCAATATCAAAATTTAAATATTTAGAAATAAAATTACTAATTTCTAATATACACATTGGAAAGATTATTTTATCTAGATTTTAGAACAATTTTTGTTTTTGCAAAGTGATAAAAAATTATCAATATAGAGGTGTATTTACAATATATGGGAATAATATTAAACTTTAAATATTTAGAAATAAAATTATTAATTTCTAATATACACATCAGAAAGATTATTTTATCTAGATTTAATTATTTATTTATTTATTCAACGCCCAGAGGGTTTTTACATTTTTGGTAGTACAATGATGACAGATGATTTTTCAATAGATAATGAAATAACAAAAATAAAATTAGATAAAAAATGCACACAAGTCACAAAAATACAAAAAAAAAATACAGCGATTTGATAAGTTTACAAAAATACACATATGTTTAGTAAGAGTTTTGGAATATGTTTTTTACAACATCCACAAAATTCGCCAAGTTGATGTTAAATATGTCGACATCACTTAAGTACTGATTCCCCATAGTGTGAAATCGTTGTATAGGAGAGTGGGCAATGTAGTTCCGCTTGTGAATGCTGCAGTAGAATAATGTATTTTGTCGCGTGGTTACTGTCGGTATTCGTAAGTTTATGAGTTGTAGGAGTTCGCAACAGTCGAATTTAGAGTTAAGTATTTTTAATAAAAATGTTAAGTCGTTTATTTTACGTCTGTCTTCTAGTGTATGTATTTTTAGAATATTTAGTAATAGATTATATTTTAAGTCTTCTAGTGGGATACTTAATTAAAATTTATAAAACGCAGAATTTTTTTTTGTATTCGCTCAATATTATTAACGTGAATTTTGTAAGATGGACACCAAACTACCGAGTTATATTCAATTTGGCTTCTAACTAGAGATACATATAATAGTTTAATGGCTTCTATGGAACTAAAGTTTTTAGTTGTTCTTAATACGAAGCCTAGTGTTTTCATACCTTTGTTCATAATTTGGTGGATATGATTTGCGAAACTTAGTTTTTCATCCAAAATAATTCCAAGATCTCTCATTTCCGTGACTCTTTCTAAAACTGTGTTATTGATGGAATATTCAAATAAAACAGGATTTTTATTTCTAAAGAAAGTCAAGGTTTTACACTTTTCTACATTTAAAAATAAATTATTTTAGAACAATTTTTGTTTTTGCAATGTGATAAAAAATAACCAATATAGAGGTATATTTAAAATGTAAATTGTCGTTACCGCGACTGAATCGGTATATGTTTTGTAAATTCGCTACCCGGCAAGTGCTGCAAAGCCATGTAAAGAAATAAATTGTTTCTCCCTGCATGTTCTTTCCCATGCGTCCCCGTTCCCCTCCCGCATCTTTTTTTTTACATAAGCTCCACAAAGGAGGCCCTGAGGAAAATAAATTTCCTCAGGGCCTATGTCATCTTAGGGGATGCTGTGTGGAGGGTTTTTGTGAGGAAAGGGACGAGAGGAAGTTTTGGGAAGGAAATATGTATAAGGGTGGGTAGGAATCTGAAGCTTAGTGTGTCCAGGAGTAACGGACATATGAATCCATCTCTTCAACTGTGGTGCAAGGCGATGGGTCGAGAGATACTGGCTGGAGGATAAAAGATCTCCCTCGATCAGTCTCTCTCGGTCCTGCCCACCACGCAGTAGGTGGGCAGACGTATCGACCACCAAGATCTGGACAAACCTCACTTCATGAACCCGGTCATCCCTGCTAAGTCACCAAACGTAGCGAACCACTTGGGGTGACCTATGGCATAGGTGTTGGTTATCCAATAAATGGTACCCGGGGCGACGGTACCCACACCCCCCTCTCAAATTGAGTCCTTCCAGTCTCCTTCCCCTCCCGCGTTCCCCTTCCACCTTCTCCGCCTTCCCCTCCCTCGGTACCCCTTCCGCGAATCTCACCTCCTTCGTTACCCTCCCCTCCTGCCTTCTCTCCATGCCGCTAAAATATTTGAAATACACACATTTTCAAACCTTTCGCGCACCACCTGCAGTATTTTTTTACATAAATTTCATAACGCCAGAGCATACCATTGTATATAGCTTATAACCTCGCAATCGGGTGAATGGTATGAAAATACGAACAACACACATATAGATTTTTATTGTATAAGAAAATTGTACGACAGACTTTTGTTACAATATCTCCACACTGGAGGCCCAGAGGAAAATAATTTCCCTCAGAGCCTATATCATTTTTGGGGGTTTTGTGTGGAGGGTTTTTTTTATTTAAGAAAAGAAAGAAGAGAAAGATCTAGGAAGGAAAATGCTAACAGAGATAGTTAGGAATTTGAGGTCAGTGTGTCCAGGAGTGACGGACGTATGAATCCATCTCTCCTGCTGGAAAGGTAAAAAGTTCTTCCGCAACCAGTCTCTCCAAATCCGTCCCGCCACACAGTAGGTGGGCAGATGCATCCGCCGCCAGTCACCAAGCAATTTAACAGTTTAATAATTTAATGGGAGGCGATATGCGATATTAGGCTAGTGTCCGAGAGATAGAGCGCGGGCTAGAATTAATGGAAACCAATGTCACAGAAGTCAGTGATGACATTGGTTTCCATGCAAATCTACCGGGGAGTCAAGGAAGAGGAGTCGATTTGGCCTTGGCTCCCCGTACTTGCAAACATAACCCCGCCAAATATCAGACGATTGATTGCAAATACAAGAAGGCTCTGCAAAAAAGCGCAATACCATAGACATATGAATATATCTGGACCTGCCCTAAGTGATAAAAGCGTATTATTTCCCCCTCCCCATAACGGTACCATGGAGCCAGCTTGGCTTACTTCTACGCCTCTTACACCTCGCTTGAATCTAAAAAATGTGACGTCATCATTCTTGCCCAGACCAGCGCGGAGTTCGTATCGAACATTTTACGAATAAATATGAGAGCGTGTGCTATACATTATACCCTAGTATATGTGTATATAGCGAATGTGGGCGTTTCTCCAGTGAGCTCGTCGCTGGTTAAAGGGTGAAATAAAGGTAAATTATGAAACATTTGTAAAAGTGTCTTAACTAAATACGGCCACGAAATATTTCTCTGTGAAAAAGGGCGAAGTTTACTTTGCGCATTTGGACTACACAAATATGTTAATAACGTGGCGGGCAATTCGCGCTTTCATGTAAAACGGTCTATTCATTCAAAAGCAGATTTTGCTTTTAAGAACTAAATGGTGATATTATAATGCGAGATGCCTATATACTGTCAGATTGATTTTTTAACGAATCACAGTCATCTTTCCCCTCTTCGCCCTTCATAGTTTGGTTTTACTCCTCGTCTATCCATTTGGATGTCTAGACGAGATGTATCAATCATTCTCACCCGGCATGCCGCTTGAAGTCTCGAAAACCCTTCTGGACGGAAGGAGAAAGACTCCTTCGAACACCTCTCACCCCAGAAGATAGGTGGAAGCTTGAGTGGCAATCGGCCAACGTCAAAAACGCCCATCTTGTTCAAGACCCCACTGAGAAACAGCCTGGCTTCTCATTGCCTCGCAAACTCTGGACTGCCATCAATAGGATAAGGTACTCCCATAGCCGTTGTGGTCACATGATGCATAGAGTCGGCGATGTGTGAATGCGGTGCGGTGCAGATCACCGCCGAATGCTTGCTCCATTCATTCCCCGGCGGGATTAATGAAGTCCACAGGGCAACGCCGGAGGCCGTAGACTGGCTCGCAGACCTAGATGTCCCCCTCTGACCCCCACCATACGAAAGAAGAATTCAAATCTACATGGAAGGCATTTCCAGTGTGTACTAGTAGTTCTGTAATCAAAACACTTATATTTTCCTGTAAAATCAGTTTGGAAAATCATAAAAATAGATTCTCTCCTAATAATAACTCCCACATCACCAATAATCTAATTTAGCCTGGCTACCACGAAGGGTCCTTAAACCCGAGTTGCCTTCAATAGTCCTCATCCTAAATATCGATTGGTAGCACCGTACTTCACGCAGCCTCCCAACTAAATATATTTGGTCGTAATCCAATTTAGGCTTAAACACTTGATATTTCTCGATAAACTTTATCCCATTTTTCTGAATTTTGCTGAGATTTTTAACGGTTAAGTGAGAGCTCTCGACAAGTCACTGGTTTCGGCCTGAAATACACATTTTGATATCTTAAGAGGAAACTGAGCGGAGTTTTATCCATACAAATGTATTGCCCAATTTCTTCTCTGGATTTTGACACTACTGCAAATATTGTTTTAAAATAATAAAGATATCGACCACTAGCGTGTCGGTTAGTTTTACTTTTTTTTGATAAACTACTTCTTATCCACTGGAGCGCTTCTTGCCACAATGTGGCCCTATTTAAAATACCTCGGATTGCTTTGCTGCCAATTTTGGCAATTTTTCCTTTTTTGTAAGTAATTAAATAAAATATGTTTTTAGATTTTCACGGCCAAAAGTACTTTCGTTATTTGTTTTTGGGGTGTTATACCGTGTTGCGCTACCTCCTTCTTTAGCCAACGGTTTGGACAGCGTTGCAGTGTCCATCTACCGGATCTGCCGGATCTGCCCTGATGATGGACACTGCAACGCTGTCCGAAACGTTGGCTAAAGAAGAAGGTAGCGCAACACGGCATAACACCCCAAAAACAAATAACGAAAATTAAGTAAAAGTTTACGATTTTTTATTTTTTTTATAAATCCTACGATAACCTAAAAAAGATAGGTGAAATCATTGGCTGTATAGAAGTATAATGAGTTTGTATGTCTCCATATTGAAAATTGATTTTTTTTAATGTGGGCGGAAAATATTCAAAACGATCACCAAAAAATCTCGAGCAATCTGAGATAAAATTTTAAATTGCTCTATTGCTCCTGTGGTTATAGGAGTTAGGTTAATCCATCCAAAAAGCTTTAAAATTGCGTGGTTTATAAAAATACATTGGTTAGATTGTATACCTGAACGCCACAGTATATAACCTAGCCAATGTATATTTTTTAAAATCAATACGTACAGTCATAGTGTTTTCTGTTTTCTTCTAAATATATTACTTCTGTATATATTTTTCCCCATAGATTTCAGAAGAATTATTCTACGGGCTGCCAGATTTATTATTCTTTTGTATTATGTTAATTTAAGCACTTGCATACTGCTTACTAACTCCGTATGCATGGACATTGGAGGGTCTAGAGTCGTTCAAATAAATGTAGCTTCGTTCAATAAAATAGATTCTTGACGTGTACGGTGTAGGAGGAAACCATATGTTTCCTTATAACGCCGTTGGGAAAGTGGTGGGGTCCCCTCCAATATTTTCTTCTAAAATAGTTAGAAAAAAATATTTAAAATCGGTCCAGTTTTGGAGGAGAAAAATGGGGAATTCACTACCTTGATTTTGATGATTTTATTTTGGTAGTATCAGCATGAGGTGCAGTTATCCCTTTCACTAAGTATTCGGGGTAGTAAGAGCGACAGTGACAGCAACAGTTTGGTAAAATATCTATTGTTCAAATTTCTCGGCGACCGGTTTTTCCTTTCAAAATAATCCATTTCTATTTATTTAAATGAAAATAATATCTCATCAGAAAGTAACAAAAATACCAATCAAATTACCCTGATGAAGAAACCATTGGTTTCGAAACACGATGATTATTTTGATTAAATAAGTGTTGTATATGTCGCAAGCAATAATTTTCGCATCTGAATAATAACCCTGGGAACCACCGCCATTTTTGTATAAGCATTTGGTGTGTGTTCGATGTTCCATGCCTACTCGGAATCAAGGCAACTCAACACCTCTAAGTCATTAAAAGCTATGATTTTTTTTTTCTGAGTTGGTTTTATTCTGAGTTGGCCGGTCACCGTGTTCGGTATGTGCTTGGATCGATGGTCTTTCTCTTAGGTATTTTGTTAATATTGCTTTGTTATGTCGGCGGCCGATCGTAAAATATGGCAGATGATGATGCGCCTAGCCACATCGTGAAGTGCCTGGCGGCAGATCGTGAAGTGCCTCAGGAGAGATACTACATATTCATAAAAAGGGAAGATATCTCCATCCGACCAGCTGACGGAAGTAACGACAGCTCGTGATGAATTCTTGAATTCGAAACCGAATTATAACAGTAGCTTTGTGTGAAGTTGCACATGCACTCGAAGCTGGGTTCTGAAATTTAACCACGCAGGCATTACCGTATTAATACTGTTCGATGCATGCTTGCAGGAATTCGTGTTTAAAACGACCTAAACTAAAATACGTGACAGCTCACAGCTGAAATTCTGACATCGGCCCGTAGAAAAAGCAAATAACAACCAAAGAAAATCACACAAATCAAATCTGACAGGTGATCTTACCCAAGATCTATCTCGATCTCACAAAAGACAGAGAATCGTTCGGCGGATCAGTTGAAACTCTTGTGCTGTAATCATATAAAATGGTAGGTGTCAGTTGAGTGACATTAGAACTATCAATTTAAAATGAATCCAACCTAACCTTAAAAAAATAACATCAATATTAACCACCTTTTTCAAAATGGCCGTAATGGAATACTGCGTCATTTTTAAACTGTTGCGAATCTTTTAATAAAAACGAATATTTGAATAATGAAAATAAGACGATATAATGATACTCCGTACGGAAGCATTAATATCTGTCATAATAAACATTTATATTATAAAGATCCACGCCCAAGAAAGGGAGGAAGAGAGCATTATAACGAGCCCCCAGCTTCCGACATCATCTCGCTTACTTATACAAAGTTTCAATCAAAGTCAGACTTGGTTATTTTGTTTACTCCTAACATGTTATATTGTGTATATTGTAGGTAATGCGCTTGCGTGGTTAATGCGGCATCTTTATGAACCTTTTGTGTAGACTTCACGTCTCAGTTAGGTATAGCTATAAAGCATGAATCAAGAGTTTATAGAACTAAACCTACACTAAAATATGAGAGTTGTTCGTGTTGCGCCTAAAATCTGCAATACGCACAACATACATGCTATGAGGGCTGTAGATCTTTAATTTCTAGGCGTAAATTCATTCCTTCCCAAGAGATTGGATATTAATTCAGTTATTTTATTCGTGAATGACTATACAAAAATGGATTTTTAACCTTTTGTTTAGACTTCACGTCACAGTTACAGTAGCTGTATACAGCATGAGTCAAGAGCATAAAAAATTAAGAGGGCATTACCAGAGAAAACCAGAAATATGTCATTTTCAAATCAGATTTTAGACGGATTGACTCTTTTCCACAAAAAATTATAAATTTGTTTGTTCTTTTATCTAGCATTCGCATGTAATAAATTTTGAGATTTTTTTTTAATTTTGGGTTATTTCATAGGTCGTTGGCAGATTTTTTAAATTTTCAAAAAAGATTTTGTATTATACCACACCCATTTCAAATAATATAATCATGCAGTAAAATAAATCAATACATTATCTAGCAAACGCATGTTTTAGAATTTTAATTTTAGTTTCAATAAAATCATTAAAATATATGTACGTACATGTGTTTCTTGACGAAAATTGGTCCATTTGTGTATATATTTGCGCACTTACAAACTAATATATTTCAGATGTTTTTAACATTCTTATTAAATTTAGACATTATTGAATAATAATAAATACTTATAATAAACAAAATAACTACAAAAAGTACATTGTTTTAATAGTTTTATCATCACGCCTTTCAGCATTTTTGGATGAAGGTATAAATTAAAGCTAATTTGAATTGAAATAAATTCGATATTGAGTTATAATTTTAAAAAGCTGGTACGGTGAATAATTTATCTTTCTCGTTGTAACCGCCCTGCACGATTGTAAGAACAACTTTCGACGAAATGTGGATTTTCGTCCGCTGGCTGGTTAAATGCTCTTAAACCTACAAAAATATAAGAGTTGCACATGTTGCGCCTAGAATCTGCAATACGTACAACACTCGTGCTATGAGGGTTGTAGATATTATATAAAATTTGTAGGCGCAAATTCATTCCTTCCCATGGGATTGTATTTTATTTTAGTTACAAAAACGATTTTATTTTTGTTAAGGTGATACTTAAAACAATTCATAATCCACTATTTCAGAGATGGCGCTAGTTTCATTATTTTAGGTAAAAACACTTTTTACGGGTTATTCTTCAAAGTATTAAGATGAATTAATTGTTTACGCCCGTACCAACACAATATGAATATGAATACATAGGTTATTTTAGGCGTTATTTGTAAAAAGCGTTTTTCTACAAAACTCGTACGTGAAATTACTTTGTGATCAGAAGTTACTTATCATGAAATTCCAAACAGAAATATGTGAGTAAATTTCATGACGCCAGAACTTTTACTGATAACAGCATGGATTTTAAATAATAATAGATTACAAGCGGTAGCAATAAAGGATTTTAATTCTGATTTTAAAGAAATTTCCTCAGGCATCCAGCAAGGGTCTCATCTCGGTCCATTATTTTTTATTTTATATATTAATGACATAGTGAATGTCGTAAAATACTCCAAATTAGAATTATTTGCCGATGATGCCAAACTGTACAAACCCATAAATGACCTAAATGATTGTATAAAATTACAAGATGAATTAAATAGCGTAGCTTTATATTGCGAGAATTACCAGTTATTTTTAAACGGTTTAAAGTGTCATCATGTCATATTCACAAGAAATGACAAAAAAATTATACATCAATATCTGTTAAATGAAAACAAAATTGAAACCTGCTCCAATGTTCGTGATCTAGGTGTGATTCTCGATAGTAAGTTACAATATCAATGTCATATCAATCATATAACAAATAAAGCAGCTAAAATGCTTGGTTTCATCATAAGAAATACAAAAGAATTCAGACACTGTAATTATCAAACAACTATACTTTGCATATGTACGAAGCCATTTAGAGTTTGCGTCAACTGTGTGATCTCCACTTTATGCTGTACATGTAAACAAAATTGAATCGATTCAGAAAAAAATCATAAAATACCTTTCTTACAAATCGCACTATCGATTTAACAATTATCTTGATGCAACAAATTTTTTCAAAATTTATGCATTGAGTGTACGCAGACAATTCTCTGATGCGATGTTGCTATATAAAATCGTAAATAACATAACTGACTGTCCTGAATTATTGAACAGAATAGATTTTAAAGTACCTACATGGCACACACGTTCGTATAATATTTTTAAAGAGAAACACTGCAAAACAAATTCTAACCAAAATGCTTGCCTTATAAGAATATGTTCAACATATAATAACATTTTCTCTGATATAGATATCTTCAATTGTAACGAAAGTAAATATAAAAATTTTATTAAAAGTATATTAAAATTATTAAATGAGTTCAAAAATGCAGAATGATATATTATGTAATGACATATAATGTCTACCTACCTCCTGTTATACGTAATATCTTTTTGTTGATGTAAGAGTTTGAGTTAATTATTAATTTCTAGATACACCATGTAATAGCATAATAAGGAAATCTATAATTGGTTTCTTAGTAAAGTAAATTAAACATGTATAAATTATTCACATTGTAAACTGTTGATTTCCCCTAAAATAAATAAATAAATAAATAATATTCAGAAAACCGAAAAATATCAAAACCGGAATTCGTTGAACAATAAATGCCAACATCTGCAGCTAGAGGCGTTTTTGGTTTAAAGTTTTAGAGTAAGAGTTTAGCCTTGATCGTTTCTCAGTAGTCCTCGACTTCTTTATCGTTCCACGTCCGCTTCACATAAATAACTTTACTTTATTTTCACGTCCCTTTGCTCTTCGTCCAAACCACTTAAGCTTTCCATTTAAACTAAGTGCAGCTTGTTCGTAAAACAAGTTCATTTGTGTTATTTAAATCCGATAATCGAATTGAAACGGTCAGAAGGAATTTATTGACAGTTTGAATTCAATTTCCCGTTATTGTACTTATATTTACACTAAAGGCCCTTCTTCCACGAGAACATGCAAGTATCCGATACTCATGTTGTGTACTCACGTCGTAGACAACTTGTCGCGTAGGGGAGACCTAGGAGAGTTGTGACAATTTTTAATTTGAGGGGCATATCTCGCTCAAGAAACATTCCATAGTTATGACCTATGTGAATTAATGTAGCACCTTTCCTTCCCTTTCCAAAACAATCATCAAAATTAATTAAAGTATTACGGTTTCCGAGAAAATCAACAAAAAGAAACAAACCTCAAATCCGTCACAACTCCCCAATCACCGAGGTAAGTTGTGACAGCTTTGAATTAAGACTATTTGAGTATTAAAAATACCAGTGCCTTTATCAGTCTTTCATATAGGGATTTTCATTCTTTCATTGAGGCATTCTGAAACAAAAAAGTAGTCATGTAGCATGCACGTCCAAATATTTTTTTTATCGAAAATGAATTTTTGAGACAAGCTTTTATTGCGGACGTTACTAGCAAGATTTGACCTTAATTTACTAATGCACAAGCACACATACAGACATCGCAAATTAATAAAAAAAAGTGTCGAAATAACCCAGCAGAAAAATGAAGTCAAATAGGAGAGTTGTGACATCCTGTCACAGGTGCTCAAAATTACGACTTGGTCCGAATAATGATTATTTTCTAAACACGGTGCAAACGCAAAAGATCAATGTAACGCTTTGAGGCATAATTGACCATGCAACTTAAGAAAAAATAACACAACAACGCACATGTAATAAGACATGATATAAATTCAATCAAAATTTAGAAGAAAAACTTTTTTTTTCTCTAAAGCGCAAACGGGCGTTGTTGCTATCTCGCTAACTATTATCGGTAGGGAGAAATTTTCTCTGTCACAACTGTCCTAGGTCTCCCCTACAGTCCGCACACGTCGCTACTGAAATCACGAGACTGTTGAACAGGTTCACTCCTTCTTTTCCTCAAATGGACCCTCCACAAAGATGATGTATGCCCTGAGGGAAATTATTTTCCTCTATCTGGTCACCAAATACGGCTAAAGCCATTTCAAACAACATTTCGAATCTGAATGGTGGTCGTTCACCAGGAAGATACTGAAAATATCTACCGGTAGATACTTAAAAGTATCGAAGGTACCGCTTTGAAATATGACTGAATTTTTTTTATTATTTTTGGCAATGCTGATTTAAAATACATATAAAGTTACATCAGTTACATAGTTACTTAAGGTTTTAACAAAGAAACAAAAAATTGCCTTTCCTCACCATAAAGAGGCAATGCTCTTGTGTTTGGTGAGGGAATTCTAGATCAATTAGTAAATTAAAAGATCGTGTAAGTTAGTAATAACGGCTATTGTAAATAATAAGTAAGGTTAGAAAATCATGTATAAATTTAAAAATAAAAATCATTATAAATTAATGAATCACGTAAGTTAGTAACAAAAATTATTGTAATTAGTAAGTAAAGGATATGTAAGAAAGAACGCAAGATTTATACAATAGTAGACTTACAGATGTAGAAACTAAGAAATAAGAGAGCAAGAACGAAGGAACTATAATATCATCATCATCATCATCATCATCATCATCTGTGGCTCTACAACCCAGGTCGGGTCTTGGCCTCCAGCAGAGCCTGCCTCCATGACTGTCGGTGTTGTGCTGCGTTGCGCCAGTTTCGGATGCCGATGGTGCTTGCATCCTTCACCACTCCATCCAGCCATCGAAGCTTTGGTCTTCCAACTCTTCTCCGACCCCCAGGTGCACCATCCATAATTCGCTATATAATATATTAGTTTTAATTAATAAATTGTGACAACCATTGAGGACGCTCGGATTTGAACCCGCGACCTCCTCCGAATTAGTGACCAGAAGGCCGTATACGTAATATGGAAGCCAAATATGTAGATGTTATATTTCAATATCTTTGTGTAGATGCCACAATTCCATTGGCTCCAATTGAAACTCTTGTGCAGAAACGACATGGGGTCTCAGATATGGGGGCTCCATTGAAGCCAGAGTAAAGTTAGCCTCTCAAAAACTGGGCGTACTGTACAGGGCCCGCAGATACTTTAATAGTACACAACTGCTAACACTTTACAAATCACGGTTGAATTTGGCAGCCACCCTCGACTCTGTGCAGAATCGAGCGGTCCGTTTGATAGATTCTCCCATCTTAACAGACCATAACAATGGAAAATGTTCCGAGGAACTAACGTCATTGATCCCTTCGGCACCGGTGCTAGTCGGGAAACACGCCAAACGCGTGCTCAACATATTAAGTACACGGTTTACATTTGTCACACGAGAACGGGTCGCTTCTTCGACTCGTTCTTGTGTTCAATAGCTCGGCTGTGGAACGATTCTTACTACAACATGGATCTCTCCAAGACCAATGTTCATTAATTCCTCTCCTCACAAAGACCCTCCACACAGCATCTCAGATGACATAGACTCTGAGGAAAATTATTTTCCTCAGGGCCTCCTGTGAGGAGTTAATGTTAAAAAATGCACGGATTCAAAACAAAAATATGGATTCCAATTTTCACTAGGTAATATTTTATCATACTTGTATGAAGTTGCCATAAAGAATTTCCATATTTTATTTGGGAAGAGACCAGAGTGTGGTTTATTGCCCTTTGGAGTCTGACATTTAGTTTTCAGAAAAACAAATCCGGCCCTGACCTTATTCCACTTTTGTTTTTCCACAAAGGAAAAACATAAAGTCTCCTCTACACGAAATTACACGCTTTACTTTATCCTTGTGTGCAGACCCCTGTTTTGTCTTATTTGTCTATTTTGTCTAATTTATTATTTTTCGTTTGTTGTCTGAATCTAAATTAACTAACTAACTAACCATCATGCCATTTACCCGACGGGTAGGCAGAGAGGATAGACCGCCATACAGCTCTGTCTTGCTACACATCCCTAGCTTCATTCACATTCGTGCAGCGTTTCATAACATATTCTTGCGTTTATTCTTAGTCTTGGCTTAATTCAACGCAAATATTTGATTCCTGTCGGGCCATGTCTTCCTCGAGCTTTAAATGTGATATGATTACATGGAAATTATTGGTAAAAGCGGAAAATTGGAGAACCTATATCACATTTATAGGCGATTTTGTTGTAAGTCGATGCATGTATTTTTTTTTTATTTTAACTTTCGTTTTCGAGTAAATCGAGTCTGAAGTTGGAATATTTGGTTGAATTTGAAAAAGTCGATCGCTACGGGGTTATTATCAACTGTTTATTGTTATTTAAAATGCTTCGAAGTGTGGACGGGGTTCCAAAAGTTTTTTTTAACCCTTAGTTGCCGAAAAAAAAGAAAACAAAAAAAAAATATTAATATGGAAAAAATTTAAAAAAAACTGTTTCTGGGTTCTCCATGACACGTTGTGATGTAAATAGATTCCCCGGTTTTCTGCTTAGTTTTCGGACACTGCGTCTACATAAATACTAGCTCCGCTGGTTTTGGTTGCTAGGCCCTGCGGGCGGCGGTCGACACGACAGTCGCTTTGTAGAAGATGGTTTTGCATAAGGCGCGGCGTTAGAAAGTCGGGTTTTCAAATTTCAACCGTACAGACGCTAGCATATTAATTCTTTCAGATGATGCTTTTCCAATGATATCCACGTAAATAAACAATTTGAATAATAATTGTGTTATTATGCTTTACGTCGAGTTTTTAGAAATCAGAATAGGCCACATGCATCACATTTAAAAAAATATATGGTTTAGGCAAATATTCTAAGACATTCTGTATTTTTTTTAATCGTATTTTTGAAACCCTGGCGATTTTTTGAAAATTTCAATCCGAAAAATCAGACCATTTTTTATAAACCGGAAAGACAGGACCTAATTTTATGGGTGCGAAAAAACGATAATTACATAGCCGAAAATCATTAAAAAAAATAAGGTTTTCCACAAGAAAGGGCACAGGAGAATAACGAGGCATACCAAAAATATTACATCTCATAAATATTTTTATCCTTGATCCATCTTATTGATCATAAATCATTATAATGTTCAACTTCTATATTACTAAATCCAATGTAATATACTTGTACTTGTAAATTATAATAATAAAGAGAATATTATAAAATTTGATTTTGTTAAAATCAGCACCACTACCATTATACCTCTAAAGCGTCGAAGACACACGGCGAGTTTACAAGCTACTATCTACTAAGTTTAAAAGCGGGTAAATCGGCGAGTGAGATTGTCACGATGACACACAAAACTGTCCACTCGCTCAGAAGCGTAGGAAACTGAGGCCGCTGCTAGTGCCAGTAACAAGAATAACGACGCCTGCGTGAACTAATTCTTCAGATATTTGACAGTCGAAATCAGCTGTTTATCAGAAGCCAGGTTGGAAACATAAATAAACCAATCACGAGCAAGCGGAGCAAGCGTGTAGGCGACTAAAGTTGACGACCTTTCAACTTTTTTTCGTAGATTGTCAACAATCTGCTACTCGCGGCTAGTTACAAGTAACACGATGACACTGGCCGAGTTTACTAACAGATAGTGAATTTCCCAGATCGTAGCTTGTAAACTCGCAGTGTGTCATCGACGCTTAAAACACGTACGGACAACGTAAAATGTACGGGGTTCTCTTCATGACATCTGTCAAAAAGTCAAACCAAATGATAAGTTCGCAGAGAACAAACAATAAATCTAGTGAACGTTAAATGTCAAATTCAAAAATTCGCCTGATATCAAAGTGTTGTCATATAAAAAAATCATCAGTGTGGAATTTTACAAAATTAATAGGAACATTTTCTGAGACGGGACATTTTCATGTAGTGACGTCACGGGCTCAAATAATGGATTTATTTATTTGAAAATTAAAAAACTATACATTTCTAAAAATCTTTACTAACATTTTCGTAATTTTAGTAAAAAAATCTATCCACACCACGGACGTAGGAATATATGGACCTGCCCTAAGTGATAAAAGCGTATTATTTCCCCCTCCCCATAACGGTTCCATGGAACCGCCTGGGCTTACGAGAGCCGCCTCACTTGAATCTAAAAAACGTGACGTCATCATTCTTGTTTTGACCAGCGCCGAAGTCACATAGTACATTTTACGAAATAACAAGGCAAAAATGGTAGCTTGTGCTATGAAAACGTGTAAAAATAGAAGTGAAAAGGAGAATAAACCAGATTGTCGTATTACATTCCATAGGTAAGCATTATTTTACTTTATTTTAAGCTTATTCGAATTATATTATTATACTAGCTGATCCGGCGAACTTCGTACCGCCTCAGAATCAAAAACTGTTGTCAACTTATTAGCTGAATTGATCTAAATTGTTTCTCCCTGCGTATCCTTTCCCCTTTCGCGTTCCCTCTTCCCCTCCCCCTCCCCCTCCCCCTCCCCCTCCCCCTCCCCCTCCCCCTCCCCCTCCCCCCCCCCCTCCCCCCCCCCCTCCCCCTCCCCCTCCCCCTCCCCCTCCCCCTCCCCCTCCCCCTCCCCCTCCCCCTCCCCCTGCCCCTCCCACTCCCACTCCCACTCCCACTCCCACTCCCACTCCCACTCCCACTCCCACTCCCACTCCCACTCCCCCTCCCACTCCCACTCCCCCTCCCACTCCCACTCCCACTCCCACTCCCACTCCCACTCCCACTCCCACTCCCCCTCCCCCCCCTCCCTCTCCCCCTCCCCCTCCCCCTCCCCATCAGTTGTATAAAATTTAAAACACGTTATTAGTAAGGGGTTAAAAGTGGAATAAAGTATGGTTTTATTTATTAGGCGTTATTGTGTATTTTGCTTTCTTAATTATGTTCTCCTTCGTGGTATGTTTAGAAGTAAAATGTAGATACAGTGAGCATGTTTGGAATGAAAAATGTATGTGTCATTTTGCTGTCCGATGATATTTTTTAACAATCAAAATTTAAAATAAAATATTTTTCTATCGCACGTCGCCACCGATTATATTATCTTTGGATCACACTGTCACGTCTCAGCGGACCACGTGTTAGGTAAGCGCGTTGTTTCGTATGTACGGTACTGCTGGAACGAGAACGAGTGCTCACGGCCGTCATCACAGTCAACAGATTAATACCTTCTTACTATGTTGGCTCATCTTTTTAAAATATTCAGCTGTTATTATTGTACTGTTTTTAGCATCGATAATATAACTCCTGTACATGTTATGTTCAGGGCCGGATCTACGAAATCTAGCGCCCTGTGCAGTAGGTACCGATGGCGCCCCCCCCCCTACATTTTTATTTTGATTAAAAATTCGTTTACCCCAATTTTTTTTTTTAATTTTTTTTTTTTTTTTCACTAATTTATCAAATAAAATCAAGACATAAAGGGTGTAACCCTATCTAAAGTTTTCGAATAAATAAGCCACGATCTATGTAATTCTTCTCCATTAGGCAGTTTCTTGTAATAATACTTAGTATTAAATTTACGCTTGTTCGTAATAGGAAAATCAAAACCTTTCAATTGCGCGGGACATCATTTTTTATCGGTGCTGGAGAAATTGGAATTAAAAAATTTCCAATGGAAACGAGTTTTTTTATGTCATTATGCTCTTTAATTCTAAGTTTTCTAATTGTTCTATTCATTGTAATCCACAACCTCTAACAACCAATAGAAATGTAGTTATAAATGAAAAAATCTAATAATATAACCTCAAATTTGTACCTTGCATTTCCATTTCCCCTGTGTTCTGTGTTGAGCGAACAAACACGAACGTATCTATGGTATCAACGGCGTACGAAAGACGCTTACACTGATTATTACTGACTGTAAAATAACAAATCTAAAAGAAATTAATTATAGGTACATTTAAGGAACTTCAACTGTCAAAACAATGATGAAACTGTTAACAAGTTGCAACCTTGCAAACCGTGCGATGTTTATGCTAATGGAATTTTGAATTTACTGAAGATTTCATAAGAAAATGGTCTTTAACCACATTCTCCTAGAGACTTAAATCGTACAAAAGCACTTTGAAGGGCGCCGTCGGTTTGTTTGTTCGCTTGAATAAAAGTACGGCGCTGTGATTGGTTAATGAATTTGGATCGCACTCATTCATCGTAAAAGACAGTAAAAGATATATGGAAAAATAGATCTTACGTTTAAACTAAATATATGGAATTTGTAAAAAAATTCTGTAACTGACTATAAATTCGTAAATCGTTGAATTTCGTTGAATTAAAACCAGATGCGTGCGCAGTCTGTATCTTTGGAAAGTTTTGCTAGAGCGTAATAATTATTTCGTACTATGGGTAATTTTTAAACGATTCAGGGAATATTATAACAAATCTTTAATACAATATTTATTTTCTCACGGCGCCCCTTCGGAGTTGGCGCCAGGTTTTTTGCACGTTTTTGAACGTATGGCAGATCCGGCGCTGGTTATGTTGTTTTCTCTTAAGCTCTGCTGTTATTTTTGTACGTTATTTAAACCTCTGTAAGTTGTTTATTGAATGCTGTTCTCACAAATATAATGTTATCCTTAACCTTATTTCGAATGAAGATACTAGAACGATCATAAACTCGTTAAAGAACTCGTCTTCAACTGGTTTGGAAGATATCTCAAATATTGCCTTAAAAAAACTTGCACCTGAAATCACCATTCCCCTAACAAATCTAATTAGCCTAAGCATCCTAAAAGGCCAATTTCCCGACAAACTTAAACACGGAATCATAATTCCAATACACAACGGAGGCTCTAGAGTGGATATAACTAACTATCGTCCAATTACATTACTAAATTCATTATCTAAAGTTTTTGAAAAAGCTATTAACAATCAACTAATTGAATATCTTGAAAGTAATAATATACTATCCCACAACCAATTTGGCTTCAGGAAAAATAAAGGCACCTCCGAAGCCATCGCAACGGTTACAGATTTTTTAGTCGAAAACTTAGACAAGGGATCAAAATGCATGTCAATATTCTTGGACCTGTGCAAAGCATTTGATACTATCTCGCATTCCAAACTATTACAAAAACTATCAAACATTGGAATAAACGGTAATGAACTTAGATTTTTCGAAATTACCTGAAAAACCGTAAACAAAGTGTAAAAATAAATGAATGTCTCAGCAATCAATTGACAATTAGTTTTGGTGTGCCTCAAGGAAGTGTTTTGGGTCCAACTTTATTCTTAATCTATATAAATGAATTGTGTAATCTACCTATCGATGCCAAAATTGTAAGCTTCGCTGATGATACGATTCTCCTCTTCAAATCAAGTAACTGGAATGATGTCTATCTAAAAGCGAACAGGGGCATAACTATTGTTAAAAGATGGTTAGACAATAACACACTAACAATGAATGTGATAAAAACTAAATATATTCAGCCTTACTAATAACAAAACGCCTTAACGAGCAATCAACTGCATATTTGTTGCTTGCGCGGTGCACTGTGTTTTTACGTCTTTACTAATAACACAATCACGTATTTTATGATTTTTATGTTGGTCCCCTTGAATCTCACATAGATCTGCGCAGGCGCGCGGCCATCTTGTTTTATAAACTTCGCGGTAAAACAATGTTTGACAATGTTCAGTTGTATTTGCAGTTAATTTTTATGTTTTTGAAGATAATTTTCGTTTATATGATCAATTCACTGTGATATTAGTATAATTCAACATAATTACCAATGCTGGCGTTACTTTTTTCAGTTTTAGTCCTTTAAATATTGTTTTGTTGATGATTTAGTTTCGTTAAAGATAGGTTTTAGGTTATTTCTGAAATTTTGTTTTTAACGACTTTTCTGCGTGAATTTAATAAAACTTCCATAAAAGTAATATTATTTAATAATGTAAAAGCCTCATGCATGTGTAAATAAAAACAAATTCGAGAAATCGACGTATTAATTGCGTAAAAATGAATCCAAGATGTTAGATTTTTTCAGTTATTTTTTCGGAATTATTATAATATTTTTTTATCCTTTTTAATTGTATGAACGAGATAAAAAGTGAAGTGATAGTTTTCTTCCAAATTCATAGAGTAAGAGGTGTGTATTTTTTAAATTTTGAATTATCCAAAATTTTTCGACCATTTAATAGAATATGTTTACAGTCAGCTGTTTTTTTTCAATTTTTTTCATGTTGAAACTTAAAATACTGCAATTTTCAAAAACGATCGTATATTTCAGATACAAAAATCTAAAAGGCAATTCTATCTAGTTTCTATGAAGGTATATGCTTTTACGACATCTTCAAAAATAAGAAATATACAAGAAATTTAAAATACGTTGAAAAAATTCCAAATTTCCTTCGGACATCAATCGTTAAAACAGAGATAAACTACCCTCTCAGGCCGTGTAAACAATGTGTATTTCTTTCAATGAACAATTTTTAAATTAGTAATGTTTTCACATCCGCGGCCGTTTGTCAATTGAATAAAATTTTCACGGGGTTTTTTAGTAAGGCTGATTGAGTTTAGCATAAATGCATCCTTAAGTATCCCAGTAAATCAAATTAAAATATGTGCTTGCCCCCTGACTAATGCTAATATTTGTGATTGCCCTAACTTAGAATGGGTGACTAAAATCAAATACTTAGGTATTATCTTTGACAGCAATTTAAAGTGGAAAGAACACATTATCACTAAAGCAAACAAACTTATAAAATCAATATACTTCTTTAGACAAACTCGCAACTTTTTAAACTTGAATCAACTCAAAACAATTTACTATGCTCTATGTCAATCTCTAATTGAATACGGTATTATAGCCTGGGGAGGAGCAAACGATGCCGCCATTGACCCGATCTTTAAAGCCCAGAAACTAATTATTAAGATTATATTAAAACTACCGATCACAAGCAGTTCGGATGAAATCTTTAGGAGAATCTGTGTCTTGGACATTAGGCAAATTTATGCCAAAAACATATTAGCATACCTCTTCAAACACAGAACTACCTTTGAAAATGTCCAAACTGCTCGCGATACTAGAACCAAAGGGCATAATCTCCTACTTATCCCTTTTGCTAAAACAACCTTTAGCCAAAGAAATTTTAGATACTTTGCAACAAAACTATATAATACACTTCCACTGGCAATTAGACAACACACAATGTATCTTAAATATAAATCTGACACCAAGTCCTGGATTACCAGCCAAAATAGATCCAACATCAAAGATTATATCAAAACTAACTTATAAGTATTTATTTTTTCAATTTTACGTTGATGATTAACTGTTACGTGTAATATTGTGTTATTATTTGTACTTTGTATGTGTTATTATTATAAACTGCTCATGCTAAGCGCCTGCCCTCAACACAGGTTCTCCTAGTGAGACAGGCATAGAATAAAACAAATTGTAACTCAAAACTAATAAAGATGAATAATTAAAAAAAAAAAACCCTTTTTGTCTTCTTCTTTTCACTTCTTGCAATGTCCATAGACAGTGTAAGAAATAATTTAATGGTAGTTATATATATTATATTAATATTATTCCTTTAAACAATATAATGCATAGTTTGAGAATACTGTTACTGTGTCGGTGTAGGTATATAATACTGTTTTACTAAGTTTCTGCTGATATATGTATGCTTAAATGTACCTAAACAAAAAATATTATACCCAAAAAATAAATAAAAAGCATCTTCGTCGTCAAAATATTCCAATTAATACCCCACTCCTGGCTACGCACGATCCGATTTGCAGAACCCAGATAAGTCGGGAGGTTTAGGGGGGAGGGGGGAAGTTGTTGCCTATACACAATGCGTTGATGTGGTGGTGAGAAGTACCTATCTATGTAAATCTGGTCACTAAACACGCCTAAAGCCATTTCAAGCAGTTGGGGCGATACTAAGAGTATCTACAAAAAGGAGCAAATAATAATGTAACTGCTACGTGCTACGTATTATTGTAATTAAATAACGTGTGAAATAATTTAGGTAAAATAATTTTAATTAAAAGAGATAATTACATTATTTTTATTAACTAGCAGACCCGGACACACGTTGCTGTGGCTAACGAAACACAACGCCATTACCCAACCTTTATAAAATCTTCACCACCCGCTTGCCTGCTGCCCGCTGCCTGAATTGTATATTTGAATTTCTCGGCTTTTCTCTACTATAATAAGCATGTAATATACATATAAACCTTTCTCTTGAATCACTCTATCTATTGGTGAAAACCGCATGAAAATCCGTTGCGTATTTTAAAAGATCAATGCGCACATACATTTTGAGTGACTTCATTTTATACTATGTAATTATTATATAGCAACAGAGCGGTTGTGATAACCCTAAAATATGTCGATCATCATGAATGTGGGCGGTTCTCGAATGTGCTCGTCGCTGGTTACAGGGGTAAGTAAATTATGAAACATTTGTAAAAGTGTCTTAACTAAATACGGCAACAAAATAATTGTCTGTGAAAAGATGCGAACTTTACTTTGCTTATTCAGACTTCGCAAATATGTTAATAACGTAGCGAGCAATTCGCGCTCCCACGTAAAAAGGTCTATTCATTAAAAAGCAGATGTTATTTTTAAGAACTAAATGGTGATATTATAATGCGAGATGCCTATATACTGTCAGATTAATTTTTAAACCAATCACAGTCATCTTCCCCCTCTTCGTACCGCCATAGTTGATTTTTCCCCTTACCTGTAAGTTCTCGTCTATTGAATTTGGATGTCTATGATCCACACGATTTTTTCCAAGTCGTTATGAAATCCATGCAAGTGGCCTACCTTTATTTTGTGCGTCAATTATGTATACAAATTTAATTAAGAAGTATTAGAATTGGGATGGGAAAAGGAAATGAAAATGGTTTTTAGAAATTTCTTGTAGATACTCTTCTTGTAGATATTCTTCTTGACCTTCCTGATGTTTTGAAGGTCAAGTGTGCGAAATTTCATTAATCTTGGAATAATCTTTAAAAGCGAAGCAAGCGGTCCACAATGCTGTTCTGGTACCTGCTACCTACCCTGATACGTGACAGTGAGGCATGGAACTAGCAGAGGAAGGATGAAAGTAGACTGAAGGATGTAGAAATGAGATCCCAAGGCGTACGTGTGGTAAAACAACGTATGATCGTGTGAGAAATATGGAGATCCGCGAAAGATGCAGGGATAATGTAAGCCTAATGAGTAAGATTAAGAAAGGGACTCTCAGATCAGCCATCGAATCGTCGAGCGAATGAACGAAGAAAGGAGTGTATGTAGAATATATAACGCAAATGTGAATGGTAGAAAATGTCGGGGACGCCGAGTTTTTTTAACATTAGCTCCACACGGGAGGCCCTGAGTAAAATATTCCCCTATGTCACTTTGGGGATGCTGTATGGGGGGTCTTTTTAGGATAGGGAAGGAGAATAAGTTCTGGGAAGGAAAAAGGTATTAGGGGTGGGTAGGAATCTGGGGGTCAGTGTGTCCAGGACGAATCCATCCCTCCTACAGCGGTGTAAGGCGATGTCCCGAGAGAGTACGGCTGTAGAAGTCAAAGGGACCCTCTCAACCATTCTCTCCCGATCCGGCGAGCCATGCATGTGGTGGGCAGACGCATCCGCCTCCAAGACCGAAACCTCAAAACCTCACACCATGAACCTCGGCACCCCTGCTAACTCACCAAACGTAGCGAACTACTTGGAGTTGTTTGGGTGTCCTTTCTCTCTGCCTACCCCTGCGAGGAAATGGCGTGATGGTTAGTTAGTTACATCGTGGTTTTGCAGCTCACAGTCACACTAACATAAATGTATTTGTCTATTGATTTCTATGATATAATTTAATAATAATATTTCTAGCCTTGTTTGAAGTACCTAACCAGAAAGAAATACAAAAAACCGAATCGTTCTGCGTCACCCCTTTTTCTTTTATGTCTATGGTCATTAAGCGGGCTGTCAAACGGAGCGCGGGAAAATGTCCGCCGTGTGGATTAAGACAAAACAAAGTGAAATTAATGGCGGGCGAACTATTCTGTAATTTTGTCTACTTTATATGTAACTTGTGTAGTCAGGGACCTACTATTAATGGCGTGCCGTGACCTTTTCTCGACTCTTACCGGGTTTTCTGTGTAATAAAATGTCGAGAATTTATATTTTTACTCATTTTACTGCTTAGAGATTTCACTTTCTTTTTTACATTAACTCCACGTAGAAGGCACAGAGAAAAATAGTTTCCCTCAGGACCTATGTTGAGGGTGCTGTGTGGAGGGGCTTTTTGTGGAAAGGAAGGAGTAAACCATCACAGAAACGACCCGTTCTCGTGTGACTAATGTTAACTGTATACAAATGTTGGGCGGACGTTTGGCGTGTTTCCCAACTGTGCACCCATAAATATACCAAATCACCCACTGGGCGCCGGTGCCGAAGTTGACGAAAGAATGACGCTACTTCCTCAGAGCATTTTCCATTGAAATACCGGCATAACAAGGACAGCGTTCCCACCCGATACCTGTGCTCTAAAGATCACTCTCATCAATTTGAAAAATAATAGTTTGGATTAAAAAACTATACCTATGGCTTATTTTCTTCATTTTGCAAGTACTTTTTGGTCGATGAGATCATGTCTGTGATGAAAATGTTTAACGTTTTTTATAAACAGTACATAAATATGAGAAAAATAAAAGTTGATTGAGATAAAAAACTTTTCATATTATGAAATGAAGTCCCTCCGCTGTCTGTGCGCTTAGATTTTAACTACGCAACGGATTTTCATGCAGTTTTCACCAATAGATAGAGTAATTCATGAGAAAGGTTTTTAGGTATATAATTTGTCAAGGCTTTGTGTAAATTGGTTGAAATATATAAATAAAGGGAGCGGGCTGGCAAGCGGGCAGCGGGCAGTGGGCTGGTATGCGGGCGGTGTGGATTTGATTTAAGAGATGGCGTTGGTTATGAAGGTTTGGGTAATGGCGTGGCGTTGTGTTTCTTTAGCCACATGCAACGTGACCGTGTCTGCTAGTTATTAATAATTTGACAATATTCTA
The DNA here is from genome assembly GCA_917880885.1 of Limnephilus marmoratus. Taxonomy (NCBI): domain Eukaryota; kingdom Metazoa; phylum Arthropoda; class Insecta; order Trichoptera; family Limnephilidae; genus Limnephilus; species Limnephilus marmoratus. Next base: position 7,874,604 of record OU862927.1, on the reverse strand, counting down.
TTGAATGGATGGCATTCCAAGTTTTCTTTGACTGTTTCTTTAATAAAGTCAGTATGTTTTAATAATGACCCAACCATGCCCAGGAATTTCAACTTTCTCAATGATGATTTCAACGCCCTTTTTTTACTGAGTCATTTGAAACATTTAGAAAATCAATATGGCGTCATGTCTTATTTTTTACAGTTAAATAATTATTGAAACTTCAAAGCTGTGTTCATAGAATAACGTTATTTATAAATGTGAACTCACACAGAAATGTACCTATATTGTAGGTATATCGATCAGAACTTCAATCTCTTGAAAAGTATTTATTCGTGTGAACATTTTTAAAGTCGTGTTTAACAGTTTTCCAAGAAATTAACCAAGTTTTCCCAAACCCTTTTTAACTTTCTGTACGCTGTTAGATTCATAGATAATGCTAGACTTGTACGTTTTATCTCGAAGTTGTCTTGTACTTTTCTTTGTAACATTCGAAATTTAAAAGTTATGAAAATAATCACGTCTTCCCAGGGGAGTACTAGGAAAAGAAAATGGTTTCATTTTATATAAATTAATCGTCTCGAATAAATGATAGAATGAGGCAATAATTGGTACCAGAGGCGAATTAAAACAGTATTTCGGTAATAATAAAGCTTTTTTATATTTTTTTAAGGTTGAAGAGTGTATTTTTGGATTCCATGACAGTTGATCACCCGACTGTTGGCGACCCGACATACTTAAAAACAATGTGCAGTCGGTTTAGGGAAAATAGGTATACCTACTTACACGAGCAAGAAAATGAGTTGCACCTATTGTCTGCAATATTCATAACACTTGTGTGATGCGTATTGCGGCAGAGGATTGTTCCGTAAAATTCTATTTTCCTCAATCATTTTGTGATAAATAAATGGGAAATGAAAACGTTAAATTATGATGCCAGGACGGGTTGATATACACATAAATTCAAAATTCAAATTCACTTTATATTTTCATTTTTGACAGTTGAAAGTTTCCCGTTAGATTCCGATTCTACGTAGGTGTTGACACGTTGGGCGCCAAAAATGACACGTTGGGCGTCAAAAATGACACGTACCTTTCTCAGTTAGCAGAGAAATTCCGTATGCATGAGCTCTCATCATCATCTCAGGGTCCTGCGTGGGATAAAAAGAAAGCTACTATCTGATGTAAATAAAAGAACTCACATTAAACAAAATGTACTTGTTATTATTGACAAGCAAAAACATAATCTACATAAATACCTTTGTAAACTCAAAAAAATGTAGAGAGAGAGAGAGAGAGAGAGAGATAATTCAGTTATTTTAGTAGAATCCACTCCAAATGATCATTCGTAGCTTGCCATAGTTAAAATGGCGCACCTCTTCTAACCTCAGCGACAAGGGCTCCAGATAGCTGGAGAAGAGCCCCAGAGCTTTTTTTTTTTTTTTTTTTACAGTGAATACCGCACAAGAATCTCAACTGCTCCCGTCTGGAGCCAGTGAGACTATGGCATCCCCAATTGGGGTATGTTGTGAGGCTGAAGGTAGCGGGGAGGGGAAGGAGGTGGGGAAGAGGAAGGTTGGGAAGTACCTGGCTATTCAGATCTGGTCACTAAACACGGCTAAAGCCATTTTCAAGCAACGTTTCAATTCTGAATGGTGGTCTTACACCAGGGCGATACTGATAGTATCTTCCACTCTGGAACATGCCGCAAATATACTATATATTATTTTAAATGAATTAATTGTGAAATAACACAAATTAATCAAATAAAATTTATTTGCGCATGCCGGGTTCGAACCCGCGACCTCCGGAATGTGAGTCAAGAGCACACTGGACTACGGAGGCCGTCAAGCTGCCGCTTCGCAAGCCCATGACACCGTGAAGCATCCAAGATTCCAGTCCATCCACAAAGGCCCGCTGATCACAATGCGTCCAATGGCCATCTTTGAGCATTGAAAGGATATAACCCGCAGTTCTAGATTGTTGATGTCATTTTAGAAGCGCCTGCAATCTTCATTAAAGTTTTCCTCGGTGATATTGGATTGTACGTGGCTGTTTTATATAACGTCATAGGCTGTAAACAAGCCCGACCAAAAAATCAATGTATCCAGCTGTATTCAATATTCCCGGTGGCTATTTCTCGGTGGATTGTTTTCCACGTCATTACGAGCGTCAAGCATTAATTCTTCACAGCACCAATTTGTAGGTGTTCGCACTTGCCTCTCTGGCTTGTTGAATAAAAAAAACCCGGACTACATCAAGCAACCACTCTGTTACGAAGCAAAGTCGCTGATAGAGAAATTTACACAATCATTTACGAATAATAATAATATTTCTCGTGCTGAGATTAAACACAAAATCACACTTCATAATATAACTCTTTACAAATCAAACTTCCGACAAATTCATTATTATGTCATGACGTCGCCCTTATAACAGTTTTTTTTTTCAAACAAAAAAACAAACGAACAACGTTCCGGCAATTTGAATTTGTTATCAATCGTTTCAACGGCACCCGAAATTAATAATACTCCTTCCGAGCAAGTAGGTACCTACTGAATAACTACCAAGAAAATAATTACGTTACAGTGTGTTTCAGCTTCTATCAAATTGTAATACGCTGACATACTTAACAGCGTGATATTTGTTCTCTTCTGCTGAACACAATTCGTTCAAAAGCTGAAACGCACATAGAATCAGGATTTAGCGAGCTTTTTAAATGTAAAAAAAACAAAATGGCGCAATGGTCATTTGACGAAAATGTTACATTTGAATTTCTGGCCTTCGGTTATTTTGAAGTAAAACTTCTTTACGCATGCTTGACTTGGGGAGTAAGCTGGAGAATGCGTGACGAGAGCGTTACGAAAAGCGAGGCGAACTGTAGTTGAGAGGGAGATATAAGTTAGTGAAGATAAAAAGAGAGAGAGAGAGAGAGTTACGTTTCGTATATTACTGTAGGGGCAAGAGAGAGAGGTGCGAGAACATATTTTCTTTCTCTCATAGCCAGTTACGTTTCGTATATTTAAGACACAGTGCAGGTCTATTGTCTGTTTCACACTGTAGGAGCAAGAGAGAGCAGTGCGCGTGCACATTTTCTTTCTGTCTTCCTATCATATAAATGGAGCTAAAGAAGTTGTACCTCAGTCGTGTGGTCTAAAGCACACTCGTTTTTTTTAAAGCATTATTTCTGAATTCTTATCACATTTGGGACGAGCTATTTCAAGTTAAAATTCAAGTTCTGTGAAAACTCTATTCAAGTTCTGTTATTTCGCAGTACTTGGAAAGTAAGAGAACTTGAATAGGACTTTCACAGAAAATGAATATTAACTTTGAAAATTGATGAATTATTTCATCAAATTCTGTGAAGCAACCCACAAAGCGACTAACAAGCAATAAATAATGCGGTTTGAACCACGTAACCACGCTGCAATCAATGTCAAGTTTACACCAAATGTTTGCGTACAATCACGTAGTTTGGGCGTTGATTTATCTATGGGAGAGGTGTTGTAATTTCACTGTTTAAATATTGCCAGAAGAAAAAACACTCCCCAGCTCGGAGTACGTGTGAACGGCTTGACAGAGGCGGACCAACGAAAAACCTCGGTGGGCAAGTATTCGTTTTTTTTTACATTAGCTCCACACAGGAGGCATGAGAAAAATAAGGGCATATGTCATCTTTGGGAATGATGTGTGGAGGGTATTTTTAGGAAAGGAAGAAGACGTTCTGGGATGGAAAATTATATGAGGGGTGGATAGGAATCTGGGGGTCAGTATGTCCAGGAGTGATGGACGTATGAATCTATCCCTCTAACTGTGAGGTATGGTAATGTTCCGAGAGTCCTGCTGGAGAGGTCAAAAGGTCTCCCTCAACCAGTCTCTCGCGGTCCGGCCTGCTGCGCAGTTGGTGGGCAGACGTATCCGCCGCTAAGATCCGGTTAAACCTCACTCCATGAACCCGGGCACCGCTGCTAAGCCTCCAAACATAGCGAATCGCTTGGGGTGATGGCAGAGGGGTTGGTTCCTGGGGCGGCGGTACCCATACCCACTTCCCAAATTAGCATGGTAATTATTATTGATTACAATTTAATTTATAACCTCACTAGGCTGTGTTAATAATTTTATAAAGTAATAAAAATAACACTAATTAATATAAGCATTGAATGAAAAATACTGTTGCGCTAATTACAGACAATGGGTTTTCTTACTGTATTTTTTTTTCATGTTTGTTACCTCAGAACTTTCGACTGGGTGAACTGATATTGATGATTCTTTTTTTATTTGAAAGCTGGTGCTTTCTGTGTGGTTCCATTTTAATTTGGTCCAATTCTGACAATGGCATCCATGAGGAAATCATATAAATCTTAAATTTGCATCAAGTATGTGCGCGACAAATGGACGAATAACTCAATATCACGCCAACCGATTTCGATGATTCTTTTTTTATTGGAAAGGATGTACTTCAAAGGTAGTTCGATGAGAGTTTGGTTAGGTTCTGATTATGGAATCCATGACAAAGTAACGAAATTCTCCAATTCTTAAGAGCCAATTAACGATACCCGGCTGAATCTTAATCGAATTAGTTAGTGTACCTCAGATTCACTAAAAATCAAAAAAATAAACAAATATTTTAACAAAACACAAAAACGACTTAAAAAAATGCACTAAAAAGTAAAAAAATAATTTCGTACTCTTGTACAAATTAATAATCAACTTACTTTTTCTACTCGTCAATATGTAGGTACGATTGTTATTTTTGGAGTCGGTGTCAGCCAAGGTACCCGGCCCGGCATGTTCACTTGACAGCTCCCTTCCCACCGCGGCCCGCTCTCGCCTCTCACCTCGTCAAGTCGCGCGTACGACACAAGCACATCTCACCTATAACTATGTATGTAGTTACAAACCTACCTTGGCTGACACCGACTCCAAAAATAACAATCGTACCTACATATTGACGAGTAGAAAAAGTAAGTTGATTATTAAGTTGTAGAAGAATACGAATTATTTTTTTACTTTTTAGTGCATTTTTTGAAGTCGTTTTTTTGTTTTGTTAAAGTTTTTGTTTATTTTTTTTTTTTATTATTCCATAAATGTTTACATGATACATTTTTGCCATTTTTAACTACCATACTAGGCTATTGCCCGTGTTGTGTTAATTAATGGAAAGAAAAAAATGTATGTACATAATATATTATGCAATTAATTTAGAAGGGCACGGACGAAAAAAATAATGAAAACTAAATTTTCGTCAAATGACCATTGCGCCATTTTGTTTTTTTTACATTTAAAAAGCTCGCTAAATCCTGATTCTATGTGCGTTTCAGCTTTTGAACGAATTGTGTTCAGCAGAAGAGAACAAATATCACGCTGTTAAGTATGTCAGCGTATTACAATTTGATAGAAGCTGAAACACACCTATGTAGAATCGGAATCTAACGGGAAACTTTCAACTGTCAAAAATGAAAATGTCAAGTGAATTTGAATTTTGAATTTATGTGTATATCAACCCGTCCTGGCATCATAATTTAACGTTTTCATTTCCCATTTATTTATCACAAAATGATTGAGGAAAATAGAATTTTACGGAACAATCCTCTGCCGCAATACGCATCACACAAGTGTTATGAATATTGCAGACAATAGGTGCAACTCATTTTCTTGCAGTCGGTGTTGGAAAACATTTCATGCCTTACTTAAAAATGTTAAATAAGCCTCTGATGTCCCGAAATTTGCACAGTTTTTTTCTGGATTAAATTCCTAGGTCAATGCAACTATTTTTAACTAGTAATGTCATTTCTGTTATTAGCATAAACCGTTCAAATATCAATTTATCCATTTAAAATACAATACTAATTTCACAGCCTACGTTATGAAAAACATCTTGTTGCGATCTGAAATTGTTTGCAATGAGCCATAAATTTCAGATGAAAAAGGCTGCGCAATTTTCATAATGCCAGAACTCTCCATGGGTTTTTGCTGCTCCAGAAAATAGACGCATACAAGTTAAAAAATATTATTTGAAATTAATACACTTTTTCATTGTAGTTAGACTTTATAGCCATATTTAATTTGGAAGGGGGTATGGGTACCGCCGCCCCAGGAACCATTTATTAGATAACCAACACCCCTGTCATAAGTCACCCCAAGTAGAGCGCTACCTTTGGTGACTTAGCAGGGTGCCCGGGTTCAGGGGTGCGGTTTTTCCGGATCTTGGCAGTGGATGCGCCTGCCCAACTGTTGCCTGGCAGGCCGGATCGAGAGATACTGGTTGAGGTAGACCTTTTGACCCCTCCAGCCAGACTCTCTAGACCTCGCCTTGCACCGCTGTGGGTGTGATGGATTCATACGTCCATCACTATAGACCCTCACTTCCTACCCCCCTCTCATACCCTTTTTCTTCTAAGCACTAACTCTCCTTCCTTTCCTTAAAAGACCCTCCACACATCATCCCCAAAGATGACATAGGCCCTGAAAGGAATTATTTTCCTCAGTGTCCACTGCGTGGAGCTAATGTTAAAAAATAAAATAATGGTGACCTTTTTAAATCCACGATTATATAGAATTAATATAGCTTAGGCTTTCGCCCTACCAGGCGTCTGTTGTCTAGGGCACCCTCTTGTCCTGGAGAAGTAAATAATCTCCAAAGGCGGAAGAACCTTCGAGGTCAACGGCATAGGATGTGGAAAGAAACGGGAAACTACCACATTAAAGGTCCAAGTGGCATCCCAAGAACCAGCAAAACATGGAGACAGGGAAGAGTGGAAGAAACGTATAGATGAAATTGCTGCAAACCAATCCCACGATTGAAACTAGAGAGAGAGAGAGGGTGCAGCTTGACACGCTAAACTTTGCAGCCGGTGGCGTCGAAAGTGTAGATTGTACTAACTTGACCACCTGTAAAGCTAAATGTGTCAAGCAGTAACATATTATAATATTCGTATATACATTGTTTTACAAAGATTATAGGCTTAGTTTTGAGGTTGACAGATTGCCATCTTGCCATCTAGCGGCAAATGTCGGAAATACACAGCTTTGTCAATGTCGACAAAATGTCAAAGCCATACTTTTTATCTTTTGTTTATCGTCTACGGCCTTCGGGGACTTCCTTGCTACGTGAATTAATGTGCCATTTCTGCAAAGGGAAACTTGTATTTAGGGAAACCTTTTTTGTTTGGAGAACGGCACTGATTGGTTAACGAATTACGTTGTATCTTGTACTTTACACCAGCCTTACTCATCATCGCAAAATAAGATTACACCTCGGAGTAAGACCGGGTTAGGTGAAATTGTTACTCAACATGGTGGGTTAATCGCGCGCATGCGCGTGTTTTTACCGAGTCGCTGTACGGAAGATGTAGTAGCTGTCAGAATTTAAACCACCCGATCACCAGGGTTAACTCAGTACCCCGTGCGTTGTAACTGACGAAATGGCGAACTTTTATGAGAATCTTGACGTTTTGAACGGAGCTATGGCAAATATTGACCGTATTCGCGACATTCGTGCACCACGGCCACGGAAAAGATTTAAAAAAAGGTACGATCCATTTGCGGCACTCACGGAAGGAGATTTTTAGTCTAAATATAGATTTACCAAAATCAACGTTGTGTTGACTGATGTTGAATGTTGACGTATGAATAAACGTGAAGTTGGCAACACGCCGCGAAATGCTAAATTGGCCGCGTTTTTGAGCTTTGGAGCAGTGTTGCTACCGTAAAAAAATCATAACAGCTGTCGAGAAACAGTATGATGATGAGTAAAGATTTTTACCCCTGAGCAGTGTAGGCTTACTCCACTGTGTAGCTATCGCGACGCTACAGAGCCGTGGTACGGTTTTATGATGAGTAAGGCTGTTAGCTGTAGGGAACAGAGGCGGCTCAAAGATCCCTAGCAAGGCTAGCAAGGTCGATCGATAAGAATTTTATCGATAACTTTCGGTGTCTTCATCGTTCATCGTTCCCTAGCATGGCTGCAGGTCACCAACAAATAAATAACAGTTCACAATGACTAAATGTTCTTCATTTATTTGACGTCAACTGTTATTTGTACGTTAGCGATCTGCAGTTGCAGTTGATACAATCCTTTTCGATCGACCGTGCTAGTGGTCCAGAAGACTCCAGATACTAATATCTACAGCCTGTATGTCGGACGAATATCTACAGCTCCTATGTTGAACTAATATCTACGAACTTCAGAGTGTTCACTAATATCTACAGAGCTAAGTCGGACGAATATCTATGACCGTCCCAGTGTTGACTAATATCTACAGAGCGTCGGTTGAACTAATATCTACAGAGCGTAGGTTGGACTAATCAGCTAAATGTGTCCAATAGTCCGATATTAGGGATTTTTACATACATACCTACATAAATTAAATTTTTTGTACTGCATACGCAATATTACATTATTCCAATATGCTATACATAATTGCAAATCCAACCTCTGCCAGTGCTGTAGATATTCGTCAACACTTTGGTTCTCATAGATATTTGTCAGCAGTTTGAGCTGTAGATATTCGTCAAAATTTTGGTTCTCATAGATATTAGTCAACAGTTTGAGCTGTAGATATTCGTCAACACTTTGGTTCTCATAGATATTAGTTCGATTTTTTCAGTTTTTGGAATTCCTGTAGATATTAGTAGACGCCTCCGTCCAGAAGAAAACATTATAGCGGTATGATATTGACTAAATCCGTCATTTATCGTCAGTTATCGAATATTTGCGAGCACGGTCAACTTGTGACTTCGACAGTCAGTTAACAAAACCCGCTGGTTCTAGCGCGATCTCTGAGTGTCAGATAAGGGAGCATACATTAATTATGGGAGCTTAAAATGGGGGGTCCAATAAAATCTCATTTAAACTGAGGGGGGTCAATAAAAATCTCACGTCAACTTTAAAATAATACTAGCTGGTACCCGGCATGCGTCGCTATGTCATTTAATAAAGAAATTGTTTCTCCCTGCGTGTCCTTTCCCATTCGTCCCGTTCCGCCTACCCTTCCTCTACCGCGTCCACTTCCCCTTTCGCGTTCCCACTCCACCTTCCCTCTCCCCACATCACTCCCCCTTCCCCCGTCCCGCGAACCCCCTTCCCGAGTTCCCCTCCACCCTCCCAGGTTCCCCTCCCTGTTCCCCCCCGCGAACCGCCTACCCAAGTTCTCCTCCCCCCTCCCGCATTCTATATATTCAGTCCCGCTACATTCAGTTTTCAAACAGCTCGCGTGCCACCTATTGCAATTTTTTTGTACAAATTTCATAATGCCAGAGCTCACCAGTAGTTTTATACAAACCTTGTCCTGACAATAACGAATACAAAAGAAAAAGAATTATCCAATTTGGTGCAGTCGTTCGGAAGTTATGCGCGTACATACATTTCGGCGATTCATTTTTATTTATATAGATAGATAGAAGAAGAAGATTTATTATCATAGAGATATTAAAAAGGTGATTAAATTGTTTCACTTCTTTGGAAGCGTCCCACTTTGCCCGCTGAAAAAAATTAATGGCTATTATGAAAATAAATGTAATCCTTTAATAAATGTAGTGTAAATATCACGTGAGGGAGAGGGGGGGGGAGTCTAAATTGCTAAGAAAACAGCTCACATAATGAATGGATGCCCCCTAAGCCTACTTTTATATAAATAATACCTACTTTTTTTTAATAATGTTGTTAAAATGTTTGAAGAGATCACCTTGTTTGTAAGTTCTCTTCAAGCTCTGTCGTTTTTTATATCATTATAGGCCAGTTGCCTCAAAAACTGAAATAATCACATAACTTGAATGGAACTTTCACAGAACGTAAAAATTAACTTTAAAAAATTGATGAATTGTTAATTTTTTTCAAACAACCCAATGTTTTATAGAACAGACACAGTTTTATTACCGTTTATTTGTTAATTATTTCTTATTTATCTTCCATTAAATTACGACATCACATAAGAAAAATGCATTATGCAAGCTTTAACTATGGCGCTAATCGACAACAAGCACACCAGATTGCATAATGACGGAATTTAATCACTTCTCGATAGTATGCAGATTTTCTCCCATATGCTACAGATTGCAATGAATAAATTATCATTAACCGATTGAAAAATCTATTTCAAATATGTAGGTAACTTTTTCCAATTCGAAGCAAATATGCTAATAACTGTATAACGTTTATAATTGTTCATTAAAGTTTAATATATATTATAAAAGAAAGTGTACAATGTGCGTGTCGCTAAAATTCAGAAACGAGTCCCGGTACGATCCAGGGAGTTAAATGGTGTGGTAGCCCTCTATCCCCCACCCATGAAGAAGGTTCCCGTTGAGTACGTTCCTAGGTCTGAGTGTGTACTCTCCAGCCGGACTCTCTCGACCCATTGTCTTGCACCGCAGTGGGAGGGATGTATTCATACGGCCGTAACTCCTGGATACATTGACCCCCAGATTCCTTCCCACCCCTCATACCATTTTCCTTCCCGGGACGTCCTCTCCTTTCTTTCGATAAAAAAACCCTCTGCACAGCATCCCCAAAGATGACTGAGAATTTTTTTCCTAGTGCCTTCTGTGTGGATCTAATGTAAAAAAATCTGTCTAAACACTGATGATAACCCTCGAATGCAAAGTTAGTCGTCATGAAATTTGCAGACATTTTTTTCTAACTGGAACTTCAAGGTCAACGCAATTTTATTTTAACAATGCTCCACGAAGCTTCGAAATAATTATAGTTTCCGTAGACGCTATATTGTTTGTTGTTAGTTCCATGTTTTTTAACTTTTTAATATGAAAAGGAGAATTATGACTCGGGCGAAGCAAGTAGATAACAATAACTTTTTCAGTTGTACCTAATCGTTTTTATTTTCTGAACAGAAAAAAATTTATGAAAATTTTCCATACTGTCCTCTATGACGTAGTTGTTGAATATTCATTATTCGATTTGACAGCGCGGGAAATCACTGAAAAAGTATCGCCACTGTTGCACGTATTCACAAACTATCGAAACTAGATTCAAATTCGTTTTCCGATGGAACCTTTTGGTACCTACCGAAAGCTTAACAAAGTTAACAACAAGCGTTCAAAATAAGAACAACTAAAGACGCCATTTTATTTGTAATTTTATAAACTTATTTTGGTTAGGTTTTTTCAAACTTTTTTTTTGTGATGTGCAGCGATACAAATGGGAACACGTATGAAAAGATATGTTTGAACCACAATTTATTCTCAAAATTGTGGCATTCACGAATATCTTGTTAGATACAAAATTGCCCTGGCGAAAGAACTACATTAGATTCGAAAGATTGCTTGAAATGGTTTAAGCCGTGTAGACACATCATCAAAATGATCAGATCTGATTTCCCCGCCTTCCTATATATCCTTCCCTTCTCCATTCCCTACACTGCAACCTACACAACCTAACATAACGAACATAACCCGATTGAGGATGCCATAGTCTTGCTGGTTTTGCCACTGTCTTACTGTTGCGATGTTCACTTTAAAAAGTCCTTTTAATCGATATAAGCTATACCTATCAAGCTGTAAATGAAATTCAGATTATTTTTCCGAAAGGTACCTCTACCTACGTAACTACTGCCTTAAATTCAAATAACGTCGTAGTTTCGAGACACTATTCGTGGATATCTGGGAGCGTCCATTGTCGATTTGGCGAATTCACGTTACCAAATCAAATCACATTAGTCCTGTATTTATTTTCCGATTCGTAGAAATGGGTGGCGGATTTATCACCTTTAATGATTCCTTGACCCCTCGGCATCTATTTATGGTCAGTCGGGAAGTTCCTAATTAGGTTTTATTGTTTGATATGAATGCGGGTTTGTTAAATTAGCCGGCACACGCCGGGGCGAAGAAAGAGACCATAAAGAAACTGACAGTGTTGCCATCTTGGAATCTACATTTCCGCAAAATCCTACAGGAAAATCCGTCAAACACCCGGAGTTGACCAAATTATTTATATCCTGGCACTCCAATCCGCCAGGTTTGACAGAAAATCCGTCAAGATTGCAACACTGCAATATTACGATAATGTGAGATTTGTCCAATTTGGCATTATTTTCTATTTTCGGATTCTGAAATAGTTGTTTTTCATTGTTATGTAATCTATTATATATAGTACTAGCAGACCCGGCCACACGTCGCTGTGGCTAACGAAACTTTTATAACCAACGGCATCTGTTAAATCAAATCCATACCGCCCGTTTGTTAGCACGCTGCACGCTGCACGCTGCCCGCTGTCCGCTGCCCGTTGCCGCTTGGCCAGATATATTATGTATTTCAACAATTTACACAAAACCTTGACAAATTATATATCTAAAAACCTTCCTCATTAATCACTCTATCTATTGGTGAAAACCGCATGAACATCCGTTGCATAGTTTAAAAAAGCTAAGCGCACGTACGGCGTTAGCGACTTCATTTTATAATATATACTATGTAAAGATAAAAAGAGAAATTAAGCATGTGAAATGTTTGAAACTTTCAAAATATCTTCTTTCCACCCCCGCGGAGTTTTCTGGATTTTTACAACCACATGACGACGATACATCTGAAAAGCTTTTTAATAATTACAAACACTCTTACGAAACTGACAAAAATGTCACAATTTGAGAATGACATTTTGCAAACCAACGACTATTCAATCAAAATTCATTTTTCGAATAAGCTCTTCAAATTTATGAATTTACTTGAAGTAGGTACTCACCTATGATACTAACCAAAATCGAATACTTTGAATCTAGTCAAGAATTATAGGTATTTTAAATAGGCATAGGAAATAATTTCATAACGCCAGAGCTCACCAGTATATAAAGAAACCTTCACGGGGGTGCGCATAACAACTCACCAAAGTTTCAAGTCAATCGGATGAACAGTTTAGAAAATAATTTTGTAACGCCAGAGCTCACCATTATATATAGAAAACATTGAGGGCACGCGCCCAATAAATCACCAAAGTTTCATCTCAATCGGATGAACGGTTTAGGAAAACTGAGGGACAAAGAATATAAATCAACCCTACTCCCATTGGAAACAATTAAAAAAATATATTAATAAAAATCATCTTTAAAAAGGCCTATTACTACCCAACTATAAATGTTTCTCAAGATTTCCCGGTTCCCCCACTTACAAAAATTTATGACAAAATTGCCCTTCTACAAATATCTACATAAAGATTTCTTTAGTAAAAATAATTTACCACAATTAAATATAAGCAAAAGACTAATATCTGTTTGGAGGATTAGCCGTGCCACTAGTACGAACCACAACAGCACAGCATCACTATATTCAACGGTATAAAATAATTTAATAAATTACACCTTGATATATGATCGGAAGAAAGCTACGAAAAATATTTAAAAAAATTAAAATACTCTACTTCTAACACAGCAAACTTATTTTGTGGCACCATTATGATTGAAATTAATAAATTACTTGGTTTTTACCACTTTTATTGTTTATAAAACCGACATGTTTCGTCAGCAAAGCTGACTTCTTCAGGGTTATGACAGAACTAATTTTAAATATAGACATATACAATATAGGTAATAGAAAAATAATCGACATAAACAATAATAAAATTAGAAAGAAAATAATGTTTAAGGGACGAGGGGCAATATAGAACAATTTAAAAAATTTTTTAAAAGGGGAATAGATTTAATAATGGGTCATTTAAAAACAATTTTTGATTATTAATAATATTTAAATTTGCATTAACACTCTTTCTAATCTCTAAAATTTCTAATTTATCTAACTGAATGCCATTGACATTACAATGTATTAATTCTATTCCACTGTTAAAATTAAAGGTATGACTAGTTTCTATTAAATGGTTGGCAAACTCCGAGAAACTATTATTATTTTAATAATAATAGTTTCTCGGAGTTTGCCAACCATTTAATAGAAACTAGTCATACCTTTAATTTTAATTGTCAATGGCATTCAGTTAGATAAATTAGAAATTTTAGAGATTAGAAAGAGTGTTAATGCAAATTTAAATATTATTAATAATCAAAAATTGTTTTTAAATGACCCATTATTAAATCTATTCCCCTTTTAAAAATTTTTTTAAATTGTTCTATATTGCCCCTCGTCCCTTAAACATTATTTTCTTTCTAATTTTATTATTGTTTATGTCGATTATTTTTCTATTACCTATATATATGTCTATATTTAAAATTAGTTCTGTCATAACCCTGAAGAAGTTAGCTTTGCTGACGAAACATGTCGGTTTTATAAACAATAAAAGTGGTAAAAACCAAGTAATTTATTAATTTCAACTAAAATACTCTAGTACCACCTCATAACTTTACTTATTGTTTAGAAATATGTTTTTGCCTTATCAATACTTTAAATCATTTATTAACTAACTGTGATGACCGTGGCCGGTTATCAGCATTACCTTCTGGACTCCTGCTGATGGATCCAGATTCCTTATGATGGTGATCTCAGTACAGGGCGTTTGACAATAATACTCGTAGGTAGACTAGTGAGATTTATTCCGAGATTGTACAGTTGCGCTTCGTAGGAAGCCTGAATGCAAAGAGGACGGTAGACAGCAATCACACCCTTTTATACGTTACTCATGCTGTCTCACTCATACATGCATGTCTCTCTTATACCGCAAGACATACGTTCACCACACTAACCTATATTTTTATTACTTTTATCTGTATTTTCTCATAAAATCACTAGTATTTTTTGTTAAATTACTAATATTTTTTGTTTTAATTTAAACAAATGTATTTTTTTTTGTTGTCCTCTCCTAAACACAAGCAACTGCTTTATTAGGAGAGTGACTGAAATATTGATGTTTACATTATGTTGTAAAATTGTAACCTTGTTATATGTTTCAATAAAAAAAAATAAAAAAAACATTCACGTTTATATTTCTGTGCCTGAAGTCATGAGTATCTACCTAAACCGGTTGCGCACTTTTCGGTTGAAAACTTTGACATTTAAAATCTAAATCACAATTTTATATAAGTGAGGAGAAGCAATTAGGTTTACGGGGCTTCGCAGCAAGAAATAATTTCCCGCTCTCCCTCCCACCCCCAATACTTTACCCCACAGAAGGTAGTCAGGGCCGAACTAACTAAAATATTTCGCCGTGCGCAGATATATCCTCAGAAATGCGTAGAAACAAGGGAGAGCCATTTATTAGTATGAAACCGTGCGCAAGTGTCGCCAATATCGTTCACAATCTATTCTTTCTCTTTTTAAATAACAAGCTGGTACCCGGCATGCGTTGCTATGTCATTCAAAGAAATAAATTCATTTTCCCTGCATGTCCTTTCCCGTGCATCCCCGTTCCCTTCCACCTTCCCCACCTTGCACTCGTATATTCACTCTCCGCAAACCCCACCTTCCCCCTGCCTTTCCTACCTGACGCTAAAATATATGAAATACACACATGTTCGTTTATACAAATTTAATAACGCCAGAGCTTACCTTTATATACAGCCTATGTTACTCGCTGATAATGTAGTTTTCTATTGGTGAAAGAATTTTTCAAATCGGTTCAGTAGTTTCGGAGCCTATTCAATGCAAACAAACAATCAAATCTTTCGTATTTATAGTATTATATTATAGAAAGATAAAGGTTCCATGACAATTGATCCCTCGATACCCCAATTATATACAATATGCAGTCGGTTTAGATAAAATAACTATAACAACTGAGACAAAACACAACAAAGTGTCCCCGAAAGGGTGTGCAAAGAGGATGTACCGCCGAATAACAAAAGTATAAAACATATTTTCATTCTAATTCATCAATGATAAAACTAATACTACTACTTATACCAAAGCGTAACTCTTCATTTGGGCAAAGAAGTTCTTAATTTTTAGCAGTAAAGTTATATAACAAACTCCACTTAGTATCAAACAAATTAAAACAAAAAATAGCTACATTAACAACATTAAATGTTGGCTGAAGGAACTTTCGGAAAATGAACTTACTAGTATACTTAAAACATCGTCATAGAAGTTTCTGGAAAACCTTATCCAAACAATGAAGTTAAACCATAGAAGTTGCTGAAAACTTATCCAAAGCATAGTCCCCCTCAGCTCAGGATCTCCTAGTGAGAAGGACTACGAATATATTTTATATATATTCCTAACATGTTTCATATAAAAAAGTAAAATTAATAAATATATAGTTAAGTACTAAATAAAAAATAAAAAAAAACTTGTCTATAAACTGTATACACCAGCGTATAAGTAGAAAAATTCACACTGTAAACAAATTCGGTTGGTATCCGTACTTGAAGTCGATTTTTAGCTTGAAATTCGTAAAATAATAACTAATCCGTTGGAGCGACCACGCGAAATAAATAAATTTGCCGCGATTGCTCGAGATTTGCAGAATATCATTTTTAAAACTTTTCGCCAACATTAAAAAAAATCATACCTTCGAATTTTAACATGGAGACATAAAAACTTAATATAGTGCTGTAGAGCCAATGAAATAACCTGTATTTTAGCGTTTATCTCATATTTGTAGGATTTATAAAAAACATATCGTAAAGTTTATGACCGCGCAAATTTTGTTTGTTTGTTACTTTGAAACTCCGTGAGAGGTACTTAAGAGGAAATACTAGCTGCGTTTTTCCATACAAACGTATTCCCCGTTTATCTCTCTGGATTTTGACCCTAGAGCAAAAATTTTTTTTACATAATATAGATATCGACCACTAGCGTGTCGGTACGTTTTGCTTTTTTTGATAATTTACTTCTTATAGAAGTTAGGACCATCCAAAAATGAATAAAAATGCCTAATTTAAAAGCCGTCAAAAAACGTTCAGTATACAAACTAAATAATGTATTTTGAAAAAAAACAAAACGTACCGACATAGAATATTTTTGAAAAAAAAAATTAAAATCGGTCCAGTTTTGGAGAAAAAAAATGGGGAATACAAAACATCGATTTCGAAGATTTTATTTAGGTATTTTCGGCCCGATGTGCAGGTGTCCCTTTCGCTCAGTTCCCTTGAGGGGGGCGGGGAACGAGGGTTTTGACAAATACATACAAAGCGAAGTAGTGATGTAACGAATTTTATCGGTAGACTAGTGTTGTCCTTCCCCGAGTGATCGATATTTTTTATTCGTTTTTTTCTGTTTAGTGACTTATCGCGGTATACCAATACTGATCGAGCTTTCATACTAAAATTGAGCCAAATTAAAATTATTTATATCAAGTACTATAATAAATTTTCAATTTGGGAGGCGTTATAGGTACCATCGCCCCGGGAACCATATATTGGATAACCATTACCCCCGCCACTTGTTCACCCCAAGTGGTCCGCTATGTTTAGTGACTGAGCCTGGATTCCCGGGTTCACGGGTGAGGTCTGCATGGGTTTTGGTGGCGGATAATTTTGTCCACTTACTGCGTGGCGGGCCGGATTGGGAGAAACTGGAAGAGGGAGATCTTTTGATCTCTACAGCCGGACTCTCCACCATCATTTCATACTTTTACCTACCTTTTCCCTACCCAGAACTTCCTTTCCTTCCTTATCCTAAAAATACCCTCCACACAGCTTCTCCAATGATGTCCAACAACTTCTCCAACAAAGTCCCTGAGCGATTATTTTTCCTCGGTGCCTCCAATGTGGCGTTTATGTTTAAAAAAAAAATCTGTTTCAAATTTTCGGTTGAGAGTCGCTTACATTGCCTTCAGTGATTAATTGAAATTTTTTGTTTGTAAACGCTTTATTGTACAAAATTTTTAATTTTTTACAACTAGACAATGAATTTTAAACAATTTATGATTTATATCTTTCTCTCGCTGGTAAATTTCTTGGTATGCGACCGTCAATTATTTCTGGTAAAAGGCATTGGAGGTAGAAGTTTTCTAACAGTGGTTCAATTTTTTGCCAGATTGAATCGTCCCTTTCAATTTTTTCATACAGCAAACCTTTAGGACTCCACACGACAAAATAACAGTATTTACGACGAGTAACGTGTAACTGGCCTTGGACTTGGTAGAAGTAATTGTGATTCCGTTTTAATGTTAAAGCATTGTCTTCAATTTTACAGTAATCAATTTTTTTTTGTTCAATTCCTTCTTCTGGTGACATATTTGCTATTCTATATGGGCATTTCACTTCAATTATAGAATCTTTGCCAATAAGGCCATCCGGACTTGCCGCTAAAAAGTTTTTGTTTTCATCGACAAATAGTCCACAGGCGAATACCTCTAACTTTGTTTCTTTTGTAAATTGCTCAATTGCTTGGTTTTCATTTTCTTTCCCATAATTTGTGGCCGTATTTCCTTTAAATGGCGAGTACAGTAACGAGTTTAATACTCTCGTAACTGAAGTTTTTGGCCGTAACTTACATATTTGTCCAAAGTTAGAAGCTGTTAGCCTCTTACGCCTTTCAATTGCCCACAAATTATTATTGCTTTGGCCCACCGTATTCCGTTCGAGTTCTTCCTTATTAGATGGAGATAATTCTTTGAGAAATTCTTCTTTTTTCGTTTCAAATAATTCAGGTGGCATATCTGGTTCTAATTCCAATTGACCATAATTTTCATCAGGCCCTGTAACTTTTTTTCTCTTTTCTGTCGTGTTTTCATTATACCTTAGTTTTCTTTTTCGACACCTCTGTGTTGTCTCATTCGAACGTCGTTTTCTTTCGATAAAATGCTTTGTGTAGTTGCCAGGACTGTGGCCTTGGATTTTTTTTTGTATACGGGAATGGGTTGCCATTTCACTATTCCACGAAGTTACTGCTCCAAAACATCTTGCTTGGTATGATCCCCTTTTTGTAAAATTTACTCTTTTTCCGCCTATAAATTTGGCAATAACGTTGTTGAATTGCTCCACAGTGTTATTTGTCACGTTAATAATAAGACTTTCCGCATTTGCTATAAGAGACGACAATAATTGTTGAATATCAGTCCATATTCCACAATCTTGAAGATCGCTTAGTAAATTTGGATCATTAGTGTACTTCTCCGACTTGCAATAGTATGACGAACATTTTGTATGATCACCAAAAACATGGTTTGCGGCATTTTTTATGTCCATTTTCAGATTTTTTACTTTATCACTTTGTGGCGTGTTTTCTTGCTCTTTTCTGTAATTTACTGCTCCAACTATAGCTTTTCTCATTCGTAAAACGTTTGCTTCAACCTTTTTCCTTATTTGAACTGGTACAAAGCCTTTAGCGTTGTTGGTTTTTTTTCCAAGTGCTTTTATTTTGTTGCAAAAATTGCGAAGTAAGTGATTTTTGCACTCTATTTTTTGTACTATGAAGTTCGGCCCATATGGCATTTGCTGCAAAATTTTTTTCATGATGCTGGAGTCGCCATCTCCAATTAGTTTATTGAATTTCAATCCATGCATTTCAATGCTTCTCGAGAACCCTTCTGCTATAATGTGGGCTTCCATGGCATTAGCACTGTCACGCCAGTTTTTGAAGCACCTATGCTCAGATGCTTCTACTTGTAGTTTTGTAGCTCTAGCACATATGCAGCAGTACGAGTTTCGCACTCCCAGAAATAAAACCTTTTTAGTTCGCAGTCCAACTATGCATCCCGCACCAGATGAGGAGCTAAATCCACTTTTATATGATCTCTTTGCCCAAGAACCATCTGCAACTACCGTCACCAAAGGGTACCCTCCCTCGTCTACGTCACCATTTAAAATTGCAAGCCTTTTTTCTTCTTCACCAGCTGCGATCATTTCTTCTAAGGCACATTCTTCAAGTGTTAGCGCTAAACATTGTTCTATGTTCTTGTAAGTTGAAGGATTCATATTTGGCATATTCAATACCCCACAAATTTCGTTCCATTGTGAATATCCATTTCCTGTACATACTACTCCTTCGACGACAGCAGTATTTACGGACACTTTCAGTTTCGGGTCTTCGGAATGTACATATTCTATTTTCTTGCACATTTTGCACTCGAAAACATATTGGCTTAGAAAACCATTTCGTCGTTCCTTCACAAATTTAAATCGGAAAATGTGCAGTTGGTGTGTTCGTGCTTTATATTTGAAATTTCTGAAAACATATATTTTATATCAACAATTCTGCGACCTTCGTGAATATGGGTTTCATCAATATGGTCTGGTTTCAACAGAAAATCATCAAGCGTTGTTGGCGATGAAGAACTTGCGTTTTCTTCTATATTTGGAGAAAATGATTCATCCCTCGAAGGTTCACGCATTTGTGAAGATGTATCTAAGTTTCTAGCAGCATCGTTGATGACATCCATATCCCTGTAAATAAAAAGTAATAATAATTAAATTACTTATTTTCGTTATACTTATAAGACAGA
Organism: Limnephilus marmoratus; assembly: GCA_917880885.1. Classification (NCBI taxonomy): domain Eukaryota; kingdom Metazoa; phylum Arthropoda; class Insecta; order Trichoptera; family Limnephilidae; genus Limnephilus; species Limnephilus marmoratus. The sequence continues at coordinate 7,854,347 of OU862927.1, read as the reverse complement.
ATTTTTTCGAGTTCCATACGCGAAGGAATCAATAGAGCCCATTTGTTCTCATCAAAATGTAATGCTTTATATCTTCTGTTCTTTTCCAAGTCTCGGTTACGCATGCTACATACAGGCTTCTCATAACATAAACCATTAGGAGGGTTCAGTAGTGAGAGGAAAACAGGAAAACTATATTTACTTACCTAGAGATCGAACGCGGTGCAACATGAATCTGTCGTTTGATAATAATAATCGGTTTTTTTCGTCTAGTAGACGAAAATAAACGAGCTTTGTTTCCATTTCTTTTACCCATTATTTATCTGTAAGAAAAAGATATCACATTTTTTTAGTAAAAGTTAGATAATAGTAGCTGATTTTATATCACACACATACGAGAATCTTATGCTGCGTATAAAATTGTGAACCGAGGCGCGAATTGTGTAGTACTTGCACATTACTTAGGCTAATTTGTTTGCTTTTTGAAATAACTCATATAGGTCTCATAGAAATCGTTGTGTCTCCCTTACTACCATGGTTAGAAAAATGATCTGTTAGAAAGAGAAAACAACCAGAACATAATTAAAACTTAAAACAAAATAATTATAACCTTTTATGAAACCAAAGCTTCCGATTAATATTTGAAAAAAAAATAAGAAACTGGGAATTGTGTGTTAATTTTTTGACATGAAGCGAAAAAAAAGTGAGTTGACGGTAACATTTATTTAATTATGTTTACTTTTTATTACACGCCCGTAGGGTTTTTGCAGACATTTACATACATTTATAATGCATATCGTTTGCTCAGGATTGGTTTGTACTAAGTCCACAAAAACACGTACTGAGAAATAAAAGTTTTGAATTAAATGAAGACTATATTAGCGAAACTCAATTGAAAAGCTGGAGACAATCTATGTCGAGTTTCGCTAATATTGTCTTCGTGTAATTAAATATTACAAATTAAGGTTTTATTTATAAAGTTGAAAATAAATATAAAAAGTTTTGAAGTTTAAAAATATTATATATTTGTTTCCTTTATTTCAAACTGACTGTAATAAATATTTTTAAAAATATGTAGGTTAATCTATCTATAGGTAAAAGACCAACATTTTTGGTTGAATTTTGAACGAACTAACACATCCTTTTTTGTATTTACTGCTTAAAGAAACTCAAAAATACAGGAGTACAAATCAAACCTCAGCAAGCGATATATCTAACGTTTTAAACATTATTTTTTACAAACATGTCAACTCACACGTATAATACACACAACACAATAAATCCATTTAGATTTAATTGTCTAATAAAATATGTACGTGCTTTTATCTTTTTGTTGTCGTAATTTTAATTAGAAAAAACGTAAGGTGGGCTATTTTTAAACATTTTTTATTATTAATAAAAATAAAAAAATTATATGTTTATTTCGAATTATAAAATTTGAAAGCGTATTTCATCATCTTTCAAAAACGGTTTTTAGTTTTCGGATGCGTTCGCAAATATTAAAGTTATTTGGAATTTATTGGAAAGTGGAAATATTTTTACTTTTCGAAAAACAGGCCCGAGGCCTGAGAGGTTAATACTAATTTTCAATAATAACTAATGTATCATAGAGAATAATCATATGTATATAATAATTCGATCTAGTTGGTTTGACTGCATATTTATAAACGCTAATACAGTGAAAACTTTAAAACTACTAACCTACATAGAGTTCTAGTAAAATAATACGTAATATGTCGGTAATCTACATACATTATAAAATATTTTAGTAAGACCCTGTATAGAGGGGTAAGTATACACTTTTCACACTGACATTCATCATAAATTTATGAATAGTTTAGTAGGTACTCACCGATATCCTAACTGTGTAATTCGTGACAAAATATTGGAGTGATGCAGCTAATGGTGAAATCAATCTCTAAACAACCACAAACATTGGGATCAGGACAAAACTTATATTTATCTCTCTGATATTCTCGCAACTTTGTTGTTTCAAATTACTTAACCAATAGGTACAGCATGCGTGATGCTTTACTTGTAGTATAACAATATAAATGAATGATGAGCGCAGAAGACATCTATTATATAGGAATACTTACGTTCAAGTCCCGACTCGACTTGACTTATTTGGTGCAGAAAATAATGAACTCTAGCAGGCAGACACCAGTCTATACACACGCTCAAGTCAAGACGCGATTGAAGATGCGCTAATCAGCAAGAAGCCACCTGTCTGAAGCGCTCATGTTGCAACGCGATTTATTTGGAAGAGTAGATATTATAACAAAACCCTGTAACAATCTGATACTGGACTTCGTCGTAACAAAGGTTGACCACCACAACATGGGCATGTACCTAGCATGGTGGTCGAAAAATCCTCAACTTATGTTAGGGAACGTACCCATACTACGTGACCAATTTTTTGCAATTTTTTGCAATTTTTAACCCCCGCCCCCCCCCCGGTGACCAAAATCCTTAGCAAACCGCCGCTCATTTGTACCAAGCGTGACATTTTGAAGACCCCCCCCCCGAAGAGATCACGTAGTATAGGTACGTTCCCTAATAATTAACGATGCAATGAATAAATAAAAAAAATAAAAATGTATCTTTGAAAAGATGCCATGAGCATGGTTATAACAAAACACTGTAGGAAAAGTTGCAGCGTTTACTCATGACATTTTCTATTATTTTCGAGTATTATTTTATTTCTTGCCACCTACTTAGTCACACCCGGTAAGGCGACAAACACACAAGACTCAGCATTACCGCGCGAAAACGTACACACGAGCTTCACACACTCACATATCTACTACGCGATGCTACTATAGATGTGTGAGTATTTGATCGAAGCGTGAACAGAAGACATTGTTACAATATCTATCGACGATATTTATAAATGACCGGCATAGCAAACCTCGTGCGTTTAAAAATAATGCGCCCTTTTTCTGTCTATGGAGAGCGGTACATCCTAAATAAGTCGAAACATGCCTTGTCCAAACCTGAGGCAAGAGACGCAGAGGGGGCGAGAAGGTGTACAAGCCAAACACTCACGTGCGGTCTCACCCACACATCGAGAGCTAGTTCTTTTTCGAGCGCGGTGCGACAGCGATAATTTTTGAAAATACCTACCGTCGAGATTTCTCACCGGTGGTATTACCTCTTAATCGAGTCAACATAGAAAATTTTTTGTTTTCTGTATGTTGTCAGTGGTATTCTTGATAATGAAAGGTGCATATCTATGGAAAGAGGACTTCATTTTAATCGTAAACAGCTGATCAAAAATTCGGCGTGAAAAAATATAAAAAAAACATATTTTTAACATCGTTCTAAAATAGTCTACGAAGTTTGGATTTGCGACATCTATGGTCGTAATAGATAAAGCATTTCAATAGCTTCGCTTTAAAATAAATGGCTGGCCATAGAAATGTTTTAAATAATTACAATAAATGTTTTACGAATGATAGGAAAAAGTGGTCCAATTTTGGATCGCTATCTATCGTAGAAAAATAAAAGTGGTCCATTTTTCGACCATAAACGCTCTGGAATCTGGGGTTCAGTATGTCCTGGTCATCCGCCTCCAGGACCTAGACAAACCTCACCCCATGAACCCGGGCACCCCTGCTAAATCACCAAACGTAGCGAACCACTTGGGGTGACCTATGGCAGAGGTGTTGGTTATCCAATAAAGGTTCCCAGGGCGGCGGTACCCATCCCGCCTCCCAAAAGAAAAGATAAATCGCAAATAGTGGTTTTCTTGAGGGCATAACCAGAGAAAACCGGAAAAAAAAATCATTTTTAAATCAAATTTTAAACGTATTTACTCTTTTCCACAAAAAATTATAAATTGATTTCGAAAGATTGTTATTTTATCTAGTAAACTTATGTTTTAAATTTTGAGAAAAATGTTTATTTTAGTATAATAAGGTTATACCATAGATCGTTGGCAGATTTGTTAAATTTTCAAATGAAAAATCTTATTTTGCAAGACGTATTTCATATCATGCAATCATACATTATTGTAAATCAATACGTCATCTAGTAAACGCATGTTTCAAAATTTTAATTTTAGTACAAATAAAATCATTAAAAATATATCCGAACACTTATTTATGACAAAAATTTCTCTATATTGTCAATCTATTTACGGTCTTACAAATTAATATATTTCAGATTTTTTCGGCACATTTATTTTGCTTAGACATTATTGAAAAATTATAATTACAAAAAGTACATATTTTTAATGGTTTTATCATCACGCCTTTCAGCATTTTTGATGTAGGTATAAATTAAAGCTAATTTGGAATGAACTAAAATCGATATTGAGTTATAATTGTAAAAAGCTGGTACGGAGAATTATTAATCTTTCTCATTGGAACCGCCCTGTACGATCGTAAAAACATCATTCAATGAAATGTGGATTTTCGGCCGCTGGCTGGTTAAAGGCCCTTAAGGTGATGTATTATATTTTAGATCCAGCCCTTTTTAGAGTTGTAAAAACTTGGATGAACTTTCAAGGATACAATTCTAGTGGCGCCTAGTTCCGGCGGCAGATAGCGGCGAAAGGGGGAAGCTACCGTTTGAATATGGAAGACAATTATTTTTTTTGTTGTATGTAGGTATTGTGGGTACTATGGCATCCCCAATTTGGGGTATGTTTTAAGGCTGAACCTAGTGGGGAAGGGAATGATACAGGGAAGGGGAAGGTGGGGAGGTACCTGGCTTCACGTTTCAATTCTTAATCTTCCACTCTGTAACCTGCCGCAAATATACTATTATTTTTTTTTACATGAGCTCCATTCAGGAGGCCCTGAGGAAAATAATATCCCTCAGGGCCTATGTCATCTCTGGGAATGCTGTGTGGAGGGTTTTTTTTAAGGAAAGGAAGGGGAGTAGAGTTCTGAGAAGGAAAAGGGTTTAAGGGGTGGGTAGGAATCTAGGGTTCAGTGTGTCCTGGTCATCCGCCTCCAAGAGGTAGACAAACGTCACCCCATGAACCCGGGCACCCCTGCTAAATCACCAAACGTGGCGAACCACTTGGGGTGACCTATGGCTATTATATTATGTTTAATGAATTAATTTCTGAAATATAATACAAGTGAATGAAATTAAATCTATAATAATTGAAAAATAAGACAACAATAATAAAGAAAATATGAAATATGGTTAGACTAGAGGTCTGGATTCGGGTCCCAGTTGCGACCATTATCTTTTTCTATTTTTCTGTGTCTTGTTCTCTTTCATATTTTCGTTAAGATTATTATTGTTATCTTCTTCTTCAATGATATATTAAATTGATGAGAACAACCTTCAAAAATTATAAAAGAGAGTTTTTCTTATAAAAATGAAATAAAATCTACTTTCGCACGCCGGGATTTGAACCCGCAACCTTCGGATTGTTATTTTTGTTATTTGTTTTTGGGGTGTTATGCCGTGTTGCGCTACCTCCTCCTTTAGCCAACGTTTTGGACAGCGTTACAGTGTCATCACACATCTGCCCTGATGATGGATACTGTAACGCTGTCCGAAACGTTGGCTAAAGGAGGAGGTACCGCAACACGGCATAACACCCCAAAAACAAATAACTAAAATACTTTTGGCCGTGAAAATCTAAAATCATTCCTTCGGATTGTTAGTTAGAGGCCTATATATCTGGGGGTTAATTCTATCACTTTACTGACTTTACAATGGCCGTATGCGAAAGAGAAAGATGCGTAAAACAAACGTGCGACAGAGAAAGGCGTAGGCGGGAAGCATGCCGCTTTTCTGACCTTAAAATCGTATATTGCGACGGTTTCTGTATCAACGTCAAGTCGGTACTAAAGTTTGGCGTGTGCCATATCAACGTCAGGTCGGTATTAAAGTTTGGTGTGTACTATAATTTGATTTAGATACCAGAATGTACTTTAAAATGCCTCTTATTTAAATGCTATGAAAACCAATGTCAGGTGTTCTATATTGATGAAGTTGTGGCCTTTCTAATGCAGAAGTCAAAATTCAAAATATTGATTTAATGTTTTTTACGTCAGTAAATCAATAAACAATAGATTTCCTGGGCGATTCGCAAATTTGACACACGAACTTCTAGCATTGGGCCTCAGATATGACTTCTGATTTTCAATATCCAGATATTCTATCCCCCTGAAGCCGTAGGAATAGAAAAGAGACCAATAGATCTTACGTTGCAATAAAATTTATCGTACAATGAAATTCATCAATTTTTCGCGAAGCCATAGAAATACAAAAATAATAGAAATCCCACAGCACAACGGCGCAAGAGACTTATGGGTACCTACCTACCGATTTTTTTTTATTATGTGATATATATCAAGGTTCGTAGAAAATGCGTTCGTCGAGGGGGTAGAGTGGTGATTGGTTTAAAATTTGTGACGTATCTTGAAGTACTTGTTCCATAGATACAATTTTGCAACCTGACAAATATTAATGCTTATATTGTATAGTCTGTCAAAAAAGAGTAGAAAATATAAAAACTGGAACTACTAAATTTGTAGACTGGCAACACCAACTTAACTGTCAAATATTTTTTTGAAGTGCAATGACACTGAATGTATAGAACACAGTAAACCACATTTTAAAAACTTTTTTTTTTCATGACATAAATTTTATTAAATGGTGATTTATAAAGCAATTTGCTTTAATTTAATTTAACATAAATTTGAATTTAACAATAGATAGAAAGGAAGAATCACTAATGGTGAGTTTAGTCACACTACTTTTAGATCTGGATGAGTTAAATATATTCAGATCTAAAATTAAACACATGATCTAAAGCCCAGGCAACGCTAGTATTAAATAAATGTGAGCAATTTACAAATGTGAACTGTGCTTTATATTTTATTACATTATATTTTCATTATATTATTTTATTACATTATATTTTCATTATATCTTCATTATGTTAACACAAAATTGCAAAGGTGTAATAATAATATACCTATATGCAATTCTAATTTTGAGATCGGCGGGTATCTATACTGCAATGAGAAAATATTTTTTTCACTATTATGCCTTTTTAATTTTTTATAAAAATGTAGGTTACACAGCTTTACTTTAACACCATTAGTGATGTGTTAGTAATGCCATTTGATCAACAGTGGCGCCCTCATATATTTTCTACTCTTATTTGACAAACTGTACTTTCTTAGATTATAACTTTATAATTATTTATTTATTTATTTATTTATTATTTATTTATTAATTTTCGGGAAATCGACAGTTTATATTTATTTCAGTTTGTACATAGTATTAAATAGCCAAAATAAAACCAATTACGGATTTCCTCCTTGTGACTTTACTTCTACTGAGACAGCATAATAAGAATAAGTAAATTAGTTTTAAGGAATATGAATCTAAAATTATATAAAACAAAAAATATATATATGTATACTCAAAACATTTTTTTTAAATATAAAATGAAAAATTACAAAACAAAAAAAAATCTATCAAAACATTGGTAGCCATGGAGAGAGGTTGTACATATAAATCAAATCATAACAGAAATACAAACAATAAAAACATAATTATTATGCTCTTGTAATATTTTAACACAGGTATTTATTTATATTTCAAACACGAAAACTTGTACAATGTGACTTTAGAGCGGGGTACCCCAGTAAGGACACATTTTTCTCTAAAAATATGTAAAACAAAAATAAATAGGAAGGTTTGAATTAACTGCAACACAAGCAAAAAATATCATTTGTTTCGGGACTTCAAACTACGTCACGCGTTCGAAATTTCGAAAGCTGCCCGACGGGTTTTTTTTTTCGAAAAAGGCCCCTTTGAGGTAACCTTGTTAAACGCATTTTCTACGAACTTTGTTGGAGATATATACATATTTGATGGTGACCAGACAACTCAGAATGAAACCAACTCAGAAGCACCTCAGAAAGTTCATTAAGAGGGATGATAAAAAAATATGTAAAAAATGGTTAAATAGGTTAAGTTAGATTAGGGTTAAGGTTAAGTTAGATTAGGGTTACCGGCTATTATTAAATTATTTTTTCATAGCTTTTAATGACTTTTCTGAGGTTTTTCTGAGTTGGTTTCATTCTGAGTTGGCATGGAACCATATTTGATAATATGTAAGAGTGCCGGGAGATTTTTCATTCCGAATTTGAAAAAAGCATAATACAATAACATATTTTAATAACAAAACTTCATCGACTCAACTAGGTAGGCATGTAAAAAAATGTGATCCACTGGAGCGCTCTTTTCCACAATATGGAACCATTTAAAATACCTCGGATTGCTTTGCTGCCAGTTTTAGGCAAATTTTCCCTAGAAGCATTAATTTTTTTTTCTTTAGATTTTTCCATATTAAAATTCGGCGGTATGATTTTTTTTAATATGGGCGGAAAATGTTCAAAATGGTCACCAAAAAGTCACGAGCAATCGGAGGAAAAGGTTTAAAACCGCGCTGTCGCTCCAGTGGATTAAAGCATATCTGTATGTGTAGGTGACTAGTTATTTAAAGGGTAATAATTATTATAAGCAATAATTGTCAGCCTGAAACACTCATTTACATTGAAAAATCTTCCGAGAAAAGATACTTGCCGCCAACGGGACATGAACCCGTGTCCTTCTGATTGCCGGTCGGATGCTCTGACCACTGAGCTATGGTCTGGTCTGAGCACTGGGCAAGTATCTTTTCTCGGAAGATTTTTCAATGTAAATGAGTGTTTCAGACTGACAATTATTGCTTATAATAATTGTTACCCTTTGTGCTATGCATAAAAAAATCTTGTCTAAACGTTAGTTTATAAATTAAAAAATAATAGTTATTTAAAAATTAAGTCTAAAGTATAAAATGAAGTCGCTCAAGATCTTTTAAACTACGCAACGGATTTTCATGCGGTTTTCACCAATAGATAGAGTGATTCAAGAGGAAGGTTTATATGTATAATACATGCTTATTATAGTAGAGAAAAGCCGAGAAATTCAAATATTCAATTCAGGCAGCGGGCAGCGGGCAGCTGGCGAGCGAGTGGTGTGGATTTTATAAAGGTTGGGTAATGGAATTGTGTTTCGTTAGCCACAGCAACGTGTTGCCGGGTCTGCTAGTTAAAAATAAATTAAATACTAAATTAAATAAATTTACAAACAAAAAGTCAAGTATTCAGAAAGACGTAATTCAATGTTATTCTATAATAAAAATTCATAATTATAGGTCTACAGGATCTGGAAATTTTGAAAAAATACTAAACTTTCTTTTCGCTCTCGTATACAATTAACATTTGCCATTTACATCTTTTCAAATTTCCGTGATCAATAAAATTCCAGCATTTCGAACCTTACGAAACAATTATTGAATGGTAACCCAATTTAAATAACAAAACATTTGGTTAAGTGTCTATTTTAATGATAAGAATCTCCGGCCATGATCCACACATGTTCACATTCTGTAATCCCAAAGCTTTTGTTACATAATAATTATGTTGTGGGCCATGTATTAATTAGAAATGTCAGCCATTTTAATTAATAGGCTTACTGGGAACACAGGTACCTAATGAAAATAACCATTAATACGCAAACCCTTTATTATGTCCATTGTTAAATGTTGTATTTTCCATTCAAACTTAATAAAACGTTTCCATGACAGTCGATTCCCCGACAATTGGCCCTGGCATACTTTTTTTTTACATTAACTCCAGACAGGAGGCCCTGAGGAAAATTATTTTCCTCTGGGCCTATGTCATTTGAGATGATGTGTGGAGGGTCTTTTTGGGGAGAGGAATGAGTGAACATTGGTCTTAAAGATATCTAATACCCATGTTGTAGGAAGGAGAAAACACAGAGGCCGGCAAATCGTCCCACAACCGAGCTTTTGAACTCAAGAACGAGTCGAAGAAGCGACTCGTTCTCATGTGACAAATGTAAACCGTGTACATATATTGGGCGTGCGTTTGACGTGTTTCTCGACTGTGCACTGGTGTTGAGGGGATCAATGACGCTAGTTCCTTCGAGCATCTTCCATTGTAATACCGGCAGAATAAGGATAGCATTCCCACTCGACGCCTGTGCTCTAAAGATTGCAATCCCTTTGTTAAGATGGGAGAATCTATCAAACGGACCGCCCGTTTCTGCACAGTGTCGAGGGTTTGTTCAGGTATTTTGGAACAACAGACCAGAGGTGGCTGCCGAATTCGGGTGCACTTGCGATTTGTACAGGGTTAGCAGATGTGTATTTAAGTATCTGCGGGCCCTGTACAGTACGCCCAGTTTTTGGGAGGCTAATTTAACTCCAGCTTCGATGGAACCCCCTGAGCTTAGAGTTACACCAAGCATATTATCAATGGAGGAGCTGTTCGGAAGATTGCTTCCGTTGAAGGAGACTAGATTTTCATTTCGGTCCCTTTTAGACGTAGATAATATTATGTATTTAATATATGATGTGGAATAGTTGGTTTAATCTTATATATGTATATTATAATTACATTCGCCATAAATCTTCTGTACAATACATAACGTTCACATAAAATCAAGGCTTCCGGGAGTTACCTACCTACATTTTGAAACTGTGTACATTATAACAGTACTAGGAAGCCATTAGTCGAATTAATTGAAAAGTCCGCAATCAAGGCGAGTTTCCTGCAACACGTGTGTATTGTATCGTGTAAGAATTATGACCTCTGACGCCACCAAGGTTCCGCTAGCTGTGAAGTCACTGAACAAATAAATCGATAGAACTGTGATATGGGCGTGTCCGTTTCCCCAGAGTGGGCTCAATAACTTTTCCGCATCGTCCATCTAATTTCAATTTAGGAGGCGGGTATGGGTACTGCCGCCTGGGTGTTTATTGGATAACCAACACCCTGATGCATATAGGTCGCCTCAAGTGTTCCCAAGATCAATGCTATCCTTGTTCTACCGGTGTTTCAATAGAAGATGATCCGAGGAACTAGCGTCATTGATCCCTTTGGCACCGGTGCATAGTCGGGAAACACGCCTAACGCGCGTCCAACATATGTACATGGTTGACATTTATCACATGAGAAGGGGTCGCTTCTTGGACTCGTTCTTGTGTTCCACAGCTCGGCTGTGGAACGATTTGCCGACCTCTGTGTTTCCTTCTTCCTAGGTCTCTTCAAGACCAATGTTCATTCCTTCCTCTACTCAAAAAGACCCTCCACACAGCATCCCAGATGACATAGGCCTTGAGGGAAATCAATTTTCTCAAGGCCTCCTGTAAGAAGTTTATATATATATTTGACTGGTCGGTGGTTGAGTGGGCATAGCGCTTGGATCCCATCCGGGCGTCGCGTGTTCGATTCCTCGGCTGGCTAAGTCCTCCACCACAACACAAGCAACATTTTCGGCTTTCTGTGGTGGTAGTAGGAGATTTTCAAACATTGTTGGGTTATTCGTAACCCGGGAATGTTTGTCTTTCTTTAAGAAAAACAATAAAAAAAAAAACAATATAAAATAAAAACAATAAAATGATTCGCTTTATTTCGTGACATAGCAGAGGTGCCCGGGTTAAAGGGGGCGAGGTTTGACTAGGTCTTGGCGGCTAATGCGCCGGATAATGGGCCAGATCGAGAGAGGTGAGGGAGAACTTTTGACTTCTCCAGCCGGACTCTCTCGTCCCATCGCCTTGCATCGCAGTGGGAGGGTGGATATATACGTCCGTCACTCATGGACCCTTTGACTCCCAGATTCCTACCCACCCCTCATATCTTATCCTTCCCAGAACTTCCTCTCCTATTTTTCATCTAAAAGACCCAGAAGAAGGAGTGTTGATTATCCAATAAATGGCTACTGTGGCGGCAGTACCCACACCCGCTTCAAAAAATGTATTCTCTGAAAAATTACTGGTTCAATTTTGTTAAATTTAGATGATTATGTCATTATGTGTGATATCTGGACTCGATTGGGAATGCCACAGTCTAACTGGCATCGGACAATAGTTGAGAGCAGTTGAGACTATTGTGCGGTATTGACACAAAACAATCACACTTCTAGAGATTAAACTGTTCGGTGTGCATCACATTCCACGTGCCTGAACGGGTCCATGTAGTATTGGCTTATTCTCGGGTCATTTGATACTGGATGTTTTCTCGGTTACCCGTGCTATGTTTTTGTTGCGGGAAGAACAAATACTTTGCGGAAAAACAAATAAATACATGATGTAACAGCACGTGTCCGAAGGATTTTACCCAGAGATTCCTAAGCATGTTTGGTGTAAAAAAGGATCTGTCATTTTGCTGTCCGATAATTTTTTTCTATTAAAAATACAAATTATATTTTTCGATCGTGCGTCGCCACTCATCACACTCGTACACGTTGTGACGGGATCATGTTATATGCGCGCTGTTTCGTGTATTTGCCGTGCTGCTAAATCGAGAGTGATTATCACGCGATCAGCTAGGCTATAAGTACCATAAGTACCCTAATTTGGGAGGCGGGTATGGGTACCACCGGCCCGGGAACCATTTATTGGAAAACCATAGGTTACCCCGAGTGTTTTACTATGTTTGGTAATTTAGCAAGGGTGCCCGGGTTCATGGTTCATGGGGTAAGGTTTTTCTAGGTCTTGGCGGCTAATGCTGTCGCCCAATTTCTGCGTGCCGGCCGGATCGGGAGATATTGGTTGAGGCAGACATAATCTAGACTCTAGACCTCTCCAGCCGGACTCTCTCGACCCATTACTCGGGCCGGTAGCAGGGTGAGGGATGGATTCGTACGTCTGTCACTCCCAGACACATTGAAGATGAATATATACGTGAAATCCTGTTTAGATACTATTTTGATTAATCTTTACGACGAATCGGCTTACAGTATGAACATCAAAAAATATGCTACGGATAAATCGAAGCTTTTACTAGCTTTTCTATGTATTGGAATTACAATAAAATTATTATTTACGTAACAAAAAATATAAGCGTAAACCACAAAAAAAAATGTTTTTTCATGACTTAACTATGAAGTAATACAAGAAACAATTTAAAAAAATACCCCTTTATGGCTAAGACTATTTTTGAAGTTTTCCATGTTCTAACTTTTTTTCGTTCTTATAAAATTATGCACAAAATAAATAAAAACCACTTTTTCGCTTACTAGCATCGTGCAAAAAGACGCTCGATATTAAAATTTTGCAGGCATGAGATTCGAAATATTTCTAGCGTTTATATTCCTCTGAACCCAGATTCCTACCCACCCTTTATACCCTTTTTCCTCCCAGAACTTCCTCTCCTTCCTTTCTCTAAAAAGACCCTTCACACAGCATTCCCAAAGACGACATAGGCCTTGGGGGATACCATGTGGATACGTAGGTTCTTTATGCTTGCCTGAATTCTCCAAACAAACACTTCCAATTTTAAAAATGATAATACTTACTTAAATTCAAAGCACAAGTTCCAGATTACTTAAACCGGAGTTACAGATCACAACAGAAATTAGTATATTTAATTATTTTACGAACCATGTATTTATTTAATTGCTTTAGTTTGATAAAAACCGTGTGTGAATGTTATAAATTATTGCCAGAACTGAAAATAGTCTGTTTTACACTACAGAAAGGCTGTGCAAATTCATAACAACAAATCTCACCTTTCGAGAGTAATTTAGGATACACAGACGAAACTCTACGTAATTTTATAGATTAGTTTTTCCAAAAATTTTACGTCAAAAATGTTCATAGTTTTCTTATGTAAGGTACCTACCGACATAAGGGTTTTTTTTCTTAATTTCAGATTTTTATACAACATCTTACGATTTTGAACATTTATTGGATCATTTAGTTGGTAAATTTTTAGTAATCTCTTTCTACGCCACTATGCATTTCGTAAAGCAATCACATTTGACGAGAGAAATTCTCTGTCGTATCAAATAACGTGACAGCACACTAGACTTTGCGCATTATCACAGCCCGTGGCACTACGACGCCTATTTTCTGCAAACTACGCTACACGTTCCAGAAACAACTCCACTCCTTCGGAAACAGTATTTATTAGCTTCCATTATTCTAGATTAGATTACTAAATTATAAATTATTCAATCTGTTCTTCAATTCAAATTAAAATAGTTGTTGAGAGTTTCGCCTTAGCAAAGGCGCGGAATATAAGAATAAAATTGTATTAGCATAACAAAGTTGGGTTCAAATTCAAATGATTATTTGGCGTTTTGATATAGCGGTGGAGAGGCATCTAATCTAAGGTGTTGCCATAGGAGTTACAGGCTATTTTCACTGAAAAAATTATGCAACAACGGATTCTTCAGTAATTCCAGCAATAAATTTGTTATTTTCTCCAATGAAAATAGTCACAGAAATTATTTTGATCTTTTGTTTGATTCCGAAGTAAATCGTCAGTCTTATAATAAATCCCGTTAGCCACAAAATTTTCTCGTTTCGAGGGCACCCCAGCCCGCCAGATGTGACGAGAAATCCGTCAAGATGGCAACACTTCTGATCCGGTGACCACTTGTCAAACTCAAACGCAAGGTACTAAAAATGAGCGGGGAAGGCCAGCACGAAATTTGAGAATGCTTCTACCAAAAAAAGTTGAGGTTAGGTACATACATAATATAAGTTTTATAGGTAGATAAAACTCTTATTAAAAATCTATTTTGAAAACTCCACTCTTAAAAAATCAGTAGGTACTTACTTAATTATTTTTGTCAAAATAACTACATATCAATATTCATCTTTGTCCGGAATGCGGGGGAATTCTAAACAGTCCGGAATTTCTACAATTAAGTGGAGATTGATATAAAAAATTTAATAAACCAAATTATTTTTATTACAAATCAAAGTAAAAACATCACTTCTGATATTTAATGCTCCCAGAAATATTTTTCAACACTTCCGAATCTTTAAATAATAGTTTCAATAACATAGAACATTTCTCAAGTCAATTTTAAAAAAAATTATACTGTGTTAAGAGAAACGACTTAACAGACTCTACAGAAAGACTGTTTCTTTCTTTTGGGTCCCCCCCCCCCCCCCCCGACGCGGGATTTGACATGCCGCGATGCATAATGATATTCATATTATATATGTACAAGAAAGTCCGGAATTTTTATCGAATGTCAGGGATTTTCTTCAGGATTTTGATTTTTTAATCTGGGAACCCTACTTAGGGATGACATAGTCGGACAAGCTTTAAATATTGTTTTTTCTCTTTGTTACAGCCACGTGAGGGCCTGATCCAAAATGCGATCCACGCTCAAAGCCAGCAGAGGCAGGGCCTCAACCTAGGCCCGGGGCCTCCCACTGACACGCAGGACCCCGCTCACTACACACACTCACAACCACACCAGAACCACAACACCACAAAACCATCCCCACACACTTCCACAACACTAACCATCCTCACTCATAACCACACAACTCAAATCATCTCACTCATTACCACATAACTCAAATCGTCCTCACTCATAATCACCAAGTACCCAGAAAACATAACATACCTCACTCAAAATCATTTTCAATTATACCACAAAACATAAATCATCATAAGCAATCAACTTACCCAGAAAACATAACATAACTTCACTCTAATTCAATCTAAATCAGACAAAAACACAATCTAACTTCCAAATTACTTCATAAAGCATAATTAGACCACATAAACTAAAATATTCAATCAAACTTCATCAAAAAAACAACATAACCTAAATAAACAAACAATCTTCATCAATATAACCACAAAAGGGTTAGCGTCACTCAACACTCCCGGCCCCTTTGCAATAACACACCCAGGACGCCCACAACCAAAACAGACAGACTCACAGAACGTTGACACTGTAACCAAACTGCAACCAGAAAACAAGATGGCGGCCAGCAGGCCGGGGGCTTCTAGGAGTTTATACTGTATGCAGCTGAAGGCCATGCTGGTTAGGAACGTCAACCTGAAGAAACGGGACACCAGAAAAACTATTGCGGTGAGTTGACACTATGACAATTTTTATACAAATCAATGCAGTCATATAGGGAACGTACCCATAAACCCCCCCCCCCCCCCCCCCCCCCGGTGACCAAAATCCTAAGCAACCCGCCCCTCATTTGTATGGAGCGTGACATTTTGAAGACCCCCCCCCCCTAAACGTGTCACGTAGTATGGGTACGTTCCCTAACCTGCTAATAATTCAAATCTAGGCACCTGAAAATTTTGCAATATTTTTTGGTGGCTTCCTGGAGATCTAGCACAGACAGTGGCGTAGCAAGGGGAAGCGGAGGGGGGGCGGTCCGCCCTGGTGCCACCCGATTAGGGGTGACCCCACACCCGACAGGGGTGACACCCGACCGTGGAAAAAAAATCTCGAAGAATATTGTCACAAAAATATTGAACTAGAATTTTGTGTCTGAAGGTCTCTTTATAGGCGAAAATAAAAATAGCCTATATCTGAAATTCTCTAGACACACCCCCCCCCCCCCACCCCCAGGATGGACCAATTTTATTTTCTACACATTTGACTAGGTTGTACCTGATGTTTTTATTTTTTATGTAGTAAAAAATGGGAGGGGGGGTGACTGCACGTTATCCGCCCCGGGTGCCACCAATGCTAGCCACGACACTGAGCACAGACGATCGATAAAACCCTATATCAATACGATGTTGACTAAATCTGTCATCCATGGTCAGTTATCAATATTTGCGAGCACGGTGAAAAATTGATGAGAGATATTCAGACCGATGATTGATAAATTTTAGAGCTGCCTCCGAGTATCAGACAAGCCGTCAATACACAAAACATTTTCAATAATGTTATTCGTTATCCAAAATAACTGGCTTATTAATGAATGGAGGTGAACTAAAGAAACTCTTAGAACTGATACGATTTCTATAGACTTAAATAATTCATCTAAGACACGATCAATTTATTCCGTCTGATTTTGGAGAAATGGTTTTTGGTTGAAATGTGATTGAACTCATTAACTGGTTTCCTCCTGTTTAATCTCAAAAAGTAAATTTATTAGTATTTGTAATTTTTACGTGTCGTTTGACTTACGTATGTAAATCCTTGGACAGATCTGCCAGTATTGCCATTGTATATCAATTTCTTATTTATTCCCTATCAATATCAGTCTGGCTATCAACACTGCGGCCATGCTTGGGAAAGCGGTATAAAATCCTCGGTTGTTATTTACCATGCCTAGACCATCTGGTGGTTCCCTTTTTGGTATATTAGTGACTTTTTAAACTTTCTTTTGAACAGCTAAATTCAAACACGCCTACCTCTACTTACATTGACCAGAGAGTCCAGGTCATCCTGGAGCTCTATACAATCCATCTCAGACTTAGAAATTTATGGTGAGAATCACGAATCGTCTTTTTAAGTTCATTCATGAAAATGTTAAATGAGAGCCAAGGAGGCCAAGGTGAGATCCTTGGGGAACTCCTGAACTTACGGGACAAAACTAGAGCAAAATCCTTGCACAGTTTGCTTGCGTACAATTGTTGAGATAAGAGGCCAATTTTTTTCAATTCAATTAGGAAACAGTCCCAAAGATTACCCATTTCCTCAAAAAATACAATTTCACAAATAAGCATTTACGACTGAAAAATGCTCACATATGCACTAACGAACAAAAAGGTTCAAATATGCATTACACATTAGCGTGTGTCAATTATTTCAACTTTTGAATTCAGAAACGCCCGGGGTCTCAAAAGTTGCGTCTTGCAAAGAAAATGAGAACTGCATTTAAATTTATTTTTTTAAAAATGGTTATTAGCCCGCTAAAATGCATTGAAAATCAGAAAACAAACCTAAAACCATTTTTTTTTTTAAATTTTTAATAATTTTTTTTTTTTAGTAATCTAACCTTTTAACGTTTGTTTATTATTAAAAAATGCGTATAACTGACAAAAATGAAAAAAAAGTTCAACTTTATGAATACAAGTGAGTCAACAAGAATTCTGATTTTTTCCAGAAAAAGTGTTATTTTCCCCTTTTATTTTTTTAACCAACACATCTACCACATTGTTTAAAAAAAAAAATTGTTTTTGGTTCTTTGTACTGCAGTTATGTAATAAAAAATAAGTTTGGTACAAAATATAAAATATGAACCCTTTGTTTTATTTTTTTTCCAAATCACGAAATCTATTTTTTTTCGAAACTTCCGGCCATTTTAGCGGGCTAATAGTGAACAATAATTTCACTTTTTTTTACGTTTTCAAATAGCTACAGATCATACGAAACTTTTGAGACCCCGGGCGTTTAAATATAAGGCCATTTGTTTTCTCTCTATGGAGAGCGACACACGCTATTACACACATGAAAATCGATGTTATCTTAACTGGAAAACAGAAATGTGTTTGTTTTTTCCCAGGAATCTCACGAGCTAGCTTCATAAAATTTGAACAGCTTATCCAATTCAAGATCTCTGTGATTGTAACACCAAAAATTTTGTGGCAAATTGAATCCACTTTTTCATACTTTGGAAAATAATATCCTATTAGAATTAGCAAATGATCCACTTAAATGAATAGGCCACTTGCATGGACTTCATAACGACTTGGAAAAAATCGTGTGGATAGAGTTTTTTACTAAGATTACGAAAATGTTAGTAAAAATTTTTAGAAATGTACAGTTTTTTTTATTTTTAAATAAATAAATCCATTATTTGGGCTCGTGACGTCACTACATGAAAATGTCCCGTCGCCGAAAATGTTCCTATTAATTTTATGAAATTCCACACTGATTTATTTTTTTATATGGCATCACTTTGATTTCAGGCGAATTTTTGAATTCGTTCACTAGATTTATTGTTTGTTCTCTGCGAACTTATCATTTGGTTTGATTTTTTGACAGATGTTCTGAAGAGAACCCCGTACAATTAATGGGTACGGGGTTCTCTTCAGAACGTGAAGAGGATGTCGGTACATGTTTTAGTGGTATAATGATTATGGTGCTGATTTTAACAAAATAAAATTTTATAATATTCTTATTATTATTACAATTTACAAGTTCAAGTATATTACATTGAATTTAGTAATATAGACGCTGTACATTATAATGATTGATGATCAATAAGATGGATCAAGGAAAAAAATATTTATGAGATGTAATATTTTTGGTATGCCTCGTTATTTTCCTGTGCCATTCGTGTGAAAAACGTTCTTTTTTTTTTAAATGATTTTCGGCTATGTAATTATCGTTTTTTC
Source organism: Limnephilus marmoratus (assembly GCA_917880885.1). NCBI lineage: Eukaryota > Metazoa > Arthropoda > Insecta > Trichoptera > Limnephilidae > Limnephilus > Limnephilus marmoratus. The sequence goes on along the minus strand of OU862927.1, from coordinate 7,835,244 downwards.
ACACCTATAAAATTATGTCCCGTCTTTCCGGTTTATAAAAAATGGTCTGATTTTTCGGATTGAAATTTTCAAAAAATCCCCAGGGTTTCAAAAATACAATTAAAAAAAAAAAAAAAATACGGAATGTCTTAGAATATTTGCCTAAACCGGAAAAAAATTTAAAAAAATGTGATGCAAGTGGCCTATTGTTAAATGTGCCCCTGCCATACATTAAAAAATATTGCTGATGTTTGCAGAAGAATTAATTTAATTTAATTCTTCCATTTTGTTTTCGATGAAGCCATATTGAATTCCCATTATCCTATCAGTTTTCCGAGCAGTATATTTACTTTCGTTGTATTTCTTCATTTGTAAAAGTCACATAATAGATAATACCTTTTAGGTTTTTAGACTGGATTACCTTTGAATGTGGACAAAAATAATGGAATGTTTATATTGAATAATGTTTACCAACTACTTAGTGAGAGAAAAATGAGAAAAGTCTGACGTGTGATCATATCACATTCACTGGAGCACTTTTGGCCACATTTTGACCTATTTGCAAACACTCTCGAGTGTTCACTGGCCAAAATGTGGCCAATTTGTAGAGATATTTTAAAACATTTTTTGGGATTACATATTTCAAAAGTTTCTGAACGTTGAAATCTTCGGAATCACAAAGCTGACTTAGTAGTTTCACACTTTAAGGGCCCGCTACCCGAATTACTACCGATTTCTTACATATCTCCCTTACACACGTTAAGTTTTAAAGCTCTTAAAAAAATATATGTTATTCTTGAAGATAATATCTAGACATTGCCCGCGCCGAAATGCAAATTATATAAAATTCCCTCGATAGAAAAAATTGCAAAGTATGCTCCAAAAATTTTTATAAACAGGTTTTTTTCAGTTATTTTACAAGTTATGTCTATGAAAAAAATCACAGTGTTTCTTTACATGCTGTTTAAGACAATGCCTGTGAGATTTTTGCTCTATTTTAAACGAGTCGTGTTTTATTAAACATTTTCGGAGCCTTAACAAGAGATGTCTCGCATGTCTTCTGAATTATTTGTTATTGATGATCATGTGTTTACATATAAAAAAAATGCATGTTCGAATTTACATTTATATCTGTGATTATCAACTTAGCCATAGACAACACACGGAAGTCATAATATTTAATATTGCCAGACCAATTTCAGTCAGGATGTGAGTGGTTTGGTATATTTATGGTCGGGATCTTTCAAACCTTTACCTGCTGGAACATATAAAGCAGCCTTTGCAAACTGAAAATATTGCATCTGTTCTAGGAATTTCAGACATAAAAGCTTTGCAAATTTCATGACACCAGAGCTAACCGTTAAAGAGTTTTAACTACAGGGTTTTCCAATAAGAGGTGTTATTTTGATATTCAAAAATAAATGCCATTTTTTAATATAAATGATCGGATGTTTATTTCATTATAAAGAGGAAGATATGCCGTTAATTAGTGGAAAATAACATCAGGCAAATGACCACCACGATCACTCTCACAGGACCATATCCTTTTCATGAAATTTTCCATAACCAAATCGCAAAGTGGCTGCCCTATGTCCTCGATAGCCTCACGAATTACATCTTTGAGGTCTTGAATCAACGCTGGGCTGTTGGCGTAGACCTTCTCTTTTACATGGCCCCAAAGGAAGAAGTCACAAGGTGTTAAATCACAAGATCTCGGTGGCTAATTGTGATCACCTTTTCGAGAGATAACACGGTCCGGAAACTTTTCCCGTAAAAGATCAATGGTTTCGTTGCTTGTGTGGCACGTAGCGCCGTCTTGTTGAAAGTAAACGTTGTCCAGATCAATACCATCCAATTCCGGCCATAAAAAATCATTAATCATCTCTCAATAGCGCAATCCATTCACCGTAACTGTTGCTCCAGCCTCATTTTCATAATGAATTTTAATAATTTCAATGCGTTGTTGAAGCGTGTATCGTTCCATTTTTATTAATGGCGTAGTTTCTACTTGTCAAATGTCAAAAAATGACAACTTCAAAAGTGACATATACCGAAATAGCAGGCTATTCAAAATAACACCTCTTATTGGAAAACCCTATACTTCTTAATGCACACAGATTTCTGTTTCATAGTTAAGATAGCGTAACGTGGCATTTCCTAGTACCGACATACAACTTTTATCGAAATTCATGACGTCAGGGCTGACTGTTGAAGATTGATTTCTCCTTCAAAGTTAAGATGGAATAGTGTGGCATTTCCTAGTACCGGCATACAACTTTAACGTGTCCTTGCAATAAAAAATGGACATTTAAAAACTCAAGACATCAAAAATAAAATTAGACAAATGGCACGCTTAAAAGATGTACTTGACCTTAGCAGCAAACTTCCAGTGTTTGTATAGGTACTGGAATTATGTCTGTGAACCGAACTGACTTATAAAAGGCAACAAAATGTCAGTCACATTAATCTACTGCTTTGGCGGAAGACTGAGAAATTTACACAATAGTTACTCTTTGAATGTTCGCAATTTCGTTATAAGAATAGAACTTATTTCCTCGTTTCCCCCTTATTTGCAATTTGGGTGGAGGACGTGGGTACTGCCGGCCTTGGAACCATTTATTGGATTACCAACACCTCTGCTAATTGGTGAGCTAGCAAGGGTGTCAGGGTTTGTGGGGTGAGTTTTGTCTAGGTCTTGTCCGCCCACCTGCAACTGGATGGTAGGCCAGGTCGGGAGAGAGTGTTGAGGGAGACCTTCTGACCTCTCCAGTAGGACTCTCTCAGAACATCGCCTTGCACCGCAGTGCGAGGGATGGATTCGCACAATCGTCACTCCTGAACACATTCCCCACAGATTTCTAATAATAATTGTTGGATGATTTTTATAGCGCCATTTTCGTGATAAAATCACCTCAAGGGCGCTTCTACCCTCGCCTCATACCCTTTTCCTTCCCAGAACTTTTTCTATTTCCTTTCCCTAAAAAGACCCTCCATGCAGCGTCCCCAAAGATGACGTATACCCTGAGGTTTTTTTTTTCGGTGCTTCCTGTGCGGAGATAATGTAAAAAGAGTCATTTGAAAATACACAAAAATAAACAATTTTTGTAATGTTTTTAAAATAATAGTACTGATTTGAATTGAAAAATAAAGAAGTTAGGCCATCTGCTCAAGTAGAAACTGAAAAATAGGCGACTTAAACAAGTTTCTGCTATCCACAGGAAAGGAACTTGTGAAGGGTGAAATACAGATCCCGCCAAATGTGGAGGATTTTAATAAAAATGCACTTTCTAGATGGGAAAAGTGTGGAAAAGTTGAATAAAAAAGAAATTAAGGCGCGCTCGGCAAAATTGAGGGAGATACAGCCGTTTAAATAATGTATGAAATGACACTTCATTAACCGATACTGTCAGACATTTTGTTACCATAATGTTGGTATCTCAGACTTGCTATAAACGAAGGTTGATACGATTGTAGCCAACTTCGTGTGATATATAATACGGCGCGTAATTATGAAATACAGAATTAATAATGGTCATAAACCATGTTACACAAACCTGGCGTAGCCGCTAAACTACTTGAAAACTGGGATGTTTTTCTTGCGTTGACGCGAGTAGGCGTTATAAAGGGGCACAGACCATGTTACATAAACCATGTTACACAAACCTAGCGTAGCCGCTAAACTATTTGAAAACTGGGATGTTTTTCTTGCGTTGACGCGAGTAGGCGTTATAAAGGGGCACAAACCATGTTACACAAACCATGTTTAGCATAGTTTTAGGTTAGGTTACTTTAATTTGGAAGGTGATAAACAGTTTAAAAAATCGTTGAAAAAAAGTCCGCTAGACAAATTTCATAATTACGCGCCTCATCTATCACATGAAGTCGGCTACAATCGTATCTAGGTAGCCGTCGCTTGAAGATGGTGCAACAGATGAGGATGATTACGAGTGCTACCAACTTTAAGGTAATAATTTAGTTTACAAAATGGCTGACAGTATCGGTTCATGAAGTGTCATTTCATACATTCTTTAAACGGCTGTATCTCCCTCAATTTTGCCGAGCGCGCCTTAATTTATTTTTCATTCAACTTTTCCACACTTTTCTCATCTAGAAAGTGCATTTTTATTAAAATCCTCCACATTTGGCGGGATCTGCATTCCTCCCCTTGTGAATTTCACTGGCGGTCCCCACACAGGCAACTTGTTAAAGACCAGTTGTCAAAAGGCAGTCACGTTTCAATTGCCATGTAGACATATTGCCGTGGTAGCGCCTCACGACCTGTCAAGTTTTCAGTTTGTTCAGGAGGTTGATAAATTGAGTTGTGCTGTGAATTGAGTTGCCAACCAGTTTTCGGTTTCTTCATGAGCGAAGGCCCTTAGTGTTAGAATTGGAAACTTAAAAAAATTGTAAATCTCTGGTAAATTTGTTTAGGTTAGAATTTCAACAACAGCATTGCAACAGCGGTTTTGATAATTCAAAACCTATTCATTCCTATTTTAATAATCAAGTGCACCATATATTACTAAACGTTTCTTCTTGTCTTAAATCTTTAGGAGGTGCTGGTGCCACTGTACTCGCTGGGTGTGTTGATCATCATGAAGATCCTGGTGCCCAATCCCAACTTCCCGGAGATGTCCTCGCCGCGGGGAGACGCTCACCTCTTCCAGCACTTCCTGGTGGACAACTACACTGTAGCGGTTGTGCCAAACACCACGGAGACCATAGTAAGATCTTACTTTATCCACATAGTCTATTTAAAAAAAATGCCTTGACTGATAGAGATTTGCTGGCAAAAATCATTCCTTTAAATATTAATATGGAAACATATCATAAAAACTGCTTACTGTGGTCCCCTCAGGCTAATTTGTTCGCTTTTCAAAACAACTCATATAGGTCTCATAGAAATCATTGTGTTTCCATTAGTATCATAGAAATATGATCTAAACATCACATCTAAAAGTTAATCACAAAATAATTCAAATGTAGAATTTATAAAACAAAAGTTTCCGACCGCAAATTAAAAAAAATGTATGAAACAATGGGAATTTTTTATCGATTATTTTTTAAATGAAACTACAAAAAAGTGAGTTGGCGTTTATAAAATACACTTGTCTAATAAAAAAAAATTCATTATCAGTAATTTTAAGTCCAGAAAAAACGCAAGTTGATTTTAAAACTTTTTTATGTTTGCATTCAAAAATAATACGTTTGTTTCCAATTTCAAAAATTTGAAAACATATTTCATCACCTTTCAAAAACAGTTTTTAGTTTTGGATGCGTTCAGAAATATTCCATTTATTTGGATTTTATTGCGAAGCGGAAATATTTTGACCTGCTGACAAAATAGGCCGAGGCCTAGGGGGTTAAAGCCCAGGAATCCATCTATATTTCACTTTAATCTACTTGTTTGTAATTTTATTTATACAATCATATGAAATTGTGCTATCCCCAGGGATTCGTACTTGGCCCTTTTCTAAAACGAAATTAATGAAAAATGACTATAATATTCCAGGAATTTCTGGAGGAGGTGAACGCCCAGCTGCAGATAATACCGGAGATGCTGCCCATAACCTGGAAGTTGTTCCCGAGCCAGGAGCACCTGCTGGCCGAGTACTGGAGCCGCCCCAACTCCATCCCCATGGCTGTCATCTTTCACACCAACCCCATGCAGCCAAACTCTCCACTTAAGTCAGTACACTACATTATTAGAGATAGATTGATGGGTTTGTAAAATTCACCAATATTAATAATACATTACTTTTTTATTTATACATGGTGTCCGGAAACTCGTAAACCAAGTGGAAAAATTATGAATCTATCCAAAAAAAAATTTTTTTTAATTTCTTCAGCAAGTGGAAAAATTATGAATCTATCCAAAAAAACTTTTTTTTTTAATTTCTTCATTTCTTCGGCAACTAAGAGGTTGAAAAGCTTTTAAAGCCAGATCTAGGCCTCGACACATTTTAAAAGACATTAAACAGCTGATGTTAACCGCAAATATTTATTTTCAAATTTGACCTATTTGTACTTAAAATATTCTAACTTTGGACTCGATTTACTCAAAAACAAATGCTCAAAATCAAAAAAATCAGACTGTGCAGTTCAAACGCGGTAGAAGTGAAACCTACAGAAAACCAAAGTAGACGAGAGTGGAGAGGCTACGAAGCTCCGCACAAAGAGGAGACCGATAGGCTACGAAGCACTGCACAAAGAGAAGACCAATTAGTCTATCTTATTCTCTCGCAGGTTAAATCCTATAGATGTATATGTTTGTCTCTTTTTAGTGTCATTATTTTTCATTTCATCGAGTTTTAAATCACAGCGGTGCTTAAGAAGTTTTCACTTAAAAAATTTATCATTGAAAAAGAAGATAATACTAATAAATCTAAACGAAACATGAAACAGAACAAGACACAGAAAAATTAAAAGAAAACGTTGCAACTGTGAATCCAACCTTTCGAATTCAACATAGACATCCAAATTTAATAGACGAGTAGATACGGATGAGGGGTAAAACTAAACTATGGGGGGCGAAGAGGGGAAAGATGACTGTGATTCGTTAAAAAATCAATCTGACAGTATATAGGCATCTCGCATTATAATATCACCATTTAGTTCTTAAAAGCAAAATCTTCTTTTGAATGAATAGACCTTTTTACATGGGAGCGTGAATTGCTCGCCACGTTATTAACATATTTGCGAAGTCCAAATGCGGCAAAGTAAAGTTCGCCACTTTTCACAGACAAATATTTGTTGCCGTATTTAATTAAGACACTTTCACAAATATTTCATAATTTACTTACTCCTGTAACCAGCGGCGAGCTTACTGGAGAACCGCCCACATTTGTTATGATCGACATATTTTAGGGTATAATGTATAGCACAAGCTATCATTTTTGCCGTGTTATTTCGTAAAATGTACGATGTGAGCTCGACGCTGGTCAGGACAAGAATGATGATGTCACATTTTTTTAGATTCAAGCGAGGCTCTCGTAAGCCCGGCCGGCTCCATGGAACCGGTATGGTGAGGGGGAAATAATACGCTTTTATCACTTAGGGCAGGACTATATTCATATGTCTATGGAATTCAACCATTTCAGTTGCAACCATTACCTTTTTTATTTTTCTGTGTAATGTTCTGCTTCAAGTTTCATTTAGATTTATTAGTATTATTTTCTTCAATGATATATTACATTGATGCGTATAACTTCAAAATATAATAAAAGTTATACTACAAAATGGCTCCAAATGTAATGTAGATACACCGCTTTTACTATGAATTTCCGGACACCGTTTATAGTGCCATTTTTTTTACATCACCTCAAGAGCACAGCTAGAAAATAACTACAACCTAAAAAATACTTAAATTTATACACAAAGACAAGAAAATTGGTAAGTACCCATGTTATTATTAAACATCCTAATTTTGGTTGTCTATGATGTGAATATTAGTGCATAATGAATTTAAATTTGATTGTAATTTTCAAAATTAGAACTGATAATTGTGTGAAGACGTTAAAGTAGGTTCCTTCCTATCTATAGGTGGCTTGATTACAATCAGAAAATTATTTTAATTTTATTTAATTAATATTTATATATTTTAAATGTGTATTTATTTCCTTTGGTTTAAATATTTTAGATGTGATTTTTTTAGTTTACTAATGATGTTTATTCGAAAGATAGATTTCTGATGTATATATAATACATGTCTCATCTAAATATGTATAATGTATCAATGTCTGCTAATAATTGTTTATGGATGATTTTAGAATAAGTTACTTAACTAGCAGGTTAAGTATGATGATGCAGTACTAAGTAATGCACAATCATGTGATTTTGATTTGAAAATTAGATCACTTAGAAATATTTTGGATGCTTTAATTAAATACCACCAGTAGAACACATATTTGTCTTTGAAATAATCAGGTCTTTTTATAAGCCCAGAAAAAAAATAGGCCTAAAGAAACTTCTTTAAAGATCAAAATCTCCTTTTTTTTTTTTTTTTTATTAGTTTTTGGGGTATTTGCCGTGTTACGCTACCTCCTTCTTTAGCCAACGTTTCGGACAGCGTTGCAGTGTCCATCATCAGGGCAGATGTGTAATAGTTAGGGGTGATGTTTGTACTTATCTACTTAGGAGCGATACCGTGTCGCCAGCTCCACTCCTCTACGAGCTGGCGCTACAATCGCCGAGCACTTAATCGAAACCGGCCATTACTTTGGATTTGTCCCTGAGGTCCTGGGAAGACCCAAAACTCATAGAGCGCGCCTGATTACGGAGGCAATTGAAATTCACAAAAATCCTATAAATATTAATAGAGACGACGGAGCTAAGCACAATGGTTCTTGGTATCCGGTAATTGACGGTTACATCAAGGCTAAACCCAAAAAAACATGTTGAAGTATATTGTAGCGTCAGCTCATAGAGGAGTGTAGCTGGCGACACGGTATCGTTCCTAAGTAGATAAGTACAAACATCACCCCTAACTATTACACATCTGCCCTGATGATGGACACTGCAACGCTGTCCGAAACGTTGGCTAAAGAAGGAGGTAGCGTAACACGGCACAATACCCCAAAAACTAATAACAAAATAATTTTTGGCCGTGAAAATCTAAAATCGTATCAAAATCTCCTATTTACTTATTATGTGGAAAATTAAATTCTTTAGAAAATGATTGTACAACATTCAAATATTTATGCCTGAGCTTCGCAAAATAAAATAATACATAGTTTGCCAAATAAGAGTAGAAAGCATAGGAGGGCGCCACTGTTGTTCAAATGGCAATATTAAAAATATAATCATGGTGATAATTTAAAACTACGTAACCTAAATTTTTATTAAAAAGGCATAAAAGTGAAAAAATATATTTTTTCATTGCAATATAGATACCCACTGATCTCAAAATTAGAATTGCATATAGGTATATTATTATTATTATTATACCTGTGTTTTGTTAACATAATGAAGAATAACAATATTGTAATAAAATAAAAAGCACGCTTTAGAAATTGCTCACATTTATTTAATATTAGCTTAAGTACCTAACGTTGCCCGAGCTTTAGATCATGTCTCTAATTTCAGATTTGCATATAGGTATTTGACTCATTTAGATCTAAAAGTAGTGTAACTAAACTCACCATTAATGATTTATGTTAAATTTAATGAAAGCCAATCACTTTCTAAAACACAATTTAATCAAATTCATGATATTAAGTAGGTACCTTAACAACAGTGCTTCCATTGATTTTTTTTAAGAACCAATAAATGTATTTTTAAATGTGTATACAGTGTTCTGTATTTTCATTATCATTGCACTTTAAAAGAATATTTGACAGGTAAATTGGTATTGCCAGCCTTCAAATTTTGTAGTTCCATTTTTTATATTTTCTACTCTTATTTGACAGACTATACGTTTTTTGCATAATTTTCTTTCGTGAATAAATCAAAACAGGCGGCTGGTGTTAAACAGGAATTTAAACTTTATCTCTATCTACGTAAGGAGTGTTACTGTTAGCGGCCTCATCCCGAATTTTAGACGATGTGATGCATAATCTTGGAGAAGGCAGAAGGTGCATGAGGGATAATTTCTTCCTTAGCAACCAGAAGCCCTTCTTCGTCTTTTAATTCTGCTGGGCTACTAGTGGCGCCCCATTGCTGGCAATGTGCCTTTGTAGTAACTTATTTGTAACCATCTAATTTTATTTCCAGATACACGATACGCACAAACCCGTCGGTGAGCGTGACGCCTTCGACGCGTTCGCTGTTCTCGTCTCCGGCCATGTGCCGCGAATCGCCCACGTACTGGAGCAGCGGCGTGTTCCCCATTCAGGCGGGCGAAGCGTGCCCCGTCAACCAGTATTTCTTCTCCGGCTTCATCGCGCTGCAGGCGCTCATTGACTGCACCAAGATACGGGTAATATAACTGGAAACAAGATACAGCTTTTATGAAAAAAAATGAGTGAGCAATTCACAAGCGCTAGAAGTGAAACCTTAAAAAAACTAAGTAGATAAGGCAAGAAGTGAGGAGGGTAAAGTAGACAAGAGTGGAGAGGCTACGAAGTACCACGCAAACAGGAGATCGATTTTACTATCTCATTCTCACGCAGGCTAAATCCTATAGATGTATGTGTTTGTCTTGTTTTAGTGTCGTTATTTTTCGTTTCATCGAGTTTCAAATCACCACATCGCTATAGAAGTTTTCACTTCAAAAACCTTTGAATCTGTGCAGAAACTGCCATTCTTTTTGACAGATTCCCCCATCTTATCGAACAGATTGAAATCTTACGAGGGGATACTTTTTTTATACATTAACTCCATACAGAAGGCCTTAAGGAAAATAATTTCCCTCAGGGCCTATATCATCTTTGGGGATGCTGTGTGGAGGGACTTTTTTGGAAAGGAAGGAGTGAACCTGGATCCTGAAAAGACCCAAGTTGTAGGACGAAGGAAACACAGAGGCCATCAAATCATTCCACAGCCGAGCTGTTGAACTCAGGAAGAGTCGCAGAAACGACTTGTTCTCATGTGACAAATGTCATCTATGTACAAATATGTGCGTTTGGCGTGTTTCCGACTGTGCACCGGTGCCAAAAGAATCAATGACGCTAGATCCTCGAAGCATCTTCCATTGAAATACCGGTAGAACAAGGACAAGTACCCAAGGCCTGAAGATTGCAATAAGTTCTCTAAAGATTGCAATCCGTTTGTTAAGATAGGAGAAACTATCAAATAAACCGCCCGTTTCTGCACAGAGTCGAGAGTTATTCTTGTGCTGTCCTTGTTCTATTGGTATTTCAATGGAAGATGCTCCGAGGAATTAGCGTTGTTGATCCCTTCTACACCAGTTTTCGGCACCGGAAAACACCCAGTATTTTTCACTCAAAAACGGGTTCTTGCAAGTCGGAAATATCCTGAGGGAAATTACTTTCCTCAGGGCTTCGTGTGTGGAGTTAATGTAAAAAAAAATATAGCATTCCTTGTGTCGTGAATGGTGACTTAATTTATGCAAATATATTTAAAGAGATATGGAAGATTTAAAGAACGAGGTAGACTCTCGTTACAGTATGGATAATAATGTTTAATATGTTTTTCCAGCTGGACAGCGGTCACGAAGATCTCCCAGTCCCCTCAATCTACCTGGAGATGTTCCCGAAAGCGGCCTACACGGGAAACTGGATCGTGGCCTTCCGCATTGTCATCCCAATCTACATGGTCATGACTCTGTCGCAGTTTATCACGTATCTGCTCATGCTCATCGTGGGCGAGAAGGAGTCCAAGATCAAGGAAGGGATGCGTATCATGGGCCTGATTGATTCCGTCTATTGGTGAGTGTTTGGTTTTGAAATGAGAATATACTTAGTTCCTACCGGGATGTCATTTATCCAGTTCTTACCTCTCGCTAACCATCATCTTCCTGGAAAAGTATTTGAAATTTGGAACATTGGCAAGAGAAGTAGTGAAAATTCGAGTGCATTTGTTTTGAAAAAAACAGAAGAAGCTTGGAACTATCTTGGAAGCAAGTTGTTGGTATTTTTCTTGTACATAAACGTTTTTAAGTAAAACAGGGAATTTGACCATATCGAGAGTAAATAATATCATTTTGTACTTATTCGTTTGGTTGCGGCGATAATTACCTCGAGGTATCGCGGTGGAACTATATAATTATATTGTGGTTGTGTTGTGTGATCCTTTGCAAAGATACAGTGGTAAGTGATTGGTTATCCCTTTTCCTTGCATACCTTGCTTTTTTCTACATAGTTATCACCCAATTTCAATATACACCATTCCGTCTCCTTTTGTTTTTAGTGTTTACAGTTCATTTCAAAAGCTGTAATTAGTAAGCAGTTTTGGATGCAACAGCGAGAAGCATAATATTAAGACACGTTGTAAAGATCTCAAAGTGGCCAAAGAAAGATATGCTAATTGCAATACTTTGGATTAGTACTAAACAGAAACGCGTTGCATGGGGTTGTGTACTATCTCGAACCAAATTGGATAAAAGAGTGCAAAAAATGGGTCATAATTCTTTGGAACTAGTTGAATTGAAAAAGGAGTAGGAGTGGGATCCACTTCCCGTAAAAGACGCGGGTTCAAGAACTCATTCCTGCTGAACATAACTGCTACTGATTTCATAGTGTGGATACCCAGCAGTGGCGGTCCGTGAGTTTTCAATGAGCTAGAGTACTAAGATTTAAAAATACGATCTTATTGATGTTGTTGTAGCTGAAAGTTTTTTTTTTTTTCAAAACTTATTCAGTCTTACTCATCATCGCAAAATAAGATACAACCTCGGAGTAAGACCGGGTTAGGTGAAATTGTTACTCAACATGGTGGGTTAATCGCGCGCATGCGCGTGTTTTTACCGCGTCACTCTACGGGAGATGTAGTAGCTGTCAGAATTTAAACCACCCGATCACCAGGGTTAACTCAGTACCCCGTGCGTTGTAACTGACGAAATGGCGAACTTTTATGAGAATCTTGACGTTTTAAACGGAGCGTTGGCAAATATTGACCGTATTCGCGGCATTCGTGCACCACGGCTACGGAAAAGGTTCAAAAAAGGTACGATCCATTTGCAGCATTTACAGAAGGAGATTTTAGGTCTTAATATAGATTTACCAAAGTCAACATGAGACGTTTGATTGATTCGGTACGGCCGTATTTGGATGTGAATAATAAACGGGGTGGCAATGTATCTACCGATCTCCAAGTTCTTTGTGCCATACGATACTGGGGTAGAAACAAGGTGAGATAGTGTTTATAATTGCGTTAGAAACGGTAAACAAACACAGATCAATCTCGCTGAAGCTCCTCGAATAATATGTTGTATTGACTGATGTTGACGTACGAATAAACGTGAAGTTGGCAACACGCCGCGAAATGCTAAATTGACCCCGTGTTTCAGCTTTGGAGCAGTGTTGCTACCGTAAAAAAATCATAACAGCTGTCGAGAAACATTATGATGATGAGTAAAGATTTTTACCCTGAGCAGAGTAGGCCCCCTCCACTGTTTAGCTACCGCGACGCTACAGAGCCGTGGTACGGTTTCATGATGAGTAAGGCTGTAAGTGTAACGATTTTCGGGATTAAAAAGTTGAAATTTTGAACAAAAAAAATCATATTCAACTACAACAATATCAGTAACGTCTTTTTAACATATTTTTCAATCTTAGCACTCTCACTGAAAACTCACGGACCGCCACTGATACCCATATATCTGGGCCTTCCCCAAAGGCGGAATATGAATTGGTTTCTTTATCTTCTTAATGTTTCGTAATCTTTTTCACATTCCCTACAAATTTATTTTTATGTGAATACTGTGCAAAAGACCCAACTGCTCCCAACCGTCTGTAGCCAGTGAGACTTAGCATCTCCAAAGTTGTGAGGCTGAAGATAGTGGGGAGGGGAAGGAGATGGTGAGGAGGGCGGTGGGAAAGTACCTTTCAGTTCATATCTGATCACCAAACATGGCTAAAGCCATTTCATTGTGACCAATCACTTACCTAATATTACATCCATCTATGGAAATAATCTTTTATCATTTCTTGATAACTTTCAGTGGAGTGCACTTCCTATGCGTGGTTTTATTTATAACTAGCTGGTACCCGGCATGCGTTGCTATGCCATTTAATAAAGAAATTGTTTCTCCCTGCGTGTCCTTTCCCATTCGTCCCGTTTTCCTTCCGCCTCCCCTTCCTCTCCCGCGTCCCCTTCTCCTCTCGCGTTCTCACTCCGCCTCCTCCACCTTCCCTCTCTCCACTCCATCCTTCCCCAGTCCCGCGAACCCCTCTCCTCCCTCGTGTTCCCCTTCCCCCTCCCCCCCCTTCCTCCCCTCCTCAACCTCCCTGCTTCCCCCTCCCCCCTCTCCACTCCCGCATTCCATGCATTCAGTCCCGGTACATTCAGTTTTCAAACAGCTCGCGTGCCACCTATTGCATTTTTTATACAAATTTCGTAATGCCAGAGCTCACCAGTAGTTTTATACAAACCTTGTCCTGACAATGACGAACACAAAACAAAAAGAATTATTAGAAGTTATGCGCATACATACATTTCAGCGATTCATTTTTATTTGTACAGATAACTACATGAATTATTTTGTTTTCAGGGCTTCTTGGTTCATACTCTACTCTGGCTTCGTGTTGGTGCTATCAATAGTCTGTACAGTACTACTATTCACATTAAAGGTACATTTATTATTTTCTAATAATTATTATCAGGTCGTATCCTTAAAAACTGACCATACACAATGTTTCTTGTTAACCTTTGGAGCATTCCGCTATTTATTCGATTTCAGCCTCGAGCGCTAGGGAATTTTTGAGCCTTCGGTTTGGAAATTTCCCACCCTCTTTCTAAAAATCAGACCTCCGAATTTTAATATGGTGATACATAAACTGCGTATAGCCAATATATGGCCAAAATCATTCATGTTTAAAAATTTACCGTTTTCTTCTCGTTGCAGGTGTTTCAACACTCATCCTACATATTAGTGTTCCTCTTGATATTGCTATTTGGTTTTACAATTATTATGATTGCATTCTTGATGACTCCATTCTTTGACAAATCCCGGGTAAGTAAAACTGAATAATCTACTTACCGATTCTTAAATGTTATGTATAACTTTTGAGTGGCATTTGGTGATGACTTGTCAGAAACAAGGTACTAAAAATGTGAGGGAAATGCCAATCCGAAAGGAAATTTGAGATTGGTTTTTTTTACATTAGCTTCACAAAGGAGCCCCTGAGGAAAATAATTTCTCTCAGGGCCTGTGTCATCTTAGGGGATGCTGTGTGGGTTTTTCTTTAGGAAAGAAGGAGATAAAGATGTGGAAAGGAAAAGGGTATGAGGGGTGGGTAGGAATCTGGGGGTCAGTGTGTCTAGGAGTTACGGAAGTTTGAATTCTTCCCTCCCACTGCAGTGCAAGGTGATGGGTCGAGAGAGTTCTGCTGGAGAGGTAAAAAGGTCTCCTTCAAGCAGTCTCTCCAAATCCAGCCTGCCGTGCAGGAGGTGGGCAGACGCATCCGCCACCAAGACCTAGACTATCCTCACCCCATGAACCCTGGCACCTCTGCGTAGTCACCAAACGTAGCGAACCGCTTTGGGGTGACCTACGGCGGAGGTGTTGGTTATCCAATTAATGGTTTCCGGGGCAGCGGTACCCATACCCGCTTCCCAAATTATAAATTAATCTCTCAATAAACTTTTAAATGAGGTTAGGTTAATGCAAGTTTTTTTGTTACTCACATTCATTGTTAGGATAATTGATTGGAGCCAGCAGTTAATTTTTTAAGATTACTTTGTGAATTTTCTAATAAGATATCTAAATCTTTCCCAGTATAAAATTGCAGTGTCATCTGCATATGAAAAAAATACAATTTAAATTTAAGTGTGAAATATCATTGATGTAAATTTGGAATAGTAGTGGACCTAGTACAGATCCCTGCGGAACTCCATAGTTTATTGGAAGGTGCTATTTTGATTGTTAATGCTAACGAATTGCTTTCTATTGCTAAGATATGGACCAACGAGAGAGAGCTTAGACTAGCACCAACTACACCAATTTTTGGTATACTTCTCAAGAAATGCATCAAGGACTTTTTGAGGGTCAACTAATATAGATCAAATATAATTTCCACCTTCAATGCCACTCCTAAGTTTACTGATTAAGTCATTTATTGACGCTAGTGTGTTTGATTTTTTCCTAATTGTTTTTTTTTTAATATATTTAGGAAAGATTTTTTAATGGAAAATTGTTTAATCTTTCGTAAATTACACTTAAAACTGTCTTATGATTGGTTTTTGTTCCAGACCGCTGGAATCCTGGGAAACTTTGCAGTGAATATAATGAGCATGCTGTACTTCATACAAGTGTTTGTTTCCAATGCAGATTCAGTTGCCTTTTGGTTTGTTTCACTTATAAGTTCAAGTGGATTTGCGCTCGCCATGGATAAGGTACTTACAAAAATATATCACATTTTATTTAGCTATCACCTTGATCTTTCACACATTTAGCCCCTCAGGCCTCGGACATATTTTATCAGAAGGTCAAAATATTTTCGCTTTGCAATAAAATCCAAATAAATGGAATATTTCTAAATATATCAGAAAAATTATGACTTTTTTGAAATATATTTTTTTTAAAGCAAACATAAAAAAAGTTTTAAAAATGGCTCACCTTATGTTTTTCTAACTAAAATTACTGATAACGAAAAAAAATAAAAACGCAAACATATTTTATTAGACGAGGTGTGATAAACGTTATCATCGCCTCCATTTTTAGTCATTTCATGTAAAAATAATTAATGAAAAATTCCCACAACCTTTATAATTTTTTTAAAAATTACAGTCGGAATTTTTGGTTTTCGTAAAAGTGTGCATTTTAATTACTTTGTAGTTAACTTTTAAGTTTGAATAGAAAGTGTGGTGTTTTCTTTTTCTAGCACTGTTTAGATTTCTCACCATGCTATTAAGGGAGACACAACGATTTCTATGAGACCTATATGAGTTGTTCCAAAAGGGAACAGTCCTTTTCAGCCTGAGGGTTAAAGTGACAATCTTTTCTTTGCATGAACTCCACACAAGGGGCCCTAAGAAAAATATTTCCCTTAAAACCTATGTCATCTTCGGCGATACTGTGTGGAGTATATTTTTGAGTAAAGGAAAGAGAGGAAGTCCTTTTCGATTAAATGAAAAAAAAACGGTACGAGGAGTAGGTCTGAAATCTGGAGGTCAATGTGTCCAAGAGTGACCTATGAATCCATCACTCCCACCGTGATTAGAGTCTAGCTGGAGAGATAAAGGACCTGAACAAACCTCACCATTGTCTCTTGTTGAATTTCATTAATTAAATATTATAATTAATTAATATTCTTGTCCTTCTTCTAGGCCTTGGTGCTGGACATGGCCGGAGAGGGAGTGACTTGGGACAACCTGTGGAACGGCCCAGGAATCCCGTACGGAGGTTCTCTCATCATGATGGCTTTTGACACCGTGCTCTACGGACTACTAGCTTATTACCTGGATGCAATTATTCCAAGTAAATACTTTTCCTATTTATGACTTAGACATACCATAGACAATAGAAATAAGAGAGATTAATAAAATGAAACAATCAATTGTATGAAACTGCACCCAGAAAAGTGTTACCAACAGTATCCGCCAAATGCAAAACTTTCATTGATTCTCCCAATTTTCCTTTTTAGGTGAGCATGGAATCAAAAGACGACCATGGTTTTGTCTGATGCCATCATTTTGGTTTGGGTCAAAACACAAATCTCACCCTTGTGGAACTTACCACATCAACTCCAATGGGGAGAGCAACAACCAGTTCAACAAAGACATAGAACCAGTTCCCAGGTAAAACTATTTATTCCATAGTAATTCTTGTTCTTTATTTATTTATTTTTATTTAAGTACATAAAACAGGCATGTTGCCCAAAAATTTATATACATGAATGATTTAAATACAGTGTGTAACAGAAATTATAATAAAAAAACAGTAACAATTTTTTAAAAATTAAATGAAGACAATATTAGCGAAACTCAATCGAAAAACTGGAGACAGAAAAATTAGAAAAAGATATTGGCACCTCTGGGACTCGAACCCATGACGCAAACCTATGACGCAAATATGACTTGAACCTATGATGCAAATATAGAATATAGAAAAAGTCGGGGACGCCCGAGGAAGACATGGAACGATTAACCCATTGGCCACAGAATTAAAGAGCTAAAAAATTGGCCCTCACCACTGAATTAATTTTGTACCAAAAATTGAAAACCTGCATTGGTGTACTAAATCTATTGTAACTTTTGAACCATATGTTCAAATGAATTAATTTCTTTAAATTTGTTTACATATAGGATTAAAGTAAAGAAAAAATTAAAAAAATATTAAAATATGTGTAAATAAGGATACAAATATTACTTTCTCTTTTTTCGTAAGTTTTTTTTAACATTTTTATTAATAAAGTTACTCAAAAACATAATATTCATAAATCGAACATTAATAATTTTTGTTTTTTACATACGTGTATACTAATAACTTATAGAGTAGTTCGGTATGATGGTCCTCAAAGCAATCAGGGACGTGCAGGGTCACTGCCAAAAGCCTAGAACCACTCGCAATTTTGAAAAAAATGAATGGCGGCTGACTGCATGTAAAATTTGGAACAAAAATTTCAGGGAAAAAACATAAGAAACATATTTTTGCAAATTATACGAAATGAATGATTAATTACCTACAGAGTGTTCGGCATTAAAAGTATTTTTTTTAAATGTCACTGTCGTGCACATTTCCTGTTTTTTGGCAAACCTACACTAGCCCGTCAGCACGCCGGGGTTTGTGATTAAGTACCTGAGTTGCACACCTGACAGGCTGCCGGGGTTTGTGGCCAATGGGTTAAGTGAATCAGATACTTGAGTTGAGTTATGTCAAGAGTCAAAAATAAAAGAAGAGTACGTATGAAACAATTAAACAATACATGAATGTGATTGAGGTAAGGAGTGTGTGCCAAGACTGAGTTGTTTGGCGGTCCATCCTCTCTGCCTAGTTAGTTCCTTACGAATAATTATATTATTTATTTCACAGAGAATTACGTGATAAAGAGGCCATCCGTATTGTGTCACTGCACAAGAGCTACCGTAACTGCCGCAAGGCCGAGGTGAAGGCCATCGACGGAATCGACCTCAGCATCTACGAGGGCCAGATCACGGCCGTGCTGGGACACAACGGGGCCGGCAAGTCCACACTCTTCAACATCCTCACAGGACTCACGGCTCCCACCTCGGGCACGGCCTATGTCTTTGGATTGGACGTTAGGTGAGCTATTATATTAAAAATTAATTCGATGATCGATTCCATCAGGCCGAACACGGTGTCTGCGGCTTTCCATGAAGCATAGAACCCTGAGGATTGGGGAAAACAGACTCTTCGAGGCAATTGTACTGGGGATCACGATCTTCAGCAATACATGGAAATACTGAAGAAGCTTTTCTTTCTGTTACAAGTGTTGTTTGTAAGAAGAACCGTATGGTTACAACGAATCTATCAAAGATGTATCTACTGAATCAAGACCATGGTTTGTCAATGAAAAAGTTTATGCGAGTTTATTTTTATTTTTTTTACATGGGAAAATAATTTCCCTTAGGGCCGATATTATCTGAGATACTGTGTGGAGGGTCATTTTGAGGAGAGGAAGGAATGAACATTGGTCTTGAAGAGACCCATGTTGTAGGAAGGAAGAAACACAAAGGCCGGTAAATCGTTCTACAGCCGAGTTGTTGAATATAAGAACGAGTCGTAGAAACGACCCGTTCTCAACTGTGTACAAGTGTTGGGCGCGAATTTGGCGAGTTTCCCGACTATACACCCGTGCCGAGGGGATCAATGACGTTAGTTTCTTGAAGCATCTTCCATCGAAATGCAAAGGATAGCATTCCCACCAGACACGTTTGCTCTAAAGATTGCAATCCGTTTGTTAAGATAGGAAAATCTATCAAACCGACCGCCCGTTTATGCACAGAGTCAAGGGTTTTTTTCAGGTATGTTGGGGCTGCCAAGTAAAACCATGGGAAGTACTTGCGATTTGTACAGGGTTAGCAGTTGTATACCAGCTATAAAATAAAAGGAAGCTTTAACTCGTTGAATGCCGCGAGTAAATGGGGTTGGTTGTAACCAATTAGCGTTCGCAAAAAGCGGCAGCCATGACACCCAATGTCCCGCGATTCTGACAGCGTCCTTGAGAAATTTCGTACATAGAAAGGTCAAAGTTCAAAACCAAAGAATTTTTCCCGCGCATGCGCAAGAACTGCGCACGCTCCCGCGCTCCGGTAAATCATTAATATAAATTATATGGAGTCACCAATCTAATTGCGGTTTTCTCTATGGTAAAGAGCGATAATAGAGCAAGCGATTCTGACCGTGTTCTTCATACACTTTCTTTATACATAAGGGTCAAAATCGCGTGTCAAAATCAGGACCCGCCGGCGCACGAGCGGCAAATGACAGGTTAAAACCTTGATTTTGGAACTTTTTATATAAGTATTTACGGAAATACAACACACATGATTCTGAAATTTATTTCGGTTATAGAAATAAGCGAAAGAAATGGTTTTGCATTCGAAGGTCATTTTTGAAAAAAATGTTAGAACTTGTCCAAACTGAAGTGACGGTGTATTAACCCGGCGTCAATGACGTGAAAATAATTACGCGTTCAATGTCGCCGGGTAACCGTGACCCGAATTTTATCAATGGGTTGTACCAAAACTGAAAGGGTTATCTTTGAAAATTATTTATTATTTATGGGTTCTTTGCTCATAAAAAAAATATAAATTATACCAGTATATTTTATAAATCAACTTTTTATTATCTTAGTAAGAAACACATGGAAAATCAACTATGAAAACATAACTATAGAATTTCATTTCAACTATAGGTCATATTTACCCATTTTAACTTTCCGCAAGCGGCGTCGCACTGGCATGCCGGCGGTGCGGGTAGAAGGGGGTTGTATCTCCAGCTACTCAAGCGCTCATGTCGAACGGTTGTCGGGAAAAAAAATATGGCCGTTTTAAATTGCCTCGGGTCATTGTGACCGTAATGACCGTAATGACCGATTGAATGTAGTGTGTATTATATAATGTAATTTGTATTATTCCAGAGACCCGCAAGACATGCAAGAGATTAGAAGAATGACAGGAGTGTGTCCCCAGCATGACATTCTATTTGACTTGCTCACTGTAAAACAGCATTTGATGTTTTTTGGGGCAATAAGGGTAAGTCACAAATTATTTTATCATTTAGTTTGTCTTCCAATCTAGACCCGTCCCCCCCCTTGGTGAGATAAATTTGGGCCACTTCGTATATTCTTTTCAAGTAACGTGAGATTTTGCTGGACCCCCCCCCTTTTGAGTTCACGTAATTAATGTATCCCCCTTTCCCTCTCCATCCTTTATGAGTCTTGCTTAGTCTTTATTCCAAACTCCATCGACCTCTGTTGAACTCGATCACTTCGTCAGCGGACTTAGGAAATTTCTTCATCTAGTTTGATGAAATCAGCACTGCTACTCATAAAGATAGCAATAATGTATACACACCGATACTCGTTTATTGTCTTCCTCATTCTTTATTAATTATAATACGTTTTTCAGGGTATTCCACAATGGAGGTTAGAGAAAGAAGTAACAAGGGCGATGCAAGAAGTGTCCTTAGGAGAAAATGCCCACAAGTTTGCCAAACATCTCTCAGGGGGACAGAAACGAAAACTCAGTGTTGCCATTGCTATTATTGGTGATCCGAAGGTAAGAACTTTAACATCTCGAACTGTATAGTAATTTTTGTACTTACCCCTGAAGGCGACCAAAAGAGAAACTGACAATCTAAGAAATATTATATTTCAAAATTCAAAATCTGCACTAACAATTTTCCCAACTACACAGAAAACTCTATCATTTCTATCTGTACACAATACGGGAGCAAAGTTAACCCAAATGAAAGAATACTAAATGCGTTACAAATGAGATGAATGTGTGCTAAAATTATGTATACGTCCTTATTTCGAATGTGCCATATTGCTTGAACCCCTGTCACATTTGACATCGTCTTCAAATTAGCAATAATGCCCTTGAAAACCCACGATTCTCAGGCCGTCGGCGTTTGATCATATTTTGATGACCATTTAATTAGATGAATTGTTAAAAAATAGAGGAAGAAAGCTGTAATATAGGTTTACTGATCAACAAGGCCAAAACAAAACCAATGGTGATCGACAGGGCAAACACCTTTGTAAGAAGAAATAATGCTCTCACAGACTAGAAATGGTGAACGATTTTATATCCGTACTCTCGTTTGTTAATAACGAAAGATGTTGTGAAACGGAAGTGAAAAGAAGAATTTGCATGACTAGAGACGCTATGAGAAAATGCAAAAGATATGAAGAAACAGAGACATAATGAAACCCACCAAGATTAGACTCGGCAGGTGTTAATTTTCCCCTTTATATTTTTATCTATACAGTGTGGAAACATGAAAAACTTAGAGACAGCGAAAGAAACCGCCATCGACGCTCTCGAAATGTGGTGCTGGAGAAAAATGCTCAGGATTTCATAAACTGCAGACCCAAAAATGTGTCCATTCTGGAAGAGCTAGGCATCCACTATAGGCTTTCAACTATCTGCCTACAACGTATCTTAAGATATTTTGGAAACATTGTTCACCAAACTGAGGACTCCAAAACTCCAAAACTCGTAGTCACTGGCAAAGTGGAAGGCAAAATAAGCAGAGGAAGATCACCAGTGTGCTGGAGTGACCAAGTATCACTGGCTTCTGGTGCGTCGGTATCGGCAACTCTCCATGCATTGCAGGACCGCGAGGAGTGTTCACCATGGAAATTGGAGTAAGGGTCACCAACTTTTGAGAAGTTTAAAAGCTTATCAAATAGCCTGTCTTTAAAAATGTGCATTTTTTAAATTCCAGATAATAATATTGGACGAGCCCACGGCAGGGGTGGATCCGATATCCCGTCGGCACATGTGGCGCATTCTTCAGCGCCTACGCGCCGGCAAGGTGCTGCTACTCACCACGCACTTCATGGACGAGGCAGACATCCTGGGCGACCGCAAGGCTGTCATCTCCAAGGGCAAATTGCGCTGCGCCGGCACCTCACTATTCCTCAAGAACAAATTCGGAATCGGCTACCATCTGACACTTGTTTTGGACGGTGAGTTATAATTAGTTACAAATTAACCACAAACTTAATATGTTCCCCGTAATGGTGACCCGACAGTTGATCCCCCCAAATTATAATTATTACAAAATTATATTTTTTTTGTGCATTATTTACCAATTTCAAATCTTAAATAAACTTAAAAAATACCTTTAATAATGAGTTGGTATGGATGTCAGATGAATTTATTTACAGTTTCAATTTTTTGTACTTACACGCTGGTTGTGTACAGTATGTAGACAAGTAGTTTTATCATTGATGTATTTGAATAAAAATATGTTGTATACTTTTGTTATTTGACGGTACATCCTCTCTGCACATCCCTTCGGGACACTAAGTTAGATTTTGTGTAAAGAGGTATACCATACTTTCCCTAAACCAACTGCATATATTATATAAGTATGCGGGGGATAAATTGTCATGGAATCCCCATTACACATTGTGTCTATTTTCGTTATGTACAGTATTTGGAAACTAGTGGTGCAAGAGGGAAACTGGGGAATCTACATCACATTCAGAACTTAACCTTTTCCCCGCGTTGAACTACTCCGTTTTTTCAATACCCATACGCGGTACATGTATATGTCATATTTCAAATACCTATCCACCCAATTTTATGTCAAATTACAGTATATTATGGCATGATTTTTCATACTATATAAACAGATGAGATTATTATCTACAATTTGAAACCAAATCGTCATCTGTAAACACTCCTAGATGTTTATAAAAACAAAAACATTAAATTCCATACAAAAACGTACCCATGTTATCTTAAAGACGGCGCCATTTATCCGCGTGCTCGTACTCAGGACACTGCGTTGATAGACACAAGTGGTACCTCAATCACTTATTATTATTAATTCGTATAAACAAGTTTTAAAACTTCTGATGACACTAAAATTAATACATTTTTTATGTATTTATGTATTTTATTGTTTTTATATTTTACATTTAGTTTTTTTATGCCGCCGCTAGGGAAAGGCAGGGGCCATTATCAAAAGCATTTTATTTAATTCACTGTTTGTACGTACTTGTTTATCTTTCCAGGAGTTTGTCGCGAACACCAGATCACACGCCTGGTGACAAGTCGTGTGGCGCGAGCAGAAAAGGCGCGCCGTCACGGCCGGGAGCTTTCCTACATCTTGCCACATAATGCCGTACATCAATTTGCATCTCTCTTCAACGCCATCGAGGAGGAGATCAACACCAAGTCCAGTAGACTAGGTTAGTCCATCTGAACCAACCGGATGCCAGTGATACTTGGTCACTCCAGCACATTGGTGGCCTTCCTCTGCTTCTTCTGCCTTTCGCTTTGGCAGTGACTATGAGTTTTTCCAAGTTGGAGTCCTCAGTTTGGCGAGCTGTCCAAAGTATCTTAAAATATGATGTAGGCAGATAGTTGAGAGCCTACATTGCCTTTTCCAGAATGGACACATTTGTGTGTCATAATTGAGCTTTAATATGCCATAACATATCTTATCTCTAAGCATAACATGTTCTGAAAAGGATCATGTCCACTTTGGGTATTGGAACTCTATCCGTGTGACTTCTTTCTTTGTATTCTGATAATTTTCTTTGTGTTCTTTGTATTCTGAATTATGATGAATCGATATTATGATCTCGAGCTGGTGGAAACCACTGCACAAGCACATAACAGATTCGTAGTAAGTGCACTAAGGCATCAACCGTTTATATACCAGTTTTCTTATCAGACTCCATATTAAATGCACCGAGAGATCACTACGGTGATCATTGCACAGGTTGCTTTGACTGATGCTTTGCCTTAGGTATATTGGCCACGCACTGTTAGATAGGGACATGTACTTGGATAACAGGTTGGGTGGGGAGTTGGGGAACATACGTTAGAGGAAGATATACATAGTTGCGTCAACATCTGATGTTGAATTACGAATCTCTGTTTTCCGGCAAGTTTCGGTTAATGTGTTAAAAGCGGTTGCTGTGAACCAAATAAGAATGCTTAGTACTGGAATAATGAAAGAGTTGGATGTTACAATTAAAATTATTTTACTTATTTAGCTTTATTTAAAATCTATAGAGTGAGACAAATATTACCATTTTGCAGCCCAAATCAAAGATTTGTATGAATCTTCATCTGTAATTTTCTGTTTAAATCTCCCGCCAATGCTACCTGGCAGTCAATAAGAATGCAAAGTACTGGTTTAATGAAATATTTTGCATTTGCCCAGGAATCTGCAGCTACGGAGTGTCCATGACAACCCTGGAGGAGGTGTTCCTACACCTGGAGGGCGAGGGAGAAGAGTCGGGAGGGCCGGTGGACGGGCTGTCACGCAAACTGGTGCGAGCGCGCGCCCTCTCGCGCTCCCTGTCGCTGCAGAGCAAGAGCCCCAGTTACCAGGAGCTGCACGATAACAGGTGGGTTATAATGTGGACGATTGTACGTGTTTATATGTTACATGTTACACGAGGATACGGGCAGACCGGTGGACGGACTGTCAAACATTCCATTTTCTTCATTTTTTATCCAAAATTTTAAGTACATTTCAAAGTACAGCCTTCACATAAAATTCCTTATACGGAAAAACAGTGTTACCTTAAAAAGTCTATTTTGAGATATTGGCTGTTATGCTGCGTATACATGCACGAACATGAACACGAACCGAGCCACGAATTACGGAAATGGAACGAAGCAACTACAAGCGGCGTTTGCGATAGCTTCGTTCCTTTCCCATAATTCGCGGATCTTCTTCTTCTTCTTCGATGGCGCTACAGCCCATATCGAGCTTTGGCCTCCTGCAACAGTCGCCTCCAACTCCTCCTGTCCTCAGCGGCTGACTTCCAATTTGGTACCTGGAGAAGCTGTGCTGCATCCCCTCTTACTTCGTCTTCCCACCTCAGTCTGGGTCTTCCCACTTTTCTCTTTCCACCCGGGTGTCCAGTCAAAATTCTTTTTGGGACGCATGTATCCGGCATTCTCTGTACATGCCCAGCCCAACTCAGCCTGAGGAGTCTCATTTGTGCTGAGATGCTAGGATTAGTTTAATAATTAGATTAATTCGCGGATCACTTCGCCATAATACTTACATATTTATGCGCACCTTTAAATATTTCGTTTGACTGTAGTAAGCGTAATACACGCATTGTGTTTCTTCGGAAGATTTTTCATTCCACGGCAAAATGATTTCTGTGTTCTTACAATGACAATAAACTGTATTTATAAGGAAGGTACTTACTCATGGCAAGTAAACTTGGGATAAAATCTCCTCAATGTATTACCCTGAAAGGTGAAATGACTTCTCTGCGTATGGTTCACTATGTTTTTGAATGATTTCACCACGATTATAAATAATCTCCAAAGGAATTTTGCGAAGCGTTTTTATATGCGATTTATTAATTCACAGAGTGGCCACTGTCACTGTGGTTGATTGCAAACACTGAAGTGCTGTAGGAACAGGTGGAGTGAGGGTTTTGTAATGCTTAATAACTTTTAATAATGATGGAGTTTTACCTACCATTAAAACTCTTATTATGTTGCCTTCCTCATCCAGAACATATTTATATATGTGAGAGACGACACGTCTATTCTTGTCTTAGTGGTATAATTTGACTTCCTTTTCCTTGTTTTGGCGTCATCAATACGTTCTATGATTGGTTGTTTGTTCTGTCACTGCAGTTGGCGTCTTGCGTCATTTCCCTTTGTTTTCAATTGTAATCTCACCAAGCAGTGGATTAAATATGTTCTGGATGAGGAAGGCAACATAATAAGAGTTTTAATGGTAGGTAAAACTCCATCATTATGCAGTGCCGTTCCTCATCCAGAACATATTTATATATGTGAGAAGTGTTTGTTATCGCCTTGGTGACAGAACTGATGTCAATTGTGAGAGGTCGTTGGTTAATCTTGTATAGGTTCAAACAGATTTGTGAGGGATAGCGATGTTAGGGAGTTACCTCCTTCCAATACCTCTTTTCTGTAATGTCTCGCAAATATGTTCTCACTCTTCCAATTTCCTCTTTCGAGGATCTTTTCAATGGAGCAATTTTCTAACCAGCTCAATGATGCTACGGCAGACCTTGTACTTCCTGCTGATTTGTCGATGCCAGCGCTTCTTAGAACTGTTTTTACCCATCCTCCAATTATTGTTCTTGTGGCAGGTTTCGGCAAGCCCGTTGTTGAAATAAATAAATCTGGTATTGAATTTGCTTCTTGTCTTCTTACTTTAGATAAAGAGCATACTTTATGGAGCCAATATACCGGATCCGTAGCTTGGTAACAAGGCACACACCCGATATGGACATGCAAATAAAGGAGTTGCTGAAGATGGGAGTACTGGAACCAGCACCCGTGAACCGAGGCTTTCTCTCCCAGATGTTTTGGTGCAGAAGAACGACGGGACCCATCGCCCTGTCATCAATCTGAAAGCGCTGAACGATTTTGTGCGAGTGAAAAAGTTTTCCCTAATCTCCCACTTCAAAGTGCCCGATTTCTTGCAACCCAGAGACTATATGACAAAAGTAGATCTGGCACACGCGTACTTTCATATACAAGTTGCAAAGACCCATCGCCGTTTTCTACAGAGGTCAATGTCTGCAGATGACATGTTTGCCCCAGGGTTTGAGCAGTTCCCCTCAAATTTTTGCAGCAATAACCAATTGGATCGCAGAGATCCTTCGGAAAAAGGGCATACGAGTCATTGTTTATTTGGACGACTTTCTCCTGGCTCATCAAGACCAAGAAACTCTCCGACTGCAGACACTAGTAACATTGGATTTATTACAGTCCCTCGGTTGGACCATCAACCTAAAGAAATGTGTTCACCTACCGACACAGGCGATAGAATATCTGGGAGTGTCATGGAACACTTGCCTCAATCAGAAGACGCTAACTGGGAACAAGTGCCGTGCAATATGGAAGTCATTGCAAAACCTTATGACGAGAAAGAGGTGGTCCCTGAGGGATGCGCAGATTTAAAGCAACGAAGGCTTGGCTCCAAGTACCATTGCACTTCATAAATCAGCCATTTCAACATTAACTAACCCAGAGTATACCAACACACAGAGTATACTAAGTACCCAACCTGGAGAGGAGCGCTATATGGATGGACAGAGCATGAAAGTGGTCTACTCAATGCCGGATGGCGATCTTCAACAATCACGGCATATAAACTAGCATGGAAAAGGTGGGGTCAGTGGTGTGTCAAAAATAAGGTTGATATAACTAATCCATCAGGTTCCTAATTGGCAAGATTCTTAGCCAATTTAAAGCTTAACGAAGGCTTGGCTCCAAGTACCATTGCACTTCATAAATCAGCCATTTCAACATTAACTAACCCAGAGTGTGAATCGCTAAGCAACCATATCTTGGTGAAACAAGTAATGAAGGGTATAGTTAATATTACCAGAAAGAAGAAAGTGTTGCCTATCTGGGACCCGAGACAAGTTAGTTTTTGGTTAAAAGAAAACCTTCCAGAAACAGTTACTCTGTTTGAGGCCTCTCGAAGATGCGCTGTTATTCTTCTGCTCGCATCTGGACGAAGAGTGCACGATCTTACTCTGTTACGATACACACCAGACAGTTTTGTGGACAATGGGGACCATGTTATACTTTGGCCAGCTTTTGGATCTAAAACTGATTCCGCAACTCACCATCAGTCAGGATGGAAGCTTAATGCTTCCTCAGACCAAGCTACGGATCCGGTATATTGGCTCCATAAAGTATGCTCTTTATCTAAAGTAAGAAGACAAGAAGCAAATTCAATACCAGATTTATTTATTTCAACAACGGGCTTGCCGAAACCTGCCACAAGAACAATAATTGGAGGATGGGTAAAAACAGTTCTAAGAAGCGCTGGCATCGACAAATCAGCAGGAAGTACAAGGTCTGCCGTAGCATCATTGAGCTGGTTAGAAAATTGCCCCATTGAAAAGATCCTCGAAAGAGGAAATTGGAAGAGTGAGAACATATTTGCGAGACATTACAGAAAAGAGGTATTGGAAGGAGGTAACTCCCTAACATCGCTATCCCTCACAAATCTGTTTGAACCTATACAAGATTAACCAACGACCTCTCACAATTGACATCAGTTCTGTCACCAAGGCGATAACAAACACTTCTCACATATATAAATATGTTCTGGATGAGGAACGGCACTGCATAATGATGGAGTTTTACCTACCATTAAAACTCTTATTATGTTGCCTTCCTCATCCAGAACATATTTAATCCACTGCTTGGTGAGATTACAATTGAAAACAAAGGGAAATGACGCAAGACGCCAACTGCAGTGACAGAACAAACAACCAATCATAGAACGTATTGATGACGCCAAAACAAGGAAAAGGAAGTCAAATTATACCACTAAGACAAGAATAGACGTGTCGTCTCTCACATATATAAATATGTTCTGGATGAGGAACGGCACTACATAATAACTTTTTTTCATTGCCATAGAATAAATCTTTATTCCCAAACAAAACACAAAAATAATTCGCCAGGTAGTCATGTCATCAATATAATCGAAGCGAACACATTGAAAGTCAAATAAATGGTTATTATGTAATAATGCATTTCAATGAATAGACAATGCGTTTTATGTATTTATTTTGATCAATTTATTCATAAGTTTTGAGTACGATAAACGTAAAAAAAAAACGTTAATTTCGATTTTGGTGTGAACATAGATGGATATATGGCGCAATATTTGAATAGATTTTTCGCATTATTTCTACAATGCTTTTTTTCTGCATAAATGCTTAATTTGTCTTCCTGCTTTCAGAGACCTAGCGAATAATGTGACGGCAGCCAGCCGTGTGGTTCCGCCAGCCCCTGATCTGCATTTCAACCACGCACCTTCCCCAGGGGTCAACATAGCGCCCCCGCCCTCTGCAGTACTCACCACCGGCATGGCCCTGCACACAACCGGGCACGGAGTCGAACACGTCAAGGTTAAACGAACTGTAATTATAGATTTCTTATTTTTAAGTCCTATTGCTCCTACTGTTTCTGGTCAACGTTCGTTTCAACTGGTTAAACCCTAGAGGCTCTATATTTGCAATGCTCTTAAGTAAACTGCCTTTGAATTATGGAGTTAGCGAATTATCTTGAATTCCAAATAAATTCGCGGTTTCAAAATTAAATTTTGGTTTTTTTTTTACATTAGCTCCACACAGGAAGCTCTGAGGAAAATAATTCTCCTCAGGGCCTACATCATCTTTGGGGATGTTGTGTGGAGTGTCTTTTTAGGAAAGGAAGAAGAGGAAGTTCTGGGAAGGAAAAGGGTATTAGGGGTGGGTAGGATGTCCAGGAGTGACAGACGTACGAATCCATCCCTCCCACTGTGGTGCAAGGCGATGTACCGAAATTGTACCGATGACTGGAGAAGTCAAAGGAACTCTCTCAACCATTCTCTCCTGATCCGGCCCGGCCTGCCATGCAGCTGGTGGGCAGACGCATCCGTCGCCAAGACCCGGACAAACCTCATCCCGGTGAAACCAAACACCCCTGCTAAGTCACCAAACGTAGCGAACCACTTGGGATGACCTATGACAGAGGTGTTGGATATTCAATAAATGGTTCCGGGGGTGGCGGTACCCATACCCGCCTCCCAAATTGAGCAGATGAAAGCAGATTTGAAAACACATAAAAGTCTATTTCATGTTTTCATAATATAAATCAACAAATGCAATTAAAAATATTAAGATTTTGAACGTGAACATAAATAAAGTTTTTAAAGTTGCTTTCTGGTAGTTTTACATGAAACTAAAAAACATATTTACTTAGACAAGGGTATTATAAAAGTTTTAAGTGAAGATATTTTTTTTTTAAATTTGCAAACTTTAGAAATATTTTTCAAATCTTGTTTAGTAGAATTATTTAAAAAAATTTGGGAGCATCGGTAAACTTTTAAATGAAAATACAAAGCATGATGTTCTCTCTTTCCAACCCTGTTTAAATCATGAAAATGGAGTCCGTGTCAGGCTGGGTTACAAAGTTACTAAATTATTATGTGATATTTCAGGTTTCTGGCAACACCACAAGTCCCCCTCCGGACTTGAGTCAAGTACTGGATCGAGTAAAGGTCCGACCAAACACCTGCCAAATCTTCAGAGCTTTAATCTGGCTCAGGACTCTGCGCATGATACGAGATCCATACAAATTGTACATGCTCATTGTTCTACCAATAGGTGAGTTATAGATTAATTTATTTATATGTACTAAACAAAAGCAAAATATGGTTTTGATGGAGGGAAATCTTACATCAGAGAAATCTTAGAGCCGAGCGATTCTATATCTTTTGTGAGATCTCTTTCGTGAGATCTCCTGTCAGATTGTGTTATTTTCTATGGCTGTAATTTGCTTTTTCTATGGGCCGAATAGTTCAGCGGTAAGGCTCTTGACTCGCACACCGAAGGTCGCGGGATTGAATCCCGGCGTGGCAAATAAATTGTATTTGATTGATTTGTGTTACTTCACAATTTATTCATTTAAAATATTATATACTATATTTGCGGCACATTCCAGAGTGGAAGATACTCTAAGTATCGCCCTGGTGTAAGACCACCATTCAGAATTGAAACGTTGCCTGAAGTGGCTTTCGCCGTATTTGGTGACCAGATCTGAATAGCCAGGTACTTCCCCACCTTCCTCTTCCCTATCTCCTTCCCTCCCCACTACCTTCAGCCTCACAACATACCCCAATTGGGGATGCCATAGTTCCACTGGCCCCAGACGGGAGCAGTTGGGACTCTTGTGCGGTATTCATGTAAAAAAAAAAGTCAGATTTCAACCAGGAGCTGTCGTAAATTGGCGAAGCTTGCCTAATACCCATAGAAAAAGCAATTGATAGCCATAGAAAATCACACAAATCTGACAGAAGATCTCACAATATACATCCCACAAAAGATATAGAATCGCTCGGCCGTTAAAAGAAAAGATAAGTTACTAAGACAATGCGTTTGGTTTCACTGGACTAGGTTCAGGGCTGGGCAAAAGACATGCTTTGCTGTAATTAAAATACAAATTACAAAATACTTCTTCGCATGTATTTAAAATACGAAATACAAAATACTTTCAAGTCGTGTATTTGAAATACAAAATACAGTATTTTAACCATTTTTTAACTTCAAATACAAAATACAAATTACAAAATACAAAATACATTTGGTTTTGGTAGAACTTTTGGTTGCAAAAAATTGTCGTAAGTGCCCATGTCTAAGGGTGCGTTTCCATAGAAGCAAAGCTGAGCAGAGTGAAACAGAGAAGTGCTAAAATTGACTAATCATATTGCTCAGGAGGCACATCTCGTCTCCGCTCAACTTGTAAAGTTTTGTGGTATAGGACTTAGGTATTAGATTATAATAATTCTTATTATAATAACACTAGCTGGTTCCCGGCATGCGTTGCAATGCCATATTCAAAGAAATAAATTGTTTCTCCCTGCATGTCCTTCCCGTGCGTCCCCGTTCCCCTATCGCATTCCCTTCCCCTCTTGCATTCCACCTTCCCTGCCTACCCTCTACCCTCTCTCGCTCCCCCATCCCGCCAACCCCCGCTTCCGAGTTCCATATTTGATACCTAAAATAGGTACCTATTTAAAATATCTATAATTTAAAAAATCCAAAGACAATTCTTTTGTTACAAAAAATAGCTGGCTGCTAAATTCAATTTCATCAAATGCGCAAACTATCAATTATCCAATTTTCTGCATAATTTTCTTAATTTTACTTTCCGTAAGAACCTTCTATAAAGTACTCGTATTAGAAAATTTAAAAAAAAATGAATGAAATAGGTACAGTCATTCTGAAGTTATGGCGTGACCAAAGGAAACAAGGATTCATTTTTATATATAAATGGATGACATTTGTATAGCGGAGTTTTGTGTTATTTCACTTCAAGTGCGCTCTACAGTAATTAACTTAAAAATAAACTAGTAATCAGTCAAATTATTCCTATACTGCTTGTTCTAATAGTATGATACAAAAATGTACTATGCAAAGCAATGACAACTATAATATAATATGATACAAAATTTACCATAACAGTGCTATTATAGCACAGGACAATAATAATAACTAGCTTGACGTAAAAAAAAATACAGTACATTATAAAGCAATGATATAAGAGAACTACAAATAATCATTAGTAAGAGTGCTATAGCAAAGGACATTAGTACAGGATTCTAGGATTCTAGCGTTTTTAGTCTATGTATTATCTACGTGTGTTTATTTTTCATTATCGTTATTAAGATCGCTAAATGTATTTGAAAATGTATTTTGAAGCCATAAGTATTTGAAATACAAATTACAAAATACCTCAGCAGCAGGTAATTGAAATACCAATTACAAAATACATTTTTAGGAAGTAATTGAAATACAAATACAAAATACGTATTTGTATTTCAAATACGTATTTCAATTACAAGTATTTCAAATACTGCCCAGCCCTGACTAGGTTCAATGGTCATACCTGTTGGACATACCAGTGGACATACCATCTTGAGATTTACTGCAATTTAGTATCGCACATAAGCTTGTTGGTCAGCTTTTACAAACACGTCGCTCTAGGCTCTTTTTTGTGAAAAAATGCTTTCCCGTGCTTTTGAGAGGTATACAAATCGTTCTCAAGCAAAAACCAAATCTAATGGAGTTTATTTTCATTAGTATGTACTCAAAAATCACTTATTGTTTCAAAAATTACAATTATTCACTATTAGGCTTTTTGCTACTCGAAAATGGTAATGTCAAATTAATAAAATGAGACTGTGAACGCAAAAAGACATAAGTCTATGAAGGAAATCACATAGTGACAGTACATTGTATTCTACTATTCTTGCGAAGACACGTGTGCACGTCGGCCTGAGATTGTAATATTGCATACGTTGTGTCCTTACCTTTACTATTCTCCTTATCAAATATTAACCTTAGACCACAGATGTAGACATGTATTTAGTTATTTTATTTACTTGTTCATATAAACCTGCGATTACAGCTTGGGGACTTTCCTGTAAAACAAATGTAAATCATGTTCAATCAGATAAAAATTCATTAGTTAAAATATTAGCTCATAAAAGTTTATACGAACAAAGGCATAATGTTCCATACTTTTACCAGAATCTCAAAATTCTCTCAGTAAGAGCAATTCTGTGGTATAAAATTATATTTCAGCATATGAATATCCCTATGTACATAAATAAACTGGACCACACTTACAATACTCGTTTTACATTAAATGAAGACTAATTATACCTACATAAGCATTTTAACAAATATGGACAAAGTACGCTGGACTACATGATACCTAATTGATTAAATATGTTACCTGCCGAAATTAAAAATTGTACAAACGGTAAAACAAATATTAGGCTCGCCGAAAGAAATAATTTGTGTTACACTCTAACACAAAAAATTCTAACTGCATTATAAAGTAAAATAAGTTTATTTATATCTTCAAAGTAGAAGCACCCATTCACAAACTTCTTAAAAAGTAGTATATTGAGACTTTTCTTTTTCCTGTAAAATATTTTTATTTTTGCTCCATATTGTTATATGTACTTTGTCTTTATAATTAAAAAATAATCATGTAATTTTTTTTTCTTTTTCCAGTATTCGCTGTGATAGGCCTCTATATCAAATCTCACGAGGTGTCATTCATGAAGATGCATCCGCTAGTCCTGGACGGTAGTACCTACACCAACAAGACTTCGATAGCCATCCACACGGCCGACGAAAGCTTCGATGTGTCTCCGTTTGTGAACATTCTGTCCTCGTTTGGAGCTGGTCCCGTCGAGACTCAGTACAACGGCAGTTTCCCTGGACTACTAGGGATGTCCCCTCACATGGCAGCCTTCAACATTAACGTGCTGACGACAGAGGAGTTTATGGTGGTCGCTATGTACAATGATACGTTCACGCATAGTTTGCCAGTCATTGTTAATCTGCTGACTAATGCATTGTTCAAGTAAGTATTCTTATATTATTGTAATAATACTTGTAGCCAATGCCCAGAAGTCTCAAAGCCTTTGTTAAAGCAACTGTATACATCTCCCTTCTACCTACTTTCCATGTACCTATCCTGTCTGAGAATGTGTGGCCAATTTACCTAAATGTGACATTTGTAACAATAAATCAAGGAACAATCTGCCAAAAAACGAACCAGGAGAGTTAGCATTCAGTTGATGCATTGGAAACTTGTGCAGAGATCACCCCAGTGATCCTTCCGTGCCATAATATCGATTCCACATAATATCGTATCAGAATGTAAGTCAGTCCTTTACAAATATCCAATGAATTCCAACTCGTGTAGTTGTGCCGACTTTTCAAAAAGGCTTATTTAAAAATCATTGATTGTTATCAATATATCTGCAACTTCAACCTTTTTTTTCAAAATGTTATTTCTTTTAATTTTTTTACATTTTTTTACATTAACTCCACCTCTTTAGAAAAATAATTTCCCTAAGGGCCTATGTCATCTGAGGATGCTGTGTGGAGGGTTTTTTGCGGAGAGGAAGGAATGAACATTGGTCTTGAAGAGACCCATGTTGTAGGAAGGAGGAAACACAGAGGACGCAAATCATTCCATAGCCGAGCTTTTGAACTCAAGAATGAGTATTATTGGACGATTGGAAAAATGTCAAACAAGCAATATATGTCAAATTTACCTTTCCATTACAAAGGGAGTATCCAGAACCGAGTCACTCCTCCTGGCAACCAAGTTTTGTTTTGCATTGTATGCCAAAGGTTAAGGGATACTGTGTCGAGGGTATTTTTATGGAAAGAGAGAAGTGAAGCTGTGAGCATCTTCTGAAATACCGGTACAACAAGTACAGTTTTCCCACGTCCCATATTCTAAAGACTGCAAATTCTAAAGACTATCACTAAATACACAATGTCGGGAAACTGTAGTACTGACTGGAAACTGGTGAGTATAAATCAAAAAAAAAAATTTCGGGTTCTCTATGTGATGAAGATTCACCGAGTCACGATTGTACTATGAGTTTCTGGTCACCATCGATAATAATCACTTTCAAATGCCGATTTTAAAACTAGTTTTTGTACGATTACCTACCACACAAGGTTTTCCCTGACTGTGGCAACTTTAACTTTGAAGGAGGGGGGGGGGGGAGGGCAAGGAAAAGGAAAAGAGGAAGATGAAGGTTGGAAAGTACCTGGCTATATATGGTCACGAAACGTGGCTAAAACCACTGATGGTGTCATCTTCAACTAGCTGACATGGTGTCATCTTCAACTAGCTGATGTGGTTAAACAATTTTTTTTCCATTCCAGAATGACGATGCAAGACGCAGGACTACTGGAGAAGTTCCACCCCATCGAGGTGTCATCACACCCGCTGCAGCAGACGGCCCAGCCCGAAGAGTTTGATGTGGGCATCATTTCCTGTGCCCTCTTCATGGGCATGATCTTCGTGCTGGTGCCCGTCAGTCTCGCCGTGGATATGGTGTACGACAGAGAGGTAATGTTATTTAAAACATATTAGAAAATCACATAAACCAAATCCATTGCTCTATCACTGCAATCTTTCACTGCCACAACTTATTACAACTTAATATTTAAAAAATGCCTTCAGCGGTAGACATATCAGGTAGTTTGTGCCTATAGAATTTCGGGAATAAAAATTTCTCCACATTTTTTTTCATATCCATACAAACGGGTTACTTTCGCCTTTAAAATTAGGTATTTTGTTATTTCCGCCTGGAAATTCCATTAGACACGAAATTCTCCGGTTTCGGAACATTCCAATCCACCAGATATGAGAGGAAATTCATCAAATTGACAACGCTGAATGCAACGTAGCGCATTCCTTCAATCCTTAGCGGAATTGTGGTATCCTGGTGAGCACACATACAAAATAATTGTTTCCCTAGTGTTGCAGCGAACTGTTTAAAATAACCCAAATATATTGAAGTAACTAATGCTGACAACTATTTTCCGTTGCCAAAAACTTCATTAAAAAATTTAAAAACATCATATTTACTGACATTTTTGACATTCAGTTAAAAAATTTGTATTAAACAAAAAAGTGTTGCAGCGAACTGTTTAAAATAACCCAAATATATTGAAGTAACTAATGCTGACAACTATTTTCCGTTGCCAAAAACTTCATTAAAAAATTTAAAAACATCATATTTACTGACATTTTTGACATTCAGTTAAAAAATTTGTATTAAACAAAAAAGTGTTGCAGCGAACTGTTTAAAATAACCCAAATATATTGAAGTAACTAATGCTGACAACTATTTTCCGTTGCCAAAAACTTCATTAAAAAATTTAAAAAC
Organism: Limnephilus marmoratus; assembly: GCA_917880885.1. NCBI lineage: Eukaryota > Metazoa > Arthropoda > Insecta > Trichoptera > Limnephilidae > Limnephilus > Limnephilus marmoratus. The sequence goes on along the minus strand of OU862927.1, from coordinate 7,798,265 downwards.
ATCATATTTACTGACATTTTTGACATTCAGTTAAAAATTTTGTATTAAACAAAAAAGTGTTGCAGCGAACTGTTTAAAATAACCCAAATATATTGAAGTAACTAATGCTGACAACTATTTTCCGTTGCCAAAAACTTCGTTAAAAAATTTAAAAACATCATATTTACTGACATTTTTGACATTCAGTTAAAAATTTTGTATTAAACAAAAAAAGTGTTGCAGCGAACTGTTTAAAATAACCCAAATATATTGAAGTAACTAATGCTGACAACTATTTTCCGTTGCCAAAAACTTCATTAAAAAATTTAAAAACATCATATTTACTGACATTTTTGACATTCAGTTAAAAATTTTGTATTAAACAAAAAAGTGTTGCAGCGAACTGTTTAAAATAACCCAAATATATTGAAGTAACTAATGCTGACAACTATTTTCCGTTGCCAAAAACTTCATTAAAAAATTTAAAAACATCATATTTACTGACATTTTTGACATTCAGTTAAAAATTTTGTATTAAACAAAAAAGTGTTGCAGCGAACTGTTTAAAATAACCCAAATATATTGAAGTAACTAATGCTGACAACTATTTTCCGTTGCCAAAAACTTCATTAAAAAATTTAAAAACATCATATTTACTGACATTTTTGACATTCAGTTAAAAAATTTGTATTAAACAAAAAAGTGTTGCAGCAAACTGTTTAAAATAACCCAAATATATTGAAGTAACTAATGCTGACAACTATTTTCCGTTGCCAAAAACTTCATTAAAAAATTTAAAAACATCATATTTACTGACATTTTTGACATTCAGTTAAAAATTTTGTATTAAACAAAAAAGTCGAAAGTTTTAATATATATATTAATGCTCAGTTTGGAAAACTCACCTTTTTTTTCAGCCTTTTCTGACACCGGTTTCATACAAAACGACTGATACAGAATTGAAGTGCGACCCTGGCGACGGAAACTGTAATCTCTCACTATCCGACGAAGAAATTCGGCCGGGGTTATGTTTTCCGCCGACAGGTTCGCCAGTCGAAAGACGAAAATCCATTTCGGAAGGAAACGTGTCAAAAAGTCCATACAAACGACGGTTCCAGTTTTGGTGATGCGATAACGGACTCTTCTCCCCCGCATCGCGTACCACCTTACGGCGTATTTTCGCTTGAAAATGCAAAGACGCTTAAGCCCTCTTACTTTCCAGCCCAGGCCTCGGCCCCGCAGGCGATAATAGACGGTCGCTTCCTCGAGTTTGGAACGTGCCAAGGTCCATTTTGGCTTGGCGGCGAGTCAGATAATCTTGAGATAGGTCAGGATTCCGAGTGTCAAAAATTTAGCCTAAATAATACAGACTTTTCAGAGTTTTCGGTAGTGGTTTTACGGTACGCGGCATTGCGACCCGGAAACCGATCCCCGCTTAGATGTTTTTAAAAAATACGTTACAGTAGAGAATTCCGCAACTTTTAATATCAAAATTATATACGATTCTCATATGAAATATGTCAGGAGAACCCGACGAAAATCAATAATTTTCTGAAAAATTCATGTCAAAAACGTGTTCCTAAATTCTTCGATAGTGTGAAAATTGCTGGCCATCTGAAAATAACACAATTTATAACGCGGTAGGTACCTACCGTTCCATCAAGTTATTGCAAATTCGTTAAAGAAAAGTAATAAAGTACGTAAGAAAAAACGCGTAGGTACCTACCCAAATATTATTTTTCTCGGTATATACTAGGTAGGTACCGGCTTATGAAGCATTTAAATATTAAAAGAAATCACTCAAGATTGTCAAGTATTTATTGAGAAAACGCATAGGTACCTACACCAATATTATTGGTAGCGACTTATGAACTTCTTTCCTTTAAATGAATCGAAAATTAATGATATGAAATGAAAAAATCACCCAATATGGTCACTTTTTGAATTATGTAGGTACACGGAGGTTGCTTCTGGACACCCACTGTTGGTGGGAACGTTATTTTTAAATTAGTTCATTTTCACGTAATGTGCGAGTTGTATTTATTCAATTATCTTCAATATATTTATTATTATTTATTTATACTTATTATTTCAAAACAGAAATAATTACAGAACTTGAATAGAATTTGAACATAACTTTCAGAGAACGTTAAAATTAACTTGAAAAATTGAAGGTTTTTAAATAAAAAAATTTAACAACCGAAGTGAATTGAACCGAACGACTGTACCAAATTGGATAATTATTTTTTGTTGTGTCCAGGGCAGGGTTTGTATAAAATTAGTGGTGAGCTCTGGCATTATGAAATTTGTTTAAAAATGAGTAGCGAAAATTTATGTGCGCGCATAGCTTCCGAACGACAGCCCATAATTGGATAATTCTTTTTTTGTTGTATTCGTTATTGTGAAGACAAGGTTTTTATAAAATAACTGGTGAGCACTGGCATTATGAAATTTGTTTAAAAATGATTCGCCGAAATGTAAGTACGCGCATAGCTTCCGAACGACTGCACCTAATTGGATAATTTTTTTTTGTTGTGTTCGTTATTGTTAGGATAAGGTTTGTATAAAATTACTGGTGAGCTCTGGCATTATGAAATTTGTTTAAAAATGAATCTCTGAAATGTATGTACGCGCAACGAACTTCCGAAACGAACTTCAACGAACTTCCGAACGACTGCACCTAATTGGATAATTCTTTTTTTTTGTTTTGTTCGTTATTATCAGGACAGGGTTTGTATCAAAGTACTGTTGGGCTCTGGCACCATGAAATTATGAATTGCTAAACCGTTTATCCGACTGTGATGAAACTTTGGGGATTTCATGTATGCATGCCGGCGATGGTTTTTGTATACAATAGTGAGCTCTGGCATCATGCAATTATGCATTGCTAAACCGTTCATCCGATTGCGATGAAACTTTTAGGATTTGATGTGAGCATCCAGTCGATTCATTCTGTATAAAATAGTGAGCTCTGGCATCATGAAATTATGCATTGCTAAACCGTTCATCCGATTGCGATGAAACTTTTGGGATTTGATTTGCGCATCCATTCGATTCATTCTGTATAAAATAGTGAGCTCCGGCATCATGAAATTATGCATTGGTAAACCGTTCATCCGATTGCGATGAAACTTTGGGGATTTGATGTATGCATGCCCGCGATGGTTTTTGTATACAATAGTGAGCTCTGGCATCATGAAATTATGCATTGCTAAACCGTTCATCCGATTGCGATGAAACTTTTAGGATTTGATGTGAGCATCCAGTCGATTCATTCTGTATAAAAAAGTGAGCTCTGGCATCATGAAATTATGCATTGCTAAACCGTTCATCCGATTGCGATGAAACTTTTGGGATTTGATTTGGGCATCTATTCGATTCTTTCTGTATAAAATAGTGAGCTCCAGCATCATGAAAATATGCATTGCTAAACCGTTCATCCGATTGCGATGAAACTTTTGAGATTTGATGTGCGCATCGAGTCGATTATTTATGCACCAAATAGTGAGCTTTGGCATCAAGAAATCATGCATTGTTAAACGGTTCATCCTATTGCGATGAAACTTTGGAGGGGGCGTCGACTACCTGTTCCCTTTGTAGGTGCTCACTCCTCGCTCCATCCGCATTCAGACATCGTTTTTTCTTCATATATGTAATTTAACACACACTCCTGCTCGCTTCGTCCGCGTTCACATGTCAAATCGCATAGTGTTTTAACCCGTTAGTTGCTTCTGCAACGGGCCCAGCTAGTGGTTAATTAATGCCCATGAGCCCTCGGCGGCGCGTCAAAGTCATTATTCTCTGTTCTGTGGCTCATTCGGTCTGGACATGGGCGTGTTCAAAGCATAATATGCACCAGTCATCAGTTGGCACCAGGCGCTAGGGGAGGACCGTTGAAAAATTATTTAGTTATAATATTTATCTGTACTATATTTTGAAGAATGAACAATATTATAAGTAAATAATTTTTCAATTTGACCGCGTCACACCTGAATCCGGCTCACAGCACACCAGTGTACTGCGGCACACCGGTGTACTGCGGCACACCGGTTGCGGAGCACTGTAATAGGTGATTGCGAGAAGTTCCAACTAAATTAATTTTAATTCATAGAAATCACTGTGATGACCGTGGCCGGTTATCTCATGATATTTTGGACGATGGATCCAGATTCCTCTGATTACAATACAGGGTGTTTGACAATAATAAGTCGTGGGTAGACTAGTTACGTTTATTCTGAGATTGTACAGTGGTTCTTCTTAGAAAGTCTATAGATAAAGAGGACGAATGGACAACAATCACAACCTTTTATACGTTACTCATGCTGTCTCACTCATACACGCATATCTCTTTCATACCGCAAGACATACGTTCTCCACCACCTAATTCTTAAGCTCGAGCCGTTAACTCCCGATATCAAAGTGGAACTAACAGCACATAATATGACAAAAAAAAAAACAAAAAATGATATAATCTGTTCCAAGCCAAAAGAGCTAAAGTGACAAATTGCTACTTTCAAGAGAGTCAAAATAATTAGTGTAAATAAGAAAAACAACTATATTATATTATATATCATTAGACCATAATTTATTTGTCTGTTTTCCAGATCAAAGCAAAAAACCAGCTCCGGGTGAATGGTCTATCTCTAAGCCTGTATTTCGCCACCTACTTTGCAGTGTTAGCCGTTGTAATGCTGATTATCACCATCGCTCTCATCATTCTGGTAAGCATCTAAAAAATGTATAATTGATAGTAACCATCAGTATATATATTGATAATGTAATATGTAGTACAATAAAATTGAAAGTAACCTTCCGTTGCCAACAGGGGTACCCAAAATTTCTTATACTACCATCCTCCATGAATAATTTTAAATAAAGACCTTGTGGTTTTGGTATTTTTTGTGTTCCCGCAAAACCCACAAACACATAAACTACCATTACAATAAATAACTAAAGTACTAGATTAAAAAAGAAAAAAATATTTTGTAAATACCGATCATCCAGTTGATTTGTTAGACATCTCAGAAAAATCGATGTTTGACTTGAGTGTGCAGTTTTATGTAAAAGTGCCTCCATCTGGTACAATACTCAAGAAGCAAGGTCCAACGCGCATGCATTTCAGTGTGGCAACTAAATAAATATTGCCAGCATTTAAATTAAAATTACCGAGTAGTTCCTACAGGTACTTACATGATGATAGAATTTTGCCTTACAATAAAACTTATATTACGTATTTAGCTTTATTTAAAATCTGTAGTAAAATCTATAAAGTGAGATAAACATTATTATTTATAATAGATAAAATAATTATCAAAGTTTTAATTTTTCAAGATCCCCCGAAAACCACTGTATGTGTAGTGAATCGTGTGACATCATCACTCCCGAAAAGATATTTTTATTTTCAACAGGTGTTGTCATTTTGTATGACAGTTATACGGAAGAAAGTATGATACTATTCGATAAGTTAAAATATTATTTAGGTGGAATTATTTATTTATTATATTATATTCAATATATTATTTTATTTTTCAATATTATTACGGGAGAATGGTATAAAAATTGTTTGAAATTGTTATTTTTTTGGCTTTTAAGAATCGAAATCAATATTAATGGAAACCGAAGCTCCGAACTGATAATACTAGGGGAGCCCAAGCGGGGATTTTAGGATTTACTCAATCCCTTTGTGGGGACCTATTGGATTGTGGACCTATTGGGGCATCCTTTTAGCTTCTTGGACTCCCCTACTATAAGATCGGGCAATCAGCTGTTCGACTGGTGCCATTTTGAAATTCAGAGTTCGAAGTATTCTCCCTAGAAGCAGCATTACTATTTTTTTTGTACAGCAGTTTTTGAATATTTTCAATAATAGAGATAAACTAATAAGAGATACCTTTATTTTTGAAACTGAATTATTTAGGCCTAAATAATTTTTCAATAAACACAACAACTAAATCTCTATAAACAGTATGTAAAAAAACATTATTATTGTCTTGCAGCTAAATCGACATTTCTTACCAATCTTTGTGTGTTGTTCTCGGTATAAATCTCCCGCCAATGTTACATGTTCCTAATATTTAAGTTCAAAAATGGCCGACGGCAGAGTGATGACTTTTGAGTGTAGATACAATGTAATAAATAATAACATAACCTAAAAATGTTTGCAGATACTCCTGAATGACATTCCCTCAATGCGCGAGCCCCCCGCTCTCATAACCCTGAGCGCTTTGCTCATCCTGTACTGCCCGGCCTCCATTCTCTTCTCCACTTCCATCTCATACATATTCGACCGAATGGACTCGGCCCAGAGTATTCTGCCCAACATCGCCACGTGGGTCGGAATGATTCCTTTCGTTTTGGTGGCTGCACTGGACATGTTCAGATTGGGTAAGAAAAACTATTTATATGTTTCTCAATGAACTTAGATTAAAGCTAATAAACCACTTTACAAAGTTTGAAAAACTCCTGCTACATACAATCATTATCCACTCGCGCTCATTCCAAAAATCGTACCTCGGAATATTAATGTGGCAAAATATAACCTGATTATTGTGGTAAAGCCAATAAATCCACCTATAATTTCACCCTGTGTATGTAGGTTTTATAAAAAAATCATTAAATTTATAGACGCTTGATCTTTATAATTTACTCACAAAAAAATTCCAAAATTGCCTCCAAAATCAACAGAATTGAATTTTTTTATTATGTACCTATATATCATAATTTAAAATGAAAATAAATAAACTAGCACATATCCGTACTAGATATTTAGTATACCTTTTGATTAAAAAAATAATTATTCTGTTTGGTTGGGTATTATGGCCTCAATTCAAAATTAAGTTTTGAAAGTAAAAGGCCACGTTACCGTTTATCTTAAGACAACATTTCTTCAAAGAAAACGTGTTAAGAGTCGGCAAAAAAAAATTCCCTTAGCGGAGGAAGAGTTAGCGAATGATTACTCTATTCTATTTCTTCTACATTTTTTTGTCCAGCTTTGGCTCAACGCTAATAGAGAAAAAAGATTTTATTTATGGTTGTTGTTAACATTTTAATTGTTAATTTGTACCTGTTTGTGTATTTTAGGTGGCAGCTTGTCCTTTGGATTGCATTGTTTGTTTTCCTTGGTGAACACCATGTACATTCCATACGCATTAGTGTACTACGTTGATAGGTAAGTTTAAATAACATTTAATTTATTAAAACTTAATTGCATTAGAAAAGCACACAAGAAAACATTTTATCGCACATGACAGGGACAATGTTGAAATCTTAAACTAACCGAGTGATGATAAGAATTCACTAAACGAATCTTACCATTAAGCCATTGCATTCTCACCTGTCGTCTGTGTTCTGAACGGTAACCGGACAACTCGACACTGACAAATGAACACACGTTTTTGAAAAGTGATATAGTGTCATATAGTGAAAATTAATATAGTCATGAAAAAGTCATGAAAAACTAGGTTAAGTTAGTGTAATATTCTTCAATCCCAATTATTGGGATTACTTGATATAGGAATCTTCAATAAAGCTTGTGGTTCGTCGAGATTACAAGTTACTTTATTTACATTATCGTGTGATTTACAGTGGATATATAACTGGGCTAAATATCCAATTTAATGGATGCTCTGGGTAATTCTGAAGCAAGGGAACTCACCCAGCTGTCAATATCATCGACTATTTCCATAATCGTTCAAGTATTATTCACGAATTAAGGTACTATTTTTCTGACATTTGCTGAGATACCTCAAAACCACACATAACTACCTATATTAACAACATATGTTGAAGGACTTTAAAACTACATAAATCCTATGAAATAGCTTCTAAGTGACGTCGACAGATGCCAGCAGGGAAAGTGCTTTTATCGATTGCTGGTGGGGGGGGGCGTGTAGGTGGTGGTTGTTTTCAATGACCTATTATTATTGAGAAGTAACCCCACAGAACTAATAGTGTATGAATGTAAATAATACCAAAATTCTTCCAACTCTACCAAAAATCTCACTTTTCATAGGTGTGTTGTTTTCCATTACTTATGTTGAGTTGTGATGTAACTGTTCTACAGACTATAATCTATATGTTGATCAAAAGAATATGTACTTATAAAAGTTGGCACTTTGCATTGCAAAATATACTCATTAAAATAATTTATCCCAGGGTCCACCTGATGTGCCGACTGAGTGCGGCCTGTTCCCGCCTGACTCTGGCCGATTACGCCACCAGGGAGATCCTGGTGCTGGGGGCCGGAACCCTCCTCCACATCCCGGTCTGGTGCCTCATCCTCAAGTGGATCGACGCCTTCAAGTCCGGCAGCAAGTTCTCTGATATCTTCACCATTTGCAGGAAGAAGGTAAGATGCATTCTATACATTTACAAAATATAGTATTTAATCTAATAATTTGGATCGTGATATTAACACACTTTGTGCGAGAAAGGTAGTGCTACCTCTTACAAGGGTCCTACTTCAATGCCTGGAAATTCATTGCTGTCAAATATTGTTCACTAACCTCCTTATAAGGGTCGCAACTAGCATATATATGTATAAAACATTTAAATAATAAAAATATACATGGACATATGATACAGGATGGGGAAATCTTCTTATCTCCTTGTCTTTTGTGTGGAAGAATACTTTATCAAAACGAAACTTACACACTAGCACTGGAGATATGCAAATTGTTATTTTTTTTTTGTAATGATTCGTACCAAAGTGAAAAACCAATTTGTTTGTAATGTAAAAAATACACACATTTTTTACACACAAAACGTCATTAAATGGCTCAATACTGACTTTAACATCCGTTTATGGAGTCCTATTACAAAGTAGGCTATAAAATTGGACAAAGCTTTTATAGTTGGGGTGTGGTGAGTACTATATCGGTTGACAGTCTCCGTCATCGAGGGATAAGGCTCCTGACTCAAAGTCCAATTTTCTCAAATGGATCCTTGTTTTAAACTGCCTGAAGTGTGATAAGTTATTACGGTTCAATCTTTCTCTGAAGAACATAAGATTCTTCTTTGTTAATTTTTATTATGTACAATATGAAATTTTCTATATTTCATAACTGGGTTTCAGGGTTAGTGACTTTTCCTGAACGGGAGTGATAAACTGTTATCTCTAACGTATTCTTTATTAAACTTTTCTTACTCCGCTTCTCGTTTAATATGGAATATTTCTTATTCAAACAGTTAGATTTAGCTTTATTATTACGGAAAGTGAGTATTTTAGTTGGGGGAGATAAAAAAAATATGCAAAAAATATGCATTTTACATTTTAATTTTTTTTAAATTAATTCACTTACACGATATGCGAATTGTACTACGTCATATTCATATTTATATTACATTTCATAGACAATCAATGCTGTCGATCATAGAAAAATTATTATTGACATATAAAACAATAATTTATTGATGTTATGATATGAATGCATTATTGACAAGTTTGAACCTGTATTTATAACAGAACAACATGGAAATAAAGATATTAGAATAATTACACATTCCCGTTAGACAAGCCCTGCTTGCTATATATACCATTAAAAACCTGGGATGTATACCTATATGAAGATGACACGCAGCTTGATCCTCAATCCAGTACCAGTAGTACTGGGAATAATTAGATGTAGGTGCTTTTGTTTTTTCTTTTGACAAGAATATATTTTATAAGGTTGGTTCTATGTAATATTTAATTGTCTATTAATTAAAAAATTAATATTCCATATTATCCGTGTATCGAACTTCAACAAGGAATATTCCATATTATTCGTGAAGCGGACTTATACATTTTTACCCATCTTCTTATTATCGCAATTTACAGAAAGTAAACGTACTGACGCAGGACGAGAGTGAGAACTCGGAGTTGGGCAGCAGCGGCGAGGCGGGTGAACACGAGGATGCTGATGTGAGGAGGGAGCGCCACCGTGTGGCCGGCCTACTCAAGAGCCCCCCTCCCAACCCCCCTGTGCTCATGGTGCATGTAAGTAGTGACACCTTCCATTCTTTACACCTTACTATTCAATTTTTTATAAGAAAAACTCTCGTTTTATAACTTTGAAGTTTATTCCCATTAGTGTAGGAGGAGAAGAAATACTTTCCCTCAGGATCTTTGAAGATGCTGTGTGGAGGATCTTTTTGAGGAGAGGAAGAAGTGAACACGGGCCTTAAAGAGACCCATGTTGTAGGAGGGAGGAAACACAGAGGCCAGCAATCACATTCCACAGCACATTGAACTCAAGAACGAGTCGTAGAAAAGATCCATTTTCATGTGACAAATGTTATAGTGTACATGACATATGTTACATGTGTATGTACGTTAGGGTGTGTCAATTATTTCAACTTTTGAATTCAGAAACGCCCGGGGTCTCAAAAGTTGCGTCTTACAAATAAAATTAGAACTGCATTTTAATATATATTTTTTAAATGGTTAAACTGGCTAAAATGCGTTGAAAATCAGAAAGCAAACCTAAAACATTTTTTTTTACTATTTTAATTCTTTTTTTTTTTCAATAATTTAACCTTTTAACGTTTGTTTGTTATTAAAAATGTGTATAGCTGACAAAAATTAAAAAAAAAAAATCAAATTTAGCAATACAAGTAAATCAACAAGAATACTTATTTTATCCTGAAAAAGTTTTATTTTTCCCCTTTTATATTTTTAACAACCCCCCCCCCTCCCCCCGGTGACCAAAAACCTAAGCAACCCGCCGCTCATTTGTACCAAGCGTGGTATTTTGAAGACCCCCCCCCCCCCCCCTGAACAGGTAACGTAGTATGGGTATGTTCCCCAACATACATAGGTTCAAACAAAAAAAAATTGAGTTCTTTGTACTGCAGTTATGGAATAAAAATTAAGTTTGGTACAAAATATACAATATGGACCCTTCGTTTAATTTTTTTTCCAAATCACAAAATCTATTTTTTTTCAAAACTTCTGGCCATTTTAGCGGGCTAATAGTGAACAACAATTTCATTTATTTTTCCGTTTTCGAATAGCTACAGATCACACTCAACTTTTGAGACCCCGGACTTTTAAAAATAAGGTCATTTTTTTTCTCTCTATGGAGAGTGACACAAGCTAATATGTATGTGTTGGGCGCGTGTTTGGTATGTTTCCCGAATATACAGCAATGGACGGTGCTGAAGGGATCAATAACGCTAGTTCCTCGGAGTATTTGAGCCTTACCCCTTGACGGCCTCCGTAGTTGAGGGGTAATTCAGCACGGAAACCGGGCGTGCGCAAATAAATTTTATTTGATTAATTCAATTAATTCTTATTTCATAATTAATTAGTTAAAGATAATATGTAGTAAATTTGCGGCAAGTTCCAGAGTGAAAGATACTCTCAGTATCGCCCTGATGTAAAACCACCATTCAGAATTGAAACTTTGCTTGAAATGGCTTTAGCCGGGTTTGGTGACCAGATCTGAATAGCCAGGTACTTCCCCACCCTTCTCTCCCCCATATCCTTCCCCTCCCCACTAATTAGGTGTGCCATAGTCTCACTGGTTCCGGACAGGAGTTGTTGTGACTCTTATGCGGTATTCACATTAAAAAAAATTTAATAGAAATACTGATAAAACAAGGACAGCCTTCCCACCTGTCTGTGCTCTAAAGATTGCAATCCATTTGTTAAGATAGGGAAATCTGAACAATCCGTTTCTGTAGAGTCAAGGGTTTTTTCAATTTTGTATCAATTATTTTCAGAATCTACGTAAAGAGTACAAACGCAGCCTCTCCACCTGCTGCCGCCTCACCTCCAGCTGCACGGGGTACGGCGCCAAGTCCGAGGATGTGACGGAGGACTCTGTGCGAGGGCCCCCAGTGGCCCCGACGCCCAGCAGCTTGGCCGGGGGCCCGGGCAGCCGCCAAGTAGCCGTTGCTTCGCTGTCCCTGGCCATTGAGCCCGGGGAGGTCTTTGGCCTGCTGGGACACAATGGAGCAGGAAAGACGACCACTATGAAGATTATAACGGCGGAAGAAACACCAACTAATGGCACAGTATGTAAAAGAGAATAATATTATACATTTTTGGTAATTAATAAACTACATACAATACTCTTTTAAATGATATGAATGTTCTTAAATTGTCAGGCAGAAGAATTTTCACTGACTTGGTATTACCATATAAAATTATAAATGATTTAGTTGATAGTCCAGAATTGCTTGCATTGATAAGCTTTCGGATTCCACTATGTAAAACTAGGAGTCGGGATTTATTTCAGTGCAGAAATTCTGGGACTAACTACCATATACAGGGTAAAGTGCATTAACTTCGGGAGGTGATTCTACATGATAGTACAAGTAAAAAAGATAAATAATTTTTTTCGAAATTCCAACTTTTAGGGATAGTTTTGAGGTAAAAAGATAAAATTAGTCCGGCGTGTACGGCCAGATTTATTATTTTCCGCTTGTTAGAGATTGGTTTTTTGGTGGCAGAAGAACTTCAATGAAAATAATCTTCCTTCAATGGCGAAATTCAACTTATTTATTCACTTTATAAAGCACATGTTACAGTAACTTTTTCCCGACCCGAAGCACTAAAACTGGTCATCAGACCATTTACTGGTTAATTCTAGCTGTTTCCAAGAGATAAGAGAGGCTTTTTATCTAAAACGCACATAATTTATAACATAAATCCTCACACAAACAAACAATAAAGCTACACATGTCAGCCTGTCAATATAATACGGGGATACACAGAAATCTGCTTTATCGACTATCATTAACCTCCGCAGTGCCGCTCGTCAACCGGTGTGTCATGAGATTTTACACGCGATTTTGACCCTTATGTATAAAGAAAGTGTATGAAGAACACGGTCAGAATCGCTTGCTCTATTATCGCTCTTTACCATAGAGAAAACCGCAATTAGATTGATGACTCCATATAATTTATATTAATGATTTACCGGAGCGCGGGAGCGTGCGCAGTTCTTGCGCATGCGCGGGAAAAATTCTTTGGTTTTGAACTTTGACCTTTCTATGTACGAAATTTCTCAAGGACGCTGTCAGAATCGCGGGACATTGGGTGTCATGGCTGCCGCTTTTTGCGAACGCTAATTGGTTACAACCAACCCCATTTACTCGCGGCATTCCACGAGTTAATCAGTGAAACCCTATATTGCAAGCATGGAATCTGCAATTAATAAACAAGCTTAGAAATGTTACGCTAGAGGTCAGTAACCTTCGCTTTTTAAACACCGCTGTTACGATACGGGCCAATCACAATCGAGTCGGGCGCCCGGTAGACTTACAGCAAGTAAGAACGTACCTCACACTAAGGATTATTAGTAGGTACATCTTTTTGTATGGGAAAAAAAAGTTGGATTTTCGGAAAAAGTTGTTAATCTTTTTTACTCCTACCATCATGTAGAATCATCTCCCAAAGTCAATGCACTTTACCCCCGGACACCCTGTATATTCCTCTTTCCCAGAATACTAAAGGATGGAAATAATAAATTAGTCAGTGGATGTCTTCAATTTATCACAAAACAAATATGTTGTTACTTGGGCAGTTCAGTTATGTACAATAAATACTGAATAATTTTTACTATTTACATGTGAAAATCACTAAAAAGAGCATTAATAAATAAATAAAATTCAATACCATATGCAAACAAAGTCTACAAATTAGTTTTGATTTCCCAATGCATGGTGAGAACTAACCCAGAGAAATGCAATGATGTTGATTGAAAAAAAAATTAAATTGGTTTTGTGAAATATCTTTTACAGGAGATTAGTTATGCTTTTTTATGTTTGACAAGATTAATATTATTTATTTTTTTAATTTATTCATCTAAAATACGATGAAAACTCATCTAGAATAGTCCACAAAACAATTTATAAAAATTTCAAATTTCAGGTGGTTCTGGGTGGCCATAATATCAGCGCACAGAGCCAGGCAGCCTTCCAGATGCTGGGCTACTGCCCGCAGCACGACGCACTCTGGAAGAACATCACAGTGCGTGAACACCTGGAGTGCTATGCGGCCATCAGGGGGGTGCCCAGCCAAGACATCCCTCAGTAAGTGTTTGTTCAATCATTTATTCACTACATGTATATGTCGCAGGCCGATTGTAAAATCAGCCGGATTATGAAGCAACAGCCACATCATGATCCGCTGCCATTTCATGAAGTGCCTAACTTACATCAGGCGCTTCCTTGACATTCTCCATTTGTCGATTTGGCTAACTACGTTTAGCCATATTGTTTTGTAAGAAGACCTTTTTTAGTTAAAGACACATTTTTTATACCCCAATAAATCTTATTCTTCGGACTTAATAAAATGACAGCAAATGGCACATAATTAAAATCTTCTTAAGATTTATTTATTGACAAAACTGGGATCTAATAGTTAATTTCTGTTTTATTTGTTAATACACGATAAAGTATTGTGACATTTTGAATTGCAGAGGACTTTTTATTAAATAAGCATATTGGTATTAAATTATTTTTTTGCTGGTTTACATCTCAGTGGCCAACATGGCACCTATCGGATATCTAAAGTAACCTAATCTTATGTTGTTTGCCTTGCAGGATCGTGGATATATACCTGAGTGGACTGCAGGTAGCTGAGCATGCCTCCAAGCATGCTGATGAGTGCTCTGGGGGCACGAGGCGCAAGCTGTCCTTCGCTATGGCCATGGTGGGGGCTCCCCGCCTCGTGCTGCTGGACGAGCCCTCCACGGGTATGGACCCCCGCAGCAAGCGCTTTCTGTGGGACACCATTCTGGCCAGTTTCCAGGTATGTAGCTTCAGATGAACACCTTAATTACGTGATTATTATTATCATTTGGTTTGTTGTTTGACCTGATGGTCATTATCTTCTGCCATGATCCTAGGCGGACAGTGGGCCCTTAAAATCATAATACCACCCGGGAACCCAATGCCCAGTCCGACCCTCATTCCATCTTCCATCCTTGCTGTCATAGTTTTATCTTCTTCTCTGTGTGCCGTATCAGGTCCCCCCGACGTTGGCGATCACTATTGAAAATGTCTCTCTGTCTTGCGCTGCCCGGATTAGCTCCTCCACACTTCTAATGCCGGTCCACTCTCGTATGTTACGCAGCCAAGACATTAGTCTCCTACCAGGCCCCCGGCGACCCTCTATCTTGCCTTTCAATATTAAATGGAGCAAGTGATACTTCTCCCCTCGAAGTATATGACCCAGATATGAAATTTTTCTGATTTTTATTGATGTAAGCAGTTCTCTATCTGCTCTAGCCCGCCTGAGAATTTCTATGTTGGTGATCATGTCGGTCCATGGGACCTTGAGCATTCTCCGGTGAAGCCACATTTCAAAAGCCTCTAACCTGTTCATGGTATTTACTTTCAAGGTCCATGTTTCACATCCATAGAGCAAGACCGACCACACATAACATTTTAGCATTCTCTGCCTTAGTTTTAAGCTGATATTGTCATTGCAGAAGAGGGATTTCATTTTAATGAACGCAGTTCTTGCTGCTTCAATTCTGCATTTAACCTCTACATCTGGGTCAAGAGTCTCCGTGAGAATAGTTTTATACATTTTGTTATTGATGGCTCTTCAAACAATTGATATTGTTTATGGTTGTTCATCGTTGACCAGACACCATTTTCTTGATCTTACAATGTGTGTCATTACCGTTACTACGTTAATTATGTGAATATTTTTATCACCTGGTTTATTGTTTGACCTGATGGTCATTTTGTTAGTGATTTATTATTTCAAACAATTGATATTGTTCGTAGCTGTACCTTGTCGACCGGGCACCATTTTCTTGATCATATCGACGCTGGAACGGAAAAATGGTTCTTGATGAATCTACACAATAATTGTTTATTTGTGCTTATATTAGAAGATGTGGAAACTCTAGAGAAATTGATTTGATTAACTCAAGCACAAACAAACAGTATAGCTTATTATGTAGGTTCATCTGTAACGTTACAGCTGTATGGCATGACATTTTTCCTTTCCAGTGTCGATATAACGTAAGGACGTTTACTGTACTTGTATATAAAATACTAACTATTTGACATTTTTATTTCCCAGGGAAAGAAGGGAGCTATCCTTACAACACACTCCATGGAAGAAGCCGATGCATTGTGCTCGAGAGTCGGTATCATGGTCAAAGGAGGACTTAGGTAAGTCCATCGGCATTGACCATGTTTCCAACAAAAAAAATTCATGGTTATTGTTGTATCGGAACAACCACTAACAATATCTTTTCACATCTCTATTACAGATGTATAGGCTCCACACAACATCTCAAAAACCTGTACGGCGCCGGCTACACGCTCGAGATGAAGCTATCAGCTCCGTCTCGCCAGCGCCAGTCTTCCGACGTGACGTCGACCCGAACCGGCGTGACTTCGCCCAAGTCCACTCCAGTCATCACGGTGGCGGGGGCCCGAAGGAGTAGTGCCAGCCCCTCCCTGGGGGAGCGCGATGAGCATGATTCCATGGCGGGGTCCCTGGTGGAAGAGGACCAGAGCGGCGGGGTGCTCGAGTGCGCGGTGGATGCCAATATTCACACCCCGCTGGTGGGCTTGCCGGAGAATGAGGCGCAAGATGATGAAATTGAACAGAGGAACTCAGTTTCAATACATTCTGGGTAAGTTTTTTTATTGTTTCTTTAGTTTTATTGCAGACTTTTTCTTCTATTTATCAGATGGGTTGGGTTAGGTTAGAATGGAGTGGACGACAATGTCCACAACCCTCTGGAGGACCCTGCCGGAGAATGCCTTTAGCAATTATTATTGGAAGACGAGAAAAGTGCATTGGCATATTTCGATTTTTTTCGTGGTGTCCCGTAGTCTCTTATTTAACTATTCTCCTTAGTTATAATATTCTCCTGACGAAGGAAGGGTGCTTCTGAAACCGGTAGAGTGTTTATAAAATAAAAGTGGTCTACAACTAATTTATATGTGTTTTATTGTATCTTATTTAACTATTTGGGCGGTTGTACTATGATGTGTTCAAAATCAACAAATGTTTTTTATAACAACTCTTATGGAGCATTCATAAAATTCCAAATCAAAATCAGAGAACATTCAAAAATATTCCTAATCAAAACCAGAGAACATTCAAAAACGTTCCAAATGAAAATTAGAGAATGTTCAAAATCATTCCAAATCCAAATCAAAGAACTTTTTTTTTTTTTTCAATTATTTCTGGCTTTCACCCTTCAAGGGTGTTCTAGGCCATCATTTATAATTACAGAGAAAGGAAAGGTGAATTTATATATTAATTTTATTTAAATGTGCAAATTTCAGAATTTTATGGAAGATTGGAGTTGAGTTCAGACTTAGAAGAGATGAGATGTTGAATGGAGGAGAGGCAATTTTTGATAACGCTTGATAGAAGAGAGGATATTTATTTAGAGAGGGACAATCAAAAAATATGTGATCTAAAGTTCCCACATCTAGACCACAGAACGTACAATCTGGGGAGTCAAGCACATGAATTTTATAAAGGTGAGAAGGAACGGAACAATGTCCGATTCTCATACGAATAAGTAAGGAGATTTCTTTTTTGGAAAAATGGGGGAATTTTTGAAACCACGGTTTTGATGGGATAGTCCTTTGTATTGAGGCGTAGCGGGCACCCTTGGATTGACTAGCAATGTTCCAATACTCTGTCCAATCATTGCGGGATCTATCTTTGATGATGGAAAAAATATCAGACAGGGGAATATGGTTTACGAGGGTAACGGTAGGGTTAGACGCTCCTTGTTTTGCCAAGGAATCAGCAATATCATTACCCACTATGCCAACATGTCCAGGAATCCAAATCAGAGTGACAGTTTTTCCAGAGCTTTGAATGGAGGTTATCAATACTCGAATAAGACATACAAAGTGATCATCAGGATGAAGAAGAGGACTTGTTTTAAGTTTTTGGAGGGAACTGAGAGAGTCAGAGAGAACAAGAGAATGTTTGAATTTGAGAGATTCAATAATCGCAATGCACTCGGCAGAAAATATTGAAAATTGGTTTGAAATTGAATAAAATATTCTTTCATTAGAATTATTGTGGTAAACGTTAATACCAATACCACAGTTAGGAGAGTCCGGAGATTTGGAGCCATCAGTAAATAAAAGAGAAGAGTTGGGCCATTTAGAAGAAATAATGTCATTGAACATATTATTGACAGTACGGGCTGGGAGATTGGAATGACTTTTAAGGATGCCGATCCCTTCTAAAATCGTTGGGGATAGGGTGACGTGACTATATTTTAATTTGTACAAAGGAAGAAGATCATTTTTGATAATTTGAAGCTCTGAGAGAGAGCGAAAATTTTTACAGATGGCAGGGAGAGGTTTAGTTCGAGCTCTGATTGTAGATGAATGTGTTGAGTCGTTGAACAACGAGACTCTGGGAATAATCTGATGACTTTTAGAATTTAAACATTTAAGAACAAATTTGTCAGCAAATAATTGACGCCTTAAATAAAGAGGAGGATCAGAACATTCTACTTGAAGGGAATTGATGGGCGACGATTGCATCGCGCCAGTTATTATTCGCAATGACTTAGATTGAATTTTGTCTAATTTACTGAGTGCATTTTTGGATGCAGTACTAAAAAGTGGGCAGGCATAGTCGAGATGACTTCGAATAAGTGCATTGTAGAGCAACTTAATGCAGATAGGATGAGCACCCCACCAAACGCCAGTCAATGATCTGATAATATTTAAATTTTTTTCACATTTAGTAACTATATTATTAATGTGGGAAGACCATTTAAGTTTCCTATCAAATGTTACTCTCCCAAAAATTTTACTTCGGAAGCATTGGGGATTGGAGAGTTTTTAAATAAAATTTGAACAGGGGGGTTATTATGACGATTTGAGAAGGTAACACACTGACTCTTTTGTACTGAAAGTTCAAGACCATTTAAAGTAAGCCATGTGCAAAGGGCATCCATGGCTTCATTAAGATATTTGACGGTGGATGGAATGATTTTGGATGATAAGAAGAAAGCTATGTCATCTGCGAACTCAACAACTTTTACTTGAGGGGGAATGGTGACATGCATATCGTGTGTGTATATATTATACAGTAAGGGGGATAATACATCGCCTTGGGGTAAACCCTTCCAAATTGACCTACTCTGAGGAGTAACATCTGGTAGCTCAATGAAAATTTTCCTATCGAGAAAAAGATTAATAATAGATTGGACAAACATGAGGGGTAAGCCAAGGCCTAAAAGTTTTTTTTTAAGAATTGGGATGGAAACATTGTCAAAGGCGCCTTCTATGTCTATAAAGACTGCAAGACATACTTCTTTGTTAGAAATGGATAAATTAATATCAGTGCTGATGATGGCGAGGTTATCTTGTGTAGATTTCTTTTTCCTAAATCCAAATTGGGATGGAGAGAGAAGATGATTACTCTCGACAAAAAATTCTAACCGGTTTTTAATTAATTTTTCATAAATTTTACTAAGGGTGGATGAAAGAGCAATTGGCCTATAGTTGGATCCAGAATTGGGTGATTTGTTTAATTTTAGAATTGGGATGATTATTTGAGAACTCCAGTCATCAGGTATTATGCCAGTCTGAAAGATTTTATTTAAGATGCTTAAAAAGTGATTTAGAACATTATCATTACTATTTTTGATAATGCTATAAGGTATACCATCTCTGCCTGGAGATGAGTGCTTGACTGTTGATAAACAATTTTTTAATTCAATTAAAGTGAATGGAGAGTCAAGCCAATGATCAGACATAGGAGTGTTGTGGATTGGAGTTATTTCATCTAAGTTAGGTACAGAAGGGGGGGCAATTTTGTCCAAGAACTCGTCTATCCATTTAGAATGAGAAGCTCGAGGAGATGTTGGACTGAAGGAGGATGGAAATCTTCGAATCATAGACCAAACTTCCGAAATTGGAGTGTTCGGAGATACTGAACTGCAGAAGTTGTACCACCCGGATTTTTTTTTTGACCTCAATACCCTTTTGGCATTGGCTTCGGCATTTTTGTATATGAGATAGTTCTCCATAGTCATATTGTGACGATAGGAAAGAGATTTAGCTTTCCGAATTCTCACTACTTTGGAACATTCCTCATCCCACCAGGGAGATGGAGGGAGTTTTTTGAGAGATTTGGTTTTAGGGGGAGGATTTGATTTATTGATTGCAGTTACGAGCATTGATTTGAAGTTATCGTAGTCATCTTTGACAGATAATGTATCGGTATAGGATAAATTTTGTATAAACTTATCCATATGTGAGTTAAATTCGTCCCATTTGGTGTGTTTTGTTTTAATCTTTGTCGAAATATGGGCCTTGTCTGAATGGAAAGAAGTTTGATAAGTGATGGTGATCGGGAAATGATCACTGGAGCAGGGGTCGGGGGACACCACCCACGAGGAGAGAGGTGCCAGATTAATAGAGCATATGGAGAGATCCACTGCACTGGGGTTTGTGTTGGGGCGAGAGATTCTAGTAGGAGATCCGTCATTCAAAAGAAAAAGGTTGGATTCATCTAGGAAATCCATCACACTTCGACCGTCTCGATCACAGAAAGCAGAACCCCAGACGGGGGAATGGGCATTAAAATCACCCAATAAATAGAAAGGAGGGCTTAGTTGACGGACAATTTGCAACCACGCTTGTTTATTGAAGTGCGATGTTGGGGGAAGATAGATAGAAACAAAGGAAGTGTCCTTTATTTTAGCTGCAACCATTTGAAAGTCAGCATTGCGGGGTTTGATATTATTTATTGGGAAAAACGGAAGGGATTTTTTAATAAAAAGGGCAGCACCACCGCCCGCACCTTCCGGGCGATCATCGCGGAGACAGGAGTACCCTCCCACATTAAAGTGGGTGGATGGAGTAAACCATGTCTCCGAGACAGCAGCCACAGAAACAAGGTTTGAATTTAATAGGTTAAGAAGGTTTGATTTGTTAGAAATAGCACTGCGGCTATTCCACTGAAGAATTCTGACATCTTGAAGAGCCATTTTGAATAAATGATTTTAATGTGGAAATAATAGAAGCAGCGTTGGACGGTAGATTAGTTTGAGAAGAAATTAGGTCAATTAGAAGCATAATAAGAGTTTGAATAAATGAAGAATTATCTTGGGAGAGTTGTTCAGAAAGCTTTTGATAGTTTGTTGAAGATGAATTATAATTGTTTGCGCACCCATTTGTGGCGTGTGAAAGAGGAGAACCATTGGGATTTAAGAGAAGTGAGTTGTGTTGTTGCTGATCGTATCCACGAGCCTGTTTAGAGATAGGGTTTTTGTATGTGAATTTTGTTGAACGGGAAGATGTTGAGGAGGTGGCGAGAGGGTTGGATGAAGAGTTACTGGCTAAAACCTCGGAAAATGATTTTTTGACAGGCGGGAATAATTTAGAAGCCTGCAGAAAAGACAAGTTCTCAGAGGCCATAGAAATTTTTATATTTTTTTGGCGAGATTGTTCGGGGCAAGAAGAGTTAATGGCGGAATGAGCGCCTAAGCAGTTAAAACATTTAGGTGAAGAGAGAGAAGAACATTGGTCAGCCGAGTGGTTTTCTCCACATTTGAAACATCTGTGAGGGGATCTGCATGCAGCTTTGGTATGACCAAAACGGCAGCAGTTGAAACATTGAGTGGTGGGATAAGTGTACATTTCAACTGGTAAGGAGTTGAAAAATAAATAAATATGGGAGGGAAGAGATTGTCCTTCGAATGTGATGACGACAGATTGGGAGGGCTTCCAGGAAACGATGCCCTCAGAGGTGTCCTTATAATTTAGCCTCCTGGCTTTTATGGGATTGCCGATATGTTGGGGGTTTGAAAGTGAGGATAGGATTTCTGGAATGGACAGATCGGTCGAGATACCCCTGACCAGGCCCATTCGAGTGACATTGAAAGTTGGGATGTACGCCTTGAATTTAGAATTAGATGAAATAAATATATTTTTGATAAAGTTGTTGGCGGCTGAACCTGACAGGAATTCAACAGAGTTTCGGAAGCGACCCTCGGCTTTAACACCTCCAGGTTTAATCGAAAGGTTCTTGTTATTTGAAAGAAATTTACCAAATTCAAGAGGATGGATGGTTTTACCTTGTTCAGTTTTTTGCGCATATACAATGTAGGGGCCACGGGAATGAGTAGAGTAAAAGATTGTTGGAGGAGGTTGAGGAAGAGCTGGAGGGGACTGAGAAGACAAAGGCGAATCATGTTTTTTTGGGGAAAGGGGACTAAATTTTCTTTTTTTAATTGAGGTTAGGATGACAGATTCATTGTCTGAAATGTTTGAATGTTCTGAAAAGTCTATTTTATCTGAAATGTCTCCATCTGGAGGGTCAGGAGGGGGATCTGGGGGCTTTGTAAGGGGTACAGGAGGGAAATCCTCCTCCATTGTTCAAAAAATTACAGCTTATATAAAAAGTGACAGAAGTAAAAAAATTATATAAATATCTGAAAATGAGCAGCAAGAAGTGACTCCTGGAAGATCAGGGGGGAGAAGATTCCAACACACTAAACTTTTTACAGCCAAAACACAATAAAAAGATTGGTTTAAGAATATTTTTTGAAAGAGCAAAACAAAAGAACTGATGACAGCCAAATGTTATTGTTGCGAGTCTCCATCAAAGAACTTTAAAAACGTTCCAAATCAAAATCAGAATATATTCAAAAGCATTCCAAATGACAATCAGAGACATTAAAAAATATTCCAAATCAAAATCAGAGAACATTAAAAAACGTTACAAATGAAAATTAGAGAACTTTTAAAAACATTCCAAATCAAAATCAGAGAATACTCAATAGCATTCCAAATAAAAATCAGATAACATTAAAAAATATTCGGAATCAAATTCAGAGATCATTTAAAATCATTCCAATTCCTTGCAGAGTACCATCGGAAGCAGAAGAGAGCACCGTGCTGGACACGAGCGGCGGGGTAGCGGCGGCGCGGCAGTTTGTACGTGAACTGTTCCCCGATGCACGGCTAGAGGAGAGTTTTGCCGACAGGCTGGTGTTTAGTGTACCACAACACGGAGTCAGCTCGCTGGCAAGGTGTTTCGCTAAACTGGAAGCATGTGAGTATAATAAGATAGTTTTACCTATCAATAAAACTTACATTATGTAACTCACCTCCTTTAAAACCTTTATTAACATTTTAAATTTCGTCGATGTGTTTTTGTTTAGAAGCAGCTCCGAATTTAATATTCTAATTTACCTTATAGATTTGTTGACAATACCTTGTAGATATTTTTTAGATAGGTAAGAATTTATTCTTGGAATGGTAGGCTTATATTGTAACTAAATAGCCAGTACACAAATATGAGTTCATCAGGAATAAGTTGGTTTTAACAGCTTGATTAGGTCATTCCTTTTTTTTATAAATAAAGGTAATAATCATTTGTTTTAGTACTGGCTGATTCATAGTCATCGATAGTGACAGCCATCTTATCAGCCAGTGGTATTTTATATGTCCCTTCCCTGGAACCCTTTCGGAATGGGCGTTTTTTTTTAATCTATAATTATGAATGAAAATATTAAAATTACATATATTTAGAACAAAATAAACTTTAAATCTTCCACACATTTTTAACAGTATTCATAGTTTGTACAAATACCCCAACGAAGCACCCAGCTTTAAGTGAATCAGTAGCTGCCTGTTGATTCCTATTTTGCCCTCCACAATGCAGATAGATATATTATAACAATTCCTATTTTGACCTCCACCGGGTATATTGTAACAATTCTTGTTTTGACCTCCCCTAGGTATATTACAACATTTCCTGTTTTGACTTCCACAGGGTATATTATAACAATTCCTATTTTGACCTCCACAGGTATGTATTTTATAATAATTCCTGTTTTGACCTCCACCAGGTATTTTATAACAATTCCTATATTGACTTCCAAAAGGTATATTACAACTTTTTGACCTCCACAAGGCATAACGATGGCGGAAATTTAAAAGGGCGTAAAGGACAAAATGTTTATTGTTCAGGAGAGCGAAAAGAGAGTTTTTGTTATCTTTTCCAAAAATCGTATCTCCTGTTTTTGTAGACCTATAATTATGAATTTTTATTATAAAATAACTTCTTTCTAAAAATTGAATTTTTAAAATTCTTTAATAACATAATTTAATTTATTTAAAAATTTTCAAAAAAAAAAATCCTTTTAAAATACACGTCGTAAAAGACGCACTTATTTTCCTAGAAATATTTTTAAGTTGCTGATCAAAATAGAAAAAAAAAAAGAAAAATGACATATTTAACTCATTTTTAGATTTGCAGCATTTTAAATTTCCACTATCGATTTTATGACACTTCCTATTTTGACCTTCACAGGGTACATTATTACAATTCCTATTCTCTATCACTACAGGTAGGTATATTATAACAATTCCTATTTTGACCTCCATAATGTATGTTATAACAATCCGCGTTTTGATCTCCACAAGATATATTATAACAATTCCTATTTTGACCATCTCCTTCATATATCATTAAATAGAATTACACAGCTTTTTTACAGTAATAAAATTGTGATACTGCAGAGTGCGCCGGCGTCTATAATTTATTAATTTATTTTTTGCCTCATTTCAGCCAAGGAAAGTCTACACATTGTGGAGTACAGCTTTAGCCAGACAACGTTAGAGCAAGTATTCCTAAAGTTTGCGCAGTACGACGAGGTTCCGGAGAACGAACTCCCTGAACACTGAAGGCTGTCACATCCACCAGTGGTTTCTTCTCCTCATAGTTAGAATCGTGATCTCAACTTATGTAAATAATATGTAAACAATTTTGTAAATGGTACTGTCGCAATATTTATTAGTAAATTTACCTAGATCAATTCGAGAGACATTCATATTAATACGTTTTTGATTTGCGATTGATTGATTGGTTGATTGATTCATTTATTCATTGATTGGTCGATTCATTAATTGATTGATTCATTGATTGGTTGATTGATTGATTGATTGATTCATTAATTGGTTTATTGATTGATTGATTGGTTGATTGATTAATTGGTGATTGATTAGTTGTTGATTGATTGATTCATTAATTGATTGATTGATTAATTGATCATTTGATTGGTTGATTGATTAATTGATTGATCAATTGGTTGGTTGATTGATTGATTCATTGATTGGATGATTGATTAGTTGATGGATTGATTGATTGATTGGTGAGTGGTGATGGATCGATTGATTGGTCGATTGATTAATTGATGGATCAATTGATTGGTCGATTGATTAATTGATGGATAAATTGATTGGTCGATTGATTAATTGATGGATCAATTGATTGGTCGATTGATTAATTGATGGATCGATTAATTGATGTGATTTGCGATATTTTGTGTTGGATTATATATTTATTTTATTTTTAAGCAAAGCATTATGCATTCCAATGCATATTTTTTTCATAAGTAAAAAAATAGAAATATAAAATTATTATAATATAAATAATATTATTATGGCAATTTTTTGCTTATTTTATTTTTTCTTATGAAATTTTATTTGACAAAGGGCATTAAAATTTCCCGCTAATAAAAGAATGTGTGAAATTGAAAGAAGGTTATTTTTACAAAATGACGATTCTAGTCTGTTCTGTGTTATATAATATTAAAATGATTTTATTTTTTTTTATTATTTACATGAGATGATTTACAAATGTAAAATGGGTTATTTATTTACTAATATTCCTTACGACAACAACTATTGTAAAACAATTTTACTAAGGTTTATAAAATTCAATCACTGAAAATTATGACACCCTTTTGTCGACATATCCATGTGAAGAATTATATTGGCAGACATATTTTTAAAAACGGAAATCTTGAATCATTTTTTTTTTCATAGTTTGTGTCAATTTATTAATAGTCTTCAGTCAAAATTTGGATTTTAAAAAATGAAACAAAATCTGTGTAAATTTAAAGACGCCAAAGCTCATGATTTGAGAGATTTTATCCTCAGAACTTTCAAATATAATTTTTTCAGTACAATGACAAAACTATGAGAAAATATTCTTAAAATTTCGTTATTGAAATGATTGGATTTTCAAATGATGTAGATACTTTATGTTATGTCAATATATATTATTAATAATGAAAAAAATTGATTATTATTTTTTTAATTGTAAAACTAACGTTTTTAAGACAAGATTTTTTATGCATAGCACAAAGGGTAACAATTATTATAAGCAATAATTATCAGCCTGAAACACTCATCCACATTGAAAAATCTTCCGAGAAAAGATACATGACGCCAACGGGACTTGAACCCGTGTCCTCTCGATTGCCGGTCGATTGCTCTGACCACTGAGCTATGGCGGCTTATCTCGTACCCGCCAAATGATTCAATATATGCTAGTGTTTCATTCAACAATTACTGCTTATTATATTTTTTCCACCTGAAAACAACCAACTTTATTTTTGCGAGAGAAACATTGTAAGTGTTAAATCCCTCGCTAGGTGGCGTCGAGACAAATTATGTCTTCATTTATTGGGGAAATACTTAAACTTGTCAAATATTAATTATTATTTTTTTAATTGTAAAACTAACGTTTTTAAGACAAGATTTTTTATGCATAGCACAAAGGGTAACAATTATTATAAGCAATAATTATCAGCCTGAAACACTCATCCACATTGAAAAATCTTCCGAGAAAAGATACATGACGCCAACGGGACTTGAACCCGTGTCCTCTCGATTGCCGGTCGATTGCTCTGACCACTGAGCTATGGCGGCTTATCTCGTACCCGCCAAATGATTCAATATATGCTAGTGTTTCATTCAACAATTACTGCTTATTATATTTTTTCCACCTGAAAACAACCAACTTTATTTTTACGTTAGTTTTACAATTAAAAAACGTTAGTTTTACAATTAAAAAAATGTTAATTTAGTTAGTTAAACGTTAGTTTTACAACGTTTAACGTTAGTTTTACAATTAAAAAAATAATAATTAATATTTGACAAGTTTAAGTATTTCCCCAATAAATGAAGACATAATTTGTCTCGACGCCACCTAGCGAGGGATTTAACACTTACAATGTTTCTCTCGCAAAAATAAAGTTGGTTGTTTTCAGGTGGAAAAAATATAATAAGCAGTAATTGTTGAATGAAACACTAGCATATATTGAATCATTTGGCGGGTACGAGATAAGCCGCCATAGCTCAGTGGTCAGAGCAATCGACCGGCAATCGAGAGGACACGGGTTCAAGTCCCGTTGGCGTCATGTATCTTTTCTCGGAAGATTTTTCAATGTGGATGAGTGTTTCAGGCTGATAATTATTGCTTATAATAATTGTTACCCTTTGTGCTATGCATAAAAAATCTTGTCTTAAAAACGTTAGTTTTACAATTAAAAAAATAATAATTAATATTTGACAAGTTTAAGTATTTCCCCAATAAATGAAGACATAATTTGTCTCGACGCCACCTAGCGAGGGATTTAACACTTACAATGTTTCTCTCGCAAAAATAAAGTTGGTTGTTTTCAGGTGGAAAAAATATAATAAGCAGTAATTGTTGAATGAAACACTAGCATATATTGAATCATTTGGCGGGTACGAGATAAGCCGCCATAGCTCAGTGGTCAGAGCAATCGACCGGCAATCGAGAGGACACGGGTTCAAGTCCCGTTGGCGTCATGTATCTTTTCTCGGAAGATTTTTCAATGTGGATGAGTGTTTCAGGCTGATAATTATTGCTTATAATAATTGTTACCCTTTGTGCTATGCATAAAAAATCTTGTCTTAAAAACGTTAGTTTTACAATTAAAAAAAAAAAATAATAATTAATATTTGACAAGTTTAAGTATTTCCCCAATAAATGAAGACATAATTTGTCTCGACGCCACCTAGCGAGGGATTTAACACTTACAATGTTTCTCTCGCAAAAATAAAGTTGGTTGTTTTCAGGTGGAAAAAATATAATAAGCAGTAATTGTTGAATGAAACACTAGCATATATTGAATCATTTGGCGGGTACGAGATAAGCCGCCATAGCTCAGTGGTCAGAGCAATCGACCGGCAATCGAGAGGACACGGGTTCAAGTCCCGTTGGCGTCATGTATCTTTTCTCGGAAGATTTTTCAATGTGGATGAGTGTTTCAGGCTGATAATTATTGCTTATAATAAAAAAATTGATATCTAAAGTCACAATTGCATTACAGTCAAGTTAATTATGCTACAATTGCCGACTTGTAAAGATACAAGTTTACTTGATCATGCCTAAAAGCCAACTCTGTATAGTAAATTAATAATATATATACGGGAATGATAAGTTTTGTATGGAAAAGTTATGTGAGAAACATGAAATAGTCGTTAGGCCTAAATATGAGATTGAAATGTTTAAGTTTGAATATATAAAAAATTTAGAAAAGAATTGCCCATTGTTGTATGTACCTGAGAATGAAATTCTCCTTAATGTTAAAATAGCTGGCGACATCTAGGGAACGTAGGAGATACTAACTTGTTGTAAATGTTTAGAAAAGATATATTAAAACCATAGAGATTGTAATAGAAAAAATTTGAAAATACAAAGTGAAAAATGAAAAATTTTTTTTTAATTAAGCCTGTTAATTATTATCAGATCTTGAAAGCTAGCAACACCGTCTCATAATTGGGGGTAAATCATAGACGAATGTCTAACTTTGACACAGCTAACTTTGCAGGTAACAAATTAATTTACTATTTTTTAAGCCTAAATCTACATTAACATCACCATTGCCTGCAAATTTAAGCATGTCAAGCTGTAATATGTCATGTGGCATAAATTATGTGGTTCTAATTAGTTTCATGTCTACCAAACCTAAAAAATACCTATCCAAAACGATCCTAACCTAACAATAAATTGTTAACGTGGTTATGTGTATATATCTGCCTTGTTTTAATTTTATCGAAATTGCCAGATACATTGCTGTGGTCATGAAACTAATAAGAACGTCGTAAGCTTATATTTATTTATTTATTTTTATTTCATCTCAATATAAACCAAATATTAAAAAATGGATCGGTATTAGATATCGGTAGGGAAGAAGAAATATTAAACTATGACATGTATTGCTAGAAGTTAGTTGTTGCTGAGAGAAGGGAAGGATGAAGGTGTTTTTTGGGCACCCTGTGATCACGTGGGAAAAGCTGTATAACCTAAGATTAGTATTTTAATGTAAAGTACCTTTGAAAGTATGAAAATGGCGAACACATTTCCTGCTCATGTTGTGTTTTAGGACTTTGACGCTTTTTAACATAAGTAGCGTGATTTCTTTACTAAAAGATGACATTATAACTATTCGGTAATGTCATGATAAAAGGTTATAGATATGCCAAAGATAAAAAGTGCTCTTGATGTGATCCTACGCCACAACTAACTATGGTCCAAACACCCACATACACGAAAATACCGATATTTGAAACTTGAGTGACATCTAGTGACCAGTTAACACACTAAGGTCTAACTAAGTACATTTTATAGGTCCCCGTTAAATCTCTGATTCTATCTGCGTTTCAGCTTTTTATCAAATTATAATAAGCTGAAAAGCTTGACAACATGATAGTTGTCTTCTTCTACTGGTCACAATTTATTCAAAAGCTGAAACGGACTTATAATCGGCATTTAACGGCAATCTTTGATCTGTCAAAAAAACAAAATGGCGCTGAATAGCCATCTGATGACATGAATTTCTGCTAAACAACTGGGCTTTCGACAGAGCATAGATTTGATGATATTGTTAAAGTAAGAACACTCTGTGCATTACTACGTTCCAAGGCCAACGTGCACACTTGACTTACGCACGCAACCCAAATCGTAGTATCGTGATATTCAATGGATTTTATCAAAATTGGCAGATATTTCCAGAGTTAGTGTTGCATCTTCACAGCTCATACGTTATATAACCTTTTCTCATGACAATACTGAACTACTTAAGCATAAAGATAATAATTTAGCAGTATCGTTTACAACGTTTGTACATAACTAGGTTAATACATTCTAGTGCAATTCTTTAATATTTATTTATTATTAATACATTATGTCCTAAGTGACAAATGAATAAGAATTTGGTGGCAATAATGAATGAATACATATTGAAAATCATGTACGTATTTTTTAATTCAAATTCATAATTTTATTAATGAGTGATCTTTAAATATTATCAATCTTTTCCTTTTGTAATATTATTAATTTTATTTTTTTAATAATTAATGTATTTAGTATTACCTATATGAACAATGTGAATAAATTAAGAAAATTAGTAATATTAATTCTTATATGATTTTTGGAACAAGCATTTTCGCCTGTACAATTAAATATATATTTTTCTCGCTTCGGTTCTGAAAACATAATATATACGTAGGAATGAAATTTTACTTCCAGATTACATACATCTACTAGTCAACTTCTATTTACAAGTTTATCGATTGATAAATAAACAAAATAATCAAGAAACTTTCACAATAATATTTATTAAATTAATCTGTATTTTCACAACTCATCGAAATATCAACAATGTACTGTGGAGTTGTGATTTTTATGTAAAAATTAAACTCTAGCCTCTAAAACTCAAGTGAAATGGAGATATATTGATACGACTCTTTTAAGTCATAGTTCCTAGTGCTTATATCTCGTTGTTTGTAACATTATTTTTCCGATCCCGCAAGATCTCTAGAACCTTGAATATTCAAGCTTCATAGGTTTTATTTGTTGTCATATCAAACTAAACTTCATTTGATCTCTTTAAATGCTCATGTCAAGTTTTCTTGCCACAAACTAATACATAATTAGTTTGTCAAATGGTAAAAATACTTGCCAGTATCTTACGACGAGAGTTAATATTGGCCTACAAGTTATTTTGCCTTTCCGTTTTCAATGGGGGAATCCTTTGTTCCTCTAACTAAAGGGTGAGGCCTTATAAGTCGTCTCATTTGTTTAGAATCTTCGTGCCAGTTGTACTTTGTTTACCCTTTACTTTTGAACCAGCTGTACTTGGTCTACCCTGGTTCCTTTAGCTTTTAACCAGCTATACTTTTTTACCGTCCCTTTAAACAGTTTTACTTTGTTTACAGTACCTTTGATCTTTTAGGCAGCTGTAATTTGTTTACCCTGTACCTTTAAACCAGCTGTACTTCATCTAACCTGGTCTCTGCAGTTTTTAACCAGCTTTACTTATTTACCATCCACTTAAATAGCTTTACTTTGTTTATAGTACCTTTGACCTTTGAGGCAGCTCTAGTTTGTTTACCTTGTACCTTTGAACCATTTGTACTTCATCTAACCGGGTCTCTGCAGTTTTTAACCAGATTTACTTTTTTACCATCCACTTAAATAGCTTTACTTTGTTTATAGTACCTTTGACCTTTGAGGCAGCTCTAGTTTGTTTACCTTGTACCTTTGAACCATTTGTACTTCATCTAACCGGGTCTCTGCAGTTTTTAACCAGATTTACTTTTTTACCATCCACTTAAATAGCTTTACTTCGTTTATAGTACCTTTGACCTTTGAGGCAGCTCTTGTTTGTTTACCTTGTACCTTTGAACCAGCTGTACTCCGTCAACCCTGTTGCTTTTAACCAGCTGTACTTTTTTTACAGTCCCTATAACAACTTTATTTTGTACCTTTGATCTTTGAGGTAGCTGTAGTTTGTTTACCCTGTCCCATTGAACCAGCTGTACTCCGTCTATCCTGTTGCTTTTAACCAGTTGTACTTTTTTTACTGTCCCTTTAAAAACCTTTACTCTGTCCCTTTGACCTTTGGGGTAGCTGTAATTGATGTTTACCCTGTTGCTTTTAACCTGCAGTACTTTTTTATCTTTCCTTTAATCAGCTTTACTTTGTTTAGAGTACCCTTGAGGCAGCTCCAGTTTGATTAGCCCATATCTTGAACTAGATATAATGTTTACCATCACCCAAAGGTTACCGTATTAACTAATTATAGTTTACTGTACCTATAAATCGACTGTACTTTATTTGCCCTGTACCTATCTGTGAACAGCTGTATTTCTTTTACCCTGTACTAATTAACCAGCTGTATTTTGGCACCCCTTTTATCCTGTAACTTGGTACCAGTTGTTGTTTTCTTTACATTATTCCTTCAAGAAGGCTATAATAAAAAATTTATTCGAAACAAATGGGCTGACTTTCACCATACCCTTTATTTAATCAGTGCCTGTTTTTAGGAATATTGGAATAGACCAGTAATAATAATAATTGTACTATTGATTTCAAACATTATTATTGACTAAAACGGCAGCAAAATACATACGACAGACATTAATGTAAACACGAACGGACTTGGTTAAAAAAAAGCGATGAAATACGACATGTGATGATTACATTAGATTGTACCATTTGATGAAATGTAAATTAAAAATGTATTATTTCTGATATCCTAACACGGAAAAAAAGTATTCATGTATTTGACAATTATTATTATATCATAAAAATAACAAAATATTAATAATTATTATTTTTAAAATAAAATTCTATGACATAACTTATTAGTGACGATCCATCACGTTTACATTAAATTATTACTGTACCTACATACCTGTTATATTTTTAGAAAAAAAAAAATTAACACCAAATCTGCTATTATATATTAAACTTTCTAGAATATTTTAAATGAGTTACCTCTTAGTATACGTAATTTAAATATAACCAAGGGCGGTTTATATTAAAAGTAAAAAAAGTTTTTGTTATTTCTAATTAATATTATTATGCCACCATTTTGTACAATGTCATTGCAAGAATTAACAGAAAGATATGTTTGTGAATAACTTTGATTCTGCATTATGAAATATGTTGTGAAAGTAACTGTAATTATTAACTGTTGTGTGTCGATGAGATGTTATCTTTTCTTCAAATAATTTTTTCAACTATTTAAGAATTACAAAATACCATGATGATGTCTTGAAGGTAGAGTTGACTCAATTTGTCTTGATGTCAAAAATTTTTGACTTTTCAAAGAATCTGATAACAAACAAATAAAAAATTTACAGATATCCATTGAATTTGGTGCTTTTGAATAGTTTTGCTAAAAGAAAAATGCAAATTATAGGTGTTGTAATTAAATGTTGTTGCGAATACAATACCAACACGATTCATTTCTTGCATACAGCATGTTTTAAAATTGTTATTCAACTTCAAAAAGAGAAAATTTCAGTGAAGTAAAAAAAAAATCTATTTTATTATAATAAAAAGAACACTGCTGCATAATTTTGTGACTGATAAAACTCGATTGTAAATAATTCTCGTCTTTAGCAGGGCGATACTGATAGTATCTACCACTCTGGATATAACTCTAACCACTGGAGCGTTTTTGGCCACATTTTGGCCAATTTGCAAACATCCTCGAGCGTTCGCTGGCCAAAATGTGGCAATTTTAAGAGATATTCTAAAACATTTAATGGATTATTTCAAAATTTCCCGCTATTTTAAGAGATATTCTAAAACATTTAATGGATTATTTCAAAATTTCCCGCTATTTTAAGAGATATTCTAAAACATTTAATGGATTATTTCAAAATTTCCCGCTATTTTAAGAGACATTCTAAAACATTTAATGGATTATTTCAAAATTTCCCGCGTGTTGTATACTTTGATTAATCACAAAAATAACTTAGTATATTCATTTTTTTTAACAAGAGATGTCTCGCATCTCTTCTGATTTATTTGTAATTGGCATTTCATGAACTGAAATTATTGAAATATTTTTTCTTACAAATCATTTATAATGTGTTTACATATTTAAAAAATGCATGTTCGAATTTAAATTTCTATCTGTGATTATCAACTAGGCCATAGACAACGCATAGAGGTCATAATATTTAATATTCAATTTTAATTTTAAAGTAAATGATACACAGAATTCATGCGTTTACAATTAAAAAAAAAAATTATAATTATTTTATGAATCCTAAAAATATGAGATAAACCGAAATATAGTTACTTCCAATGGCTCTTTGACACTATTTATATGTTTCAGCAGTTTATATGTTTCCATATTAAAAATCGGAGGTATGATTTTTTGAAAGAGGGCGGGAAATTTCCAAACCGAAGGATTAAAAATTCCAGAGCCTTCAAGGTTGAAATCAATTATATAGCAGAACATTCCAGTGGTTATAACTATATCCAAAGATGTCAAGACTTATTTGTATGACTCTACATCAAAGTTCATCAAATTTTAAAGTTATTTTATTTACATTCTATGGTTTTACCACGTGGTATAAAGTACTAAATATATCTCAATACATAAATATTACATGACTTGAAGGTGCCTTTATGAACATTAGCCCTGAAATAAATAAATGGTTAGAAACATTCAAACTATGTAATTACATTTTGAAATTAAACCTAATATTCTTTTTCTGTGCACTAATTGATTCATTATTAGTATTGCCGTATGGTAAAAAGATATTATAATTTTTCAGCATCGTGTTGTCAGTATTGTTGAATTGTGTTAAAAAAAAGATTTGCCGAAAAAGAATTTTGAAAAATGTTTTGTGTCAAGTTAAAAGTATCACAATGTGTATAAAGCAACACAAATGTGTATTATTTATCGAAGAGACAGGTTAAGGAAACTAGAACTCAAATTAATAGATCGATAAAAATTAAAGAAAACATAATTTAATTACGCGTAGCATTACAGCCTTCAAAATGTTAAGATCGGCATGTAACTCATTTTTT
The DNA here is from genome assembly GCA_917880885.1 of Limnephilus marmoratus. Classification (NCBI taxonomy): domain Eukaryota; kingdom Metazoa; phylum Arthropoda; class Insecta; order Trichoptera; family Limnephilidae; genus Limnephilus; species Limnephilus marmoratus. The sequence goes on along the minus strand of OU862927.1, from coordinate 7,763,671 downwards.
GGTGACTATTAAATCGATGCAGTGCCAGTTTGGTTATTTTTACATTTATACGGTTCGATTCTCTGTCCATTTAAGCAGGGTTGCCAACTTGACGGATTTCTTGTCATATCTGGCGGATTGGAGTGTCCCGAAACGGGAGAATTTTGTATCTAACTTAATTTACAGTATGACAGATTTCCTGGAATTTATCGAATAAAATAATAAAGTACATAATTTTATAGGCGAAAAGAGCCTATTTTTATGGACCGACGATTCGTCAAGTTTTAGCGGGAATGGGAATTCAGAGTTGGCAACACTGCATTTAAGTTGTTGATCAAATCGTTATCAACTACCAAGCAATCGGTCATGGTGTTAAGATTGTCAGCTAATCGTAATTTAATCAAAAGCTTAAATGGACCATGTTTCGACATTCAATGGGGACTGTTTAAAAGTCAGAAATTCAAAATGGTGCTGATGGACGATTTTGTGGTTATCAAAGGTGAAGAGAGTTGAAACAATCGAACGATCTTTGTTTGGGTTCTAGTTTTACTTCAACGGTTAGTTAAAATGAATAATGTATTCCAACAAATGGAAAAAGTACAGCATTAGAATGAAGATATTGTTAAATTAATAACTAATAGTTGTGTGATGCAAAAAGTTGTGTCTTTTGATTTATAAGAGAAGAATAAATTGTTTTGTTTATAAATAAAATTTTATATGATTTGCTGCATAATGAATTTTATTGACTTCCTTTCCTGCTTTTGAATTATAGATGGAAATGATAACCACAGTGAAACCTTCTTAAGAAGTTTTCCAAGTGAGCGGAAAAACAAACTTCTTAAGCAGGAAAATCTTACACATGGGAAAAATTGGGCCAATTTTGGGCCTTGGGACCGAAAAACCAAAAATTTCTTAACCCATTGGCCACAGAATTAATGAGCAAAAAAAATGGCCTTCACCACTGAATTAATTTTGTACCAAAAATTGAAAACCTGCATTGGTGTACTAAATCGATTGTAACTTTTAAACCATATATTCAAATGAATTAATTTCCTCAAATTATAATTACATATTTGATTAAGGTAAAGAAAAACATTTAAATAAAAATTTTAAAAATATGTGTAAATAAGGATACAAATATAACCTTCTCTTTTTTTTTAAGTTATTTTCCACATTTTTATTCAAAAAGTTACAAAAAACATAATATTCATAAATCGAACAATAATAATTTTTGTTTTTTACATATATGCATACTAATAACTAATAAAATAATTTGGTATGATAGTCCTCAAAGCAATCAGGGACGTTTAGGGTCACTACCAAAAGCCTAGAACCTCTCGCAATTTTGAAGAAATTAAATGGCGGCTGGCAGCATACAAAACTTGGAACACAAATATCAGGGAAAAACATAATCATTTTATTGCCAATTCTACGAATTGAATTATTAATTACCTACAGAATGTTCGGCAATTAAAAATTTATTCTAAAATGTCATTGTTGAGCTTGTTTTCCATTTTTTGGCGAACCTACTCTAGCCCATCAGCGTGCCCAAGGGCGGATCCAGGGGGGGGGTCATGGGGGTCATGACCCCCCCCCTGGGCTGGGTCCAGGACCTAGGTGGACCTACTTTTTACTTGTATCTATTATTATCAAAATTAAATTATAACTTCTTGTGACTTGACCACGACTATGTGACCCCCCCCTGGCGCTATGTGACCCCCCCCTGGCGCCAAAGCTGGATCCGCCCTTGAGCGTGCCGGGGTTTGTGGTTAAGTACCTGAGTTGCACACCCGGCAGGCTGCCGGGGTTTGTGGCCAATGGGTTAAGCCACGAAACATCTTAAGAGAGAACTTCTTTAGAAGGTTTCATTGTACCTTTTTTAGAAATGGAATAAGATTGAAGCGTCCAATAAAAGGTAGTATAAAGATGGTGGTGGAAATATGCACTTATATCACTTATTCTCAAAATCATTAATTCATTTTCAAAAATAATCCACATCATTCGAAATTAATAACAGATCAAAGGGCTGTAGTACCAAAAATGAACACTTACATCATTTGGACAACGATTTCATAATATCTTTCTAACTCCTAAGGCTAATGAATTCAACCAACAATGCAGTCATCATAAAACATACACTCTTTTTTTATATAGGCAATTCACTCAAAAAATAGTGCTTTGTGTCACACTCTTAAAAAACGAATTATTTTATGGCTGATATAAAGTGGCAGACAAATAGGAAAGCTTCCTGAATGAAATAATTGTCTTAAAAAATACACTTGAACAAATCACCGTGGAACTCAAAGAAAAATTACCCTTTAAACTTTTAGCTTCGAACAACCCTGACTGCATAGTTATCACCCTGAGAGAATGGGTTATCTCCCTAAAAAGGTGATATCGAATAATAGTAATTTTTATTTCCTTTCAAAACATGAAACTGAACAATGACATCAAATTATCCATGTTTTAAAAAGCATTATTTTTAATTTCCGTTTTTTTTTACATTAGCTCCACACAGGAGGCCCTGAAGAATACAATTTCCCTCGGGATTTATGTCATCTTAGGGGATGCTGTGTGGAGGTTTTTTTAAAAGGAAATGAAGAAGAGGAAGTTCTGGGAAGGAAATAGGTATGAAGGGTGGGTAGGAATCTAAGGGGTCAGTATGTCCAGGAGTAACGGATGTATGAATCCCTCCCTTCAACTGCGGGGTCGAGGGTCAAGGGATTTTGGTCTCCCTCGATCCGGCCTGCCACGGAGACGCAGTGGGCAGACACATCGGCCACCAAGACCTTGGCAAACCTCACCCCATGCACCCGGGCACCCCTGCTAAGTCACCAAACGTTATGAACCACTTAGGGTGACCAATGGCAGAGGCGCTGGTTATCCAATAAATGGTTCCCGGGGAGGCGGTACCCATACCCCCCTCTTAAAATACATATATTTATATATATTTATATATTTATTGTTGTATATTCCGGAAATAGATGTTTCTCAGCGTTATGAAGTGTTTGTAAATTGTGCGTATTCCATGTCCAGTAATTCTGGATGTTTACCAAAACTATAAGGTGAAGTAAATACCATAAGTAGTAATAATTACACAGCAGAACTTTTTTTAATATAAAAAAAAAGTTTTTTTTATGAATTAAGTCATAATGTTACGAAAGAAAAATCTAAAATTGAAATAAAGTTCTCCAAATGAATTATTCGCCAAACAATAAATAAATTTAATACCACATTGAATTTAAAACGATACAGTAAAAAAATATTTTATTCACTTTTTTTCCATAATAAAAAACGGGAGGATCGAATTATTCAATTATAAATTACCCAACATCAAACAAACTTTGCTAATTAATTTTAAATAAATAGTGGGTGAAATGCAGATCCTGCCAATGTCTGGGAATTTAATAAAAAGGCACTTTCTAGATGAGAAAAGTGTGGAGAAGCTGAATTAAAAAAAAATTAAGGCGCGCTCGGCAAAATTGAGGGAGATACAGCCGTTAAGTATAAATAAAATTTCACTTCGTGAACCGATACTACGCCATTTTGTCACTGTTATGTTGATTCACCTTAATTACATTAAAAGGCAACCATTTGCATTGGGGGAAGTGGAAAATATTTCATTCTAAATTTCTATTACGTAAAATTAAAATTAGCTGTCGTCTTGTGAGATTATACGCCAGAATCACAAACCATGTTACACAAACCGGGAGGAATGCAGATCCTGCCAATGTCTGGAAATTTAATAAAAAGGCAATTTCTAGATGAGAAAAGTGTGGAGAAGCTGAAAAAAAAAAATTAACCCATTGGCCACAGAATTAATGAGCAAAAATATTGGCCTTCACCACTGAATTAATTTTGTAAAAAATTGAAAACCTGCATTAGTGTACTAACTCTATTGTAACTTTTAAACCAAATATTCAAATGAATTAATTTCTTTAAATTTATTTACCTATTTGATTAAGGTTAAAAAAAACATTAAAATAAAATTAAAACATTATATTAAAATATGTGTAAGTAAGGATACAAATATAATCCTTTCTTTTTTCGTAAGTTTTTTTCCACATTTTTGTTCAAAAAGTTACAAAAAAAATAATATTCATAAATCGAACAATAATAATTTCTGTTTTTTACATAGGTACATGTTTACTAATAACTAATCAAATAATTTGGTATGATAGTCCTCAAAGCAATCAGGGACGTTCAGAGTCACTACCAAAAGCCTACAACCACTCGCAATTTTGAAGAAATTAAATGGCGGCTGGCATCGTACAAAACTTGGAACACAAATATCAGGGAAAAAAACATAAGAAACATTTGATTGCAAATTGTACGAAATGAATGATTAATTACCTACAGAATGTTCGGCATTTAAAATTTTATTCAAAAATGTCATTGTTGAGCTCGTTCTTCGTTTTTTGGCGGACCTACTTTAGCCCGTCAGCATGCCGGGGTTTGTGGTTAAGTACCTGAGCTGCACACCTGGCAAGCTGCCGGGGTTTGTGGCCAATGGGTTAAGGTGCTCTCGGCAAAATTGAGGGAGATACAGCCGTTCAAAGTATAAATAAAATTTCACTTCGCGAACCGATACTGTCAGTCCGCCCGCCATTTTGTCACTAACCTAAGAAAAGAAAGTGCCCCTTTATAACACCTACTCGCGTCAAGGCAAGAAAAACATCCCAGTTTTCAAGTAGTTTAGCGGCTATGCTAGGTTTGTGTAACATGGTTTGTGATTCAAAAGAAAGTGCCCCTTTATAATGCCTACTCGCGTCAAGGCAAGAAAAACATCCCAGTTTTCAAGTAGTTTAGCGGCTACGCTAGGTTTGTGTAACATGGTTTGCGATTCTGGCGTACAATCTCACAAGACGAAAGCTAATTTTAATTTTACGTAATCGAAATTTAGAATGAAATATTTTCCACTTCCCCCAATGCGAATAGTTGCCTTTTAATGTAATTAAGGTGAATCAACATAACAGTTACAATTATTATAAGCAATAATTATCAGCCTGAAACACTCATCCACATTGAAAAATCTTCTTTGAAAAAAGGTCAAGAGCAATCGACCGGCAATCGAGAGGACACGGGTTCAAGTCCCGTTGGCGTCATGTATCTTTTCTCAGAAGATTTTTCAATGTGGATGAGTGTTTCAGGCTGATAATTATTGCTTATAATAATTGTTACCCTTTGTGCTATGCATAAAAAATCTTGTCTTAAAAACGTTAGTTTTATAATTAAAAATAATAAATAACAGTTACAAAATGGCGTAGTATCGGTTCACGAAGTGAAAATTTATTTATACTTTAAACGGCTGTATCTCCCTCAATTTCGCCGAGCGCGCCTTAATTTTTTTTTATTCAGCTTCTCCACACTTTTCTCATCTAGAAAGTGCCTTTTTATTAAATTCCCAGACATTGGCAGGATCTGCATTTCACCCCACAAACCTAGCGTAGTCGCTAAACTACTTGAAAACTGGGATATTTTTCTTGCCTTGACGCGAGTAGGCGTTATAAAGGGGCACTTTCTTTTGAATCACAAACCATGCTACACAAACCTAGCGTAGCCGCTAAATTACTTGAAAACTGGGATGTTTTTCTTGCCTTGACGCGAGTAGGCGTTATAAAGGGGCACTTTCTTTTCCTAGGTTAGTGACAAAATGGCGGGCGGACTGACAGTATCGGTTCGCGAAGTGAAATTTTATTTATACTTTGAACGGCTGTATCTCCCTCGATTTTGCCGAGCGCCCCTTAATTTTTTTTATTCAGCTTCTCCACACTTTTCTCATCTAGAAAGTGCCTTTTTATTAAATTTCCAGACATTGGCAGGATCTGCATTCCTCCCAAAATAGTTTTCTGAAACTGAAGTTGCGGTAATTCCCGCGCACCCCAAAATTATATTGTATTATTTTTTTTTAATTTAGGCTGATGAAAATGATTTCACGTACATTTTTTAAGTGCTTACATAAGTGTAAACGCAGCTTTTTAAACTGTGCAATAATAAAACCATAGACATACTCTGCTGTCAAACTTTCAAAATATCCTCAAGTAGAGAAATGTCAGTGATATTTTTGAAATGTTTTGATAGGTTGTGATATTGTTTGAACTTGTATTTGTTTTTTTGAGAAGTGACATAACGTGACATGTAAACACTTCCACACCAACGATTTTGTTTTGCTGTTATTTTATAAAGTTTTGTACAAAAATGAGACGAAGCTCCGCGCCAAGTCAAACTTTTCGAAGTAATAATGAACTGGTATTCAAAAGCCCGCTCATACAAGCGGCGAAACGAAGGCGCACGACGCGTGAAACGCACAAAGAAATTAATTTATCGCAGAAGGTGTCCATTAATCTACCAGGCTCCGACCATGAAGCCCTCATTCATCAAATTCTCAGCAAAAAGTTTCAAGTGCCCATTCCAAACTATGTTTCTTCGTTCAGCACCAAAAGCTTGGGGATGAAGAAGTCGTCTGTGCGGAGATCCATGCACGATGCTGACGAACCGAATGCCTTGGTGTTATTCAGACCAGAATTCATTCCGGAACATGAGAAAATAAAAATGGATCCAGATAAAATACAAGTCGCTGTAGTGGTTGATCCGGTGCTAGGAAATGTTCTTCGACCTCATCAAAGAGACGGTGTAAAGTTTATGTATGATTGCGTGACAGGTCAGCAGATTCCTGACGCTTTCGGTTGTATTATGGCAGATGAAATGGGGTTGGGTAAAACATTGCAGTGCATCACACTTCTGTGGACTCTACTTCGACAGAGCCCGGACTGCAAACCCACCATCGTCAAAGCAATTATCGTATGCCCCAGTAGCTTAGTAAAGAATTGGTTTAATGAAATCCATAAATGGCTCGGTCAGAGGGTGAACGCTTTACCGATGGACGGAGGATCCAAGGCAGAAATTGAATTAAAACTTAAAAATTTTATGAATACTTACTCGTCTTCGAGAGTGGCTACTCCGGTGTTGATCATCTCTTACGAAACATTTAGATTGTATGCCAAAATACTGCATTCGTCCGAAGTGGGCTTGGTGCTGTGCGACGAAGGACACAGATTGAAGAATAGCGAGAACCAAACTTACCAAGCCTTAATGGGCCTCAATTCTAAGAGGAGAATACTTATTTCTGGAACTCCCATTCAAAATGATCTGCTGGAGTATTTCAGCCTGGTTCATTTTGTGAATCAGGGAATATTGGGAACAGCGCAAGAGTTCAGAAAGAAATTTGAAAATCCAATTCTCAAAGGGCAGGATTCTCTCGCTTCTCCACAAGAAAGAGAAAAAGCGCAGGAATGCTTAACTATATTAACAACCCTAGTCAATAGATGTATGATTCGCCGTACCAGCAGTCTTCTCACTAAATATCTTCCTGTAAAGTTCGAACAAGTTCTCTGCGTGAAACTGAGTGATTTACAACGCCAGTTATACAAGAACTTCATCAATTGCGAGGCTATCCGAAAAACAGTTACAGGAAAAACTGACGGTAAGTCTACACTCAGCACGCTGGCAAGTATTACAACACTCAAGAAGCTATGCAATCATCCCGATCTTGTTTATGAAAAGATATTAGAAAGATCGGAAGGCTTTGAAAATGCTCACAAGTTGCTACCGTCAAATTACAATACAAAAGATGTGTTACCAGAACTATCCGGCAAACTTCTTATTCTCGATTGTATTTTAGCGAATCTCAAAACAAACACCGACGACAAAATAGTACTTGTTTCAAATTATACGCAGACGTTAGATCTATTCGAGAAGTTGTGCAGAAAGCGATCATATCAGTATGTTCGTCTCGATGGTTCCATGTCTATAAAAAAGCGAGCTAAAGTGGTTGAGAGTTTTAACAAACCCGACTCTACTGAATGGATCTTCATGTTGAGTTCGAAAGCCGGGGGGTGCGGACTTAATTTAATCGGGGCTAACAGATTGGTTATGTTTGACCCTGACTGGAACCCTGCCAACGATGATCAAGCTATGGCGAGAGTTTGGAGAGATGGCCAGAAGAAACCTTGCTATATTTATAGACTTCTCGCAACGGGAACGATTGAAGAAAAGATATTCCAACGGCAAGCGCATAAAAAGGCGCTGAGTGATACGGTAGTTGATCAGAACGAGGAATCAATGCGACATTTTACTTCTGAAGACTTGCGAGATCTGTTCCGTTTGGAAGAGAATACTTTATCTGATACTCATAGCAAATTTAAATGCAAGCGTTGTGTGAATAATATACAAGTTACTCTGCCGCCGGAAATGTCTGATTGTACGTCTGATTTGTCGAATTGGTACCACTGCGCAGATAAGAAGAGTCTCGCCGACTTGGTGTTGAAGCAATGCTGGGATTTGGCCAAGTCCATCTCCTTTGTATTCCATCATCGTTCTGCCAAGGTTGTGGCGGAGAAGAAAGAAGATGAAGAATTGGAGGACAAAGAGAATAAATGTAAATTTAAGGAAATTGAAGATGACGAAGATTACAGTGAGAAAGATGACTCCGAAGATGAAGATTATAAATAAATTGTTGTCTTGCCGCTGAAGTCTCTGTTTTAATCTCTCTTTCTAATACATGCGTTGTTTATGAGAAAGAACAAGAGATTACAACAGAACTACATATTAACGGTATGCCTTTATGTACTCAACTTGTATGACAATAATTTTAAGTCTTAAATTATGTCAAAAATCTTTACCAGCAGATGAAAACAAAATTATAATAGGTGCTAACTTTTATATGCTTTGCAAAAAGCTATACATACCTTCATTCTTTCATTTATTTTTACTTTTTGTTTTAAAAATTTTTTAGTTATTGTATCCGGGAATCATTTTTGGAATTTTTTTTATTTTTTATACATGTTTTCTTGATTCTTGTTTGCCAATTAAGATTGTGTGAAAACTGAAGAAATTATAGTTTGTACAAAAGTGATTTTGTTAGATTTATCGGTAAGAGAAATTTATATTAAAATTATTTTCGAAAACAATATTTGATTTTATTTTACACTTCACCCAAAGGAGAGTTTTGTCAATTCCTTCTCGCAAACAAGCTGCGATATGTCGTAAAAGGTGAATTTTACTGGGAACGACTACAATAATATATATATTTTTTTATTTATTTTTATTTATGTATTTCATTTTGGTACCGCCGCCCCGTGAACCATTTATCGGAAAATAAATATACACCTGCCATATATCACCCCAAGTGGTTCACTACTATTAGATGCCTGGGTTCGTGGGGTGTGGTTTGTCTTGGCGGTGAATGCGTTTGCCCACCTACTGCGTGGCGGGTCAGATCGGGAGAGACTGGTTGAGGAAGACCCCTCCAGCCGGATTCTCGACCCATCGCCTTGCACCACAGTGGAAGGGATTGATTCTTACGTCCATCACTCCTGGACACATTGTCCCCCAGATTCCTACCCACCCCTCATATCTTTTTCCTACCCAGAAGGAGAGAATTTCCTTTCCCTAAAAATACCCTCCACACAGCATCCCCAAAGATGACATAGGCCCTGAACCACACACCCTAAGATTTTTTCCTCAGGGCCTCCTGTGTAGCTAATGTTAAAAAAAAATACAAGTGTGCAGTTCACACGCGGCAGAAGTGAAACCTTCAGAAAACTAAAGTAGACAATAGTGGGGAGGTTACGAAGTACCACACAAAGAGGAGACCAATTATTCTATCCCATTCTCGCAGGCTAAATCCTAAAAACATATGCGTTTCTCTTTTTATTGTCGCTATTTTTTGTTTCATCAAGTTTGAAATCATAATGGCGCTAAAGAAATTTTCACTTCAAAAAAAGTCACACTTGATTTCTCTTTCACTGTTTTGCAATTCTTAATGATTGATTCCCGTACAAAGACGGGCGGCAAGGTCCCATTAAAGCAGTAGGTGGTAGCTTACACGTGAGTGTTACTGAAAGTGCAAGAGGAATTTCTTTAGACACGATCGCTCCAAGATACATGGGGGCCCTAGTGAATCCCTTTAGGTGATACCATGATTTTTACCTTCTTTTTTTTTTACATTATCTACACACAAAAGAAAATAATTTCCCTCAGGGCTTAGGTCATCTGAAATGCTGTGTGGAGGGTCTTTTTGAGGAGAGGAAGAATTAACATTGGTCTTAAAGATTCCCATGATGTAGGAAGGAAAAAACATAGAGGCCGGCAAATCATTCCACGGCCGAGCTGTTGTACCTGAGAAAGAGTCAAAGAAGCAACCCTTTCTCATGTGACAAATGTCAACCGTGTACATTTGTTGGGTGCGTTTTTGGCGTGTTTCCCGACTATGCACCGGTGCCGAGGGGATCAATAACGCTAGTTCTTCAGAGCATCTTCCATTGAAATACCGGTAGAACAAGGACAGTATTCCCACCCGACACCTGTGCTCTAAAGATTGCAATCTGTTTATTAAGATGGGAGAAACTATCAAACAGACCGCCCGTTTCTGCATAGAGTCAAAGGTTTTTTTCAGGTATTTTGGAGCTCCAGACCAGAGGTGGCTGCCAAATTATAGTAGGTAAAGGTTAATAAATAAAAAGGCTTACATAATATCATTATTTAAGTATTTATTTTAATAACACAGTTCAAAACATTATTATTATTCACAAACTAATTCAATATCACCACATCACAAATCTAAAATAATTAAGAAAAAACTAGATAATTGATTAAAAATAGTGATTTCATAAATATGATTTCATGACAGTTTATCCCCCGACAGTTATTACATACATTATGTAGTCGGTTTAGGGAAAATAAGTAGTAAGCAGTTTGAAGCTATGCTAGCGTTATTCAATGGCATACTGAGAAGCAAGCTGGAGTGCGCAAGCGATGTTTAGGCACCATACCACCAGAAGTACATTGATATGTTAGAGCAAATCCAGAAGAAATTCCTCAGGTATGTTTATATGCGGAAGCATGGAACATATCCAAGGTTCATGCACCATATTGACTTACTTGAGGAAACTGATTCTGTGAGTCTAGAAACTAGACGGAAAGCAAGTCTTGCTATTCTGTCTTTCAAAATTTGGAACAATTTCATCAATAGCCCATTTCTCTTGGGATGCTATGATTTATATGTACCAGATCACTACAGCCAAAGTCGACATCATGACTTATTTAAAGTACCGAACGGCAGAACAGACATCTTGGCAAAGCATAGCATGACGAGGGGAGTGGTGCCGTTAAATGAAATTGCAAACCATTTGGATGTAAGTGACTGTTCATTATTTGCCTTAAAAATATTATTGAAGAGTCACTTGCCTAAATGCTGATAGGGTAACTAAATTGTGCTGTAATTGGAATTATTCTGTTGTACAATAATAATAATAATAATAAAAAAAATAAAAAATATGGTATACCTACTTGTGCAAAATAATATAACTAAGTGTCCCGAAGGAGTGTGCAGAGAGGATGTATCACCGAATAACAAAAGAATAAAACATATTTTCATTCAAATGCATCAAGGATAAAACTTATCTATAGTGTATATACCAGCACAAAAAATCGACACTGCAAATAAATTCATTTGATATTCATACCGACTTATTATTAAAGGTATTTTGGAAGTCGATTTTAGATTTGGAATTGGTAAATAATATACAAAAAATTACAATTTCGTCAGGGGATCAACTGTCAATATACGTGTCACAATGTCTGTCTATTTTTTGTCAACTACAATATTTCAATTTCATTTAAATTAGATTCAATCTTCACATTAACGAGTGCCTCGTTCAATTTATTTTACAAACTTAAGCAAAACCAAACAACAAAAATTGCACTTTTCCCATTGTCTTTTGGTATACAATGTCAGTCTTCATAAAGCATTTGAAGAATTTTCATAGTCAGTTCTCTAGTGATGAACTTAACAGAAATATCCAACATTGAAACAAACAATTACATAAACACATAAAAATTAAGTTCCTAAAACCACATTATACCAGTTCCAGTGACAGATCGCATGTGACGTCGTCTTTCTAGTCCATATTAATTGTTTTTGTATTTAATTCGTAGAACTTAATTTAATATAGGTAAATCTAATTTTATTGTTATTATTGAGTTCTGCGAGTATTTTAGTTTTTTATTAATGTGACAGCTGTTTTGATTTTCAACGCCATTTTCAAACTATGATTAAACCACTTTGAGACTACTTATTTATACGATAATATTTATCCCGCCCAATTTCAAATTTTATGGTGTCTAAAATGATTTATTACCAGTTTTTTTTATTTTATTTTTTGCGTGAGCTCCACACAGGAGGCCCTGAGGAAAATAATTTCCCTCAGGGCCTATGTCATCTTTGGGGATGCTGTGTGGAGGGTTTTTTTTTAAGGAAAGGAAGGAGGGGAGAGTTCTGGGAAGGGGTGGGTAGGAATCTGGGGTTCAGTGTGTCCTGGTCATCTGCCTCCAAGACCTAGACAAACCTCACCCCTTGAACCCGGGCACCCCTGCTAAATCACCAAACGTAGCGAACCACTTGGGGTGACCTATGGCAGAGGTGTTGGTTATCCAATAAAGGTTCCCGGGGCGGCGGCACCCATTCCCGCCTCCCAAATTGAGGTTAAACCGATTTACTGAAAAAATGATTGTGACAATACATTCCCTATTCTCAATAAGTCATCTCAAATTGGCCTAACCACAGTTTGAAAACGGCCTTGAAAGCCGAAACAGCTGTCACAATAATAAAAAACTAAAATACTTGCAGAACTTAACAACAATATTAAATTTGATATACATTAAATTTTTAAAAATATCTGTCCTTTTCGTTTTTATTTAAGACGTGTGAGAAGAAAGAGAATGATTATTGACGGCATAAGTGCGGGTTCTCACTGAGACAAGTTAAAATATTTCCCATCATGTATTTAGATTTGATTGAATGCTAAATTATTACACTGGAAATTTTTTTTTCATAAATTGTTTAAATTATTAAATTAAAATTATAAGACATTTCAATACACAAATATTTCGATTAAGTTCATTACTTAACTCTACCTACCAAATCCTGTATAGATAAAAAATCAAGTAGTTCAAACAAACAAGTCATAAAACATCAAACTGTAAAAAACAAAGTATTTTTTTTACTTTAATAAACCCATTTTCAAAATTCATATATAAATATTTGACAATATTAATCGACCACCACAACACGGGCATGTGCCTAGCATGGTGGTCGAAAAATCCCCAACATTTGTAAAAAAATTTTTCAATGAATAAAGAAAACTCAAAAAAAAAAAAAAAAACAATATTCATATCTAAATATTTAACACCAATATTTGACCTTTCCAGGCATTCAAGAAGGACCGGCATAAAAGGTAGAACTGCCTTTCCCGCCCAAAGAGTGTTAACCACTCACCAACTTAAGCAGATATATGCGTTAGAAATACGACAGCAGTCAAGTACAATAAGCGTGTTTATACGTCAACGCGTGTGTATCCATAGAAATCGTTCTAACTCCGTTATTCTTTTAGTGACATCCCTAAAACAAAAAGTAAAAGGTCGATAGTGGAACAAGCTGTACATCCCTATTCAAGTTGTCCATAGAAATACATAACAAGAATATTCTGTCATTCGCGCAATCTGACACATAATTTTTCCCGCCAAATTTCGGACCGGCGGCTCGACCCCGCTCTACATTGCTAATTTTTATTAAATATTTTTATATGAAATGATAAAAAAGTGAGGTGACAAAAGTGTTTATTGTACATTTATACAATAGAATAAGTATTGTTGTTTACATAATCTGTGATTTTAGTACCGTTTTCACATAAAAATATCACGAGAGTCATTTTTACATTTTTTTTTATGTTTGCATTCTAAATTTTAATATTTACAAATGTTAATATTTATTTGTAATATAATAATTCGAAAGATTATTTTGTGACCTTTCTAAAACAGTTTTTACTATTCGGCTACGTTCAGAAATGTTTCATTTATAGAGCTTTCATTGTGAAGTGGTAATAACACAAAGTTTTCGTAAAATGTCATTTCGTTTGAGACATCTTAAGCGAATATTCGCGAAAATTCGGAGGGGTTAAGTGCTTTAATTTATTCTAATTTAAGAAAAATGCATACATTTCTGCGTGTTTGTGTGCGATTACACATATATAGAATGCATTGTCATTGACAACAAGTCTACCTGCCGAGTTTTAGCTCGATCTAATGTCGAAAAGTGGTTTAATTTTCACTTCCAAGATTCCGCGTCAAACAAACAAAAGTGAACTTCAAATAGATGTATTTAAAACTTAGGCTCTTCTTCTATAGGAATCATCCACAAGTATCCGATATTCGACGATTCAAGTATCTTGGCGACTACCGCCATAAATTTGCGCAGAGGTTCGTACACGGACACACATTGCCGACATTTTGTAAACTTGTCAGCGACGACACTCTCCCGCGACCACTCCCTTGTCACTTGCGTCAGATATTTTGTAACAATGCTAAGAAAAAAAATTCATCGACGAATGATAGATAGGATATAAAAATGGCAGCTACAGAAACTGTTCAGTTATAAAAGTATTCCAGTTTTAATCTTTCGAAAATTAAAGAATGATTGGTGGCGATGCGGGTCTCGTGATTTCAGTAGCGACATATATGGACAGTACGCGACGAGTCCTTTGCAATGAGTATTGAATACTTTTGTATCCCTTTGGAGGAAGAGCCTTTATTGTAAATATAAAAATAAAACATTTGTAATCCTAACAATTCATATTCAAATTACCCTCTTTTTCCAATATCTATTTAAACTTTTTTACAAAAATAAGTTTATTTTGTCTTTTATCTTTCAAAAGTTTCTACAGCCCAGAGCCTGGTATCTGTCACACACCCTATTGGAGTAAATAGTTGGAGATTTCCTAAATCCTACCTATGCAAAAGTTTATTTCTTTAATACACATTGTCAAATGTTGGTTTCAACTTTGTGAATGAATAGGCCACTTGCATGGACTTCATAACGACTTGGAAAAAATCGTGTGGATAGAGTTTTTTACTAAGATTACGAAAATGTTAGTAAAAAGTTTTAGAAATGTACAGTTTTTTTTATTTTTAAATAAATAAATCCATTATTTGGGCTCGTGACGTCACTACATGAAAATGTCCCGTCGCCGAAAATGTTCCTATTAATTTTATAAAGTTCCACACTGATTTATTTTTTTATATGGCATCACTTTGATTTCAGGCGAATTTTTTAATTCGTTCACTAGATTTATTGTTTGTTCTCTGCGAACTTATCATTTGGTTTGATTTTTTGACAGATGTTCTGAAGAGAACCCCGTACAATTAATGGGTACGGGGTTCTCTTCAGAACGTGAAGAGGATGTCGGTACATGTTTTAGAGCTATAATGATTATGGTGCTGATTTTAACAAAATAAAATTTTATAATATTCTTATTATTATTACAATTTACAAGTTCAAGTATATTACATTGAATTTAGTAATATAGACGCTGTACATTATAATGATTTATGATCAATAAGATGGATCAAGGAAAAAAATATTTATGAGATGTAATATTTTTGGTATGCCTCGTTATTCTCCTGTGCCATTCGTGTGGAAAATGTTCTTTTTTTTAAAATGATTTTCGGCTATGTAATTATCGTTTTTTCACACCTATAAAATTATGTCCCGTCTTTCCGGTTTATAAAAAATGGTCTGATTTTTCGTATTGAAATTTTCAAAAAATCCCCAGGGTTTCAAAAATACGATTAAAAAAAAAAAAAAAATACAGAATGTATTAGAATATTTGCCTAAACCGGAAAAAAAATTTAAAAAATGTGATGCAAGTGGCCTATTGGGACATTTTTACATAATACATTTTGAGAACATTGACAAATAAATTATTATGTAGTGACAAAGATTTTAAATTCATGACAACTCAACAGTTTTCTTTATGCATGCAATACATATGTGTAAATATATAGAATGATTCTATGTCTTTTGCGACAGCCTAACGCATGTTAAATCGGCCGTATATGACACATTTTGACAGCTTTCTTAAATGCGTCATTCCATATTGCGCTAACAAGCTAAATACTGCACTTGTGTTAAGACACCAACTCTTAAAAGTAAATATGCTAACGATGATGGCGCGTTTGCTGCATAATCCTCATTAAGAGATGTCAGTAGCGGCAAAATTTGCAAATCGAATGCCATCGCGTACAAACATCAAAATAATACCACAAACGGATAGTCATTTATGAACGACTATTAGGCTTATAAGTAGTTATAATAACTAATAAATAGTAATTTGTGTTTTGAAGTGGGTAATTAATCCACACCAACTGACATTAACACGCGACAGACATAGAAGCCATTGAAAGTCATAGAAAATCCGCAAAGACATCTAATGGATTTTGTCTTAATTGTCTTGTAATGCTGACTTAACACAAAAGATACAGAATTACCTTTCAGAAGTCAATTATCCCTTATTTACATTTTCCACCACCACAAAAAATATCATTCCCAAAAACAGGCTTCCATAAATTTAATTGAGTCCATAAGTCAAACGTTAAATGAAATTCTTGTATTTACATAACTGGGGATTAACCACTCATTTGCCGCTTGTGCGCCGGCGTGTCCTGATTTTGACACGCGATTTTGACCCTTATGTACAAAGAAAGTGTATGAAGAACACGGTCAGAATCGCTTGCTCTATTATCGCTCTTTACCATAGAGAAAACCGCAATTCGCTTGGTCACTCCATATAATTTATATTAATGATTTACCGGAGCGCGGGAACGTGCGCAGTTCTTGCGCATGCGCGGGAAAAATTCTTTGATCTTCAACTTTGACCTTTCTATGTACGAAATTTCTCAAGGACGCTGTCAGAATCGCCGGACATTGGGTGTCATGGCTGCCGCTTTTTGCGAACGCTAATTGGTTACAACCAACCCCATTTACTCCCGGCATTCAACGAGTTAAGCATGTCGTAAAACCATGTTTGGATCAAATGAAGTTCTAACTTACTTTTTACTTTCTATAATTTTAAAGTCACAATCAACTGTGGCTCGGACTTTCTAAATCTAGCACCAGAGCAACACTAAAAGCATTTTTCCCGTGAGGGGTACGCTTTGAGAAATGCATTATTTTCTGTTCCAGAGATATTTTTAAGGTTAAAATTGAGCCCGTTAGTATATACTTAGTGGTCGTCACTAGAGAAATACATTTAACTAGAACAGCTCAGTTTGAGTCGCTGCGCCCAAGAGGGAGGCTCAGAGGCGTATCCCACTTTCTCCGCTTCTTCGTTTATTTCAAATGGTTTCTTCAAAACCTCCATCAGGAACCTCACCTGAAAATAAATGTTTAAATAATATTAATAATCATTGAATCAATGCATTAGAAAAAATGTTCTTTTGAATACAGGACGCCCTGATGAAAATAATTTCCCTCAGGGCCTATGTCATCTGAGATGCTGTGTGGAGGGTCTTGTTAATTAGTCTTGAAGAGACCCATGTTGTAGGAAGGAGGAAACAAAGAGGCCGGCAAATCGTTCCACAGCCGAGTTGAACACAAGAACGAGTCGAAGAAGCGACCCGTTCTCATGTGACAAATGTCAACCGTGTACATATGTTGGGCACGCGTTTGGCGTGTTTCCCGACTATGCACCGGTGCCGAGGGGATCAATGACGCTAGTTCCTCGGAGCATCTTCCATTGTAATACCGGTAGAACAAGGATAGCATTCCCACCCGACGCCTGTGCTCTAAAGATTGCAATCCTTCTGTTAAGATGGGAGAATCTATCAAACGGACCGCCCGTTATTGCACAGAATCGAGGGTATTTTTCAGGTATTTGGGAGCTCCAGACCAGAGGTGGCTGCCAAATTCAACTGAGGGGCGCACTTGTGATTTGTACAGGGTTAGCAGTTGTGTACTATTAAAGTATCTGCGGGCCCTGTACAGTACGCCCAGTTTTTGGGAAGCTAACTCTACTCTGGCTTCGATGGAGCCCCCATACCTGAGCAGGTCACTTAGAGTTACACCAAGGTTCGGAAGATTGGTTATGACTTATGAAATATATCACTTAATATAAATTGAATTCGAACCCCCGTTCACTCGATGTCTGTCTCTCTGGCCGCTAAGACTTATCAGGCACCTTGCCAACCACGCTATGGAAGGCACACGCCGAAGTGTGAATTTACAGCATTATATTAGAACCGAGTTTGTAGAACTGAGTTGTGAGCATTTCCGTTTCCCCCAATTTCAATTTGAAGTCACTAACGTCGCAAAAGAAGTTTCACTTCAACAATATTTATTATTATAATATGTACGTATCTATCATTATTTTAAATGTTGTATATTTTTTTTATGTGAATACCACACCGTCCCAACTGCTCCCAATCGCCTGGAGCCAGCGAGACTACGGCATCCCCAATTGGGGTATGTTGTGTGGCTGAAGGTAGTACGGAGAGGAAGGAGAAGGGAAAGAAGAAAGCGGGGAAGTGCCTGCTATTCAGATCTGGTCACCAAACACTGCTATAGCCATTTCAAGCAACGTTTCATTTCGAACACCAGGGCATACTGAGAGTATCTTGCAATCAGGAAAGTGCCACAAATATACCATATCTTATTTTAAATTAATAAATTGCGAAATAACACAACTAAATGGAATAAAATTTTGATTGCGCACACAAGGATTTGAACCAGCGATCTCAATACCAATTTATATTTTCTTTCAAAGCGGTATAAATCACAATTCTTGGGATCAGTCACAACACCACTTAATACCTTAAATAATGTGATACAACATAGCACTTTTTAGGGAGGCGTCTACTAATATCTACAGGAATTCCAAAAACTGAAAAAATCAAACTAATATCTATGAGAATCAAAGTGTTGACGAATATCTACAGCTCAAACTGTTGAACTATGAGAACCAAAGTGTTGACGAATATCTACAGCACTGGCAGAGGTTGGATTTGCAATTATGTATAGCATATTGGAATAACGTAATATTGCGTATGCAGTTTAAAAAACTTAATTTATGTAAGTATGTACGTAAAAATCCCTAATATCGGACTATTGGACACATTTAGCTGATAAGTCCAACCTACGCTCTGTAGATATTAGTTCAACCTACGCTCTGTAGATATTAATCAACACTCTGAAGTTCGTAGATATTAGTTCAACATATGAGCTGTAGATATTCGTCAAACATACAGACTGTAGATATTAGTATCTGGAGTCCTTTTTAGAGCATATTTCACGCTTATTTGATCTTAACCATCAACGTCTATCCGGTATGAATGTTGCATATGATCCATAAAGTTCTACTAAAACACATACACTATGTCAAAACGTGCCAGCCAGGTGGTGGGATAAATTGCATTGAAAAGGTTAAGCATTATATTCCAGGCATAGCAAAGTATTATGGTTTGAATCTAAATATTAGGTCCTTACATATGAAATTGACGTTTTATATGGGAGGAACATAAGGTCGATTTTTTTTTTAATATAATATATTTATTTAATCAAAGTATGTACCATTGCTATCTATGCACTTTTGCCATCTCTTAGGTAGTTCATCGATCCCTTTACTATAAAAACCATTCGGACGGGAATCAATAAAATCTTTGAAGGCGGTTTGGATTGCCCCATCGGAGTTGAATTTTTTCCCTTGCAAGAAGTTATCCAAATTTCGAAAAAAATGGTAATCTGTTGGGGCAAGGTCCGGAGAGTACGGTGGATGTCTTAAGACATTCCAATTGAAGCTCCTTTAATTTGGTAGCCGTCTGTTGTGCAGTGTGCGGTCTAGCATTCTTGATGATTTTCTTCACTCAATTCGTGAGGTACCCACCTTTCAAGTTTTTCATCTTCCCAATTTGCTTTAAGTGGATTAAAACAGTTTTATCACTAACACCGTAGCCTGCAGCTAACTCGGACGTGGTTTGCGATGGATCCACTTCCACAATAGCCTTCAAGTCTTCAAGGTCTCCGGCTGTCCACGGGGCTTGTTCTGCAGGTCGAAATTTCCAGAACGAAAACGTTGGAACCAAAAATGCACTGTTTTCTTTTGCGGCACCGTCGCCATACACATCATTAATCCTTCGAGCCGTTTCTGCAGCACTGGTGCTACAGTGGAACTCGTACTCGTAAATAACGCGATATTTCAAGTTTTCCATTTTGTAAACTAAGTGACGCAAAGAAAAAAAAAGCAATTAAGGAAAAAACAAATGAATTATAATTTTCGAAACACAAATACATGACTAAATAGCTGTATAAATTTGAATTTGGAATTCCTAACCAAAGAGAAGATATTTGAGATCAAAGTTGCCAGTACGGCAAAACGCCAATTTCATATGTAAGGACCTAATATCAATTGTTCAGTTGATTAGTCAGACATCTCTGAAAAATCGAAATTTGAGTTGAGTGTGCAGTTAAAACAGTGTGCAGTTAGTTATTGTTATTAGTTATGTGTAAAAGTATACCCTCTATCTGGTACAATACTCAGATTACTTATAAACACCCCCAAATCAATTATAATGTAGAAAAACTTGTAGTGACGGCCGGCGTAGTCCAACAGTAAGGCTCTTGACTGTCACACCGAAGGTCGCGGAATCGAATCCCGGCGGGCCAAATAAATTTTATTTGATTAATTTGTGTTATTTCACAATTTATTCATTTAATAATAATAATAATGTAGTATTTATATAGCGCAGTTTTGTGATATTTCACTTCAAGTGCGCTTAATTATAATAAACATAAAATTAATCCTAAAGTGTTCCTTACGAGTCCTTACAAAATACGAAATTGATTTAATAATGTGAAACAAAGAATATACAGTATATACAAAGCAATTCCTAGAGAAAAATATTAAGAACAAGAATTCTTAAAACTAAATTATAATAAAGAATAAAAGGCAGTTTACGTTTAGACATAATAATAACAGAGTGTACAGAGTAACAGTGTGAAACAAAGAATATACAGTATATACAAAGCAATTCCTAAAGAACAATATTATCAAAAAGAATCATTAAAACTAAATTATTATAAAGAATAAGAGGCAGTTTACGTTTGAAAATAATAATAACAGAGTGCACATAAAACTATAGTAAGGAGGTAATCGAAACCAAACAATTACTAGAAACTTGAGGAACATGGCTATTAATCTTATTATAGTAGATTGAAAACGAGTTAAAATTCATGAAAGGTATGATTTTTTAAATAAGTTTGTTTTTAAGGCTCTTTTAAATTCAGCCAAGTTCTGGATATTAGTAAGAGCTGAGGGTAGTTTGTTCCAAATGAGCGAGCCAGTTACACTAAAAGATCGATCATAGTAAACGGCTATTTAAAATAATATATAGTATATTTGCGGCACGTTCCAGAGTGGAAGATACTCTCAGTATCGCCCTGGTGTAAGACCACCATTCAGAATTGAAACGGCATTAGCCGTGTTTGGTGACTTCCTCTTCCCTATCTCCTTCCCCTCACCACTACCTTCAGCCTCACAACATACCCCAATTGGGGATGCCATAGTCTCTCTGGCTTCAGACGGGAGCAGTTGGGACTCTTGTGCGGTATTCATATAAAAAAAAGTGAAATAAACAAAATGTTCGTTTTCTGGATCGCTAGGATATTTAACATTTCGATATTTCACTAGGATATTTCAAATTGTCAAAGAAATGTACTGGACTGTTATGCTTACTGGTGTTATTTTATAGCATATTTAATATGTAAAACATAGACACATGTAAATTATATTTGATTTTTGGTGAGCATTTGAATATTGCTATCATCATTATCTCAAAACTTAATATTTGGAGATATCTGACTAATCAACTGGATGATCGATATGTAGCACGGACCTTGGAAAAGTCATCTTTCTCAGCAGCAGTGATGGCGTCTTGTAGCATCCAGTTGCGAGCGACATAGCGCGGGTTCACCGCCTTCATGATGCGACGCCTCTCTTCCTCGCTTGTGGGACCGCAATCTGTGTCAGCTGGAATGGGAAACCATAATATGAGAAGGAGCTGTTACAATATGATTTACGAGCGTAATTTTTTTTTTTTTTTTTTACATTAACTCCACACAGGAGGCCCTGAGGAAAATAATTTCCCTCAGGGTCTATGTCATCTAGGATGCTGTGTGGAGGGTCTTTTTGAGGAAAGGAAGGAATGAACATTGGTCTTGAAGAGACCCATGTTGTAGGAAGGAGGAAACACAGAGGCCGGCAAATCATTCCACAGCCGAGCTGTTGAACACAAGAACGAGTCGAAGAAACGACCCATTCTCATGTGACAAATGTCAACTGTGTACAAATGTTGGGCACGCGTTTGGCGTGTTTCCCGACTATGCACCGGTGCCGAAGGGATCAATGATGCTAGTTCCTCGGAGCATCTTCCATTGTAATACCGGTAGAACAAGGATAGCATTCCCACCCGACGCCTGTGCTCTAAAGATTGCAATCCGTCTGTTAAGATGGGAGAATCTATCAAACGGACCGCCCGTTTCTGCACAGAGTCGAGGGTATTTTTCAGGTATTTTGGAGCTCCAGACCAGAGGTGGCTGCCAAATTCAACCGTGGGGCGCACTTGCGATTTGTACAGGGTTAGCAGTTGTGTACTATTAAAGTATCTGCGGGCCCTGTACAGTACGCCCAGTTTTTGGGAGGCTAACTTTACTCTGGCTTCGATGGAGCCCCCATACCTGAGCTGGTCACTTAGGGTTACACCAAGCATATCAATGGAGGGCCTGTTCGGAAGATTGCTTCCGTTGAAAGAGAGAGTAATGGTTTACTTGTCAAAAGCATATTAGAATGTGAATCAGTGGGGTCTCTGGGCATCACTTGAATCAACTGATTTTAACATCTTTTACATCAGAGCACAAAATCTTCAGAATATGTGAAACTGCGCGAAAATTACATTGATAAGTTTTACTAAAAAATCAGAGCAAAATGCTGATTGGTTTTTGCAATTGTTTTCTGTTTACCAGATGATGTATCATATTATTTCATGTTTATATCATCCTAGCTGGTTCCCGGCATGCGTTGCAATGCCATATTCAAAGAAATAAATTGTTTCTCCCTGCATGTCCTTTCCCGTGCGTCCCCGTTCCCCTCCCGCAACCCCTTCCCCTGCCACTTTCCCCTTCCACCTTCCCCGCCTACCCTTTCCTTCTCCCCCGTCACACCAACCCCCTCTCACCTTCCATATATTCAGTCCAGTACATTCAGTTTTCAAACAGCTCATATGCCACCTATCACATTTTCTTTATTCAAATTTTCATTTTTCATATATTACAAATATTCATTTTCGTATATTATTAGAACAATCAATCTAATTTGGTACCTAACATAAGTACCTACTTAAAATATCTATAATTTAAAAAATCCATAGACAATTCTTTTGTTACAAAAAAAATAGCTGCCTGCTAAATTTACATCCATCAAACGTGCAAACTGTCAAACGTGCGAAATTAAAAAAGTCATTAAGTTTTCTGAAATTATCCAATTTTTCTTTCCATAAGAACCTTCTACAAAGCATAAGAAAACTTTTTAAAAAGGATGAATGAAATAGGTAAAGTCTTTCTGAAGTTGTGGCGTGACCAAGGGAAACCGGGTTCCATTATTGTTATATTATACATAGATAAGATATTTCCCCAGAATATTTTTTAAAATCTCCCACAACTGTCAATTTCTACATACTGTGAATACATACCCTACACTGAATACGTACACTGAATACATGCCCTACGGGAAACAATAATCAAAAAGTGTTTTCAAAGAAATAATTACCTTAATACGTACTGCTTTGAAAAGTAAAATATATTATGTATATGGATAAATAATATCTGGTTTAACAATGTATCAGCGGTTCTAGCACGGTCAAATCGATAACTGAACAATATCGGATCAAAAGGCTTAACTTCTGACGATTATTTGTATATCGATATCCCAAGCACGGATGGACTAAATAGCTAAATCGATATTGACATGAAATAAATATATCTGTGGATTAACATTCCTAAACTTCAAAAGTCTACATATAAAAACAAATAATTAACAATGTCGAATTGAAATACCAACTTTTATATAACTAAAAAGGGGGGTTACCTATAGCCCATTCACATGATTCATTTATCGTTCATTTCGTGATTTCATTCCGCCTCTTTCCCTCGAAATGAACCGTGTGAACACGAAAGTGAGTAGAGACAGTGCCCTGTCTGACTCCCTGCCAGACTCGCAACCGGAATTTAACATCACGTGACGCGAATGATGTGTGTGAACACTCAAGTGAACAGTCTTTCACTCGCAAATCAGTCGGCCGAAATGTTCTGGCGTGAGGACGAGTAGCCGGAGCGGCTAAAACGTCAAAATGCTCCGTTTAGTTCGCTTTTCGAAATAACTCCTACACGTCTCATAGAAATCGTTGTTTCTCCCTTACTATCATAGTGAAAAATATGATCTAAACGGTATTGGAAAGAGAAAATAATGCTCTACATATTCAATATAACAATTAACCACAAAAGAATACGAATGTTCACTTCTATGGAACCAAAGTTACTGATCGAATTTGAAAAAAAAATTATGAAACATTGTGAATTTTTTATGAATTATTTTTATATGAAATGACAAAAAAGTGAGGTGACAGAAACGTTTATAATTTATTTGTCTAACAAAATAAGTGTGTGTTTTTATATTTTTTTTTGTTACCAGTAATTTTAGTTAGAATAAAAGCAAGTAGAGCCATTTTTAAACTTTTAAAAGTTTACATTAAAAATAATTCTATTTAAAAAATTACGTGGTTATTTCTAATAATAAATTTTGAAGGCATATTTCATCACCTTTCCAAAACAGTTTTTAGTTTTTGGATACGTTAATAAATATTCCATTTATATGGATTTTATTGCAAGCCGAGGCCTATTTTGGAATAAAAATATTTTCATGGTGCAAAAATACTGGTAGATATCAGTTTTCAGGTTATTATTTAACCATATTATGTTCATTTCATGGTGCTGAAATTTATTTACTGTTTACAAGAATCGCCAATTTCTCGTAATTTAGTTCAACGTTATCGGAAATGTCAATTGAAATCGTAAATATTCCCGAACTTAGCCGTCAGCGTCGGAGGAATTCCAAGGCGGCCGCTACTACTCTCGACGACTTCGTAGCGAGAATGTCGAGTGAACTCTTCCTTCGAAGGAACCGTCTGAACACTCGGTGAAACGAGAATGGAACATTTCATCGAGTAAACCTTCATCCGAGTGAACCTTGTGACTTCAGCATTAGGAAAGTCAATGAGGTCTTTGTATTATCGTTTTTCTTCATTATGTTAACACAAAATTGCGAAGGTATAATAATAATATACATATACGCAATTCTAATTTTGAGATCAGTGGGTAGCTATATTGTAATGAAAAATATTTTTTTCACTTTTACGCCTTTTTATTTATTTTTTTTAAATGTAGGTTACACAGCTTTACATCAACACCATGAGTTATATGTTTAGTATTGCCATTTGAACTACAGTGGCGCCCTCCTATGTTTTCTACTCTTATTTGACAGACTATACCTACATAAAAGAAAATAAAATTTAAAAAAACCCGGATTGCCGGCACTGAAACTGAACTGATTATATCTCAAAAACTAAAACATATATCCGAAAAAAAAATTCATCGCTGAACTTCTTACAAAACTGCCCAAAAAATATATTATTATGCAATATTATTTTTTTGTTATCTGCATTGGTTTGGCCAATAATAATGAGAATAACAATTTTTTTTTTTTTAATTGTGTTTTGAAGCTGAACATTTCTTTGTCTGAGAGAATATAAAAAATACTTAATATGGCAAGGTACTGTTTAATGTACAATTTATTTTATGTACTGGCAATTTTGAATGCTGGTCACATCGGAAAGACTAGATGTAGTTCCAAATGCTACCGCAAAATTCATTCCGTCCCGAATTGTCCTGGTGTGTACAGCTATCAGATTTAGCCCTGCAACTTTCTGATATTTAATATTGTGTCGCGATTGTATTTGACTATTACAATAAAAAGAGAATCTATTAAAACCTTCTAATCATTTATTTAACTCCCGTGACACATATGGAAGTGTTGATTTGGTAAGATTAAACACCTTTACCATATTGGTGACCCTCGACGCTGGACTCCATATTGGTGATCCGATTTTTTAAAAATTAAGCACGTACAGAACCAGCCAGACAATTCGGGACGGAATGAATTTTGCGGTAAAATTTGGAACTACATCTAGTCTTTCCGGTGTGACCAGCATTCAAAATTGCCAGTACATAAAATAAATTGTACATTAAACAGTACCTTGCCATAAATAAAAAATTGATAAACTATTTGTCAAATTTAAAAAGCTTACCATGTGTAACTTAATTTACTTACATACTTTATATTCATCAAAAGTAGTGGGTAAGCACTTCACCGCATGCGCGCGCTGGCTGCAACACAACGTGGCAGAGCCAAGCGATACGTCGCGACTTTTTGAGTTTGTCACTCTTGCCAAATCGCTACTTGTTGCTTTATGAGTTGAAGCAAATGGAAAAAAAAAAAATAGTTAGTTTGTTCTTGCGTGACTAACAATTAACCCCTCGGGCTAATTTGTTCGGTTTTCAGAACAACTCATATAGGTCTCAGTAAACAAATCATAGAAATCGTTATGTCTCCCTTAACCCTTAGTTACTCGCGCCTAAAAAGTTACATAAGTAGTCGCGTGGGGTGTCACACACCCCGTTTTAGTTTATAGAAATAATATGTATAAGCAAAATCAGACTTTTCTTAATTAGTATATTTGAACTTACATAATTAATCAACGTTTAACCCCTCCGCAACGTAAGCAGATATATGCGTTAAAAATACGACAGCAGTCAAGTACAATAAGCGTGTTTACACGTCAGCGCGTGTGTCTCCATAGAAACCGTTATAACTCCGTTATTGTTTTAGTTACATCCGTAAAATAAAAAGTGAAATGTCGATAGTGAATCACGCTGCACATCTCTATTCAAGTTGTCCATAGAAATACATAAAAAGAACATTCTGTCAGACGCGCAGTCTGACACATAATTTATCCCGCCAAATTTCCTACGGGCGCCCGACGTTGTTAATTTTTATAAATATTTTTATATGAAATGATAAAAAAGTGAGATGACAAAAGTGTTTATTACACATTTATACAATAGAATAAGTATTGTTGTTTACATAATCTGTGATTTTAGAACCGTTTTCACATAAAAACATCACGTGAGTCATTTTCACATTTTTTTAATGTTTGCATTCTAAATTTTAATGTGTACAAATATTAATATTTACTAGCTGGGCCCGTTGCAGAAGCAACTAACGGGTTAAAATACTATGCGATTTGACATGTGAACGCGGACGAAGCGAGCAGGAGTGTGTGTTAAATTACATATATGAAGAAAAAACGATGTCTGAATGCGGATGGAGCGAGGAGTGAGCACCTACAAAGGGAACGGGTAGTCGACGCCCCCTCCAAAGTTTCATCGCAATAGGATGAACCGTTTAGCAATGCATAATTTCATGATGCCAGAGCTCACTATTTTATACAGAATGAATTGACTGGATGCGTACATCAAACCCCAAAATATTCATCGCAATCGGATGAACCGTTTAACAATGCATAATTTCTTGATGCCAAAGCTCACTATTTGGTGCAGAAATAATCGACTGGATGCGCACATCAAATCTCAAAAGTTTCATCACAATCGGATGAACGGTTTAGCAATGCATATTTTCATGATGCCGGAACTCACTATTTTATACAGAATGAATCGACTGGATGCTCACATCAAATCC
Organism: Limnephilus marmoratus; assembly: GCA_917880885.1. Classification (NCBI taxonomy): domain Eukaryota; kingdom Metazoa; phylum Arthropoda; class Insecta; order Trichoptera; family Limnephilidae; genus Limnephilus; species Limnephilus marmoratus. Next base: position 7,735,940 of record OU862927.1, on the reverse strand, counting down.
TAAAAGTTTCATCGCAATCGGATGAACGGTTTAGCAATGCATATTTTCATGATGCCGGAGCTCACTATTTTATACAGAAAGAATCGAATAGATGCCCAAATCAAATCCCAAAAGTTTCATCGCAATCGGATGAACGGTTTAGCAATGCATAATTTCATGATGCCAGAGCTCACTATTTTATACAGAATGAATCGACTGGATGCTCACATCAAATCCTAAAAGTTTCATCGCAATCGGATGAACGGTTTAGCAATGCATAATTTCATGATGCCAGAGCTCACTATTGTATACTAAAACCATCGCGGGCATGCATACATCAACTCCCCAAAGTTTCATCGCAATCGGATGAACGGTTTACCAATGCATAATTTCATGATGCCGGAGCTGACTATTTTATACAGAATGAATCGAATGGATGCGCAAATCAAATCCCAAAAGTTTCATCGCAATCGGATGAACGGTTTAGCAATGCATAATTTCATGATGCCACAGCGCACTATTTTATACAGAATGAATCGACTGGATGCTCACATCAAATCCTAAAAGTTTCATCGCAATCGGATGAACGGTTTAGCAATGCATAATTGCATGATGCCAGAGCTCACTATTGTATACAAAAACCATCGCCGGCATGCATACATGAAATCCCCAAAGTTTCATCACAATCGGATGAACGGTTTAGCAATTCATAATTTCATGGTGCCAGAGCCCAACAGTACTTTGATACAAACCCTGTCCTGATAATAACGAACAAAACAAAAAAAAAGAATTATCCAATTAGGTGCAGTCGTTCGGAAGTTCGTTGAAGTTCGTTTCGGAAGTTCGTTGCGCGTACATACATTTCAGAGATTCATTTTTAAACAAATTTCATAATGCCAGAGCTCACCAGTAATTTTATACAAACCTTATCATAACAATAACGAACACAACAAAAAAAAAAAATCCAATTAGGTGCAGTCGTTCGGAAGCTATGCGCGTACTTACATTTCGGCGAATCATTTTTAAACAAATTTCATAATGCCAGTGCTCACCAGTTATTTTATAAAAACCTTGTCCTCACAATAACAAATACAACAAAAAAAGAATTATCCAATTATGGGCAGTCGTTCGGAAGCTATGCGCGCACATAAATTTTCGCTACTCATTTTTAAACAAATTTCATAATGCCAGAGCTCACCAGTAATTTTATACAAACCCTGCCCTGGACACAACAAAAAATAATTATCCAATTTGGTACAGTCGTTCGGTTCAATTCACTTCGGTTGTTAAAAAAATTTATTTAAAAACCTTCAATTTTTCAAGTTAATTTTAACGTTCTCTGAAAGTTCTGTTCAAATTCTATTCAAGTTCTGTAATTATTTCTGTTTTGAAATAATAAGTATAAATAAATAATAATAAATATATTGAAGATAATTGAATAAATACAACTCGCACATTACGTGAAAATGAACTAATTTAAAAATAACGTTCCCACCAACAGTGGGTGTCCAGAAGCAACCTCCGTGTACCTACATAATTCAAAAAGTGACCATCTTGGGTGATTTTTTCATTTCATATCATTAATTTTCGATTCATTTAAAGGAAAGAAGTTCATAAGTCGCTACCAATAATATTGGTGTAGGTACCTATGCGTTTTCTCAATAAATACTTGACAATCTTGAGTGATTTCTTTTAATATTTAAATGCTTCATAAGCCGGTACCTACCTAGTATATACCGAGAAAAATAATATTTGGTAGGTACCTACGCGTTTTTTCTTACGTACTTTATTACTTTTCTTTAACGAATTTGCAATATCTTGATGGAACGGTAGGTACCTACCGCGTTATAAATTGTGTTATTTTCAGATGGCCAGCAATTTTCACACTATCGAAGAATTTAGGAACACGTTTTTGACATGAATTTTTCAGAAAATTATTGATTTTCGTCGGGTTCTCCTGACATATTTCATATGAGAATCGTATATAATTTTGATATTAAAAGTTGCGGAATTCTCTACTGTAACGTATTTTTTAAAAACATCTAAGCGGGGATCGGTTTCCGGGTCACAATGCCGCGTACCGTAAAACCACTACCGAAAACTCTGAAAAGTCTGTATTATTTAGGCTAAATTTTTGACACTCGGAATCCTGACCTATCTCAAGATTATCTGACTCGCCGCCAAGCCAAAATGGACCTTGGCACGTTCCAAACTCGAGGAAGCGACCGTCTATTATCGCCTGCGGGGCCGAGGCCTGGGCTGGAAAGTAAGAGGGCTTAAGCGTCTTTGCATTTTCAAGCGAAAATACGCCGTAAGGTGGTACGTGATGCGGGGGAGAAGAGTCCGTTATCGCATCACCAAAACTGGAACCGTCGTTTGTATGGACTTTTTGACACGTTTCCTTCCGAAATGGATTTTCGTCTTTCGACTGGCGAACCTGTCGGCGGAAAACATAACCCCGGCCGAATTTCTTCGTCGGATAGTGAGAGATTACAGTTTCCGTCGCCAGGGTCGCACTTCAATTCTGTATCAGTCGTTTTGTATGAAACCGGTGTCAGAAAAGGCTGAAAAAAAAGGTGAGTTTTCCAAACTGAGCATTAATATATATATTTGTAATATAATAATTCGAAAGCTTATTTTGTAACCTGTCTAAAACAGTTTTTACTATTTGGCTACGTTCAGAAATGTTTCATTTATAGAGCTTTATTTGTGAAGCGGTAATAATACAAAGTTTTCGTAAAATGTCATTTCGTTAAAGACATTAAAAGTGCATATTGGCGATTTTTTGAGGGGTTAAACTCTTTTTTAAAGTAAACAAAGCAATAATATTTGTAATAAGAACATAAAAAGTATCACTTTTTTCTGTCACAGTTTTGGCAGACAACATGTTGTGGTCATTGCACAAATGTCTTTGGCATTTGGAGCATGTGATCTTTGTTTTTCTGTCTTTGGTTCTTTATATATATGACATCTTTTGTATGAAGGCGGTTGGATAGCTCCAGAAGATGAATCATGGCCGTCAACTTAATGAATCCGTTTTAGTCGCTTTAGTCGCGCGAGGTGTTAAACACCCCAAAAGCGCTCTCCGAGCGTGATCACACACAATCGAGTACCGCTCAAAACATGAAATACAAAGGTCACGAGTAGCTTGCACAAGCTATTAAGAGAACTAGCATTGTTAATTCAAATTTGAAAAGGTTAGGCTTTCAAACACGGTCTGGGGTGTCTAATACCCAACACGAGTAATAAAAGGTTAATATCATGGTTAGAAATATGATCTAAACGGTGATAGAAAGAGAAAAAAAACACCACTATTGTATAATATGTATTCAATTTAAAAGTTAACTACAAAATAATTAAAATGTACACCTTTACGAAACCAAAGTTTCCAACCGCAATTTGAAAAAAATTATGAAACTTTGGGAAATTTTTACAATAAACTACATTTTTACAATAATAATTAACATTTACAATACATTTTCCTAATAAAATATGTGTTTTATATTTTTTCGTTATCAGTAATTTTAGTTAGAAAAAACGTAAGGGGAGCCATTTTTAAAACTTTTTTGAACACACATGATTAGATGACAAAAAAAATTATGTTATGTTTTTATGGTAATTTCAACTGTGTATTTTTTTTTCAGATATATATTGTAGTTTAGGGGGCGTTCAAGTATTACGTAATGCGATTTTTGAAGATTTTTGACCCCCCCATCCCCCCATGTAACGCGCCGTAACGTTTTTCTGTACCTCCCCCCCCTAAACGTTACGAAACGCCCAAGTTACAATTTTTACCTGAAAGTCACAATTAAATTGCGCTAAGTACTGCGAAGTGGCTTAAATACCTTTTTTCTTGTTTTAATCGCGTTTGCGGTAATAAATAAAACAAGAGATTTCGAAAACGAAAAGGGTTGCCAACGTGGAAGACTTTAATTCCCTAGTTTTTTTAACTAAAAAAAGAAAAACATGTTACGTAACGCGTTGTTCGAACCCCCCCTCCCCCCTGGTAACGCACAGTAACGTTTCACAAGACCCCCCCCCCAGGAGGGGGGAAGCAAACAGGGGAGGAATGAGGACTTTATGTGAAAATTTTTATGCAGAACTATCCACGCGTAAAAATTCTTTTTTACCCTAATTTGTTACAGTTCAATGTGTTCATTGACTGGACATGCGATACTTAAGCAATGTCTGTTTCTCCAATCTCGAACAGATTCAATTGACCTCATATACTTTCAATTCTAAGAGCTTCCTTATTACCTCCATTCATTAATAAGCCGGTAATTTTGCATAACTAAGGACATTATTTAAAAAGTTGTATATATTGGCAGCTTATCTGACACCTTGGAGGCCATGCCAAATTATATCACCAACTGACCACAGATGACGGATTTAGTCAATATCATTTTGATATAGAGTTTTATCTATGGACCGTGCTAGATCCCCAGGTGAATTGAGGAAGTGACTCACCGACTCTGGCCAGGCGGTCCTTGTAGATGTCCACCCAAGTCGGCCAGGACTCGTGGGAAGACAACCTCTTCAGGGCCCACTTATTCTCCAACTTGGCTTCACGCAGATATTCAGAGGGTTCCACCTATTCAAACAAAATACATAACAAACATATTATTGCAAGTACAGTACAATCTTACTAATCCGGCACTATTAAAAACCAGAGGGTGTCGGATTATTGGAATGTTCAGATTACTGGATTATAGAGAAAAAATCATAATAACTAAAACAAAGCATTTCATAAAGAGAATATACATACTATTCACACTTCAAAACAACAGGTAAATATGTACGCAAGTGCACTTGAGATAAGTTTTGAGGTTAGACTGCTAGATGACGATGCGGTGATGGAGCGCATAGGCATAGAGAGGCGAGGGAGGCGCGGGCGGAGGGTGCCGGATTATTGGACGTATCGGTCTATTGAAGTGCCGGATTAGTGAGATTGTACTGTACTTTAACCTTTAGGAGAGTATGGCTATACCGTGTATGTTCGTAAAAAAATACGGAAAGGAGTAAGTAAGTACACCATACGGCAGTGTTTCTAGAAATTCTCCCATTAATAGAAATCACATTTAATAATAATATTAAATATTTTTTAAGTGAAAACTTCTTTGTGATTTGAAACGCAAACCGTTGTGATTTGAAATTCGATGAAACGAAAAAGTGACACTAAAAAGAGACAAACACACATTTTTAGGATTTAGCCGGCGAGAGAATGAGATAGAATAATCAGCCTCCTATTTGTGCGGTGCTTCGCAGCCTACCCATTCTTATCTACTTTAGTTTTCTGAAGGTTTCATGTTTTCCCGTGCAAACTGTACACAATTTTTTTATTAATGTGTGATTATTTCGGATATTTTATAGATATTTATAGGTATTGGTCTGGAAAATAACACCCAAACCAATTTTGATTTGGTTAACTTGCACATTTATGAAAAAGCTTGCGCATTGTATCACAGTATTTAGACCGCAATGTGCATTGCTTTTTACCTTTTTAGGTAGGGTAAAAATTCACCTTTTGTTGGTCTACATCATAGGTTCTCAACCTTTTTTGCCCACCGACTTTGAGAATATTTTTTGTCTAACGCCCCCCAATTTGTTTTTTTGTCAAGCGAGGTGTTTCGTTTTTTTAGACCATATTTTTTTTACCTGTCCACGCCCTCACTGTGCCATCTCCGCGCCCCCTAATTGAGAATCTCAAACGCCCACAAGGGGGCGTTATCGCCCAAGTTGTGAACCAATGGTATACATATAACTAATTAGTCTCTCAGCACAGTACCTAAGATTGGGGGCATTTGTGTGTATTTTAAATACTAACAAACGGTGTTACATTTCTTGCAAGCAAATTTTCTGAAGTCATTCTTCATACTGGTCACACCGTGTGAATGAGCGAGCATACCAACATTGCCAACTTAAAAAAAAAAATCAGTCTTTGGATGGGTGAGAATGGTAAAAAAGTGCCAAATTTGGACACTTGAAGGAGGCTATGTTCAAAGCTGGACCATGAAAGCAGTGGCGTAGCTAGGGGGGGCGGTCCGTCCCGGGTGCCACCCGATGGGGGGTGACACCCGACCGTGGAAAACAAATTCAAGGATATTGTCACAAAAATATTTTACACATGAACAGGGTCTGTTATTTATATTTTCGTAGCTCTATGGCTCCCCGTGGAGTGCCCCAAAATGAGAGAATTTTGTGTCTAAAGGTCGTCTTTTGGGCGAAAATAGCCTATATTAATGGAGAAATTTTTATCCCTGACCAACATTTGACTAGGTAGTAATGTTTTATTTTTATGTGAAATCAAAATTTGCGAAGTCAAATTTAATGCGGGGGGCGGGGTGACACCACGTTATCCGTCCCGGGTGCCTCCATGGGAGGCTATGTCCAAAGAAGACTAATGAAGAAAGAAAAATGGGTATGTGTTGCACCTCACTCAGTTGCCAGAAGGTGAGGGTGAAATCTGCTCCGGTGTCCTGCATCATCTCCAGGAGTTTCTCCACCATTATATCATCTCCTCGCTGATCCGTCTTCAGCCCCAGCTTCGTCATAAATGTCTTGCTGGAAATCAATTTAACAAACAAATTAAAACTATACAGTAATCAATAATTATTATCCATATAATTATTATTATCCATAATACAAATAATACATAATCTGACAGACTTCTCGAGTTCGATCGGAAAGGATTTAAGTTTAATAAAAAAAGTGTAAAAATATCTTGAAAGAACTATGAAACAAATTTTACTTGTTTTTCACCACATTAACCTTTAGCTAGTGCATTGAATAATTTGCATTAAACTTATTGGATAATTTCAAAAAGGTTTTAATGTATGTTTTACTGTGTTTTATTACACGATTTTAAATGAACAATTTCAATTTTTTTACGGATTTTTGGCCACATTTTGGCCAATTTTCAAACACCCTCAAATGTTTGCTGGCCAAAATGTGGCCAATTTTAAGAGACATTTTAAAACATTTATTGGAAATATTTCAAAAGTTCCCAAACATTGTATACTTCGATTATTCACAAAGATAACTTAGTAGTTTCACTTTTTAATAAGAGATGTCTCTCAACTCTTCTGAATTTTTTATTATTGACATTTTGCAAAAATAAATTATTAAAATATTTTTTCTTACGTATATACAAGGTGTCCGAAAACTCGTAGTACAAGCGGGAAACTGGGGAATCCTCATCACATTTGGAGTCGATTTTGTGGTATAATTTTTTTTTATTTGAGCTTTCGTTTTCGAGTAAATCGAGTCAGAAGTTGATTTTTTTTTTGATCAAATTCTTATAAATTATTACTGACGATCATAGTACATAATTAGTAAAAACTATTTAAAAGAAAACAAACAAAGAAATCCGGATTTAAAGCATTATTTTAAAATTATCCACAATTTTATTACGTGATTTACAGTCGTTTCACGGTTAAAATCAGCTGTTCATTATTTTCGCGTTTCCAGGTCAAACAAAGTACAATGCGAAATTTGCTGTCCCTTTCTGCGCTCGGTTCAATCAACACAAAAGAAGAGATAAGCAACACTAAGCAGAATAGCTTGGCCTTGAACTGTGAACTTGCGAACCAATTTCTGTACCCGAAGCATACAGAAGCAAGTCCAAAAAGGTAAATGTTCAGGAGATGTTGTATGATAGATAACCAAAAAACTAATTATTAAATCAATTAGTTTTGTTTTAAAAAGGAGCAAATGAAACGAAATTTTTATAGTTTATTAAAAAAAACGTATTGTTTAAAAAAAAAACGCTGACTTGAGTCAACTTTTCAATTTGGGAGGCGGGAATGGGTACCGCCGCCCCGGGAACTTTTATTGGATAACCAACACCTCTGCCATAGGTCACCCCAAGTGGTTCGCTACGTTTGGTGATTTAGCAGGGGTGCCGGGTTTATGGGGTGAGGTTTGTCTAGGTCTTGCAGGCGGATGACCAGGACATGCTGAACCCTAGATTCCTACCCACCCATTAAACCCTTTTCCTTCCCAGAACTCTCCTCTCCTTCCCTTCCTTAAAAAAACCCACCACACAGCATCCCCAAAGATGACATAGGCCCCGAGGGAAATTATTTTCCTCAGGGCCTCCTGTGTGGAGCTCATAAAGAAGAGTGAAGCTCATTGCATCCATATGCAATTTTGAAAATCGTATTTTTTCTTCATAATGGGACTTCCATCTTTCTGCCACTGATAAACATGATAATTTACTTCAAGTCAAAATTTCGGACTTGATTCCTTTTATCCTTGGAGCGGAAATAAAAATGGTTGCTGTTGACATCAATGGCCGACACATTAGCTACAGTCGTGTTCGAACCAATTTGAACAAGGTTTTTTTATTATTTTTTTTATAATGTAATAAAATTTATCAATTTAGAAGGCGGGTATGGGTACCGCCACCGCGGGAACCATTTATTGGATAACCAACACCTCTGCCGTAGGTGACTCCAGATACTAATATCTACAGCCTGTATGTCGGACGAATATCTACAGCTCAACATATGTTGGACTAATATCTACGAACTTCAGAGTGTTGACTAATATCTACAGAGCTAAGATCGGACGAATATCTATGACGGTCCTAGTGTTGACTAATATCTACACAGCGTAGGTTGGACTAATATCTACAGAGGGCAGCTGAGCAAGAGGTTGTACGGAGAAGCTTAAATTACTTCAATTACGTAATTACTAATTACGTAAAGGCTTAATTGTTTAAAGTACATGAAGTTTTTGCATAATATTACGTATTTTGCTGTTTACGAGGACAATAATTTATTGAACAAACTTGAATTGAGGTCACAATACAAAGATATTTATTTATATCGAGATACACGGCACCTCAACCTAAACTAACCTAACCTAACTCACATAGAAATAGTTATGGTAACATACTACATAATTTAGAAGCACTCGAAATAAAGAAAGCTGTTAAAACAAAAACCTAAATCCTTAATAATCAGCTAAATGTGTCCAATAGTTCGATATTAGGGGTTTTTACATACATACATAAATAAAGTTTTTTTTAAACTGCATTATTACGTTATTCCAATATGCTATACATAATTGCAAATCCAACCTATGTAAGTGCCGTAGATATTCGTCAACTTTGGTTTTCATAGATATTAGTTCGATTTTTTCATTTTTTGGAATTCCTGTAGATATTAGTAGACGCCTCCGTCGTAGATCACCTCAAGTAGTTCGCTACGTTTGGTGACTTAGCAGCTGTCCCCGAGTTCATGAGGTGAGGTTTGTCCGAGTCTTGGCGGCGTTTATTTGTCTGCCTACCAGCTGCATGGCTGGAGATCGTGAGAGAGTGGTTGAGGGAGTCCCAGTCGTACTCTCCAGCCGTACTCTCTCGGAACATTGCCTTTATTTTATTTTATTTGTTAGCGTTATAATTCTGTATAAATTCATTATTTACGTAATTGACCAATAAAATAACGACAAATTATACGACGTATAATATCAATAATATCTTTCAGGAAGTGATTTTATTTGAATTCGAACTGCTAAAGGTAGGAGAGAAAATTTTGTGAACTAAAAATAAAAAAAGAGAAATACAGAAATCAATGAACTATTAAGTTATTGGTTAAACATGTGGCATTCAATGGAGTGTTATTTTTTATGCATGCTGTGAATTTATCAAAGTTCATGTTAAACACATCGATATTTGGGCATAATCTGTTAAATGTGCTACAGCTTCTACTTATAAATACATTAATCATATTCCACCGCGATGGGAGGAATGAATTCATACGTCCGTCACTCTTGGATACACCAGATTCCTTCCCACCCTCATACCCTTTTCCTTTCCAGAACTTCCTCTTCTTCCTTTTCTTAAAATACCCCCCCACACAGCAGCCCCAAAGATGACAAAGACCCTGAGGGGAATTATTTTCCTCAGGGCCTCCGGTGTGGAGCTCATATAAAAATAAAATAAAATAAAAAAATGGTTTTGAACACATCTAATACTACATTAAGCCGCCGCTACCCGTATTTCTGCTGATTTCTTACACATCTCCCTTAAACATTTGAAGTTTTGTTGAAGATAATATCTAGACGCATTCCATGCTGAAACGCTTATTATAAAATTCCCTCGATAGAAAAAAATCGCAAGGTATGCTCCGAAAATTATTATAAATACGTTTTTGTCTGTTATTTTACAAGCCATAGTTGTGAAAAAATTCATAATGTTTCTTTAAATGATATTTAAGACGCCTTCCATGAGATTTTTGCTCTCTTTTAAACGAGTCGTGTTTTATTAAATATTTTCACGCTACAACGCACTCCAACGCTGTCTGAAACGTTGGTTAAAGAAGAAGAAAGCACAACAACTTCAAAAATCAACCATGAAAATACGTTTGGTCCTGAGAATTTAAAATTACATATTATGATATCGTAATGATATGATACGATGATAACCGGATTCATCTTTAGAAGTTCCCAACAAATATCTGCGATCGAAATGTGCGTCGCAGCGTAATGTCATTGAAGTGTCACGTTTATTTTTCAAGTGGTAAAATAGCTTTCCGAAAATTGGTAGGTACTCGTATATCTCTTTTGTTTGATGTCAGCAATAATGAACTAATTTAACTCGTTAATATTATTTAATTAGAAATTAAATAATGTTCGTGTTCAGGGATCACTTTATTGTACTGTCCGGATATGGTCCGGATGTTTTCGCGTCGAGATTCATTCAACAATGCAAGGAATGTGCCGGCGAGTTCATACATGCGTCTCATTCTAACGGCGTTTGAAAAAACGAAACAGCGCTAGTTCACTATAGTTCGCAAGCAGATAAGTGCCCTTATTAATATTAGAAACTAATTAGTCCAGTTTGTTTTCGCGCTTCGACGTGGGATGTGTTCTTCGTAAACGTAAACCGTCGCGCTTATTACAAACTACCTAACTAATTAAATTTAACTAATTTATTCAAAATCAAATGTGTATTTCTTGTGTTTTATTTTTATTCGAAACGTAAATAATAGTGCGTTATTAATTACAGCGTTTAACAAACTTTAAAACAAGGTGTTTTTGTAACCCGTATGTTAGTTTCTTGTGTGATTAATTGTGGATGAAATTAAGTGAATTATTGAGCGATTAATTAGTTATTAGTTGATGATAATTTTGATAAATTTGAACAATTGGTGACAAATGTTTGTGATGTGTTTTTGGATTTGAAAACATTGCAACAAGATGGGGAGCTGCCACACAACATAATAAATAGGTACGCTAATTATCCATATTGTAATGCCTAGAATCGGTGGGAGAATAAATTATAAAGATGAAAATAAATAAACTATGGACACGAAAAAACTAAATAAATAATTTTAGAATAACATCTGCCATCTGTCATCATGACATTTCCGCGTTTCGAAAATTTTAACCCTAAAAAAGCCGAATTTTTTTAAAAATATTTTTTTTTTCTTAATTTTAAATTTAAAAATGCTTAAATTGAAAATCTTTATGTTTATTTGGGTTCGCTATGTGATGTAGGTTCACCAGTTTTCCGCTTGTACTACGAGTTTCCGGACACCGTGTATATATATTAAAAAAAAATTGTATATATATTAAAAAATGCATCTTCGAATTAAATTTATATCTGTGACTATCAACTAGGCAATAGACAACACATAGAAGTCATAATATTTAATATTCTCCAAACAGGTACTACGTTCACCAATAATAAATGAGTAGAACTCATGCATTTATAATTTAACTATTTTTTTGTAATTTTTTTATGAATTCTAAAAATATAGTATAAACATTCAAAACAGGTGCATTCAATGGTTCTCTAATACTACAAGCAGTTTGTAAGTCACCATATTAAAATTCGGAGGTATGATTTTTGAAAGAAGGTGGGAAAATTCCAAACCGAAGATTCAAAAATTTATGAGCGCTCGAGGTTGAAATCGATTATACAGTGAAACGCTCCAGAAATTATGAATGGCAGAAATTACATTAAACCTGTGAAATTACATTTACGCGAAAACGCTTAGATAACTTAGAAGCCTTGGAAATAAAAAAATCCCTTAAAAATAATGAATCTATTATCAACAAACAAAAAAATATTGTCTTATAGCCCAATCATGGATATGTTCCCCTACCCACCCACTCTTCATTAATACCTAGCAACGGCTCCACCCCTACCATAATAATACACTGTTCCCATCCACTATTTTGTAAATGTCAAATCAGTATACGTTTGCCCTGAAGAAGGAACGGTCATTCCGAAACCGGTCGACTTTACTTAAATATATAGTCTGTCAATAAAGAGTAGAAAATATATGAGGGCGCCACTGTTGATCAAATGGCAATACTAAACACATAACTCATGGTGTTAAAGTAAAGCTGTGTAACCTACATTTTCATAAAAAATTAAAAAGGCATAATAGTGGAAAAATATTTTTTCATTGCAGTATAGTGATACCCGCCGATCTCAAAATTAGAATTGAATATAGGTATATTATTATTACACCTTTGCAATTTTGTGTTAACATAATGAAGAATAACTATAATGTAATAAAATATAAAGCACAGGTTAGAATTTGCTTACATTTATTTAATACTAGATAAAGTACCTAGCGTTGCCTGGGCTTTAGATCATGTCTCTAATTTTAGATCTGAATATATTTAACTCATTCAGATCTAAAAGTAGTCTAACTTAACTCACCATTAGTGATTCTTCCTTTCTATCTATTGTTAAATTCAAATTTATGTTAAATTAAATTAAAGCAAATCGCTTTATCAATCACCCTTTAATAAAATTTATGTCATGAAGAAAAAATGTGGTTTACTGTGTTCTATACATTCAGTGTCATTGCACTTCAAAGAAATATTTGACAGTTAAATTGGTGTTGCCAGTCTACAAATTTAGTAGTTCCAGTTTTTATATTTTCTACTCTATTTTGACAGACTATACAAGTGGTTCAAACGAAGTAACATTGTTTCATTTATATAAAAATATAATATGTAGTTCATGAGAGTAACCTATTCTGCTATCAAAAGTAAAAAGGCAGCTGGAGATTTTCAATATAAGCGACCTTTCATGTTTATCAATCTATTATAGTAAAAATTACAGAATATAAACACTGAAAATGCCCTTTTTTCCAACTGCCTTTTTTCTTATGACAGAAGTATTGCCATTCAAAGCAATCTATTTGTGAAAAATCATCATTCAAAATATTTATTAGATTAATTTGTATTTACTTTTAAATGGCTAAGGTCAAATGGGTAATGTATGTGTATTTATTATTGGTATAACTTACAGAATTCTATTCTTGCCAAAGGTTTCCAGACACTTGAGGAAGTTGGAGATCTGCACCTTGTGGACGGAGGTCAGGATGGGGGACATGGCGGTGGAGAGTTGCACCAGGTTCCAACACACCACCTGGAACAATCCAACAGTATTATTACCGTAGCGTCTGCGTGGTTGAATTTCAGAACCCAGCTACGAGTGCATGTCGGACGCCACGCCATATGCGCCGCACCATAAATAACATCTGTGTATGTGGAATTTCACACAAAGCTACTGTAATAATTCAGTTTTGAATTCAATCAGCAGCTCGCATGTGGAAGTTTCTTCCCTAGGTATAAGTACTACGGATTTATAGAATTTAAGTATCTTTCCAGATACGGAGAGATTACATATGGCGTCAGTGCCTGCCATGGTTACTTTAACTCGGTGACTATCTGTCACTGGATTACAGTGGATCAGTATTAGTTCATTTATGAGTGGATCCGAGGAACTGGCAATTTTGGGAACCAGTTCTTATCGGATTTATAAAATGGTTACCTACACTCAAACTGGGCGAAGCCGAACTAAGAGCCTCCCGCAGGGCCTAGCAGCAAAAACCTGCAGAGCAGTTTTTTAACTGCTAGTATACATTTATTACCCTGTTAAATATAAGTATCCTCATTCTAAATACATGAATTTCTGACCCTGCCAAACATTCCATATTCTAAATGCCATGAATTACTGACCCTGCCAAATATTACATATTCTAGATACTATCAATTTTTTATCCTGCTAAATACTTCCAAATTCTAAATGCCATGTTTTTTTTACCCTATTAAAAGCTTTCAAATTATTGTGTCATGAATTTCTTACCCTGTCAAATACTTCCACTTTCTAAGTGCATGAATTTCTGATCCTGTCAAATATTTCCAAATTCTAAATGACCCTGTCAAATCTTCCAAATTCTAAATGCAATGAATTTTTCACACTGCTAAATGCTTTCAAATTCTAAAAGCTATGATTTTTTACCCTGCTAAATGCTTTCAAAATCTCGTTCTTACGCTGTCAAATATATCCAAATTCTAAATGCATAAATTTCTAACCCTGACAAATATTCCAAATTCTAATTATGACGAATTTTTTACTGTACTAAATACTTCCAAATTTTAAATGTCATGAATTTCTTACCCTGTTAAATGTTTCCAAATTCTAAATGCCATGAATTTCTTGCCTGTTCAAACATTTCCAAATTCTAAATGCCATGAATTTCTTGCCCGGTCAAACACTTCCAAATTCTAAATGCTATGAATTTCTTGCCCTGTCAAACATTTCCAAATTCAAAATTCCATGAATTTCTTGCCCGGTCGAACATTTCCAAATTCTAAATGCCATGAATTTCTTACCCTATCAAATATTATCGAAATCTAAATGCCATGAATTTCTTACCCTATCAAATGTTTTCGAATTTGAAATGTCATGAATTTCTTACCCCCGTTAAAAGGCAAGACAACTGCAAATGAAGAACTATAAACAATACATGAAGACAATATACCTCCAGCTGCCTCCCAAGAGCATATCGTCCCTCGCCATCCGAGTGATTGGGCACGAACCCGCTGTAATAAGAGTCTGCAAACCCGTACGGGCCAAAGTCTATGGTCAGCCCGAGGATGCTCATATTGTCCGTGTTTAGGACTCCATGGGTAAAAGCAAAACCTGGGAGAAAATAATAGTCACTTTACAAGAATGCATCGTTATTGGCTGTTAGGGGTTTGGTAAGCTATCAAACATAAAAAATATGTTTAACCACTTGAATGCCAGCATCCCTAGAGGACTAAGCTTGCAGCTTAACTGCACTTGACTCTTGATTTTGAGGTATTTTGAACCTTAGAATTTGCTACCAGAATACTAAAATATATTTTATTTGTTTGGCAAGGAAATATTAAATATATCTTAGGACCGAAAAACCAAACTTTTTAAGATGGTTTCACTGTAATTTAAAAATAATTATTAGAAATTGTTAAAAGGTTGAAAACTTTAAGAAATCACGTTAAAAACATAATTATATAAAAACAAAAATGTTGGTAAGTACTTTAAAAATACATCAGTTTCACATAGAAATGCTAGCATCTAAAATAGGGTATAAGAGATGAGAAAATTGTGTATAGATTTTATGAGAATTAGCCTAAATGAGAATTAGCCTGAATGAAAATTAGCCTGAATGAGAATTAGCCTGAATGAGAATTAGCCTGAATGAGAATTAGCCTGAATGAGAATTAGCCTGAATGAGAATTAGGTTGAATGAGAATTAGCTTGAATGAAAATTAGCCTGAATGAGAATTAAGTGGTATGAGAATTTGCCTAAATGAGAATTTGATTTTATGAGAATTAGCCTGAATTGAAGTCTCACTTTGATTGAATAAGAAGACAGTAATTATGTAATGGATTAAGCAGACATTAAAGATACACACCTTGCCACATTGCCACTAAATTGAGAGACCTGTGCGCCACCTCTGTAAACAACCTGATGAGACGGTTATCATCTTGCAAAGAAATATCCGGAAAGTGTTCCTGTGGGCACAAAAAAATTTAATCAGATCAACTCATTCATACTTTATTATCTATTTATATTAATATATGCTTAAACGGGCATTTACAAAACATGCGATGTACATAATCATTTTGGAACAGTAATCATGAGACAAAAATATACCAATCAAATTACACAGAAGCCGTGCCGAAGAATAGTACGCATTATGCCAACATTGATTTATTATAGTATGTTATTATGGCCTGTTTGTAACTATTTCTATGCAGTTCAACACATCTACTAATTCTGAGAAAGCATTTCCAACTGCATGCAATCTAGGTACAAGCGAGCATCTAAATGTCTCAGTCCTGATATTTTTATTTCAATTAAAAATAATTTTGAATTGAGTACTTCTTGCAGGCACATGGAAGGTAATTAGGCTTAATAAATCAGGGCTGTCCACAATACCTTTATAACAATTGTTTTAAATAAAAGTAAAGTCTGAAATAAGTCTTCTATCTCAAAGTATTCATAATTTTAATTATAGTAGTTGTGTGCATTTAATTAGGGCTTACTGCATTCCATTTTTCATTGATCAAATTTTAATTCACACAAATTTCATTTGGTTTAGATTATAAATTTAAATACATCTATTTGAATTTCAGTTTTGTTTTCTTGAATGAATAAATAAAAAATATAGGTATGAAATGGAATCTTGAAAGCGGAAATTAGTCCAGTTCCCGACATTTGAATGAGCTGAAACAAGGCAGATAGATTCGTTGTCGATGACAATGCATTCTATCAACTTTTGGTGGCAATCATGCATACACACGCGGACATAAAAGCATTTCTCTGAAATTGGACGACATTGTATTCATAATATTTACAGAGGTTAATATACGAAATAAATCTCGGTCCGATCCTTTTTTAAGTTTTAAAAGTCATTTTAAAGGTTTCCAGCAATTAAGAGGTAGTCTCTGGGGAGGAAGGTTCAATCCTCAATCTAACCAAAAAAAAATTGAAAATAGATGCGTGTTTTTTTAGCTGCATGAGAATTTTCGATGGTTGTTGCAATGACGTTATATAAATAGACTTGCCATAGTCTCACAAACTCAAGATATAATGTGGCAATTAATCAACACTCTTTTGTTTTCAGCGATTTTCAATAATTTCTTAATTCAAAAGTTATCCATGTATAATAAAGATAGACGCTTAAAGAATATGTGCATATGGACGAAACAAAAGATAGAACGCGGGTGGCATTTTCGTATTCAAAATTCAAAAGTTCCGTCGAATACTGTCTCAAGGCCGACTAAAGTAGGAGGCCTGGGCACCAATCGAATTTTGAGGTGTCAAATTTTCAAGCTATAATGAACAACGATAATTTGCAAATGGCGTCGATTGTTATTGTATTTGTTGTTTCTGCTGATTTGTATGTTGTTTTACCGCAGGCAAGTGTGGCGACACATCATTATTATCATCGCCATCAAAAGAACATTCGAGAAACATCTCCTAATATCCGCGCCCATCGGCAAACCTACTTGCCTAGGTACCTTCGTACCTATACTGGCCGCGATGTACATTCTCGCCTGCCGTGCCAGCCCGACGTTAATAATATCGCCCTCGCCTAGAAAGGTCTCGAGACAGCACCGTACATTATATCTGTACGGCGCCGAATAATCTCGTCAACTGCCGAGGTGGCTCGTATTGCCTACCGCGAGGTAGTTACTCTACCGCGGCTATATAAGCAGCCGATCGCTCGCCCGCTGCAGTTCAGTCCAGTTCAGTCTCACACTTACAGTCGGCCAACATCTCAGCATGTAACGATCTCTGCATGGCATCGCTACGCTCCAGGGCAGCTTCCTCGAGGTCCATCACCACGTCTCAGCTACAAGGCCCATCGTGTCTTCAGCTCCTGAGATCAGCTCCATCCCGCGACTTATAAGGTTTGACGCACCTTCAGTCCAGGGATCAGCTCACCACTTCATGGCACCCCGAAGCCTCACCGTGCTTCGCTGCCATGGAAACACGCTCCGCCTCGCCAGGACTACCTGCTGGTGGCTCAGCACACCGAGCCACTCACCGTTTACCTCCGCGACTTAAAGCGTCGAGCAACGGCCTGGAATATAGGTCATCTCCACCGCCATGGTGTCGAGCAACTCGCTGACCTTCACCACACCATCTCCACCTCCGTACGCCTGCAGCATCATCTACGGCACTCCGCATTACATCATGTTACCGACCACCGACCATCTGCTACGTAGCCCAATAAACGACTGACTCACCACTTCAACATGACGTCTTTCGTTTCTGTCTCCCGCTCCCTCAACTGGTGACCCCGACGTGATAACTAAAGAATCATTAGATTATTATTATAAAAAGTAAATTTTACTTAGCGACGGCATGGCATCGACTTTGTAATTTGGCTGTTGCGCATCCAGACCTGTACTTTAGTAGGCCTTGGGTTCTCTAACGACGCATAAAATCTTTGGGCGGAAAGCAATAGTATTATTTATATAATCGATAATAATAAGTAATTTGCATGTATTTACGAATGAAATGTTATTCCTTCACTTTTACTACTGTTTACCGTTTAATGGAAACATTTTCTCATCACACAGGAGGGAATTTTGGGCGCTTTTTAATGCAATTTACTTACTGGTAGGACACGACTTTACTCGACGCGTGGCAGTTTAGTACTAAAGTACTAGAAATCGAGTACTCTACAATTGTCTTGTTGTTGGCTTCCCACTTTGAGATTTCTACCACGCGTCTACAGTATATAACGTCATTGGGTTGTTGTCTATGGTTTGACAGTTGAGAATGTCAAATTGTGTTGACATTTCTGTTCAGTAAGGTTTGGCAATTCATCATGAATCATTTAACGCCAGAACGACGCTTCCGAATTGTGGAAATTTAATTAATTTAAATTTAATTTACCATCAATTTATTGCAAAATCAATTGGGTGAATCACGAGTGGTCCTGTTAACTGGCCCCCTCGTTCGTGCAACTTAACGCCTCTCGATTACTTTTTATGGGGCTGTGTTAAGTCATTGGTTTATGCCGACAAACCAGCAACTCTTGAAGCAATGGAAGCCAATATTCAAGCCACCATTGACACCATACGGCCAGATTTATTGGAAAAAGTATTGAAAAATTGGACTGATCGAATGGACTATGTAACTCGTAGCCGCGGCGGACATATTCTGGAAATCATATTTAAAAAAAAAATGCCATGAAATTATCTACCAGATTATAATAATAAAAAATTCATTCTAACGATATTTCTGTCTTGTATTATTATTTAAAGTTCTCAAGCTCTTAAAAAACCAACCTGTATTATAGTAAAAAAAACCTTGTTTTTTCCTAGTTGATTTTTTTACATACAAGGGGCCGTTCAAGTATTACGTAACGCACTTGGGGGGGGGGGGGGTCTTTTGAAACATTACTGTGCATTACGAGGGGGGGAATGGGGGGTTCGAACAATGCGTTACGTAACATATTTTTCTTTATTTAGATAAAAAACTAGGGAATAAAAATCTTCCAAGTTGGCAATCCTTTTCGTTCTCGAAGTCTCTTGTTTTATTTATTACCGCAAATGCGATTAAAACAAGAAAAAAGGTATTTAAGCGACTTTCCAGTACTTTGCGCAACTTATTTGTGACTTTTAGGTAAAAATTGTCACTTGGGTGTTACGTAACGTTTAGGGGGGGGGAGGGTATCGAAAAAAGTTACGGCATGTTACATGGGGTGGAGGGGGAGTCAAAAATCTTCAAAAATTGCGTTACGTAATACTTGAACGCCCCCCCCTTGTGTGAAAATAAAAACTGAAAGGTGATCCAAAATACGTTTAACTGGGAACTTTAAAATGTAAAATAAAAAACCAAAATGTCGCTGATTGGCCATTTGATGACAACGTTACTTTTGAAATTGTGAGAAACGCCCCAACCTTTAATTATTTACCTGGATGATGTAATCACAAATCTGTCGCATGATCTGCAGCTCCCCACTGCGGGCCAGGATCTCCAGCGAGCCGATTCGGAACCAGGATGGAGCCAGCCGTAAAACCACCGCCGCTTTCTCACGGATTGGATGGCCGCAGTAGAATATGTCGCGCATCACCGGGTCATCGCTCACTACGAAACACAACGCTCTTCATTACATAAGCCAATATAAACGACTAGCTGACCCGACAAATGTTGCTCTGCCATATAAATTATTTCTAGTGAATATTTTGGTTGTTAAATAAAAAATAACTAATGTACTGTAAGTGTGTGGGGATGGCATCTATGACAGAAAGAGGAATGGAGCGCTGTAGACGATGACCGCCGATAAAAACAAAAAAACACCAACTAAAGTAGGAAATAAAAAAAATCAATATAAATTTCGAAGAGCAATTGAGTGTACGATCTTTTTTGTCAGTCCGTCTTTAGCCAACACAAATAAGCTCAATGGTTTGCCCATGCGAGAACATGATGCCGAATGAAATATCAAAATGACGCGACGCTTCTCGTGAATGTCTTGCGCATGTGTGGATGAAAGTTCGATGAGGCGGACATAGCGCCATCTGTCATTCAACAACATAATTTCTTTCTGTTTGAAATACGAAAGCCGGTTAAATTTGTTCACACAAAAATACTAAAATCACGATTAAAAAATGGAAGGGTGGGGTGGGAGGGTGGAGGTGGGAAGGCAAAATTTTGGGGTTATAGGTATTTTTGCCAAATAAAAAAAAATACTTAAAAAAAATTTTTCAAAAAAATTTTAATTTTTTTCTGAATATTGTATGTGACCAGGAGTGGCTACATTGTGCATATGAAGAAACGTATTTATGGAGAGTAGAAAGCAGGTGAGAGAGCATAATGTAGAAAGGCAACTCACCAATCAAAGCAGCGGCCCTTGTAGTGGGAATGCCGAGATAGTGGAAGGCCTCGGAGGCCACCATCTCGCGGATGGAGGAGCGCAACACAGCGCGTCCGTCCCCCTGCCTCGAGTAGGGAGTGGGCCCCGAACCCTTGAGTTGCAGTTCCCACTTCTGGCCAGCTCTAGTTAATTAAATACAAATACACAATAGAGAACTCCAGTCCAATTTTTTTATTTTTTTTAATGAATAATGGACCTTCTAACTTAAATAACTGCATTTTTATTTTTATTTTTAGAGTTAGTTTTAATAGTTAAAATAATTGTCTAAGTTTTAATTTTAAGATCTCCCGAAAACCACCGTATGTATGGTGAATCGTGTGATGTCATCACTCCAGAAAAGCTGATCAACTGCCGCCATTTTGAATTTCGTTGTTCGAAGCATTCTCCCTAGGAGTAGCATTACTATTTTTTTGTGCAGTAGTTTTTGAATATTTTCAATAATCGAGATAAACTATTAAGAGATACCTTCATTTTTGAAACATTATTTAGGCCTAAATAATGTTTCAATAAACACAACAACTAAATCTCTATAAACAGTATGTAAATAATCGAATAAATTAATACGATGGCTTGTGTCATTTCCATACAATGACTTTACGGTGACGTCACGACACGACGAACAGTGACATCACCACTAAACATTTCAATAATGCCAACTTGACGGCGTGTTTTTACGACCCGATTAAAAATGGACTTTTTAATAATTTTTTAAAAACTCTGTGTTTAATATTATTAAGTAAAATTTATACAGGGTGTCCGGGGGGGTAAAGTGCATTAACTTTGGGAGGTCATTCTACATGATAGTAGAAGTAAAAAAGATAATAACTTTTTTCGAAATTCAAACTTTTAGGGATGGTTTTGAGGTAAAAAGATAAAATTAGTCCGGCGTGTGCGGCCAGATTTATTATTTTCCGCTGTTACGATACGGGTCAAGCACAATCGAGTCGGGCGCCCGGCAGGCTCTCAGCAAGTAAGATCGTACCTCACACTAAGGATTTTTAGTAGGTACGTCTTTTTGTGTGGGAAAAAAAATGTTGGAATTTGGGAAAAAGTTGTTAATCTTTTTTACTCCTACCATCATGTAGAATCACCTCTCGAAGTTAATGCACTTTACCCCCGTACACCCTGTATATTCAGAATCAGCGTTTATTGGTCTATATGAACATATTTTTTTAAAGCCATAATATTTTTCACTGGAGTTCCTTATTAGTAAAATTCACTAAGAAATCGCTAAAAAGAATCAGCAGAAAAAACTGAGATCAAAATTTTACTAGCTCAGAAACCCGAAGCCAGGACCCAGAGAGTTAGCCTCTCAGAAGTACACAACTCGCAAATACTATAGACCACGGAGGCTGTCGCATCGTGCTTACAATGCACAAAGTTTGTTGTAAAATGGAACTCTTCATTGTTTGGATATTCTCTGGCGTACAAATTCTCCCAAGCGTTATCCTTTCTGGGCCTTAAAACTTCCAACTCACACCAATAAAATGTTATAGTCCGGAACATTGGAGTTTCAACCAAGCGCAAAACGGATAAGAAAAGATCTTTATGATGTGGTAACATCAGATCTTTATGATGTTCGTTTGTATACCAAATACATCATGATCCGAGCCGTGAACTATTAAAAAAGACATGCTCACTAGGGTGTGTTAATTATTTCAACTTTTGAATTCAGAAACGCCTGGGGTCTCAAAAGTTGCGTCTTCCAAAGAAAATGAGAACTGCATTTAAATTTATTTTTTTAAAAATGGAGATTAGCCCGCTAAAATGCATTGAAAATCAGAAAACAAACCTAAAACCTTTTTTTTTTAATTTTTAATAAAAAAAGAATTTTCAGTAATTTAACCTTTTAACGTTTGTTTGTTACTAAAAAATGCGTATAACTGACAAAAATGAAAAAAAGTTTAAGTTTATGAATACAAGTAAGTCAACAAGGATTCTGATTTTATCCAGAAAAAGTGTTATTTTCCCCTTTTAAATTTTTAACCAACACATCACATATGTTTAAAAAAATTATTTTTTTTGGTTCTTTGTACTGCAGTTATGTAATGAAAAATAAGTTTGGTACAAAATATGAACCCTTTGTTTTATTTTTTTTTCCAAATCACGAAATCTATTTTCTTTTAAAACTTCCGGCCATTTTAGTGAGTAATAGTGAACAATAATTTAATTTATTTTTACGTTTTCGAATAGCTACAGATCAAACAAAACTTTTGAGACCCCGGGCGTTTAAATATAAGGCCATTTTTTTTCTCTCTATGGAGAGCGACACACACTAATGCTCATGAAAGATCCTATTAAGACACCGCACTCTATTAGGATCTATGTAACGAGGGGAGTGGGAGAGGCTGCATTAAATTGTGAAGTAAGTTATTACCGGTTGACGTATTCCCCAACAAGAAGGGCCCTCCCATCTCCAAGCTGACCTGCCCAATATCCGAACTGATGCCCTCCATAGCGATGGGCTACGGGGATGGATCCCTTCGGTAGCGTATTGCCTGAGATGAAGGCCAGGAACTCTTCAGACTCCGCAACCCTGGGATCCAGGTCCAGGATGTTCTCCATGGCGTCGGCTGATGCAACAACCAGACGGACATTTTTCTCTAACGGGCTTGGCAGAACCTGAAAGAAAAATAATATTATTGTCATCGTCATCGCGGCGCTATATCCCAGGGTGAATTTGGACTCCTCCACAAACGCTGTCCACTGACGGTGCCTCATCATTCACCTCTAATCTTCCTTCATTCTCTAATCCACTTCTACACAGTCTATTCACCTCTTCCACAGTCTCTCTCTGCGTCACTTCCATTGGGGCACACACACAGTCATAATTTCTGGTGACCTAACATGATTATGTATTCAGGCTGTAACACCTCAGGCCTCTCAATAAAAGGAATATTTCTGAATGTATCTGAAACAAAAAACTGATTTTGAAAGGTGATAAAATATTCTTTAAAATTTTATGATTTTTAATAAATATATATTTTTTTTAATGCAAACATAAAACAGTTTTAACCCCTTGTTTGCCGGGGTAAATGGGGTTGGTTGTCCACCAATTAGCGTTCGCAAAAAGCGGCAGCCATGACACCCAATGACATTTCGTGTCCGGCGATTCTGACAGTGTCCTTGAGAAATTTCGTACATAGAAAGGTCAAAATCGAAGACCAAAGAATTTTTCCCGTGCATGCGCAAGAACTGCGCACGTTCCCGCGCTCCGGTAAATCATTCATTATTAAATTATATGGAGTGACCAGGCGCATTGCGGTTTTCTCTATGGTAAAGGGCGATAATAGAGCAAGCGATTCTGACCGTGTTCTTCATACACTTTCTTTATACATAAGGGTCAAAGTCGCGTGTAAAGTCTCACGACACGCCGGCGCACGAGCGGCAAATAAGAGGTTAAAAATAACTCACCTTACATTTTTTCTAACTAAACTTACTGATAATGAAAAAAACACACACACACCTATTTTATTAGATAAATGTATTATAAACGTTATCGTCGCCTCACTTTTTTGTCATTTCGTGTAAATTCGACGACCTCCGTAGTCCAGTGGCTAAGACTCTTGACTCACATTCCGGAGGTCGCGGGTTCGAAACCGGCATGCGCAAATAAATTTTATTTGATTAATTTGTGTTATTTCACAATTAATTCATTTAAAATAATATATAGTATATTTGCGGCATGTTCCAGAGTGGAAGATACTATCAGTATCGCCCTGGTGTAAGACCACCATTCAGAATTGAAACGTTGCTTAAAAATGGCTTTAGCCGTGTTTAGTGACCAGATCTGAATAGCCAGGTACTTCCCAACCTTCCTCTTCCCCACCTCCTTCCTCTCCCCGCTACCTTCAGCCTCACAACATACCCCAATTGGGGATGCCATAGTCTCACTGGCTCCAGACGGGAGCAGTTGAGATTCTTGTGCGGTATTCACTGTAAAAAAAAAAAAAAAAAAAAAAAAAAAAAAAAAAAAAAAAAAAAAAAAAAAAAAAAAAAAAAAAAAAAAAAAAAAAAAAAAATAATTTCATAATATTTTTTCGACACTTTGGTTTCATAAAGGTGCATATTTTAATTATGTTATGGTAAACTTTAAGATTTTAATATAAAACGTAATGCTTTCTCTTTCTAATTA
Source organism: Limnephilus marmoratus (assembly GCA_917880885.1). Classification (NCBI taxonomy): domain Eukaryota; kingdom Metazoa; phylum Arthropoda; class Insecta; order Trichoptera; family Limnephilidae; genus Limnephilus; species Limnephilus marmoratus. The sequence continues at coordinate 7,711,132 of OU862927.1, read as the reverse complement.
CAAATTTCTAAAGACACATTGTGGAACCGGAAACCAAATATCCAATGACATCACTGGTGAACTTTTTAACCCTTTGAATAATAAGAAAAAAATATCTATAAACTTTTGCCTGTCAATGTTTGCGCTCAAAATTTCCGGTTCTTCCCGTGCATTTTAAATGTTCCTTTTTATTGTTTTTTTTTATCCTTTTGCAAAAAACAAAATTGTTCTAAAATCTAGATCATAGGTTCCCAACGTGGGCGATAACGCCCCCTTGGGGGCGTTTCAGACCTTCAGGGGGGCGGTAGAAGGCAAAGAGAAAATTGGGGGGCGTTTCAGACTTTCAGGGGGGCGGTAGGAGACCCAGAGACCCATTGCTAGTTTACTAGCACATATCGAAGAAGTCGAAGACATGCTAAAAGAATACGAACTGCACATGGTGATGATGAGCGAAACCTGTATTGCCGAAGAAATTAACCAAAATGAAACAACATTTCAGGGCTATTCGACAATTAGATGCGACTCATTTAGCAGGCATACAGGTGGAGTTATCACATTAATTCTGTTGTGTATGTGTGTGAGTGTGTAAACAATATCTCTTACAAAGTCCCAACAAATGCGGTACTAGATAAAAAATAATACCTGGATACCTACTGGCTATTGAAGGATTTTAAGCTGGGAACCTATGCAGCTATTTATCATTCCCCAAATCAAAATGATACAAAAATTCTTAGATTTTTGAAGAATGGTGCCGTTAGCAAATAAATACAAGAGACTTGAAAATCATCTGTGGTGATTTTGAATATTCAATACAAAAAGCACAAGATTACAAATCATCATAAATTGTCTAGGTAGGAAGCAACTTGTCAAAAAATTTATAAGAATATGAAAAAACTCTAAAACCATGATTGATTTGGTAATTTCAAATGACTTTTACGCGGAAGTTAATGCTGCGGAAGATTTCAAAATCAAACTGATCACGAAACAATAATTACAAAAATTAGATATAATAGTCTGAAGCCTCAGGAAACACGAAGTATAATATATATACAGAAATAAAAAGAACTATAATAAGGATAAATTGTGTACGGCATTACAAACCAAAAAGTGGATCTGCGATAACCAAGGAAATTTAGACAGAAAAGCCGATGAACTAATAGGACACCTGAAAACAGTAGTAAATGAACTAATGCCTACAACGAATATATCTCTTATATATAAAAATGAATCGCTAAATGTGTTGCTAAGCGCAAATCTCGAGATCAGCTGAACCGATTTCGCTAATTCTTTTTTTAGAATATTCCTTTTTTTTTTTTTTACAGCGAATACCGCACTAGAATCTCAACTGCTCCCGTCTGGAGCCAGTGAGACTATGGCATCCCCAATTGGGGTATGTTGTGAGGCTGAATGTAGTGGGGAGGGGAAGGAGGTGGGGAAGAGGAAGGTTGGGAAGTACCTGGCTATTTAGATCTGGTCATAAAACACGGCTAAAGCCATTTTCAAGCAACGTTTCAATTCTGAATGGTGGTCTTACACCAGGGCGATACTAATAGTATCTTCCACTCTGAAACATGCCGCAAATATACTATATATTATTTTAAATGAATTAATTGTGAAATAACACAAATTAATTAAATAAAATTTATTTGCGCATGCCGGGTTCGAACCCGCGACCTCCGGATTGTGAGTCAAAAGTCTTACCCACTGGACTACGGAGGCCGTCTGAACTTGAACTTGAAGTACGAGGATAGTTCTTACGAAGAGAAAAATTAAGAAAATTGCCCAGAAAATTGGATAATTTCAGAAAACCTATTACTAATCTAAACGACTATCGCACGTTTGACAGTACGCGTGTTTGAGAATGACATTTTGGAAAACAATGATTGATAAATAAAATTCTATTTTTGAAAATCTTTAAGTTGATAAATTTATTTAAAGTAGGTACTCCCCTAATAGTTTGAATCGAATCAAGAATTTTAGATATTTTAAACAGGTACCTATGTTAGGTACCAAATTTAATATACATAAAAAATGGAAATTTGAATAAAAATTGTAAAAGGTGGCACGCGGGCTGTTTAAAAACTGAATGTACTGGGATTGAATATATGGAACGCGGGAGGATGGCTGGCGGGACGAGGGAGCGGTAAAGGGAAGAGGGAAGGCGGGGAAGGTGTAAGGCGAAGGCGAGAGGGGGGAGGGGAACCTGGGAGGGGGAGGGGAACCTGGAAGGGGGGAGGAGATCTCGGGAGAAGGGTTTGCGGGACGGGTGAAGGGGGGGTAGCGCAGTGGGGAGGGGGAAGATGGAGGTGACAGAGTGGGAACGCGAGAGGGGAAGAGGACGCAGGAGAAGAAGGGGAGGCGGAAGGGGAACGGGACGAATGGGAAAGGACACTCAGGGAGAAACAATTTCTTTATTAAATGGCATAGCAACGCATGCCGGGACCAGCTAGTATTTATATATAAAATGAATTCCTGTTTCCCTTGGTCACGTCTTCATTTCACTTTTTTTTTAAGTTTCCCAATACTTTGTAGAAGGTTCTTACGGAAAGAAAATTTAAGAAAATTGCGCAGAAAATTGGATAATTACAGAAAACTTAACGACTATTTTAACTTCACACGTTTGACAGTTCGCACGTTTAACGAAATTGAATTGTGTTTTTGAACGTTTTTTTTTTTTTTTTAAAGAATTATCTAAGGATTATTTAAATTATAGATATTTTAAATAGATACCTACGTTAGGTACCAAATTTGATTGATTGCTCTTATGATATATAAAATTGAATATTTGTTTTGAATAAAAAGCGAAAATTTGAATAAAAAAATTGTAATAGGAGGCACGCGAAATGTTTGAAAACTGAATGTATTGGGACTGTTATATGGAACGTGGTAGGGGGATTGGCGGGACGGGGAAGTGGAAGAGGGGAGGAGGGGTAGGCGGGGAAGGTGGAAAGGGAACGCGGGAGGGGAAGGAAATGCGGGAGGGGTAGGAAATGCGGGAGGGGAACAGGGAAACAATTTATTTCTTTAAAAATGGTATATCAACGCATGCCGGGAACCAGCTAGTAGTATATTAAAAGATACAAATAAATAGTATACCTACGAAATCCCTACATCTTCTAAAAAAACAAAGGGATACAGCTTATAAAACCTGTAAAATACAATTTCCAGAAGAAAGGTGGGAAACCTGTAAGAAACTTAGAAACATGTATAGGTACAGAAATAAAACATACCAAAAATTCGTATTCTAGGCTAAAAATTATTACCTCTCAAAGAGATTCAAGAAAAATGTGGACTACACTTAAAGAAATTATAAGTGGCAAACAGAGGGAAAACATTAAGGAAGTTCGGTTCCCGATGGAGTTGAAGATGATAAAACTAAAATAGCCAAATTTAATGCTAAGTGTCGAAAACATAAAGAAGAGTATTTCATTATTTACAGATACTTCTTCTCAATCATCGGAAAGAAGAGAGAATAATAATATTTTCAGGTAACAGTGAGTATTTAATGAAAAAATTTAATACGATGACGCAAAAATCATCGACGTCTGGAATTACTACAGGCATAATTAAATTTAAGTAGTTGCACTAATAAATTAATCTAAGTTTTCCACGACCGTGGAAAAATTCCATAATAACACCAATGCCCAGAATAATAAATGCTAAAAATTTCGAAGACCTCAGAAAAATAAATGGATTACCTAAATATGAACAAATACTAGAATCCATAGTTAAAGAACAGATGAGAAAATTTATTGAAAAAAATTAACATTCTTGTAAAACAGTAGGGTTTAGAAACAAATATTCATAATGGAAAACCAGTATGGATCAGAAGAAAATCACAATAGTAGTGTTCTTGGATTTTAGACGTGTTTTTGAAACGATAGACAGAGAAATACTAATAATAAAATTAAAAATAGAAAACAAAGAATCAAAATTGGAGATGATATATCTGAAGAACAACAAGTAAACCTCGGAGTTCCTCAAGGATCTGTGTTGGGATCGCTCCTATTTATTAAGTATATATATTAATGATATAGTGAAGTGCCTAAAGTACTGTTATAAAGTACGGTCACCAAATAAAATATACAATAAAAAATTGAAAAAACGCATCTTGCCCCCCTCCCTCCGCCCCCCCCCCGCCACGGTTGTGGTAAATATAATCGTGACGACAATTGCTGTTTCAGATTAACGAGTTGGGGGGCGCTAGAAAAAAAATATTCTCAAAGTGGGCGGTGGGCAAAAAAAGGTTGGGAACCTAAGATCTAGATTAAGTAATTTTTCCGACATGCTTATTAGAACATTATTGTTTCTAAATATTAAAATTTTGATATTGGAAATGTGAATTGGCTCAAAAATACACGCCTGTGAATATTCGAATTACAGTAAGTACCTAAAATAGAATAAACTTAAAATTTTAAATACAGATTCCTTTTCTTAAAAAAAAATGTAATAAAACTGTATCTTAACTTTTTATCGCAATCGTAAATTTATTTTAAAATTAAATGTGTAGGAAATAATTTTAAAATTAAAAGTGTGGGACAATTTGCGTCTCCTGTGATTAGACGGGTTAAAGGAATCAGGTTACTGTTAAAGGAATGAGGTGAAATGGGAGATAGCACAAAGGGCCCATGATGTGGAATACTGCAAAAAAGACCCAACTGCTCCCTTCTACAGCCAGTGAGGCTGGTATGGCATCCCAAATTGGGGTATGTTGCAGTGTTGCCAGCCGTGTCTTGTAAAAAGTCACCTAAAATATATAAAAAAGTAACCTTTTTGTGTGAAAAATAACCTTTTATATTTTTTCCAGTGGTATGGTAAAAAGTTTAAAAAAAAAGTTTAAAGTAAACTCTTAGCTGTTTTATTTTTAAGTTTAAAAATGCTTATGTTCGCTTTTGATACTAAAAGGAGCAATTGTCCGTTTATGAAACGCATGAACTTGTAATTGTCCGTTTTTGATACAAAGTCTTACAAGGGTCCAGGGTCCACAATATGAAATAAAAGGCTGTTCAAGTTCATTTTAAGAAGTTTATTATTTTAATAACGAATATGTAAATAGCAGTTTGGGCCATATATAACAATATAAACATTATAAACAAATACAAATTAATGCAACCAATAAGTAAATTAATAGTTTTGCATGCCGTTAGCCAACATGAAAAAAAGAGCGTTCTGTTTGACGTTGGTTCTAATTCCGTAGGGAATTAATTCTACGAATTCCGAAAAATCACCTAAAAGTAACCTTTTGAGTAGTGTAACCTGAAAGAAACCTTTCGGTGTTAAAAATCACCTAAAAGGTTACAAAAGTAACCTTCTGGCAACGCTGGTATGTTGTGAGGTTGAATGAAGTGGGGAGAGGAATGAGACGGGGAAGAGGAAGGTGAGGAAGTACCTGGCTATTCAGATCTGGTCAATAAATATGGCTAAAGCCATTTCAAGCCACGTTTCAATTTTGAATGGAGGGCGATACTGAGAGAATCTTCTACTACTCTAATGAATAAATTGTGAAATAACACAAAAAAACTTATTTGCTAACACCGGGTTTTACACCCACAACCTTCGGAGAGCATTGTCCCTCGACCACGGAGGCCTGATTGCTCACAGGAACTATTCGCAATCCAAATCTGCTTAATCATTACATAGTATAAAATGAAGTCGCTCAAAATGTATGTGCGCTTTAATCTTTTAAACTATGCAATGGATTTTCATACGGTTTTCACCAATAGATAGAGTGATTGAAGAGGAATGTTTATATGTATAATACATGTAAATTATATTAAAGAAAAGCCGAGAAATTAAAAAAAAAAACATGTTTTTGTGCAATTTAAAAAGGCTGGCGGGCCGTACTATAGTCACTTTTGAAATTCGTTCTACGGAAGAAATTGGAAAATAGATGTCCTAGAGTAAGTAGATATTTGATTTTCCCTTTTCAAATATCCAGTGTTGCATTGCAAGCATTGTATAATTAGTGGCGAGTTAATTAGTTTATATGTATAATACATGCTTATTATAGTAGAGAAAAGCCGATAAATTCAAATATTCAATTCAGGCAGTGGGCAGCGGGCAGCTGGCAAGCGGGTGGTGTGGATTTTATAAAGATTGGGTAATGGCGTTTTGTTTCGTTAGCCACAGCAACGTGTGGCCGGGTCTGCTAGTTATGAATAAAATGTACTTAACCTTTACAACGCCGACCGTTTCAACCCAATCTATCCCAGTATGTAGCACGATTTGACATGATGTATGATGTGTTTTAGCGAAACTTTGTTACGCAACATTTTACACAACATATTAAGCAACACTTTTAGATGCTAATGCAAATCATCACATATGCGGCAGCCACATAGATAAGGTTAAAAATACATTTGTATATTCATATAAATCACTGATGCACAACTTCTCTAACAATAGGGTCAACTTATTCAATTGTTACCGGAAACATGTTTCATGTTGAGCTTCCGAGAAGAACCAACAGGAGAAAAGAGTAAACAATGATCCAAAAATAGTGCACATCTGCACTGCAAAGAGTTCCAAATCATTTCAGTTTTCACTTGTAAAAAATATTATTTTATAAAAGTAAATACCATGAACAGGTTAGAGGCTTTTGAAATGTGGCTTCACCGGAGAATGCTCAAGGTCCCATGGACCGACATGATCACCAACTCAGAAATTCTCAGGCGGGCTAGAGCAGATAGAGAACTGCTTACATTAATAAAAATCCGGAAAATTTCATATCTGGGTCATACACTTCGAGAGGAGAAGTATCACTTGCTCCATTTAATATTGAAAGGCAAGATAGAGACAAACTTGGCTGCGAAATATACGAGAGTGGACCGGCATTAGAAGTGTGACAGAGAGACATTTTCAAGAGTGATCGCCAACGTCGGGGGGACCTGATACGGCACACAAAGAAGAAGAAAAAGAATTGAAGCATTGGGTGTCAAAATTGGAGTTATTGCTAAATTCGCATTCAAAGATTTTAGCAGAATATATTTCGATGAATCTTAGGACGGGTTGTTTCAAAAAATTTGAACAATCCATCAAATATTTTAAGTTAATTTTCACGTTGTGTGTTAGTTCTATTCAAGTTCTGTTATTATATCATTGTAGGCCAGTTGCTTCGTAAAACTGAAATAAAGCAGAACTTGAATAGAATGAGATTTAAATTAACTTCAAATATTTGAAGACTATGTCAAATTTTTCAATACAACCCTATCTTAGAGTGATTACAAAATAAAGGTGAACTATCCTAAAAAATAAATATTTTTGTCCTAAATATTAACAAATTTATTTTATGGCTTACAGGCACTACGCTCTTATGGTAAGTAAGTAAAACAGTATTTAAATATATTAGAAATGCTTAATATAATTTTATTAGTTCTAATAAAAATTAAAAAATTGTACAACATACACAAATAAACATATTAAGAGGGCATTACCAGAGAAAACCGGAAATACGTCATTTTCAAAAAAGTTTTTAGACGTATTGACTCTTTCCCACAAAAAATTATAAATGGATTTCGAAAGATTGTTCTTTTATCTAGCATTCGTATGTAATAAATTTTGAGAAAATTTTTTAATTTTTAGTATAATAAGGTTATTCCATAGGTCGTTGGCAGATTTGTTCAATTTTCAAAAAAGTTTTTGTATTATACCACACCCATTTCAAATAATAAAATCATGCAGTAAAATAACTTTGCGCAGTGGCGATATCGTAACCAATGAGGTTTATCCGAGGTGCGATTATTGCTAGTTGAAAATTTTTATCTAGCAAACGTATGTTTTAGAATTTTAATTTTAGTTTCAATAAAATCATTAAAAATATGTACGTACATGTGTTTCTTGGCAAAAATTGGTCCGTTTGTGTATTTATTTGCGCACTTACAAACTAATATATTTCAGATTTTTTTAAGATTCTTATTAAATTTAGACATTATCGAAAAATGATAAATACTTATAATCAAAAAATAACTACATAAAGTACATTATTTTAATAGTTTTATCATCACGCCTTTCAGCATTTTTGGATGAAGGTATAAATTAAAGCTAATTTGAATTGAAATAAATTCGATATTGAGTTATAATTTAAAAAAGCTGGTACGGAGAATAATTAATCTTTCTCATTGTAACCGCCCTGCACGATTGTAAGAACAACTTTCGAGGAAATGTGGATTTTCGTCCGCTGGCTGGTTAAACGCTCTTAATATTGAAAATGTTAGAAAATGTTATTTTTTTCAGTTTGAAATTAATGTTTCGGTAATGAGGGTTTCGTAACGATAGCGGAAATTTGAAATGCTGTAAAGTACAATAGATCCAAAAATGAGTTAAATGTGTAATTTTTCTTCTTGAAAAAATAAAAAACTTTCTTTTCGCTCTCTTTGTCCTTTCTTCTTCTTCTTCTTGTGCCCTGTCCATTCAATGGATATTGGCTATCATGTTGGCTATGCGGACTTTGTTTAACAGCTTTACAGTAGACTGGCCAAACCATTGCCTCAGGTTTTTCAGCCATGATGTTCTCCTTCTTCCAGGGCCCCGTCTTTCAGCAATCTTTCCCTGCATTATGAGATGCAGGATCTCATACTTCTCTGGATGTCTCATTACATGTCCTAGATATTGAAGTTTTCAGATTTTTATTGTTTTAATAACTTATTTTTTCTTTATTCATCCGAACCACAACATCTTCATTAGTAACTCTGTCTATCCAGCTTATTTTGAGTATTCTTCTGTAGATCCACATCTCGAATGCCTCAAGTCGCTTCATCAGTTCTTCAGTAAGCGTCCATGCTTCCATTCCATAAAATAATACCGAAAACACTTTGTCCTTTACAGCATTTCAAATTTTCGTGATCGATAAAGATTTGTCCATAAAAAAATTTTAATGATAAAGCAGGAATTGTGTGTTTTTGTTTTTAAAACAGGATGAACTCTCAAATTGTGAGTTCTACCTTCACAAAATTTGCAGTTTTGCTAAAATTTCACACTTTTTTCTTAAATTCCGCAGCTCTTCTAACTGGAATTTATAGGTTGAGCACATTGATGTAAGTATTATCCATTTAGATGAGAGATCAAGCGAAAATATAGGTTCCACTTTTAGTCCGATTTGGCCTCCAACGCTCTACGATGAACGACCAGAAACTACAAAATCCGGTATACGCGCAGTGCACAGTGACGCAGTCTAATAGTGGGACACAATTCGACGAGATATTACTACGTAATAGCGCCTATAATTGTATAGTTCTATGGGTCAGCACAAATGTTTTCACTGTAAGACGATTCATATGGAAATTCAGGCAAGGAGTAAAAAGAATTAATATTCCTGACTTATTATTACGGCGTATATATTATAATAAAGATTGCTACGTATTATGTACTTAAATCTAAAGACCTATACTTTCCTGCGCAAAAGATTTTAATTTATTTGAAAGGTTAAGAATGACATGTTATGACAATGGCTACATACCGTTGAAAACACAGCATTCTTGACATTTTCTCGAACATAATTCTCTTTAATAATGTCCACCGGTAACTGGGAATATTTAGGATTTCCTTCAAGCGCCCAATTTTTAAAGTCTTCAACAAGAGGCGCATTTGCGCTCTCCCCCGACATGGTCACTAAACTCCTCGGAAAATTAACACAGAATCGCTTAAAACCAAAACGGTGGAGTTTCAAAGTAAAACTGTTCGAACTGGCACAAAAATTTAGAAACAAAAGAGTCTTGTTCATTGTTAAAAGTTAAAATTTGATCTCCTATCTAATTTTCAAATATTTTGACATATTATCTGTCAACAATCCCCGGTTCTTCTAATATCGATAGTGGTGAAAAGAGACACGGAGTATAAAATTTTTGTTTATATATTAGTATAGTAGAATAAAATCCAACCAATCATGGAACTTTTCTTGTTTATTATGAACATATTGTTTATCCTTTCTTTAAGTTCTTCTCAGTCCAGCCCACATTGTGCAAATGCGTTTTTGAGTGTTGGAATTTGGAATTATAACTTGGAACTATTGTCATGTTTGACATCTTGTTTCTGTTTGACGTTTCTGTCGGTTTCGAATGTAAAAGTGTGCGTTGGCGTGTGGTCGATAAAAAATATACATATTCCCTTTTGTATCGATGAGAATCGAATAGAATAATGGTATACACGGAGGAATACATTAAAAATAAACTAGCGAAGGAGTTGGAAGCGGTTCATGTGGTAAGTATCGAGCGCTTTACTATTTTCATTCATCAGACAACCTCCACATCACCCATTGTAATGAACCCGGCACGCGTACTGAAATATTAAACGGCTTGCGTTGACAATTTACAATCTCATTTTTCAGTTCGATCTGTGATGTGACGAACGGGTTTAATCTAAAAGTTGCGCAACACGATGAAGACGAATCTATCGATGAATATAACCAATTTGCCGCGGGGCTTCCTCTGGCTGAGTGTAACGTTGGCCATTCTGATACGGTGGGTGGTGTCCCTGTACCCCTACTCCGGGCAGAGCAAGCCGCCGCTGTTCGGGGACTACGAGGCCCAGCGGCACTGGCAGGAGATCACCTTGCACATCCCCGTCAAGCAGTGGTACGTGAACACCACCCAGAATGACCTCCAGTATTGGGGCCTGGACTACCCGCCACTGACGGCCTATCACAGCCTGGCCATGGGACACGTGGCCGACATCGTGGACCCTGAGTCCGTGGTTCTCTTCTCGTCCCGGGGCTACGAGAGCCACTTCCACAAGCTGTTCATGCGGTGGACCGTGTTCGTCTCGGACATGTACTTCTACATTCCCGCCATGGTCGGCTTCTCGTACGTCAACTACAAACTGAAAACTAAAGAGCTGAAGGCGCAAGGGATGTCCACCCTGATCAAGAACGTATTCTTCCAGCCGGAAGTGTCAGCCCTCATAGCGCTTCTGTTCCCCGGAATAATCTTGATTGACTACGGCCACTTCCAGTACAACTGCGTGTCTCTCGGCCTGTTTGTGTGGGCTACCATGTTCATACTGCTGAACAAGTTTGTCCTGGCCTCCATCTTCTTTGTTCTCGCCGTGAACTACAAGCAGATGGAACTTTATCATTCCCTCCCTTTTTTCCTGTACCTTTTAAGACAGTGTGTACCCTCGCAGCGCAAGTCTGCTAAGTACTGCGTAACTCTGTTGGTTAAGATAGCTTTAACTGTGATAGTGACTTTCGGCATTATCTGGCTGCCATTTCTGACGGGATTGGATTCGGTCTCGCAGGTTCTGTTCAGACTGTTCCCGGTAGCGCGTGGGGTGTTTGAAGACAAGGTGGCCAATGTTTGGTGCTCTATCAACATATTCATAAAGCTTAAAAAGATATTTGACAATGCGACGATGGCCAAAGTATGTTTGGCCGCAACGGGTGTAGCTCTGTTGCCTTCATCGCTAGACTTGTTCCTTCGACCGAATGTGAAGAAGTTCATTCTATCGTTGATAAACTCTTCGCTGGCGTTCTTTCTGTTTTCTTTTCAAGTTCACGAGAAGACTATTCTTCTGTGCGCGATTCCCGTCCTTTTGCACCTGCCGCTAGACCCCGTGCCTTGCCTCTGGTTCCTGTTAGTGTCTAATTTTAGTATGCTGCCTCTGTTATTGAAAGACGGCCTGTTATTGGCGTATGTTGCAACAAGCATTCTTTTCCTGAGCGTATTCAGCGTTGTTCTAATGATGATGGACAAAAACATTAGTTTCATGGACGTTTTTAACGTAACGAAAATCAATAACATTCTAAAGGGTACCCAAAATCAGTACAATGGTCTATTTTATAAGATATTTAACGTTTTCTTTATCCTTTCGACGCTTGTAATGTTTGTTTTGACGGTAGCCTCGGTGTCTATGTCCCCTCCCAAACAATATCCAGACTTATTTCCGCTGCTAGTCTCGTCGTTTTCGTGTGTAAATTTTTTGATGTTCTATATCTACTTTAACTATTGTCAAATCATAATACCAAACGAAAGTACAAATATTGTAATTAAGAAAGTGAAATGAAAGCAATCTGTAAATAAATATATTTATTCTTATACTATCTCTATCATTTTAACAATTTTTTATTTAAATTAATTAGTTTTTTATTATTATTTCGATGTGTGAATGGAAAAGTGCAATGTAAGCAATTTGCAACAACGATAAATGTCACTCTGAAAGTTATAATAATATTTTATGAACTGTGAACGGCATGAACGTTATCTGAGTTATAATGTAATAATATTGCATTGATCAGGTCAAATACAAGAGAAAACTAGTTGCCATAGTTCAAGAGTTCTCATCTTGTGAAACGTAATATTTCAGATTTACAAGATTATTAATATAATTGATGGTTTCAAACTGTCATTTTTATACAACCATTTTGGACCTAGAACTGGTAGTCATCAGCAAGAACACACAAATTATTAAAAACAAATTGCGGCAATCTTTACAAAAAATAATTGTAAATTATCCATGGCCGGGAGTTTAGAGACCAAGTATAGACTGACACTTTTATATTTACCGTGACAATTCTCGGTAGCAGTACCGTGATGGCAAAAAACATTATTAAAAACAAATTTCGGCAATCTTTACAAAAAATAATTGTAAATTATTCATGGCTGGGAGTTTAAAGACCAAGTACAGACTGACACTTTTATATTTACCGTGACAATTCTCGGTAGCAGTACCGTGATGGCAAAAAACATATGTTCCTTATCGCTACAATGCTGCAGCTCTTTCTTACACATTTAATAATGGTGAGACACACAAAATATGTGTGACTGTTTCATCCAAAGTACTACTTTTTTGCGACGGGAATTGCGTTTCATTTTCTTTGTACGTGTGAGAGAGATGTATGAAAATGTTTGTATGTTTCCTTTGGGGGGGGGAAGACATACGTTCACCGTTTATCTCACTTCCGACCATTGTCATTTAGTGTGTAAGAAAGAGTGGCAGCATTATATCTTTAAGATGAATATATACGTGAAATCCTATTTAGATACTATTTTGATTAATCTTTACGACGAATCGGCTTACAGTATGAACATCAAAAAATATGCTACGGATAAATTGAAGCTTTTACTAGCTTTTCTATGTATTGGAATTACAATAAAATTATTATTTACGTAACAAAAAATATAAGCGTAAACCTAAACCACCAAAAAAAATGTTTTTTCATGACTTAACTATGAAGTAATACAAGAAACAATTTTTAAAAAATACCCCTTTATGGCTAAGACTATTTTTGAGGTTTTCCATGTTCTAACTTTTTTCGTTCTTATAAAATTATGCACAAAATAAATAAAAACCACCTTTTCGCTTACTAGCCTCGTGCAAAAAGACGCTCGATTTTTAAATTATGCAGGCATGAGATTCGAAATATTTCTAGCGTTTATATTCGTCTTAAGAACAAAAGCAAAACCATTATTGCATTTTTAAATTTTCGGAATGTACTCACTTCAACATTATCCTTGTAACTATACTCCATACTTTCAAAATTATTGTCACGGCTAGTAGTATCGCTAGGGGTCTACAGAGACGTCATGGTGCGGTGTGTGATGTGAGAGAGATACAAGAAAATTATGACTTTTCCTTTGGAGGGAACAAACCTTTGTACATTGTGTATCTCATCTTTTTAAAAAGCTGCAGCAAAAATGTGATAGGAACGTACGTTTATTGCATTTTTTATGCTGTCACGACACGATACCTTTACCGTGAATCGTCACTCGTCGTTGACAAAATTGCAAGCCATGAATAGAGAAATTAACCTCTACGAACATTTTTTTAAATTCTTTTTTTTTTCCACAATATCTACAGTAGCCACCCTATTATAGATTAGAGATGTTGATACGTGGAATGTGTTGTCATTGTGGTTCCAGTTACCAGAGACCGATCTGGAACCTGTTCTTTAACCAGATGCTTTTGGAATTGGTTCCTCAAAATTAAACAACGCTGCCCAATCGGGTCGCACGACATATTTCCTCAAATATTTTTTGCTTTTTAACATTTTTGATAATTATTTCAAATGGAACCAGTTTCAAAAATAACTGGTTCCTTATAGAAATAATATTGACGGTTCCAGTGACAGCAAAGAAACCGATACGGGAATATCGACCATCTCCATTATAGATCTCTACAGATTTCTAAAGGCGACCAAAAAAGGAACTAACCAACAAACATACAACTTTTTTTGTGTCAACAATATTATCGGCGCCCCGACTGCACGGTTAAGTTTGTGCATCTACTGACGTCCCTTGATGTTTTGCTTGCAGGAGGTGACGGATGAATCAGATGGATGTGGGGGGAAGTTCTCTGTAGTGATTGTATCGGATAAGTTCCAGGGGAAGGCGCTACTTGCCAGGCACAGGTACGTTAAAACAAATTAATAATACAACATAACCTCACTTTTACACAACCTATATTCCTCAACGAGCCTTTTTATAAAATATTGAAGCTGACTCGGTTGGTTGCAGGGTCAATTCCTGCGACAGTACAAAATCATGTTGATACTTGCGCAGAGCTGTGAAAGATCACAGGATATTATAATTCCAATTTGTAAAGACAATAGTAATTTTCTGTTAAAATATTATATTAAATTGTAGGTAAGTACTTTATCGCTTGTCTGAAATTGTTCAAACAAATGGTTCCAATTTTGAAAATGATTCTTAAATTCAAAGAGAATCTGAGTTCTAGAGCTCATTGAATCAGAGTTACGAAACATCTGAAATTAGTATTTTTAAATTTTGTATCAATAATATTTGAGAAATTCTAGTATTTTGTTTTTATTATGCGTGACAGCCGTTACCCCCTTTGATGGCATTACTGAGCCTATAGTAGTCCCAGAGAGGGGTCGTAAGCACGTCATCAGCAAAAAAATCTTCTTTCTCACACGTCTTATATAAAAATGAAGACAGAAGATACTAGAATGACGATGTCATATACAACCTCTCTCTGGAACTATTATACAGGGTATTAAGAGAAGTTTTTGACTTACTTTAACCAGTGATCCCTGACATTATTTGGAGTAAAAAATGTTAATTAAATTTTGTCTCCGTCTTTTTTATACAAAAATATAAAAAAATTAGATGTTATACAGTTGACATTGTGTTAAGCAGTGGAATTCTGCAAATTTACCATAATTTTTGTCATATTGCCTAACACGTTTATTTAATTTATTTCAACTAAAAAATAAATCTTCTTTTTTCCACTAAGACCATTTTTTTATTTATTTTTAGGCTTGTGAATGCAGTCTTAGAGCAAGAACTTAAGGAGATTCACGCCTTTTCCCAAAAGACGTTCACTGTCGAACAATGGGAAAAGGCCAAATCATCATGAATGACCCAATATCGTCACCACAACATCTTTACATTCAACACATTATTATTTAATTACTTTACCTTTATATTACTGTATTATTCACACAAATAAAATGTTTTCTTTGCATTAATTTGTGCTATGGCTATTACTTTCTCTTTTTTTGTAACTGGCAACACGATATTCGATCGATTTTTTTCTAAATGGATCCATTATCTATGGTCATATATCCCTGTTAAAAAATGAATAATTTAAAACTTGTTTTCAGTGAGTGTTTGTTGAAAGAATTCTAATTTCGGACTCTTGAATCGTAGTGTAAAGAGAACTTTATAAAAAAAAATAGTTAAAAGTATTTTTCAATATGGCGAATGATTTATTGCTGTGTAAAGTGTCCGCACCTGGAAAAATTATATTGCACGGGGAACATTCTGTTGTGTACGGGAAAACAGCTATTGCAGCCAGTCTTGGTTTGAGAACAACAGTCAAAATTCAGGTAAATTCATGAATTATGATAATAATTAAGTTAGTATGAATATAAAATAAAATTGACTATAACCTAACCTAATTTCAGGAAGTATTATAGTACTAAGACAGATACTATCTATTTTAATTTGTTAGGTTAAGCAGGGATTACACTCAATTAATTTCGTGGAATCTATTAAATAATCACCCTGATGTAAGACCACCATTCACAATTGAAACATTGCTTGAAATGCTTCAAGTTCAGCCTCACAACATACCCCAATTGGGAATACCATAATCTCACTGGCTCCGGGTGGTTGGGAGCAGTTGGGAACTCTTTGCAGAATTCACATTTAAAAAATAGTGAGAACAGACTTTTCTATGGAATAGAAACCCGAAGTTTAATAGTCAATTTTCATTCCATAAATTTACCGTAGATTCTTATAGATTAGATCAGATCCATACCAAAAATAACCATCAGACGGGTTTAAAAACTTGACAACTAGTGAAAGAAAAAAATAGTAATATTCTCAATCTGAAGTACAAACACAAATAAAGTGCAGCCTTACTAAATCATACTTTAAATTAAGGTAATAGAAAATAATTGCAAAAACACGCAACACAAACTTATCTTTTAAAATTTTGTTTTGTAGGAAAAGAAAACATCTGGCGAACCAAGTATCTTAGTGGATCTGACAAATTTACGTTTCACAATATCATTCAGCGTCAGTTCGCTACAGCAATCATTGTTACTCATTCCGATATTGACCAAAGACAAAAAATTCACCTGGCTGGCACCAGAGACAATTGACCATGACAAATACCTCAAAACAATCAAAGAATTTCTCGAAGAACACAAGTCTAAATATCAAATAAACATGTCTGATGTACAATTCCAAGGAATGACAATTGTCCTATACCTCTTCTGTGGAATTTTGAATAAGTTGGATATTAAAACTAACATTGAACTGACAGTGGATTCCAATTTGACCATTGGCGCCGGTACGGGAAGTTCAGCATCATTTGCCGTCAGTTTGGCAGGCTGCATGTTGCATTATTTGAGCATGCATCAGTCTGATTTGTACTTTTCAACTTTGAACGGGAATGAAGATGAAAAATGTGATCTGGAAAACTTCAACACTACAGAGAAGAATCTTATCTCCAAGTGGGCATTTTGCTGCGAGAAAATAGCACATGGAAATCCATCAGGTTATTAAAAATCCTATTTATCAATCTTTAATCATTATACATATATATAGTTCCCGTGAGCACTTAGGCCATAGACCCATTGTACCATCTCCCATTTTACCTCATTCCTTTGACAGTAACCCAGTCCCTTTTATAAAGTTCACCAGGATTGTCATTGGAAATAAAGCTATATCTTCTGGTTCGACAATGTGTCTTCCCAGGTCTCGTTTCCCCTCTTCACTCCTCCTTGGTTCCCTGAAGGCCCCACGATGGAAGAGGGCTTCATCTCTCCTCTCCACTCCTTAGTTCCCCGAAGGCTCCACAACGGAGAGTCCACCTCCCCTTGGTTCCATAAAGGCCCCACAAGGGAAGAGTCCACTCCACCTTGGCTCCCTGAGGGTCCCAGGAGGGAAGAGAACTTCATCTCTCCTCCTTGGTTCCTTAAAGGCCCCACAGAGGAAGAGTTCACCAAGATGGCATCATTTCTCCTCTTCACTCCTATATGGTTCCTCGAAGGCCCCACATGGGAAGAGGACATCATCTCTCCACTTCACTCCTCCTTGGTTCCACAAAGCTTCCCTTCCCCTTGGTTCCTTGAAGGCCCCACAAGGGAAGAGTTCATGGAGGTGGCCTCAGCTCACCTCTCCACGGTTTCTCCTCTTGGTTCCTCCTACGGCCCCAGGAAGGAAATCCACAGAGGTGGCCCCAGCACTCCTAGGTTCCCAAAAGGCCCTTAGTTTTCGAATGGTCCAATTTTTTTTGTCCCACGAGTTACCAGGGAAATAGAAGGTCCACTCCAGCAGAGCCCTGAGTGCTGGAGTAAGGTCTAAATACTCCGAGATGCGATCTTGTTTCTCGGAGGCACCGTTCGTGACGCTGTTCCCCAGGACATTCAGCCTGAGCATGGTAGCTCACACCTTGGCTTGGGATGGCTATTGCAGGTTTGTGTTTCCACTCCCTGAGCGATGGGTTCGCCACACTCCCTACGCTGGGTAATCATTATACAACATACTAGCGAATTCCTGGCATGCGTTGCTAAGCCACTTAATAAAAAAAAAAATCTCCCTCTGTGTCCTTTCCCTTCCGCCTCCCATTCCTCTCCCGCGTCCCCTTCCCCTCATGTGTCCTCACTCCGCCTTCTCTCTCCCTACTCCCCGCCTCTCCTGTCCCGCGAACCCCCCTCCGGTGTTCCCCTCCCCCCTCTTGCAAGTTATTGCAATTTTATTCTACAAATTTCATAATACCAGAGCTCACCAGTATATAAAGAAACCTTTGCAGGCATGCTCACAACAACTCACCAAAGTTTCATCACAATCAAATGAACGGTTTAGCAATGCATAATTTCATGGCACCAGAGCTCACTATTGTATAAAGAAACCATCGCGGGAATGCGCACATCAAATCCCCAAAGTTTCATCACAATCGGATGAATGGTTTAGCAATGCATGTACTCTTATCGTAGACAAATATAGACATCTCATATTTATACTCTTATACACCCAAGCCAGCTTATTTTGATTTATATATAGATTGCTGTTGGATGTATTATCAACACAAGTCAAAATACATAAGATTATTATTAATTTTTTTTAATAACTTTAATCAGAAATACCTCAATACGCTTTCAAATTTTATAATTTGAAATAAACATATAATTTCGATATATACATTTTGTATTTATTATAGTTTATATTTTCAATTGAATTTTAGAATTCGTAATACAGTGAGACTCGCTTAAGAAGTTTCCACTTACAAAATTTTCATGCCAAAGGCAATGCACCATGTTGTGTAATATTTGGAATCTGGAGTTAGCCACAATGGCTGATATATCTAGTGAGTTGCGAATGATGAATACTTGGAGCAGGTGTATGAGTTTGTGTATCTGGGAAGTATGTTTACGAGAGATATTGGAAGAAGGGTAAATGCAGGTAAACTGTCCAAAGAAGCAAAGCTAACAGTCCACAATGGAGTGCTGTTACCTACCCTGATGTATGACAGCGAGGCATGGAACTGGCAAAGGATGGATGAGAAGATTGAATGCTGTAGAAATGAGACCCCTGAGGCGTGTGTGTGGTAAAACTATGTGAGAAATGTGGAGATCCGCAAAGAATGCAAGGCTGATGAAGTGTAATGAGTAAGATTAAGAAAGGGACCCTCATATGATTGGGCTTGTTGAGCAAATGAACGAAGAAAGGAGTGTAAGTAGAATATGTGACACAAATGTGAATGATAAAAGAAGTCGGGAGTCCAGAAAAAAACCCGAGGAAGAGATTGCACGATCAAGTGAATCAGATACTCGAATCAGACCATGTCAAGAGGCAGAATAATAGATGTATAATAGATGAGAAGTATGAGACGATGTATGAATGTGAATGAGGCAAAGAGTGTACACCAAGACCGAGTTGTTTGGCAGTCCGTCCTCTCTGTCTACCCCTGCAGGAACGGGTGATGGTTAGTTATTTAGTTTTGATAAAACACTTTGAACCACAAAATGAAAATTTGACAAGGGACGATGAAAAAGAATATTTACAGATTCATAAAACTAATTATCTTACCGTAATTGTATTCTTACCTTCAAGGAGTGGACAATGCGACATGCACCTTCGGTTCGCTGGTGGAATTCAAGAAGGGATCCGCACCTATCCCTCATGCCATGAACTTCACGCTGAGGGTATTGCTGGTGGACAGCCGAGTCAGTCGGCAGACCAAAGACCTTGTCCAGAGGGTTGTGGAAATGAGGAAAAGATACCCTGCGGTGGTCGATGGCATAATGGAGTCTCTGAATAAAGTGGCATTGTCTGCTTTAAAAGTGCGTTAAAAATTATTAATTATTATTTTATTTTATTTTTTATTTTAACTTTATGAGTAAAACCTCAAAATGTAATATTTAAATAAATGAAGATAATATAAGCGAAACTCAATCGAAAATCTGGAAACAGAAAAATCAGAAAAACATATTGACACCTCTGGGACTCGAACCCAGGATCTCTTGCTTTCCGGGCAAAGGCGCTAACCACTGCGCCACGGTGTCGATATGAAATTCGGCCATGTTTAACTGTACCATACTTCGACTAAGAACCACCGACATTATCTTCATTTTCTTTAACGCATATATTCAGTGGCGGACTAAGGGGGGGGCGGGGGGGGCGGCCCGCCCCGGGCCCCCGCTTCTGGGGGGCCCCCAAACTCCTCCATGTTCCCTTGATCAAACATGCCTTTGAGGCACCAGGACACTGTAAAATTTTTTTTCAATTTTTGAAAGATGCACTTGTTAAGAATGCTCTCACCAAATTTTTTAAAGAAATTCGGTAAATTGGTGGAGATACAACATTTTATGTGAAACCGTTTGAAAGAGTTTTGAATTATCCTTCAGCAAAGCTTTGAATGCCTTCTTCTCGAAATTTTTCAACCAGGTTGATAACATATTAAACAAACTATTCATCCGACTTGTATTCAATGTAAGGAAATTTCGATAAAAGAAAAAAGATAAAAATGGCGGCCGGCGAATTTTATTTTCAATTTTTTATAGTAAATTTTCATCGTTCATAAAAATAAAAATAAATTGGAAGGAGGCCCTTTATAAAACAATCCCTACGTGGTGTCATAGTCAGGGCCGGATTAAGGATGTTGGGGCCCCTAGGCAATGCACGTCTCGGTGCCCCTTTACCACAGGGGCCCCTAGCCGATGCGTGGCCCCTAGAAAGTGGCCTACACTTCTGTGTGGACAATACGGTCCTGCCAGGGCCGGCTTAAACATATCGGGGCCCCTAGGCAATGCACGTCTCGGGGCCCCTTTGCTCTAGGGCCCCCTACCCGTTGCGGGGCCCCAAGGCAGTTGCCTACACTTCTTATGGATAATACGACCCTGGCTGTAGTTACTAGATTTTCAAAGGCAGTGCCCTATACTGCCTTATGGACAATACGGCCCTGCAAGGACAGGTTTAAACATGTTGTGGCCCCTTTACCCTAGGGGCCCCTACCCGATACGGGGCCCCTAGGCAGTTGCCTACACTGGATTTTCAAAGGCAGTGCCCTATACTGACTTATGGACAATGCTGGGACCAGCTTAAACGTGTTGGGACCCCTTTACCCTAAGGGCCCTTATCTGATGCGGGGCACCTAGGCAGTTGACTACATATCTTATGGATAATACGACCCTGGCTACAGTGACTGGAGGGCCGACTTAAACGTGTCGGGGCCCCTAGGCAATGCACGTCTCAGGGCCCTTTTACCATAGGGACCCCTAGACGATGCGTGGCCCCTAGGCAGTGGCTTACACTGATTTGTGCACAATATGGCCCTGTCAGGGCGGGCTAAACACGTCGTGGCCCCTAAGAAATGCTCGTCTCAGGGCCCCTTTACCCTAGGGGACCCTACCCAATGCGGGGTTTTTCTAATATGTTGTCAACCACGTTGAAAAAGAAAAGACACAAAAACCAAGATAATTCAACACACAAACTGCTTAAAATGGTTTCATACAAGGTGGGGCAAAAGTAATCATCCGATGTTCTTTTGCTGTAATTTTTTTGTTTTAATGAAAAATTTGGTTCTTCTTGTGAAATTTGTTTACTTAATTCATTAGAATTTATTCCATCAAGTCGAGAAAATGATATCGGCCAAGTGGCCGCTGCCAGAGTTGATGATCATACGGGCCCGTTTTATGAAATTTTCCATCACTCTTGCCAGAACTTCGGGCGACAGGTTCTCGCATTCCTGGCGAATATTCTCCTTGAGAGCTTCAAGAGTCTAAGGCTTGTTGACGTAAACCCGCGACTTCAAAAAATCCTATAAAAAGAAATCTGGAACGGTTGAATTGGGTGATCTGGCCGGCCAGTGCAAATCACCAAGACTAGAAATGAAGCGACCCGGAAATGCTTCCTTCAGAATTTCGGTTGTGGCTCGAGCAGTGTGCGCCGTTACACCGTCCTGTTGGAACCACATGTTCTCCAGTCCCAATTCATTAATTGAGGAAGAAAAAAATCGGTAATCATGGCTCTGTAGCACGGGCCGTGGTTGTTTGGCCCGCGGCGTTCTAAAAAAATGGCCCAATGACTTCTTCAGCCTAAAAGGCACACCACGCAGTAACTTTGAGCGGGTGTAATGGCTCTTCGTGGGTGATACACGGATTTTCGGTGCCCCAGAAATGATTATTTTGTTTATTCACTTAACCGCTAAGATGGAAATGAGCTTCATCGCTCATGATAATTTTCAATGAAAAATAGTCCACCTCTTCGTTGAGGTTCAGGATGGCTCGAGCGTAGGTTATACGCATTTAGCGGTCAACAGCTAACAGCTGATGCACTGTCTGCACTTTGTTAGGGAATATCTTCAAATCTTTCAACAAAATTCTGCATAGGGACCGCCGGCTAATGCCCAATTGCGTGACACGTCGTCTGGTCGATGTTCTGGGCACATCTTCGACATCTTGGACAACAGCAGCGATATTCTCAGCAGAACGGCCGCTCCGGGGCCGGCCAGCCTTAGAAACATCTCGTGTTGTCCCCATTGATATATATATATATATACCTCAATGGTTGTCCCAGTCTCTTCAAGGCGAGTGGCCAAACGCCGCAGTGTTTGTCCAGTTGGTGTCGGACGGCCAGGAAATCTGCGACGAAATTCACGCTGCGCCAACACAACCGACGAATTGTTGCCCAAAAAATGGAAACAATTTTTTCCACGTTCTTACGGAGTAAACCGATTCATGGCTTGTCAATTTGTATTTTGCGTTTGTTTACTTCACAAATGTCAAAACCGAATTGACATTGGGCGCCATTTGCAAAAATTATAGCGTTTTCCAATAGGGTGATTTCTTTTGCCCCTCCTTTATAAGATGCTGTATCTCCGTCAATTTTACGAATTTCCTTCAGTATATGGTGAAAGCTTATTAACAAATGCAGCTTTTAGAAAATGAATTAAAAAAGCGACAATTTTTTTTTAGTGTCGTGGCGCCTTTAAAATATGCTTAGTACCTATCTAAGGGGGCCTTTAAAATAAATCCGTATGTGGTGCCGTAGTGACTGGATTAGTAAGAATTAGTTTAAGACTTGGTGCATGCAAATCGGATGTACAGTTTTTCTAATATGTTAGCTCATCATTATTTCTAATACGGTATCAGTTTTTCTAATATGTTAAAAACGTAGTTTTGAGAAAAACGCCTTCAAATTTTTTCTGAAGGATAATTCAATATACACAATGTTTAAAACGGTGTATCTCCGTGAATTTTTCGAATTTTCTTAAAGCATTTTATGATAGCATTATTAACAAATGTAACTTTTAAAAAAGGAAATAAAAAATAAAAGGAAATATATTTTTCAGAGCCCTGGTGCCTCAAAGCCTTGTTTAGGTTATGATAAAGGGAACACGGAGGTGCTTGGAGGCCCCCAGGACCAGAGGCCCTTGTGATCTGAATAAAAATCTTGTAAAATTAAATCAACTTTTACTATGTGGGGGGGGCCTCATTCAGCTTTGCCGCCCCGGGCCTCTGACGGGCTTAGTCCGCCACTGCATATATTATTTTTCTGTTTCCAGATTTTCGATTGAGTTTCGCTTATATTATCTTCATTTATTTAAATATTACATTTTGAGGTTTTACTCATAAAGTTAAAATAAAAAATAAAATATTCATCCTAGACTTGCAGAAAAGTCGATAGATGTCGCATATTAAATAAAATGGATAAAGATTTATCCAGACACTATCTAGAGAGCATTTAGTTCGGGTTTGAATCTTGCAATCATACATAAAGATAGTTGCCAATAATATATGCGTTAAAGATAATGTCGGTGGTTCTTAGTCGAAGTATGGTACAGTTAAACATGACCGAATTTCATATCGACACCGTGGCGCAGTAGTTAGCGCGTTTGCCCGGAAAGCAAGAGGTCCTGGGTTCGAGTCCCAGAGGTGTCAATATGTTTTTCTGATTTTTCTGTTTCCAGATTTTGGATTGAGTTTCGCTTATAATATCTTCATTTATTTAAATATTATTTTATTATTATTTAATGTACAGGCAGCATTCTATTGATGCATTAGTGCAAATTAGCAAACTAATATGACGATTAAATATAATATAAGCCAAAAATAGTATGTAAAAGAAAGTGTAACATAAAAAAGTAAGCTTATTCTCTCAATATTAATTATGTGTTTTACAAATCAATAAAACAGAATGTAATCGTAAGATATAGGATATTTATTATAGCAGACATTTAAAAAATAAAATAATATGAGTATGTATTACCTATTAAAAAAACAGTGTTCAATTCACACGCGGTTAGGGATGCAAGGTTTTTAAAAATATCGATATATATCGTAATACATTACAAACCACAAACTGCGACTGCAAAAAAATTGAGCACTCGGATAGTATTAAATATCTTGGTTTAACAGTGGATTGCAAACTAAAATGGGAACTTCACATAAATTCACTTGTAATGAGAATCCGGAAACAAATATACATTTTAAAAACGATTAGAAACATTATGTCACTATTAAAAGGTGTATATTTTTCCCTTTGTCAAAGTATTTTAATTTATGGTATATCGGCATGGGGTGGAGCCGCAGACACATACATTAAGCTACTTAATACAGCTCATAAATCACTTATTAGAACTATGTTCAAAAAACCATATTCATAAAAAAAATTATCCATACAAATTGCATAAAATCGTCACCTTCCCACATTTCTCACTCCCAGAACACTAGAGCTAAATCTAACAATCATTTACAAGTGCCAAAAATTAAATCCACTCTTGCTAAAAAACATGAATCTTACCTCGCGCATTCCATATTCAACATTTTCTTAAAAGAAACACAACACCTAACTCAAACCAACAGAAAACGTACATATAAAAACTTTAATACGTGGTTAATGAACAAAAAAAATTGCATTAACAAGTTACTTGCAAACCGACCATGTTAATTTTTTATACATTGAATATTGTTATTTAAACATACATATATTAAAATAAAATAGTTAACACTAAAAAATGTTCAATTATTTTATATATGTTTGTAATATTTCATATTTAGATTATTTTATGTAGATAATCTTTCGTATTTTTATTTAAGTTTTTCTTTTATATTTTGAATTTTTATTTAAGTTTTTCTTTTGTACTCTGTATTTTTATTTATTATCTTTTGTATTTTTATTTAATTTAATCTTTATGAATATATGTAATGATATGTACTGCTACCCGGCTCAGAACAGACATTGTCTAGTGAGTCGGGTAGCGCACATTTCTGTAAATAACTATTCATGTTAATAAACGCCCGGGTTACCGGCAACTTTAAAAAAATATATATATATATCGAATTAAGTCGATAGTGATATATCGATATATCGGTCTAGTGGGTCGATGTATTGATATTTCTTCTTTTTTAAAAGCTTATAAGAATCCAATGTAGTTTTAGTTACATCAAACGTTTACCGATTATGTTTGTACATAATTTTTTATACTTACCTTATGTGAATAGTCACAAAATTTGGATAGGTATATAAAATGTGTTTTTTTTTTCACAAATGTATTTAAAAAAAATAATTCCAGTTCCAGCTATCGAATTTAAAATAGTAACTTTGACAGTCTGCTTCCTTGTTGTCTGGTTTCTGCT
The DNA here is from genome assembly GCA_917880885.1 of Limnephilus marmoratus. Lineage (NCBI taxonomy): Eukaryota > Metazoa > Arthropoda > Insecta > Trichoptera > Limnephilidae > Limnephilus > Limnephilus marmoratus. The sequence goes on along the minus strand of OU862927.1, from coordinate 7,685,613 downwards.
TTGAGTTATAGTTATAGTGGCTCCTGCCTTTGAAAAAAGATGTTCAGAAGGAACACTTGTTGCCACAATTGGTAGATGATTTATTGCCACTTTAAAAAGATTGGGATATACACCTTGCATCTTTTGCCATGTTTCAAGAAACAGTCAGTGTTGTCAGTAATAGCATTTTAACCGATTTTGTGGGTATTTTAATTTGGGCGGATTTTTCGATATTTCGGTATGATATATTGAGTTTTTCGATATTAATATATTGATGTCGGCTTATCGTCGATAACGAAAATGAGACTTGGGGTCGAACTTCAAAAGTCGTTTTTTCAGGCTTGCGGTTGAACCGACTAAAATTTTGATTTCAACTAAAACTAATGTTCTGAGGAGAAATCAATGACAAAATCTGTTAATAATTAACAATTTTAAAAAATATATATTATCCTTAAAATTATCCAGGCAAAATGCGAGGCTTGGGGTTGAACTTTAATCACCATTTTCTCATGCTCTATCAGGTCGAACTTCTGAAATTTTGAATTCCTTCTAAAATCAATGTTCTAAAGAAGAATCTAGGACAAAATCTGCAAAAAACAACATTTCAAAAAAATGTATTTTACAGGCCATATGCGAGGCTTGGGGTCAAACTTTAAAATACATTTTCTCAGGCTCCGTGGGGCCGAATTTATTGAAATTTTGGATTCCTACTAAAAACTATGCTCTTAAGGGCAATCAGTGACAAAATCTGTAATAATTAACCAAAAAAAAAACAAAGCCCCTTTCATTACAAAGCACTTATTTATCAATACATATACCATATTTTTGTTGTCGTATTCTAGTGCTCCTTTTCCTGTACATTTGGTAATCATTTTAGTATTTATATTTTCTTCTTTGGAGTTAGATATCACATTCTTTGGCTGTTCATTTTGAAATAGTTTGAAGATTAGATTTTGATTTTACATAAATAAAAGATCTGATTTCTCAATAAGTTTAAAAATAATTGAGATTTTTTAAGATACGTTTTAAGATTTTCACGGCCAAAAGCATTTTCGTTATTTGTTTTTTGGGTGTTATGCCGTGTTGCGCTACCTCCTTCTTTCGTTTCGGACATCACATCTACCGGATCTGCCGGACCTGCCCTGATGGTGGACACTGCAACGAAGTCCAAAACGTTGGCTAAAGAAGGAGGTAGCGTAACACGGCATAATACCCCAAAAACAAATAACGAAAAAGAGAAGTTTAAAAAGTAAGTTTGTTGAAGTGAAAACTTCTTTAGCATCATTGTGATTTGAAACTCGATGAATCAGAAACGAGCGACACTAAAAAGAGACAAACATTGCATCTATAGGATTTAGCCTGCGATCGAGTGAGATGAGAGGTGTCCTCTTTGTGCGGTGCTTCGTATAGAATAAAATGTAAAATGTTTTTTAAACTTGGTAACAATGGTAAACTCTACAATTATCCTACTTCTGATACTCTGCATTCGTCTAATTCTCTGAAAAGTATGCCGGGGAGGGCCAACTTTTGATGGATCAACTGTTATGGAATCGAATGACACACTGAAGCATTTTTCTATAATTCTTTTGTTTCAGGTTTTCCAGAATATGAATGAAGGGAAAGATATGGATGATCAATACGAACAGTTGGCTGTAAGTATTTTAAAGTTTTCATTGATTTTTTAATTATTTCATTTTTTACTGGATCGGATAGAAATCTGCTGTAACGCAATGAGTTAAGTTTTTTTTGTACTTCAGGAGCTATTTGAAATCAACCACAACCTACTGGTAACTCTGAACGTGTCCCACGCATCATTGGAGAAAATCAGAAGTACTTCTGCCAAATTTGATCTCAGAACCAAATTAACTGGAGCAGGCGGAGGGGGGTCAGTATACATTCAATTTAATTAACTTAAACTTATATATAAAAATCAAAATGTGTTTGGGGATTAGTGAGATGTATATGTATTGCTACATTAAGCGTAGTAAATGTCTGAAACTTTCAAAATACCTTCTTTAAACCCAGTGGCGGCGTAAGGGGGGGGGCGGAGGGGGCGGTCCGCCCCGGGTGCCAAGCACCAAGGGGTGACAACGACAATCCACTCGTACAGACAAATAATGCGCACAAAATCTCCCGCTGTAAAGACATTTCAATAAATAACTTGTATCTAGCCACTTACATTATCATATTTTGAAATGCGTCGCAACTATATATTTTTTTTTTTTTTTTTTTTTTTAATATAATTTCTAATTCCCTTTCTAAAACTGAAGAATCATTTTGAGAAATTGTATCAACACTCGAAGAGATGTGTGATCCCAACACCGGCAAAGAAGGCGTTGAAAGAAGAAATTAGCGAAACTCAATCAAAAATCAGAAAAAGTTATCGGCACCTCTGGGACTTAAACCCAGGACCTTCTGGGTTTATCTAAACACTATCTAGATAGCCAAGGGCAGATTTACGGGGGGGGGGGGGGTGGCACGGGGGCACGTGAAGGTATTTTTGTGTACTGTGGAGATTCCATCACAGTACATACTTAGAAGGTAAAACTGTCTTTTGTTAAACATTTAATTTTTCGATTGTTTTGACACTTTCATAAATCTTCCTATACATAAGTACCTACTTGAACTTGTAGAAATAAACTTGAAATATGATACTTAAGTTTATTTCTAACAGTAATTGTTGATTTTTTTTTGCCTTTCCGCCCCTTGTGCCCGCCCAGAAAAAATCCTAACAGTAATTGTTGATTTTTTTTGTCCGTCCGCCCCTTGTGCCACCCCTCAGGAAAAAAATCCTAATAGTAATTGTTGATTTTTTTGCCCATCCGCCCTTTGTGCCCCCCCTCAGGAAAAAATCCTAATGGTAATTGTTGATTTTTTTTTCCCCGTCCGCCCCTTGTGCCCCCCCCCCCCCCCCCCCCCCCCCAGAAAAAATCCTAACAGTAATTGTTGATTTTTTGTCCATCCGCCCTTTGTGCCCCCCCTCAGGAAAAAATCCTAATAGTAATTGTTGATTTTTTTTTCCCGTCCGCCCCTTGTGCCCCCCCCCCCCCCCCCCCCAGAAAAAAATCCTAACAGTAATTGTTGATTTTTTTGTCCGTCCGCCCCTTGTGCCCCCCCTCAGCAAAAAATCCTAATAGTAACTGTTGATTTTTTTACCGTCCGCCCCTTGTGCCCCCCCCCCCCCCCAGAAAAAAATCCTAATAGTAATTGTTGATTTTTTTGCCCGTCCGCCCCTTGTGCCCCCCCTCAGGAAAAAATCCTAATAGTAAATGTTGATTTTTTTGCCCGTCCGCCCCTTGTGCCCCCCCCCCTCCAGAAAAAAATCCTAACAGTAATTGTTGATTTTTTTGCCCGTCCGCCCCTTGTGCCCCCCCTCAGGAAAAAATCCTAATAGTAATTGTTGATTTTTTTGCCCGTCCACTCCTTGTGCCCCCCCCCCCCCCCCCCCCCAGAGAAAAATCCTGGATCCGCCCTTGTAGATAGCATTTAGTTCGGGTTTGAATCTTGCAATCATATATAAAGGTAGCAACCAATAATATGTGCGTTATGAAAATGAAGATAAAGTTGGTAGTTCTTAGTCGAAGAATGATACAGTTAAAAGTGACCGAATTGGATATAGACATCTTAGCTCAGTCGGTAGAGCTGTTTCCATGTAAACAGAAGGTCCTGCGTTCGAGTCCCAGAGGTGCCAATATCTTTTTCTGTCTCCTTAAAAAAATCTTATTTAAGGTCCACAATGAGCCAAGCGCGAATATCCAATTTTTCTATGTTGTCAATTGAAAGAGACAGGGAAAACTATCTTGATATTGTGACGAATATTTTAGTAAAATGAAGTCTCGTAAGCATGATTAGTATTTGGTGTTTTATTTTATGTAGGGTGTTAAATACAAAACCGCCCCGGGTGTCAATCTACCCTACGCCGCCACTGTTTAAACCCCCACAAAGGTTTCTGGATTATTATTTTTTTTAGGGAAAGTTGACAGCAAATCTGAGATTACATAATAATGCAATAGTAAGATAGTTATTTTTTTTTTTTACATGAGCTCCACACAAGAGGCCCTGAGGAAAATAATTTCCCTTAGGGCCTATGTCATCTTTGGGGATGCTGTGTGGAGGGTTTTTTTTAAAGAAAGGAAGGAGAGGAGAGTTATGGGAAGGAAAGGTTTTAAGGGGTGCGTAGGAATCTGGGGTTCAGTATGTCCTGGTCATCCGCCTCCAAGACCTGGACAAACCTCACCCCATGAACCCGGGCACCCCTGCTAAATCACCAAACGTAGCGAACCACTTGGTGTGACCTATGGCAGAGGTGTTGGTTATTCAATAAAGGTTCCCTGGGCGGCGGTACCCATTCCTGCCTCCCAAATTGTAATTATGCCAATTATGAACTTTCCACTTATGATATTGAATGAATGATAAAGTGTGACATTATAAGGGTTTTTTCTTAATTAATTTATTTTTTTGTTACAATATATGAAAGGGGAGGGGGGGGGAGGAGGAACACAACAGCACCCTTGAGGTGATTTTTCACAATAAGTAGTAAGTTCAGTTTTCAAAAATCCACAAACATTTAAGACTCTCTACATATCCTATGTTAGAAGCCACCTGGAGTATGCTTCCACAGTGTGGAACCCTCATTGTTTAAAAAATTTAATAGGTGGCACGCAAGCTGTTTGAAAACTGAATGTACTGGGGCTGAATATATGAGTCGTTCAATTTCTATATCCGCTATATCAACTTTCACTGATTCGGAGAAAACCGCAAATAACTGTCACAAAAATTATTTAGTTATAATTTCATAACTTCGAAGTTTAACTCAACCATTACAATAGGTATTTTTTTTCTTTTCAGATTTGCTATCGTCCTAGTCCCAGAGGGCTACGATCAAGAAAAACTCACCAAGTTGATTCACACTTTGAACGGAATTGGATTTAATGCCAAACTGACTGAAATAGGGGGCGAAGGTGTCACCATACATTAAAATCATTCCATGTTATATATATTTTTATAATGTAGGTTAAACTTTGTTCTTTTTTGCCGACATTAATTTTATCCGCCTTGTTGTATTTAATAATTCATTGGACCAATTTTTTATTGTTTTTTAATATTAGTCATTGAGATTGTCAATGTTCTTAATGGGTTAGGGCAGATAGGAAATTGGAAAAGGCTTTTGAATCGGTAGGGTACGTTTTTGGCGGTTATTTTAATAATAATAATAATACTTGGATGATTTATATAGCGCCGTTTTTGTGAAAAATCACCTCAAGGGCGCTGTACAAACTTACAATACATTCCTCAAATCTAAAAAAACTACAAGCTAGACAAACTATTAAAAACAACTTATGGCTAAAAATTGCATACACCGGTTCATTGATCACCGATACGAAAATATATGTACAATATTTTGACCAATCAACGCGATGCTGCCTAAAAATTAATGAAAACAGGACCATACTTACCTAGAAATTAACACTGTATATTGTCCATTTAAATAAATTTAGATAGAGTTCGCACGCAGAGGACATTATATTGTAAGTTTAATTATTTTTAATTAGTAGAAGACTGGGGTATTAGCAAATAAGAGTTCAATAAAAGTAGTATACATTAAGATAATTATGATTTTTTTAAATCTCATGAAATGTTTTTGAATTCAGATGTAGATGTTTTTACTGGTGAATAAAACTAAAAGAAATTAACATTTTATTTTACTTTGTTATTTTGTACTCTAATGATGGATTTTTTTTGCATTAGCTCCACTTTTTTTTTTGGAAAAAATTCGGTTTAGGGGCGAGAGTCCTAGATAAATTTTTATTTTTTTTTTATACTAATTATGGGCCGGAAAATCCGAATCTGAAAGAATTAGGCGTCGGCAAGCAATATTAACTGAATTACACGACTTTAAAATTTTCTATAAACACAAAGGAATACAAGCCATTTTGAATGCATTGACACTCCAAGTCATAGAAAAACAAGAAAGATGTTACACCACATAAAATTAAGTGTTGCCATTAAGCAATAATATCAATAACCTAAAACTTTCCGACACGATACTTCCTCACATGATAATTCATCACATAACACATTAACCTGATGAATTATGACTATCTCAACGGCCGTATTCTTAGACCAAAAGTATGAAAATTCGTAGTCTTAAAAATGCATAACCTAACCTAACCTAACCTAACGCTAGGTTTGTGTAACATGGTTTGTGCCCCTTTATACCGCCTGCTCGCGTCAAGGCAAGAAAACATCCCAGTTTTCAAGTAGTTTAGCGGCTACAGGTTTATGTAACATGGTTTGTGATACAAAAGTGAGTAAAATTTATAAAAAATAATTACTTAAATTAGTTATTGATATTATTGCATAATGGCAACGCTTAATTTTATGTGGTGTAACATCTTTCTTGTTTTTCTATGACTTGTAATGTCAATGCATTCAAAATGGCTAGTTTTCCTTTGTGTTTATAGAAAATTTTAAAGTCGTGTAATTCAGTTAATATTGCTTGCCGACGCCTAATTCTTTCAGATTCGGATTTTCCGGCCCATAATTAGTACAAAAAAAAAAAAAAATTATCTAGGACTCTCGCCCCTAAACCGAACTTTAGCCTTTTTTTTTGGGCTCCACACAGGAGGCCCTCAGGAAAATAATTTCCCCTCAGGGCCTATGTCATCTTTTGGGACGCTGTGTGGAGGGTATTTTTTAAGGAAAGGAAGGAGAAAAAGGGCAGGAAAAGGGTTCAAGGGGTGGGTAGGAATCTGGGGTTCAGTGTGTCCTGGTAATCCGCCTCCAAGACCTAGACAAACCTCACCCCATGAACCCGGGCACCCCTGCTAAATCACCAAATCACTTAGGAGGCCCTGAGGAAAAAAATTTCCCTCAGGGCCTATGTCGTCGTTGGGGATGCTGTGTGAAGAGTCTTTTTAGGATAGGAAGTTCTGGGAAGGAAAAGGGTATTAGGGGTGGGTGTGTGAATCCATCCCTCCCACTGTGGTGCAAGGTGATGTTCCGAGAGAGTACGGCTGAAGAAGTCAAAGGGACCCACTCAATTATTCTCTCCCGATCCGGCCTGCCATGCAGCTGGTGTGCAGACGTATCCGCTGCCAAGACTCGGACAAACCTCACCCCATGAACCCAGACACTCCTGCTAAATCACCCTGAGTACCCCTGATAGTATTCATTGAAATGAAAATGGGAAATGTATACCTCTGAAGTATTCATCGAAATGAAAGAAGAAAGATTGATTCCTGGCTATCCAGATCTAGACACTGAACGATGAAATTTATTTATTTTGTCTGTTTTATCGATATTTCAATGAAGCTGCTCTTGAGAACTAATGCCATTGATTAATTCATTGCCAGTGGAATTAAGGGCCCGCAACCCGGATTTGTACATATTTATTACATATTTCCCTTAAACAGGGTAAGTTTTAAAGCTCTTAAAAAAATATATGTTATTCTTGAAGATAATATCTAGACTTTGCCCCCGCCGAAACGCAAATTATATAAAATTCCCTCGATAGAAAAAAATCGCAAAGTATGCTCCAAAAATTATTATTAACACATTTGTTTCCGTTATTTTACAAGTTATATGTATGAAAAAATTCACAGTGTTTCTTTAAATGCTGTTTAAGATAATGCCCGCGAGATTTTTGCTTTATTTTAAACAAGTTGTGTTTTATTAAACATTTTCACATCGATTTTGTCGCTGTAAATGTTAGCGCTCTCCTCTAAAATTCGTAATTTCGTATCTCTCCATCTTCTCCTTTTCGGGCCCGGTTGCAGAGCCTTAAGAGACGTGAGCAAGCTACTATGAAACAATCTATTAGCTTCTGTGCTTCCTACTTCTTCTTTTCGAGATCCATATACTTACATTATTTTCTGTCCTATCAAATATTAACCCATTGGCCACAAACCCCGACAGCCTGCCGGGTGTGCAACTCAAGTACTTAACCACAAACCCCGGCGCGCTGACAGGCTAGAGTAAGTTCGCCAAAAAACGGAAAACGAGCATGACATTGACATTATTTAATAAAATTTTAAATGCCGAAAACTCTGTGGGTAATTAAACATTAATTTCGTGGAATTGGAAATAATATGTTTCTTATATTTTTTCCCTGATATTTGTGTTTTAAGTTTGGTATGCAGCCAGCCGCCATTTTATTTCTTCAAAATTGCGAGTGGTTCCCTGAACGTCCCTGATTGCTTTGAGGACCATCATACCAAATTATTTTATTAGTTATCAGAAAATATGTATGTAAAAAACAAAATTTATTATGGTTCGATTTAAGAATATTGTTTTTTTGTATAAAAATGTGGAAAAAAACTTACGAAAAAACAGAAGGTTATATTGGAGTCCTTATTTTCACATATTTTAATATTTTAGAAATAATAATATGTAAACAAATTTAAAAAAAAAAAATTCATTTGAATATGTGGTTCAAAAGTTACAATAGATTTAGTACATTAATGCAGGTTTTTCAATTTTTGGTACAAAATTAATTCAGTGGTGAAGGCCAATTTTTTAGCTCATTTATTCTGTGGCCAATGGGTTAAATGTGAATTTTAGTAGAAATATTTAAAAAAAAATTACTTTAGTTCCGCACAGGAGGCCCTGATGAAAATAATTCCCCTAAGGGCTTATGTAACGTTTGGGATGTTGTATAATGATTTTAAAGGAAAAGGAAGGAGAGGAAGTTCTGAGAAGAAAAAAGGTATGAAGAGTGAGTGGGAATCAGGGGTCAGTTTGTTCAGGAGTAACTGACATGAATCTAACCCTCCTGCTGTGCAAGGCGATTTTCTGAGAAAGTCCTGCTAAAAAGATCAAAAGGTCTCCCTCAACAGTCTCTCCTGATCCGGCCTGCCACCCTGTATGCAGGCAGGCGCAACTGCCACCAAGACCTGGACAAAACTCACCCCATGAGTCTAGGCATCCCTGCAAAATAACCAAACCTAGCGAACCACGTGAGGCGACCTATGGCAGAGGTGTTGGTTAGCCAATAAATGGTTCCCGGGGCGGGAGTGTTGGATGTTGTGATTGTCCTATTTCATATTTAACTTCATTTAGCACTGAACACTTTTAATTTCTCATTTATCTAATTTCGATGTGTAGAGCGTCTTACTTTATACTTTCTGTCTATGCCACCTTTTATTCAAACATTACCCTAATTTCTATGTCTATGCTCTCTTTTGTCTGTGGCCGCGTCAAACTTTCTAATTTTTGTTTATAAAATGGCTTGTCATTCTCCTTGCATTCTCGGCTAAAGTTCGGTTTACGGGAGATGGTCCTAGATAATTTTTTTTTTCTTTTTTTATACTAATTATGGGTCGGAAAATCCGAATCTGAAAGAATTAGGCGTCGGCAAGCAATATTAACTGAATTACACGAGTTTAAAATTTTCTTTAAACACTAAGGAAAAAACGTCATTTTTAATGCACTGACATAACAAGTCATAGAAAAACAAGAAAGATGTTACACCACATAAAATTAAGTGTTGCCATTAAGCAATAATATCAATAACACTTTCTTTTCTATCACAAACCATGTTACACAAACCTAGCGTAGCCGCTAAACTACTTGAAAACTGGGATGTTTTTTTGCCGTGACGCGAGTAGGCGCTACGAAGGGGGCACTTTCTTTTCTATCACAAACCATGTACATTGATATTGGTGACCGGTGTACTGCTTATATTATTGCTTAATGGCAACACTTAATTTTATGTGGTGTAACATCTTTCTTGTTTTTCTATGACTTGTTATGTCAATACATTCATAATGACGTTTTTTCCTTAGTGTTTATAGAAAATTTTAAAGTCGTGTAATTCAGTTAATATTGCTTGCCGACGCCTAATTCTTTCAGATTCGGATTTTCCGACCCATAATTAGTATAAAAAAAGAAAAAAATTTTATCTAGGACCATCTCCCGTAAACAGAATTTTTTCCGCATTCTCTCTCTTTGCTTGATTCTCTTGATCTCAATTCGTCTTTCGCTTCTGCTAGACTTTAAGAATACACTCGATTATTGTCGCCAGTCAAGTGTTCAGACCAGAATCTCTCGCTGTAAAATTATTTAAAGAATAAACAGTTACAAATATCCAGTACACAACACAAGTGTTTTTACTTCAACAAAGGATAACCACCTCAAAACCCTCTATCTCACTGTACGTTCCCGTGGTGTGGAACCGAAGGAAGCCACCAAAGCAGCTCAAATTATACCCTGACTTCAAACTATCTGGAGACCACACCTGGGAGCTACGCAGGGAGTACCCATACCCGCCTCCCAAATTGATTTGATGACAATATTACATTTATGCTCTAACTTAGATTGTGGGTGGAGTCATAGTTTCTCTCATCACTCTCAAGAGACCTTTGCATAGGCAGCTAAAAATTAAAGATCATTAAAAACAAGAAAATTCAACACATCTTTATACAAGCCTTTATTTCATCAACATTATAGTAGTGTGTTTCACATAATACTCTTTCAACAGCCAAATTTTAACATTACCTACATAGGTAATCTAATCTCAAAGCAACCCTCTAGCCCTAACAAGTGATTTATGTTTGAACAATGAATGCATATTACAAAAGTCAACTCTGCCAATGGTGAAATCGGGAACTACAAGTGACAAATTATATTTCATCACAGGAAATCAATCAATAAAAAAAAACTTTACTTTTAAACCAATGGTAATAGAATCTTCGTATTATTATGGAATACAAATAGATTGATGCAAAAAAACTTATAAAATATTTCCAAGGTATTTGTATCAATCTTAAAAGTATAAAAAATCTTCCAAGGTATCTGTAACAATGACAGCGGGCAGCCATCTTGGACTCTTCGCCCATATGTATTATTGGAGTATTCAGCTGGCTGGTCTGTTAGCAGCATTTGTTCTAAAGAATAAATAAAATATGTACACATATAACCGAGAAGCAAATTAATGCACTCTTGTAGTCATAGATGTTTTATTTAGTGTCCTTTCAGCAAATAGACAGTATGTATTTCTTTCCTGTGAGAATAATATGTTAATTTTATTTTGTACAACGGTATCACTGGCAGAATTAAAAAAAAAAAAACATAATGGCAACACAGGAAACTCTCAAAACCAATTGTCAACATTTTGTATCAACGCCATCTAGTGAATTAAACTGGAAGTTAAATAAAACGGTGTGAGAAAATAGTTCAATTCCAACTCACAAGACAAAATCTGCAGAGAGCTTCCAGTGCATTACTTTTTTTTTAATAATTTTAGTTTTACATTTCAATTGTAATAGATAAAGGAGAATGAGGTTGACTCCTATAACGAATTTCATGTTGTTTATTTACATTGTTAATATTATATCATATTAATTAAAGCGTGCTGAGAACAAAACTTTGGATATCCCAAATAATGCCAAATTTGCGATATTTGTTGATATTTGCGGCCGACCAAAAAGCATGTGACGATTTGCTATTGAATTATGAATTGTACTGCTTGTGACTTCACGCGACACTATATTTCGTACATTTCACCAAAGTTCACTTTGAAAGCTCATAACTTCGTCATTTTTGGAGATATCTAAAAACTAATTTTACTCTCATTATTATCTCTTTGAATATAATACATTTTCATTTAAAAAATTAGGAGACAACCTCATTGACTTTTAACCCTTTCCACTCGAGTGACACTCGACATTGATTTTGTTCCACCAGCTCCAATGTCGAGTGACACTCGACATGATATAATACTTCGTTTTGGACAATTTTAAAATAGGAGGGATTTTTTTTACTAAAATTTTGAATCTCGATTGAAAGAATATTCTAAAATCCTTCGCCTCTTCAAGATTTTCAATTATTTTTACAGATGAACAATCAATTTTATTTACAAAAAAAAAACCAAAACTTCAAGAACGCAATTTTGGCATGGAGCTGGTGGAAAAAAAAAAACGCTTGGAGGGGAAAGGGTTAAACCTATTATTGACTTATTTCATTGTCAACTTTTGGACTAATTCCTTGTTCTTACACAAACTAAATGACTGTAAGCATTCGACTATCACTTCCACAAAAAATGGTAGTAATTCACATTGCACTGCCTTTGCTAGAAACTGATAAAATTTTGTACCAAAACCATGCGATAATTTAAAATTAATGTGACCTTTACCTAATTTACATTTTGTGCTGATTGTTAGAAGGCTTTATCTAAAATTAATTTATGTAGTTTCCGAAGCATTAGTCAGTTAGTTTATTAAACGTTTGTATGTCCAGCTATAAAATAAACATACCGAGAAATATTGACGTACAATTTCGCTAAATAATGATGTCTCGTTCATTTAGCTCTAGAACAGTAACAAATAGCCCGAATACTGCCATTTATTTTTTATTTGAAAGATTTTTTCAACTGCAAGCCCTCAGTTTACTTTAGACATGGGTTTTAATAGTAGGGCAATTACTACAACAGATAGCTTGCAACACTTGAACATTCTCTCAAAATTTTATTGGCCCTGAACAATTAAATTAACAGATTGTCGACCTGTTTATTGAATTTAGCTCTATGTTAGCGCCAACACACATTATTTTGTTGATTATTGTAAAGTTGTATGTTATTACAAGCGGTAAAAACTGCCAAATACAGAGATTCCCAATCTCTGAAAATTTCTGTATTATATAAAGGAAAAGATTGGGAACATCTGGTCAAATATCTTAATAATCTTTCTATGGAAGAGGTTCACATGTTATTGCAGTGGTTATAAATTAATCATAAATATTTTTTTATTAAATAAAATAAGTTAATTTAAAAATAAAATTTTATATCAAAATACCCGATAAGAAATCTAAAAATGTCTTTTGAAATAGAAAGATGTCACTTGTTCTTTTATTGAAAAAAAAACTTTAAAAATAGGAGATTACGGGCTCTTGTGGCTATCTAGTGCTAGAATTAGAATTTGGAGGCAATATCTTAAGTTTAAACAGAACATATTGAATTGAATCACTAATACAGTATTGTATATTCATATTTCCTATTTACATGCGCAAAAAAAACCATTCATCTTCATATTTTAAAACATAACTTGCAAAAAGTATTTTTTTCCTAAAATAATTAAATCAGCGCCATCTATAAATGCGTAGATTATAACGTATGTTCCGTTTAACCTTAATATTGAATGATCGAGCTTTCATCCAAAAAAAACACTTTAAACATATACCTATTAATTTTGGTGGCAAAACACAAATATGTATACATATATGTATAAAATCACTGTTACACAATTTTATGTATGCCCAGTTAAACACAAGCCAAATATAAATGACACTACATTAAGTAAATGAAAGAGCCCTTTGTCTTTTATTTAAAAGAAATAAAAAATTTACACGTACCTACAAATTGCAACTTTAGTTTTCATAAGTTCATTTGAAGAATTTGAAAGGCGTTTTTAATTAATTTAAGATTATTTTGTTACAAATTCATGGATCTAACTATTATGACAAATATGTTTGTTAGTATGATGACTTTTTTTACATTTTTCTACAAAAATTTTCATTATAATAATATGATAATATCAACTACTTAATATAACATTGTATTAATTATTCACTTCCTTGCGTATATTTTGCGTAAATTATTGTAAAATTCTATACGTTATTTGAAGATCAATGCAAATCTACTGACACAAAACGACTTAATCTAAATTTGGTAAATTTTATGAGATGTTAAAATACTAATGATACATTTTTCTAATTTATAAAGGTTTTGAATATCAGACAGAAAATTTGAGATAAAGCAAGACTTTTTAACCCAATCACTGCACTCCTGACATATAAATAACGAATAACCGGTGAACGCAACCTAAACCTTCTTACACATATATGTATATCGACTGTGGTTTGGTAAAACCCTTCAAGCCACAAAATGAAAACTTTATGGGAAACGATAAAATTCAAATATTTACAAATTCGTAAAAGTAATAAAAATTAAGTTTAAAAAAAAATAAATATTCATCCTAGACTTGCACAAAAGTCAATAAATATCGCATTTAAATAAAAATGGATAAATTTATCCCTGACACTATCTAGGAGTTGTTCCTTGCAATCATACACAAAGATAGCTGCCAATAAAATTATGCTTTAAGAAAATTAAGATAATGTTGGTAGTTCTTAGTCGAAGTATGATACAGTTAAGTATGACCGATTTGGATAGGTTCACATTAGCTCAGTGGTACAGCTCCGCTCTGGCAAGGCAAAGGTCCTGGGTTCTATTCAGATTCATATTTTCAATTGAGTGTTGCTAATATTGTCTTCATTAATTAAAAAAAAAGTTTATATAAAAGTTGTTATTTGTTTTCCAAAATTTTTATGCAAAATATTGCAATTCTATTTATAATCAAGAACTCCAGTCCATTTTTTTAATGAATAGTGACCTTCTAACTTAAATAACTGCATTTTTATTTTTAGAGTTAGTTTAAATAGTTAAAATAATTGTCAAAGTTTTAATTTTTCAAGACCCCCCGAAAACCACCGTAAGTATGGTGAATCATGTGACGTTATCACTCCTGACAAATTACTATAGGATCGGTTATCAGCTGATCAACTGCCGCCATTTTGAATTCCGTTGTTCGAAGTATTTTCCCTAGAAGTAGCATTACAATTTTTTTTGTGTAGTAGTTTTTGAATATTTTCAATAATAGAAATAAACTAATAAGAGATACCTTTATTTTTTAAACATTATTTAGGCCTAAATAATGTTTCAATAAACACAACAACTAAATCTCTATAAACAGTATGTAAATAAACAAATAAATTAATACGATGGCTTGTGTCATATCATACATTCCCATCAATGACTTTACGGTGACGTCACGACACGTCGAACAGTGACGTCACCACTAAAATTTCAATAATGCCAACTTGGACGGCGTGTTTTTACGAACTGATTAAAAATGGACTTTTTAATAATTTTTTAAAAACTTTGCGTTTAATATTATTAAATACAACTTATACATTCAGAATCAGCGTTTATTAGTCTATATGAACATATTTTTTTAAAGCCATGATATTTTTCACTGGAGTTCCCTATTATGGGAGATTTAAGGGTAGAATAATTTTATCAATTGTTTTTACGAAATAACGTAAAACAAATTTGATGCATAAATTTAGTTTTACAAAAAAATGACATGATTTTACCATGTTGTACTTCGAAAACTATTTTGCATGAAACCACAGAAAATTAACATTCTCAAAAAATGCGGCTTGAAGGGTTTTACCAAAACAAAGTCAGTTTTTACAAAAAACAAATAAACATACAATAAATATACATTCAACATGTAATAAAAAATAATGTTTCAACAAGATTGGTGGCCATCTTGACTGTCAGTGTATAAGCATTTATTACACAGAAAAGTATTGACGCAACGCCTTTCTCGAAAGTTATACATTTTACATATAAAAAAATACGGATGTACGCACAGATTATTCGTGCTACACAGTTGTTACAGTCAGTGGTGAAAAGGTTAAAAGTGTTAAAACATAAGCTTAATATCTAAGGGTTATAATTCTAAAATACTGGTTTGACAGACTACTTACAAATTTATAAACTGATTATTTCACGAAAGATGAGATTGATTGTTTTTCGTAATCTAAAAATACACATTTTGAATTAGTGTTGACTTCAATGGATTAAGTTTTATAGCTTGTTAGCATAACAATATCGATTTTCAACAAGCGATTTGGCTTTAAATTCTAATTTATTCTTTGTGATTTCGGGTTACATTTTTTTACGTAATACATAACGGAATGTTTAAAAAAAAAGTAGAAAAGTAAGAAAAAATACAGATTACAGTTTATTTATTTTTTACATTATCTCCACAGAAGAGATCATCATTGTAATCTTTGGGGAGGGTCTTTTTAAGGAAAGCAAGGATAGGAAGTTCTCGGAAGGAAAAAGGTATGAGGGGTGGGTAGGAATCTGGGAGTCAACGTGTCCAGGAGTGATGGACATATGGATCCATCCCTCCCACTGCAGTGCAGTTGGTGGGCAGATGCATCTTCCGCCATGACCTGGACAATCTCACCCCATGAAACCAGGCACCTCTGTTAAGTCACCAAATTAATACGGTCCGTTTGATAGATTCTCCCATCTTAACAGACGGATTGCAATCTTTAGAGCACAGGCGTCGTGTGGGAATGCTATCCTTGTTCTACCGGTATTACAATGGAAGATGCTCCGAGGAACTAGCATCATTGATCCCTTTGGCACCGGTGCATAGTCGGGAAACACGCCAAACGCGTGCCCAACATTTGTACACGGTTGACATTTGTCACATGAGAAAGGGTCGTTTCTTCGACTCGTTCTTATGTTCAACAGCTCGGCTGTGGAATGATTTGCCGGCCTTTGTGTTTCCTCCTTCCTACAACATGGTTCTCTTCAAGGCCAATGTTCATTCCTTCCTCTCCTCAAAAAGACCCTCCACACAGCATCCCAGATGACATAGGCCATGAGGGAAATTATTTTCCTCAAGGCATCCTGTGTGGAGTTAATGTAAAAAAAAAAAAAAAAATGTAGCAAACATAGCAAGTAATGATTTTTTTAATGTGAAAAATGCACAAGGACGCAACTGTTCGAAGCCAGTGAGACTTTGGCATCCCTCATAGTGTGTGTTGTGAAGCCGAAGGGAGTTTGTATGAGATGGAGATGGGTAAGAGGAAGAATGTGTAGAAACGTCCTGACTGCATAGATAATTTTGTACATCTATTAAAACTACACTGTCTATTTTTTACTCAAAGAAATACTCAGGTATCTAGTGAAAGGCATTATTATAAAAAAAATTAACTATAGTTAAGGTTAAACGTCACGTACGTTATAATCTACGCATTCACAGATGGCGCCAATAAATTTCTTTTAGGTTTTTAATACTTTTTGCATGTTATGCTTTAAAATATTACGGTAAATTAATTGTCTGCGCCCGTACATATCTCATATGAATATAAATAAATAGTTTTGTCCATAAACAAACCCAAATCTTTCAAGAAAGGTTGAAAAATTCAATTTTGTATCGGTGACTCAATCCAATATTGTATTTTTCAGCCTTTCTTGAAAGATTTGGGTTTGTTTATGGACAAAACTATTTATTTATATTCATATTTAATATGTACGGGCGCAAACAATTAATTCACCTCAATATTTTAAAGCTAAACGTGCAAAAAGTATTAAAAACCTAAAATAAATTGATTGGTGCCAAAGATATTGAAATATAATAGATGTGCTGTCTGCAGTTTTTACTAGGTGGGACTGCGCTTCCTGGTGTCGCCGATATTGTTTACCAATTAACAAATAAACTAAATGAATGAATAAACCAAACGAACGTTAAACTAAATGAACGAATTCTTTCCGTATTCAAACTATATTATTAACAAATACTAATGCAAACCTTCAAAAAATCAACGAAATGAACAAATTCTTTTCGTATGCAAACTACTCTAATTAGGTCGTAGTCCGCCGACAGTTGCGCGCACACCATAGCATATCTCTTTTGTATTTGAATATCTTTGATTGGCGCCATCTGCGAATGCGTAGATAATAACGTATGTGACGTTTAACATTAAGTGGTATTCCAACTCGACCCGACAAAAAAAATTGAATTTTAAATTTCTGTCCAGAACTGACGTTAAAATGACATCTATGATGCATTTCAACAAGCTCAAAACATTTAGTGTGTCTTCAAATACATAGAGGTAGGAAAACAATCTTTGTGATCTGCAAATAATATTAAATGATTTATAATTAATTTGAAACCAAAAACTAAAAAGAAGTATATATTATGGTGCTAAACCAGATGTTTTTACTGTGATTTCTTGAAGGGAATGTTTAATGAAATTAGTTAATAATTAATGTACACTACATAAATAGAAGGTATTTTACTGCAAGAGCAGTTCAACCGATAAAGCAATATAATCTCAATTTTAGGGTAGACACAATAATTTATATATAAACCAATTCCTCATTATTCGAAATGACATCAATATTCATGTAAAAAATTATTAGTTTATAGTGGTTGCCCATCAAATAAATTAATCACTTCGTTCCACAGTGGAAAACACACTCACGGCCGTTGTTCCCAACTTTTCCATCGATCAATCTGAGACTTCGATCAGCTAAGTGATTCATTGAGAAATGCTCAATTCACTGCTTCCAAACATTTTTATCAATGATAATCTTTAGTGGTCCTGCCCACTTTCATAGACAATAAAATGACATCAAAGTAAAAACTTTCAATTTTAAATTAATATTGATGAGTTATTATTGTACTTATTATTAATACACATCATTTGTTTTAAATATTGAAATATGTTAAACGACATTTTTTAACAAACGCATGTAAATATTACATTAAAAATGAAGCCTTAGCTTGATTTTTACTAATGCGGTGAAAGTACATTAGTACATTTGACTTTTGACATTTCTCCTTAGTGTGTTAACACGAAATCAAGCAACATGGACAAAAAAACGTAGCAAGAAGTGCCCGCAGAATGAGAAAATAAATATTGTATACTTTACAACAACATTCGGCATTTGAAAGAGCATTTTTGACATTCAAAAAAGGTTTAAAAAATTGTCATTCAATATTTGGCTGTCGCCGTATGTATAAACCGATATTATCGGCCATTACATCTGCCCATTGCGGTGTATCTATTATAAATATTATCATAAATATCTTTATCTTCGCTCTTCATTTTAATTTGATACTAAAAATGAAAATTAAATTGGCAATAGTGCGGAAACCGAATGACGTTTGACATTTCGTTGTTATTTTTTACTCTGTTGACACTTTTTATAACTAATCATTTTACTGAGCCAAGCTTGATCGACGCTTGATCATTACTCGAATTGGGAAGAGCGTAGTTGTGCATTTGAGGAGTGTTAAGCCAAAACTTCGGCTCAACAGTTGATCAGCAGGATTGGGAACAACGACCGACAGTTTGGTTTTAGCACATCAAGTTTACGAACTTTACATAGTTTCACTTGCTCTGGGCAGTCCCCACAAATGAATATTGAAGAATTGGCGTAAGTGAGATATACCTCACATTCGAGTTTATTACGTACATAAAACAGGCTACAAGTGGCATTTGGGGGTTTCAGTGTAATAATGGACTATCCCACATTCAACCCTTTACAACCAGCTTCATACGAGCGTGAGTTTATCTTTGAAAAATTCTGATGGAAAATAGATATAGTAGGGTACCTCCAAGCGCACGTGTTTCCATCAGTAAATCGCCGAGACCTACGGGATCAACAAAATATGCTTTACTGGTGTGGCCCATCACAATTCACAAATGGTTTGCCAGTTGCAAAGGGTTAGGTCATTTAGGAAGTCACTGGTTCAAATCCCGGCATGTGCAAGTAAATTTTATTTAATTAATTTGTGTTATTTCACAATTTATGAATTAAAAATAGCACATATTACACTTGCGACAAGTTCCAGAGTGATAGATAATTTCAGAATCACCCTAATGACAGACCACTATTCAGAATCGAAACTTTGCTTTAAAATGGCTTTAACAATGTTTGGTGACCAGAACTGAATAGCCAGGTAATTCCCCACCTTACTCTTCTACATCTCCTTCCCATCCCAACCACCTTCAACCTCACAACATTCCCCAATTGGCAGAGCCATAGATCACTGGCTTCAGACGGTTTGGAGCAGTTGAGACTCTTGTGCGATACTCGTATAAAAATGAAATTTACATAGGTTTTGTCTGAAATTTTCAGGTCAACACAATCATTTTCAATTTACCACGTCATTTTGTAAAAAAGCAGTCAATAAAATAATTAAATAATTTTAAAACAAGTAACTCAAAATTGTTTATAAAGTATTAAATATTAGATATGTGGTAGATTTTGAAAAACTAGTCCGTAGCCAGTCTACGGTATCCCAAAACTGGGTATGTTATGAGGATGAACGGAGTGAGATGGGTAAGAAGAAGGTTGGGAATAAAATGGTACAAAGATAATTATCGTGACGTGTGAAAGAAACACAGTCCATTACACCACTGAACCCCTCTTATTATCGACAGTTGTCCTACTAATAACAATGATTATTTACATAGAAGATTTACAACTAATACACAGCAATAATAACATACAGCGATAATAATATACAGCTATAATATATAGCATACACAACACAGACTACGTCTAACTTTGGTTCGTGTTATAATTCTTAGCAAATTTTTTACAATGACAAGAACGTGCACATTTCTTCAACTACAAGTTAAAGTGATTACATATTGATAATTTATTTATCTATGAAAGTCGGTTACAACAGCCACGAAGCCGGTTTTGTAATGTTATTTAATTAAAAAGAAATTGTTCAACTGATTAAAGGTATTGCAATCAGAGTTGACACAAACACAGTACTCACATAGATGCATTAATATTTGGCTGATTTATATAGTGCCATTTTCGTGAAAAATCACCTCAAGGGCGCTGAACCATTGCTTGCAGTGGCGGTCCTTCCCTCAGGACAATTGGTCAAAAACCTCCCAAAATTATAACATAAATTATTATGAAATATTAAGCAAATCAAAACAACTGATATTATTCTAATGTACCTATTTGAAATGCACTGCGATAGCCGGCAGCGGCAAGTAGTGACATCTAACATCTTAAATGGAAGCTCGCTTTCCCACGCACAGGAATATGATTGGCTGGGTCAAATTATGAAATGCCCCTACATCATATCTTCTGTCTCTTTACGCACTACACAATAAACGATATGACACTATGTCCCTTAGTAAAAAGTTTTCGGATTCTGAAGACGGTTTGGGTCAGAGCCGTGAGGGAGAGAGAGCATGCTGAATATCATGCATCTGAAAGAGATGGTTTGATAAACGTAGGTTGATTTCGCATGTTTTACGCCTATCGCATGAAATTATTTACTATAACATAATTTGACATATGTGGTGAATTTGACTCTCAAACTCGTGAGGTTCCTACAAATGAATATTATTATATTTAATTTGATATTATCATAGGTAATATCATTTTTTTAAATGACCTTCCACTTCTGGAGGCCTAGAGCCGCCTCTGATTGCTTGCGTACAGCATATTTGCAAAATTCCAGAGGTATTATTGGTATTAGAGTGAATTTTTAATCAAATAAAAAGAAAACTAAAACTTTTACAATTTTACGCATTTGTTGTCCCTTTCTCTCTAAATATTATAAGTAGGAGTAAGCAAGACAAAAGGCTGTTTTCAGTGGTGATTTGCAAGGTAGTCACTGTGGGAAGTGTACACATATACACCAATATACACAATAATGATGTACTAAGGGTTTGTTGTTTAAGTTAACTCTAATTGCAAAACCTATAATTTATTAAAGTTATTCAGGAATATTAAACCTATCTATTGAAATCTTTTGGAAAATATTCTTAACATTAAAACAAACAAACAATAAATTCTATTATTTTTCTTAAATAAATGATGATTCATAGTCAAAAAATATAATGCAATACACCTAAAATTAAATATTATCATAGTTGATTAACAAACTGTAAAATTACTAAAGTATTTATAAATTATTAGTTATTCTGCCGTGGTAAATAAAAACAGTGTCTTCCTTGAGAGTCTCAAGGTAGATACTGTATTTTTACTTACCACGGCAATATTTACTAGAAGTAATGTAGAAATAAAATCAAATATACAGCAATAATAATAATATAAAGGAATTATTTGATGGTATAGCATTATTTAAATTAAAATTATTATGAATTTAATAACAATTATAGAAATATGACATTTACAAGATTCACTCGACAATATATATACATTTTTTATTGTTAAAGTGCCTCAACACTAGAAGTGAAGATTTTATAAAATATCAAGAATTAAAAAAAAGTTTATAAATAATCTCAAAATTACAAATTCTTAAACATGTTAACAGAAATAAATTGCAAATAAATAAATAGGTAGGTATACAATAGAGCGTAGATTATGCAAAAGTCAATTATTTAAAATTTCAATTAATCAAAACATTAAATAAATTAAATGAAAATTAACCAGAATGTTAATTAACTGGAATGTTAATTAACCGGAATGTTAATTAACCAGAATGTTAATTAACTAAAATGTTAATTAACCTAAACATTAATTAACCACAATGTTAATTAACCGACAAGTTAATTAAAAGAAATGTTAATTAACTGAAAAGTTAATCAACATTTCAGTTAACATAATAAGAAAGACTAAACAAAAATATGAATAAATAAGCATATTGAAGACTTGGTGATAAACAATGTTAATATTAATTTGTTAATAGTCAAATAGACATTTTTTAGAATAATATCTCAAACATTCAATACATAGTTAATGTCATTGCTTATTGTCGAGGTGTTCAAATATTATTTATCTCAATTATAACATTTAAAACATGTACGATATATTATTTTCAACAGCAAAATTAAGGACCTTTTCCACAAAAAGTTATTTGTACATAAAGTGTCAGGCACACTATCCTCCCTGCTTACCCTAAAAGTGCACAAAACGCAGAGTTTATTTTTATATAGAGATCTCTTAAAGTGGCTCCCTAAAGAAGTTGGTAGGTATTTATTAATAATAATATCACTTTGTGAAAAAAGTCCTCAAAGGTCAATAAAGATTTTGTGAAATGAATAAATAATAATTAAATAAATTACAATAAAGTTAATAAATAATGAAAATGAGTTTCGAGTTATAAATTATAAGAGTTAAAAACTGAGAGTTAAACCTATCGAGTTTGCGTTACCTGCATTAATTTCCGAATTATGTACACATTTATATTACGCATGAATTTACCAGAATTATCACATGGACACACTTCATTAGATTCTGATTGTCGTCAAATTATAAAATCAGCAAGTTCATTTACCGTGCGCTAATAAAATACGGACAAGTCCGAAAGAAAACAAAGCAAAAATTGCACGGTTAAAAATTAACCCTTCTACACAGCCGAATCAAATCAGAACATTGCCGTTTCAGAATTTAGAATACGGTTGTATCAAAGTTCATAACACGGCCATATAAAAACTGCATATATAGAACATGGCTGCATAAATACTGAACGTCCAGAAACACAACAGTATCAAAACTGCATTTTCAGTACACCATTTTGTATTACTTATCAATATGTCAGGCTCTTTCACATTTGGAATACAATGTTCATGGTCAGTCAAAGTGACAATCATTGACATTGAGAAGTTTTAGTTTAAATTAGTCTTCGGTCAAAAGTCACAACAATACTGAACGTCCAGAACACATCTATGTCAGAATTATATATTCAGAATACGGTTATATCATTACTTGTTCATAATACGTCTGTTTCATGTTTGGAATACAATGTTCATGGTCAGTCAAATGACACTTGATATAATTGTTGTTTACATTGAGAAGTTTTAGTTTAAATTAGTTTTCTGTCATAATTTACATCAATACTGAATGTCCAGAACACATCTGTGTCAGAATTGTATAATCAGAATGTAGTTGTATCATTACTTGACCATAATACGTCTGTTTCACATTTGAAATACAAACATTTGGTCCATAATATGACTGTTTCACATTTGGAATGCAAACATTTGGTCCGTAATATGACTGTTTCACATTTGGAATACAAACATTTGGTCCATAATATGACTGTTTCAGATTTAGAATACAAACATTTGGTTTCGCATTTGGAATACAAACATTCGGTGCATAATATGATGTTTCGCATTTGGAATACAAACATTCGGTCCAAAAAATGACTGTTTCGCATTTGGAATAAAAACATTCTGTCCATAATATGACTGTTTCGCATTTGGAATACAAACATTCGGTCAAATAACATGTGTTATAATTACAGTTGACATTGAGAAGGTTTAGTCTTGATTAGTCTTCTGTCACTGGTAACATCAATAAAGAATGTCCAGAACAATTCGATATCAGAACTGAATATCCAGAACTCGGTTGTTTCAACGCGTGTTAGTCTAGAGTAGTCTTCTGTCGCTGGTGATATTGTCTTCTGGAGGTTCCACGTTGGTGTTAGCGGAAGGAGTGCCATCCTTTTCCTCGAGGGCCGCTTCCTCAAGCCATTTCTGTATCTCGTGCGTGTACATTCTTCTCTGGAGGACTTCTCGTGTTCTCGGACGGGAGCCGATGAAAGTCATTGTTATCTAAATATAGCAGTAATGAAATTGTGTTAATAATCGTAAATAGTTGTTCTAAAACTACATCGGTTCCATGATGAAACAGAACATTGAAGAAAAGTGGAAAAAAACCTAACCTAACTTATTCTTTTGCCATGTTATAGGGCTTAATCGAAATATCCGTAGTGTTAACGACTGATTGTTTGAAATGTACATAAATAAAAACAGTAGAGTCAAACAAAATTCAATTAATCATTGGCAGTAATTGGGATTAAATTAAACCTATTCAGATTAAATATTTAAACGTGCAAAATTTATCCACTCGAGCATCAGTGCATTAAAAAAAAAACAGATACCATAGACAATATAGAAAAATAGTAATATTCAGAATTGCTCCAAATAAAGTAATAAGTGGCAACATACAGAATATACACATTTATAAATTTTATAACTTTAAAAAATTATAAAACTTAAAAATGGTGAATTCTTTGACAATCACGATAAGCCGTTTATATATTTCCGCAATAATTATTACCCGCAAATTTCATAGAAAATTATTTAAAAATAATTCAGAGTAGCTACAATAATCAAATAGTACCTAGGTCCTAGTTTGATATTGGCGCAAGAGATTCTGACCTTATCCTTCATACATTTTCTTTATACATAAGGGTTAAAATCGCATTTAAAAAAAAGCAAAGATTTTTTTGTACCCGCCGACGGGTTCGTGACAGATGGGAGGTTAATAGTACACAACTGCTGACCTTGTACAAATCTCAAATGCCCCACTGATGAATTTGGCAGCCACCTCTGGCCTAAGCCTAAATAGAACTGAAATAGACCCTTGACTCTGTGCAGAAACGGGTAGTCAGTTTGATAGATTCCCCCTATCTTAACAAGCGGATTGCAATCTTTAGAGCACAGGCATCAGGTAGGTATGCTGTCTTCGTTCTACCGAAATTACAAAGGAAGATGCTCCGAGGAACGAGCGTCACTAATCGCTTCGATGCTTACTCGGGAAACACGCTAGACGCGTGCTCAACATATGTACATGGTTGACATTTGTCACACGAGAACGGGTCGCTTCTAGACCCTGAGGGAAACTATGTGTAACCTGAGTGTAAAAAAAAAAACAAAATCGAATGCCCAGAAATGACTATTGCTCAAGCCATCTTTTTTTTTAAATACGATACCGCTCGAGTGGATAAACATCTGCTCTTAATTCAGCCAGAAACTCTTGCAAGGTGTCTATGAAAATATAAAATAACTGACCCCAGGTGTGAGGTGAGGCCTGATTTGATCAGCCATAGTTCCATCTATCCCCAGCTGCTGGGCCTCTTCCCAACTGACGTGAACCTCTTCATGAAGCAGTTTCTCCTCTGAAAAAGAAATGGGACCCATTATTATTAACAAAACATTTTGATTATTCAACCCCCCCAAGTCTCGGAAGGACATTACTAATCACAAACATTATATTTCATTAGAGTGTCTGAAGGACAGATCTGATCGGGGGGTCCACACATTTTAAAAGTATTTTTATCTTTTTTCTACATGCGATGTATTTGTTCATTATTATTCTTCTCAATTTGTCTTCTAAAAATTACTTATTAGATTTTTGTATTTGAAATATACTTTAGCATTTAACAATTGCTATATTTTAACCCCTCCAAAAATCGCAAATATTCATTTATTTATTATTTATTTACTTATAATGTGTCAAACGAAATGACTGTTTTACGAAAACTTTGTGTTCTTACGGCTTCACAATTAAAGCCCTATAAATGAAACATTTCTGAACGTAGCCGAATAGTAAAAACTGTTTCAGAAAGGTTACAAAATAAGCTTTCAAATTGTTATATTACAAATAAATATTAACAATTCTAAATATTAAAATTTAGAATGCAAACATTAAAAAAATGTAAAAATGACTCACGTGATGTTTTTTATGTGAAAGCGGTACTAAAATCACAGATTGTGTAAACAACAATACTGATTCTATTGTATAAATGTATAATAAACACTTCTGTCACCTCACTTTTTTATCATTTCATACGAAATATTTGATAAAAATGAACATTATCCAGCGGCCCTTAGGCCATTTTGCGGGTAAAATACACGACGACCGTGTGACTTGACAGATTAGATCTGTTTACATATTTCTATGGACAACTTGAATAGAGATGTGCAGCATGATTCACTATCAACTTTTTACTTTTTATTTTAGGGATGTCACTAAAACAATAACGGAGTTAGAATAATTTCTGTGGAGACACACGCGTTGACATATAAACAGGCTTATTGTATTTGACTGCTATTGTATTTTTAACGCATATATCTGCTTAAGTTGGTGACCGGTTAAGCTTCAAACATGAAAAAAATAGCTCATAACAAACATTTCACAATTAAAAAAACACAGTCCTTTTATGTTAGGAATTTGGAGTAACCAAACATCATACCTTGCGTATGGCCGGCGCGCGATCGAAATATTCACATCTGCGCATACACGAACACTCTGTGTCACTTGATTTGTTTTTAGCTATTCACACTACCTACGTATGAAATGCTAAAGAAGTTTTTAGAATCTGTGAGTTATAACTTACCGTCTCTTTTACTGGTGCTTCTTTTGTAATGTATGCGGAATCTGAAAGCTTCCAGCACGCTCGCCACTACAATGGTAAGCACCACCATTGTGAAAAGATAAAATACCTGAAAGTTAAATTAAATGATTAATGAATATCTATATAAATAAAAATGAATCGCCGAAATGTATGTACGCGCATAACTTCCGAACGACTGCACCAAATTGGATAATTCTTTGTTTTTTGTGTTCATTATTGTCAGGACAAGGTTTGTATAAAACTACTGGTTAGATTTGGCATTATGAAATTTGTATTAAAAAATAGGTGGCACGCGAGCTGTTTGAAAATTGAATGTACCGGGACTGAATGTATGGAATGCGGGAGGTGACAGGGGGGAGGGGAACTTGGAAGGGGAGAGGGGAACATGGGAGGGAAAGTTTATTAAATGGCATAGCAACACATGCCGGGAACCAGCTAGTATGTAATACATATTAAAAAAAAATTGTATTAACGGGAGGCCTTGAAGAAAACAATTTCCCCCGAAATCTGTCAACTTTGAGGATACTGTTTGTAGGGCCTTTTTGAGGAGAGGGAGGAGTAAAAGATGTCTTAAGAGCTCCATGTTGAAAGAGGGAGGAAACACAGAGGCCTGCAAATCATTCCACAGCAGAATTCTTGAATTCACAAACGAGTCGTCGAAACAACACTTTCCCATGTGACAAATGTCAACTGTGTACAAATGTTGGGCGCGTATTTCCCGAATATAAGGGTATCGAAGGGATCAATGATGCTAGTTCCTCGGAGCATCTTCCATTGAAATACTGTTAGAACGAGGACAGCATTCTCGTCTGACACCTGCGCTCCAAAGTTTGCAATCCATTTGTTAAGATAAGGGAATCTATCAAACGGACTGCCCGTTTATGCAGAGTAAAGAATTTTGGGGCTCCAGACCAAAAGTGGCAGACGAAGTAAGAGGGGATGCAGCACAGCTTCTACAGGTACCAAATTGGAAGTCAGCCGCTGAGGACAGGAGGAGTTGGAGGCGACTGTTGCAGGAGGCCAAAGCTCGATATGGGCTGTAGCGCCATCGAAGAAGAAGAAGACCAAAAGTGGCTGCGAAATTCGTGAAAACAGTGGGGCACTTGTACAGGATCAGCAGTTGTGTACCATTAAAGTATCTGCGGGCCCTGTACAGCACACCCAGCTTCTGAGAAGCTAACTTGACTCTGGCTTCGATGGAGCCCCGTGCCTGAGCTGGTCACTTGAGCGTTACTCCAAGCATATCAATGTAAGGCATACAGAGAAACCCTCCCAAGAATTATCCAGGGGACCGGAAAAAACAAACTTCTTAAGCAGGAAAACCATATATGTGGGAAAAATTGGGCCAATTTTGCGCCGAGGGACCGAAAAAACCAAACT
This sequence comes from Limnephilus marmoratus, assembly GCA_917880885.1. Lineage (NCBI taxonomy): Eukaryota > Metazoa > Arthropoda > Insecta > Trichoptera > Limnephilidae > Limnephilus > Limnephilus marmoratus. Next base: position 7,657,516 of record OU862927.1, on the reverse strand, counting down.
TCTTAACCGGTGACAGGCCGGAGACGTATGCGCATGCGCGAGAAAATAATTCAAATATTTGAATAATATTTTCGACAAAAAACTTTTGGTCTGCGATTTTGGCCCTTCTATGTACATAATTTGTATGAAGAACAGTGTCAGAATCGCTTGCGCCAACATTACTCTATGATACGCCTAAAAGTTTCATTCACCTTGCAACCCCAGAGTATTTTTAAAACGATTTCTTCTATGACATTGGACCTGTCAAAATTTGCAGCGAATTTAACCGTCGCAACCAATGCGTGTTCCGTGACTAAAACATTGTAAAAACCTATTAATTTACGTAATAAATGCAAGTAATGTTGTTTTGGTAGATAGTTTATTGTGTTGTAAACGTGTTTCAGTCAATAAAATATACAATAACTCAAAATTAATCAACAAAACATTCAATTCAAAATGGTGCTTTTTTAGTGTTTTTTCGTGAATTTTCGTGAAATGACCTGGCCTTTGACTGGTTAAGCCACGATACTTCTTCGAATTTCTTAAGGGGGTTTCACTGTATTGGGAAGATTGCTTCCGTTGAAGGAATATTCTGTGATAGGTTCTGTCTTAATAACAGTAAAACTCATAAAAAAATTTAAATTTTACCATAAAATAAATCCTGCTCCACTGATTAGCGACAGAGGCATAAGCGTTCATCAATATGAACCAATTGTTGACCACCGTCAGTTCGAACAGTGTTACGCCACTGGTCAGCAGATTCTCAAAGGTGTTCAGGTAGTAGTAACCCAGGGCTGTAGAACTGTTGGCAGAATACTTGTAGAAGTCCTCCACTGTGGTGTTGCTAGAGGGAAAATTAATTTGTTTTATTAGGAATGAAATTTATTTTTGCATTTGGCAATTATTAAAGATTTTTTTCTATGACTCATGGATCGTTATTTTGATATTCAATTTTTCATTCTCCTAAGCATGACAGAAATTCCTTTTAAACTATTGAACAAGCCCCAATAGATGCTATTTTTTTACTGACTCTGGCAAATAGTATTGGGACTTAAATATAATACAATATAATATATATAATACAAGTATACAACCCAATACATACAAAGAAAAAAGTTGGGACAAATATATTTTGTAAGGTGGCAGGACATTTAACATTTTTGTATGGGACACTTACGGTTTTTTTTTTCTTTCTTTATTCACTGCTTTGAATGGTTACATCATTTGTGGATTTTTCGACCACCATACTAGGCTCAAACCCATGTTATGGTAGTCAAATTATGCATCTTGAATGAGGTACACAAACTGTATGGGAATGTGTTAACTGTTTGGGAATATTATGTACAAACCCATACTTGAGATGTGTTAAAACGCAAATGAAAACTTGTTAATACATAATTCATAAGTTGTTCATATCAATCAATATAATATTGCAGTTTCTTGCACTGTTTATGATAACTGATTGCATTTACACATTTATTTTATTACACAAAAACTGTATGTGTATTTTCATCGAAAGCAATCAATACTTTACGGCGGGACATTATAGATGAAATTGATAAGACGCTAACTTTATATTATAAACACATGATTTATAAAATTATTTAATATTGCATAGTTATATGAAACCTATTTATACCTTTTTATAACCCAAGTATTGTATACTTGGGTTATAAAAATAAATTAAATTTGGAAATCCCTGTTACAACTAATGACATCAAAAATACTAACGTCGGGTGTGTGTCTGTCTGTAACTCTGGTTCAAATAACTCTAGAATACAGATTTGCTTTGAATTTAAATGTCATTTTCAAAATAGGAACTCACTATTTGAAGGATTCAGAAAAGCGATAAAAAAGCATATAAAATTCATATTTTGTTTCCATCCATGCCTGAAATCCATTATGAAAGAGAGAGCTTGCTCTTTCACCCCTTTTTTGATTTACGTTTCGCTGTTCGTTATTTGCCCTTTTATTTGACTTGCCACACTTTCTCTCTCTACTAGCAACATCCTCTTTCTCATAAAGGGCAAATGCAACAGAAATAATATTTTAACAGAAAATTTTTTAACAACTGGAGCGATCACGCGAAATAAATAAATTCGTCTCGATTGCTCGAGATTTCTCAAAAGATATTTTTTTAAATTTTTCACAAACATTAAAAAAATTATGCCTTTGAATTTTAACATGTAAACTTATTATAGTGCTATATAGCCATTAAATTAACCTGTATTGCACCGTTTATCTCATATTTGTAGGATTTATAAAAAAGCCATGCCAATAGGGGTACTTATTCGAGTCAACATAGAATATTTTCGATTTCTGTACGTTGTCTGTAGTATACTTGATAATGAAAGGTGCATATCTATGGAAAAAGGACTTAATTTTAACCGTAAACAGCTGATCAAATATTCGGCATAAAAAAATATTTAAAAAATTTATTTTTAACATCGTTCTAAAATAGTCTACGAAGTTCGGATTTGCGACATCTATGGTCTTAATAGATAAAGCATTTCAAAAGCTTCGTTTTAAAATAAATGGCTGGCCAGGAAATGTTTTAAATAATTACAATAAATGTTTTACGAATGTTAGGAAAAAGTGGTCTAATTTTGAACTGCTATCAATCGCAGAAAAATAAAAGTGGTCCATTTTTCGACCATAATCGTTCCAGTGGTTAATTGTGTCTTTTTCAAATTTGGAATTATAATATCCTTCACGGGTTTGAAAACATTTTGTCTTAGGATTTAAATTACCTGCGGTGCAGTATAGGTTTTCTTTGTTTTTTAAACATCCACACCCCCCCCCCCCCCACGGAAACCACTTGCCAACCTTTACCTTAGTACCACTAGCTCCAGCTAGTTACGACTATTGCGCATTATTAACATTAAAAAAACATAACTGTAAAAACTTACACGCAGCAGTTGCGCATGTCATATCCGGAGAAGAGCTCCATGCCCACGATGGCGAAGAAGTAGTACATGACGAGCATGACGCAGGCGGCCGAGGACATGAGCGGCGACAGCAGCACCAGCGTGCCAAATACGTCACGGTACCGCTTCTTGAGCTTGTAGAGCCTCATCAGCCTAAAAGGGATTAGTGAATTAGTAATTTATTTGAAGGTGCTTCTGACAGATCCATTAACCTCTTATTTGCCAGAGACGCGGATGCGCGCGGTTTATGCGCATGCGCGGAAAAAATATTTCGAAAAAAATATGTTTGTCTGCGATTTTGACCCTTCTATGTACAGAATTTGTATGAAAGACAAGGTCAGAATCGCTTGCACCAACATTTACCCATGTTGTAGATGAAAATTTCATTCACCTGGCAACCCCAGAATATTTTTAAACGATTTTATCTGTGGCATCAAAATGTCAAATTTGCCGCGATTCTTTCTGTCAAAGTCGATGCGTGTTACTTGACGAAAACATTGTAAAACCTATCAATTTATATAATTAACGCAAGTAATGTTGTTTTGGTACATAGTTTATTGTTCTAGGAATGTGTTTCGGTCAATAAAATACACGATAGCTCAAAATTAATTCACAAAACATTCAATTCAAAATTCAAAGTGGTGCTTTGTTAGGAAATTTCCGTGTTTTTTATGGCCTTTGACGGGTTAATCGAGCATTTTTTGCAAGCCCAGAAAAAAATAAAATATTAGGCTTAAAAAAACTACTTTAAAGTGCAAAATCTCTATTTACGAACCCCTTATCGGATATGATTTTATTGTGTAATGTGGCAAATTAAGTTCTTTATAAAATGATCAGAAAATATTTTAATATACAGGATGTCCGGGGGTAAAGTGCATTAACTTCGGGAGGTGGTTCAACATGATGGTAGGAGTAAAAAAGATTAACAACTTTTTCCGAAATTCCAACTTTTTTTTTCCCATACAAAAAGAGGTACTTGATGAAAATCCTTAGTGTGAGGTACGATCTTCCTTGCTGAGAGCCTACCGCGCACCTTGTAGCAACATTACATGGTTGTAATTGGCCCGTATCGTAACAGCAGAAAATAATAAAGCTGGCTGCACACGCCGGTCTAATTTTATCTTTTTACCAAAAAACTACCCCTAAAAGTTGGAATTTCAAAAAAAGTTATTTAACTTTTTTACTTATACTATCATGTAGAATTACCTCCCGAAGTTAATGCACTTTACCCCCGGACACCCTGTATATGCCTGAACTTCACAAAATAAAATAAAACACTTTTTGGCGGTGTTTTTTTGCATAAATTAAAACAGGCCGCTTGTGTTAAGCGGCACTTTTAACCAAATTGCCATCTACATAAGGAGTGCGTGATTTCACCCAATTCCGTATGTTACACACGGAAGACTTAAAGGTTTAAAAAATAACTAAAATAAATTATAATGACATTGAAATTGATACTTATCAAGACATACATCAATTCAATACATAAAAGATGTCGATGTCTACCTTAGTGGCCTAAATATGACCACAATAATGAGTCCAGGCACCAATATGAGCATGACAGCCCCCATCACACCGAGCAGTGTTGCCACCAGGTCAAAAACGTTCCAACCGCTGGCCAGGTACTGACGCATGCCCAGCGCCATCATGCGCAGTCCTGCCTCGATCAGGAATACTAGAAAAATATACAAATGTTATTCGGGGGTCAAAAAAAATTACAAGGAAAAAGACAAAAAACATTTTTATAAGTACTAAAGTAGGTACCTACTTTAAGTAGTTCTTACCTAGAAATTAATTATGAAGTATATTTAATTTTTTTTAAATATAATTGTGTTCCACTTTTGCAGCAAAGTTTGGTTTGACAGGATAATGGAATTTTGGAGGGAGATGGAGTTTGGGCGATAAAAACAATTTTATTGAGAAAGTGGGATTAACCACTCATTTGCCGCTCGTGCGCCGGCGTGTCCTGATTTTGACACGCGATTTTGACCCTTATGTATAAAGAAAGTGTATGAAGAACACGGTCAGAATCGCTTGCTCTATTATCGCTCTTTACCATAGAGAAAACCGCAATTAGATTGGTGACTCCATATAATTTATATTAATGATTTACCGGAGCGCGGGAGCGTACGCAGTTCTTGCGCATGCGCGGGAAAAATTCTTTGGTCTTCAACTTTGACCTTTCTATGTACGAAATTTCTCAAGGACGCTGTCAGAATCGCGGGACATTGGGTGTCATGGCTGCCGCTTTTTGCGAACGCTAATTGGTTACAACCAACCCCATTTACTCGCGGCATTCAACGAGTTAAAGAAAGATTTGAGGTTAGAGTATTTAATATTAAAAACTACTTACATATTAAAAAGAGCCAAGTGTCCCAAGAGGCACAGAATAGCCTGGCGCTGTCCTGCAGACCTCCAGATGCTTCCGTGATGCGAATTAGCATTGAAACTCCATTGCCGATGATTAGAGCAACTAGAAGTAAAGGAAAAGGTTATGTTTATTGAAGAAGTACATATTTATGGAGTTTGAAAAGTCATTATTGATTTATCAATGAAGTTATAGCTATCTTTTCTGTTATAGTAAAAATGTGTTTGCCTGTGATGTTACCATTTTAAAATGATAACGGACTTATTTTTTTATCAGCTTTGTATTGATTCATCTAAGGAAATACTTATGCAGTGCTACTCAATGACATTTTATAAATAGACTTGCCATTGTCTCACAAAATCAAGATATAATGTGGCAAGTAAACAACACTCTTTTGTTTTCAGTGGTTTACAGTAATTTCTTAATTCAAAAGTTATTCAAGCATTAAAAAGATATACTACTTCCACACCGAAGCCAACCTTCCGACTCGAACTTCCAACGCACGAACTACCCCTCTACACAATCGTCCGAATGTTCGAAGTTGGAAGCTGGCCTCAGTGTGGCCGTACCATAAGACAATCATAGAATGTGTGTGTATTTTCTCTAATGACATATAAAATCGTCGGGCAGAAAATATGAAAATGAATTTTATTGTTTATAATAATAATTAATTTGCGTGTATGTACTTATAAATGAAATGTTATTTCTTCGTTTTTACTACTGCTTGCCATGTAATGGAAACATTTTATCATCACACAGGAGGGCATTTTTCACTTTCTAAATGCAATTTTCCTACAGGTAAGACACAACCTTACTTGACGAGTGACAGTTTAGTATTAAAGTACTAGAAATCGAGACCAGTGCAATTGCCTTGCTTTTGGCTTCCCACTTTGAGATTTCTACCCCGCGTCTACAGTATATAACGTCTTGGGTGCTACATGTATAAGTTGGCGGTGGCATGAACAAACTGTATCTTTATATTTTAATCGGGTAACTGCACTCACTATCGTTGTCATAGACGACAGTGCCCTCCCTTTTCACCAAAGTGTAGTATGTACATTACATTCCATTTTTTCAAAGTATACCAAAACATAACCTCAAAAAGTGTTTATTTTGGTAGAACGTTACAAAAATTGAACTATTTATCTTTAACCCCTGGTTGGCCGGAGCCGCTCCGTTGCGTGCGTCATATGCGCATGCGCGAGTAAATAATTCAAATATTTGAATAATATTGTCGACGAAAAACTTTTTGTCTGCGATTTTGACCCTTCTATGTACAGAATTTATATGAAGAACAGTGTCAGAATCGCTTGCGCCATCATTAGGTGATGCTATAAGTCTCATTCACCTAGTCACCCTGGAATATTTTTAAAAGGATTTCATCCATGACAATGCGCTGTCATAAATTGCCGCGAATTTAACCATCGCAATAAATGCGTGTATCGCGAATAAAACATCGTAAAACCTATTAATTTACGTAATAAATGCAAGTAATGTTGTTTTGGTAGATAGTTTATTGTGTTGTGAACGTGTTTCAGTCAATAAAATATACAATAGCTCAAAATTTATCAACAAAACATTCAATTCAAAATTCAAAATGGTGGTTTTTTAGTGTTTTTTCGTGAATTTTGGTGGAATGGCGTGACCTTTGACCGGTTAAAGTGTATTTCTCTGATGTTTCACGAATAATGTTATGTTTATATTGTTTATTTTTATAATTCTGTTGTGATTTGATTTGTATGTACAACCCGTCTTCTTATGGTTACCAATTTAATGATAATTTTTTGTTTCATGTAATTTTTCATTTTATATACTTTTTTGTTTTATATAATTTTTGGCTTCATATTCCTTTCTTATAAATTTAATTATTTCTTATTCCCTATTATGCTGTCTTGTGGGAGGTAAAGTTACAAGGAGGAAATCCATAATTTGTTTTATTTTGGCTATATTTCTCAAGTACAAACTGAAAAATGTAAACTGTCGATTTTCGGAAAATGAATAAATACATCTTGCAAAGACTCGGGCAAAGCTTTCTAGTCAAGCTAGTCTAATATAAAATTTAAAAGCAATGAACTATAATCATTTAGAAACAAATTAATTCTTATAAATAATGACTAATATCTTTGTATGTTCAGTTTTTATACTCACACACAACGTATTCAAAGTACGCCCAGTTGACGATGTAGGCCGAATATCTGCCGAGCACCTCAACGGGCCCTAGGGCTCCATACCACGGGGCTTGGTCGTGCTGCGGCGCCCAGCAGAGGGCACCGCACTCGTACACCGATAGGAACTCGTCTAGAGACAGGGCCCCCGTGTCGGAGGGATTCAACTGCTTGAACATCAGTAGAACGTCGGTCGTGCCTGGAATGATTTAACAATTTTCTTTTATTAATGTAGCATTTTCCGTGTTTCCGGACTGTGCACATGAGCCGAAGGGATCAATAATGTTTCTTAATATCTTCCATTGAAATTTCATTTTTTTAGGTATTTTGAGGCCCCAGATTAGAGGTGGCTGCCAAATTCAACCCTGTAAAGTACGCCCAGTTTCTGAGACCAACTTTTCCAATTTAGGAGGCGAGTATGCATACTGCCACCCCGAAACCATTTATTGGATAAACAACACCTCTGCTACAGGTCACCGAGTGGTTTGCTACATTTGGTGACTTTTTGGTGCCCGGGTCTTGGCGGCAGATGCGTCACTCAATACCAACTGTGTGGCAGGCTGGATCGGGAAAGACTGTTTGAGGCAGACCTAACCTAGACCTCTCCAGCTGGACTCTCTCGACCCATCGCCTTGCACCACAGTAGGAGGGATGGATTCATACATCTGTTACTCCCGGACACATTGATCTACCTCCCCTCATACTTCTTCCTTCCCAGAACTTCCTCTCCTTCCTTTCCCTAAAAAGACCATCCACATAGCATCCCCAAAGATTACCGACATAGGCCTTGAGGGGAATTATTATTTTCAGGGCCTCCTCTGTGCGGAACTAATGAGAAAAAAAAAAAAAAACTTTGCCCTGGCTTCAATGGAGTCCCCGTGCCTGGGCTAGTCACCCAAGATATGTTGCGAAGATAGCTTCAATGGAAAGAGACCAGATTTTCATTTCAATCCCTTTTAGACTTAATCAGACATTATTGGATGTTTAAAACATTAAATGTGACGAGATTATTCACCCTAATAGATTTACAGTCCCTGGCCAAATTATTAGACGCACTGCAAGTTTTCATGTAAAATATTAATTACCGGGTGATATTGTACCGTTTTATTATTTTAGATTGATTTGTTTTTTTATTTTTATATTATCCAATCAATTACCGATTTATTTGACATAAATAAAACAGCATTAATTTAGAAAAGCATAAGTTTATTAAGTTTTAAAGAAAAGTGAAATTAATGTTAGTATACACCTTTAGCCGCTATCAAAGCTTTAATTCTGCGCGGCATGCTATCAATGCAAAACTGTACTGTCTCCTGCATTTGAGGATGATGATTCCACACATAAATAATCATTTCTAGGAGCTGGGTTTTGTTGGTAATCACATCTTTAGCCACTTCTCTTTTCATCAGCTCCCACACATTTTCAATCGGGTTCATATCAGGGCTATTACCCGGCCAATCCAACAGAGGGATACTTTTTTCTGCCAAAAAAGCTTCACAGAATTCTCCAACAATTCTTTTAAATAAAAATTAATAATATTGTAGTTTAAATATACCATTATTGCATAAAAACTCTTAAGAAACATAAAATTACAAAAAAAATACAGTGTGTCTAATAATTTGGCCAGGGACTGTACATTAACCCTCTCGAGGTTACCGTCCATTCTTTACTAAATTCCAATTACCACAAACCCCAATCCATTAGAAATACACTCACTCTTATGCGGGGCAAAGTATCGCATGAGCCCGTGGAACTGACGGAAGCGTACGGCGGCTGGTGCCTGGCGCGATACCAATAGACGGAAGGCGTGCTGGCAGGCTCGGCGCCGGTGTAGCAGCAGCTGGCGGTACTTCTCCCGTTCAATGCGCGTGAATGTCTCGTACACAACGGCCAACATCTGTAATTTAGATGAAGTTTTAGTGGTTTGATCAAATTGCAAAGTTGTTAGTATTTGAATTCATTGATGCTATTAACATTACGGAACCCTCTCACTAAACTGGGTAAGTGTTCAATTAATGAAAGCGGTGGATTATAGTGCGTACAACATACAAAATATTATGCTAAAAATTAAAACGGTTATTTTGTAAAAACAAACAAACACCGTAATCTATTGATCTTTCGTAAGATTTCAATTTTTTGGCTTAAAGTTAAGGTGTCATATTGGGTATTATGTTGTGTTGCTCTACCCCTTTCTTTAGCCAACGTTTCGGCCAGCTCATATCGCATTTACATACATAAGCACACGCTTCACCACAATCGATTACACATCTGCCCTGATGATGGACCCTCTAATCTAAAATCATATCTTAAGGTATCATACTTATGTTTAACCCATCAAGGCTAATTTGTTCGCTATTCGGAACAATTCATATAGGTCTCTTAGAAATCGTTGTGTCTCTCTTACTGTCATAGTGAGAAATAGAGATATGTGATGAATAGAAAGAAAAAACACCACCCTGTATATTCAAATCTAAAAATTAACCACAAAAAAGTAAAATGTACACCTTCATGAATCCAAAGTTTCAGATCACAATTTGAAAAAAAAAGTTTTATTCTGAGAATTTTTTATCAATTATTTTTACATGGAACGACAAAAAAAGTAAAGTAAAGTCGGGTCCAAAGCTCGTCATTTGTCTTGATAAAATCGTTGACAGTCCCACAACAAGTCAATGATTTTATCAAGTTTGTCAATGTTTCGAGTTTAGTTTTAGGGATGGTCCGACGCTCTGTGGCGGTGCACATCGCGGGTGTAAACTGTGCGACCTAAAGTTTAAGTTTAGACTTACGGATTTCAATACTTCGTTTGTGTGAAAGCACTATGAAACCAATACATGATTTTAGTTGTGCTTCCCGTGTTCGACGGAAAACATTTCCTAAACACTCCATCCCGGGTGAAGCGGGAAGGCAGGCGGGGATGGGGGATTCATTTTTTGACAGATGCCGCGCAATGCGGTTGTGTGGGGAGAATTAACGGAACGGCCGCCTTTTGTGGTTATGTGCAATGAGCGGGCATAATCACGAGTTTAAAATATTATTATACCTAAATATAATATAACAATAAAAATATTCGATAATAAAATTATAATATAATAAGTTTCAAATATTTATAATTATTCTGTCTTTGACGTAAATATTTACGCGCTCTAAATAGTAACTCTCTAGTAACTTTAGGTCGTGCCATAATCGATATTAGTCAGAAATCTTTCCTGATAATTCAAGTTGGCATGGTCAACACAATTTGACAAGTAGTACATAACATAATAATAAAGTAAATAATAACAATGTATGGCTGTTTATGAAATTTACGTTTTTGTGTAAAATCATTTTAAGGGCACTGTACAAAGACATGTTACGCATCCACGTTCCCGCGCGGAGTATATTCCAGGCGTTTCTCGATACCGAATAATTATATTAATATTTGTTATTATAGGTATTATACTTTTATTATGAAATATATTTATTATAATATTATACGTAAGTGTAATAATATTTTAAACTCGTGATTATTTAAGCTCGCTCATTACACATAACACGTAACCTCAAAAAGCCGTTCAGTTTGTTCCGTTTGTTCTTCCATAAATATGACCACACCGCGCGGCTCCTGTCAAAAAATGAATCCCCCCCCGCCGGCCCCCGCCTGCCTTTCCGCTCCACCCGGGATGTAGTGTTTAGGAAATGTTTTCCGTCGAACATGGGAAGCACAACTAAACTCGAAACATTAACAAACTTGATAAAATCATTGACTTGTTGTGGGACTGACTGTCAATGATTTTATCAAGACAAATGACGAGCTTTGGACCCGACTTAACAATAACATTTATTGTACATTTGTCTAATAAAATATGTGTTTTATTTTTTTTCGTTATCAGTAATTTTAGTTAGAAAAATATAAGGTGAGCATGTATTTTAAAAGCTTTTTCACGTTTGCATCAAAAAATTTATATTTAAAAAATTATGTTTATTTCAAAATATAAAATTTGAAAGCGTATTTTATCACCTTTCAAAAACAGTTCTTAGTTTTCGGATTCGTTTAGAAATAATCCAATTATTTGGATATTATTGAAAAGTGGAAATATTTTGACCCTATGAGAAAATACTATTACGTAAAATTATTAAAAAAAAAATGTTGCAAAACGAAATGAAAAGAAACAAATGCGATGGTTGCTGGAATACACAGAAATCTAACCGAAATGACCTTAACCCGTCTGCTTGTTTAGGAACAAATACATCCCAAAACACGTAATTGCATTATACTTTCATAAGACCAAAAGCGTCCCGAGCGACCTTACATTTTAAAAGCTATATATCATTCTTCCTCTCATGCAAACATATGTATTTTTTCTTTTAACCAGGAAGAGAACGAAATAATGCTTCTTATTGTCTTTGAAATATGAAAGCTATCTTGCATAGATATTTTACAATCTTGATCCAAAGTGACGGTTTCAGATTTTTCGCGCAATACTGAGGCTACCGTTTTGTGAGGTGCGAATATATTGGACCTAGCAGACGGGTTAAACAACAATAATGAACCCTGATAAATGGTAAAATGTTCAGCGAGAATAAGCTAGGCGGCGGTATTGTAACTGAGTGTGTAAGAATAAGATAACCCAATATGTCAGTGAACAAAGTTTGGCGCTCGATTCTAGGCACGCGCGAACTACATACTGAATTTGTGCATTCAACTTGTAAAGATAACGAGAGATTGTAGTAGTAGTTGTGAGATAATCAATCAACAGATTACTGAGAAGCAGCCCCGGATCTAATGGGGGGCAAGCCGGGGCCCATGCCCCGGGCGGCAAGTTCAGAGGGCGGCCAAACTCAACTTTGACCACGGAATAAATAATAGTACAAGTAGAGAAATTTCACGGCCATATTAACTCGACTGATACCCAGAGCCCTGAGTGAGACGTGCTGCACGAACATTTATTATTCGCGAGGCGCGTAGGCATAGTTCAAAATACGCACCCGACCCGCTCGCCCGCAGGAACCACAGATCGCGGCAGCACGCGTCTGCTCTGGTTACCGTGCGTGCGAAAGAGATGAAGCTATATTCGAAAACTCCCTCGTCGATCTCTCTCCACGACAGTGTTTTGTTTTAAAAATGTGTCAAAAGTGTGTTGTTTATTTTTACTCTTTAGTACTTGTTCATCAACCGAAGGTACAATACTGATGTCATTAGTGTCGCATCAGATGGATGGCATTTCTAAGATGTCACTTACACTATAAAAAACAATCATATTTTAATGAAAACGGGCACTTAAATGGAATGAAAACAATAATGTTGTGATCAAAACGGTTTCTTTCATATTTATTTCATAATTATTTGATAGTCACTTTAATATTTCATAAGAAAGATTCGCTCTAATGTAATCGCTTATAAATCTTTGTTTTTTTCATTTTTTATTTTTTACACATAGGTATTTAAAAAAAACCTAAGGACATATATTTTTTTTAATTTTATCTATTGTTGAAAATGGTATGAACTAATGATATAATGAATGATAACATTTTGTCTGATCTCTTAACACTTTGTTGTTAATTCATATATTTTTATCACTTATTATTTTCTCTGTTTATCATTTTATTTTTAAATTTTATTATTTTGCTTTTACTTAACTGTTTTGCATGACCGATATTTGCGTGTGTTATTTTTATTAAATTGTGAAATTATTAACCCCGATACAGGCGAACCCTAGTGGGGTTAATAATTACATGCTAAAAATATATGTATATAAATTGTGAAGAAGCAATAAATAAATAAATAAATAAATAAAATAAATCTATCACAGTTCATCGATCGCTTTTCTGGGTAAGTATTTTATATAACTATCTCATGCTTTTTAAGTTACTATATTTATTTTTTAAACTCAATTTAATACGTGCAATCACTTACGTCGTCAATTCGTCATTATTCAAACTTACTTAAAATTTTTACGTCGTTATGCGTGTCATGATTTGTTTATTACACGATGGCAGCCATCATATGACTGAGAAGTAAAACAGCCTTTTTATTTCAGCTTTTATTTAAATACAATGCAATGTAGCAGTTTAAAACGAATAAGCAGCCAGCAAGATAAATTTCAGTTGTGATTTCATCTGCTGAAGCATTTTGATGGAAACCATTCTCGTGTTCAAAGTGCAGTTTTAAAATTCTGGTTGCAGACTATATGCAGCCAGAATTTAAGGAAAACCATTTGCATGTTCTGGGTGTAGCTATAATTAAATTTGTTAATTAGTTACAGTAAAACCAGTTCTTTGATTCGAATATGGCCCCCCCCCCCCCACCCCCCCCCAGCAAGGTTAAAATAAATATAGATACCTAAGTGGGCGGGGGCGGCATTTTTCAGTTTTTGCCCCGCCTAAAAAAAAACGAAGATCCGGGGCTGCTGAGAAGATACTGTACATTACATTGAGATTGAAACATCAATACCTTAAAAGTTTAAAGTAGCGGTCTTACCAAGTTCATGAGCACATAAAGCACGGTGGCAATGTAGGAGATGAAGAATATGGCGTACCACTTGGACTTGGCGTAAGACGGCATCATCACATCAGGAAAGCTGAAAACATGTACAAAATAAATAAATATAAATATTATTTTTTAAAATAGCTCCGCACAGTTCCCTAAGGAAAAAAAATCTCTCAGGACCTATTTCATCTCTGGGGATGCTAAGTGGAGGGTATTTTTTAGAGAAAAGGTAGGAGAGAAGGTTAGGAAAAAGGAGGAAAGGAAAAAGGTATGAAAGATGGGTAAGAATCTGGAGGTCAATGTGTCGAGGAGTGACAGACATATGAATCCATCCCTCCCACTGGAGTGCAAGGCGATGGGTCGAGAAAGTCCGGGTGGAGAGATCAAAAGGTCTCTCTCAATCAGCCTCTCCTGGCCTGCCACGCAGTTGGTGGGCAGAATCATCTGCTGCCAAGACCCAGAAAAACCTCACCCCACAAATTCGGGCACCCCTTTTAATTCACCAATGATCCACTGTGGCAGAGGTGTTGGCTATCCAAATGGTTCCCGGAACGGCTGTACCCATACCCACCTCCCAAATTGGATGACATCACAATTCATAGTATAATTTAATAATGTTATAAAGACGCTACACTTATTCAGCCTTGCCGTGGAAACTTGAGTGGCAGTCGGCTAATGTAAGAAATGCCTATCTCGTACCTAACTCCACTGAGAGACAACCTGGGTTTGCACTACCTCATAAACTATGGTCCTCTATCCAAAGGATAAGATGAGGCCATGACTCGCATTGTGTGAATGCGTTGTGGTGTGGTACAGACTACCAAACATGTGGTCAATGAATTTCTCCATTCATTCCCATATGCACGGATTGATAAGGTTCACAGGGCGACTCCTGAGGCCCTGACTGACTTGCAGACCTTGATTACCTAATACGAAAGAAGAAGACTTACTTAGCAGTGGTGAGCAGCACAAACATGCTGACGAAGGAATCGCTGATGGTGCTGAAGTGCTGACTGTCCGTGTGCTCTGAGAACAGGTAAAATCCCAACAGGGAGTAGATAGTCACGAAGAACAGAAGCAGGCCTGAAACAAAAATTCATTTAATTCAAGAATTATATCTATACAGCTTTTCTGTCTTTATGGACTGCACGTCAATGCCAGTTTTAATTTTAAATTAACTATCAGACTTCTCTACATATTATAAATTAAAGTCCCCCGCGTCGTCTGTCTGTCTGTCTGTTCGCGATAAACTCAAAAACTACTGAACGTATTTTCATGCGGTTTTCACCAATAGATAGAGTGTTTCGTGAGGAAGGTTTAGGTATGTAATTTGTCAAGGATTTGTGTAAATTGGTTGAAACATAACGATAATTGTTAGAAGTGTACCCACTCTATCTTCTAAAAAAATGGTCACGTACAATGGGGTAATTGAAAAGTTATTTAGACGGATACAGTATTAATCCTTATTAACTTAAATAGTTATAAATTAAAGTCCTCCGCGGCATCTGTCTGTCTCTTCGCGATAAACTCAAAGACGGTGGTGGTTACAAATCGTGAGAGAATGAGTGTAATGTTATCATATCGGGGTCACCATTTAAGAAAAAAAAAAATTATTTTACAAATAACCTAACAATACTTCCTCCTGCTACCGTCATTATAGCGGAAGATTTTGATTGTGCAATGATGAAGGACTTAAACCTTTCACACCTGAATTAAAACTTACATTCGTAGAACATATTTTGATACTGAACATTAAAACACTTTTATTTGAATACCTGGAAAGGCATTGCTGTCAAATATTTTTAAATGAATATTGTACACCGATCTCTTTGTAAGGGTCTCAATTATATGTATGTGTAAAAAAATATATAAATTTAAATGTAACTAGCTGACCCGGCCACGCGTTGCTGTGGCTAATAAAACACAACGTCATCTACTGGATGGTTATCCAACCTTTATAACCACCGCCGTCTTTGAGTTTATCGCGAAGAGACAGACAGATGCCGCGGAAGACTTTTATTTATAATACGTAGAGATGGTGTGAAAGATTATAATAATAGAAGATAAAATGGATATAGTAAGCTATCCGTAAAAGATAGATATATGCCTACGCGGACTTTATTTTAGATCTATAAAAGAGGAATATCCCACCATGCATTGTTTTGTTATATCCCAAAAGGATTAGGCAGCGTTTTCGATGAAAGCTACCAGGCGGCTCGACTTTTTCCGACACTTCTAACAATTATCGTTGTTTCAACCAATTTAAACAAATCCTTGACAAATTACATACCTAAACCTTCCTCACGAAACAATGTGTATTTGTGAAAACCGCATGAAAATCCGTTCAGAAGTTTTCGAGTTTATTGCAAACAGACAGACAGAGAGACGACGCGGAGGACTTTAATTTATAATATGTAGAGATACAAGATGGGGAAACTTCTTATCTCCTTATCTTTTGTGTGGAATAATATTTTATCAAAAGGAAACAAAAAGTGAAAACCAATTATTTTGTAACGTAATAAAATATGTACATTATTTACACATAAAATGTCACTAAATGGCCCAACACTGAATTTAACTTCTGCTTATGGAGTCCTGTTACAAAGAAGACTATAATTTTGCACAATACTTGTAGTTGGGGTGTAGCAAGTACCATAGAAAAAATCATTCAAATGTACATATTATTTTCAAAGATATATCGATTTAAAACAAATTCCATTTTTGCCAAACGGTTTCTCGTTTTCGCCCGCCTGAAGTGTGTTAAGATCGAGATAAATTTATTATCTAGATATTGCATGTATGATACACTAGTAAGCAAGAACTATATTATTTAGATTTGCATGTATGATACACTAGTAAGTGAAGAGATGCAGCTCGTCCAAATCGAGAGTCACGGAAGCCATTGTTTTTTAATAGCTGCTTTCTGTATGGATTCCGCTAGTGGGTTTTAGGCTATTATGAGTTCTTGTCAACTCAACTCACCCAGCATGTCCAATATGGGCGGCAGCGACTGCAGTATCTGGCGGATGAAGCGGCGTACGCCCCCACAGTACTTGGTGTCCACCAGGAAGATGGGGCGAAGAGCGCGTGTCACGCGGAAGTGCGACGACTGACGGATCAGCACCACAAACGCCTCCAGAACCATGATGAACAGGGTCACACACTGAAAAACAATATATGTACTTGGTAGATCGTTTTTCACTGTTTCCAAAAAAATATGCACTCTTAAATAGAAAGGGTTTGACACAAAATGGGAAATTAAAAAAAAAGGGGAGGGAGGGGTGTCCAGTTCCCGTAGAGGCTACAAAGTTGTTAAATTTTGGAAGAAAAATAAATCCGTATTTTTGCTAAATTATAAGAATTTATATTTTATGTAACATGTAATGTTATATATGTTAACAATCATGCAGACGCCATCTCTCTCAGACAGGACTTCAGTCCCACATTCATTATGGTAATTACAAATTAGAAAGTTTATTTAATTGTGTGTGACCTACCTTTAGTAATTACAAATTAGAAAGTTTATTTAATTGTGTGTGACCTACCTTTAGCATTGTCCGCTTGTGTTTGAGGATGGTCTTCCAGCCAATCCATCGCAGTTTAAAGAATAGTTCAATCCCAATAACACTGAGTGCAAACAGCTCTACCGTCCCATGAACACCAACTGGAAGCTGCAACCAACAACATTTTAATATCTATTATGTGTTTGGTTTTGAAATGATGATATGCATAGTTCTTGCCGGGATGTCATTTATCCAGTACCTACCCTCACTAACCATATCACCTTGGAAAAGCATTTGAAAATGGAACAATGACAAGAGTGAATTCAAGTGCTTTTGTTTCTGAAAAAAAACAGAAAAAAAAACTCTACCGTCCCATGAACACCAACTGGAAGCTGCAACCAAGAACATTTTTTTTTTTTTACATGAGCTCCACACAGGAGGCCCTGAGGAAAATAATTTCCCTCAGGGCCTATGTCATCTTTGAGGATGCTGTGTGGGAGTTTTTTTAAGGAAAGGAAGGAGTGGAGAGTTCTGGGAAGGAAAAGGGTTTAAGGGGTGGGTAGGAATCTGGGGTTCAGTATGTCCTGGTCATCCGCCTCCAAGACCTAGACAAACCTCACCCCATGAACCCGGGCACCCCTGCTAAATCACCAAACGTAGCGAACCACTTGGGGTGACCTATGGCAGAGGTTGTTGGTTATCCAATAAAGGTTCCCGGGGCGGCGGTACCCATTCCCGCCTCCCAAATTGTAATATCTATTACAAGTTTGTCAAATAAGAGTAGAAAATATATGAGGGCGCCACTGTTGTTCAAATGGCAATACTAAACACATAACTCATGGTGTTAAAGTAAAGCTGTGTAACCTACATTTTTATAAAAAATTAAAAAGCAAAATAGTGGAAAAAATATTTTTTCATTGCAGTATAGATACCCGCCGATCTCAAAATTAGAATTACGTATAGGTATATTATTATTACACCTTTGCAATTATGTGTTAACATAATGAAGAATAACTATAATGTAATCTATATATCTTATATCTATCTATATAAATAAAAATGAATCGCCGAAATGTATGTACGCGCATAACTTTCGAACGACTGCACCAAATTGAATAATTCTTTTATTTTTGTGTTCTTTATTGTCAGGACAAGGTTTGTATAAAACTACTGGTGAGCTCTGGCATTACAAAATTTGTATAAAAATATTGCAATAGGTGGCACGCGAGCTGTTTGAAAACTGAATGTACCGGGAATGAATGTATGGAATGCTGGAGGGGGGAGGGGAACTCGGGTAGGGGGTTCGCGGGAGGAAGGGAGGGAAACGAGGGGGGAGGGGAACTCGAGAGGGGGGTTCGCGGGACGGGAGAAGGGGGGAGTGGAGTGGGTATAGGGAAGGTGGAGGATGCGGAATGGGCACGTGAGAGGGAAAGAAAACGCGGGAGAGGAAGGGGAGGCGGAAGGCGAATGGGACGAATGGGAAAGGACACGCAGAGAGAAACTATTTCTTTATTAAATGGCATAGCAACGCATGCCAGGTACCAGCTAGTAAAATATAAAGCACAGTTTAGAAATTGCTCACATTTATTTAATACTAGTAGTCCAGTCACTTAAGCTAAAAATAGGGTATATCCGCTAAATGAAACATAATAAGCTGAAAATTTGTGTAAACCTTTATTTTGGTATTCTACATGTTGTCTCAAAAGTCTCATACGGTAACATGTGAGCGTCTTTGGATATTCAAGGTCAAAGGTCACGAAAATCAGTTTTTTGGAAATATCTCGCTTCATTTGCCTCGATTCGTATATGCGTTCAATATAAAAGTTGTAGAGTATAAAATTCTCTACAAATTCTGTGTGAAATATTTTTTTGTACGCTTAACCGTTTTTAAGATTGAGCGCGAAGAGTGCGGAGCACTCAGCCGTACATGCCATGGCGCAAGGTCAATGGCGAATTATTCTAGTTCATAGGACGGTTTTTTAACTTAATTATTCGTTAAATATTAGTTAAATAACTATTTAATACATTTTATTTATAAGTATTACTTATAAATCAAAGAGTCATTTAATACTACTTGCTTTTTTCATATAAATAATAAAGTAATTAAGTGATTTTTTTTAAATATATCGCATTAAAGATAATTGCACTTTGAGTAGGAAAGAAATTAAGAAAACATTTTTTTTAAATATGTTTATTTAGCAATCATATACATATAATTAAATTTGTACAATCTAAGATGTAAGCTGAAGTTTGGGTCGTTTTTTTTTTACTTTAGTTATTAGCCAGTATGGGAGTTAGTTTTCTTCTTCTTCATCGCCGTCTTCTTACGATTACTCAACAATTTATTAGTTATGAGGGAGCGGTCCGTATCGGTAGAGACGGGAGATAAATGAAAGGCGTGCAGTCGATGTGTGAGTCAGTCTTTATTGTGGCTACGTAGCGGAGGTCGATGCGGAGCGGGAGCGGAGCGGGAGCGGAGTGACAGTAGTGCCGGTAGTGATGCTGCTGCACGATGATGTGAAGATGAAGGTCAGGACACTACGGCGGTGAAGATCACAGGTCTTCAGGAAGCCGGCGTGTTGCCCTACACCATGGCGGTGTAGACGTGACCTTGGTCCAGGCGGTCGATCGACGTCGTGTTGACGGGATATGGCGGCTGTGTGTCCTTTGAGTCGGAGCACACACGTGACGCAGAAAGGAACCTTGAGAGGAGGTGAGGATGAACTCTGGCAGCGGAACGCGGTGGGTTCGTGGTGCCAGAGAACGGGTTGAGTCCCAAGCAGAAAGCACGGCGGGCTTTGTGTGCTGCGGACGGAGACATCTCATGTTGAGGCACGGAGGGCCGAACAGCGGATGGTGTTGAAGAAAGAATCCTCGAAGGTGCTGGACATGTTCCTGGGTCACACTGGATAAATTGATGTTCACGGTTGACAGCGCGAGGCCCGTGCCCTGCGCGGGCAGGTACTTAGTCGCGACACTGCTCGTTCTGTGTTGCTTGCCCGGCCGATGAATGAATACTGAGGTACTGACTGACTAGCTCCGAGCCGGCGAGCGCGGCTTATATACCCGTGGCAAGTAATTAATTCTCGCGGTAGGTAATGCGGCGAATTCACGTAAAGGTGAGAAATCGCTCGAACTTTCTGCGGGCACTTGAACGGTACAGCCAGACGTTCTAGGTCTTTCGCCTAGGTGGCGGTGTTTATTTACGATGCGCCAGTTACTACCACGCTAAGGTAGGTATGCCTTATCTTCCAGCTAATTCTGTGGAGGTCAGTGGCGCTGCGGTAAATTTTGCAGAGCGGGTTAAGTAGCCGCTACAGACCCCCTTCCCAGTGTACGGAGTACAGGGTTGAAAGATGATGCCAGGAGTCGCAGGAAAGCCGGGTTGATGCTGCTAGTCGGTGCGTCCGTGCTGATGTGTCTCTACCGATTCCCTCGTTTTTGCGGTGTTACCGGTGTGTCGTGGTAACACTGTTGTCAGGAAGTTGCGTGCTGCGTGTTCAAATCTCGTCGGGGCCTCCAGTTGAGGGAGCGCGACGTGATCACGTCGGGGTCACCAGTTGAGGGAGCGGTCCGTATCGGTAGAGACGGGAGATAAATGAAAGGCGTGCAGTCGATGTGTGAGTCAGTCTTTATTGTGGCTACGTAGCGGAGGTCGATGCGGAGCGGGAGCGGAGTGGAGTGATGCTGCTGCGTGGTGAGTGAAGATGAAGGTCAGGACATTACGGCGGTGAAGATCACTGGTCTTCAGGGAGCCGGCGTGTTACCCTACACCATGGCGGTGTAGACGAGACCTTGGTCCAGGCGGTCGATCGACGTCGTGTTGACGGGATATGGCGGCTGTGTGTCCAGTGGGTCGGAGCACACACGTGACGCAGGAAGGAACCTTGAGAGGCGATGAGGTTGCTGCTCGTTGCAGGATGAGGATGCTGGCGCGTTGCCAGTTGTTGTTGCTGCTCGTTGCAGGATGTTGGATGATGGCGCGTTGCCGGTTGTGGTTGTGGTAGCTGCTCGTTGCAGGGTGCTGGTTGACATCTCATGTCGAGATGGTAGTCGGAGAGGTTCCTCGAAGGTGCTGGAATGTTCCTGTGTCACGCTGGATAAATTGATGTTCACGGTTGACAGCGCGAGGCCCGTGCCCCGCGCGGGCAGGTACTTAGTCGCGACACTGCTCGTACTGTGTTGCTTGCCCGGCCGATGAATGAATACTGAGGTACTGACTGACTAGCTCCGAGCCGGCGAGCGCGGCTTATATACCCGTGGCAAGTAATTAATTCTCGCGGTAGGTAATGCGGCGAATTCACGTAAAGGTGAGAAATCGCTCGAACTTTCTGCGGGCACTTGAACGGTACAGCCAGACGTTCTAGGTCTTTCGCCTAGGTGGCGGTGTTTATTTACGATGCGCCAGTTACTACCACGCTAAGGTAGGTATGCCTTATCTTCCAGCTAATTCTGTGGAGGTCAGTGGCGCTGCGGTAAATTTTGCAGAGCGGGTTAAGTAGCCGCTACAGTTATTATCATCATCCTCCTCGTTATCAATGACATCCATCTCCAAAACTTCAGGGTCATATGCGATTTCTTGAGTTGAGACATTCATGACCATTACATTGGCCACAAGCTAACGAACAATGCAACCCTGGTTTTCTGCATCCACGGCGAGAACCAATTCGTGCAGTTACAGAACATTGTACTATGCAGTTCATCTGGTGCAGGTGGTAATAATATTTTTATCGGTTCCAGGGCTTCATTTTGCAGCACCCAACCCCACCCCTGGGGTTCTAAACCATTGCCTAACTAAGTTTAAATTTGGTAGTAGACACGATTGATATGTTGGTGAACTGCTGCACTCGTTGGTGGAAGAGTTGAAAACTGCACAGGTTTATTTAATTTTCTTGACTTAATAAACTGTATGTAGCGAAGACGATCGATACTGTTCTCAGATTATGGAGCATTATATACTGCCAAAAAAATGTGTGATCTATTTTCGAGTAATATTTGCACAGGACAGTTTTCTTGTTGAAATATTTGAGTCTATCCAAATCAAAAACCAAACCAAAAGGGTAGTTTCTCTAACATTTTGAAGACAGATTTTTTTCTTTCTTAAAAGAGCAGAAGTCTTGTCACAGTCACTAAAGTCTATCCAAATCGGGTAGTTTCTCTAACGTTTTGAAGACAGATTTTTTTCCTTTCCTAAAAAGAGCAGAAGTCGTGTCACAGCCACTAAACGCATATAGGTAAGAATAAAATGTTTTCCTTACAATGGGGATATTTATCAAAACTTTTAGTGAGTTATGTTTAAAACAATTAACAAATCATTATCTTTTCCTATTATGACGGCAGTCCTTTGATGTTCTGGTTCTGATCACTTGGTCATACTCCGTAGGGATATCTTTAAGCTCTGACAATGAAAATTGGGAATTATTATGATATTCTAATAAAAAAATCTTTTTCATTGATTATGTGATTTGACCATCTTGGCGAGGCTTTCTTATTAGAGCTGGTACTAGCTTTAAAAAAATATTGTAGCAAACGGCGTTGTACCTATTTTTCTTCAGCAGGTATCAAGTCATGATCACAGGAAACATGATATTTTACTAACTCTCCTAAAAAATCATTTTATTCTTCTGCTCTTTGCATAACATTGTCTTTGAATTCGAGATTGCTTACTTTACTAATCGTGCGCTGCTTCACCACGAAATAAGCATAATTTTTTAAAATCAAACACTTGATTTCTTTTATTGCGAGGTACGCTTGATGATGTTGAAGGTTCATTCTCTTCGAGGCGTTTCGATGCTCTGATTGAATTTGTACTAATGTACACTTTACGACACTCGGTATGAACATTCATAGAAGTTAAATTGTTACATTTAACCGGTCGTTCTGAAACCAGTCGGCCTTAAGAAACATATAAGTGGTTCAAACAAAGTAACATTGATTCATTTGTTATAATTAAAATATATTACAAAACAATTCACTTCATAACTTTAGTAATTATGTATAAAAAGGTAAGTAATGTCAAATGACTTTTTGATATATAGGTAATATCTATAAAATATATAAATAATTAATTAACTAATATTTAACGAAAAATTAAGTTAAAAAACCGTACTACGAACTGGGATTCGCCATTAACCTTGCGCCATAGGATGTACGCTTAGCGCTCCGGACTCTTTACGCTCTATCTTAAAAACGGTAAAGCGTATAAAAAATTATTTCATACAAAATTTGTAGAGAAATTTATACTCTACAACTTTTATATTGAACGCAAATACGAATCGAGGCAAAGGAAGCGAGATATTTCCAAAAAACTGATTTTCGTGACCTTTGACCTTGAATATCCAAAGACGCTCACATGTTACCGTATGAGACTTTTGAGACAACATGTAGAATACCAAAATAAAGGTTTACACAAATTTTCAGCTTATTATGTTTCATTTAGGAGTGAAATCCTTATTTTACTGGACTATAGATAAAGTACCTAGCGTTGCCTGGGCTTTAGATCATGTCTCTAATTTTAGATCTGAATATATTTAACTCATACAGATCTAAAAGTAGTGTTACTAAACTCACCATTAGTGATTCTTCCTTTGTATCTATTGTTAAATTCAAATTTATGTTAAATTAAATAAAAGCAAATCGCTTTATAAATCACCTTTTAATCAATTTTATGTCATGAAGAAAAAATGTGGTTTACTGTGTTCTATACATTCAGTGTCATTGTACTTCAAAAAAATATTTGGCAGTTAAATTGGTGTTGCCAGTCTACAAATTTAGTAGTTCAAGTTTTTATATTTTCTACTCTTTTTTGACAGACTATATGTGTTTGGTTTTGAAATGATGATATGTATACTTCCTACCGGGATGTCATTTATCCAGTACCTGCCCTCCCTAACCATATCACCTTGCTGGAAAAGCATTTGAAAATGGAACAATGACAAGAGTAAATTCAAGTGCTTTTGTTTCTGAAAAAAACAGAAGAAAAAAAACTCTACCGTCCCTGGAAGCTGCAACATAAATTATAAACAGTACTAAACTTACTCTTTTCAAATGACACCACATCTATTAATTTTCACAACTTCAACTCCCTTTACAAATGAAATTAAATTTTTGACCAAATCTTGTTTTTTAAATTCTGAATAATGGCCTGGACTCGCCCGAGCTTACCAACTTAATAAAAATTCATATCCCGTCAAGATCAGCACGACAAACCAATTTATTTCTTTTGCCCACATGTAGAACGTTGAACCAACACTAGAAAAAAGTTCCAGTATATGTGCGCAATATAACACAAAATTTCACAACATAGACATTTTTAGCAATATCTTCAGAAGTATGGAAGTAACGCGCACAATCGAAAATTAGTATGAGAATGTGGAATGTATCGGGAGCATCTCCTATTCTTATCCTATATTCCTTTTTCTCTCCCTTTCACCTAAAATTAATTTTAATAAAATGTAAACTTAAGTATCCAAAACAAAAAAATTAAATTTCAATCAAATCACCCCTTTTTCTTATGCCAGGATCTCATTTAATCTCATCTCATCTGATCTTCTGATCTCATCGGATCTCATCTCATCTGATCTATTTCATAAATCCGTGAGATCAGACTTTTCATTGGAATATAGGAGGGTCTTTTATAGGAAAGGAAGGAGAGGAAGTTCTGGAAAGGAAAAGGGTACAGCACCACCCACACGCACTTCGGAGCGACCGAGTCCCGCGCCACCTCAGGCCGCCACGCAGAAAAGTCTCACAACTGAACTGCGCTGTAAACCTATCAGTCTTTACTTTTCTGCGCGGCGACCTGAAGCGGCGCCGGACTCGGTCGCTTCGAAGTGTGCGTGTAGGAGGTGCTTATGTGTGGGTAGGAATCTGAGGGTGAGTGGGCCTAGGAGTGATGAACATGTAAATCCATTTCTCCCACTTTAGTGCAAGGTGATTGGTGTCAGGAGAAACCAAATGGTCTCCCTCAATCAGTCTCTCCCGATCCGACCCGCCACGCAGTAAGTTGGCAGATGGATCCGCCGCCAAGACCTAGACAAACCTCACTCCATGAATCAGGGCACCCCTGTCAAGTCACCAAACGCAGTGAAACACTTGGGGTGACCTTGGCAGGGGCGTTGGTTATCCAATAAATGGTTCCCAAGTAAATTAATTTAACCGGTCAGCAACTTAAGCAGATATATGCGTTAAAAATACGATTGCAGTCAAGTACAATAAGCGTGTTTATACGTCAACGCGTGTGTCTCCATAGAAATCGTTCTAACTCCGTTATTGTTCTAGTGACATCCTTAAAACAAAAAGTAAAAGGTCGATAGTGGATCAAGCTGTACATTCCTATTCAAGTTGTCCATAGAAATACGTAAACAGACCTAATCTCTCAAGTCACACAGTCGACGTGTATTTTACCCGCCAAATTTCCTACGGGCGGCTCGACCGCGCTCGACGTTGTTAATTTTTATTAAATATTTTTATATGAAATGATAAAAAAGTGAGGTGACAAAAGTGTTTATAATACATTTATACAATAAAATAAGTATTGTTGTTTACATAATCTGTGATTTTAGTACCGTTTTCACATAAAAACATCACGTGAGTCATTTTTACATTTTTTTAATGTTTGCATTCCAAATTTTAATATTTACACATGTTAATATTTATTTGTAATATAATAATTCGAAAGCTTATTTTGTAACCTTTCTAAAACAGTTTTTACTATTCGGCTACGTTCTGAAATGTTTCACTTATAGAGCTTTAATTGTGAAGTGGTAATAACACAAAGTTTTTATAAAATGTCATTTCGTTTGAGACATTATAAGCGAAAATTCGGAGGGGTTAAAGTAAAAAGGAAAGTGTTATGAATGAATAATCACTAACCTGGAATAAGGGAACAGCGGGGTCCTCTGTGAAGGCGAGCAGAATGAGGATGAGAGAGGCGGCCAAGTCCAGCCCGTGGTACCAGGGATTGTGAACGCGCAGGTAGGCAGGGAGCTCGTCCGGGCTGGAGGGGTGCGAGTCGAACTTCTCGTTGTTCTGCCCTTCCTGCAAAGAGCCAATAGTTTTTTAGGTTAGTTTTTAATCAGGGATAAGTAAAAAGTACCTTTTTAGTATTCAGGACATAAAATCAATTTTGATATGTATATTTTATACTTTCTCCACACAGTAGTCCCTGGGGAAAATAATTTCTCTCTGGACCTGTGTCATAAGTCATAGAAACGACCCATTCTCATGTGAGAAAATGTCACTGCTTACAAATGTTGGGTGAACCTTTGGCGTGTTTCCCAATTACTCACAATGTCGAACGGATCAATGAAGCTATTTCTTTGGAGCATCTTCCATTGAAACACTGGTAAAACAAGGTCAGCATTCTCACCTGACCCCTGTGCTCTAAAGAATGCAATCCATACTGAAATATTTTTAAAAGCACCTGCCTATTATTATGTACTGTATGCCTTACCATGAAAAATCATGGGATAGTCTGAATTCTTGACAAATCAATTCCAATTAGGAAAATGACGAAAGGTCATTTTCTGTCAAAAATATTATATTATAAGTAGGTACATTTTCGCATGTCTGAATTCTTCACACATTGAAAAGGAAAATTGAAAAAAATGTTCTATTTTATGAAAAATCCAATTTTGAAAATGATACTCACTTAAATTCAAAGCTTTAAGTTCATTGAACCAGAGTAACGCAGAGACAACCAAAATAAGTTTTTTTATGTGAATACATCACAAGAGTTCCAGCTGCCCCCTTCTGAAGCTAGTGCGATTATGGCATCCCCAATTGGGGTATGTTACTTTCGGATTGCGAGTCAAGAGCCTTAGACCTCGACCGCGGAGGCGGAATAGTTTTTATTACAATATTATTATACGAAAGTAATTTTTTTTATTTGATTGATAACATTTCTTCGATAACGATTCTTAATGGTGGTCTCACACCATTGTAACACTGAAAGTATTTTCCACAACTATGGCCATCGTCCTGAATTTCAATTTGATTGTAGCAATAATCCTACTTTTTTTTTTTCACATTTTTTAAAGTTCACTGGAGTGATCAAGCGATATAAATGAATTTGCCTCGATTGCTTGAGATTTCCCAGAAGACCATTTTTTTAATTTTTCGCCAACATTAAAAAAATCATACCTTCGAATTTTAACATGGAGACATAAAAACTTATTATAGTGCTATGTAGCCAATGAATTAACCTGTATTTTACCGTTTATCTCATATTTGTAGAATTTATAAAAAAATCGTAAAGTTTATAACCGCACGAATCCTTTGTGTTTTTTACTTTGAAACTGCCGTGAGGGGTAATTATTTGAGTCAACATAGAATATTTTCGCTTTCTGTATGTTGTCTGTGGTATACTTGATAATGAAAGGTGCATATCGAAAGTGGGTGATCGACGTACGAGCCTATACCGCGGTTTTAAAAACTGTCAGTTTTACTCGCGGCTCATTGCTGCTGATCGACTAGCGAGTAAAACAGTCAAAAACAGTCGTATCGTAGTCGAATTGAGGTTAACATGTCTTGTTCGGAGTCTGAAGCTTTGTGTTATCTTGGTATTATAGGATACCACGAATTAAAAATTATTTAAAAAAAAAAAATTTAAATTAAAAAATAAAATAAATTTTAACAAATAAAATAAATTTAATAAATTAAGAATTTTTTATTAATAATTTTTTATTTTTATTAATTATTTCCCTTGTTTTTGTATTCGCTTGATTTAATTTGCCATAAACAGGGACGCTCTCGGAAGCCATTTATGAATTCTACGATGAAATCGTGACTGTGAATTCGCAGATCCATTATTACGTGACGTCCATCCTCTAGCACTGTCACCGATAACGGCGATAACTGGCGGCTTGGCTCGCCGGCCATGATCGACACGCAGTTTTGAACGACGAGCCGAGTAAAAAATCAAGCAAACATGACGAGCAACGAGCCAGGCTCGTCAACTCACAAAACCGCGGTTTTGCAATGATACACCGGCGAGCTTTATCGACGAGCCATAAGACCGCGGTTTTACTCGCCCGTCGATTAGGGCCTTAAGGGAAAAGGACTTAATTTTAACTGTAAACAGCTGATCAAAAATTCAGCAGAAAAAAAATATTTTAAAAATTTATTTTTAACATCGTTCTAAAATAGTCTACGAAGTTTGGATTTGCGACATCTATGATCATAATAGATAAAGCAGTTCAATAGCTTCGTTTTAAAGTGAATGGCTGGCCAAGGAAATGTTTTAAATAATTACAATAAATGTTTTACGAATGGTAGGAAAATGTGTTCCATTTTTGGACCGCTATCAATCGCAGAAAAATAAAAGTGGTCCATTTTTCGATCACAAACGCTCCAGTGGATAAGTCATAACTAAAAATGCATTACAAATACATAAAATCTGGTAAGTGGTCAAATATGAAGATAAATTCGCATCAATATTGTTTTATTTATTAGTGATAATATGTAACAATTCAAGTTCAATGTTTATAATAGAAATAGCGGCTATATTGTTTGATAAATAATGTGAAAGTTTTACATGATAACAAGTTAGATTATTTGTTTATTGTTTACAGTTCTGGCAGACTTCATTTGAATAATTATTGACCTATTTTAATTTGTGCTGTGTGTTTACATTTAATTTGCTGTAAAACAAGTTAAATATTGATAGTGTTGAAGAAATCTATCAGTGTTAGGAAATGTTATGAGGATGAAGGTAATTAATGAGAGAGGGGAAAGAGAAGAGTAAGAGGAAGGTGAGGAAGTACCTGGCTCTTCAGATTTGGTCGCCAAACATGGCTAGAGCCATTTCAAGCAACAAAACTTTTCGATCTTTAAGGGCGATACTTGGAGTATCTACTATTCTGGAATGTGCTGCAAATATAGTTATAGTTAAATTAAAGTAATCAGTAATTGGACAATAATAATCCGTCGATAATAAAAATCTTGATTTTGCTTATAGAGGATGTCCTTTTTTACAGTAGCTCCACACAGAAGAGAAAAAATACCCAAAAAAAAAATAAAAAGTTACAAGTAGGCGATAATAACATACCTCTAAAATAAATTAATGGTAGCTTTTATTATTCTTTTCATGTGTTGCATTTCTTTTTTTTTTTAGTGTTCTGTTCTATTTTATGTAGAAAAATAATTTTCCACAGGGCCTATATCATTTTAATGGATTAGGATGGTCTTTTTAGGGAAAGGAAGGAGAGGAAGTTCTGGGGAAAAAAGGTATGAGGGGTGGGTAGGAATCTGGGGGTTAGTGTGTCCAGGAGTGACGGTTGTATGTTCCACTGCGGTGACGATGGGTCGAGAGTTCGATTATCACCCGATCCGGCCCGCCATGCAGTAGGTGGGCAAACGCATCCGTCGTCGAAACCTAGCAAAAACCTCAACCCATGAACCCGGGCACCTTTGCTAAGTCACCAAACGTAGCGAACCACTTGGGGTTACCTACGGCAGGGGTGTTGGTTAATAAATGGTTACCGCCTCCCAAATTCTTGTTTCGACTAGAGGTGCATCATTATAAAATGAAGTCGCTCAAAATGTATGTGCGCGTTAATCTTTTAAACTACGCAACGGATTTTCATATGGTTTTCACCAATAGATAGAGTGATTGAAGAGGAATGTTCATATGTATAATACATGTAAATTATATTAGAGAAAAGCCGAGAAATTCAAAGAAAACATATTTTTGTGCGATTTAAAACGGCTGGCGGGCCGTACTATAGTCACTTTTGAAATTCGTTCTACGGAAGAAATAGAAAGAGAGTAAGTAGGTATTTGATTTGAATTATTTTATTTGATGAAGTCGCTCAAAATGTATGTGCGCATAGATCTTTTAAACTACGCAACGGATATTCATGATAGAAAGGTCGAGAAATTTAAATATTCAATTCAGGCAGCGGGCAGCGGGCAGCGGGCAGCTGGCAAGCGGGTGGTGTGGATTTTATAAAGGTTGGGTAATGGCGTTGTGTTTCGTTAGCCACAGCAACGTGTGGCCGGGTCTGCTAGTATGTGTATATGCAATAATTATGATCAACATTTTCTATCTTATTGTGATTTATTTTTGGGGTATTATGTCTGTATCTATCGTCAGGGCGGATGTGTAATCGATTACACATCTGCCTTGATTATGGACACTGTAACGCTGTTCGAAGCGTTGGCTAAAGAAGGAGGTAGCGCAACACGACATAATACCCCAAAAGTAAATCATAATCTTAAATGATTAAATCAAATTTGATGTTATATCTTAATTTTAAAAAGGCAAAATTAATCAGTAAAGATCTATCAGTTAACAATCAATCGGTTTAATTATAAAGCAATTTATAGATACGTCTATATTGATAGCAGATATAGATAGATATCAGTCAATCCTGAGTGCATAAAGAGTTAATCAATAACTCTTGGGCGTGAAATTTGCTTGTGTATTATATTTTAATACATAATATATTTATTTATTTTATTCAGGTTCTCCATAAAACCGTTATACACCAAATTATTACGGAGAAGATTACAAAATTTAAAATAAGAAAAAAAAGTCCATGGGGGCAGTTTCACTATGTTGTGACGTATGTCAAAAGATAGTTACTGAACTCTCTATAGGTAACATTGAAGATGTCGATGCTCAATGCAGAATCGTTAAGCAGTTGAATTGCTCTGTTTAACTCGCTGAATGCCGGGAGTAAATGGGGTTGGTTGTAACCAATTAGCGTTCGCAAAAAGCGGCAGCCATGACACCCAATGTCCGGCGATTCTGACAGCGTCCTTGGGAAATTTCGTACATAGAAAGGTCAAAGTTGAAGACCAAAGAATTTTTTCCCGCGCATGCGCAAGAACTACGCACGTTCCCGCGGTCCGATAAATCATTAATATAAATTATATGGAGTGACCAAGCGAATTGCGGTTTTCTCTATGGTAAAGAGTGATAATAGAGTAAGCGATTCTGACCGTGTTCTTCATACACTTTCTTTATACATAAGGGTCAAAATCGCGTGTCAAAATCAGGACACGCCGGCGCACAAGCGCCAAATGAGTGGTTAATGGTGCATTCTCAAAGGAAGAAGTTCTCGCTTTCGGAGCATAAAAAAGTGTGTGGGATCTCCCACGAGTATACACGTCAGGGACATATAGGTTAATCTCCTTTAACGTAGGTGGATTCAGTACAATACCGGAGATCAGCTTAAAAAAATGTTTCAATAAAAATATTTTTCGGCGGGCTTCTAAGGTATTAAGATCAAGTATTCCTGTTAAGAACAACGATGGACACAGGAATGGGTTGTATGTATATTCCCTCATATACAGGTAACACATAAACCTTTTTTGTACTCTTTCTATTTCTAGGATATGGTTTTGTTCAGAAGGGGCCCAAATAATGGAGCTATATTCCAGGATGCTGCGGACAAGTGCTTTATATGTTCTGCGTATTGCAATTCCATTAGTAAATGATCTCGCATTACGAAGAACAAATCCAAGCATTTTGTTGGCGCGGGAGACAATGTCAAATATGTGGGATTTGAAAGAGAGATTTGCTTAGTAAATCACGCCAAGGTCGCGAATCTCGTTTTTGCGTGTTAATATATTTTTATAATGTGGTATGGGAATAGAAATGTATCTTTGGATCTTGTAAATGTAACGACGCTGCATTTTTGGATGCTGAAGGGTAAGTTATTTAATTCCGACCATTTGACAAGAGGTCAAAACGACAAAGACAGACATTCAAAGAATGTATGTGTGAACCAAATAGATGTAGGAACTATCAGCTTTTTCATATTTAAAAATTGCGGCGAATACTACATCATAGGTGTGATTGCATCGCGAGCAGGACCATGAAGAATGGAGGATTAGGACTATTGAAGTAGGGATTATGATCCTCAGCAGACTCAAAAAGAAGGCTAGTTTGGGTACCTCTAAATAGATGGCCGCCTCGTGGTAGTTCATCTCCCAG
This sequence comes from Limnephilus marmoratus, assembly GCA_917880885.1. NCBI lineage: Eukaryota > Metazoa > Arthropoda > Insecta > Trichoptera > Limnephilidae > Limnephilus > Limnephilus marmoratus. Next base: position 7,625,164 of record OU862927.1, on the reverse strand, counting down.
TGGTCATCCTCGGTGAGGTGCTCCCGGTTGGAGCGGTTGAGCGAGGAGCGGCTGCCGAGGTCCAGCACGGCGCTCCGCACCGCCTCCGGGACCCCGTCCCCGTTCATCCCCGCTCGAGTATCTGAAATTTAACCGCCACATTTAATGACAGAATCACCAATCAAGGACACTGTAACCCTTTGATAGTCAAAAGTGTGCTAGCATTCAACATCAAAATTGTGATTTAGTTATCAGTTCCGAATGGCAGGTACATCCCAATCTTTCTCTCCCCATCTACTTTCTCTCCCAATCCCTTCAATCTCACAGCACGGCCTCAATGGTTGAGTGATTACGATACTCGGCAATGAATCTTGCGGTAGTGGGTTCAAATCCTGGTGCAAATCCGCTGATAAGATTTTATTTTATTAATTTGTGTTATTTCACAATTTATCAATTAAAAATAATCTTACCAATATGGATGTATGTATGTTTGTTACTCTTTCACGCAAAAACTACTGAATGGATTTTAATGAAACTTTACAATAATATAGCTCATACATCAGAATAACATAAAGGCTATAATTTATGTTGCTAGCTAGGAAGGGGGCGCGGGAGAACACGGATGCACGGTGTTATTTAGACTTTTTGGTGTAGGCGTGATAGGTGATCTTGCAGATCTTAATGAAACGTGCGTGGACGAGATGAACATTTATTTGCACAATATAAAGTCTGTAAGCTACATGCTAACTATCGGAGCTGTCTGTGATTAAGGAGAGCGAGCAGGAACATCCATCACCTTTTATACACTGTTTCTGCCGTCTTGCTCTTGCATATTTAAAAGGCAGGAGTGCCAACAAAACCATTCTCACACACGGGAAAGGTGATTCAGGGAGAAACAATTTCTTTGAATCTGGCATTGCAATGCATGCCGGGAACCAGCTAGTCTATAGTATATTTGTGGCACGTTCAAGGGAATTAATAATTCATTTTATTTTTTTTAAATCACCCATCCAAATATGGTTAACCATTGCTCGAGTGGTTATATCTATTTCATTAATAATGTCAATTTCAACAATACATCACATTAATATTAACCCCTCAGCCCTCGACCATATTCTGTCAGTAGGTCAGAATATTTCCGTTTTGCAATAAAATCCAAACAAATGGAATATTTCATAACGCATCAGAAAACTAAAAACTGTTTTCGAAAGGTTATAAAATACGCTTTCAAATGTTATAATTCTATTTAAGCATATAATTTTTTAAATAAAAAATTTTGTATGCAAACCTAAAAATGTATTAAAAATGGCTCATCTTATATTTTTTTCTAATTAAAATTACTGGTAATGAAAAAAATAAAAACACACACATATTTTATAAACGTTATCGTCAAGCCACATGCAGTGACGGCCACTGCCCTGAAAATGTGGTGGTTCACTGATAATTATCCGTACCTATGAGATAACGATTACTAAGCAATATTAGGTAAAAATGATTCCACTAATCTTATTTGGAAAGAAGGTCTATTCTAAGCTGTTTTCGAAGGTCGAAATCTTCTGAAAAAATTCAAATTTAATTAAAATTTGAATTTTTTTGTACAGATCTTTTTTCTGTACTAAGAAAATAAAAACACAACACAAATTTTTCGTAAATAAATCTTAAATTGAAAGTAGTGTAAGAAGAATACACAACGCAAATGTGAATGCTAGAAGAAGTTGTGGACGCCCGAGGAAGACATGGTACGATCAAGTGAATCGATACTTGAGTCGGGCCATGTCAAAAGTCGGAATAATAGAAGAGAATGTACGAGACGATGTATGAATTTTAGTGAGGCAAAGAGTGTGTGCCAAGACCGATGTTTGGCGGTCCGTCCTCTCTGCCTATCCCTGCGGAGAAACGGTGTGATGGTTAGTTAGTTAGTTTTATATTTCATTATAAACAGTATACAAACAATATTCATAAACAATGCGTGGGCAAAATTGTCAAAGTTAACCTATAAAAAAATTGAATTCCTCAATTATCTGAGTTTTATAATTTACTACACAAATCAATAAAAAAGCAAATATATGTAAAATTTAGGTATTTGCTGTACCTTTTGATTAAAAACAGAATTATTCAGTTTGGTTAAGTATTTTTGCCTCAAATCCAAATTTAAGTTTGTATGATAAAGGCCACCCGTGTGGCACACGAATATAGCTTAATTTTTCATACATATGGCCGGCGTTGCGCGCTGGCGATGTTTGGGATATTCGATACAAAAATATAATTCATTCCGCTCGCAATCGGCCTGCACACGGGGACAGGGCAACTTCGCGCGGAACTTTGAGAATTTGCTCTCCCTGATTCATATTATATTAGGCATTAGGTGATATTTTTAATGAGATTCATAGATTTTATGTTTCTCGGTAAGATATTATAAAGTAATTTTAGGCGATATAATTTGCCAGTGCTGCACACGAACACACTGTGCAACCAGCCGCCCTTGGACATATGTATAACTAATAAAAAATGCACAAATTTCCATAATTTTTTTCAAATTGCGTACAAAAACTTTGGTTTCATAAAGGTGCACATTTTAATTATTTTGTGGTTAACTTTTAAATTTTAATATAAATCTTGGTGTTTTCTCTTTCTAACACTGTTTAGATTATATTTCTAACCATGATAGTAAGGGAGACACAATGATTTCTAAGAGACCAACATGAGCTGTTCCAAAAATCAAACAAATAGACTTTATGGATTAAATTTATAATCGACTTTAATTTTTTTTAATCACCCATCGAAATTTAGTTAACCATCACGCAAGTGGTTATATCTGTTACATTAATAATGTCAGTTTCAACAATATATCACTAAAAAGACATGACGTATTATCAGACAGACCCATCCACATATAGGTACAATGGTCTATAATCTATAAGACATAAAACATACAATGTTACATTACTCTGTCATGGTTGATAGAATATTATGAATTTAGCATAATTAATGCTTTCGAAGATAATCAGACCGCAAACGGTAAAAGCGATGTTATCCATTGAACCCGGAAACAATTGCCAATTAAACGATTTGCAGAAATAAAAAAGTAATCCATAGATCTTTGATTGAATTATACTGGTTCCCGGCTTGCTTTGCTATGCCATATTCAAAGAAATACATAGTTTCTCCCTGAATCACCTTTCCCGTGATCATGCGTCCCCTTCCTAGCTAGCTTTATAAATTACTAGCTGACCCGGCCACGCATTGCTCTGGCTAATTAAACACAACACCATCTACTGAATGGTTAGCCAACCTTTATAACCACCACCATCTTTGAGTTCATCGCGAAGAGACAGACAGACAGATGCTGCGGAGGACTTCGATTTATAATACGTAGAGATGGTGCGAAAGATTATAATAATGTGCATGAAACGGTTACTAACATATCTTGACTTTTTCTGACGATTCTAAAAATTATCGCTATTTTTCAACCAATTTACACATAACATTAACAAATTATATACCTAAACTTTCCCCACGAATCACTCTATCTATTGGTGAAAACCGCATGAAAATCCGTTCAGTAGTTTTTGAGTTTATCGCGAATAGACAGTCGGAGAGACAGACAGACGACGCGGAGGGCTTTAATATATAAAATGTAGAGATAACCTATTTGTTATTCTGATGTATGAGCTATATTATTGCAAAGTTTCAAAAAATCCATTCAGTAGTTTTTGAGTTTATCGCGAACAGACAGTCGGAGAGACAGACAGACGACGCGGAGGACTTTAATTTATAAAATGTAGAGATAGCCTATTTGTTATTCTGATGTATGAGCTATATTATTGCAAAGTTTCAAAAAATCCATTCACTAGTTTTTGAGTTTATCGCGAACAGACAGTCGGAGAGACAGACAGACGACGCGGAGGACTTTAATTTATAAAATGTAGAGATAGCCTATTTGTTATTCTGATGTATGAGCTATATTATTGCAAAGTTTCAAAAAATCCGTTCAGTAGTTTTTGAGTTTATCGCGAATAGACAGTCGGAGAGACAGACAGACGACGCGGAGGACTTTAATTTATAAAATGTAGAGATAGCCTATTTGTTATTCTGATGTATGAGCTATATTATTGCAAAGTTTCAAAAAATCCGTTCAGTAGTTTTTGAGTTTATCGCGAATAGACAGTCGGAGAGACAGACAGACGACGCGGAGGACTTTAATATATAAAATGTAGAGATAGCCTATTTGTTATTCTGATGTATGAGCTATATTATTGCAAAGTTTCAAAAAATCCGTTCAGTAGTTTTTGAGTTTATCGCGAACAGACAGTCGGAGAGACAGACAGACGACGCGGAGGACTTTAATATATAAAATGTAGAGATAGCCTATTTGTTATTCTGATGTATGAGCTATATTATTGCAAAGTTTCAAAAAATCCGTTCAGTAGTTTTTGAGTTTATCGCGAATAGACAGTCGGAGAGACAGACAGACGACGCGGAGGATTTTAATATATAAAATGTAGAGATAGCCTATTTGTTATTCTGATGTATGAGCTATATTATTGCAAAGTTTCAAAAAATCCGTTCAGTAGTTTTTGAGTTTATCGCGAATAGACAGTCGGAGAGACAGACAGACGACGCGGAGGACTTTAATATATAAAATGTAGTGATAGCCTATTTGTTATTCTGATGTATGAGCTATATTATTGCAAAGTTTCAAAAAATCCGTTCAGTAGTTTTTGAGTTTATCGCGAACAGACAGTCGGAGAGACAGACAGACGACGCGGAGGACTTTAATATATAAAATGTAGAGATAGCCTATTTGTTATTCTGATGTATGAGCTATATTATTGCAAAGTTTCAAAAAATCCATTCACTAGTTTTTGAGTTTATCGCGAATAGACAGTCGGAGAGACCGACAGACGACGCGGAGGACTTTAATATATAAAATGTAGAGATAGCCTATTTGTTATTCTGATGTATGAGCTATATTATTGCAAAGTTTCAAAAAATCCATTCAGTAGTTTTTGAGTTTATCGCGAACAGACAGTCGGAGAGACAGACAGACGACGCGGAGGACTTTAATTTATAAAATGTAGAGATAGCCTATTTGTTATTCTGATGTATGAGCTATATTATTGCAAAGTTTCAAAAAATCCATTCACTAGTTTTTGAGTTTATCGCGAACAGACAGTCGGAGAGACAGACAGACGACGCGGAGGACTTTAATTTATAAAATGTAGAGATAGCCTATTTGTTATTCTGATGTATGAGCTATATTATTGCAAAGTTTCAAAAAATCCGTTCAGTAGTTTTTGAGTTTATCGCGAACAGACAGTCGGAGAGACAGACAGACGACGCGGAGGACTTTAATATATAAAATGTAGAGATAGCCTATTTGTTATTCTGATGTATGAGCTATATTATTGCAAAGTTTCAAAAAATCCGTACAGTAGTTTTTGAGTTTATCGCGAATAGACAGTCGGAGAGACAGACAGACGACGCGGAGGACTTTAATATATAAAATGTAGAGATAGCCTATTTGTTATTCTGATGTATGAGCTATATTATTGCAAAGTTTCAAAAAATCCGTTCAGTAGTTTTTGAGTTTATCGCGAACAGACAGTCGGAGAGACAGACAGACGACGCGGAGGACTTTAATATATAAAATGTAGAGATAGCCTATTTGTTATTCTGATGTATGAGCTATATTATTGCAAAGTTTCAAAAAATCCATTCAGTAGTTTTTGAGTTTATCGCGAACAGACAGTCGGAGAGACAGACAGACGACGCGGAGGACTTTAATTTATAAAATGTAGAGATAGCCTATTTGTTATTCTGATGTATGAGCTATATTATTGCAAAGTTTCAAAAAATCCATTCACTAGTTTTTGAGTTTATCGCGAACAGACAGTCGGAGAGACAGACAGACGACGCGGAGGACTTTAATTTATAAAATGTAGAGATAGCCTATTTGTTATTCTGATGTATGAGCTATATTATTGCAAAGTTTCAAAAAATCCGTTCAGTAGTTTTTGAGTTTATCGCGAATAGACAGTCGGAGAGACAGACAGACGACGCGGAGGACTTTAATATATAAAATGTAGAGATAGCCTATTTGTTATTCTGATGTATGAGCTATATTATTGCAAAGTTTCAAAAAATCCGTTCAGTAGTTTTTGAGTTTATCGCGAACAGACAGTCGGAGAGACAGACAGACGACGCGGAGGACTTTAATATATAAAATGTAGAGATAGCCTATTTGTTATTCTGATGTATGAGCTATATTATTGCAAAGTTTCAAAAAATCCATTCAGTAGTTTTTGAGTTTATCGCGAACAGACAGTCGGAGAGACAGACAGACGACGCGGAGGACTTTAATTTATAAAATGTAGAGATAGCCTATTTGTTATTCTGATGTATGAGCTATATTATTGCAAAGTTTCAAAAAATCCATTCACTAGTTTTTGAGTTTATCGCGAACAGACAGTCGGAGAGACAGACAGACGACGCGGAGGACTTTAATTTATAAAATGTAGAGATAGCCTATTTGTTATTCTGATGTATGAGCTATATTATTGCAAAGTTTCAAAAAATCCGTTCAGTAGTTTTTGAGTTTATCGCGAATAGACAGTCGGAGAGACAGACAGACGACGCGGAGGACTTTAATATATAAAATGTAGAGATAGCCTATTTGTTATTCTGATGTATGAGCTATATTATTGCAAAGTTTCAAAAAATCCGTTCAGTAGTTTTTGAGTTTATCGCGAATAGACAGTCGGAGAGACAGACAGACGACGCGGAGGACTTTAATATATAAAATGTAGAGATAGCCTATTTGTTATTCTGATGTATGAGCTATATTATTGCAAAGTTTCAAAAAATCCGTTCAGTAGTTTTTGAGTTTATCGCGAACAGACAGTCGGAGAGACAGACAGACGACGCGGAGGACTTTAATTTATAAAATGTAGAGATAGCCTATTTGTTATTCTGATGTATGAGCTATATTATTGCAAAGTTTCAAAAAATCCATTCACTAGTTTTTGAGTTTATCGCGAACAGACAGTCGGAGAGACAGACAGACGACGCGGAGGACTTTAATTTATAAATTGTAGAGATAGCCTATTTGTTATTCTGATGTATGAGCTATATTATTGCAAAGTTTCAAAAAATCCGTTCAGTAGTTTTTGAGTTTATCGCGAATAGACAGTCGGAGAGACAGACAGACGACGCGGAGGACTTTAATATATAAAATGTAGAGATAGCCTATTTGTTATTCTGATGTATGAGCTATATTATTGCAAAGTTTCAAAAAATCCGTTCAGTAGTTTTTGAGTTTATCGCGAATAGACAGTCGGAGAGACAGACAGACGACGCGGAGGACTTTAATATATAAAATGTAGAGATAGCCTATTTGTTATTCTGATGTATGAGCTATATTATTGCAAAGTTTCAAAAAATCCATTCATAAGTTTTTGAGTTTATCGCGAACAGACAGTCGGAGAGACAGACAGACGACGCGGAGGACTTTAATATATAAAATGTAGAGATAGCCTATTTGTTATTCTGATGTATGAGCTATATTATTGCAAAGTTTCAAAAAATCCGTTCAGTAGTTTTTGAGTTTATCGCGAATAGACAGTCGGAGAGACAGACAGACGACGCGGAGGACTTTAATATATAAAATGTAGAGATAGCCTATTTGTTATTCTGATGTATGAGCTATATTATTGCAAAGTTTCAAAAAATCCGTTCAGTAGTTTTTGAGTTTATCGCGAACAGACAGTCGGAGAGACAGACAGACGACGCGGAGGACTTTAATTTATAAAATGTAGAGACAGCCTATTTGTTATTCTGATGTATGAGCTATATTATTGCAAAGTTTCAAAAAATCCATTCACTAGTTTTTCCGTAAAAGAGTAACAAACACACATACATCCTTAATAAGATGGTTGCTAGATCTTTTAATAACAATAAATATGGGCGTACGTACTTTTCTTTCTACGATCTCTTTTCAATAAAGGCGTGTACACTGTATCCATTTTAAAGCGCGCTAATTACTGAAGCGGTCACTACATACTAGTACATGCAAAACCAAAGTGTAGAACACAGCGTGAGATAGTTAGCGTCTGTCAATAATAGATACAATAATTAATACTGCAAATGATTCACAACCACAAACTAAGAGAATCAGGGCTGTCACTTAAAAGTTTTTACAAAAAAATGAAAAATATTTATTTTTATTTATGTGAAAAACTGCGAAAATCGCAAGTGCGCCTTACTGTTGAATATGGCAGCCATTCTTTTTACAATAGCTTCACACAGGAGGCCCTGAGGAGAATACTTTCCCTCAGGGAAAATGTCAACTTTGGGGAAGCTGTGTGGGGGATCTTTTAAAGAAGATGAAGGAGAATATGTTCTGGGAAGGATAAGGTATAAAGGGTGGGTAGGAATCTGGGGGTCAGTGGGTCCAGGAGTGACGGATGTATGAATCTATCCCTCCCGCCAAGGCGATGTATCAAAAGAGTTATGATTGAGAGGTCACAAAGTCTCCCTCAACCATTCTCTCCCGATCCGGCCTGCCATGCAGCTGGTGGGCAGACGCATCCACCGCCAAGACCCGGACAAACCTCACCCCATGAACCCGGGCACCCCTACTATGTCACCAAACGTAGCGAACCACTTGGGGTGACCTATGGCAGAGGTTTTGGTTATCCAATAAATGGTTCCCGGGGCAGTGGTACCCATAGCCGCCTCCCAAATTTGTTAAAGGCATGGTTGTGGCTCGCCATAATTTATAATAAAAACACATAAATTTGTTACAGACGACTATAGTTTTATTGGTAAATATGCATCTAGTTCACCTTACGGATAATACGGAACATTTGTGTTATCGAATTTCGATACACAGATACGCACGGATAATACGGAATATTCCTTTTTTAACCAATAGACAATCAAATATGATATTGGTATATACTTCGACCGTTATATAAAATGGGATAAACATATAGATTCGGTAGTAGGAAAACTAAACAAGTTGATTTACTTTTTTAAAAACTTGAGAAATATTTTAAACATATGTGATATAAAAAATATATACCTCGCACTTGCACAATCCATAATGGAATACGGCATTATTGCCTGGGGCTGTGCCAGTAAAAAATACATTAATACACTGTTTAAAGCTCAGAAAACCCTAATAAAAGTAATACTCAAGTTACCAATACTAACACCCACATCAATCATATTCGAAAAATTCCCAGTGCTGAAAATTCAAAAATTACATTCAAAACAAATACTAACTTTCCTTTACAAGAACTTATCCACATTTCACAAAACTCTCGCAATACTAGAACAAGACATGCCACCAACTACAAATACCAGAAACAAACACATCCTTTGGACAAAAACACTACAGATACCAGGCTATAAAACTATACAATTCTCTTCCTACACAATATAAAACAACTAATATTATTGAATACAAAAAAAACATAAGAAACTGGCTACAATCTTTCTAACTTTTAATTTATAATTTTTGTTGAATTGAAGTCGATTTTATATTTTGATTTTTATTGTTTCTCTTTTTTATATTAGCTATTAACACTCTTTTGCTTTACTATTCACAATTTATAATTTATAATTTACATCTGAAAAATTTCCTCCACAACACAGGTGAACTCCTAGTGTGGAGGACAATATATTATAGCTTTGTAACGTAAATGTACTAAGAATAAATAAATTTGTCGGAAGTACCAATCTTATAAAACAAATTCTCGTCAAAATAAAAACAAAAAGTACCTATTTCGAATTAATCCTAATATTAATGTTTTGAGGTTCAAGCTGCAAGAGCTGCATGTCATTATCATTTAGATATACATCCCAGGTTTTTAACGGTTTATTTGGCAAAGCAGGGTTTGTCTAACGGGTAAGTGTAATTATTCTAATACCTTTCTTTCCATGTAAGAACACGGGCATTATTGTTTTACATGGCAATAATATTTTTTCTATGATTGGCAGCATTGATTGATTGTCTATGAAATGTTAAATAAAAACGATAAATAAGTACTTGAACAGTACGAACAGGTCTTTACAGTTTATGGTTTACAGTTTTTTTTAATTACTCATTAAAGGCCCTGATCGACAGGCGAGTAAAACCGCGGTTTTATGGCTCGTCGGTAAAGCTCGCCGGTGTATCATTGCAAAACCGCGGTTTTGTGCCGGGCTCGTGGCTCGTCATGTTTGCTTGATTTTTTACTCGGCTCGTCATTCAAAACTGTGTGTCGATCACGGCCGGCGAGCCAAGCCGCCAGTTATCGGCGACAGCGCTATAGGACGGACAAGGACGGACGTCACGCAATAATGAATCTGCGAATTCACAGTGACGATTTCATCGTAGAATTCATAAATGGCTTCCGAGAGTATCCCTGTTTATGGCAAATTAAATCAAGCGAATACAAAAACAAGGGAAATAATTAATAAAAAAATATATTAAAAAAATTTATTAATAAAAATTCTTCATTTATTAAATTTATTTTATTTATTAAAATTTATTTAATTTTTTATTTAATAATAATTTTTAATTCGTGTATGCTATAATACCAAAATAACACAAAGCTTCAGACTCCGAACAAGACATGTTAACCTCAATTCGACTACGATACGACTTTATACTCGCTAGTCGATCAGCACCAACGAGCCGCGAGTAAAACCGACGGTTTTTAAAACCGCGGTATAGGCTCGCCTGTCGATCACCCACTTAAGTTTACATAAATACTGATGCCCTGCTTTAAAGATAAACCACAAGACTTGCATCATTGAAGTTACTTTCTATGTGGGATATCGTATAACACAGTGAACTGGATTCTATCTGTATCTTATCACTTATCTCTTCCTATTGCCCTATAATAAAGATTTGAATCTGATAAAATTGAATCATAAAATAGATAAAACGGAAATAATTTATTACCTTTGAGATATATTAACCACTCCGACCCATAAGCTATTTTCATGATAATATAACATTACCAGACATATGTATGACTTATGACTATTATTACCAGACATATATTTTTATTTATTTAACGCCCAAACATGTTTGGTAGTACAAATAATTCATGACAGATGATTTTTAAACAGATACAGAAATAATAAAAATAAAATTAGATAAAAAAAGCACACAAGTAATAAAAATACAAAAATACAGCGATTTCATAGGTTTACAGAAAAACAGATATGTTTAGGAATAAAACAGATAAAGAAATAATAAAAATAAAATTAGATAAAAAAGCATGCAAGTCATAAAAATACAAAAATACAGCAATATGTATGACTTATGACTTATTAACCCGGCGCGGTCGTGGCGACCAAACAGAACACAGCCATTGTGGCCGGGTATATTTTACCCATGTAGATTTGTTGTACATATTAGTATTCTATGTCAATATTAGTATTTTATATGAAGGAAATAGGTAGTTTATACATTATTTATGAAAATTAAACAGTTATTTATTATAAAATTAGCATATAATCATAAAAAATTAAGGAACTAAAAATTTTTCTCCTGAGATCAAATTCTTACAACATAACATAGAATTTGTATTTAAAAAAACAAAAAATAATAACAATTTAGGAACGAAACTTTTTTTTAACCCCTTCGCAACTTAAGCAGATTTATGCGTTAAAAATATGACAGCAATCAAGTACAATAAGCGTGTTTATACGTCAGTGCGTGTGTCCCCATAGAAATCGTTCCAACTCCGTTATTGTTTTAGTTACATTCCTAAAACAAAAAGTGAAAGGTCGATAGTAGATCAAGCTGTACATTCCCATTCAAGTTTTCCATAGAAATACATAACAGGAATCAGCTGTCAGTCGCGTAATTGACAAAAATATTTGCCTGCGCAAATTTACTACCGGCGGCTCCACTGCGCTCCATATTAAATATTTTTATATGAAATGATAAAAAAGTGAGGTGACAAAAGTGTTTATTATACATATATACAATAGAATAAGTATTGTTGTTTACATAATCTGTGATTTTAGTACCGTTTTCACATAAAAACATCACGTGAGTCATTTTTACCTATTTTTAATGTTTGCGTTCTAAATTTTAATATTTACAAATGCTAATATTTATTTGTAATACTAGCTGGTCCCGGCATGCGTTGCTATGCCATATAATAAAGAAATTGTTTCTCCCTGCGTGTCCTTTCCCATTCGTCCCGTTCCCCTTCCTCTCCCGTATCCCCTTCCCCTTACGCGTTCCCACTCCGCCTTCCCTCTCTCCACTCCTCTCTCACGCTTCCCCCGCCCCGCAAACCCCTCTCTAGAGTTCCCTTCCCCCCTCCCGAGTTCCCTTCCCCCCTCCCCCTCCCGCATTCCAAACATTCAATCCCAGGACATTCAGTTTTCAAACAGCTCGCGTACCACCTACTGCAATTTTTTTATACAAATTTCATTATGGCAGAGCTCACCGCTTCTTTTATACAAACCTTCTCCTGAAAATAACGAACACAATAAAAAAAGAATTATCCAATTTAGTGCAGTCGTTCGTAAGTTATGGGCGTACATACATTTTGGCGATTCATTTTTATTAATATAGATAAAGATAATAATTTGAAAGCCTATTTTGTAACCTTTCTAAAACAGTTTTTACTATTCGGCTATGTTCAGAAATGTTGCATTTATAGAGCTTTAATTGTGAAGCGGTAATAACAATAAGTTTTCGTAAAATATCATTTTGTTAGAGACACCAAAAGCCAATATTCTCGAAAATTCGGAGGGGTTAAATTTATAATATGTAGAGATGTCACAAATTAAGTTCTTTAGAATATGATTGTAAAACATTATGAATGCCTGAACTTGTTTTTTTCTTGCATAAATCAAAGGCGGCTGGTTTTAAGTGGGAATTTGAACCATATCGCCATCCACATAAGGGGCCGTTCAAGTATTACGTAACGCACTTGGGGGGGGGGGGGGTCTTGTGAAACGTTAATGTGCGTTACGAGGGGGGGTTCGAACAACACGTTACGTAACATGTTTTTCTTTATTTAGTTAAAAAAACTAGGGAATTAAAATCTTCCAAGATGGCAACCCTTTTCGTTCTCGAAATCTCTTGTTTTGTTTATTATCGCAAACGCAATTAAAACAAGAAAAAAAGTATAAGCGACTTTTCAGTACTTTGCGCAACTTAATTGTGACTTTTAGGTAAAAATTGTCTCACTTGGGCGTTACGTAACGTTTAAGGGGGGTGGGGGGGGGAGGCACGGAAAAACGTTACGGCGCGTTACATGGGGGGGAGGGGGGGTCAAAAATTGCGTTACATAATACTTGAACGCCCCCTAAGAAGTGTTATTATTAGCGGTCTGATTAAAAATTCTACATAACATGGTGATCGCCTTAAGTACTGTTTTTGTGTTTGTGTTTTTGATGGTGTTTACAATGGTTACAATAATAAATCCTTAGAAAATGTCAGGTAACAAATAGTAATAAATAAAAGCTATTTAAGTGTTAGACTATTTTTCATAGAAATGTGCGAAAAGAAAAAAAAATTGCATACAAATATTAAAAAATATTTTTTATAAATTACGGAGGAATAAACAGTATAATTTATGGTCTTATTTCATTCCCCTGTGCTAAATTAATCAAATAGTAAATGAACTTGGCTCTACGTTTATTAAATAGTAAATAAATATATATATGTAGATAAGAAGGTAGACAGTTAATTATTATTATTAATAGATAAACATTAATTCATAACATATTAGCATTGTTGTTTTGATTAAAGAATTGTAGAGAATGCAGCAATAAAATGAAGGGTTGTAATAAAAGTGAACAAAACAAAAAAAAAATTAACCACTCGGGATTTTTTCAGATTGTCAAAATATTTCCTCTTCGCAACAAAATCTAAATAAATGGAATATTTCTGAATGTATCCGAAAATTAAAAACTGTTTTTGAAAGGTGATAAAATACGCCCTCAAATCTTGTAATTCGAAATAAACATACAATTTTTTAAATATAAAAAGTTTGCATGCAAACGTAAAAAAGTTTTAAAAATTGCTCACCTTACATTTTTTCTAACTAAATATGTTTATTAAATTTGTCTAGTCATATTAAATCTTACTAATATTATAAATTCGAAAGTTTGTATAGATGTATGTGTGTTTGTTACTCTTTCACGCAAAAACTACTGAATGGATTTTAATGAAACTTCATAATAATATGGCTCATACATCAGAATAACATATAGGCTATCCATACTAATATTATAAATGCGAAAGTGCGTGTGTTTGTTTGTTATGCTTTCATGCCTAAACCACTAAACCGATTTTAAAAATTCTTTCACCTATAGAAAGCTGCATTATCTGCGATTAACATTGGCTGTTAATAATGGTGTTGTAATGTAAGAAATTTGTATAAATGAAAATGTGTGTATTTCATATATTTTAGCTGCAGGGAGGAAAGGTAGGAGGAAGGTGGGGTTCACGGAGAGGGAAGAGACGAGGGAGGGGGAAGGCGGGGAAGGTGGAAGGGAACAGGGACGCATGGGAAAGGACATGCATTTAGATCAATTTATTTCTTTGAATGGCATTCAACGCATGCCTGGTACCAGCTAGTAATTCATAAAGCTAGCTAGGAAGGGTACGCGGGAGGGGAACGGGGTCGCACGGGAAAGGTGATGGAGGGAGAAACAATGTATTCTTTGAATATGGCATTGCAATGCATGCCGGAAACCAGCTTGTGTGTAAATAAATTCGAAAAAATATCCTAACAGCAAATGATATAACATACTTAAACTTAATTTATTCATGGGCAGTAGACCTGACAGTAGCTACTTCATAATTATTTTATTTATAACTTGGAGTAAATAGCAAATAATGTGTAGGATACATAATAAATGTAAGGGAAATACACAAGTTCTTTAGACGTGCAGCGTGACAAATTATTGTAATAACACTACATATTCATAATTGTATTCACAAATGCAAATACATTGTAACATATCTATTTCGGGAGCAGGTACTGCCCAAAATAGGTACTGTTTATTGTCTATGCTTTATTTATTTTTTCTTTTTTTTTTTTACTTTGTTGGTTGGCCAAACCGCAAGGGGACCGGAAACGTCATTCGAGGAAAGATGGCGGCAGACATCACGTAATTTTTTGAGGCGAGAGGAGATTTTTGACGAGGAGTTTTTGTTATGAGAGATTCTAGTGCGATGTAGCCTAGAATGAGTTTTATTTTTCGTTCTGTGAGTGTGTGACGACTCAAATGGCATAGAAGCCTTATTATTTTGTTTAATTCCTCGCCGGATGCCGAGTGATTGCTTTATCCGCGTGCGGAAGTGAATTTAAACTGTAATCAACGGGCGATGTATTGATTAATTTGCTGTTCCTTTGGCCGGTGAGATTTCTACACGCCGCTTGATGGGTGTAGATCAGCTGTGCCTGGTTGTTGAATGGAATCCCTTTAAATGAAGCGGCTTTGCGACTCTGGGGGAGTGCGCCGACATTGCTGTTCCTTTGGCCGGTGAGATTTCTACACGCCGCTTGATGGGTGTTGATCAGCTGTGCCTGGTTGTTGGGTGGATTTCCTTCAAACTTGTGGCCCCATGACGTGCTGGACGGTGTCTTGGGGATTGCTGTCGTCGTTTGGAGGAGTGTCACGACTGCCACGGCGACGGGACGTGTGCGGTATTAATAATTAAACGTAATTTGTTGACTCTCTCTTTCTACATCAGTTGAAAGATGCTCAAGGTATTTATGTTTTGTTTACTTTTCCTTGGTTCAATTTTTCCCTTGCAAACTGCAATAAAGTTAACATTAATTTTCACTAGTAAAATAAGCGTCTTTTATATGCATGACCTCCAAATCCTTATCTCCACTATCCTGCGATGGAGTTCTACTTGCTCTGAGAAGACAGCGGTCGGATGACAAAAGGTATAGGTACTACCTACACAAAATTATATTACCTTATAAATATACATTACAACATTTGCAAGAAGAAACATATTATATATCGTAAAATATTAGAGGTAATTAATACATGCCAAAAAGTGTTAATTACACTTTTGAAAATACGATTAGAATTGTATAGTCATCGTGTTTATATTAGTACAGATGTAAGTTTAGTAGTTTAGATTTGCATCCAAACGACAAGCATTAAAAAGTTAAATAAACATTGTTTTTTATCTATCCGTTGTGTTCAGACAAACAGTTCTCTAACTTGTCTTGGGAGGAGATTACTTCTTTGGAAAGAATAAAGTTCTTTTATGTTAATCTGGATTTATTTAATACTTCGTGTGTACAAGTGGTAACCACGATAGTCGACCTAACTGGAAGCTGGTTAAATGGAATCTGAATTAAATGAGCTCCTGCAAAATGCACCCGAACCCTTGGCCCCCCTGGTGCCCAAACTCCGAACTTAACTAACTGCCATCTAGCAGACTTTCTGGATAGCTCTTAGCACTGTCCTCTATGTGGCAAGCTCGGAAGCTTTTAGATATACCACACTACCCAATACGCTATACAAGCAAGAATCTCTTAAATGATTTACCTGTAAACTTACATATCCTGTCGATTGCTTAGCGTACATTATCTAGTGTTTTTTTTATGAGAATACCGCATAAGATACTGCTCCCAACAGTCCAGAGCCAGTGGGACTATTGGCTTCCATCTACAGAGGGAGTAGATGGGAAGGAGATGGAAAAGAGGAATGTTGGAAAGTGTCCAACTACCAAAAAAAGTCATTTAAGGCAACGTTTCAATTCTGAAAGGTGGTCTTTCACCAGGTTGATACTGAGAGTATCTGCCATTCTGGGTTCCGCTTGCACAGGTAAATCTGTGCATTGATTTTAGTAGCCGATTTCGTAAAAGTAACTATTTTTGTGTCAGGTGAACGAATAATTCAAAGCTCCATGATGGAAATGAGGTTGCATTCTGAAAATAGTTGTGTTGAGCTAGAAATTTGTGACTCAAAAAGTTGTGCTAATTTCATGATGCCAGAGCTCACTGTTAAAAAGATTTTGCTACCTCAAAAACCACAATATTTTCTACTTTTAAAGTCGAATAACAGTAGAGATAAAAACTTTAAGGCAATTTTACAACATAAAAATAATAAAGTGTACATATTATTTGTGGCTAGCGCAATTATGACTTTTTTGCAAAAGATGTTATTATCATATTAAAAACAATATTTTTTTTTTTTTAAATAATCGGAGACGGTTTACATATGTATAGTTCCCGTGAGCACTTAGGCCGTAGACCCATTGTACTATCTCCCATTTTACCTCATTCTTTTGACAGTAACCCTTTTATGAAGTTCACCAGGATTGTCATTGGAAATGAAGCTATATCTTCTGGTTCGACAATGTATCTTCCCAGGTCTCATTTCTCCTCTTCACTCCACCTTGGTTCCCCGAAGGCCCCACGACGGAGAGTCCACCTCCCCTTGGTTCCCTAAAGGCCCCACAAGGGAAGAATCCATTCCACCTTGGCTCCCCGAGGGCCCCAGGAGGTAAGAGAACTTCATCTCTCCTCCTTGGTTCCTTAAAGGCCCCACAGAGGAAGAGTTCACCAAGATGGCCTCATTTCTCCTCTTCACTCCTACATGGTTCCTCGAAGGCCCCACATTAGAAGAGGACATCATCTCTCCTCTTCACTCCTACATGGTTCCTCGAAGGCCCCACACGGGAAGAGGACATCATCTCTCCACTTCCCTCCTCCTTGGTTCCACAAAGGCCCCGCGCTGTAAGGGTGCCCTTCCCTTTGGTTCCTTGAAGGCCCCACAAGGGAAGAGCTCATGGAGGTGGCCTCAGCTCACCTCTCCACGGCCTCTCCTCTTGGTTCCTCCTACGGCCCCAGGAAGGAAATTCCACAGAGGTGACCTCAGCACTCCTAGGTTCCCAAAAAGGCCCCTAGTTTTAGAATGGTCCAATTTCTTTTTTTGTCCCACGAGTTACCAGGGAAAAAGAAGGTCCACTACCCCCCTAAACTTTACGTAACGCCCAAGTGACAATTTTTACCTGAAAGTTACAATTAAGTTGCGCAAAGTACTGGAAAGTCGCTTAAATACCTTTTTTCTTGTTTTAATCGCGTTTGCGGTAGTAAATAAAATAAGAGATTTCGAGAACGAAAAGGATTGCCAACTTGGAAGATTATAATTCCCTAATTTTTTTATCTAAATAAAGAAAAACATGTTACGTAACGCGTTCTCCCCCTCCTCATAACGCACAGTAACGTTTCACAAGAACCCCCCCCCTAAGTGCGTTATGTAATACTTGAACGTCCCCATATTACTGAAATGACGTTTTGTGCTGAAAATAGTTAGGTTGAGCCAAAAATTTCCAACCTATATTTCATAACGCCAGAGCTCACCGTTTAAAAGATTTTGCTACTTCAAAAAAAACTATATTTTCTACTTTTAAAGTCGAATAACAGTAGAGATAAAACTGCAATTTTACAATATTAAAATAATAAAGTGTACATATTTTTCGTGGCCAACGCATAAGATGTTATTATCGCTTTAAGAATTAATATTTATTAACTTCAATTTAACTAAGATATGAAATATCAATTTAGATCTTTCAAAAATTACCAAATTGTAAAAACCTGATCTTAATCCCAATTAAAAATATATCTCTTTCTTACTGGTTATTTCTCACACAAACATGAAAAATTAAAACGATTTTGCTAGATGATTTGATAATAAACATCAGTACTTATATTGAGGATTTAGTATGTATTTACTAATGTTTTCAATGTAGTAAATTTTTGAAGTTATTCCAATGAAATTGAATATAGCGCTGCACATGGTTGGTGGTGGCGTAAATATGAACTAACACTATATCTTTATATTTTCACCTAATTATATGGAGTGATTTTCATAACATAGAACCTAACACCCATTTTAATATACATTGCATACTGTATTTAATACTTTTCTTGCTAATATTAAAAAACACGAAACTTTGTATGGATGTAAGTGGGTTTGTTACTCTTTCACGCAAAAACTACTGAATGGATTTTAATGAAACTTTACAATAATATAGCTCATACATCAGAATAACAAATAGGCTAAGCTCTGGCGTTATGAAATTATAAATATTATATATATAATACATTTATTGTTGCTAAAAAAAGCGAGTTATTGATAACATCAGACGAAAAGCAAAACAAATCATTCTCTTGGTAACTATGTTGACACATTTGCGGGAAATTTTATTTAAGGCGTCGTAGTTAAAAATGAATCACCGAAATGTATGTATGCTCATAACTTCCGAACGAATGCAATAAAATGGATAATTATTTTTTTTTGTGTTCATAACAGGACAAGGTTTGTATAAAATTACTGGTGAACTGTGGAATTATGAAATTTATATAAAAAAATTGCAATAAATGGCACGCGAGCTGTTTGAAAACTGAATGTACCGGGATGGAGTATGGAATTCAGGAGGGGGAGGGGGGTGGGTGGTGGTGGATGATGGGAAGGGGGGGTGGAGGAGGGATGGGGAGAGGGGGGGGGTAACTTGGGTAGGGGAACCTGGGAGGGGGGAGGGGAACCTGGGTGGGGGGAGGGGAACTCGGGAGGAGGGAGGGGAACTCGGGAGGAGGGAGGGGAACTCGGGAGGGGGGTTCACGGGACGGGGGAAGGGGGAAATGGAGTGGGGTGAGGGAAGGTGGAGGAGACGGAGTGGGAGCGCGTGAGGGGAAGGGGTCACGAGATAGGAAGGGGAGGCAGAAAGGGAAAGGACAAATGGGAAAGCACACGCAGCAGGGAGAAAAAATTTCTTTATTAAATGGCATAGCAACGCATGCCGGGAACCAGCTAGTTTATCATAGTTTTCTGTGGAATGTTTACCATGTAAAAATTATTATGGATATTATTCAAATTCACAAACTAAAATATTAATTTTAACAAACGATGTGGTCCAGTTTTCTCTGGATATATCCAAGCTAAGATTAAAAATTATTTCAATGTAAAAACCATGTTTAATGCTTTTATGTTTTTTATAATGAATATAGCATATAAATTTATCTGAAAGGTCTTGGTTAAATATGCAGAACATAAAAAAGGAGATTTTTTAAGCCAAGAAGTTATTTTAATTACAGACATTATTTTATAATGTTTATTGAATGAACTTAGTCAAGTCCGATCTTAAATCAACCGTTTTGCATTTCGTCTGTCTATGAATTTGTATGTTCCGATTCCGTTTCAAGATGGTGGCTGTTTTACTGGTTCAGTAAAGATTCTTTTTTCAAATTTGAAATCGTCATGTTTATTTTGACTTTCTTGTTTGCATTTTTCAATCTACATATACAACGTGTCCTAAAATTCAACGATAAGCGGGCACCAGTGGGTGGGCCTGCTCATGACTCCTCGAGAAAAAAATAGAAAAAAATATTTCTCAATTTTTTTTTTATGTACAAAAAAAATTGACATCCTTTAAAAAATGACACCTCTTAAGATATTTTTAACTACCATGACCACAATTTTTCAAATATTTCTGATTTTTTTTTTGTATCGGCAACCTAAGTAGCACGGCTATCCACCACAAGCCTTAAAAATCCATTAATGCCTGTAGTTTTTACACAAAAATCAATAAAAATTATTGTTTTCTAAAAATTATGAAAGTTTTTTTTCAGTCCGCTTTCACTCATTGTGGTGTAAAAAAAGTATGGACACGACTATGGAAAGTTTCTTTATAAGTTTACGCATCTAATCAAGATTCCAAAATGGTATAATACTCTAGGAAAGCTAGCCACAAAAAAAATATATAAAAAAAAAAATCTGAAATATTTGAAAAATTGTAGTCATGGTAGTTAAAAAATATCTTAAGAGGTGTCAATTTTCAAAGGATTTCAATTTTTTTTTCTATTTTTTTCTCGAGGAGTCATGAGCAGGCCCACCCACTGGTGCCCACTTATCGTTGAATTTTGGGACACGTTGTATATGGTACCTACCTGCCTGAAGAAAGTTTGAAAAAAGAATAAGGACCTCCAGTGAAAAATATTATGGCTTTATAAAAATATGTTCATATAGACCAGGGTTTCCCAACCAGTGGTCCGTAGAGGCTAGGAGATGGTCCGCGAGTCAATAAGCGAGCCAGCGCGCGGGACGTCCTCATCGGAAAAAATCGTTTATCATTATTGTTCCTTGTGGTCAGTGGCCATTATGGTATTCCGTTTCGCCCCACGCCATCCTACCCCGTTCTACCCCTCCGTTGTGGTAAATATTCTGCTAGAATCTGTCCTTCCCTATCCCATTATGCCCGTCCCGTTATGCTATCCGTGCCGGGTGCCACCCATGCTAGCCTACGCCACTGATTAAAAGTAGTGGCTTAGGTTGGCATGGGCGGATAACATGGTGTCACCCTAAAAAATTGGTCCGTCCTGGGGGGGGGGGTGGCTAGAGAATTAGAGAATTGTGGTCTTCAACTTGGTAGTATTAAAATGTTTAGTGGTGACATCATTGATCGTCGTGTCGTGACGTCACCGTAAAGTTATTGTATGGGAATGTAGGTATGACACAAGCCATCGTATTAATTTATTCGTTTATTTACATACTGTTTATAGAGATTTAGTTGTTGTGTTTATTGAAACATTATTTAGGCCTAAATAATTCAGTACCAAAAATAGAGGTACTTTTCAGGAGTGATGACGTCACACGACTCACTACACATACGGTGGTTTTTGGGGGATCTTGAAAAATTAAACTTTGACAATTATTTTAACTATTAAAACTAACTCTAAAAATAAAAATAAAATATGCAGTTATTTACGTTATTCATTTAAAAAAATTGGACTGGAGTTCTCTATTGTTCACAGCACTATTAGATAGAACCTTATCCATTTTATTATAGTCTAAGCATTGTCACAGCACGACAAACTACGACATCTTTAAATATGGGTCTTTGTTTATTTTACAATGCATTGTTTTAATTTATAAGTCGTTTCTAAATACATAAAAAGTAAAGTATCTATTGTTTGAAGATATTTTTTACAGTTATTATTTTTTTTTAAGGGACGCTTGGGTGGGACCCAAACGCAATGCCAACTCAGCCACTGACCTGTCTATAATACTAGCGAGTATCCGGCATGCATTGCAATGCCTTCTTTGCAATCTTTCCTCTGCTTCTCTCTCGTCCCCCACCACTCTGTCACCCCCACCCTCCCCCCAGCGTGTCCTTTCCCATGTGCAACGTTCCCTTCCACGCCCCCTTCCCCTCTCGCCTTTCCCTTCCACCTTCCCTGCCTTTCTCCTCTCCCACGTCCCCCTTTCCTGCGACCACATCTTCGGGGTTTCCCTCCCCCTCCCCTTTCCCTCGTCCCCCTCCCGCGAGCCCCTTCCTCCATTGTTTTCCTTCCCCTTCCCGAATTTCCCCTCCCTCATTGCTACATTGCACTTATTATAAATTTTTTATACAAATTTCATAACACCAGAGCTCACTATTATTATATACAGAAACATTTACTGGTGTGCACATAACAACTCACCAAAGTTTCATCACAATCGGATGAATGGTATAGGAAATAATTTCATTATACTAAAGCTCAGCATTATACATATCGTCGCATTAATTCGTAGTCTGCGTAACTCCAAATTTATCGAAAATATGTTTTTAATAATACGGTTTAGGTACCACATAACTAGGGAATGCAATCCCGGTATACCGGGATCCCGAAATACCGAGATCCCGCAGACATTTTGCGGGACTAATCTCGGTCGAAAATTTTGCGGGATCCCGCTGGACTGGCGGGATTACAGAGAAGCGTAGTTCACACGGATTTCAGAGCGGCGAACTAACTTGACAGCGGTTTTATTATACTTACATGATCCATATAAGTACGAAGAAGACAGAAGTCAATTTATTAACGTTGATGACACATTTAGTCTACCTTCAAAAAGTGTAATACGAAAGGCAATCAAGTACACGGACACGGGTAACAACGCAGTAGCCACTGCTCCTGCTGACGCTGATGATCTCTCGCTAATCTGGAGACATACGCAGCAGCAGCAGCACCAATGTCACTTCAAGACGAACTCGAACTTACTTTGATTAGTATGAGGAGTTGGAGATCAACAGCCCAACAACCTAGATCTGGCAATATGAGCAACCTTGAGGTTTTGATAAAGAAGGAAATGAATTACTTCGAGTCCGGTGGATTAAAAGGACATACCTTCAATTCACTTACAATGTGCTAATGACTATTGTGCCAACCAGCGTGAAAGCTGAACGAGCTTTTTCAGTCGCTGGCTACCTTGTGTCCAATATCAGAAGCCGTTTATCATACGACACAATTAATACTTTAGCTTTTTTACGAAGCTATTTCCAAAATAATGTGAAAACTTATGATGCTTATTGAACAAGAATATTGTTTATCGTGTGAACGTTATTATTTAAATTTAAGTTGTTATGTAAATTTATGTCTTATCTTATTCTTTGCCAATTTATGACTTAAACTTTACCTATGTCTAACTAAAGGTATATTAATAAACCATTTAAAATGTCCCAAAGAACTTGTTTGATTAGGTATAAATTTAAAACTCTAAAAACAAGGTTGGTAGATCGAGGTATTAGGTCTTTATTATACGATTGATTAGATATCTAAGTCCACCCTGCTGATCCCGCAAATACCTGGATCCAGCGGGACTAAGATTGTTCAGTCCCGCAAATACCTGGATTGACATGGTCTTGCGGGATTGCATTCCCTACACATAACAGACAAGCAAAGAAACATTAATTTCATACTTGAAATAAAAATGAATAAAATAAAATAATTTATAAGATGAAAACATCACCTCAAGCGTGCTTTATGTATTATTTCACAAGAATGGCACGATAGACATTAATTGGTAAAGAAATATTATAAACAATAAAAGTCCGAATGGATACTAAATAGAGAACTCCAGTCCAATTTTTTTATTTTTTTTATGAATAATGACCTTCTAACTTAAATAACTGCGTTTTTGTTTTTATTTTTAGAGTTAGTTTTAATAGTTAAAATAATTGTCAAAGTTTTAATTTTTCGAGACCCCCCGGAAATATGGTAAATCGTGTGACGTCATCACTCCCGAAAAATTAGTATGGGATTGGGCAATCAGCTGATCTACTGCCGCCATTTTGAAATCCGTTGTTCCGTTGTTCGAAGTATTCTCCCTAGAAGAAGCATTACTTTTTTCATTCATTATTTTTTTTGTGCAGTAGTTTTCAATATTTTAAATAATAGAGATAAACTAATAGAGATACCTCTATTTTTGATACTGAATTATTTAGGCTTAAATATTGTTTCAATAAACACTACAACTAAATCTCTATAAACAGTACGAAATAAAGAATAACATGAAATGTTGTTAATACTGATGGCTTGTGCCATACCTACATGTCAATTGATTTCAATACAATGTGATACAATGACTGGTGACGCGTGACGTCAGCACTAACCATTCAATCGTACCAACTTTACAGTGTATTTTAACGAGACGTTAAAAAATGCACTTTTTAATATTTTTTTACGAACACTACGTTTAATATTATGAAATAAAACTTATATATTCAGAATCAGCGTTCATTGGTCTATATGAACATATTTTTTTAAAGCCATAATATTTTTCACTGGAGTTCCTTATTGTAGAATACTACCATATATATTTTCAGAGATAAAATAGCAGAATTTTTCAAGAGAATTTTTTCATAATTAATTATATTAATACTCGTATTGAAAATATAAACTGTCTAATGAAAAATCTAAAATTATTGAACTTTCCTATTGATTGGTATCTGATGTCATTTTTCTTTTTAACCTCTTATTTGCCGCTCGTGCGCCGGCGTGTCGTGAGACTGTACACGCGATTTTGACCCTTATGTATAAAGAAAGTGTATGAAGAACACGGTCAGAATCGCTTGCTTTATTATCGCCCTTTACCATAGAGAAAACCGCAATGCGCCAGTTCACTCCAAATAATTTATATTAATAATTTACCGGAGCGCGGGAATGTGCGCAGTTCTTGCGCATGCGCGGGAAAAATTCCTTTAATTACGATTTTGACCTTTCTATTGTTCAAAATTTCTCAAGGACACTGTCAGAATCGCTGGACACGAAATGTCATTGGGTGTCATGGCTGCCGTTTTTTGCGAACGCTAATTGGTGGACAACCAACCCCAATTACCCCGGCAAACAAGGGGTTAAAAGCATTATTGCAATTGATTTCATTTCATGTTCCTAATCGAGTCGCACGAACCAAAAATATCTTTCATTGCAACAATCATGTCAATACCAACTCGTTTATGAACTCCCTTATATCATGCTTTAGCAAACAGCTTAGGTAACCAATATGCAGAAGCAGCAGACATTTCCAATAGCACCGAAAGAACTTCACATTTTTCAAGCTTTTCACATTTTTATCCAAAATTGTAAATTTTTGTTAATTTAAATCATTTGTTTACACTGTATAATTGTTTTGTAATCCATTTGTATGCAAAATAAATGTTTTATTCTGTATTAATGTATTTCTACCGTAAATAAATAAATACATTAAATGAATATTATTATAAATGTACCATATCTTTATTATATGGACCTTTTCCAATTATTAATCAAATGTTTTTCTTTAATTAAATGAAGACAATATTAGCGAAACTCAATCGAAAATCTGGAGACAGAAAAATCAGAAAAACATATTGGCTCCACTGGGACTCGATAATGGATAAAAAATTATCCAGACACTACCTAGATAGCATTTAGCTCGAGTTGAATCCTGCAATCACATATAAAGATAGCAGCAATAATATGTGCTTAAGAAGATGAAGATAATGTTGATAGTTCTTAGTCGAAGTATGATACAGTTAAAAGTGACCGAATTGGATATAGGTTCCATAGCTCAGTTGGTAGAGCCTGGGTCCTGGGTTCGAGTCCCAGTAGAGCCAATATCTTTTATGACTTTTCTGTCTCCAGATTTTCGATTGAGTTTCGCTAAAATATTGTCTTCATTTAAATAAATATTATAATTTGAGATTTTACTCATAAAGTTAAAATTTAAAAACAAACGTTTTTCGATAACTACAATGCTTTCGGGTGTTTTTTACACAAAAAAGAGTGTTTGCTAACGCAAATTGACCATGTAAAATCAAACAAAATACCAGGATTATTTTTAAGTATGAAGTCATTTTGAATAAAGGGGGGTGACATCACCCCTAAATGTGAATTTAAAAGCAATTTCATCCCACTCTCTAATCTTATAACATAAATTACAATGTAATCCACAACTCAAAGTAGGTATAAACTGGCGAAAAGTTATGTTGTTGATGGAAGAAAAAATAAATCCAATTTGCGCAATTGGTATCATTAAATCGTAAATTCAATACAGAATTTGCCGACTGATTCTATAATTGTAACTCGAACAATTATGTCCGGAAGTTCATACATCCCATCATTAATTCATACCCCATGAAATTGTAATGTCCGTGACATTATTGCTTAAAATATACATGATTACATACATAAGTACATGGAGCGGGTGACATTTTCCGTTGTAAACATGTTTTTTTCTCAATGAATCGGAATGAAAAGTTGCCACTTTTTTATTAGGAATATTCTTTAGTGTACTCACTTGAATGATTTGATCCATATGTGTTATTTGCGTTGTTTATTTCGTCACTAAACCGCGTATACCCATCGGAAGGAGTCACCGGACTCCTGAGTGTGGCCATTTCCGACTTTGACAGTTGACGTATGAAGTCATGGATAAAGGCCATAGCCAATAAAATAAAATCAAGTCCAATAAACAAAATCTACATTATAGAATAGAGTTCAAAAGTAGTTATTTTGTTCACTATTTTGATTGTAACTTTTGTAATGAAATGAGAAATTGTAATGGTAGTATTTGGTAGTGTTTAACGCGCATTAAAAACACGCGGGCCGCAGCAAACAGTCAAGGATATAATTTACAACTTCTACTGAGTCGGAACCATTATTTATTTAAGATATACTGTTATCTTCGCCCTAATCAAATGCAAACAAACCCAACGTGTTTTGCCACTGTTTTCTCAAATTAATCTTCATTTTTAGTAGTTATTAAAAAGTACATAAGTAAAGTAAGAAAATGTTTAAATAATATTTGTAAAAGTTGATATTCCTATGAAGTTTTTCCACATTTACAAGCAAGGACTGACTTCGGCATGATACCCATAATTGGAAAGATTGCAGCACCCCTAATTCGAGGGAAGAGTAAAAAAAAATTAAGTGTGCAGTTCACACGCGGTGGAAGTGAAAACTTCAGAAAACCAAAGTAGACAAGAGTGGGGAGGCTACCAAGAGGAGACCGATAATTCTATCTCATTCTCTCGCAAGCTAAATTCTAGAGATGTATGTGTTTGTCTCTTTTTTGTTTCATCGAGTTTCAAATCACAACAGTGCTAAAGAAGTTTTCATTTCAATAATGTGGCTATTCAGATCTAGTCACTAAGAAGGGAGGAATGCAGATCCGGGCACAGTTTGGAAATTTAATAAAAAGGCACTTTCTAGATGAGAAAAGTGTGGAAAAGCTGAATAAAACAAAAATTAAGGCGCGCTCGGCAAAATTGAGGGAGATACAACCGTTCAAAGTATTTAAAATTTCACTTTACAAACTGATATTGACAGTCCGCCCCGCGTCCGCCCGCCATTTTTTTTTATAACCTAATACGCTAAACATGGTTTGTGATACAAAAAAAGTACCCCTTTATAACGCCTGCTCACGTCACGGCAAGAAAAACATCCCAGTTTTCAAGTGGTTTAGCGGCTACGCTAGGTTTGTGTAACATGGTTTGTGATTCTGGCGTACTATTAATTCTGTATTAGGTCTGGGATCCAACATACCTAAGCAGTGAAAACATGGCGAACGAACAACGAACTGTCAATATCAGTTCGCGAAGTGAATTTTTAAATACTTTGAACGGTTGTATCTCCATCAATTTTGCCGAGCGCGCCTTAATTTATTTTTTATTCATCTTCTCCACACTTTTCTCATCTAGAAAGTGCCTTTTTATTACATTTCCAAACTGTGCCCGGATCTGCATTTCACCCCTTTTTTGTTTCATGTAACCTATTGAAACCAAATTCTTTCAAATACTTACCAGTGTAACGGATTTCTGTAATATGATCCCTTTTCTTTATCCATAAAATGTGTAAGTACTTCTTATTTCAGATTAAGTATTTGTTTGTTTTTTAATCTTTATTGAAAATATAAAAAAAATACAATTTAGAGTTGTGAATAATAGTTTCACGTAGGGCTGCCATCCGTCCGGGTTTCCCCGGATTTGTCCTAGTTTTGAGGGCGTCCGGGGAGCGTCCGGGCGGGGTTTCATTTGTAGTCCGGGTTTTAAAATTTTAAGTCTTGGACCGCCCGCGACACACGCACTGTGCCCGCACGCCGTGATCAACCGATGAACCGACTCGCTAAATTCACTTCACCGTCCCCACGCCCTTTCCGTCAGTGTTACCGAAGCTCCCGATTTCGCGGGAGATCTCCCGATTTTTCACTTCATCTCCCGATCTACCGGAATGGCATCAAAATCTCCCGATTTTTCAAAGTTCCCAGCGATTTGTCGTTTCTCATCAATTCTTTGTTTATGGTCCGCTCAAAAGGCAAATAATTGTCTGTGGTTAAAAAAAATATATTCCCCGGATTCGGGTATTGACCAGAATAATTACAAAATTCTGCAATCTAAGCATATCTCTATTATAGACCCATATAAACCGATCATTTATGAATTATGAGCTGGAATTTATAATTTATTACGTAATGGAGGGGTGTCAAAGTGGATTTTATTAAGGGCGATTTATAAGATTTTGCGTGTGTAAGCGGGCCAGTCTCAAAATAAAAACCCATGCTCAATTGTCTAAATCTTTATTTAGTTCGATATTTATGTAAGTACCTAGTTATTATAAATTTTCATTCAAGTTAAGAAGGAGGGTAAAATGGTAAATTATCTTGAGCCAGACACCCGACTTCTCATATTTTTTAAGTCGGGTGTCATATTCGTGGTAAGTAGTTATTTTAAGAATCGATTGGAGATGTTCATCCGTAAACCTTGAGCGATGTTTGTTCTTATTTATTTTCTAAACGGAAAACATCCGCTCGCTTAAATAGGTACTACCGAACACACACAGAATAAGTGCTGTATGCTTACTTATATTTGGATATAACAATTTGGGAGGCGGGAATGGGTACTGCCGCCCCGGGAACCTTTATTGGATAACCAACACCTCTGCCATAGGTCACCCCAAGTGGTTCGCTACGTTTGGTGATTTAGCAGGGGTGCCCCGCGTTCATGGGATGAGGTTTGTCTAGGTCTGATGACCAGGACACACTAAACCCCAGATTCTTACCCACCCATTACACCCTTTTCCTTCCCAGAACTCTCCTCTCCTTCCTTTCCCTAAAAAAACCCTCCACACAGCATCCGCAAAGATGACATAGGCCCTCAGGGAAATTATTTTCCTCAGGGCCTCCTGTGTGGACTTCATGTAAAAAAATATATATTAACAACATATTTAAAGCAATTTTTTTTGGTTAGCATTTTGGCAAGGATTAAACTTCAAACATTCATTAAAAAAGGTTTTTTTCCCCTGTGAGACGGCTTGCGGACTTTTAAATGTTCGGTTTGAGAACATGAATAGTTGCAGTCGGAATATGAAAAAGGTTATTTTCACTGTGAGATGGCTTGTGGACTTTTAAATAATCCTTTTGAGAACGTGAATAGTTGCAGTCGGAACATGAAAATGGTTTTTCTCCACTATGAGTTCACTTGTGAGTTTTTAAAGTCTCCTTTTTAGCACTTAAATAATTGCAATCGGAACATACTAAAGGTTTTTCTCCACTGTGAAACGGCTTGTGGATTTTAAATTGTCACTTTATAGAACATGAATAGTTGCAGTCGGAACACGTAAAAGGTTTTCTCCACTGTGAGACGGCTTGTGAACTTTTCAATGTTCCTTTTGAGAACATGAATAGTTGCAATCGGAACATAAAAAAGGTTTTTCTCCACATTGAATTGTGAATGTTAAATTGTGACTTTCAAGAACATGAATAGTTGCAGTCAGAACACGAAAAGGGTTTTTCTCCACTATGACACGGCTTGTGGACTTTTAAATGTTCCTTGTAAAAAAAAGAATAGTTGCAGTCGGAACATGAAAATGTTTAATGGTTAAATTTTAATCTAATATAACTCTTAAGTATTTCATAACAGTAATAATTTCATTAACGATTTTAATATGGTCAATGCACTTTCTTTTTGTTTTTGATGATTAGACTGAGATATAAGTAGGTATTTCAATAAAGGATTACTAAACGTTATCAAGTATCTGTCGCCAGGTGAGAGGTGTTTTGAAAAAGCCCATGAGGTGGTTTATTGGTTCCTTAATAAAATTAAAATTATTACTTATTGATTAAAAAGTTGTTACTTATATGAATGTCGTTCACTTTTAAAAGTAAGTAGGTATTAAATGAATTTGGCGTCTCGTTAAGTGACGGGTGACAGTCCAAGGTCGAAGTTTCACGAAAATTCGTGCTGAGTTGCCAGACGTGAAATAAGTCCCCGTTGAACGTTAGGGAAAATTGCGTTATTTCACAGGCAACATCTACAGTAATCGGATTGACGGCGCTGCTTATGGGTTTTTCGTTTGTTGTTAAGGTTCTGCTTCGCAATAATAAAAGGGATTCGAATTATTGACAAGGGAGAAATTTTACTAAAATAATTCTAGTCATCTCCCGATTTCTCCCGATTTTTAGGCGAAAATTCTCCCGATTTTGAAGTTTTGGTTTCGGTAACACTGCTTTCCGTCGCAGTTAGAAGTGGGTTGATTCACTCATTTTACGGAATCAATTCCGGACCCATATTCGACTGAGTGGACTCGATTCACTGGACTCGCTCCTTTGATTCCGGCGATTCCACCGGACTCACCGAATCAAACTCATTGTGGCGCTCCGCCGGAGTCGTTGAATCGGCCGGAATCAAACTCAGTTTGGCTCTTGCTGATTCAATGCCAGAGTTGATTCCGCCGGACTCGCCGAACCAAACTCATTGTGGCGCTCCGCCGGAGTCGTTGAATCGGCCGGAACGAAACTCAATTTGACTCCTGCTGATTCAATGCCAAGAGTTGATTCAGCTGAACTCGCCGTACTCGGTGGAATCGTGGAACGTTACGGAGTTAAGGAATCATGTGTTTAAGTAGCCGGGCGTGTGTACATTAACATGCTATTGTTTATTGCGAGCGAGAAGTCTTATCTTTATATAGCTAATAATAATGTATTTGACATGAGTGATATCTTTGTCGGCTTTATGAGAACCGTGTAAGATATTTACGATAAATTTGAAACTTACGAACAGTGGAGTCCTTGTATAGCAGTGAGCCATGGAACCGGCAGAGGAAGGATGAAAGTAAACTGAATGCTGTTGAAATGAGATCCCTGAGGCGTATATGTGGTGAAACTATGTATGATCGTGAGAGAAATGTGGAGATCCGCAAATAATGTAAGGCTGATTTAAGCATAATGAGTAAGATTAAGAAGGGGACCCTCAGATGGTTTGGGCAAGTAGAGCGAATGAACGAAGAAAGTAGTGTAAGGAGAATATATGGCAAAATGTGAATGGTGGAAGATGTTGGGGACGCCCGGGGAAGACATGGCAAGATCAAGTGAATCAGATACTTGAGTCGGGCCATGTCAAAAGTCAGAATAAAAGAAGAGTATGTTTGAGACGATGTATGAATGTGAGTGAGGCAAGGAGTGTGTGCCAAGATCGAGTTGTTTGGCGGTCATTCCTCTCGAACTGATTCATAACATTTTGCGGACTCGGAACGAATCAAACGCATTCGGACTCGGAATCTTTGGATTCGTTCCGGCCGGAACGACACACTTCTAGTCGCAGTTGCCTCGGTGCGCACTTCGACCTTCGACTTCGCTGCCTGCACTCCGCAGTGAGCACCAGTGTTACCGAAGCTCCCAAGTTTTCGGGAGATCTTCCGATTTTTCACTTCATCTCCCCGATCTACCGGAATGGCATCAAAATCTCCCGATTTTTCAAAGTTCTCAGCGATTTATTGTTTCTCGTCGGTTCTTTGTTTATGGTCCGCTCAACAAGCAAATAATTGCATATGGTTATAAAAAATTCCCCGGATTACGGTATCGACCAGAAAAATTAGAAAATAACGCAACCTAAGAATATCTCTATTATAAACTATAAACCCATACAAACGGATCATCTATGAATTATGATGAGCTAAAATTTATAATTTATTGCGTCTTCACGCGTCGTTTTTCAGTACATTGTTCTACGAACTTTATAATTTTTTTCAATTATGACCTGCTCAGATTCTGATGCAGACGCAGGCACGAGTATTAGTATTGATAAAAAAAAATCCCAATATTATAAAAAAGAGTGGGTAATTTTATCCGATTATATTATTATTACGGTTGGCTTGCTCCTAGCAAAAAAATCTTGTGCATTCTGCAAGAGTTGCAAAAAGGACATCAATGTTACCTCTGGAAGAGATGCACTAAGGAGGCACTCAAACTCATTTCATATCCTGACTGCAACTATTCTTCTTCTCGAAAAAAATAACTAAAACGGCTCTTGCTGACTCACTGTGATGAAAAACCTTTTTCATGTCCCGACTGCAACTATGCATGCGCTACAAAACGGTATCTATAAATTCACGTGTTTAACCACAGTAAACTAAATTCTTTATCATGTCAGGACTGCAATTATTCATGTTGTACGAAGGAACTTCTTAGAAATCATTTGCCGACTCACAGTGTCATAAAACCTTTTACATGTTTCTACTGGGACTCTTCATGTTCTAAAAAAAGGCTCCAAAAAACCGCAAGTTTACCCACAGTGCACAAAAAAAAATTCTTGTCCCGAATTCAGTTATACAAGTTCTCAAAAGGAAGATTTAAAAACCCATGGTATGATTCACAGAAGTGAAAAACCTTTAACATGTCCTGACTGCAAGTGTTCTTGTTCTCAAAAGGGCTATCTAAGAAGTCACTTGCTGACTCATGTAAAGAAAAACCTTTTTCATGTTCCGACTGCAACTATTCATGTACTACGAAGAGAAATCTAAAATTCACATTTTTACCCACAGTGGAGAAAAATCTTTTTCATGTCCTGACTGCAACTATTCTTCTTCTCGAACAAAATAACTAAATCGGCATTTGCTGACAGCGGACAAAAACATTTTCTTGTACCGAATGCAGTAATACAAGTTCTCAAAAGGAAGATTTAAAAATCCACAGTATGATTCACAGAAGTGAAAAACCTTTTTCATGTCCTGACTGCAAATATTCGTGTTCTCAAAAGGCCTATCTAAGAAGTCACTTGCTGACTTATGTGAAGAAAAACTTTTTCATGTCCCAACTGTAATTATTCAAGCTGTACAAAGGAATTTCACAGAAATCATTTGCTGACTCACAGTGGCAAAATCTTTTGCATTTTTTTACTGCAACTATTCATATTCTACAAAGAGGCGCCAAATAATCACATGTTTACCTTCAGCGGACAAAAACTAATTTCTTGACCCGAATGCAGTTATTAAAGTTCTTGAAAGGGAGATTTAAAAATCCACAGCGCGATTCATAGTGGAGAAAAACCTTTTTCATGTTCTGAGTGTAACTATGCATGAACTACGAAGATAAATCTAAAAAAATCGTTTTTTAATAAGTTTTCCCATAGTGAATAAAAACCTTATCCGTGTCCCGGCTGCAAATATATATGTTCTACAATATAACAACTAAAACGTCACATATTTACCCGCAGAGGAGAAAAAATCTTTTTCATGTCCCGATTGCCACTATTCATGTTATTGCAAGGGACATCTAAAAATCACATGTTAACCCATATTGGACAAAAACCTTTTTCGTGTCCCGACTGCAACTCTCCATGTTCTCAAAAAGGACATCCAAGAACGCACTCGCCGATTTACAGTGGAGTGAAACCTTTTTCGTGTCCTGACTGCAACTATTCATGTTCTTTAAGAGGAAGTCATGAGAGCCTTTATAGGCCAAGAACAGCTGACGATGTAAATCTCCCGCTTTTGAAGATATTATGGTAACTCACTTTACAACACTGACTACAGCAATTTGTGTTTATGCGTATTTCGTGCTTAAAACACTAACGAATACTGACAACAAAAATTAAATAAAAATGACGTAGAGTCAATGTATTCCCTGTAAAATATAAACGAAAAGGGTTACCAACTTAGAAGATTTTAATTCCATCGTTTATATTTAAATTTAAAAAACACCGTCACGTAACGCGTTTTTCGAACCCCCCTCCTGCCCCGGTAACGCGCAGTAACATTTAACAAGACTCCCCCCCCCCCCCCCAAATTGCGTTACGTAATATTTGAACGGCTACCAAGGTGGAAGTTTCATAAAAATTTGTGCTGATTTACCAGACTAAAATAAATCTCCGTTGAATGTTACAGAAAATGTCAAAAATTGCCACTAGCAACTTCTACACTAATCGTATTGACGGCGCTGCTTAACAAACTGTAATAAAATTCTGTTTTGTTAGGTACATTTAAAATGATTATAAAAGATGCCTTGATTTAATTTTAAGGTCTGAAAATAAATAAAAAGGTGATTTTTGACATTTTCAACTGTTTTTTATTACACTGACTGTGTTTAAAAAAAACCTATTGAAATGTCCGGGTTTTGGGCTCTAAAATCCGGGGTTTTCACGCGTCTTGTCCTGGTTGCCAAATTTTTGAGATGGCAACCCTAGTTTCACGTGGATACTGTATTTGGAACCTGTTCCTATCGGATTTATAAAATGGTCACCAGCACTCAAACTGGGCGAAGTCAAACAAAAAGCCGCCCGGGGGCTTTTAACTGCTAATAATTATTAAATATGATACCCTGTATATTATACAGGATTTATTTATTTATTTATTAACGCCGATTATGACGGCTTTTACAAAGGAATTACAATTATTTTACAAATGAATACAGAATATACATAGATAAAAAAAAAGAAAAATATAAATGTAAAATTCATAAAAGAGAACAATAAAAATTGTAGTATCAACATAAAAAAGTACAATGAGTAGGTTATCACAGGTTATCATAAATACAATACAACATATTATAAATCACGGATATTATCACCGATATTATCAAAGAGTGGATCCCGAAAATCGGAAGTTAAAAATAAAATACAGACACGAGGAACAAGTTGAACTTTTTTGATAAGTGACAAGATAGTGGATTATAGTGATTTTATCAAAAATATGCAAATAAAAATTAAACTCAAGTGGAATGTAAAAAGTATAAATGACAGGACATATTTTTACGTCACAAACTTTGACAATGTACCTAGATATTTAAGTTCTCAAGTTGTAGTTGACCATCATCTGAATGTCAAAGTATTTGTTGGAACAAATGAACTTTCTCATGGTGAATTGAAGTGGTTATTCCCCAAAACTATGATTTTGAGTTTATGGTCACAATTAGAAAATTTGTTGGTACGATATAGATGATAATATTCGTTATGAGGACGATGGTCAGCATACTGTAAATAATCACTTATTAAAAGCTCATGTTTATTTAAAGTCCGCACTAGACGCTGCCAGTAGTCTTGAATATCAATATAAAACCTCTTTAGAACTACTCTTAGATCAGGTTAGTTTATTAACATCAAAAAGGAGACGATATAGTACTACCACTTTAATCTTTGCTTTCATGATGTACTCGAGGTCTCCCATATGTTACAGATTAATTAAAGATTTTTTTATTTTGCCACATAAAAGGTATTTACAAAGCATTTCTTCGTCGTTTGACGTTTCACCTAATTCTTCAAATAATTTATATTTTAAAAATATATCAAAGGAGCTTTCGGAGCGTGAAAAGTTTGTTTCCTTATTGATAGATGAAATTTACATAAGTAGTTGTATTACTTATAAATCCAATAAACTTGCAGGTTTTGCATCAAATGATTCCTCCAAAATAGCCAAAACAGTGCAATGTTTTATGATCACTTCATGTTTTGGTGGTTTTAAAGAAGTTGTTCGACTGATGCCAGTTAATTCCATTACTGGCAGTGATTTGAAAACAATCACCTTGAATGTTTTGAATTTTGTTCAAAAATTTGGCTTTACGGTCACTTGCATTATTACTGACAATAATCGGGTGAACCAAAATATGTTCAAAAAAATATCTCCCTCGGATAATTTTGTTAATCCTTTACACACTAATATGCCAATTTTTATGTTTTATGATTTTGTGCACATATTTAAAAATATTAGAAATAATTGGATCAATTTAAAAGATTATAAGAAATCATTCTCATATCCAGATTTTGACGACAACTCAATAATAAGACATGCCCGATTTCAAGATCTGAGAGATATATATAACATAGAAAGCAACAGTACAGTTAAGAAGGCATTCAAATTAAATTATAAATCTCTGTATCCAACATGCTTCGAAAGGCAGAAAGTGATTTTAGTTGATTATATATTTCATTGTACCACTATTGCTGCTTTGCATTGTATTGATGAATTTAAAGAAACGGCTATGTTTTTACAAATAATAAAAAATTGGTGGGATATTTTGAATTTAAAACTACAATGAAGGGTAAAATAAAACGAAATGAATTTTGTACACCCATACTGGGGGTAAATGATGAGAAACTGTTGTATTTAAAAAAATTTGCTGACTGGTTAGATAAATGGAATAATTTTCCAAGTGGTACATTATTTTCGAGGGACACTTTTAATGCCTTAAATCACAGTGTTTTAACTTTTATAAAATTAATAGAATTTTCGTTTGCCAATTTTCCAATTTCCTATGTTTTGTCAGGAAAATTTCAAACCGACAAGCTCGAAGAACGATTTAGTTTGTATAGAAGATTATCGGGCACAAATTACCATATTTCATACTCACAAATTGTGGAGTCGGAGAAAAAAATTAGAGTCAGAAAATTGTTTAGGTTTAAAAATATATCTCAGACGTTAACTGATATTAAAAATTCGCTTACACCTTTGGAAAAAGAAACTGACTTAGAAATAGATGTAACTGAATATATATATATATTGAAATCTAATTACCTTGAAACATACGAAAACGACGAATCGTCACAGATTTATGTTTGTGGTTATGCAGCCCTTGGTGTTAAAAAAAAGATGGCGAGTAATTGTGACGCATGTATTAATTTGGTGTCCGATAGCAAAGGAACTAAAATTAACGATAAGTATTTTGATTTTTTACAAAGAGGGGGTTTGATTGTCCCATCTGAGTCTGTAAAGTTTGTATATTTTCATTTATGTTCCATATTTGAATTCATTATCAATGAAAAAGAGTTACTTCATAAATTTTTGGAACATGGACACCAAAAGGTCATATTATTATCATTAACATTTTTAAGCCTAAGATCCGGTTCTTTTTATGTAGATTTAGATGCAAAATGTGTCTGTGGGATGACAAATAACAGAATTTACAGCATGATTGTGAAAACTATATCAAATATTTTGTTTAATAATTACAGCAAAATGCAAAACAATCTTATCTCTTCAAATAAAAAAAGTAATACAAGAAAACTTAAAACATATTTGTAATTAGTAACCTGAGGACCTCGGATATTTGTGTAGTGGGACCCCTCCAATGTTCCTACCCATATATTACCTATAATGTATTGAAAATGATTGTTTTGTGTATATTGTAATAAAACATATACTTCCACAAATAATTCTTTTATTATTTATAAAATTTAAATTATTAAAATAATTTTAATTTTACCCATGACATTTAGGTAAACGTATGCGCGGCCCATTTCTGCCCGTTTCATACAAATCTTAAATTTGGATTTGAGATCAAAAAAGGTAAGTATTTATAAATATGAAATACAATAATAATAATATCTTTATTTGGAAAACAAACACCATGACTTCACTTAAATTGAAACCAACATTTTCTATTAGAACCTAAAATCAGAGCTGGAATGATGTTTTTGCTTCTTGGGGAAATAGGCCTCTTTACTTTGAAATTTGATTTCCCGCCAAGTCTACAGCACGGCTTGTAAATAAAGATGGCGGTGATATTATGTATTAAGAAATTAATACTTTAAATCTGTATTTGATTATAGTCAAATTGAGAAGCGCTGACAGACAGTCTTAATTAAGTAGTGTTTGTATGAGGTTAAACTAGCAATGTTTATAGATTCATCCAAAACATATTTATTTCCAAGTACATGCAGGCGATTCATTATGGAATTGAGTTCAGCGTTCGATCCTGTATTGTTGCAATGATAAGGTAATTTTAAACGAACTGATCGACTAGGTACATGGAAACATATTAGCGCAAGAAGTTCAGGGGAGTTCAACAGGTTGGTAACGATTTTAAATAAATAAAATAGGTCTGAACAAATTCTTCTCTCTTTTAATGTATCGAGTCCCAATAATTGTAACAGAGAGGGATAATTAATGTTTTCGATGAATATTCCCAATTTAAAATTAATATAACGTAAAAATTTATGTTGAACTCGCTCAAGAGAATTCTCATGTACACTGTAGTAAGGATTCCAAATGGTGGAGTTAAATTCTAGTTGGCTTCTAACAAGTGAAATGTAAAGTAATTTGACAGTTTTTAAATTTTTAAAATCCTTTGAAATCCGTAAGACAAATCCTAACATTTGCATTACTTTACTGGTTATATTATTAATATGTTTAATGAATGTTAAGTTAGTGTCAAAGGTTATACCAAGGTCTCTTATTTCATCAACAGATAATAAGATGTGGTTATTGAGAAAGTAGGTGAACAACAATGGGTTTAATGGGTGATAAAGTGATGCCAGGGGATAAAGTGCACCAACGTTGTCAAGATAACGGTTGTGATCTCCTGTCAGATTTGTGTGATTTTTACATATTTACTGTCATATATTTTAGTTACAATCGTTTTACACGAATTCCTACAAGTATGCATGATTATTTATTCATTTAACGTACGTTGTACATAGAAAAAGCAAATAAATCACACAAATCTGACAGGAGATCACGTCCGTTATCTCGATAACGATCCCAAAAAAATATGGAATCGCTCGGCAGGAGGTGATTCTACATGATGGTAGAAGTAAAAAGATTTTTTCCCGTAGAAGTTTTTTTTCAATGCAAACAATTCAAATTTTTTTTACCTGAAAACTCCATCGACGGGTTCACTGCCAACTATAACTTAACCATCACCAGCAAACCTTGGACAGTGATGGCTTGAAAAACTCCAATGTATTTTTTTAAATATATTGGCTTCATATTTTAAAGTTCAAAATATTATTTCAATATTCTTTTGTTGTTTCATTCAACCACAAGGCCAGCAAAAAACCAACATATCGCAACAGTTGCCGGATGAACACTGAGCTTCTGAGCAATTAAAGTTATATTGACTTTACTATGCTATTAAGGAAATCCAGTGAAAAACATTGTGGCTTAAAAAATATGTTATCACACAGATGTAGATCAACAAATACTGATTATGAACATATAAGTTTTCTCTATACAGGGTATTAAGGGACATACATGACTTATTTTAACCAGTGATTCTTGATATTATTTGGAGTAAAAAAAAATGTAAATGATTTTTGGTCTCCAGGGATTTTTTTCGATGACTTTATTTTTCTTCAAAATCAAAAAAAAAAAATATTTCTTCCACATGTCAACACTGGTAACTCAGCCGAGTAACCGCCCAGCCTCTTACCCTGCCCCCAACTGTCCAAACCAACTATTTTTTTGTTTTTGTAGAAAAAAAAATAATGTCACCGGAAACCAAAATTTCATTTACATTTCTTACTCCAAATAATGTCAGGAATCACTGGTTGAAGTATGTCCTTTACCCAGTGGCGTAGCTAGGGGGGGCGCCCCAGGGCCGCTGACAGCCAATCTGGGCCCCAAGTCTAGTAGACTACACCGGGCCCCCCTCCCACCAACTTACCGGGGGGGAGAAAGAAAACAATTGGAAATGTCACGCTAACCTGCTACTGCTAGGATTACTATTGCATTACCTTTTCAAATTTTCTAGTATCTTTTACCATTATACCAATCATTCGAATTTAGCATACCTAATTATTCGATGGAAATGTTAAAAAGTTGCCACACAGTCAGCGGGCTGGCCGGCACGATGACGTGCTTGACAGCTGGGCCCACGGAGCGTGCAGGCCCGGCCCGCGTGCGCTCCGGTTGTCATTGGCTTTTATAAGTAAAAAAATCAGGGGCCCGTGAGCCCGCCCCAAGTTTCAGACATGGCCAACGTGCCCTCTCGGCAGCCCTGGGGCGCCCCGGGTGCCAGCCATTTGGGGGTGAGTGTGGAAAAAAAATTATGTAGGATTATAGTCACAAAAATATTGAGGGCCCCGAAACGGAAGAATTTAGTATTAGACGGTCTTTTTATAGGCGAAAATAGCTTTTGACTAAATAGTAATGTTTTTATTTTTTATGAAGTCAAAATTTGCATTTTGTATTTCTCAAAGTCAACTTTAATGGGGGAGGGGGGACACCACGTTAGGGGACGTTCAAGTATTACGTAACGCAATTAATGAAGATTTTTGACCCCCCCCCCCCTCCCCCTCTTGTAACGCGCAGTAATGTTTTTCCGTATCACCCCCCCCCCCCCTAAACGTTACGTAACCCCCAAGTGACAA
Organism: Limnephilus marmoratus; assembly: GCA_917880885.1. Taxonomy (NCBI): domain Eukaryota; kingdom Metazoa; phylum Arthropoda; class Insecta; order Trichoptera; family Limnephilidae; genus Limnephilus; species Limnephilus marmoratus. The sequence goes on along the minus strand of OU862927.1, from coordinate 7,584,534 downwards.
TTTTAACCTGAAAGTCACAATTCAGTTGCGCAAAGTACTGGAAAGTCGCTTAAATACCTTTTTTCTTGTTTTAATTGCATTTGCGATAATAAATAAAACAAGAGATTTCAAGAACGAAAAGGATTGCCAATTTGGAAGATTTTAATTCCCCAGTTTTTTTTTAATCTAAATAAAGAAAAACATGTTACGTAACGCGTTCTTCAAACCCCCCCCCCCCCTCGCAACGCACAGTAACGTTTCACAAGACCCCCCCTCCCCCCTCAAGTGTGTTACGTAATACTTGAACGGCCCCTTAGCTGCTCCGGGTACCACCCATGCTAGCTACGCCACTGCCTTTACCACCTTGAATATTATTATAATTATGTAGAATTTATAAATCATTGTTTAAAAGTGAATAAAAAGGAGGCATCTACTAATATCTACAGGAATTCCAAAAACTGAAAAATCGAACTAATATCTATGAGAATCAAAGTGTTGACGAATATCTACAGCTCAAACTGTTGATTAATATCTATGAGAAACAATGTGTTGACGAATATCTACAGCACTGGCAGAGGTTGGATTTGCAATTATGTATAGCACATTGGAATAACGTAATGTTGCGTACGCAGTTTAAAAAACTTAATTTATGTAAGTATGTATGTAAAAATCCCTAATATCGGACTATTGGACACATTTAGCTGATTAGTCCAACCTACGCTCTGTAGATATTAGTTCAACCTACGCTCTGTAGATATTAGTCAACACTCTGAAGTTCGTAGATATTAGTTCAACATATGAGCTGTAGATATTCGTCTGACATACAGGCTGTTAGATATTAGTATCTGGAGTCAATAAAAAACCATCACATTAAAACACACCGTTGTTAGCATTACTGCATTGTTTTTTTCTAGCATCATGCCGGAGTTTTTCGCAGGTTCTATCGTATAAAAATTTTTTAACATTTTTTATAAGATTTTTTTTAAATGTGTACCAAATTGAATTACTTAATGGGTTTGAAATTAGATGAGACTCTTTTTCAGATTTTAGCAATACAAACAGACATACCCAATTAAAAATATTTGATTTAAAAAATAAACCATTTTTTTACAATTGTTTTGTCACTTATCAATTGTTTTTTTCTTAACGTATACTGAAGAACTACCTCTTTATATCAAACTAAAAAAATATATTTGAATACACATGTATTATAAAAGTTATTGTCGCTGTTTTTCGTTTCATATAAAAATAAATTAATAAAAAATTGTCAAATCTTTCTATTTTTACATTATTCGTTTTGGAATAGGCATTGTATTAAGGGACTACTTGACTTACTTTAACCAGTGATTCCTGACATTATTATTTGAAGTAAAAAATGTACTTACTTACTTAAATGAAATTTTGGTCTCGACATTTCTTTTTTTTTCTACAAAAACATTAAAAAAATAGTAGTTGCTGGACGGCGGCGGCGGGGTAAGAGGTTGGGCGGTTATTCGGCTGAGTGACCAGTGTCGGCATGCGGAAGAATTATTTTTCATTTGATTTTGAAGAAAAAAAATTTGAAAAAAAAGTTATATTATAAAAAAGTTATATATATAAAAAAAGTCATTAGCGACCAAAATTTCATTAACATTTTTACTCCAAATAGTGTCAGGAATTACTGGTTAAAGTAAATCTGTGACGCTAAAAAACAAACGTGGCCATCTCCATCATAAACGCAACAGAGTACATCGAGTTTTTCTTTTGCGGGGTTAAATTAACCATTGAGGTCATTTTATGCTACTTTATAATTATGCCTTACTTTAAAAAACACAATTTTAGGACTTCTTTAATCTCAAATCCATAATAAACGAGAAAATATAGATTTTAGTTTGGAGATGACCATGTTTGTTTTGAATCATCCAAAGATGGCCAGGTTTGAAATAAAAACCACTGGAGATATCAATCTTAGTTTTGTACTCTGACATTTAGGTATGTTCTTAAGAAAACAGGGTTGTGCTAAGATACACATTCGTATTATTGAAAAAAGTCCTCATTTATTCAAATAATCAAAACAATTTCGTATAGTTTAATTTACACTACATAATTATTTATATCGGTTACAATTTACTCAACAAAACAAAATGTGTTTATTAATAAACGCAGACCTATAATACGAAAGGAGAAAATTATAATAATCACGTTTACAGTGTAGTATTGGAAAAAAATTTATTAAACATTAAAAGAAGTACAGACCAGTAACTAAACATAATAAAAAAAATCAAATCCGTACACATTTAGAAAAATATATAAGTACATATTATTTAAATACTAAACAAAGTCCAAAATCTCCTCTGAAACACCTAGGTCACAATTGTGTGACATTTCTCCACAAATTGCGATCTTTGTATTCCCACTTCTGTTGAAAATGATCCGCTTGCATTTACTAAAATGCCAGCTTGAAGTAGATTTTAGAACCTCTTTACGGGTTGTTTTCCAATCTAAAGCTGGAATATCTGTGACCATCTTGTGCACAGTCGCATGCTCCCTTATTACGTTTGCATATTCATCAGGCTGCACAATTATTTCCTTCTTCCTAATGTTTTTTTTTTTTCGTTAGAGCGAATACCCTAACTGCAGATAAAAAGGAATGGCCAGTAACCGGAATGTTTGGAGAGTTAAGAAACCACTTCATCACCATTCCGATAACCATCGTATTTTTATTCTGGCCACCAATCTTATCACTTTCTTTCCATCAAAATTTAAATTGCTTAGGCAATGAAAAACTGCAGTGCAAATTTCGTTCGATCCTTTGGATGACATTTCCTCTGTCCACGTTTAGGCGTCAACATTATCCTGAGATAATTTGCTCTTAGAACTTCCGATTACAATCGTAAAATTGTAGATGTATAGTTGAAGAGAGTATAATATGTTGACTGATCGGGAATTTTAGGTAATGGTAAATTCTTTTTGCAATCAAATGACACGGTCAAAAGATCATCCCGTTCTTCTCTTAATAATCCGTAAAGGATTTGGCACGCGTTTTGTGTACTCGGTATTGAATTATTGAGGAATTCTTTTCGGTTTCCCTTTTTATTTGTTCTGAGAATAGTAAGCAGGTATAACATACGTCTTCTCTTGCACTTCCGAACCCTACGTTAAAACGTCTGTTAAATACCAGCCTAAAAAGTCCAGGCTTAACTCCATACCCGGCTTGTGCTTGATCGTTGTAAAGTTTCCCCATTTTATTAATGTTAAGATCGGGTTAAAGATATACCCTCTTCCGATTTTTTGCATGGCAATAATACGATTCTAGAGGTTGAAAAAGTTTTATAAATTTTTTAACAGCCTCTCTTAGCTAAATATAATCTACTTTTTCTATTCCCACCACGCCTCTCAGTGGCCATAGTTTTTCTGTGAAATTTCTCCTCGCAACACCGAATGCGCGTCCTTTTTTAATTCTTAAGATACCTAGAAAGGCTTCTTTACAAACGGGTAAAAGATTTCCAGTTAAACGTCGAGGAACAAAATACTTCGATGTAATGGTTTCAGGATTTAGTTCCATATTTTTTGGACATTTTCTTTCGGTTGTTGATGTCTCAATAAATTTTAGTAGGAAGTTGTCCCGCTCAGTTTTCTTTGAATGCTTGAAAAAAGATTTGTGAAATTCAAAAATGTCAATCAACTTCAATTTGGCACGTTGAAAAGCATTTTTGTTGTCTGAGGCAATCTTGGAGTTTTGTATCTAGAAAAAAAACTTCGATTATAGTTCCTGCATACTTGTTAAAAAAATAGCCAGTGTTGTCTATAAAGTAGGTATGATAACAGAGATTTAATTTGGGGTTATTATGCCGTGTTGCGTTACATCCTTATTTAATCAAAATTTCGAGCAGCATTACAGTGTACATCATCAGGGTAGATCCGTGGTGTCTACTACTAACGAAAAAGAAAACACTTTTTCATTTATTTAATAAAAATAATGCAAATGGTGTATTTCATGCGATTCCATTATTTTTAATAGAATGGGTATTGTAGATAAAATCGCATTCTGGAATGAATAATTACTTGTAACGACTTTTCAAAGGGGTGTTGAAATTGCATAATTCTGTTGTCATGAAAGGTTTAGCTGAACCTTTTGACGAGTGAAAAAAATGAATGGTCCATAAAATCGATTTCTTTTGAGCATTTTTCACTCCCGAAATATAATAATATACACGGCAGTGGCGGTCCGTGAGTTTTCAGTGAGCTAGATTGCTAAGATTGAAAAATACGATGCTATTCATGTTGTTGTAGCTGAAAATTTTTTTTTTTTTCAAAATTACAACTTTTTGTATGAAGTTATTTCAATATGGGGATAACTCCAAACTGAAAGAATCCTGAAAATCTTCATACAAAAAATTGAAAATTTAAAAAAAAAAATTATTTCAGCTATAACAATAACATCGTATTTTTCAATCTTGGCACTCTAGCTCACTGAAAACTCACGGACCGCCACTGTTACACGGTGTCCGGAAACTCACAGTACTAGTGGGGAAACTACTGAACCTACATCACATAAAGAACCTACCATTGTCTACCATAAAGTCAGGCACGCCTCATATGTCTGGTAATGTTATATTATCGTGAAAACAAGCTTATGGGTTCAAGTGGTTAAGATTATTTTTACAAGTAGTTTCCCCAGAATAGTTAATTACATATATTTTTTTGATTGCGCATATCGGGCAACAGCAGCACACAGAGATTAAATAATTCTACATATAAATAAAACAAAAAAGATGTGTTCAAAAGTTTAATGTTCAGAAACACAAATCACATAACCGCACATCCATCCGTCCATATTAAAATAACCTATATAACAGCGCCCAGCTTAGAACTTCATCCTGTGGGGATACTGCGAGGATCTCAGGCCGAACATGGCGGTGAAGTATTGGTGCAGCACTTTGCGGTCGGGGTGCTTCTTGATCAGGGAGAGCAGAGAGTTGTCAACCGTCTTCTGGTCTGTCTTTCTCTGTTCGCTGGCCACGTATTTCTGGAATCACAGAATGGTCGAATTAGAAGTTTGAAATAATACAATAATAATTCATCACTGATGGTGATAAAGGGCTTATGCAGTTTTTAGAGTATTTTCCATACGTGGATGTCAAACATGGCAAAACAATAACAACGCTGGAAAGGAAAAATGGCTAAAACACCAAATAGCTGTGACATTAACCCCTCCGCAACTTAAGCAGATATATGCGTTAAAAATACGACAGTAGTCAAGTACAATAAGCGTGTTTATACGTCAGCGTGTCTGCATAGAAATCGTTCTAACTCCGTTATTGTTTTAGTTACATCCCTAAAACAAAAAGTAAAAGGTCGATAGTAGATCAACCTGTACATCCCTATTCAAGTTGTCCATAGAAATACATAACAAGATATGCCGTCAGTCGCGTAGTTGACATAAATATTTACCCGCCCAAATTTACTACCGGCAAGCTAGCTTTTATATGAAATGATAAAAAAGTGAGGTGACAAAAGTGTTTATTACACATTTATGCAATAGAATAAGTATTATTTAATTAAATGAAGACAATATTAGCGAAACTCAATCGAAATCTGGAGACAGAAAAATCAGAAAAGATATTGGCTCCGCTGGGACTCGAACCCAGAACCCTTTTCTTACATGGAAACAGCTCTACCGATTAAGCTACGGAACCCATATTAATTCGGTCACTTTTAACTGTATCATACTTCGACTAAGAACTACCAACATTATCTTCATTTACTTAACGCACATATTATTGGCTGCTATCTTTATATATGATTACAAGATTCAACTCGAACTAAATGCAATCTAGATAGTGTCTGGATAAATGTTTATCCATTTTATTTGGGTCTTTATGTGATGTAGGTTCACCAGTTTCCTGCTAGTACTATGAGTTTCCGGACACCGTGTATATTATAATATTTTGAGAGTGAAAAATGCTCAAAAGGTTCAACTAAATGTTCCACAATAACTCGGGATCATGCAATTTCAACACCCTTTTGAAAAGTGATTAAAAAAAAAAATTATACAATGAGACCTGAGAAGATTCCGGCAAGATACTAGAAAAATCGCGATGTTTTTCAAAAAATTCAGAAAAGCCAATGCTAACGTAAGTCATTTTTACCTATTTTTAATGTTTGCGTTCTAAATTTTAATATTTACAAATGCTAATATTTATTTGTAATATAATAAACTAGCTGACCCGACGAACTTCGAACCGCCTCAGAATCAATAGCTGTTGAATTAAATTCAGTTTTTTTATTAAGTTAAAAATTACGCAATGAAGCAATTATCAATGCGCAACTGTCCGTGTTTTGTTTTTGTCAGTAGGTATCAGAGATGGCGTTGTGTACGGATTTATATTTTTGAGATTTTCTTACTTTTACAATTACTTACGGGAATTCGGGAGGCGGATACGGGTGCCGCCGCCCCGGGAACCATTTATTGAATAACCAACACCTCTGCCATAGATCACCCCAAGTGGTTCGCTACGTTTGGTGATTTAGCAGGGGTGCCCGGGTTCATGAGGTGACTTATGTCCGGGTCTTGGCAGTTGATGCGCCTGCCCACCTGCTGCGTGGCGGGCCGGATCGAGAGAGACTGGTTGAGGGAGGCCTTTTGACCTTTCCAGCCGGACTCTCTCGACCCATTCATTGCCTTGCACCACAGTTGGAGGGATGGATTCAAACGTCCGTCACTCCCGGACACACTGACCCCCAGATTCCTACCCACCCCTCATACCTTTTTCCTTCCCAGAACTTTCTATCCTCCCCATTCCTTAAAAAGATCCTCCACACAGCATCCCCTAAGATTTTTTTTTTTTTTTTACATTAACACCACACAGGAGGCCCTGAGGAAAATAATTTCCCTCAGGGCCTATGTCATCTTTGTAGATGCTGTGTGGAGGGTCTCTTTGAGGAAAGGAAGGAGTGAACATGGGTCTTGAAGAGACCCATGTTGTAGGAGGGAGGAAACACAGAGGCCGGCAAATCGTTCCACAGCCGAGCCGTTGAACTCAAGAACGAGTCATAGAAACGACCCGTTCTCATGTGAGTAATGTCAACCGTGTACAAATGTTGGGCGCGTGTTTGGCGTGTTTCCCGACTATGCACCGGAGCCGAGGGGATCAATGATGCTAGTTCCTCGGAGCATCTTCCATTGTAATACCGGTAGAACAAGGACAGCATTCCCACCTGACGCCTATGCTCTAAAGATTGCAGTCCGTCTGTTAGGATGGGAGAATCTATCAAACGGACCGCCCGTTTCTGCACAGAGTCAAGGGTTGACAAGATATAAGATGACATAGGTCCTGAGAGAAATTATTTTCCTCAGGGCCTCCTGTGTGGAGCTAATGTAAAAAAATTCGTTTCATTTCAGAGATTTATTATAATTATTGTATTTTTCCTTTGGAGGTGTGCAGACATACGTTCACCATTTGTCTCATTTTCGACTATTGACATTGTGTGTGTAAGAAAGAAGGGCAGCATTATACGATTAAAAACAAATGCACAACAACCAACGCATTTGACATTTGACGTTTTGAATGTTTGGAATTCCTACACAGTTCAATATTATACCCCTTACCATGTTGCTGCAGTTCTTTCAAAATAGGAGAATTCGTTCCATACAAAATGTATGGGGAAAATAATTTCCTTTATAACTATTTATTTCGTTAACTTTTGTGATGTTTTAATAGTTATTATGTTATCCGGGGCGGAGACAAATCCAACAAATCAAAGATCATCAAAATCAGCCCAGCCGTTCTCGAGTTATAAATAGTGTAACTAACCCGACTTTGTTTTATGTATTAAGATTGAAAGCCTATTTTGTAACCTTTCTAAAACAGTTTTTACTATTCGGCTACGTTCAGAAATGTTTCATTTATAGAGCTTTAATTGTGAAGCGGTAATAACCCAAAGTTTTCGTAAAATGTCATTTCGTTTGAGACATCATAAGCGAATATTTGCGAAAATTCGGAGGGGTTAATACTGCCCAATATTTCAGACAGTCTGGAGCCAGTGGGATTACGGCATCCCCAATTGGGGTGTGTTGTGTAGCTGAAGGGTAAGGGGAGGAAGGTTAGGAATAGCTGCTTATTCAGACCCTTTTAACCCCTAGCATCCAACCAACTACAATAGCAAGTGTAGAGCTGTGGCAACTAACTACTACTGTAGCAGTTCAGTGCTGTGTGTAGGTTTTAGAAGTATTGAACACTTTTCATTACTCATCCATGAAAATTCCAAAGTAAAAACAGTTGAAATTGCCAATATTATTTGAACAAGTTTTACAGCACAAAAACGAAATCTTGCAACAACAATGACGTGACGACCTCCTTAATCGAGGGGCGCGGCTCTCGACTAGCGATCCGGAGGTCGGTGGTTCAAATCCAGGCCGTATGCAAGTAAATTTTATTTTACTGATTTGTGTTTTCACAATTTAATCATTTAAAATAATCAAAGACATTTGCGGCACCTTCCAAAGTAGAAGACACTGTCGCCTTGCCCTGGTGTAAGACCACCAATCATAATTGAAAAGTTGCTTGAAATGGCTGTAACTGTGTTTGGTGACTAGATCTGAATAGCAAAGTACTTCCCACCTTCCTCTTTCCCATCTCCTTCTCCCCACTTATCTTCAGCCTCACAACGTTCCCGAAAAGGGGGATGCCAAAGTCACACTGGCTTCAGTCGGTTGGGAACAGTTTGGACTCTTGTGCCAGTATTCACATCAAAAACAATATTATCATTTGTTATGCCCACTGCTTTTGACATACCCAAATAATTTGGTGCCAATTTTTTAACATATTTTAATGGGTCTAATTTCCAATATTAAAAAATAAATGCACATGTTTTAATTTGTCAAATACTCGTTGGAAATAATAAATAATGGTACTACAAAGATTTGTTTCATAAAATACTGCTAGACGTTAAAGTGTATACATCTTCAGAAAAACGATACATAAAGGGGTCTTCTTTCATTTCTTATCAGAGGACTCGTCGATATCATCATTGACTGTATACACTTTGCATCTCAAAAAGGACAAAATTACAGTTAGAACTTTCCACTATCAACAGATGATTTAGATATCATTGTGGGTGGAATGAATGGTACGAACGATTGCTATAATGGTATTTACCTCTTTCTTGGCTGTGAAGATGTCTTCTCCTTCTTTCCTCTTGACGGCGCGCTTGGTGGACTTCTTGTTCTTCTTGAAGTAGGCGTCGTTCAGGTGCTCGGGCACCTTCACCGAGGAGATGTCAAGCTTGCCGGATGTGCCGATGACGTACCTCTGGGAGATGCGACGCATGGGGCAGCCATTGATCTGCAAACCATCCAAAACCACACAACCCCATGAATATTTGCTCAAGTTTGATATGATAATAGGTAATTAAATGTAAATTTGTATGCAGCTTCAGAAAAACGATACATAAGGGGGTCTTCTTTCATTTCTTGTCAGAGGACTCGACCATTGTCATCATTGACTGCATACAGCTTTTACTTTGTTTTAAGTTAGTTACTAATGTATTTATTTGATCAGTTTGTTATTTTAATTTAAAAAACCACTGAACAATTCTTTTCTTATCTGGAACCTAACAGCCGTCCATATTAGCAAACAAATACTTTTAACCTGTCAAAGGCCGGAAAATTCCAGGAAAAATACGGAAATTTCGTAAAAAAACACGATTTTGAATTTTGAATTGAATGTTTTGTGGATTAATTTTGAGTTATCAAATATTTTATTGACCGAAACACATTCCTAGAACAATAAACTATGTACCAAAACAACATTACTTGCGTTAATTACGTAAATTAATAGGTTTTACGATGTTTTAGTCGAGGAACATGCATCAACTTTGACAGCAAAAATTTGCGGCAAATCTGACATTCTTATACCACAGATAATATTGTTTAAAAATATTCTGGGGTTGCAAGGTGAATGAAATCTTAGGGGTAATGTTGGCGCAAGCGATTCTGACCGTGTTCTTCATACAAATTCTGTACATAGAAGGGTCAAAATCGCAGACAAACATATTTATTTCGAAATATTTTTTTCGCGCATGCGCACAAGCTGCGCGCATATGAGCGGCTCCGGCCGATTAGAGGTTAAAGATATGAATGATAAAATCTAAGGCAGCTATCTATCTCAAGGCAGGTAAGGAATCGACATAAACCGAGTGCTGCAGGACTTTGTACTGAAAATTTCCATTTCATCAAATCAGTCAATGGTAGGAGGGTATAGGTACCGCTGCCCTGGGAGCCATTTACTAGATAACCCACACCCCTTCCATAGGTCACCCCAAGTGGTTCACTACGTTTGATGACCTAAAAGGGGTGTCCAGGTTCCAAAACTCGGCCGCATGGAAATGTGGCCAATCTGTCAGAATTTTGAAGATCTCCATTGTTATCAAAATGCTGGGCCCCAAAAGTCTCTGTGGTTGAACATTTGGAAATCATTCCCTGGACCTTGGCTCCATTTGATTCTGAATGTTCACTCACAAGAACAAGTGGCTTGGTTATCACCACTTCCATGACAATGAAGATCTCTTCAAAATACTGTGATAGGTTGTCTGCATTCCCATGCAGAAGATATTTGCAAATTGGTGAAATACTATGACAAAAGCTTGAATTTAAATGTTAAAAATAAGGAAAGGCTTTTTAAGAAACATGTAATAAAATATATGTATCTACGCTGGTTTTTTATTTACAGCCAAATGGTGGTCACAATTTAGGAGGCGGGTATGTGTACCCTGCCTCGGGAACCATTTATTGGATAACCAACACCTCTGCCATAGGTCACCCAAAATAATTCGCTACGTTTGGTGACTTGGCAGGAATGCCCGGGTGAAATTTGTCTGGATGTTGGCGGCGGACGCATCTGTCCACAAAATCTTTTTGACCTTTCCAGCACGATTCTCTCAGAACATCACTTTCACTCTTGGACACACTGACCTCCAGATTCCTACCCACCCCTCATACCTTTTTCTTTCCCAGAAATTCCTCTTTTTTCCTAAAAAGATCCTCCACACAGCATTCCTAAAAGATGACATGGGCCCTGAGTAGAATTATTTTTCTGAGAGCCTCCTGAGCGGAGTTAACCTCTTATTGGCCGGAGACGCGCGGGCGCGCGCGTATTGTGCGCAGGCACGAGAAAATAATTCGAAAAAATTCAAACAAAACATGTTTGTCTGCGATTTTGGCCCTTCTATGTACAGAATTTGTATGAAGAACAAGGTCAGAATCGCTTGCGCCAACATTACCCCATATGATGAGTAAAATTTCATTCACCTTGCAACCCCAGAATATTTTTAAACGATTTTATCTGTGGCATGAAAATGTCAATTTTGCCGCGAATTTTATCTGTCAAGGTTGATGCTTGTTCCTCGACTAAAACATCGTAAAACCTATTAATTTACATAATTAACGCAAGTAATGTTGTTTTGGTACATAGTTTATTGCTCTAGGAATGTGTTTCGGTCAATAAAATATACAATAGCTCAAAATTAATCCACAAAATATTCAATTCAAAATCGTGTTTTGTTATGAAATTTCCGTATTTTTCCTGGAATTTGCCGTTAAAGAAACGAAAAATAATTTCCAAACAGTCCTGATATATTGACATATTATAATATACTAGCTGGTTCCCAGCATGCGTTGCAGCGCCCTTGGGGTGATTCAGCGCCCTTGAGGTGATTTCTCGCAAAAACGGTGCTATATAAATTATTCAAAGAAAAACATTGTTTCTCCCTGAATCACCTTTCCGGTGCATCCCCGTTCCCCTCCCGCGTCCCCTTCCTACTCCTAGCTAGCAACATAAAATATAGCCTTTATGTTATTCTGATGTATGAGCTATATTATTGTAAAGTTTCATTAAAATCCATTCAGTTGTTTTTGCGTGAAAGAGCAAAAAAAAACACACATCCATTAAAACTTTCGTGTTTATAATATTAGTAAGATATCTGAAATTTACATAAATAGTCATACTTTTTCGGGCCCTGACTATTCCACATTATTATCTAGGGGCTTGGTACGAACCTTGAAGGGTCCGGTGACGAGGAGCAGCCCGGAGGCGAGGACCTTCAGGAGAACGACACGCTTTCCCTTATGGCGGCCGGCCAGCAGGATGAGGATGGCTCCGGGGACCAGGGTCTTGCGTGTGCGGCGCACGTGCTTGCTGAAGGTGTTCTTGTACTTGGGTGCGGGCATCCTGCAACAAGGCATCGTGACATACGTTAACTCGGTGCCGCCAATCGCAGTTGGAGAAAATATATTTGTATATTGTGGTAAAATGCATACAGCTTCAGAAAAACGATACATAAAGGGGTCTTCTTTCATTTCTTATCAGAGGACTCGTCGATATCATCATTGACTGTATACATTCTTATTTAGAAAATATCTGTTGTTTTTTTACACCATCCGTGTGTCCCTATCAAAGGTCACTTCTCTACCAAAATATCACATCAATCCCTAGCGGCAGAAGCCCTGCATTTGCATTATTGAAGAATTGTGCCCACGCACACACGTGCCAATCAATATACATTCATTTCTTGCAGAACTAACTTGCCAATGGTCTTGCCAGTCGGGAGAACTGTCTATCACTTTGAATATCGATATGTTTAAAGAGTGTTTTTTTTCCTAAAGGCTACAAACGTAGAATAAGCTGTATGTAAAGTGCAATTGAAGTGGTAAACAATGCATTAAAATTACCTAATTTAGAGTTATAACCTTTTGTCATTTGAATAAATCTATTTATGAAATATTTAGGCTGGTTGGGTGTTTTTCATCAGTTGACCAATCAGCACCACTTTGTCCAAATTTCAGAGTTAAAATTCAACTTCTGTGATAGTTCTATTCAAGTTCTATTGAAGCGAAAACTTCTTTAAAACCGTTATGATTTGAAACTCAATGAAATGAAAAATAATGACACTAAAAAGAGACAAACACCTACAAGTATAGGATTTAGTCTGCGAGGATGAGATAGTATAATCGGTCTCCTCTTTTTGCGTTGTTTCGTAGCCTCCCCACTCTTGTCAATTTTAGTTTTCTGAAGGTTCCACTTCTACCGTATACGAATTGCACACTCTGATTTTTTTTCATCATGGGCCTGTTATTTCACAGAACTTGAATAATAACAGAACTTGAATTTTAACTTTGAAATTTGATGAATTGTTCGAATTCTGTGAAACCCATTCTAAGGGTTTAAGGGTGAAATGCAGATCCTGCCAAAGTCTGGAAACTTAATAAAAAGGCACTTTCTAGATGAGAAAAGTGTGGAGAAGCTGAATAAAAAAAAATTAAGGCGCCCTCGGCAAAATTCAGGGAGATACAGACGTTCAAAGTATAAATAAAATTTCACTTCGCGAACCGATACTACGACAGCCCGCCCGCTACCGCCCGCCATTTTGTCACTGTTATGTTGGTATCCCTGACCTGATATAAACAAGAGTTGTAGCTGACTTCGATTGTAGCTGACTTCGTGGGATACATAATAAGGCGCGTAATTATGATAAACAGAATTAATAATATAATGTAAACAAACCTCTAATCAGGCTCTGGAATGGAGAAAAACCATTCAAATCCTGGGATTTTTTTTTTTAAATAAAGATAATATACACAAGCCCGCTACACAAACCCTGCATAGCCAAACAAACCATTCAAAAACGTAGGCTGTTTTTTAAAGTAAAGATAACATACACAATCCCGTTAGACAAACCCTGTTTTGCCAGACAAACCATTTAAAAACGTAGGCTGTTTTTTTAAGTAAAGATAACATACACAAGCCCGCTAGACAAATTTCATAATTACGCACCTTATTATGTATCCCACGAAGTCGGCTACAATCGTATCTAGGCTCTTGTTTGTATCAGGTCAGGGATACCAACATAACAATGACAAAATGGCGGGCGGCAGCGGGCAGGCTGTCGTAGTATCGGTTCGCGAAGTGAAATTTTATTTAACGACATTGAAAACTAAAATTATTCAAAAAAAATTTCTATTGCTTTCCGCACTTTTTTTCACCTTCCAAAACCTTCCGAATTAAAGTGCCCAACGCGGTAAAAACATGGTTTTTGGCAAAAAAAAAAAAAAACAAACATTGGCAGGATCTGCATTCCTCCCGGGTTTAATGCTGTTTCTGCTTCCTAACAAATTTTTATCAACTGACAAGCATACATGACATTTGTGCTTTTCTGCTTATTAGAAATTGTTCCAAAACTGAAACAGACCTGGACGAGGAGGACCTTTCAAATTTCAAAAATACGCTGATTAGCGATTTGATAAACGGAACCTAAGTTAATTTTACTGATACGTGGTGGAGGGTAAAATTAGTAAGATTTGACTTACTTATCCTGAGTGGGGTAGAAAGTCTTCCTCTTCATGAGGAGTACGGTACGGCTGCCTCCGTTCTTATCTCCTCCAATCTTCTTCACAACCGACACGGGCTTCTTGGGCTTCTCGGCCTTGCGGGTCTTCTTGCCCAGGAAGCGGTACACGGCCTGAAAGAGGGAGAAGACGTTATAAGGCTGTACATCACTCAAATTGTAATTGAAGGAATAATAAAGTATTGTATACAGCTTCAGAAAAACGATACATAAAGGGGTCTTCTTTCATTTCTTATCAGAGGACTCGTCGATATCATCATTGACTGTATACAACAAATCTAATGTGGATTTGATAAACAAAAACATGATTGCAAAAAAGAACACTTGAAATAAACTTGCATTGCAGCGTAATGTAAACTTTAAAAATTAATGATAAAGTAAAGAATTTTTGAGAAGTGGCGTCAATAAAATACTGGTAGAAATTGTCATGAAAATATACACATTTATACATGCCATAACGTTTCGGTATATGCCATGTGTTTAAAAAAAAAAACACTTTCGAAAGTATTTGCTTTGTATGACTGTCAAGTCTTTGCGTTGACAGGCAACTCATGAGGCCCAGTTATATTTAAGGATAATTGGTAGCGAGTTAAATATACAAAGCATCTTCATTTGAACCGGTTGTTATCAAAATGTTAAAAGTTTACCATCCCATTCACTTTTAGGTTAATATGGGATGAACATACTAAAAATCGCTTGGTATAAACAATACTGACCTTCTTGTGGAACATCTTGGTCTTGGAGAACCTGACGATTCCATTTCCAAGAGCGTAGTTCCTGGATCTGGGCTTCCTCGTCTTGGCTACCTTTCCGGCAGCTGCGGCTGGCGCCTTCGCCGGTTTGGCTACGGCCTTCTTCTCGGGTGTTGGCGCCATCTAAAAACGCGCAAACCACTGATTATTAAACGCTCACTATGCTCAGTTGTACGAAATCGATCCATTGTAACTCTATAATTGTACAATCTGGTCAGTACCGACGAATAAACACACTTAACCCCACACAAAAACTCAGCACGACATTTTTGACACTTCGGTGTTTCAGGTTAGGAACACTTCTACAAATGACCGAAAGAATTCGCGAAAAAGGGGATAATTAATCACGGTTATTGCCACAACTATATGCAGTTCCATACTCGTGAGAAACTTTAAAGTATTGTACGAAATAACCGATAGATCCCACGTTGAAACTTTGACAACATGAATTTTGAAGTTAAGTTATTTTAATGTCATACTCATCAGATTGCACAAATAAATGGCGATATATCTAAAACAAAGATTTATCTTTCGTAATAATACACGAAAATGTTATTTTTATAGTCATATTTACTTCGATTATTCGGATTTTTATAGAAAAGTCAAAAATACCAACTCACAATATTTAGCACGATATTGAAAAGAGCTATATTAGCGCCGCAGCGGCCGAATCTTGAAATACATTTCCGGTTGCCACACAAGAAAAATATTTCATAACGGTAGGTACTTGACGACGAAACTGTGGTCAATAAATAAAATAATATTATTTTTATCAAAGTATTCATAAAAAAGGGAATGAAATCTAGATTAAAAAATGTAAATTATCGTAAATATTCTCCAATACGTACAAATACCTTTAACATTATTAACTTGACATTGTTTTGTGATATAAAACTATAAAAATTTAGAAAAAAATTGGAAATTTAATATTTATCATGCTTCTAAAAATATTAAATCCGTACTCCCGTAATGGTGATTTTGAAAAGGATTTTTTTAAATGGTAAAATTATTCCCATTCAATGAACCTTTAATTTTCAAAAATGGAACTGATTGTGGAGACTAACGAGATAAAGCAGGCACCAATTCTTAGTTATTTAATTTTAATAATTCTATGTTTTTCATTTGTGTAAATTTTTGACAGAGATATAGTTATTTAAAATAAAAAAAGGCATCATAGCTGACATGGTATCCAACTACGCCAGTGCTAACTAACTAACTAACTAACCATCACGCCGTTTCTCCGCAGGGGTAGGCAGAGAGGACGGACCGCCAAACAACTCGGTCTTGGCACACACTCTTTGCCTCACTCACATACATACATCATCTCATACATTCTTTTCTATTATTCTGACTTTTGACATGACCCGACTCAAGTATCTGATTCACTTGATCGTGCCATGTCTTCCTCGGGCGTCCCCGACTTCTTCTACCATTCACATTCGCGTCGTATATTCTTCTTACACTACTTCCTTCGTTCATTCGCTCTACATGCCCAAACCATCTGAGTGTCCCTTTCTTAATCTTACTCATTATGCCTACATTCTTTGTGGATATCCACATTTCTCACACGATCATACATTGTTTTACCACACATACGTCTCAGGGATCTCATTTCAACAGCATTCAGTTTACTTTCATCCTTCCTCTGCCAGTTCCATGCCTCACTGCCATACATCAGGGTAGGTACCAGGACTCCATTGTGGACTGCTAGCTTCGCTTTTTTTGACAGTTTTTTATTTGTGCCAACGGCATTCAGTCCACCATTAATGGAGTTACTGGCATTCACCCTTCTTTGAATATCTCTTTCAGCCTTCCCATCTCTCGTAAACATACTACCCAGATACACAAACTCATCCACCTGCTCCAACTATTCATCATTCACAACTATGTTGCATACTGTTTTCGTACTCTCTCTTTCAAACACCATGACTTTAGACTTACTTACATTCATCATTAACTCATTCTTCATACATACTTCGTTCATCCTAGATACGAGAGACTGTAGATCTTCCGTAGTGTTAGAAATCAGCACCGCATCATCAACATACAACAGGCAACATACTTTCAGATTACCCAATTTCGCGCCCAATCCCACCTCTTTCAATTCTTGCATACAATTATCCATGTATAGATTGAATAACCATGGTGACATTACGCAGCCTTGCTTGACACCTTTTGTGATGTCAAACCACCCCGTAAAACCACCGTTCACCCTAACACACGCAACACTTCCCTCTTACAGAGACGCAATTGCCTGTATGAGATTTGTATTCACTCCATACTTGGACAAAACCTTCCATAGCTTTTTCCTGTCGACTCGGTCGTATGCTTTTTGTAGATCTACAAAGGCGCAGAAAAGTTTCTGGTTTTTCGCCAGAAACTTCTCAGTAAGCATACGCAAGGAGAAAATCTGGTCCATGCATTCCTTTCCACTCATAAAGGCACCTTGCACATCCCATATTTTATCCCTTGTTTCCATTCTTACCCTTTCAATCAATATTCTTCCGTACAGCTTGCCGACTGAACTTAGCAGGCTAATAGCCCTATGATTCCCACATTCCATATGTGACCCTTTACCTTTGTATAACGGCATGATTACAGCCCTTCTCCAATCTAATGGAGTGTAACCCTCCTCTAAACACTGGTTAAAAAGTTTGCACAACCATGTGAGAATAATATGGCTATCTCCTTTAGTATTCGGCAGCAATATTGTCGAAACCAACAGCCTTACCATTCTTCATGTATTTTATCGGTTTTTTTATTTCATCCATGCTGATTTTGATTAAATTCACTCCGTCATTGTTCATACCCGATTCACCGTTGGCCTCACTATCACCCAGATTGCTTTCGAAAACCTCCTCAAAATATTTCATCCATCTCTCTTTTTTATTTCTTCCTCATTTGTCAACATTCTTCCATCTTTCGATTTTATGACTTTCCGGCTTCCGTTCTCTGAACCACTCCGGGACCTTTTGACCTCCTTCCAAAACAGTTTAACGTTTTCTTGGAAGTGTTTTGTCATTTTTATTCCCTCTTCCTCTTCCAGGCGTTTCTTTCGTTCTTTCACTCCAATACTTACTCTTTTCTTACATCCCTTATAAACTTCTTTCGCTCTATCTCCATTATTATTATTTGCTCCACAAAGGAGGTCCTGAGGAAAATGATTTCCCTCAGGGCCTGTGTCATCTTAGGGGAAGCTGTGCGGAGGGTCTTTTTAACGAAGGGAAGGATAAGAAGTTCTGGGAAGGAAAAAGGTATGAGGGGTGGGTAGGAATCTGGGCGGTAGTGTTTCCAGGAGTGACCGACGTATGAATCTATCCCTCCAACTGCAGTGCAAGGCGAAAGGTCAAAAGGCCTCCCCACCAGTCTCTCTCGATCCGGCCCGCCATGCAGCAAGTGGGCAGACGCATCCGCCGCCAAGACCTGGACAAACCTCACCCCATGAACCCGGGCACCCCTGCTAAGTCACCAAACGTAGCAAACCTCTTGGGGAGACCTATGGCAGAGGTGTTAGTTATCCAATAAATTGTTCCCGGGGCGGCGATACCCATACTCGCCTCCCAAATTGAAATTTTAATTAATTATTTTTAACCAGTGATTCCTGACATTGTAAAGATATTTACACAATTACACGATTTCATACACTAGCAAACAAATTCACCTCAAGTATCGATATATTTAATACAAAGTTACCATTATTTAAGAAACACTTGAACGATATTTTTATGTAGCATAGTTTAATCACATAGCGCATTGCATATATTTGTATTTATCTACAATATAAAAACCTATGGCCGTTTTCTTTTCTTTTTTATGAAGTACTGTGACATCTGATTTGAGTTGTCTAAAACTGTTTTTATGTAAATTTTGTAAATGCACAATGTATACTATTTTATGCCATCTGCAACTTTAAAAACTTTCTCTTGTATTGTAATGCATTATTTTTACTAAAATGTATCTTTATACCTTCCATTCATGTGATGTTTACTTTTTAAGTTCATCTTTTTTATTGTTCAACTTTGTCTCTGTATTATAAACTTATTTGTAAAAGCCCATCAGGGCCTTGATGTATTCAGGGCTGGGCAAAATACATGCTTTGCTGTAATTGAAATACAAATTACAAAATACTTTTTCGCATGTATTTAAAATACGAAATACAAAATACTTTCAAGTCGTGTATTTAAAATACAAAATACAGTATTTTAACTTTTTTTTTCTTTCAAATACAAAATACAAATTACAAAATACAAAATACATTTGGTTTTGGTAGATTGCAATAAATTGTCGTAAATGCCCTCATCTAAGGGTGCGTTTACATAGAAGCAATTTTGAGCAGAGTGAAACAGAGACGTGCAAAAATTGACCAATCATATTGCTCAAAAGACACATCTCATCGCCGCTTCACTTGTAAAATTTGTGGTAAAGGACTCAGGTGTTAGGTAATATAATAATAATATATTATCATTATAACACGACATTTGTATAGCGCTATTTTGTGTTATTTCTAGTGACCGTCCGAAGGTTCGGTTTCGGTTTCGTCAAGGTTCGGTAAAATAATCTAGTTTCGGCATCAGTTTCGGTTTCGGCAGAAAATCTGCCGAACCTTCGGCCGCACCGAAACTCTGTATTTGTGAATTATCGCGTGCTGTTTGACTGACTTCGGGTGAGTTCGTGGCTCGTGTGTCATCCACCATCATCAACTGAGTTCGCTGGCCGGTCCGGTGTGCTTGTATTGTGAGTTTATATGATCACAAACTTCAATTATTTTTATTTATTTCATTCTAATTTTAATTTTATTTAACAAGTGTAAATAAAAATTAAAATCTAGTCTCCTTCAACGGAAGCGATCTTCCGAACAGTCCCTCCTTTGATGTGCTTGGTGTAAGGCCCTCCGTTCATGGAGATACTTACAATCTACGTAATTGTGACGAAACCACAAGTACCCTGTTGATATACATACTACTTTTTAATGGTAGTCTCCGTACACGGCACTATCCGAAATATACTATATAGTCACATGAGAACGGGTCGTTTCTATGACTCATTCTTGAGTTCAACAGCTCGGCTGTGGAACCCGGCCTCTATGTTTCCTCCCTCCTTCCTCTCCCCAAAAAGACCCTCCATACAGCATCTTCAAAGATGACATACGCCCTGAGGGAAATTATTTTCCTCAGGGTCTCTCATGTGGAGTTAATGTAAAAAAAATGTTGTGATTGTAAACCAATTAAAATTATAATACTCAATTTATGAAGTCCTTACTTTATAGTGAATATACCTAAGTGTAAAAAATAAGCCGAATTTCAGTACCTAAACAATAGATTTTTTACATGTCTAAAAAAGTTTCGGTTTCGGTTTCGGCCGAAACTGAGACAGATATCGAATATTCGGTTTCGTTTTCGGTAGAAAATCCTGTTTCGGTCGGACACTAGTTATTTCACTTCAAGTGCGCTCTACTGTAATTAACTTAAAAATAGTTTAGTATTCAGTCAAATTATTCCTATAGTGCTTGATCTGATACTATGACACAAAAATGTACAATACAAAGCAATGACAAGCATTACATAATATGATACAAATATGATAGAAAATGTACAATAACAGTGCTATTATAGCACAGGACGTGTTGCCAACTCTAAATATTAACACACATAACATATAGCTTTGGATTGTAGCGTTTTTAGTTTTTAGTCTACATATTATCTATGTCAGTTTATTTTTCATTATCATTATTAAGATCGCTAAATGTATTTGAAAATGTATTTTGAAGCCATAAGTATTTGAAATACAAATTACAAAATACCTCAGCCCCAGGTAATTGAAATACCAATTACAAAATACATTTTTAGGAAGTAATTGAAATACAAATACAAAATACGTATTTGTATTTCAAATACGTATTTCTATTACAAGTATTTCAAATACTGCCCAGCCCTGGATGTATTAATAAATAAATAAAATATTGAAATGTAAGGGATGTGCTATCTGCAGTTTTTACTGGGTGGGACTGATCTACTTTCCGTATTCAAACTATTCCCATTAAGAAGTAATCCGCCGACAGTCGGGCGGACACCATAGCTTATCTCTTGTATTTGAATCATAAATATACTATTTGAATATCTTTGGTCTCCTGTGGCATTGTAATGTCATTTTTTTTCAGAAATAAACCAAACAAAATTCAACATGTCGTCGCTGGTAACTCAGCCTGAAAACGCCCAACCCCCACATTGTACAAACCTGCAGATTTTTTTAATGTTTTTAGTAAGTCACAGCAGACTAAAATGTTATCTACATTTATTTCTCAGCAATAACCTCAGGAATCACCGGTTAAAGTGATTAAGTAAGTCAAGTATGTCTCTTCAACACTCTACAGCCTTGGTCGTAAAGTGCGGGCCGCACAAATATCTGTCGTTTTCTTTTTAACTATATTTTTTTTCATGTATGAGTACAATTATACTATATCCTTTTTTTGAGGCCCGCACAAACATCTGCCGTTTTATTTTTAAATATGTTTTTTTCTTCATCTAGCTATCCGGTTTTTTGTGGCCCGCACAAATATCTGCCGTTTTCTTTTTAAATATATTTTTTTTCATGTACAATTAATTATATTATCCGTTTTTTTACAATTAATTATATTGTCGTTTAAGACTTTCAGGGAGG
This sequence comes from Limnephilus marmoratus, assembly GCA_917880885.1. Classification (NCBI taxonomy): domain Eukaryota; kingdom Metazoa; phylum Arthropoda; class Insecta; order Trichoptera; family Limnephilidae; genus Limnephilus; species Limnephilus marmoratus. The sequence continues at coordinate 7,562,764 of OU862927.1, read as the reverse complement.
CAGTAGAAGGCCCAGAGAAAATTAGTGGGCGTAGAGATGGCACAGTGAGGGTGTAAGTAGGTAAAAAAAAATATGGTCAAAAAAGACCAAGAAAATACGCTTATCACGTACTAATAAAGCAAAATAAACTTTAATATTGGTTAATTTTTGTTATTGTATGTATTTCTATCATTTTTATCACGTGTGCGAAAATTCACACATTTCGATAGTTCGGGAAGTGGATGAAAATTGAACTGAAAGATTCCATTATAGATTCACACAATTTTTTTTTTATATTATACAACGTGTCCGGAAACTCGTAGTACAAGCGGGAAACTGGTGAATCTACATCACGTAGAGAACCCAAAAAACTTATTTTTTTCGATCTAAGCATTTCGATTTTAATATTATTTTTTTTCTATTTTTCCATTTTTTCGGCAACTAAAGGGTTAAAAAAATTTTTGAGCCCGGTTTACCCTTCGATAGATTTTACAAGACATTACACAGCTGAAATCAAACCCCTAGTGAAATTTTTTTTCAAATTTAACCTAAAAAATTCCAACTTCGGACCCGATTTACTCGAAAACGAAAGCTCAAATCAAAAAAAGTTAAACCACAAAATCGACTCCAAATGTGATGTGGATTCTCCAGTTTCCCGCTTGTACTACGAGTTTCCGGATACCTTGTATTATGATATTACGTGTATTATTATTATTAAGAATTGACACTATATCATGAAGCAGGAAGGAAGTAGCAACCGGGTACTTAAATACAAAATAATTGCTTTTTTAACTTGCTAAACAAAAAGGTACAACACCCCCCCCCCCCTGAAATCATAAGCGTGCGGCCCGCGGTGATTCCTCAAATTGTCCTATGTGGCCCTTGACCAGAAAAGTGTGACGACCGCTGATCTACAGGTATAACAGAATTTATATATTATTCAGAATCAGCATACTAACCTTCTCTGCCTTTCTTAAACGCAGATAGCCGAGCCTACAGACGCCTCCTATCTGGATTGCCTGAACTTCACACTCGCAGACAAATTCAGACCCAAAGGAGGTGTCTGTCTCTTCAGCCGAGCTGACGTCAAGTGTGTGTGACTGTTGGATCTGGAAAACCCTAGATTCGACGTAATGTGGGTGCGTGTCAATCTTGCCAGTACGGTAAGATTTTACACGTGTTTATACCACTCACCGAACCTTAGCGTTTCAGATATGTCCGAACTCTTCAAACATCTAAGTAATACTGTTGGTGACCTCTTGCCCCGCTTCCTTACGGCAGAGTTTGTGGTTCCGGGGGACTTCAATGTTCATAACGAACCTTGGTTAAAGTTCTCAGGACCAACGGACTCGGCTGGACGAGAGGCGGAATCCTTTGCCCTCTGCCACGGACTGGAGCAAATGGTTCAGGAGCCTACAAGGGTTCCTGATGTCCAAACTCACCGCTCAAATCTGTTAGATCTGTTTTTAACCACTGTGCCACACGGTTACAAGATTGAAGTCACAGCGCCTTTAGGATCGTCCGACCACTGTCTGGTGACGACGTCAATCCCCATAACCTTTAGACCGCAAAACGAGTGACTGAAGCAGATTGGTTTGGTCTGCGGCCACATTTTACTGCTATCCCGTGGTCAGCTGCCTATGTTTTCGGACCTCGGATCCCTCAAAATGTGCCCAGGAAATTGGTGAAGTCATCACATCCGCGATGGATGGCTTCATCCAATCCACTGTTAAAGAAACTGGTGTGGGCTCAAAGCCGTGGTTCAGTCGACAATGCTCTGAAGCAGTGCGAGGAAAAAATGCAGCTTTCCAAGCCTACATCTCGAACGTCCAAAAACAGCATAGTATATAACAAAATGGCAAAGGAAAGCAAGAGGATCATAAATAGGTCAAAATTCAAGCAAGTCCTGCAGATCAGCAGAAAGCTGGCTGCCTGCCCGCACGGCAGCAGAGCGTTCTGGTCGCTTGCGGGCTCAATAAGTCGCAATTTCTGCAAACCCAGTCTGCCACCTCTTACCAGACCTGACGGCTCTCTAACAAATACCGCCGCCGAAAGGGCTAACTATTAGGCAAAATGTTTGCGGAAAACTCGACCCTAGATGATCAAGGTGCTACCCCGCCGTCAGTTCCTCATTGAGGTTTTAATGTACTCCAAGTCTTACGAGGGCTTGATATTAATAAAGCTAGTGGGCCTGATGGAATACCTGCCCTGGTATTGCAGAGGTACGCTGCAAAAATAGCTCCAATTTTGACGAAGCTTTTCAAAATGACCCTGAAGTCTGGCTCTGTGCCCTCTGGTTGGAATAAAGTGATCATTCACCCTATTCCAAAGAAGGGTGACCCCTCCAACCCAGCCAACTACCGCCCCACAGTGATCACATCAGTTCTGTCTAAGGTGATGGAACGTGTGATCATCGACAAACTGCTCACATACCTTGAGAAGAACAAAATTATTAACGACCGTCAATAGGGTTACCTCGAGAGTGTTTTCTCTTGGGGTAAGAATAACCTCGTCGAATTTAGTGTTTCATAGACCCAATCATGTTTGATAACGTCTAAAAGGGATCGAAATGAAAATCTAGTCTCCGTCAAGGGAAGCAATCTTCCGAACAGGACCTCCATCGATATGCTTGGTGTAACTCTAAGTGACCAGCTCAGGTACGGGGGCTCCATCGAAACCAGAGTTAAGTCAGCCTCTCAGAAACTGGGCGTACTATACAGTACGGGGCCCGCAGATACTTTAATAGTACACAACTGCTAATCCTGTACAAATTGCAAGTGCGCCCCGCGGTTGAATTTGGCAGCCACCTCTGGTCTGGAGCTCCAAAATACCTGAAAAATACCCTCGACTCTGTGCAGAAACGGGCGGTCCGTTTGATAGATTCTCCCGTCTTAACAGACGAATTGCAATCTTTAGAGCAAAGGCGTCAGGTGGGAATGCTGTCCTTGTTCTACTGGTATTACAATGGAAGATGCTCCGAGGAACTAGTGTCATTGATTCCCTCGGCACCGGTGCATAGTCGGGAAACATGTCAAACACGCGTAATACCAACATTTGTACACGGTTGACATTAGTCACATGAGAACGGGTCGTTTCTATGACTCGTTCTTTAGTTGGTGGAAAGATTTGCCGACCTCTGTGTTTCCTCCCTCCTACAACATGGTTCTCTTCAAGACCCATGTTCACTCCTTCATTTTCTCAAAAAGATCCTCCACACAACATCTTCAAAGATGACAATCATTCCTCAGGGCCTCCTGTGTGGAGTTAATGTAAAAAAAAAAAACTTTAGATTTCTCCCTGTAACTCCAAATATATTGTAAGAAAATTGGTAAAACCCGGGAATGGAATCCCAGTTTTTGAGCCAAGTATACATAATAGGGTACGATGGAATTGAAATACACAGTGTCCGGAAACTCATAGTAAAGGTGGTAAACTGGTGAATCTACATTACATTTGGAGTCGATTTTGTGATATAACTTTTTTTGATTTAAGCTTTCGTTTTCGAGTAAATCGAATCAAAAGTTGGAATTTTGAAAGTGGAATTTGAAAAAAATTGGTTGCTAAGGGTTAATAACATAATGTATTTTAAAATGCACCGAAGCAACCAGACTTTAAACTCCACCAGTTTACCGCTTGCACTACAAGCTTGAGTATACCATGTATAGTAAAAAATAGTGTGTTTATATAAGTTATTTTATTATTAAATACATGCACAGGTATTTAAATTTTTAAAATTTGCCGTTAAATGATATGCATACTTATTAAGTACCTATTAATTTTTAAAATTATTATTGTAAATTTGTTCATAAGTAAAAAATTTCTGATTTATTTTAAAGTCATCGATCTACTGGCAAAGTCCATTAAGTCACGTTTTTTCATGAAATGACTTAAGTAAAAATCATCCTCTTTCGACTGGCATAATCCATTTTGGTATATTTAATTTTTTTCGGTTTAAATTCACCTTAAGTCATAAATCCGATATTATTGTCAAGCAAAACATTAAGTCAAACATTAAGTCAAACATTATACTCTAAATATCAATAATACATCGATTTAGACCGTTAAAATAAGTCATTATTGACTGGTAAAACCAACTAAGTCAGGCTCATTTTTTTGTAGATCTTTGATTAAAGGTTACTGTTATTGCTATCAACTAATATTGTATATTGATTACGTACTTAAGGGTTCATTCTAAAGTATAAAATATTTAAAAAAAAAACATTTTGGAGATATTCATCCGCTTATAGCCTTTCCAAAATTGATAAATATTGAAATGCGATTATCTCAAAATTGTGTTTTAGTGACTTAGTGGACTTTGCCAGTAGACCGACGAATTGTCAATTTTTTTAATGTTACGTATGTTCTTATATCATTTATTATTGGCTCTTCATTATTTCCAGAAAATCAAATAAAATTTCAATCTCCAAAGCCCATATTTTATTAACAATGATTATTTTGTACAAAGAAAGATAATCTTTCATGAAAAAAATCAATTTAGAACATATTATAAGTTATTGCTTTGGAAATGGTTTGTCACACAACTGTACAATAGTTTGTATGTAATAAAATGTAAATAGAATCAAAAAAATGTCATAACACGCCACTATTATTATAATATATTATATAGTAGGTACAGTTGAAATGCAATAGTACAATTTTTTACAAAAAAAATACATCAAATGCATTACAAAACAAATAAAATATATAAAATTGTAACAAGTAAATGTAAAAATTACAACTAATAAACAAATAAAACGTAATATTTTATACAAAAAGACTTAATCTAGTTGATTTTTTTTGAATTGGTGCATTCGTTTGTCAAAATACATGAACGATATATATTTATTTTTAATCAAATATTCAAGTTTGATTTGTAATACATACAAAAAGTTCAAGTATGGATTGAAACTACTAAATAAACAATAATAATTATAGAAATATTTGGAGTAAGCATAATATTATTATGTTGGGAATAAAGTAGTAATATTTATGAAGATCTTACACTAAAACCAATAATAACTGCATAAAACACTAATTAGCTATAATAGCTAAGGTGTTTTATTAGTTATTAAGTTCATAAAAACACATTATTATTTGCTAAAACACATTAAAACAGGTAACTACATTAAAAAATGGTAAAAATTTACACAATAATGGAATAGATGTTTAAGTTTAAAAAAATGGAATAACATTAAAAATAATTATAAAAAAATCTTTCTTATTGTCTGTTAGTCTTGTTAATCTGTCTCTTCATTGGATGGGTTGTTGTGTGAAACCCATTCTCTGTAAATAAACAAAAACATTTTAGATAAATGAAACAATTTAACTTTGTTTGAACCACTTTTATATTTGAGTAAATCCGACAGGTTTCAGAACGACCGTTCCTTCTTCAGGCCAAATGTATACTGATTTGACAGTTTTGAAATATGGATGGGAACAATGTATTATTATGGTAGGGGTGGAGCCGTTGCTAGGTATTAACGAAGAGTGGGTGGGTAGGGGAACATAGACAATATTTTTAGTTTGTTGATATAGATTCATTATTTTTAAGGGATTTTTTTTATTTCTAAGGCTTTTAAGTTATCTAAACGTTTTCCTTTATGATTAATATGAAGAATATTTATCCCCGTTTTTTTTTAAAGTATGGTTATTTTCAATTATATGGTTAGCGAACTCAGAAAAATTATTATTATTAAGACACCTTAAATGTTCTTTGATTCTGATTTCAAAATTACGAGTTGTTTTTCCAATATAAAATGAGGGACAATCATTACATTTGAGTTTATAATATACTAGCTGACCCGGACACGCATTAAGACAACGTCATCTACTGGATGGTTATCCAACTTTTATAACCTCCACCGTTTTTGAGTTTATCGCGAAAAGACAGACAGATGCCTTTAATTTATAATACGTAGAGATGGTGTGAAATATTATAATAATGTGCATGAAATGCTTGGGGTAACTAACGTATTCAAGTTAATAAGGATTAATACTGTATCCGTCTAAATAACTTTTCAATTACCGCAATGTACGTGACCATTTTTTTAGAAGATAGAATAGGTATAGTAAGTTATCCGTAAAAGATAGATATATGCCTTCGCGGACCTTTTTGTAGATCTATAAAAGAGGAATATCCCACCATGAATTGTTTTATTATATCCCAAAAGGATTAGGCAGCGTTTTCGATGAAAGCCACCAGGCGGCTTGACTTTTTCCGACACTTCTAACAATTATCGTTATGTTTCAACCAATTTACACAAATCCTTGACAAATTATATACCTAAACCTTCCTCACGAAACACTATCTATTGGTGAAATCCGCATGGAAATCCGTTCAGTAGTTTTCGAGTTTATCGCGAACAGACAGACAGACAGACGACGCGGGGGACTTTAATTTATAATATGCAGAGATTCCGGAATTAGTCAATTTATGGTCTTTATCTTTAGCATTTCTAAAAAAATTACCGATATTATTTCTTGTATAAAAAGCTGGTTTAATATTAGAAGGGAGATTTTTGCAATGTTGAACTGAAAAATTATTAATACACAAAATTTTACGCCATTCTTTATCATTAATATTATTAAAATTGTATAGATATTTATTTTTTGAAATTTTGCTAAGAACATTTTAAATTAGAACAGTGAGCGAGCGAATGAATAGTGAATCTGCGTGTAAAGTCGAATGGCCACATATTGAATGATCACAAATGAATAGCAAATATTTAAAAAGAAAGGGACATAAATAAATAAATATTAGGTGAGCGAAAATATTAAGCATGGATTGGCAGTGAATAAGCATGAATAAGCAAGGTGAATATGAGCATTAATAAATACATACAAATAAGCTCAAATGATCACAAAACAAAATAACAAAATAAGTATTTAAAATGATGTACATTTGGGTAAGCCAGGAATAAACATGACACAGAACTAGAATGCATGAATAGAAAATGAGTATTGAAGAAGATGATAACAATAATAATCTAAACGAAAATATGAAAGAGAACAAGACACAGAAAAAGACAGTGGTCGCAACTGGGACTCGAACCCAGACCTCTCGTCTAACCGGGACGTGCGCGTTAACCAATTTCGCTATTGCCACCTTCTGTCAAACTGTCATAATTGTAAATTTAGAATTAACAATATTATCTTTACGAGAGATGGGAAGGCTGATAGAGATATTGAAAGAAGGGTGAATGCCGGTAACTCCATTAATGGTGGACTGAATGCCGTTGGCGCTAATAAAAAACTGTCAAAAGAAGCGAAGCTAGCAGTCCACAATGGAGTCCTGGTACCTACCCTGATATATGGCAGTGAGGCATGGAACTGACAGAGGAAGGATGAAAGTAAGCTGAATGCCGTTGAAATGAGATCCCTGAGACGTATGTGTGGTAAAACAATGTATGATCGTGTGAGAAATGTGGATGTCCGCAAAGAATGTAAGGCTGATGTAAGCATAATGAGTAAGATTAAGAAAGGGACCCTCAGATGGTTTGGGCATGTAGAGCGAATGAACGAAGAAAGTAGTGTAAGAAGAATATACGACGCGAATGTGAATGGTAGAAGAAGTCGGGGACGCCCGTGGAAGACATGGCACGATCAAGTGAATCAAATACTTGAGTCGGGCCAAGTCAAAAGTCAGAATAATAGAAGAGAATGTATGAGACGTTGTATGAATGTGAATGAGGCAAAGAGTGTGTGCCAAGATCGAGTTGTTTGGCGGTCCGTCCTCTCTGCCTACCCCTGCGGAGAAACGGTGTGATGGTTAGTTAGTTATCTTCCACTAATTATTTTTCCATATTATGGGCAACTATCCTTTTTTTACTGGAAACAATCATTGGAAGAATTGGTTTGTATCCTGGAGAGCATTAGACGAGAGATCTGGATTCGAGTACCAGTTGCGACCATTGTCTTTTTTCTGTTTTTCTGTGTCTTTTTCTCTTTCATACTTTCGTTTAGATCAGGACTTAGAGAAATGTCAGGGGGGGCATAATAATTACGTTTGCATTTCCGAAAAAAAATCTATTTAACGCTTAGGTAAATTAACTGTTCCGAATGACTCCAGATACTAATATGTACAGCCTGTATGTCTGACGAATATCTACAGCTCATATGTTGAATTAATATCTACGAACTTCAGAGTGTTGACTAATATCTACAGAGCTAAGGTCGGACGAATATCTATGACGGTCCCAGTGTTGACTAATATCTACAGAGCGTAGGTTGGACTAATCAGCTAAATGTGTCCAATAGTCCGATATTAGGGATTTTTACATACATACTTACATAAATTAAGTTTTTTAAACTGCATACGCAATATTACGTTATTCCAACCTCTCTGGTTTCAATCCTGAGATTGGTTTGCAGCAATGTCATCTATTCGTTTCTTCCACTCTTCCCTGTCTTGTGCGGCTCTTTTGAAGTCTGCATATGATGAGCAGCGCACGTCCACCAGCAGGTCCTCCAGGTACTCTCGGCGTGGGCGTCCCCTAGCGTTTGTCCCCTCGGTCATACCCTCCATTATGGCATGCAAGAGGCCTTCTTGTCTTATTACATGGCCGCCTTTCGGACAAGGTCCTGAGCAGGTGCCTTCCTCCTTCGATTCTTTGGAGAACCTCTTCATTTGTTATGTGGTCTCTCCAGGAAATTCCTAATAGTCTTCTATAGGACCACATCTCAAAAGCCTCTAGTCTCCGTTTATCTCTTTCGGATAGGCACCATGTTTCACAGCCGTACATCAAGATACTCCATACATAGGTCTTGATGAGGAGTATTCTCAGTTTCAGGTCTATATTATTTGATTCTATTATTTTCGACCTTTTATTGAATGCAAGCCTAGCCTGGTGTATACGGCTGTTGACCTCGCTCTTCGACCGACCGTCCCATGTTATTTTACTCCCGAGATAGACAAACTCCTTGGTGTTCTTTAGTGGAACTCCTGACATCTCTACTCTCATCTGATGTTGCGTTCGGCCTACAGTCATCAGCTTTGTTTTGTCTTTATTCGATTTTTTCAGTTTATTCCAATATGCTATACATAATTGCAAATCCAACCTCTGCCAGTGCTGTAGATATTCGTCAACACTTTGGTCTCATAGATATTAGTCAGCAGTTTGAGTTGTAGATATTCATCAACACTTTGGTTTTCATAGATATTAGTTCGATTTTTTCAGTTTATGGAATTCCTGTAGATATTAGTAGACGCCTCCTTCCGAATTGCCTGGTTACCAAAGGGAACATGAGGTCGCCTTTATGAATTAAGAGAAGAGGTCATCCTATTTATTGAATTCAAAGGGAACATGAGGTCGCCTTTATGAATTAAGAGAAGAGGTCATCCTATTTATTGAATTCAAAGGGAACATGAGGTCGCCTTTATGAATTAAGAGAAGAGGTCATCCTATTTATTGAATTCAAAGGGAACATGAGGTCGCCTTTATGAATTAAGAGAAGAGGTCATCCTATTTATTGAATTCAAAGGGAACATGAGGTCGCCCTTATGAATTAACTCGTTGTGGGCCGTTCGGACACCGGTGTCCGCGAGGTGGCGCGGCATTTTGAAATGCAATTTTGACCCTTATGTATACAGAAAGTGTATGAAGAACAATGTCAGAAACGCTTGCTCTATTATCGTACTTTACCATAGAGAAATCCGCAATGAGACAAGTCACTTCGAATAATTTATATTAAATTTTCCGTAGTCCGGGATGTAAAAAGATTCTGCGCATGCGCGAAAAAAAAATATCTCCTTTCTACTATTTAGACCCTTCTATGTACAAAATCGGTAAAGGAAGTGTCAGAATCACTGCCGCCAACATTCCCTATGGTATGGGTAAAGATTTCATTCATTTAGTAGCCACACAGTATTTAAAAATAATTTTTGTCTGTGGGCATCTCCAACTGTCATTTTGGCGGCCGCGTCACATTGCCGATGCGTGACATGCGTGTACCTCGAATAAAACATCATAAAACCTATCAATTTACGTAATTACGCAAGTAATGTTATTTTGGTAAATAGTTTATTGTTCTAGGAATGTGTTTCAGTCAATAAAATATACGATAGGTTAAATTTAATCCACAAAACATTCAATTGAAGATCGTGAAATTTCCGTGTTTTTCTGGAAAAAGCCAGGACCTCAACAGGTTAAGAGAAGAGGTCATCCTATTTATTGAATTCAAAGGGAACATGAGGTCGCCTTTATGAATTAAGAGAAGAGGTCATCCTATTTATTGAATTCAAAGGGAACATGAGGTCGCCTTTATAAATTAAGAGAAGAGGTCATCCTATTTATTGAATTCAAAGAAAATAATCATTTTATGCAACTATTCAAAAATGAAAAATTTCAGTGGAAGCTAGCCTATTTGGCTGACATATTTGAAGCCCTGAATCAGCTAAACTTGAAACTTCAGGGCAGAAATGGCACTTTAATTAGTAACTATAATCATATTCAAATATCAAAGCTTCAACTTTGGAAAAATAAGGTATCTGCTGAAAATACATTTCCTTTTTCACGGCTATCCGAAGCAATTTATAATAAAAAAACCGGATAAAGATATAAAATCTGAAATAGAAAATCATTTACAAGCGTTAGAAAACGAATTTCACCGATACTATCGAGATGTTAATTCCGAGTCACCAATATGGCACATGACCAGAAACCCATTTGTTGTCGATGTCTTACAATTACCTGAAGAAGTTTAGGAAGAATTTCTAGAAATGAAGGCTGACTCGACCATGAAAGACGACTTTCATCTCTTGACTTTAGAGACATTTTGGATCAAACATTTCCTTGTTAATCCGAAAGTTGCTTCTCTTGCTTTGAAAATACTTATTCCATTTTCGTCCACTTATCGATGCGAGACAAATTTTTCAGCTCTAGTTTTAATAAAAACTAAACAGCGAAATCGCCTTGCCGTCCGTAGCGATTTAACCATAGCTCTAGCAAAGGCTGAACCCAGAATCGACCAACTGGTACAGAGCATGCAAGCTCTAGTATCTCATTAGTACTTTAAAAGTTTTCATTTATTTGTTCTAAAATTACTTTGAAAGTTGTTAGACATTATCTAATTATGAAAATATAATTTAAATAAAAAATAAAAATTATAAAAGAATAATACCTATGTATAATTAAAAGAAAATTAAGAATTGTAAATATAAAAGTAATTAATGATTAAAAGTGTACCTACTCTTCTATTAACCGGTCAAAGGCCGGAGACGCGCCGGCGCGCGCGTCATATGCGCATGCGCGAGAAAATAATTAAAATATTTGAATAATATTGTCGACGAAAAACTTTTGGTCTGCGATTTTGACCCTTCTATGTACAGAATTTGTATGAAGAACAGTGTCAGAATCTCTTGCGCCATCATTACTCTAGGTGATGCTAAAAGTTTTATTCACCTTGTCACACTGGAATATTTTTAAAACGATTTCATCCATGACAATGCGCTGTCATAAACGGTCGCAATAAATGCGTGTATCGCGAATAAAACATCATAAAACCTATTAATTTACATAATAAATGCAAGTAATGTGGTTTTGGTAGATAGTTTATTGTGTTGTGAACGTGTTTCAGTCAATAAAATATACAATAGCTCAAAATTTATCAACAAAACATTCAATTCAAAATTCAAAGTGGTGGTTTTTTAGTGTTTTTTTGTGAAGTTTCGCGAATTTCCGCAAAATGGCCTGGCCTGTGACCGGTTAAAGATCTATAATAAATAAATATATTGTATCTGTATCACCTATTTGAAATTCAAATAAATAAATAGATCGTGTTTCTTATTTTTGTTGAAACTTAATTAAGAGGAAATACTAGCGGCGTTTTTCCATACAAACGTATTCCCCGTTTATCTCTCTGGATTTTGACCCTAGAGCAAAATTTTTTTTTACCTAATATAGATATCGACCACTAGCGTGTCGGTACGTTTTGTTTTTTTTGATAATTTACTTCTTATAGAAGTTAGGACCTTCCAAAAATGAATAAAATTGCCTAATTTAAACGCCGTCAAAAAACGTTCAGTATACAAACTAAACAATGTATTTTGAAAAAAGCAAAACGTATTGACATAGAATATTTTCTTTTAATACAGTTAGTAAAAAAAAATTTTTAAATCCGTCCAGTTTTGGAGGAGAAAAATGGGGAATACAAAACATTGATTTCGAAGATTTTATTTAGGTATTTTCGGCCCGACGTGCAGGTGTCCCTTTCGCTCATTTCTCCTAAGGGGGGTCGGGGAACGAGGTTTTTGACAAATACATACATATAAAGCGAAGTAGTGATGTAACGAATGTTATCGGTAGACTAGTGTTGTCCTTGCCCGAGTAATCGATATTTTTGATTCGTTTTTTTTTCTGTTTAGTGACTCATCGCGGTATACCAATACTGACCGAGCTTTCATACTAAAATTGTGCAAAATTAAAATTGTTTATGTCAAGTACTATAATAAATTTTCAATTCGGGAGGCGTTTTAGGTACCATCGCCCCGGAAACCATTTATTGGATAACCAACACCCCCACCACTTGGTCACCCCAAGTGGTCTGCTATGTTTGGTGACTGAGCATGGGTTCCCGGGTTCACGGGTGAGGTCTGCATGGGTTTTGGTGGCGGATGATTTTGTTAACTTACTGCGTGGCGGGCCGGATTGGGAGAAACTGGAAGAGGGAGATCTTTTGATCTCTACAGCCGGACTCTCTCCACCATCATTTTATACTTTTACCTACCCAGAAATTCCTCTCCTTCCTTTCATTAAAAATAACCTCCACACAGCTTCTCTAATGACTTTGCTATACTATAAGGGTATTTAACTTAAAAATAATTTTTATATTTCATTTTATATAATTGCATTTTGTGATATTTGTAAGTAATTAATCACCTCTCCCTTTAATATTTTGTCTATAATTCTCATATGCCTATACTTGTTTGTCTTTTAATATTAATCTTATCCTGACGAAGAACACTCTGTTTTCGAAACATGTTGATAATATTGATTACATAAAGCTGTTTTTACAAAGTTATTTGTTCTCATTTAATTAAAAATGACGCCACAAAGATTGGACCCATTTGCAGCATTTCAAGCTGGGTCGCCATAACCAATTCGTTTGTGCAATTTCAATCAATGCATTTCTGTGTTTCTCGAGAACCCTTCTATGGGCTTACACATCATTAGGTAGTACTTTTACACCAGTTTTTTAAACATTTGTGGTCAGAAACATCCAAGAGGTGTAGTTTTGTAGCTCTAGCACATATGAAGCTGTATGACTTTTGCACTCCCAGAAATAAAACCTTTTTAGTATAATTATCATTATGCATATATCCAATTGTATATCCGCATGTACATTATTTGGCTTAATATAGTAAATATGTTATTTTTCACATCAAGTATAAAATAAAATAGATGCAAGAATGTTTTTTTTTGATAAATTAATAACGTAAAAAAAATATATATATATATATTTATTCTCAAAACTCTTGAGAACATATCGTTGTTGCATTCACAAAATATCCCATGTAAGGTTTTCGACCAATTTTTTTTTTGTTTACACCATTTGATTCACAACGGTTTCCTTAATAATCTGACATAAATATATCCCAATTTTCAAACTCATCTTTTTAATCATTTTAGAGGCAACTCTGACCCATTTCTTGTAATTAATGGTAATCATTTAAAAAATATATACTACATATACCACAGAAATATAAAAAAAATATAAAATTATAAAATTAAATTGAGAAAAAAAAGTTTTTTGTGTGCCAGAATTCGTATTATTTTTTTAATTCAAATTTGTCACACATAAATTAAAATTACCCAAAGAAATGTTTTTTTAATAATATACAATAATCTCAACAATCTAAAAAGAGTATACTATGCACTAATCCAGTCATTAATTCAATATGGAATTATTGGATGGGGGGGGGGGTCATACAACAATATTCTAACCCCGATCAAAGTAATCCAGAAACTAATCATTAAAGTAATCCTAAAGAAACCCTCCACTTATCTAACAGAAACGCTTTTCGCAGATTTCACGGTGCCTCGAGGAGAGAATATCTTCAAGAAAAATGCAATTATCCAAATTTACAAAAATAATATAAATATCATCAAAAAATTTGAAACTCACCAATCAAAAAGATATGAAGATAACATCAAAAAACACCAAAATTGAATACCAAACTAATGCAAAACAATTATATCTATTTAGGAATAAAGTTTTTCAACAACCTTCCCGTTGAAATAAAAAAAAAAACCAAAGACATCAATAAACTGAAACTCAAACTGAAGCTACACTTCATCGGGAATAATTAACTAAATAACTACCTGGTTTTCTCATTCTTTCTATTTATTATTAATCTATATTCATCTCTATTTTATTTAGTTTTTTCGAATTTCTCCCAAGTGCACAATATTTTAGTATGTAACCGTATCCTATGTATGTACACCATATGTAATTTATATAACTCCATTGTACAATTATATATCTACCTATATTAAATATTTAAAATATATATATATTTTCAATATTAACTCAGTAGGTAAAGCAAAAATATTTTTTTAATATTAATATATAACTCTCAAAAAATTACCAAAAAATTAAGTTGCATCCAAAATCATACGAAATTAATTCTTTTAAGACCAATATTTCGTAATTTGAAACAAAAATAAATAAAATAAAAAATATTTATCCGCACAAGATATTTTCTCTACTTTTTGATAAAAAATACATTTTCAGTTTATTTGGGTGTTTTGGTCACAAATCCAAATTTAACCCCCCCCCCCCCCCCCCCCCCCGGCTATTTGTTAGCTTTGGGAACTTTTATAAAACCAAAGTTTATGAAACTTATGGAATTTTGTATCTATAAATTATTTTTACATGAAACGATAAACAAGTGAGGTGACGGAAATGTTAACAATACATTTTTGTAATAAATATGTACGTGTTTTTATTTTTTTCGTTATCAGTAATTTAGTTAGAAAAAACGTAAGATGAGTCATTTCAAAAAAAATTGTGCGTTCAAAATTTTTATATTTGAAAAGCAAAGGTTTATTTCGGATTTCAAAATTTAAAAGCGTATTTCATCGCCTTTCAAAAACAGTTTTTAGTTTTCGGATACTATCAGAAATATTCCATTTATTTGGATTTTATTGCAAAGCGGAAATATTTCGACCTTATGAAAAAATATGCCCGAGGCCTGAGGGATATGGGTCATATGTCATATGAGAAAGGCCAAGTTGCCTTTCCTACGTTTGCTACACAAAATATCATATGTGCATAAAAAGTGCGCACAAAAATCCTGAACGCAAAATTTAAGAAAAAAATGTATATTAAGCCCACTTGTTTTCACCCAAACATGGTATCAAAAATAACTCTACAATTAATAAAAATAAATAAAAATATGGGTCGCAATTTTTTTTTTAAAGTTTTATTTATTAAATATCCTAATATTCTAAAATACCCTTAGGATATTTTGTGCGCGCAACAACGATAAGTAGCTATAATAGCATATTCATAGGACGCCTACAATGGAACGCTCCTGTGAGCGGTGTGAGAAATTAAATGTTTGGTCTTGTCTACACATTTGCAGATTGGTACATGCGTGGTCGGCAGAAATAATAATTCGGCTGCGGCTACGGGTGAAGGTGAAGCGCGTGGCTCACTCACACACGGCCTGCATTCACTCACACATCTAGAGCGCGATTCTGACTACTGTCAGAGAGTGAAATAAAAGAGATTCTTTAAAATACCTATTCATAAATGTTCGCAGCGACCGGCAGCGCTCTTAAGGGGGGCATGAAAATATTTTTTTTTGGTTCGGGGAAGCTCGGCGAAATAAAGGTTGGGAAACCCTGGTTTAGATTATTATTGTTATCTTCTTCCTCAATGATATATTACATTGATGGGAAAAACCTTCAAAAGTTATAAAATATTTATAAAAAAATCTTATAATTTGATTTATAGAAGATCTTATAAAAAATAGAAAATAAGTATTTAAAATGACAATACATTCAGGTAAGTCAGGGAACAAGCATGAATGAATAGAAAATAAGTATTTAAAATGACAATACATTCAGGTAAGTCAGGGAACAAGCATGAATGAATAGAAAATAAGTATTTAAAATGACAATACATTCAGGTAAGTCAGGGAACAAGCATGAATGAATAGAAAATAAGTATTTAAAGACATACATTTAGGAAAGTCAGGGCCATCTCAGAGCATTTCACCACAACATCCATCTGAGTAAAGCAGAGATGTGGACATTCGAAGGGGCCCAAGACCAGAGGGGTCCCGGGGCAACAGTTGGGCGATCGGACGGCTTGTAGGAGGACCGAGCCGCTCCAGCAAAATGTATCTGACACCCAGCCATACCTAAACTCGTACTTCGGTGTGCCCCAATTCAACCTACAAATAATCCATAGATATAATACCTACCGATGATTGCCTCATTGTAATCTCTAACAGAAAAATTAAAGTTACAACAGAGCTATCAGTGGCTTAGGGCTTGTTCGCATTGAACAAGTATTATGTAAGTCGGTAGCGAAGTATACTTGCTACTTGACTCACCGAAAACCGTTCGCATTACGACGCATTACAATCAAGTAGAGAGTTCATTAGTATGTGGTGCATTGGAAGATGAACAGGCCGCGGCGCAAAAGTAAATACGCTAATTAAGCTGATTTTAGAAGAGATGGAAGAACAAATTAGTGAGTTGAAAATAAATAAAATATGGACACGAAAAAAGATTAATAGCAGCATAAATAAATAATTTTAGGACTCTGCTAAAATGGCTGGTTCGTGCATGTCAGTGCGTAGGGACTTGTGGTGGGAGTCCTTACTCACCCGAAAAATAGAACGAAACAGATTGAATCTACTAAAGAGCTGACTAACCCACTCTACTAAAATTGTGGTGTTCGGATGTGTTTAGTTACACTAATATACTATCTGCTTGACTAAAATATTTGGCGTGTGCGAACCACTCGTTAGTTTTTACTACTAATGAATTTTATGTGAATCTGTATAAACTCCGGTAAATTTCTAATTTTTTTACCAGTTTTAATTGAATTAACAATTTTTATCATTTCTAACAGGGGTTAAATTTTTTTTTTGAGAAATTTTAAAAGAAATTAAACTGCTGATATTTCAAATAAAATAATTCCAATTTCTGACTCAATTTAAGTTAAAAAAAGTTATAGGGGCCGTCCATTAATCACGTGAGGCTCGAAAGGGGGGGGGGGGGGGGGGTTCGGAAAAAATCACGAAATATCACGAGGGGGGGGGGTAAAACGGGATATCACATGTATTAATTTTTCGTGATAATATTCTAAAAATTTCAAAATACTTTGTACTAAAAAAATACACGTGATTTTGGGGGGGGTGGGTTAGTCTAAAACCTCACCACATATCACCAAGGGGGGGGGGGGTTAAAAAAAACATCACGTGATTAATGGACGACCCCATACCACAAAAAAAGGAACTAAAAAAAATGTGATGCAAATTAACCATTTACTACGAGTTTTCGAACACCGTGTAAAGGTAATTAAAAGTTTTTATGTATTTAAAAAAGTTCTCCTAGGTAGGCAGTTACTTTTGCACACGACAGCCTTCCAAAAGCATCATCACTGATTTTTTTTTAATTATTTAAAATTTAAAAATAATGATAAAATGGGTAATAACTTTAAAACATTATAATAAAAAAATAAAACAAACCTTTTACAATAGTCCTCAAGTATATCGGGGGCAGATTTTATATAACTGTCAATGTAATTATTGTTTTCAGGCATTTGACCAATTATGCCCAAATTATCAATACTCGAATCCACAGGTTTTGCATTTTGTTTTTCGTATATCATATACTCGTTGGAATTTTTTGACTCTGTCGAAATATAACTATTTGTGCTTCCTCTACGTATGTTCTTTGCATAAATCTTGTCGGCCGGTCTAGCCCATTTCAGTTCCAATTTGAACCCGTCCAAAGTGCAGCATTTTAACAATCGCATCGCTTTTTCGGCATCTTCTCTGGTGGTGAAATGAACGAAGGCAAAATCTTGTACCTTTTTAATTCGTTCGATGGTGAACAGATCGACGTATCTGCTAAAAGTTTTCAATATGTCGTTTTCTGTTGTTCTGGTAGTTAAGTTTCGGAGAAACAAAATCTTAACCTAAAAAAAGAAAAAAATATCAAAACAATCATTTTTATTAGATATTTTAGGTATTTCTCTTTGGATAAAAATCTTTGTTTATTCACTCCCCTTCTTCCTGTTGTACTGCTATTATGAGAAACGGGGAAAGATGGCAACGAAGCTTTGCAACTGAGATTTGCAGGCGGCCAAAATTGGAATTAAAAATTAACAAAACTAATTTTGTTTTTAGTTTTCCACCTGATGATGGACACTACGCTGTCCGAAACGTTGGCTAAAGGAGGTAGCGCAACACGGCATAACACCCCAAATTCAAACGTTTTTATCCATCAATTTTTTTTGGTATCCACAATACATCTACACTAGTGACGCCACCGAATTTAAGTACAGTAGGGCCTCGCTAATCCGGATAGGCAAAAACAAGACCCCTTCCGAATTATCGAGGTGTCCGGATTATAGTATGCATTTTTTTAATAGGAGTAAAACACATGTTTAACTTGGGTTTCATTTATTAAAGTAAAAATTTAAAGTCAATTTAGATAAGAATATGTACGTATGTACAAATGTGGATACTTATAAAAACAATCAAACATGTAAGAAATTTGGGCACTTAACATGAAAAAAAAAAAACTAAACTAATGAGTGATGGCAAATAATTGAATATTGACACGTTTTGACCAGCACGCACCCGTCCGGATTACAGCGTGCACCGAAATAACGGGGGTCCGGATTAGCGAGGCTCTACTGTATATCGATCTGCAGTCTGTTCCCCTTTTTACGTGATTGCACATGAGCACATGAACATGTGAGCCAGTGAGATTATAGCACCTCCAACTTAGGTACCTGTGTAAATGAGGCTGAATGTAGTGGATGGGAAAGAGACAAAGAAATAGGAAGGTTGTAAAGTGCAAGTTCATACCTGGCCGTTCAGATCTGGGCACTAAAAGTGGTACTAACTGATTTTAAGCAATTAATTTTGCTATATACAGGTAATATACTAGGCTACAGGTAACATATCGCTCGCCATACATTCCCAATATATGATACCTATGCTGAAATAGGCAAAGTCCAAAAATGTGGACTGACAGTACCTTAATATGTACATTTTATTTTAAAAACACTTTATGGTAGTTAGATAATAACGAGAAGTATAGTCTGTCAAATAAGAGTAGAAAATATAAAAAATTGAACAACAAAATTTGTAGGCCGGCAACACCAAATTAACTGTCAAATATTCTTAGTGCAATGTCACTGAATGTATAGAACACATTAAACCACATTTTAAAAAACATTTTTTGTTCATGATAGAAAGAAAGAATCACTAACGGTGAGTTTAGTTACACTACTTTTAGATCTGAATGAGTTAAATATATTCAGATCTAAAATTAGAGACACAATCTAAAGCCCGGGTAACGCTAGGTACGTAAGCTAGTATTAAATAAATGTGAGTAATTTCTAAACTGTGCTTTATATTTTATTACATTATCGTTTTTCTTCATTATGTTAACACAAAATTGCGAAGGTATAATAATAATATACCTATACGCAATTCTAATTTTGAGATCAGTGGGTATATTATAATTTATAATGAAAAAATATTTTTTTCACTTTTAGGTCTTTTTAATTTTTTATAAAAATGTAGGTTACACAGCTTTACATCAACACCATGAGTTATATATGTTTAGTATTGCCACTTGAACCACAGTGGCGCCCTCATGTTTTCTACTCTTATTTGACAAACTACATGTGGTACCTACCTATTTCAGTTTCCGAAAATGGATAATAATTAAGTTAAATAATTATTTTGTTCAAATTAAAATAGATTATCCATTTGTTATTTATAATTGATGTGAAAGTTTTAAGATTAGATTTTTCTTTTCTTATGGGACCTAAAATATTAACCTGAAATAGGTTCTTAGTTTGTGTTTAATTAAAATACTAGCCCAAATACTTTGTATTTTGATAGTATTAAGGCGATCCAATAGTACAGGAAAAAATCGAAATCGGAATTCACGCCCTTTATGGGAGGAGTTTTAAAATACTTGAGAAAAAGCTTTTGGAAAGGTTGGAAAAGGTATTTGAGAATTTTTTTTACAGGTTGATTTCGTAAAGGCCTGTAAAAAATATTAATCCCTTTATTACGCATTGTTTATTGTAAGGAAACGGAAATTTAAAATTGATTTCACGAAACTAAGCGACGCGGAGTCACCCGACTGTCTCCCGCTCCGGCCGGGGCGTGACTGATACGAAATAGATGTGCCCAGTGCATGGTTCTTGTGCCCATGCCATAAGGGTCGCTTCAAGAATCCAAATTCGTAGAGTGCGGGCCGTATTGATTGACGTCAAAAATAACAATGAGAAAATGCATATTTTATTTTATATTGTGAAGTTCGGGCGTAAGTATCAATTTTTTTTGCGATTATTATAAAAGAAACTAAATTTGCCATATTATACAATAAAACCAAATCCGAAAAGTGGTTTATAAATAGGAGAGTTTGGACTTTGAAAGTGTTTTTTATAGACCTTATATCCACTTTATTGTTTTATAGGCTTATTTAAAAGACTTAAAAAATTACCGATATTTTAAGGGCCAAGGTGTGTTCTACAAGCAGTATTTGATTGAAGCATCGGTAAATTTTTGAGATTGCTGGCAATGGTTAATACGCACTTTTTTTTGAAAAAATCATTTGATTCACCTTAATTACATTAAAAGACAACTATTTGCATTGGGGGAAGTGGAAAATATTTTTGTGATACAAAAGAAAGTGCCCCTTTATAACGCCTACTCGCGTCAAGGCAAGAAAAACATCCCAGTTTTCAAGTAGTTTAGCGGCTACGCTACGTTTGTGTAACATGGTTTGTGATTCTGGCGTACAATCTCACAAGACGAAAGCTAATTTTAATTTTACGTAATCGAAATTTAGAATGAAATATTTTCCACTTCCCCCAATGCAAATAGTTGCCTTTTAGTGTAATTAAGGTGAATCAAAAGGGTTTTTAAAAAAAAAGTGCATATTAACCGTTGCCAGCGATCCCCAAAAATTAATGAAGCATCTATAATACTTCTAAGCCATCAAAATTTCAAAACAAAAACATTTGATTTTGCATGTTTTTGCATTATTTAGTATGGCTTCATCATACCCTAGGGTCTGTACAGTTGAGAAGTTTATTACAAAACGACTGTCATGTCACCCACCACCCGCAGAGCCCAGCAGCAAAGAAACCGAGGAGTGGGTTTTAAGTTTTAACTGCTAGTTTTAATATTATTATATCAAAACAAGGCTGAAGACATCAAATTATGCATCTTTTATTATTTTGATACTAAAATGTGCTATTTTCCATTTTCCGAAACTGAAATATGTACTAAAGTTTCTAAATAAAATGTGTACTTGGCACGTCCCTGTTTTCTGTATATTAACCTACATTAGGTGCAATATGCATCTTCTATCCATCCTATCCTTCATTCATACCTGGGGTTGGTAGAGAGGATGGTACAATTAAAACACTTCTTGCTTCATTTACAATCATACATCGTCTTTTCTATTACTTTTTAAAAGAAAGACAAACATTTCCAAGTTACGAACATTATACATATATATATATATATATATATATATACATATATGCATGGTGTTCGGAAACTTATAGCATCAATCTGGTGAATCTACATCAGCGGTTTTCAACCTGTAGTACACATACCCCTTGCATGATTTTTTTTAGGTTAAAAAAATTCATTCTCTCAACTTTGTGAGTTTGGAATTGTGCGTGGAAACACGAATGTTTTTTCGTCGAAATAAAAAGACATGGAAAATTTTTTTTTCAATTTCGCACGTAAAAATGCCCGAAATCGTGTTAATCTGTATAAGATTGCATTAATTGTATTCGTGTGACTTGATTGTTAAATTCATGTAATGAGAGTATTAAAAAATTACAAATGAAACATGTCTTTCATTACACATGTACACTAGATAGAGGGTACGGGGTACAACAATTTTGTAGTAAGAGCCAAGGGATCAGCAGGCTCAAAAAGGTTGACAACCGCAGTTCTACATCACACAGAGAACCCAAAAACACGTTTTTGAAGTGAAACTTCTATAGCCGCATTGTGATTTTGGAATTCGAATGAAACGAAATGATGCACAATGCACCTGCAAGGTATCAAACTCGGGTAAAGTTCGGTTTAGGGGCGGCATTCCTAGATAATAAAACTAGTTATTTTTATACTAACTATGGGCCGGAAAATCCGAATCTGAAAGAATTAGGCGTCGGCAAGCAATATTAACTGAATTACACGACTTTAAAATTTTCTATAAACACAAAGGAAAACCAGCCATTTTGAATGCATTGACAGTACAAGTCATAGAAAAACAAGAAAGATGTTACACCACATAAAATTAAGTGTTGCCATTAAGCAATAATATCAATAACTAATTTAACTAATTTAAGTAATTATTTTTTATAAACTTTACTCACTTTTGTATCTTATGGTTAGGTTAGGTTAGGTAAGTTAGGTTAGGTTAGGATAGGTTAGGATAGGTTAGGTTAGGATAGGTTAGGATAGGTTAGGTTAGGTTAGGTTTATGTAACATGGTTTGTGATACAAAAGTGAGTAAAATTTATAAAAAATAATTACTTAAATTAGTTATTGATATTATTGCTTAATGGCAACACTTAATTTTATGTGGTGTAACATCTTTCTTGTTTTTCTATGACTTGTAGTGTCAGAATGTTATCAAAATGGCTTGTTTTCCTGTGTGTGTATAGAAAATTTTAAAGTTGTGTAATTCAGTTAATATTGCTTGCCGACGCCTAATTCTTTCAGATTCGGATTGTCCGGCCCATAATTAGTATATAAAAAAAAAATTATCTAGGACTGTCGCCCCTAAACCGATTTTTTTCCTCAAACTCAAGGCTCCTATTGGTTGAGATATAAAATGGAAATCACACTAAGTCTGGGCTCATCGGCTTCTTCATTGGTTGAGATTGTGTTGGTAAAGTTTTACTTCTACTGCGTGTTAACTGCACTCGATTTTTTTTTTTCGATGCGAGAATTACGAATTTTTTTTTAAACTTTGTTTTCCATTTTTTTTTGCAGTTTTGGTTAGAAAAACTTTTGGAGCCGGGTTTGCGCTTCAACGCATTTTAAATGAGAGCTAATATTATCAACTATTCAAATCTACAGTTTTATTCTTAGGTTGATGAAATTCTGCACACTTGACCTACAAAACAAGAGGAACATCACCGTCTACGTTAATTTTATGAAAAACCACCCCATCATTTTTTCCCATCCCTAATGTGAATTTGAAATTTTGCACATTTGACATTCGAAATAAGAGGAAAATTACTGTATGCATACAATTTGGAAAAACTTCGCGGGGTGAAATGCAGAATACGCCAATGTCAGGGAATTTAATAAAAATGCACTTATTAGATGAGAAAAGTGTGTAGAAACTCATTAAAAAAAGAATTAATGTGCGGAAAGCAAAATTGAGGGAGATACAGCCGATCAAAGTTTTATAAAATTTCACTTCGCGAACTGATACTATGACAGCCCGCCCGAAATCGTTATCACTGTTATGTTGGTATCCCGGACCTGATACAAACAAGAGCCTATATACGATTGTAGCCGACTTCGTGGGGTAAATTATAAGGCGCGTAATTATGAAAAACAGAATTAATAATATAATGTAAATAGGCACTGGAATGGAGAATCCCGCCAGACAAACCATTTAAAAACGTAGGCTGTTTTTTAATGTAAAGATAACATACACAAGCCCGCTAGAAAGGTTAGGTTAGGTTCGGTTAGGTTAGGTTAGGTTATGGGGGGGGGGCGGGCAGATCCGGCGCTGGGTTAACATACACAAGCCCGCTAGAAAGGTTAGGTTAGGTTCGGTTAGGTTAGGTTAGGTTATGGGGGGGGGGGCGGGCAGATCCGGCGCTGGGTTAACATACACAAGCCCGCTAGAAAGGTTAGGTTAGGTTAGGTTCGGTTAGGTTAGGTTAGGTTAGGTTAGGTTAGGTTATGGGGGGGGGGGGGGCGGGCAGATCCGGCGCTGGGTTAACATACACAAGCCCGCTAGAAAGGTTAGGTTGGGTTCGGTTAGGTTAGGTTAGGTTAGGTTAGGGAAGTCGGCTACAATCGTATCTAGGCTCTTGTTTGTACAGGTCCGGGATACCAACCTAACAGTGACAAAAGATGGCGGGCGGGCTGTCATAGTATCGGTTCGCGAAGTGAAATTTTATAAAACTTTGATCGGCTGTATCTCCCTCAATTTTGCTTTCCGCACATTAATTCTTTTTTTAATGAGTTTCTACACACTTTTCTCATCTAGAAAGTGCATTTTTATTAAATTCCCTGACATTGGCGTATTCTGCATTCCTCCCACTTCGCGTAAATAAGTGAGTCACTTCTCACTTGAATAAAGTAATATTCGAAAAATGCGATTAATTTCATCATCTGATGAAATTAATCGCATTTTAAATCGGGAGAAGCGTAGGTAGAACGGCTTTAGATTCGTTTGGTGACTAGATCTGGACAGAGGGACACTTTCGAACCTTCCTCATACCCCTCCCGGCTAGGTACCTACGCTACTAATAATAGTTAATGGGGGATGCCATAGTTCCACTGGCTCCGGACAGTAAGAAAATTAAAACAATAGATGAACTGAAATATAACACGCAACAAGAATCAGTATTGCACAATAATAATCAAAATTATGACAATCAATTAGGTACCTACACAATGCATTTTTATAGTGCAATTTCGTGAAATTTCACATCGAGCGTGCAATGATTTCGAATGATTAACATTAATTTGAATTTATTTATTTATCTCAATTACAATGAAAGAAAACGACGGGAATAGATTTTAAAAAGGTTCCTAGGTAGGTACCTACCTACCTTAAAAGTAAAATTTCCGTCGGTAGGTACCTACCTACTCCGCTATGCACAAATTAGTAATGGTAATGAACTAGGTACGAGACATCGGGGTTGATAATGAAAGATGCATTGAAGCAATCAATATATTCAAAAATTAGTCAAATCTGAATAAAGGTTCACGATTGTATAGCCATAAAATTTTGAATAAAAACACAACACAGGTGTAAAAATATAATATAACTCAGCGGTTCTTACCTGTTTCATGACAGTCTTTCCAACAATAGGTTCTGGTTCGGCCCAGTCCACCACCAGCTTGTCTCCAAAGGAAGTCAGAGGTCCAGGTATGAGCGCCCTCCGGGCCAACGCGGCTGAATGATGACTATCAAAATGCAGAAAGACGTACCCTCGATTCTGCGAAGGGTTCCGCGGGCAAGGGTACATCACGACGTCGACTATACCAGGCACGAGCTTGCCGAATTCTTTCAGGATTTCCTCTTTGCTTGCATCTAATGGCAGACCACCAACGTACAGGCGGTTGTTATCCAGCGATTTCGTTACCACAATCGAATTACCACCTCGAATCTTGTATCTATTTAATAGCTCTACTGCTTTACAGGCGTCCTCTTCATTGGTGTAACGCACAAATCCAAAGCCTCTGTTGAACCCAGAAAAATCCATCATGAGTCGCAGTTCGTAGATCATTCCAATTCTCTCGAAAACCGGCACAAGTTCATCTTCGTAAAGATCTCTGGGAAGCTTTCCAATGAAAACTTCGCAGCCCACTGGAGGAGGGCCGATCCAATTCGGAGGTGGTCCGTAATGCCTTTGACCATTCCTTTGAATTAATTCGTAACCGGATTTATTAACTAATTTCTTTAAGTTTTGCAATACGCGGTCTTCTATTTCTTGAGTAAAATTCATGGTAAAAGTAATAAAAATCAATGCAGCGAGAAAAGTTTTAAAAATTAGTCGCCTGCACCTCCGCTGCAAGCGCGCGTAACTTTCAAAATGAGACTGACAGAAAAAGTGAAAAATCAAAGGGCTGAAATTTGTATCGTGCAATCAGGACACCTCTAGCGACAGAAATGTAAACAATACGAAAATAATCCCACTTTACATGGGCCATTTATAGATAACCAGAAAAAGGTGAAAATATAATCAGTTTTATTTATTGTTCTTTTAAGTACTATCCTGTTAAACTGAAGCAGTTGGTTAACAAGGTGTTCAATTACATATATATTGTACCCACGAGTACACAATACCAGTACACTAATTATAAATATATAGATTATTATTATTGATACACATAATAAGCTAAAATAATACCAAATCTAATTGCTAAATAACATCTTATGATTGATAAATTCACCTTGTATAAAAAAATACAAGTGTGCAGTTCACTTTTTAGAAGTGAAAATTTTCAGAAAACTAAAATAGACAAGGGTGGGAGGTTACGAAGCACCGCACAAAGATGAGACCGATTATTCTATCTCATTATCTCGCAGGATACATCCTGTAGATGTATGTGTTTGCCTCTTTTTAGTGCTTCTTTGTCGTATCATCGATTTTCAAATCACAACGTGCTAAAGAAGTTTTAACTTCAAAAATCTGTTAGTAAGAGTTATGTTTTCAGCATATATCTGAATCTAGTTGGAAATTCGTATTTATTTTTTATATTACTTGGCAACATGTTAAGTATCTTGGGTTCGTTAACCTACAATCCGGTTCGCTATCCTTATTTATTGTTTTAGTATTTGGGAAGTACCTGGTTATTCAGATCTGTTGACTAACTTTATAACTAACTATCACGTAGTTCACCGCAGAGAGGATGAACCGCTTTAAAATCGTCATGGCACACACTTTTTGCTTCATTCGTTTTCACAAATAGTGTCAAAATTCTTTTCTGTTATTCTCTAAACACGGTTCAAGTAATTTCGAGTAACTTTTCGATACTATACTAGCAATGGCGATCTTTCACTAGGGCGATACTGAAAGCATCTACTACTATTTTTAGTTCGTAAATGCATTTTCATCGTGAGCTATTTAAGTTTTAAATATCAATTTAACGGTCCTAAAATTAGATTTTTTTACATTAGTTCCGTACCTACAGAAGGACCTGAGGGAAAAATCCCTTAGGGCCCAAGTCATCATTGGGGACGCTATGTGGAGGGTTTTTTAAGGAAAGGAAAGGGAGGAAGTTCTGGGAAGAAAAATGGTATGTGGGGTGGGTAGGAATCTGAAGGGCGATGTGTCCGGACATATGAATTCACCCCTCCCACTGCAGTGCAAGTCGATGGGTCAAAATAGTCCAACTGGAGATGTTTAGGTTAGGTTAGGTTAGGTCTCCCTCAACCAATTTCTCCGAATCCGGCCAGCCACGCAGTGTACTGGTGGACAAACGCATTTGCCGCCAACGCATAAACAAACCTCACTCCATGAACTCTTAAACCCCTGCTAAATCACCAAACGTAACGACCCACTTCACGGGAAGCACGATGGTGTTAGAAATTCGATAAATGGTTCCCGGGTCGGCGGTACCTAAACCTGCCTCCCAAATAAATATAAAATAGACCGGTCAGTGGATGTTGGCATTGCGTTTGGGCACCCAGGCGTCGCGCGTTCAATACCTCGGCTGGCTAAGTCTTCCATCACGACTCAAGCAACGTTTTCTGCTTACTGTGATGGTAATAATAGATATTCAAATATCATCAGGTTATTCGTAACCCGGGAATGTTTTCTTTTTTAAAAATAAAATAAATAAAGCTTTCTTTACCAAATTGTTTGTTTCGTATTTTCATAAGTAAAGTTCACAAGAAAAACTTATTTTTTTCGTTTTATGAGTTCAAATATTATCTCACTGTAAGCGCTGATACCGAAAAGTGTAATCCATACCGGTTAGAAAAAAACGGGTATCACCAATTTAAAATTAGTCCTAGAAATGGGATCCCTGAGGCGTATATGTGGTAAAACCACCTATGATCATATGAAATTCGAAGAGATTCGCAAATAATGCAAGGTTGGTGTAAGCGTAATGAGTAAGATTAAGAAATGGACGCTTAGATGATTTGACCATGTAGAACAAAATAACGACGAAAGGAGTGTAAGGAGAATAAATTATGACGCGATTGTGAATGGCAGTAGAAGTCGGAGACTCCCGAGGAAGGCGAGGCACGAACAAGTGAATAAAATAGTTGAGCCGGGCCTTGAAAAGAGTTGAAATAACAGAAGGGACAAACACTGGGACAAACACAAGGGACAATGAAGCAAGGAGTGTGTGCCAAGATCGAGTTGTTCGGCGGTCGATCCTCTGCCTACAGTGCCTACCCTTGCGAGAAACGCCGTGATTGTTAATTACCACGGTTCATGGGATGAGGTTTGTCTAGGTCTTGGTGGCGAATGAGTTTCCCCGCCTGCTGCCGGATCGGGAGAGACTGGTTGATGGACCTAAACTAGACCTCTAGCATCACCTTGTACTGCAGTGGGAGGGATGGATTCATATGTACGTCACTCCTGGACACATTGACCCCCAGATTCCTACCCACCACTCATACCATTTTCATTCCCAGAACTTCCTCTCCTTCCTTTCGCTAAAAAGACCCTCCACACTGCATCCCCAAAGATGATATAGGCCCTTTTGGCTTTTTTCCTCAGAGCCAGCTGTGTCGAGCTAGGAGGCGTCTACTAATATCTACAGGAATTCCAAAAACTGAAAAAATCGAACTAATATCTATGAGAATCAAAGTGTTGACGAATATCTACAGCTCAAACTGTTGATTAATATCTATGAGAACCAAAGTGTTGACGAATATCTACAGCACTGGCAGAGGTTGGATTTGCAATTATGTATAGCATATTGGAATAACGTAATATTGCGTATGCAGTTTAAAAAACTTAATTTATATAAGTATGTATGTAAAAATAACTATAAAATAAATAAACATGTCTTTCAAGAATTTACCAACTATTCATATGTACATATATATACCTTATACGTATTTTTTTTCTTCTAAATATTCAATGTGCAATTATCATTAAAATGTAAAAAAATAAGATTAAAAAACTAACTTTCTATTACAACACATAAATGTCACACTTAATCATAAACACGTAAACACCTCAGCACAGGTTCTCCTAGTGAGGTGTTCACGAAACATACAATATTATCAACCAACAGTTTCACCTTCTCAAACCTACCTTACACCCAACATAATGAAATGAAATATTAATATGTGAAAACTTTTTTTTCAAAATATATTATGTAAAGAAGTTTATAATAAGGTAAAAACTGTAATATATATATAGATATAAATAAATAAATAAATAAAAATCCCTAATATCGGACTATTGGACACATTTAGCTGATTGGTCCAACCTACGCTCTGTAGATATTAGTCAACACTCTGAAGTTCGTAGATATTAGTTCAACATATGAGCTGTAGATATTAGTAGCTGGAGTCGTCGAGCTATTGTAAAAAACCTATACCTATACATAATTTCAGAGTGGTACTAAAAACGGCCCATATAAATTGGGCTTCATTTCGTCCTTGGAACAAAGCCGACAAAATTTGCTTGCAATATTTCTAGTGACACATGTCGCACCCCTAGTGCAATACTGCCACAATTAAGATAATAACAGTTTTAGTTTTGATGAAAACAAATCAAGCGGCTGGCTTAGTTCTTGTTTAGTTTATGTCAGTATTTACGATGTCGTAACATTTCCAGTACTTTTAACAGTTAATCAATATATATTATAAAATAAAGTCCAAAAAAGAGTGCGGACCGCAAAAACTCAGAAACGAGTCCCGGTATGATCAAGGCCATATCATGGCAGTTATATGGTGTGGTAGATCTCTATCGCGCCTCCAGGATGAGGGTACCCGTTTTTACCTAAAGGGCGTGCTTTTGAAGATATAAGAGCTGGAAGTTTCGCCCTCTAGAAATTTCAAGAACAGTCTTCCGGAAAGTTCTAGAAGGTTCGGTAAAACTCTAGAAAGTTCTGGAAGGAGTAGCGGACTATGTCGGTGAGACTAAAAGTTTCTAGAATGTTCTGGATAGTTCGCTAATGTTCTTGATGGAACATTCCAGAACACTCTCGAATGTTGTCCTGAGCGAAGCCATGTACCCCAGCTAGTTACTTATAATTTTATTCATACCATCTTGACTTACGCATAATTCATAATTAAGCCGGCCTCGAGTTATTCACTATTCCAACCTTATAACTTATACCGCGATTACAAGAAAACTTTAAATGGCTTTTACCGTATTTAGTAGCCAAACCTGAATAGCCAGGTACTTCCTTACCTCCCTTTTATCGTCTTCTTCCCCTCTCCACTACCCTCAGCGTCACAACGACTCCAGATACTAATATCTACAGCCTGTATGTCGGACGAATATCTACAGCTAATATCTACGAACTTCAGAGTGTTGACTAATATCTACATAGCTAAGGTCGGACGAATATCTATGACGGTCCCAGTGTTGACTAATATCTACAGAGCGTAGGTTGGACTAATCAGCTAAATGTGTCCAATAGTCCGATATTAGGGATTTTTACACACATACTTACATAAATTAAGTTTTTTAAACTGCATATGCAATATTACGTTATTCCAATATGCTATTTGCAAATCCAACCTCTGCCAGTGCTGTAGATATTCGTTAACACTTTGGTTCTCATAGATATTAGTCAGCTGTTTGAGCTGTAGATATTCGTCAATACTTTGGTTCTCATAGATATTAGTTCGATTTTTTCAGTTTTTGGAATTCCTGTAGATATTAGTAGACGCCTCCCTCACAACATATCCCGATGGAGGATGCTAGAGTCTCACTGGCTCCAGAGGGTTGGGAGTAGTTGGGACTATTGTGTGGTAAGATCATAAGATACTCACGAGAGAAATTAAATTTCATGAGTTAGGTACTTGTCACATTATATTAAAAGATATTGAAATACGAGAGATGCGCAATGATGGCCGTCCGACCGTCGGCGGACTACCGTCTAATGGGAATGGTTTGAATATGTGTCACAATGTCCTTCACTCGTCGTAAAAACATTATAGTTTACGATTATAAAATAAAAGGCGAAACTTTATCACGTGTAAAATCCGTAAAGGATCTCGGTGTCGTCTTTGATCCCGAACTGACATTCTCTTGCCATATATCGCAGCTCACTCAGTCTTGCTACAAACTTCTTGGGTTCATCATCAGGACTTGTAAGCAGTTTGATAACCAAGAAGCTATGCTAGCGTTATTTAAAGGCATACTGAGAAGCAAGTTGGAGTACGCGAGCGATGTTTGGGCACCGTACCACCAGAAGTACATTGATATGTTAGAGCAAATCCAGAAGAAATTCCTCAGGTATGTTTATATGCGGAAGCATGGAACCTATCCATGGTTCATGCACCATATTGACTTACTTGAGGAAACTGATTCTGTGAGTCTAGAAACTAGACGGAAAGCAAGTCTTGCTATTTTGTCTTTCAAAATTTGGAACAATTTCATCGATAGCCCATTTCTCTTGGGATGCTATGATTTATATGTACCAGACCACTACAGCCGAAGTCGACATCATGACTTATTTAAAGTACCGAACGGCAGAACAGACGTCTTGGCAAAGCATAGCATGACGAGGGGAGTGGTGCTGTTAAATGAAATTGCAAACCATTTGGATGTAAGTGACTGTTCTTTATATGCCTTAAAAATATTATTGAAGAGTCACTTGCCTAAATGCTGATAGGGTAACTAAATTGTACTGTAATTGGAATTATTCTGTTGTACAATAATAATAAAAAATAAAAATAAAAATAAAATAAAATACGAAGAATTCGTTAATTTAGTTGATTTTTTTAAGATGTATTGGTTAACAATATCAGCAGACGCCAGGAAACACAGTCCCACTCAGAAAAACTGCGGATAGCACATATCTTATATTTCAATATCTTTGGTTAACAGAGGCAGTTGAGCTATAGCTCATATTTGGATTCTGAACAACAGTATTTGTGTATCTGTATACGCTTTCGGCAGCGATATACTTTAATTTATTTTAATTTTTGTGTCATCTTTGGGGATACTGTATGGAGGATCTTCTTAGGGAAGGCGGGAGAGGAAGTTCTGGGAAGGAAAAGGGTATGAGGGATGGGTATGATTCTGGGGGACAATGTGTTCAGGGGTGACCAAAGTATTAATCCATCCCTCCAACTGCAGTGCAAGGCGTTGGGTAGAGAGAGTCCTTTTGGAGAGGCCAAAAGGTCTACCTCAACCAGTCCCTCCCGATCCGGCCTGCCACGCAGTTGGTGGGTAGACACATCCGCTGCAAAGACCAAACCTTACCCCCATGAACCCGGACACCCCTGCTAAGTCACGGGCACCCGAACAACTCTGATTTACTTTTGGCAGACGTGTTGCTTATCCAATAAATGATTCCCGGGGCAGCGGTACCCAAATCCACCTTCCAAATTAAATTACCTGCGAAACGTTACTGAGAAACAGCCTTTTGTCTTGTGCCTACATATTGAAATGAGGTAGGTAGCGAAAAAGAGACAGCAGAGGTTTAATGTACGTACCTATTACGATCATCTAAATTGAATACTTCGCGGACGTGCGCGTGGACAAACACATCACCAAAGTTACATCCTAATTGAATGAACGGTGTAGGAACGCATAAGGGACAAACAAAGAAACATTCATTTTTTTATATAAGTATAAAGATAATGGCGTACTTTCATTAATACGTTATTCACGTACAGTTTCTTTGGTCATATTTCGTACATTAAAAGCCTAGAAACAGAGAAAGTTCAAAAGTTTCCGCGTAATTACTCAAAACATTAAATTTTGATTTGTGGCAATTTGTTGTAGGAGTACGATTAAGTTATTACGCGCCTGTCATCTTCGTTTTTTATGATAAAAGTTTTGACCCATCCGCAACTCGCAGTAACCCTTTCTAGAGGATTACAGTAAAATGCTCCACTCTCTTACTGTGCTAAAAAATTGATCGAGTTCGTTGTAAACATCTTTTCTATAAAGTGACATTAAATTGCTTGTCTTTCTTGAACCCTTAAAAGGACACCTGCATGCTTTCGGGTGGTCCAATAAACTAATTTCGCACTTCCTGTCAGTTTAAAATTAGATAAATTAATATTTTTATGCGTATTGTCTTCAACGATGCCGCTTTGTTTTGAAAAGGAAAGATAGATCATTTTACATCATATTTTTTTCCATTATTATAAGTAGGCAGTAAATCCTTATCACTTATCACTTATCATAGGTATATTGTGTATTACAATTACGTAGGTACTTACCTACCTACGTAGGTACTTGTTTTTTGCAATTAAATTTCTGTAAATTGTGCCGTCTTATCAGATTTTATAGCCTCCGAGGTCGGCGAGGTATTTCTCTCGAATATACATACAAAGGATGCGGGTTCAAAACCCGGCGTTCACAAATAAATTTTATTTGAATAATTTGTGTTATTTCATAATTAATTAAAAATAATATATCGTCACTGGGCGCGTAAAACCCGATACCATTGAGGTATATATAAATACATCAATGCGGTAAACTTCTTTAGCTCCATCTAGGTATATCAGGTATATGATAGGAAGAGAGATGCGCCTACTGCTCTCTCTTGCTCCTACAGTGTGATACAGACCTTAGGCCTGCACTGTTTTAGACTTAGACAAACGAAACGTAACTGGCTACGAGAGAAAGAGAGAAAGAAAATGTGTGCTCGCTCCTCTCTCTCTTGCCCCTACAGTAATGTACGAAACGTAACGCTCTCTCTTTCTATCTTCACTAACTTATATCTCCCTCTCAAGTTGAGAGTCTCAACTACCGTTCACCTCGCTTTTCGTAACGCTCTTGTCACGCATTCACCAGCCCTACCTTACCCCCCAAGTCAAGCGTGCGTAAATAAGTTTTACTTCAAAAAACTATTTTGATCCAGGAAAATGAAGGCGGACCTTCAAACAACATATATTTATAATAATAATATTGATTCCAAAAAATAAAAATAAATCTTATGACTGGGTGTTACTAATTTTAACAATTCATCAAAGTTTTAAAGTTAATTTTCACAGTCTGTTTAAGTTCTATTCAAGTTCTGTTATTATCATATACCTATCATTATAGGCCAGTCAGTGGCGAAGCTAGTATGGGTGGCATCCGGGCGGTAGGGCAGATAGGGAACGTACCCATACTACGTGATCAACTTTTTGCAATTTTTAACCCCCCCCCCCCCCCCCCCGGTGACCAAAAACCTATGGCCCCCGGCCAAGCGCGGCATTTTGAAGACCCCCCCCCCCTATACGTGTCACGTAGTACGGGTACGTTCCCATAACGTGGTGTCAACCCCCCCCATTAAAGTTGACACAAATTTCGACTTCATACAAAATGATGAATGGGGGGGGGTGGCTAGAGAATTGTGCTCTTAGAGGGTAACTCTCTGTCAGGTGGCACCCCCCCCCCCTCGGGTGGCACCGCCCCATCAGGTGGCACCTCCCCTCGGGTGGCACCCCCCCCATCGGGTGGCACCAGGAGCGGGCCGCCCCCCCCCCCCCCCCTCGCTACGCCACTGCATGGAACCCCTCAGAATGTACCCCAATATGGGATTCCATAGTCTCACTGGCTCCAGACGGGAGTAATTGGGACTCCTGTGTGGTAATCAAATAAAAAAAAAAAAACTAAAAAATGTGTTTTGTATAAATATATTTCTTTTTTAGTTTAGCTCCACACAATTACTCGAAAACTTGACAGGTCGTGGGGCGCAACTATGGGGGCGTTCAAGTATTACGTAACGCAATTTTTTAAGATTTTGACCCCCCCCCCCCCATGTAGCGCGCCGTAACGTTTTTCCGTACCCTCCCCCCCCTAAAGGTTATGTAACGCCCAAGTGACAATTTTTACCTGAAAGTCACAATTAAGTTGCGCAAAGTACTGGAAAGTCGCTTAAATACCTTTTTTCTTGTTATCGCGTTTGCGGTAATAAATAAAACAAGAGATTTCGAGAACGAATAGGGTTGCCAACTTGGAATATTTTAATTCCCTAGTTTTTTTATCTAAATAAAAAAAAAAACATGTTACGTAACGCGAGACCCCCCCCCCGAGTGCGTTACGTAGTACTTGATTGAACGGCCCCCATGGCAACCTGTCAACTCAACGGCAATTGAAACCATTGATATATATAAATAGA
This sequence comes from Limnephilus marmoratus, assembly GCA_917880885.1. NCBI lineage: Eukaryota > Metazoa > Arthropoda > Insecta > Trichoptera > Limnephilidae > Limnephilus > Limnephilus marmoratus. The sequence continues at coordinate 7,527,588 of OU862927.1, read as the reverse complement.
TGAGACATTAAGCGAATAAATTGGTTCGACGGATTTGAAGGTAGTACCTCCAATTCTCTATTTCACCCATTTAGTGGACCAAAAACCATCGTGTCGTGTTGGTCATTTGAAATACATCTGGTAAGCGTATGTGTAAAAGGCGTTCGTGCAATGTATGGAACGGACTATTCAGACTGTTGAACGTTCAAGTCCTTACTACGCTGTGCCTTCAGTCTAAGGACACCTGCATTCTTGTACATTTTTGCAGGTATATTTACATGGCGGCTCGCGCTCGGTGTGGAGTCTATTGTAAGTCCCTTAAATCTTTCAATACCCGGCTTCAGAGCATTATATTTTATACATTTTACAAATATAAGACAAATAGTCCCGATAAACTACTTTTTAGTAGTTTGTCTAACGGGTTCTTTACATTAAAGATCTTATTATAGTGATTTAATAGTTACATTTTTACAATTTAAGATATAAAATTAAATAAAAAAATTTACAGAAATATACTTAGATACATTTTTACAATTATAGATATAAAATAAAATATTTTTTTTACAGAAATATACTTAGATAAAAGAAAAATTATGAAAACATGAATAACAATTTTAAAGTCTTTAGTTATTGTAAGCTAATACAAATTAGTTCTTTCCGTAAGCCTAGTCTTCAGTAAGTTTACCAATTGTTTGTTTTGGGTACAGTTTTTAATTTCAGCTGGAAGCATATTTAAACAACTGGGAATCATGTAATTTAACGTTCTTTGTCCATATTTATTTGTATGTTTAGGTACAATTAGTCTTTCATTAAAGTTAAAACGAGTATTATGGTTGTGTTCCAGCCTGTTTATATATAAAGGGTTATTTATGTGCTGAAACTCGTTCCAGAACTCGCGACCGCGAATGGCGCGATGTCATACTCGTAATTGAAACTTTGAATGCAATATTTTCCATAGCATTTTTTTTTTCTTTTATAGTAATTTAGGTGAATATAAAGATTTTTCTAAAAAATATTTGTATTAAGCGTAACCAGTGATTTCGAAAGTTTACCATAAATAGGCGCTGCAACAGTAAAAAATAACTAGGTTTATTAATATAATTGATGAACTTTGATGTCGTTGTATGCGGCCCTCTACTTGAAAAGTCTGTAAACCCCTGCCTTGCAATCGCATTCGTGCCAGTTCGGTAGATAACGGAAAGTGTCGAACTACCCCTCCCGCAGGCCTGAGATGAACACGAATTTCGAATATATTTGTAAGGCATGGCGCCTCTATTGTATATCTCTATGATTGAAACACGCCGGCCGCGGCAACTAGCGCTGCGAGTTGCGAGTGACGAGTGACTGGTTGCCGCCGCCCTTGACAACAGGTCTTTGAGAAGTTGCCTGTGTGCGGACCGCCAATTTTATTCGCTAGTTGCTTTCCCGTGGATAGCGATTGAGTTGCCAACTGGTTTTTCTCAGTTGCCCCATGAGCGGATGGACTTATTACCAGTTGCTATGGTATCTTGTTGCTATTCTGCCAAAATAATATTATTTAATCCCAAAATGGAAAAGCTTGATCGTTATATGTTGTTCCTACGCTTTTCATTCACGGGTTCGCCTATTGTTTAATCGATATAAAATTAAATAGTTACCTACCTAAATAAGTAAGTAGATTATTCGATACTATTAGCTAGATGTTAAACACGACGATATTTATTGCTTTTCTAGGGTCTGTCCAATAAAAAAGAAAGGATAATATGCGTTATTGATCAATCTTTTGTAAAAAAGTAAACGATTTTACTTGGAATTTTTCAGAAATCGGTACCTAGCTCTGTAGGTAGGTACTACGTGTCTGAATGCACGATAGTTTTTTTGCATCATTTTTCAAGTTCGAAATTTGAATCGCTGTCAAAGGAGCGAATTACGAATCCGTGTTGTTTTGAGTGATTTATGGTTGTCAATTCGATTAAATCTGCAAAATAATTGCGATTGAATAAAATTAAAATGTCAGACAATCACCAGAGTTCGGTAAGAAAGTCACCGCCTAAAAAGACCAACAACGCTAAAGTTCCGGATACAGTAATTTCTAATTTGCCAACGAGCAGTGTCAGTCCGAAATGTTCCCAATCGCAAGGGGCCTTGTCTCTAGAGATAACCATGAAGGATTTCTTCGACTTCATGAAGACTGCTTACCAGGTTTATGAGTCTGTCGAGGGTTGTGATGAGAATGTTCCCAGCGCACTGAAGATCGACTGGGACGAGCTGGAGAAGAATCCCGTGGTGAAGATGATGATGGATATGAACCCAATGGAGGCTGACGAGTATAACGTGGCCAGGAGAGGATCTGAGGGGGGTGCGGGGCAGGATTGCATGGAGTGCGGGCCAAGCAGCAGTTTCTTTATTGCGGACATCAATCCCAAGGATCCGCAGTCTTTTGGAAAATTCAAAAAAGGTAAACCTACATACAACTTTAAGCAGAATTAAAAAAAATATTTGATTTGAATACGGCACAAAGAGTCCCAACCGCTCCTAAATGTGCAAAGCCAGTGGAACTATGGCATCCTCGATTGGGATATGTTGTGAGTAGTGAAGTGACCTCTTCCTCTTTTCAAAAAGACTTTACACGCAGCATCCCCAAAGATAACGTAGGCCATGAGAGAAATTATATTAATTTTTGGAGATCGCTGGCAACGGTTAATATGCACTTTTTAAAAAAAAAAACCTTTTGATTCACCTTAATTACATTAAAAGGCAACTATTTGCATTGGGGGAAGTGGAAAATATTTCATTCTAAATTTCGATTACGTAAAATTAAAATTAGCTCTCGTCTTGTGAGATTGTACGCCATTAGCTATTAGCTTATTCGCTGTCACTTTGGTATGTTGGTATTCCTGATACACTTGAATGTATAACGAACGGCTAGAAGATTTTGAAGGTACGGGGCACTTTCTTTTGAATCACAAACCATGTTACACATACCTAGCGTAGCCGCTAAACTACTTGAAAACTGGGATGTTTTTCTTGCCTTGACGCGAGTAGGCGTTATAAAGGGGCACTTTCTGTTGTATCACAAACCATGTTACACAAATCTAGAATTCCCATGAAGTCTGCTACGCTTTGCTCTAGCATCTTTTCGTACAGTAACAAGAATACCAACATAACAAAATGACATTTGAAAATAATGTTTGAAAATGGACGGTCTCGTTTCACAGAATGAAAGCTAATTTTAATTTTACGTAATCGAAATTTAGAATGAAATATTTTCCACTTCACCCAATGCAAATAGTTGTCTTTTAATGTAATTAAGGTGAATCAAAAGATTTTTTAAAAAAAAAGTGCGTATTAACCATTGCCAGCAATCTCAAAAATTTTCCCAAATTATTTCCCTTCTGTGTGGAGGTAACGTAAAAAATAAATAAATATGTTTTTTTTAACATGAAGTTTATTTTTTTAGGTGAACTGAGAAGAAATTCCTTAGGCACTTTTTGCAGGAAATCCTTTCCCAGTAAGAAAGAATCAAAAAATGATTTGGATGAAAACAGTTTCGATTCCGCGCTGCTGTCAAAACTTTCAGAGGTGAGGGCATTATATTATATCTTACGTACTTATTATATCTTCCCCTCCTCTCTCTTTCCCGTAGCCTTCCCCTCAACACTACGGGATGCCATAGTCTCACTGGCTCCAGGCGATTGGGAGCAGTGGAGTCTCTTGTGCGGTATTCATATAAAAAAATACAGATGTTATTATCATTTTACTTAGATACAAACTGATACTTTTGTGTTATACAATTAACAACCCAATAGTTTTGTGAAAACACAATTATATAAAACCCTCTTAAGAAGTTTTCCAAGGGACTGAAAAAACAAACTTCTTAACAAGGAAAACCTCATAAGTGGGAAAAATTGAGCCAATTTTCGGCCGAGGGACCGACGAAACATCAAGAAACTTCTTCATCATCATCATCATCTGTGGCTCTACAACCCAGGTCGGGTCTTGGCCTCCAGCAGAGCCTGCCTCCATGACTGTCGGTGTTGTGCTGCGTTGCGCCAGTTTCGGATGCCGATGGTGCTTGCATCCTTCACCACTCCATCCAGCCATCGAAGCTTTGGTCTTCCAACTCTTCTCCGACCCCCAGGTGCACCATCCATAATTCGCTTTGGAATATCTCCTTCGCTCATTCTCTGGATATGTCCAGCCCACCTGAGTCTTCCAGTTTTGATTTCCTTGGAGATATTAGGGTCCTCGTAAAGATCGTATAGCTCCTGGTTGTATCTGATACGCCATTCTCCATTATCACAGACTGGGCCGTAAATCCTTCGCAGCACCTTCCTTTCAAAACTTTCTAGGGCTCCTTCATCACCCTTACTGATTGTCCAGCATTCCGAACCATACATAAGAACAGGTCGTATAAGGGTCTTGTAAAGCAGGACTTTAGTTCTTCTGGTAAGGTGGCGAGATTTCATATGCTTCTGTAGCCCAAAGTAGTATCGATTTGCAGCTACTATTCTTCTTTTGATTTCGCTGGATACATTGTTGTCATTTGTCACCATAGTACCGAGATATACAAACTCGTTGACAGTTTCAAATGTATAATTATCTATCTGTATACTTGGTGGTTTCTGGCGTCCATGTACGGGCATATATTTTGTCTTCCCCTCGTTGATGACCAATCCCATGTTCCTTGCCGACGTAGCTAAGCTTTTAAACGCCGATTTTAGTTCATATTCTGAGCGTGCGATGATATCTATATCGTCAGCATAAGCAAGGAGCTGAACAGACTTGTTAAAAATATGGCCTGTGGTTTGTATACCTGCATTTCGGATGGCCTTTTCCAGCGCTAAATTGAATAAAATGCAGGCAAGTGCATCTCCTTGTCTTAGTCCATTGAAGGTCTTTAGGGTGTCTGACAGATCCTGTTGTATTCTGACTCGGCACTCAACATTAGACATTGTGAGCCTTACTAAGTTTACCAGTTTTCTTGGGATATTAAATTCATCCAAGGCTCTGTATAGTCTTTCTCTATTTACCGTGTCATAGGCAGCCTTAAAATCTATGAAGAGATGGTATGTATCAACATTAAATTCTATTGTTTTTTCCAGTATCTGTCTCAGTGAAAAGATTTGATCAGTTGTAGATTTCCCCTTACGGAACCCAGTTTGATATTGGCCAATTATGCCATCCGAATATTTCATAAGCCTACCACACAGTACATTTGATAGGATCTTGTATGAGATATTCAGCAGCGTTATGCCCCTATAGTTAGAGCAGTTCATAGGGTCTCCTTTCTTGTGAAGAGGGCAAATTATTCCACAGTTCCATTCACTTGGCAGAAGAAGAAACTTCTTAATAGGGAATTTCTTAAGAGGATTTCACTGCAAACAAACAAAAACACATACATACATGCAAAATGAATCCTTATTGTTATTTTTTTTATGTAAGGTCTTTGGAGATGCTGTGAAAACACAAGAGACCACAGCCGACCTGTTGAAGCGACCCAGTCTCATGTGACAAACGTCAACCTTTTGTAAATGTTGTGACCGCATTTGGCACGTTTTGCGATTGTGCGTTCTTTGGAACATTGAAATACCGGTGGTCTAAAGATTGCAGTCTGTTTGTTTAGATAGGGGAATTTTATTACATATCATAGAAGTAAATTTTTACTTCACTATTAATACAGTATAAATATACAGCGTCTTGCCTTATTTTTTATTATTTTTTTTTCTTTGCTTCATAGCAATATGAATGATATTAAAATATTTGCACTATCTAAAAATTCTAGACAGAAAAATCTGTGCAAAATTCATGACGCCAGAGGAACCTGGTTCGAAAGTTTTTTCTGCTTTATACAATTTGAGAAAGAGATAATACCCGTATGCATAGTCGGTTCCTCGAGATTTCCTCCACTCGACTCTACCTCAAGGATAAATTCGGTATGCAGAACTGAAAAAACTATCCTCGACTTGAGCAAATTCCTCAGTCGAGTCGAGTAATGAACTGTCAAACTCAAGGTACGTCGCGATCTACCTTGAGGTCTCCTCGAAGCTTGTTAACAGCGCCGAAGACAGCCCATAGATGAAAAAAAGTGAACCATAAATATATTCTTTACAAATATTTAAATATTTAATTAAACATTCTCTACAGTTTACCAGCATAATAATAAGAAATTTAATGACGTCATTCCTTCACTCAACCTCAACTCGACTTACTGGAGGTTCCTCACTCCTCACTGGAGGGTGAAGCCGTAACTGAACATACTGATTTCAAGGAAGTCTTTAAGATTTCCTTGAGGTGACCTCGACTAAGGTCGAGTGGAGGAGGTCTCGAGGAACCGACTATGCATACTGTAAGTTTTCACTTTTCCAAAAATTTACCTTTTTTAAATTTTACAGTAAGTAATTTATTTTATTTTATGTTTGGGTAACCGGAACTAAACAGAACATAATAAAAAAATGGCTTAGGTTATGATGTTTTTCTTATTAGAATAGAATTTGTTCCTAATCCATTTTATCACTTGTTACTGCTTTGTTCTGCTTTGTATTGTCCCTGTTCCATTTTGTCACAGTTTTGTTTTGTCACGGATTTGGTTTTTGTTGTTTTTCAGGTGTTAAATGAAGGCATCCTGGATTCAGTGCTCTCTTACATGGTCGGACATGCAAAGCCATCGAAACTCACGGGCGGACACCAGCCCATCATCAAGAAACCTGTGTCATTCTCTTCCAATCTAGATCTCAAGAAACCAGCCAGCTTTGGCGGTAAGTCAACAGATAGTGCTTAAAGGACTCACTAACCAACTGTAATGAATGTAAGTCGGAGACTATGGAATGGTAGTGAATGTATATCTCTAGTGAATGTGTGTCTCTAGTGGAGGCGTCTACTAATATCTACAGGAATTCCAAAAACTGAAAAAATCGAACTAATATCTGTGGGAACCAAAGTGTTGACGAATATCTACAGCACTGGCAGAGGTTGGATTTGCAATTATGTATAGCATATTGGAATAACGTAATATTGCGTATGCAGTTTAAAAAACTTAGTTTATGTAAGTATGTATGTAAAAATCCCTAATATCGGACTATTGGACACATTTAGCTGATTAGTCTAACCTACGCTCTGTAGATATTAGTTCAACCTACGCTCTGTAGATATTAGTCAACACTCTGAAGTTCGTAGATATTAGTTCAACATAGGAGCTGTAGATATTCGTCCGACATACAGGCTGTAGATATTAGTATCTGGAGTCTCTCTAGTGAATGTATGTCTCGAACGGAAGTATGAAAGGCCAGTACGCATGTCAGTCGCCTTCTTCCATTTTTGCATCACCGTTCCATTAATATAATATATACATACTTATCGTCTCGGAGTCTATAATTATTGTTAAATTTCATGTCATTAAGAGGAAACCCGGTCGCCGAGAAATTTGAACAATAGGTATTTTACCAAACTGTTGCTGTCACTATCGCTCTTACTTCCCCAAATACTCGGCGAAAGGAACAATTGCACTTCAGGCTGATAATCTATCTATCTATCTTCTATCTTCTTCTTCTATATAAATAAAAATGAATCGCCGAAACGTATGTACGCGCATAACTTCCGAACGACTGCACCAAATCGGATAATTCTTTTTTTTTGTGTGTTCGTTATTGTCAGGACAAGGTTTGTATAAAACTACTGGTGAGCTCTGGCATTATGAATTTTGTATAAAAAAAACTACAATAGGTGGCACGCGAGCTGTTTGAAAACTGAATGTACCGGGACTGAATGTATAGAATGCGAGAGGTAGGAGGGTGGAGGGGGGTTCGCGGGACGGGGGAAGGGGGAGAGTGGAGTGGGGAGAGGAAAGGTGGAGGAGACGGAGTGTGAACGCAAGAGAGGAAGGGGACGAGGAAAAGGAAAGGGAGGAGGAAGGGGAACGGAAACGGGACGAATGGGAAAGGACACGCTGGGAGAAACAATTTTTTATTAAATGGCATAGCAACACATGCCGGGAACCAGCTAGTACCAAAATAAAATCATAAAAACCGAGGTTTTGTCGTCCCCATTTTTCTCGTCCAAAACTGAACCAATTTTAAAAATTTTGTACTAACTGTGTTAGAAGAAAAAACTCTATGTCTGTAGGCTGTACTTTTTTTAAAAATACATTGTCTAGTTATACTGAATGTCGGTTAGCAGGGTTCAAACCAGGCAATTTTAACGATTTTTGGTGGGTCCTAACTCCTATAAAACGTTACCTTTCAAAAAAAGCAAAGCATGTCGACATATATTTTGTTTGTATGTACAAAACGTCGCCCGGTTCCCTCTTCAAATAGCACATACATTTTACTAACCATCATGCTGTTTGGCATCCTAAGAACGAATTATTTCACATAATTTGAATAATTCATCAAAGTTAAAATTCAAGTTGTGTAATTATTCATCTACTATGAAACAACTAGCCTATGATGAAATAATAACATTCCGTGAATAGAACTTTCACAGAACTTGAAATTTGACGAATTGTTATAATTTTATGAAACAACCGTCCTAAATGTGATAACGTGACTGTGATTTTCCAATTTTGTCATTACACACTTTATATATTTTGTGATTTATTTCTGTAGTCCAAAAGCGCCTCCTTTATGCTATTGTTATTTTTGGTGACCAGACAACTCCGAATGAACTCACTCAACACCTCCTTTGAAAAATTAAAACTGATGAAAAAAATATATAAAAAAAACGAGTGTGCTTTAGACAACATGACTGAAGTAAAACTACAAGACAAACCTCTCCCAGTGAACCCAGGTATCCCTGCTAAGTTAAAAATGTAGTGAACAGGATTTTTTTTTTTTTTTTTTTACATTAACTCCACACAGGAGGAGGCCCTGAGGAAAATAATTTCCCTCAGGGCCTATGTCATCTGGGATGCTGTGTGGAGGGTCTTTTTGAGGAGAGGAAGGAATGAACGTTGGTCTTGAAGAGACCCATGTTGTAGGAAGGAGGAAACACAGAGGCCGGCAAATCATTCCACAGCCGAGCTGTTGAACACAAGAACGAGTCGAAGAAACGACCCGTTCTCATGTGACAAATGTCAACCGTGTACAAATGTTGGGCACGCGTTTTGCGTGTTTCCTGACTATGCACCGGTGCCGAAGGGATCAATGATGCTAGTTCCTCGGAGCATCTTCCATTGTAATACCGGTAGAACAAGGATAGCATTCCCACCCGACGCCTGTGCTTTAAAGATTGCAATCCGTCTGTTAAGATGGGAGAATCTATCAAACGGACCGCCCGTTTCTGCACAGAGTCGAGGGTATTTTTCAGGTATTTTGGAGCTCCAGACCAGAGATGGCTGCCAAATTCAACCGTGGGGCGTACTTGTGATTTGTACAAGGTTAGCAGTTGTGTACTATTAAAGTATCTGCGGGCCCTGTACAGTACGCCCAGTTTTTGGGAGGCTAGCTTTACTCTGGCTTCAATGGAGCCCCCATACCTGAGCTGGTCACTTAGGGTTACACCAAGCATATCAATGGAGGGCCTGTTCGGAAGATTGCTTCCGTTGAAAGAGACTAGATTTTCATTTTGATCCCTTTTGGACGTAATCAGACAAGATTGGGTCTTTGAAACTGTAGAGAATGACAGCGATTTCATTTTACAGCCATAAAGTAATTTTGTATAAGGGTATCCCTGAGATCTGAGCGCTTGCGGGCCAGACGCCAGAATAAACTCGTAGGCAATTTCATTCCCTTCCTTGCGCCCTTTTGGGTCGTTCGTCGCTTTTCGCTGTCATACTCGCCATTTTCCTTCAAATCCTTCTGAATCGAACTTTTGTCGTGTCATGCTTTGTATCCAACATTCAATAAACGTGGAGTCCGGAACCTCAACCTGTGTATTAATTTATCTTCATACCTTGGCTACATTAGTAAGTACGATCCTACCAAATAAAGTCATTTGCCAAATTGGTGAACCCGACGTATACACATGGATAATGGCGGACAACCAGCAGCGAGCGACCATCATGGCGCAGGGAAGGAAATCCTGAGGTATCATATCCCGGTGAGTTACCTTTCAATTTTAACTAAAATAACAGTGCATCTTTTGCTCTTATTGCTTTTCACTAGGGAGACCTCAGTAAAACTTTAAATATAATATGCATCGCATATTCCGTCATATATTTCGATAATGACGGCCTAAACAGTGCATGGGTTTTCAAGCAAAGTATTATTATTCTAAAACAAATATTTTTTAAATGTAATTAATAATTAATCATTCAATCATATCAAACATATCTTGATTTTTTACTATATACCCACATGGATTATGTAAATCAATCTTCCGATAACAGGATTTTAAAGTCAAAATATTGTAACCTTTACGACCTTTCAAATAAATACTATGATCTCTCATAAATTATCAAACCAACTAATCATTATTTCTTTTCGTTTCTTCAAAAAAGAATTAAACTGCGTTGTACCATCTATTTCAGGGGAACAAACTGACATTTCGTGACCGAAGTACTTAAGGCGGAAACACAACGCGGCAGGTCCGGTAAATTCTACGCCGGGACGGATTCCAGCGCTGCAAGCCCGAAACTGCCGATTTCATCAGAGCGGCAGGCAGAGAAAACACTTATCACAGAATTCAACGCTTGTGGAAACCATCGCTACAGACACGTAAATTAAAAAAAAGTTCATCATTAATTTTATTTCAGCATTTTTAAATTATGTTACATTGTTTGATGGGTTGATTCCTACCCAAAATGTTGCAATTCAGCACATGTTCTCTTTAAGAAATTTTTAGAACTTATGTGAAATTATACCTACCTACAATCCATAATAATGCTACCTATTTGCACATTTCTGTTCAAGTATACTATTGAAATTCAGTAATATTTTAACATTTCTTGGAACTACGAATATTTTACAGATTATTTTACAAATGATATTTGTAAATTAAGTCCTACAGACAGTACATTCTAATTTTAAACTTTGCTGAACGCTTTCTATGTAACAATCGATGGAATCTAGTACAAAATATTGTTAATTTTTTAACAATTTTGCCAAAAATTTTAAATAATTTTTTTTTTCACATATGATTCATTTCTTGCAATATTTTTCTTGCCATACGCTTTCTGCCATATTTGCCAATTTTGAATGTAATGCGAAATGACCACTTCTGACGAAGACTTCCACTTCGAACAAATCTTCGGAACAAATTCAACAGCAGAAGCCAAGAAAAAAACACAATCAACCATGGAATCTACCAGCTCTAATAACTCTGATCAAGCGATACACCACGTTTCAGTAAAGCTCCCCCCTTGCTGGAAGGAGAATATTCAACTTTGGATAGTCCAAGTAGAGGCTCAGTTTGCGAATTCACGTATTAAAGATGACTTCACCAAATATAACATCATCGTCGCAGCCTTAGATTCGCAAACTCTACAAAGCGTGAGTGACATAGTCACGAAACCACCAATAACGGACAAATATACTACCCTCAAGACCGCGCTTATTGATCGTCTGCAGGATTCTGCGGAGAAGCGTCTAACTCGCTTGCTTACTGGAATCCAACTTGAAGACCGGAAACCAACCGAACTCTTAAGGCACATGTTAGAACTAGCTGGTCCAGCTTTAGCGGAGAGCGCAATAGTTCGTACATTATGGTTGCAGCGCCTACCGCAACATGTGCAGGCAATATTATCAGCACTCACGGAAAATAATGTGAGCCAACTGGCGTCCACGGCTGACAAAATATTAGATGTTTACCAATCATCAGATTGTAGTGTCGTCGACCGCAATAATAAACCATGCACATCAAGATCGGAATCCACGGAAACTTCAATATTACTCCAACTTCAACAACAAATTTCCGCACTAACCCGTGAAGTATCTCAATTGAAGCTTACTCAGACAAACCAATCTTCAAACTTTCGAGGAAAACGAAATCAAAGTCCTCGTAGGAACTACTCGTATCAAAATTCGACACAGAGGAACTTCACAAGCAGACCTAGGTCTCGGTCTCGTGATAAATCTCCAAATAGAAACAATAATGGCATCTGCAGTTTCCACAGAAGATTCGGGGAAAAAGCATACAGGTGTTTGCAACCATGTTCATTTACCAAGAAAAACTCGGAAAACGACAACGGAACCTCACAGTAGGGACATGTGAGATTCCCAGCAAAACTTGTCGTCTCTTCGTATATGACCAACAAACTAGGCAAAAATTCCTTGTCGACACGGGCGCCGATATTTCAGTCCTCCCAAGAAACCAGTCTTATAACAAGAATAATGTCACTTCTGACAACTGCCCCACTACCCTGTATGGAGCGAATGGAAATCCAATCAAAACGTATGGTACAAGGACCGTCGAGCTTAATTTTGGCCTTCGACGAGCATTAAAATGGCGATTCATTGTCGCTAATGTTTCAAGACCCATACTAGGAGCTGATTTTCTTCACAATTTTAACTTAACAGTGGATCTCAAGAAAGCAACCATTGCAGACCAATCTACAGGACTATTAATCAGGGGAATAACCTACAAAGGACCAACTTCTGGAATCTCTACTATTTCTACTGTACAAAAATATAGGGACATCCTGAATAAATACCCGAACTTAACAAGGCCTAACATGAAAATCCCTGATAAAAAAAGACACACTGTAACACATTGTATAGAGACCAAGGGACCTCCTGTTACTGAGCGTGCTCGTAGACTCGCACCAGCGCTACTTGAAGCAGCCAAAAAGGAATTTAAATACCTTATGGAGCAAGGGATTTGCAGGCCATCAAAGAGTAATTGGGCCAGCCCCTTGCACATGGTTAGAAAACCGAATGGCGAATGGCGTCCATGTGGGGACTATCGTCGCTTGAACGCCCAGACAATTCCGGACAAATATCCCATACCGCAACTGAATGATTTTGCACATAAATTATCTGACGCTACTATATTTAGCACCATAGATATGTCTCGCGCTTATCACCAAATACCGGTGGAAGCGGCCGATATACCGAAGACTGCGATCATCACCCCGTTTGGCCTATTCGAATTTACGTCTATGCAATTCGGGCTATCAAACGCAGCACAAAGCTTTCAAAGATTTATGCATTCTGTAACAAGGGACCTGGATTTTTGCTTCGTTTACCTGGATGACATCCTCATCGCTTCCAAAAACGAAGAAGAGCACAAAAGGCATCTAGATTTACTACTAAAACGTCTCGCCGAATATGATCTGGTTATAAATATAAATAAGTGCAAATTTGGTGTACACACAGTGAACTTCTTGGGTCACACGATCACCCAAAAAGGAATGTCACCTATCAAGGAAAAGGTATCAGCAGTCACAGAGTTCCCATTACCTAAAACAGCGAAAGACTTACGACGCTTTTTAGGAATGTTAAATTATTATCGCAGATTCCTGCCCAATTCCATAAACATACAGACTAAGTTATTCAACTGTATAAATGGTTACAAAAAGAATGACAAAAGGATACTCACATGGAATCAAGAACTCACAGAAGCATTCGAGAATTGTAAGCAGCAATTAGCAAATGCAGCTTTACTTGCGTACCCAATCCCGACAGCAAGAATTTCAATAATGGTTGACGCTAGTGATATAGCTATGGGAGCAACACTACAGCAACTCAACAACAATTCTTGGGAACCCCTGGGATTCTTCTCGAAAAAATTTACACCCGCACAGCGGAAGTACAGCACCTTTGACCGTGAACTTACTGGCGTTTACGAAGCTGTAAAGTATTTCAGGAACCACATTGAAGGTCGAAATTTTTCAATCTATACTGACCACAAGCCACTCACCTTTGCCTTTAGCAAAAAGCGAGCCTCTAGCTCTCCACGTCAAGAAAGACAGTTGGATTTTATTGCTCAATTCTCCACTGACATCAGGCATGTTTCTGGATCACAGAACGTAGTAGCAGACGCACTATCTCGAATCGATGAGATTAATTGTCCTACTGAAATTGACTACAGGCAGATGGGAATAGTGCAGTGTCAAACTGACGAAATTAGTAAGGCAAAAGATGACACCACCCTCGCCTTACGTCAAATGGTGATACCTGGCACAGATGCTTCAGTTTGGTGTGACATCTCCACAGGCCATGTCAGACCTTTCGTTCCAGCCTGCATGCGAGACCAAGTGATTGAAAGCGTCCATAATGTTTGCCATCCAGGCATCCTCGGAACAACTAACACTATAAAACAAAGATTTGTTTGGCCCAACATGGCGACAGATATAAAAAACTTCGTCAAGCACTGTATTGCGTGCCAAAAAGCCAAAGTCACCAAACATACGGTAGCGCCACCAGCAACTTATGTTTTGCCTGAAGATCGTTTCCGACATGTCCATATCGACATAGTGGGCCCTCTTCCAGCTTGCAACGAGTACCGATACCTGTTAACCATGATCGACAGATTTACTCGCTGGCCCGAAGCTATACCTTTAAAAGACATGTCAGCGGAAACCGTCGCTACTGCCCTTACGACTCACTGGATTGCTCGTCACGGGACCCCGTTGACCATCACAACAGACCAAGGAAGACAGTTTGAGAGTTTTTTATTTAGGAAATTGACTGAGAAGTTTGGAATCGAGCATACAAGAACTACCGCATATCACCCGCAAGCCAATGGTATGATCGAAAGATGGCATCGCACATTAAAAGCTAGCCTCATAGCAAGCGGAGAACCAAACTGGTTAGAGAATCTCCCTCTTATCCTACTCGGTTTGAGATCGACAGTTCGGGACGATTTAAAATGTTCACCAGCCGAACTTACATACGGTAGAACTCTCAGGTTACCTTGTGATTTCTTCACTGAGACTCCAAGGGAAGAACCTGACACTTATGTTGGACGTCTACAAAGAAAATTTGATGGCATAAAATCAACTCCTGCAAGTGCTCATGGTACAAGAAAAATCTTTATACACAAAGATCTGCCTACTTCTACCCATGTATTCCTCAGAACAGATGGAGGAAGAAGATCGCTCCAAAACCCTTACGAAGGACCATATAAAGTCGAAGAACGCGATGAAAAAACATTCGTCATCAGCGTAAATGGGAAACCGAAGCGTGTCTCGATAGATCGCCTAAAGCCCGCTTTTATACCAGTAGAAGACAACGTACCTATTTCTACATCTGTCCAGGAACCACTCCCAGAAAATATAACAAGAACAAGATCCGGTCGAAGGGTGCATTTCCCTGACAGATACCAATCAGTACGCAAATAAATGGCACTAAGGCAGTATAAATTCTTTCCAATATAAAGGCAATATAAATTCTTTTCAATATAAATTCTTTCTCTCATTTATATTCTTACAAATCCATATCAAATCTAAAATGATTTATACAAAACAGATTTATAAAAAATAAGTATAAAACCCATAGAAAAACTCATTAGAATTCCAAAAAGCATATATTTTTTTAAAAAATTACTGAAGTAATATACTAAAGTCTACAAATTTTGATAAAATTTTGAGCTCTATATTAGTACTATTATAATTCGTGTAACTAATGAAAAATTTTTCATTCTTCAACCATGTAAATAACATGTAGCTAGTTTTAAGTCAACTTTACAATCGTATATTACACGATAAAACATCTATGTATAAGAAATCATTTAACGTTACGCTAAGATAAGCGTTCTCTTAGTAGGTTTTACAATAACAAAACCAAACATAATATATCATACTTTAATATAGCACATATCGTTTATATCATTCTATAATGCAACATGTACTTAAGATAACTTTTAAATATAACTATAACATAATGTATGTAATATTGATCATGTTAACAAAATAACACACATTGATGTATCCATTCATGAATAACTTATCCAAGTTTCAAACCACCCCGCTAGACGCGTTTACTTTCACATGTATCTTTAGTAACTTTTAACTAACTTTGATTACGTTTTGCGTATTTTTATAATATTATGGAATTTAACCATGTTCAGTCGAATGTTTGATGACATCCACATATCCGAATGAACATGTTGTTGAGATTTTAACATTTAAATCATTCAATAATTTTTATACCATTTCTTTTAATGAAATGTAATTGCTTATAACAATATGATTATTTTTTATCCATATCCTATCAAGCGTACATGTCCCTCGCCTGATAGAATGTGTTGATAAAAATTTTTTTTTAAACTATAAATTACTCCTTAAGTGTTTACAAAGGTATTAGCAAATACACATCAAGTTCATTTATAAAAACCAGTATAAAATTATATAAACTACACTTGTAAACAATTGATGAGATATTATCACTATAAAAATGATAGATTAAGGATTTCATACCTCATGTTCATAGAAAACGAATATGTTGTACATTTTATAATATCTACTACTTTCCAAATCTGAAATATTTGATTCGTTTAAGATCAAACATTCTAAACCTGTATTATATAATAAATAGTTTTAGCCATGTACTTTATCATATTCCAGTAATAGAGTATTTACTTTATATGAATAATAAGCTATAGTTATTCTAACACTGTTATATTATCGGAACATAATATGTCTTATATTTACCACAAATTACCTGAAAGGGTGATTTGAATTAAAGCATAAGTGCGTGACACTCCTTGCTCCAAACAAAAAACGTTTGTTGACGCAGTAACTTTTAAGTATTTTCTCTCTAAACTAATAATTTTATTTGTTAATAATACACAATTGAAGTATTGTGAGGTATTTTTAATATGTATATTAATTTTAAGTGATACTAGTCGCAAACATCCTGTACATATGCTCCAAACATAAAGTTTGTAGATGCAATTCATTGATTATATACATAGTCAATCTAGTTGGAGCATACTCCTAGAAATAACATTATGTTTATAGCTTCAAATTCAAAATCCATGTTAAAATACTATATTTATAATGTTACACACATATTTCACAATCAAGTAAGTTTTTAAATTTAGCTTTAAAAGTTAGGTGACATACAATGTTGCATTTTTAATCTAATCCAGAAGTCAGCATGTTTCGTGTGGTGGGTGGTCCCACACAGAATAAACCAAGTTTATATAATGTATGTCAAATCACTTTTGAAACTGTTTATATTAAAATACAGAATCACTCTTCCTTCTATTTACGACTGTAAAATCTAATTTAAGTAATCATATCTAATGCATTTCAAAAAATATAATAACATATTGTTAAATTAAAAGCAGATTATTATTCGACACTACTCACAATACCAACATGTGATGTTTTTTCATTATATTTTCTGGAACGCATTGAAACCAATAAACTATTTTTACATTTATTTTTTATGTCGTTTTTCAAACTGGGAGGAAGGTATGTAGAGAATGACAGCGATTTCATTTTACAGCCATAAAGTAATTTTGTATAAGGGTATCCCTGAGATCTGAGCGCTTGCGGGCCAGACGCCAGAATAAACTCGTAGGCAATTTCATTCCCTTCCTTGCGCCCTTTTGGGTCGTTCGTCGCTTTTCGCTGTCATACTCGCCATTTTCCTTCAAATCCTTCTGAATCGAACTTTTGTCGTGTCATGCTTTGTATCCAACATTCAATAAACGTGGAGTCCGGAACCTCAACCTGTGTATTAATTTATCTTCATACCTTGGCTACATTAGTAAGTACGATCCTACCAAATAAAGTCATTTGCCAAAAAACATTAAATTCAACGAGATTATTTTTACCCCAAGAGAAAACACTCTCGAGGTAGCCGTCCATTCTTTGCTTCAAAGCCCTACGAGCTGTTGGAGTTTGTGAGCCCTTTGGGGGCTTGTCAAACAAAAAGCTATCATGAACTGTACTGTCATCCGCATAACAGTGAATTGGTGCACATGACAAAAGGTCGTTGATGTGCAACAAAAACAAAGTTGGAGACAGAACCGATCCCTGCGGGACGCCAGCATTTATCGAGTATACCTAGGATACCTATGACCTAGGGGTGACATTTGACATTGGGGTGAAATATGACTATGGGGTGACCTACGACCTTGGGGTGACCTACGACCTTGGGGTGACCTACGACCTTGGGGTGACCTATGACCTTGGGGTGACCTATGACCTTGGGGTGACCTACGACCTTGGGGTGACCTACGACCTTGGGGTGACCTATGACCTTGGGGTGACTTACGACCTTGGGGTGACCATCCTTATCCCTATCCTTATCCTTATCCTTATCTCTATCCTTATCCTTATCCCTATCCTTATCCCTATCCTTATCCTTATCCCTATCCTTATCCTTATCCTTATCCCTATCCTTATCCTTATCACTCTCCAAGTCAAGCGTGCTTAAAGACCCGACCGTTCGCCTAGCAATCGATCACCATTCGCATCGATTACTGTTCGCATGACATTTTTCGTAACAATCACCACTTTTCGTAACTCATCCACCAGCTTACCCCCCAAGTTGAGCGTGTGTAAAGAAGTTTTATTGAAAAAAAAATTGTAAAATACATTGCGTTAGGTTAGGTTACGGCTATTTTTCAATTTTTTTTAATGTAGCTTTTAATGATTCTCCAAAGAGGTGTTGAGTTGATTCTGAGACGGCATGGAACCGTTATTTTTATCTGTTATTATTTCAGGATTTTTAACAGAGAGAGACTTCAAGGATAAAGTAGGAATCCCATCCCGTGACAAGTTGGGACGAAGAAAATCTTCCACGGGCGGAGACAAACATTTCGGCAAAGGAGAGTGAGTGCAATCTATTTGATTTTAGCTATAGGAAACCAGTCAGACAAATTCAATTCATAAACTTTCTTGCCTTCAACTTTGGTCGTAGATGTCCCTACATCTGTCACATCTTCAGTTTTTTTTTATTCTAAGCAGCTCTCGTTCAAACTTTCGTTCCTTTTTTAAATGAAGTTAATTAATGTAGCATTGTCATCAATTGGCTACTCAATTTGGGAGGCGGGATTGGGTACCGCCGCCCTGGGAACCTTTATTGGATAACCAACACCTCTGCCGTAGGTCACCCCAAGTGGTTCGCTATGTTTGGTGATTTAGCAGGGGTGCCCGGGTTCATGGGGTGAGGTTTGTCTAGGTATTGGAGGCTGATGACCAGGACATACGGAACCTCAGATTCCTACCCACCCCTTAAACCCTTTTCCTTCCCAGAACTCTCCTCTCCTTCCTTTCCCCAAAAAAACCCTCCACACAGCATCCCCAAAGATGACATAGGCCCTAAGGGAAATTATTTTCCTCAGGGCCTCCTGTGTCGAGCTCATGTAAAAATAAAAAAAAAAACGTTCCCGTTAAATGCCGATTCTAATTCCGTTTCAGCTTTTTAACAAATTGGAATTTTTTAGGTTAAATTTAAAAAAAAATCGATCACTTTAGGTTTAACACCAGCTAAATAATGTCTTTTAAATGCATCGAAGCATAGACCTGGCTCTAAAAGTTTTTTAAACCTTTAGTTGAAGAAAAAAATTGAAAAAAGATTAAAAAATATATATCGAAATGCTCAGATGAAAAAAGAGTTTTTTTGGATTCCCTATGATGTAAATTCACCTGTTTCCCACCTGTACTACACCGTAGAGTTAGGTTAGGACACCATATATATGATTCAATTAAAATACTATTCTGTTTTCAATTTACAATTTGGGAGGCGGGTATGGGTACCGCTGCTTCGGGAACGATTTATTGGATAACCAACACCTCTATCATAGGTTATACCAAGTGGTTTGCTACATTTTACTCAGCAGGGTGCCCGGGTTCATGGAGTGAGGTTTGTCTGGGCCTTGGCGGCGGATGTGTCTGCCCACCTGCTGCGGGGCTGGCTGGATCGAGAGAGACTGGTTAAGGAAGGCCTTTTGACCTCTCCAGCCGGACTCTCTCGACCCGTCGCCTTGCACCGTAGTTGGTGGGATGGATTTTTACATCCGTCACTCCTGGACACACTGACCGCTCATACCTTTTTACTTGCCAGAACTTTCTCTTCTTTCTTTTCTTAAAAAGTCCCTCCACACAGCATCCCTAAAGATGACCATCCCCAAAGGCCCTGAGGGAAATTATTTTCCTCAGGGTCTTCTGCATAAAGCTAATGTAAAAAAAACAAAAATGCTTCTCTTTTAAGCAATGCTTGTGTGGAAAAGCAGATGCTTGTGTGATTGTAAAATGTGTAAAGTTTAATTTGAGCAAAAAAAAATTATGTTTCAGACCTGTCTTCGCATAGTATTTCATAATTTTTCGCTTCGACTCTTTAGAATAACAAGGTTCCATCTATCGCGGTAAGGTAATGCGATAATTGGCTCTATAGTAAGCTACTTTAGAGTTCATTATCGTATGACGTTACTGCAACAGATGGAACCTTCTTATTCCAAAGGGTTGTCTTGTCATTCCAGCGGAGAAGTGGAGATCCACGTGTGCGACGAGGTTAAAGGTCTGAAGCGCGACTTCCGCTGCCCGCAGAAGCTGCTGGTGTCCAAGATGGGCTACTTTGCAGACGTCACGTCCGGCCAGAAGCTCGAGGACATGGACATCTCGGTGCACTGCGACATTCAGATCTTCGACTGGCTCATGCGCTGGGTCAAGAAGGACACCATACTGGTAGCCGACTGGCCGCTCCTGGATCCCACCAACGTTGTGCCTATCTTGGTCTCCGCATCATTTCTTCAGGTTAGAGCAAGTAATGATAACTTTTGAGAAACATTTTTTAAATTTTTTTTATTGTAATATAAAGAATATGAGTTACATTTATACATATGTATAGAACAAAATATTATATTTAAGGTCATCATTGGTCCTTATCAGAAAAAATGAGCTCTTGTGCCTGATAAGAGAGCCACGATTCTTACTTAGGTTGTGTGTTATAATCAGGCGCGGCTCGCCATAACGTTCACTTGTGTGCCGAACCGCCAACAAAATCGAGCATTTTACAGCTCAACGTATTCCTACTTAAAGGTCTATGCCCACTACACCGTTCCATACCATGACCGTACTATGAACGTATCAGACACGAAATAAACACGCTACGCCCTACTATGCCCACTAGAATGTGCTAACACCGTATTATACCCGTACGTAACGGGTATAGTGACCGTATGATAACCGTACACACCGCGGTTAGTGTCCGTACCATCCCCGTTCAAATGTCTGTCTACCGCTGACGCATGTCTCACAGAACTGAACACAAATTACGAACTGACGGAGTGGAAACGCGGTTAGAACGGGATCATACGCGGATGATCCCCGTTCTAACACCGTCGCGTGCCATGCATAGAGCGGACCGGCACCTGCAAAATATTGTCATCGAGAATTCGCCGTCAGTCCGGTCATGGTATGCGACGGTGTTGGTCGGTGACGGAACGGGTTAATGGGCAGCGTTTCATACTGATCGATACAAAGAATATTTTTTTGCATGCGCCGCTCCGGTTACGGTCATGGTATGGAACGGTGTAGTGGGCATAGACCTTTCTATTTATTAATTTAAATTACCCACAATGTTAAAAATAAAAATTAATTACTTATTTGAATGCATGAATTTTGCAAGAGATAATAATTATTGCAGCCGGCTGGTGTTCTTTCCCGCGTGCTAAGAACTAGGAATCTAGATACATACCATTCCGCGCGTTTCAGTCAACCGCCACGTTTGGGAATTGTCATTTTGTATGGTGCCCCTAGAAACATGTCCAGACCGTCAAAAACACAAAATGTAGCTGATATCTGCTTCTAGCCGCGCGGCGCCCTGCGCGTGTAAGACACTCTATATGCTATATACATATATTGGGCTCCAGCAAAATAACTATTCTTGCAGGTTTGAACAGGATAGTAATATTTAGCTTGCAAATTGCAAAGTTCCACCACAAGTCAACAGGTTTGGTTGTGCTTGAGATTTGGGGAACCTATTTGACAAAGACATTAGTTTTTCAGTTATAGTGACCTTTTATGTGTGTGCATTTTAAATGCGCTACACCGGTTACTAGGAAGAAACTTATTCTTTATGTATATAAATGGTTACAATTAAATTATATAATATGTGTTTGATTTATTGCTCTGTGAATCATCAAACATTTTATGTACCAGCCGCGCCTGATTATAATATGTTTTGTATAAAATATTTATTTTTTAGTATAAGTTTTGACATGTTTCTTTTTTATATGTTTGTTAATCATCTAAGCGGCTGTCGCATATGTGATCCATCGGTGGCTAACCCGAATGTCACACGTGTGATCCATGAAGTTTCAGTTTCTACACTCTTATATCTTCAGGTTTTATTAAAAAAATATATATCTTTAAATTTATAAATGTATCTATGATACACGAGCATCGTCAGGGGGGCACGGGGTGTGGTAACTGCCCCCCTCTAGACAAGTAAAATAGAAAAAAAAGACATTTATAACTGGCGCTAAAACTACAAATCTGTTATTTTTTATAATAAGCGAGTACCCGGCATGTGCATAAGCATAGATTTCCCAAATTTACCCCCAGCTACCCCCTACCACTACTATGTGCAATCCCTCCCTCTGCACCTTCCTCGTACCTTACCCCTTCCCCTTCCGCATTCCACTTCAACCTTCCCCGCCTTCCCCCCCTTCCGCATTCCCCTCCGCCTTCTCCCTTCTCTCCACCTCCCGTGAATACCACCCTCCTTCATTCCCCTCCCTCTCACGGATTCCATTCCCCCCCCTCCATCCCTCCCTGCCGCTAAACTATATGAATTACCCACACTTCTCAAAGCTGTCCTTTTGAGAAGCATCGATTTTCTTAATTAATCACCCTACAGCTACTATATTGCTTTTACATTCTATTTTATAAGTTGTTTGCACCACTGTTATTGTAAATACTTAAAAATAAACATGTAAACAGATGTTTAATTTTTAGGAAACAATTTAAAATGGCGTCTACACGGTACAAAACATTATCTAAAATATTCAAAGACACAAACATTAGTGCCATCTTTTGGTATTCAATAGAAATTTATTTAAGCCAGCAACTAAAATATTAACTGATTGCAAGAAGTTCAAAAAGGTATCGCTCGGGTGGTTACGATAAGATTTTATTTTATTTTTAGATGGATCCTTTGCTTCATGACTGCCTCATATACTGTCACAGCCACATGAGCGACATTGTGAAGACCAACACCAATTTGGCCTGTCTCAATGATACTATTTTAACAAGGTAAATAAAGTCTGTTGTCCATCTACTAGGGTCAGTCAAAAAGTAATGCCTCCTATTTTTTCTACTAAAATAACAGTGAAAATTTTGTATTTGGTGCTATTCATCAAACCTTCTTCTGCAATCACTGCAGTCTCTTGCAAAATGGTCGACAACGATGTTTGTATTAGACAGCGTTCTGTGATTGATTCTTGACTGTAGAAGGTGAAACACCCATTCGCATTGGTTTATTTACCGCCACAACAAAACTTCAACCGGTGGCAATTCATCCTAATGCTGGAGTTTTCAGGGATTTTTTATGGGTGAATGCCAAAATCTTGATTATATAGCTTTATGCTGAGGGTGGGCATTTCAGTTTATTTTTTAAAATAACCGAAACCATTTCAGAAGAGCGATTCTGTATGTTTTGTAGATACGGAATCGATACCATACGTAATCGACTGTCAAATTTGTGTGATCGTCTGTGGCTTGCAATTGCTTTTTCTATGGGCCGATATGTCACCTGTCGCCGATTTCAACTAGTTAAACACGGAATGCTGTAAGTATACATGATTATTTATTCATTTAATGGACTTTTAAAGTTGTATATCATGGATTTGACATTTGCAAAGTTTCATTTCAATCTAAATATGCAATAATTACTTAGTTTGCCCAAATTAAGAACTTATTTAACCCGACATTTGCCGTTCGTGCACCGGTGTGTTTGAGATTTTACACGCGATTTTGACCCTTATGTATAAAGAAAGTGTATGAAGAACACGGTCAGAATCACTTGCTGTATTATCGCCCTTTACCATAGAGAAAACCGCAATGCGCCTGGTCACTCCAAATAATTTATATTAATAATTTACCGGAGCGCGGGAATGTGCGCAGTTCTTGCGCATGCGCGGGAAAAATTCCTTCATCTACGATTTTGACCCTTCTATGTACAAAATTTGTGAAGGACAGTGTCAAGAATCGCTGGACACGAAATGTCATTGGGTGTCATGGATGCCGCGTCATAATTGGTGGTGCTTTTTGCTGGCCTACCCTCGCAAACAACAGGTTAAGTCAAAGCTATTGAGGCATTATACTCGTACGGAATAATTGAACATTTGGAGAGGAAATACATTGATTATTCCACTTACCCCTGTACTTTTAGGCATGTATTATGGGAATTACACTTCATTTCAACAATTACATGCGACTGCCACAAAATATTTCCTTTGTCCCATTACGCCCTCTCCGTTGTGGCAAATGTAACCCCATCGTAGTATCCAATTACGCCCCTTCCTTCGTGGTATCCCGTTACGCCCCCTCTATTCTCTCTTGTAGCAAATGTAACCCTTTCGTGGTATTCCATTACGCCCCCTCCATCGAGGCCCCCTCCGGCTGTTTCGGATTCGCGAGTTAGGGGGCGCTAGAAATGAAAATATTCTCAAAGTGGGCGGTGGGCAAAAAAAGGTTGAGAATCTATGATTTACATGCACAAAATAGGTTATTAGAAACTTTGCAAATGTCAAATGCCATGGTATTCAACTTTAAACGTACATTAAATTAATAAATAGTCATGTATACTTACAGAATTTCGTGTTTGAAACTAGTTGAAATCAGTGACAGCTGACACATCAACCCATAGAAAAAGCAATTGCAAACCATAGACAATCACACAAATTTGACAGTCGATTATGCATGGAATCGATTCCGTATCCACAAAAGATACAAAATCGCATGGCAGTTACGAAAAAACGGTTTTAACAATATTCTATTCACCACTACTAGGCACATTCCCATGTTATGGTTGTAATTTTTTTTATGCTGTTTTTTTAAACTTTTTTTTTTTAACAAGAGGAAAAAATTCCTTAAGGGCCTATGTCATCTTTGGGGATGCTGTGTCGAGGGTCTTTTTAGGGAAAGAAGGAGAGCAAGTTCTGGGAAGGAAAAAGGTATAAGGGATGGGTAGGAATCTGGGGGTCAGTGTGTCCAGTTGTGACGGACATATGAAACCATCCCTTCCACTATGGTGCAAGCCGATGGATCGAGAGAGTCTGGCTGGAGAGATCTAGGTTAGGTCTCTCTCAACCAGTCGTCTCTCCCGATCCGACCTGCCACGCAGTAGATAGGTAAACGCACTCGCCGCCAAGACCCAGACATATCAATAAGATACATGTAAATTTCCAACACCAAACTGGGTTATAGGACTTATAGAGGCCATTCATAAATTATGTCACACCTTAAGGGGGGGGGGGGGGTCAAAATTGCAAAATATGTGATGTCAGTAGGGGTCTCACAATGGTGACGATGTGTGACTGGGACGGGGGGGGGGGGGCGGGTCAAAAATTATGAAATTCGTGTGACGTAATTTATGGATGGCCCCTTACCATGATTACGGAATTCAAATGGGATGGAAATCTACAATGTCAGGTGAGTGTAAATGAGACAGAGAAATTTGTATGGAAGGCACTCTAGTTCTTTCTTGATCACTTGATATTGGAATAGTATAACTTATAATAGTATAACTTTTCACCATCACTTGATATTGGAATAGCGGAATATTAGTCAATAGGTTGTAATGTCACGGAACCAATTGTGGCATCCATAGACATCCAAATTCAATAGACCAGAAATAACAGGTGAGGGGAAAAATCAACTATGGCGGTACGAAGAGGGGAAGATGACTGTCATTGGTTGAAAAATTAATCTGACAGTATATAGGCATCTCGCATTATAATATCATCATTTAGTTCTTAAAAGCAAAATCTGCTTTGAATGAATAGACCTTTTTACATGGGAGCGCGAATTGCTTGCCACGATAATAAAATATTTGCGTAGGCCAAATGTACACCCCAAAAAGATTCGCCCGTTTTCACATAGCAATATTTTTTTGCCGTGTTTAGTTAAGACACTTTTACAAATGTTTCATAATTTACTTACCCCTGTAACCAGCGACGAGCACACTAAGGAACCGCCCACATTTATGTGCACACTGATATGTAGGTATGTTGTATAGCACAAGCTACTGTTTTGGCGTGTTATTTTTTCGTTAAATGTATAGATGTTAGCTTCGCGCTGCCCACGGCAAGAATGATGACGTCACACATTTTAGATTCAAGCGATTCTCTATCCCCTCCACATGGGGCGAACTGGCGCCAAGGAGGAGCTCCAGCCGGTTCCATGGCGAGGGGGAAATAATACGTTTTTATCACTTAGGGCAGGTCCAGATATATTCATATGTCCGTGGTGGCATCTATTGGTAATTGGTATGACCTGTTTCAGACTAGGTGCCATGTACACCAACTCGGAGCTGGAGTCCATCAAGGATAAGAAGGACAAGATCCAGTCGCGCCTGTTCTGCAAGATGATCATGTCGCTGGGAGAACCGGTGCCGGAGACCCTGCGGGGCCACTACAGCTCCCTCTCCACCCTCTACAAATGCAGCAGGCAAGTGCAACCAACATACATTCTATTGCAACTGCTCTAAGAAGCCAGTTGGTAATTATAATTGCGTATTTAATGATGTCACATATTAAATTGATTACTGATTCTTACTGAGGTCAAACTATCACGTAATTCTCAAAGGCGCCATCTTATTTACGTATGAAACAAGAAAAGAATTTAATATATTTTAATGGATTAACCAAAATCAAAAATACATAAAGAATATGAAGATAACGTTACGATAATTCTGAAGTCCGACTTCCCGTCTTGATTTGGATTCTCGCTGGTGCGTTCTTTTCCGTCCTGCCTGACTGCAACTGAACTTGAGTTCTCGAAACCGCCTTCTTGTCCGTCTGTGGTCCCGTTATGTTCCACTGGTGTTTACAGCAACAAGAGAACCAGTGTTGTGTGAGTGAAAAAAATTAAGGAATAATGGCGAAGAGTGTTCAGACTGCTACAACAATTTGACAGTATGAAATTGGAAAAATGACATTGATTAATTTTTCTTAGCTTTTTCAACGAGTATTTTTGTTGCAGTTGCTCAAAGTTGTTGGCCAAACAGATAGCAGACAGGATTCCCTGTCAACCCAGCAACATGAGCATAGACCGCAGGGGGCATGTCATGAGCGCACACACCAGGTGTATATAAATCACATTAAATCACATTGTATGTAATCAAGTATCTAGTAATTTTATGCACTTTATTATATATTTATGTATAATTATTTATTTAAAAAAAAAATAATTATACATAATATTTATTTATTTATTATACATATTAATTATTTTAAACCAAAATTTCGAAACTGTACCAAGATTCACATACCTAGGCTCCCTGATAACAAACGACAATAATACCACAGAGGAGATCCAGAAGCGCATAGTGAACGCAAATCGCTGTTATTTCCGCCTACAAAACCAATTAAAGTCCAGACTGCTGTCCAGAAACACGAAGACACTAGTGTACAAAACACTTATCAGACCAGTACTTACGTACGCAGCTGAGACTTGGGTACTAACTAAGAGGAATGAGCGAGCACTGGACGTTTTTGAAAGAAAAATTTTGAGGCGCATCTTCGGACCGGTTCTAGAAAATGGATTTTCGCAGACGTTATAACAATGAGCTCTATACTTTGTTTAAGGAGCTAAACGTCGCAAAATTTATAAAATTGGGAAGACTTCGGTGGCTGGGCCATGTGGAGAGAATGACCGAGCATCAAGTACCAAAGTCCCTGCTGAACTCAAGACCAATAGAGCGAAGGAGCCTGGGAAGGCCAAGACTAAGATGGAGCGACAACGTCCTCAAAGACATATCTATCTTGGAGCTTCCAAATTGGAGAGAGCTGGCACAAAACCGAGTGGAGGAAGACTCTTGAGGAGGCCAAGACCCACCAGCGGTTGTAGAGCCAATAGTGATGATGATGATGATGATTTATTTTATTATTTAAATTCATATATAAATAATATTGTGAACTTGTTTCAGCACGACTGTGCCTTTTTCAGTGCAAATATATTAAACTGTGGAAGATTATCGTGATTTATTTTTGGGGTATTATGCCGTGTTACCTCCTTCTTTAGCCAACGTTTTGGGCAGCATTACAGTGTTCACCATCAGGGCAGATGTGTAATCAAAGATTGTGGTGAAGTGTGTGCTTATGTATGATGTAGATGCGATACAATGTTGCCAGCGAGGATAGCTGGTATTACAGTATAATAGAGAACTCCAGTCCAATTTTTTTTATTTTTTTTTTATGAATAATGACCTTCTAACTTAAATAACTGCATTTTTATTTTTATTTTTATAGTTAGTTTTAATAGTTAAAATAATTTTCAAAGTTTTAATTTTTCTAGACCCCCCGAAAACCACCGGAAATATTATGGTAAATCGTGTGACGTCATCACTGCTGAAAAATTAGTATAGGATTGGGCAATCAGCTGATCTACTGCCGCCATTTTGAAATCCGTTGTTCCGTTGTTCGAAGTATTCTCCCTAGAAGAAGCATTACTATTTTTTTTTGTGCAGTAGTTTTTCAATATTTTAAATTATAGAGATAAACTAATAGAGATACCTCTATTCTTGATACTGAATTATTTAGGCTTAAATATTGTTTCAATAAACACATCAACTAAATCTCTATAAACAGTATGAAATAAAGAATAACATGAAATGTTGTTAATA
This sequence comes from Limnephilus marmoratus, assembly GCA_917880885.1. NCBI lineage: Eukaryota > Metazoa > Arthropoda > Insecta > Trichoptera > Limnephilidae > Limnephilus > Limnephilus marmoratus. The sequence goes on along the minus strand of OU862927.1, from coordinate 7,498,948 downwards.
CCGATGGCTTTTGTCATACCTACATAATCAAAATTTCAATACAATGACTGGTGACGCGTGACGTCAGCACTAACCATTTCAGTAATACCAACTTTACAGCGTGTTTTGACGAGAGGTTTAAAAATGCACTTTTTAATATTTTTTTAAGAACTCTACGTTTAATATTATGAAATAAAAGTTATATATTCAGAATCAGCGTTTATTGTTCTATATGAACATATTTTTTTAAAGCCATAATATTTTTCTTTACCGTATACCAAGAACTACTGAGCTTAGCCCCATCGTCCCTATTAAACACTCAGGTATTTTGCGATTATGCAAGTTTTTTGTCTTAAAAGAACCGTCAGATTTATAAAAACTTTGTGTTATTTCCGCTTCGCAATTAAAGCTCTACAAATGAAACATTTCTGAACCTAGCCGAATACTAAAAACTGTTTTTGAAAGGTTATGAAATAAGCTTTCAAATTGTTATATTACAAATAAATATTAACATTTGTAAATATTAAAATTTAGAATGCAAAAAAAAAAAAATTGTAAAAATGAGTCTTGTGATGTTTTTATTTGAAAATGGTACTAAAATCACAGATTATGTAAAAAAAAACACATTTTCTATTGAATATAATGTATAATAAACAATTTTATCACCTCACTTTTTTACCATTTCATACAAGAATATTTAATAAAAAATTAACAATGTCTAACGGCGCGTGGGTGATTTGGCGAGTAAAAACTGTTTCTATAAAATAAGTCTTTTTATGTATTTCTATGAACAACTTTCATTAGAAATGTAAATCTTGATTCAATATGGATCTTCTACTTTTTGTTTTAGGGTTGTCACTAGAACAATAACAGAGTTATAATGATTTTTGTGGGAACACACGCTTATTGTACTTGACTGGTATATACTGTTATATTGTTGTGTAAACACGCTTACGGGTCGGAGTGGTTAATATTAATGGAATTTTTGTGAATTTCGATTGCCTCCTTGTGCTCTACGTGCTTTGGGTCTACCGAGGAGGTAGCGCAATACGGCATTATACCCCGAATGAAATAAAATAAAAAACGATACCTAATTCCTTTGGCCGTGAAAATCTAAAATCATCTCTTTGGAACATTGTTCTGTGTTCTGGAGAGTATCTGAGAAATACTAATACTAAGTAAAATAATGTTGATAGGTAAAGAATATTAATTCTTGTGTGGTTAACTGGTATAATTCGTGTGAAGTTGAAAGCTCGAAATGTATGGCAATAGATTTATTTTTTAGTAGCGTACCCACTATCATGCTGTCTCATTCATACTCGATTGCCTCGTTCGTACCGTTAGACACACATTCCCTTACATATATACAAACTCTAAGGGCTTTCACTCATGGGGAAACTGAAAAAAAACCAGTTGGCAACTCAACCGCTATCCACAGAAAAGCATCTTGTGAATTTCATTGGCAGTCCGCACACATGCAACTTGTTAAAGACCAGTTGTCAAGGGCAGTATAATCGCAGTGCTAATTGCGTTTCAGTTGCCAGGTTGTCACGGTTAGGCCCTCCGTTCATGGAGATATTTACAATCTACGTAATTGTGACACAACCACAAGTACCCTGCTGACATACTAATTTTTAATGCTAGTCTCCGTACACGGCGCTATCCGAAATATACTGAACTTGATCATTTTTCACGTGCAGCCGTGGAGTTAGCACGCTGTCAAGCAATGTCATATGACTTTTTTTCCAACATCAATCCATGCCTTCTCCACTAAATCCTTTCTTACGTATTCGGGTAAAGTATAGTTATATAAACATGCATTTTTTCCACTTTCAGAACAAATCTAACCTTACTTTCATGTTCCGACGCCATTTCTGTCAAACGTCAAACGAATAAGTATCAGACACAAATGATGCGACGCGTCATTTGTGTCTGATACTGTTCGTGATACTGATTGGAAACCGACAGACACCGCGTAGCGCCGTGTACGGGTACCAGCAAAATCGTACGGGGGGTACTTACGATCGGAGTGTGTGATACGCGCGCGAGGATCGAGTATCTTGTAAGTATCTCCGTGAACGCCTCAGACCCTGTCAAGTTTTCGAGTAATTTAGTATATTTTTAGTAATTTAGTAATTGAGTATCTTTATTCTATTTTATTTATCATGGAAAATCAACAGATATTTTACAATTATAATAATAACATTAATAATATACATAATATCCAATGACAGATTTTCACATAATTAAAATTATAAATAAAAAGTAATACAAAAAAGTAAGGGTCCTGTACCCGTAAGAACTTAACAAAAATATAAAAATTATGAAAATTATTAAAAAAAAGATATAAAAAACACAATATAAACTATAATAATCTGCTTACTAAATTTCAAACATGAAGTATTCAAGAGTCAGAATTCTATTCTCACTCCACAACAACAATAATAATAATATGTACATTGTACAAATTGTACATACCTACAACTCAGAGTGAATACAATAGTAAGTCGAATGACAAGTATGTAACTGGAGAGGATTCAAAGCAATAACATGGTAACTTAAAAAATGGTCAAAAAATTATTTAATGTTGGCTATGACATATTTTTTTAGGGTACTTAAATTACATGAGAATATGTCTATATTATTAAAATTCTTATCAAATACATTGCATGCTCTGAATATAAATGCATTTGTCTGAGATTAGTAGAACATTTTTGAAGATGAAAAAGTGATTTTTCTCTGGTTCTAACAGAGGGGACTCTAAAATTAATCTCAGCCAAAAGGGGCGAACGATCAATAAAACCATTGATAATTTTATGAAGATATATTATATCTGCAGAGTCTCTTCTAATTTTTAATGGTTTAAGTCCATAAAGGTCCAACGAGCTGTTTATGTCACGATAACCAATATTAAACTTGAAATTTAAATGATGGACAAATTTTCTTTGAATGGCTTCAATGCGTTTAATATAAATTTTATATTGAGGATTCCATATCTGAGAAGCAAATTCAAGATGACTGCGAACATATGAAAAATACAATATTTTAAGTGTTTGAATGTTCTTGAATTCTTTTCCAATACAAAATAAGAATCCTAACATTCTAAGGGCTTTCTTCACAATCATGTTAATATGTGCCTCGAATGTGAGTTTACTATCAAGTAGAACACCTAGATCACGAATTTAAGTAACCCTTTTGAGTGATTGACTGGCTATAAGGTAGTTATGGTGAAATTTAATTTTATTTCTAGTGAAGGTAATCACATAACATTTAGAAGTGTTCATGTTGAGATGATTAATTATACAGTAGTCATCAAGTCTATAAAGATCTTCCTGTAATTTAATGCAGTCGATGATAGAGTTAATCGGAAGATATATTTTCATATCATCAGCGAAGAGTAGAACTTTTGCATAATTAAAGCATTTTATAATGTCGTTGATGAAAATTGTAAATAGTAACGGTCCCAGGTGAGATCCTTGGGGTACACCGGAAGGTATATTTACGAACTCAGAGATGAAACCATTAATTGTTACTCCTTGAGTGCGCCCATCAAGATAAGAGATTAATCATCGATACAAATCCCCGTGAATTCCCAAAGCCAGTAATTTGGATAAAAGAAGATTGTGATCAATTTTATCAAACGCTTTTGAGAAGTCTGTATAGATTACGTCAACTTGGATTTGATTATCCATTGATTTCGTAATATTTTCAATGAATATGGCAAGATTAGAGACAAACGATCTTTTTTTCATAAAGCCATGTTGGTTTCCGAGTATTACAGACTGGACGCAGTTATAAAGTTGTTCGTGAACAATTTTTTCAAAAATTTTACTGAAAATTGGTAACTCAGATATAGGACGATAGTTCTGGACATCATTTTTAGCCCCAGACTTAAATACTGGTGTGATAAGAGCACACTTCCAACGATCCGGAAAGATACCTTCTTTCAATGACGATTGAAAGAGCAATAATAAGGGCTTCGAGATTACCTTGCTACACATTTTGATAAAGAATGCTGGAATTTTATCACTACCCGCACCCAATAAATTAGAAATAGTATCGATTATTTTTTCTATTTTTTCTTTTGAAACTGATACCGAAGAGATGTTAACTTGATTATTTATATGATGGTTGGTAGAGTGTACATCGGAGGTAGTGTTATAATTAAAGGTGGAGACGAAGTGCTGTGAGAACAGGTTGCATATTGCAAAAGGATTCACAGCAGTAACGTCGCCCAGTTTCATTACATGAGGTAAACTAGAATTATTTCTTTTTCCTTTAATGTAAGACCAGAATTTTTTGGGGTCATGGGATATATTAAGTTCAGCGTTTGTTATAAATTGTTTAAGACATTCCCTAGACATTTTCTTCTGCCTTGATCGAAGGATACAGAATTCATGGTAGTCTAAAGGATTGGACCACTTTTTCCATGTTTTGAACACTTTATATTTTTCTTTAGTCAGTTTTATCAGAGCTGGACTGAACCAATATCTTGTAAGTATCTCCGTGAATGGAGGCACTTACGCCTCAGACCCTGTCAAGTTTTCGAGTAATTTGCAATATGTCAAAGCAGGAAAATGTAGATTTTGTTTAGGAGGTTAATAAATTATTATTATGGTTGATAATTGATAAATTATTAATAATTTATATATTTTTTAAATAACCTGATATAATATACTGAAAATCGTGAAGTTTAGTTGCGCTGTCAATTGATTTGAATTGAGTTGCCAACCAGTTTTTGGTTTCTCCATGAGCGAAGGCCCTTACTAATCTATGTTAACATTTTCCGCGGCTAGAGATGTTGGGTGGAACCTCAGCGAGTACATCAGCTCTCTGTACGCCGAGATGAAGTCCTGGAGGAAGGTGTACTGGAGGCTGTGGGGCGAGTGCCACTTCCTGGTATGCGCCACCTGCGATAACCACTTCCCCTTGTACCAGGTAACTTTCATTTCCTTGTCTTCCATCAGGCAACGGAAATAATAACACCAATGAAAGGTAAAATATTACTGGAAAGGAAGAATATACTCAGTTCCTTGTAAGCACTTTTTCATTTCATTTTATTAACTTATTGAAAAGATGAGGGAAAAGATTCCGAAACTACAAAAAAATTGAAAATTTATGAAGCGGGTGGTTTTAATTTCTCTGGATTATTGCACTGAGCATCTAACCCATAGATAATAGAAACAAAGGATCATATGGCGTGGTAGCATGTCGACTGTCGCCAAACTACGACCAATCTCCACCAGCTGCTATGCAATGAAAGTTATTTATTTACAGCCTTACTAAAAAACCCAGTGAAAATTTTATTCATTTAAAAACGGCCGTGGATGTGAAAACATTACTAATTAAAAAATTGTTCATGGAAAGAAATACACATGGTTTACACAGCCTGAGAGGGTAGTTTATCTCTGTTGTATTAATGATATCTGAACCAAATTTGGAATTTTTCCAAAGTATTTTGAATGTTCTATATATTTCTTATTTTTGAAAGTGTCGTAAAAACAAATACCATTTATAAAAACTAGATAAAATTACCTTTTAGATTTGTGTATTTGAAATACACTTTAGTTTTAAAACTCTGTCATTTTTTAAGATTCAAATGCGGAAAAAAAATTCTTACCAAAACATTTTTGATGAAAGTGTAGAGAAATTTACAAAAAAACAAAATTTAAAAAATACTGTCCTTTTATATAATGAATTTGGAACGAAACTGTCACCTCACTTTTTCGTCGTGCATACAAAAAAAAAACTAATAACCGTCAATTACCGGATACCAAGGTTACATCAAGGCTAAACGCAAAAAAACATGTTGAAGTATGTATATTGTAGCGCCAGCTCGTAGAGGAATGGAGCTGGCATCACGGTATTGCTCCTAAGTAGATAAGTACAAACATCACCCCTAACTATTACATATCTGCCCTGATGATGGACACTGTAACGCTGTCCGAAACGTTGGCTAAAGAAGGAGGTAGCGCAACACGGCATTATATCCCAAAAACTAATAACACATATATATGTTTTATTCATGTTGCGGCAGCAACACAAAAAAAAAACAAAAAAAAGTTATCGGTCGTGCTGTGGTTTTTTTTTAGTAAGGCTGTTAGTGTGTAGATAAATACAGAGGCTATGTGTAGGTAGCAGCTTATCTCCCGTCTTTCTATCCATGTCCATGATTTAACCTCCCTATGGTTTCTTAGTTCGCTTGTCTGTCTGCAGATGGAGTGGTGCTGCTACCACGTAGACATGCCGCAGTTCTTCTCACCTGATCCCGCTAAGCCGATGTGTCTGCCCATCGGCCGGTACCCTTGCTGCAGCCAGCGCGCGTACAGATTCCAGGTGCTCAATCACACCATGGTACGTATTTTACTTTAATATTATCACCGTGTCAGTTACGCTACACATGGATCACTAGTCGCCGTGACTAGGCGAATTATGCTTCCATGATTTGCTGATTATGCTTAAAAGCGAAATGCTTGAAACTAGTTAGCATTGCCCTCTATAGAATAAAAATTCAAAGGCATTAGGTTCGGAGCTTAACTAAAACCTACTGAATCATAAATGTGAGCTTAGGGTGTGTAAATAATCCCAAACTCACTGGGCATAATACCCTAAAAATTATTTGATTAATGAATATATTCACGGACAAAAATATATCAACAGAATGGCAATCAGCACTGGTCTAAATGTACAACAAAAGACACTAAACTTATAGAGCGATCGTTTGCTGCATAGGCGGCCTTTTGGCTATTTTCCACATGTTAGAAATGGTGCACAATTTGATAGTATTTTATGACAGACACCGATTAGGTTATCAAGTTGATCCGGAGAGAGTATTGTAACCACAATGATTCAAAATTACATTGAATTGGCAGTTTGCTTTTTTTTATGTTACAATAACATTTTGCGTAATTGAAAGGCTACTTCAACGCCACCTGTGGTCCTTGGCAGTCTATTCGCAGTTCACGTGGGCACAATACATTTTAGTATCTTAGAAAGCACATAGAGATCGGCAAACAGAGTAAGCCACCCAGTTAGGCCAACATTATTAAATTATACTATGGAATGTAAAATATTATATCAAAAAAATGTATACACAATAAATAAAATAAACACTCCACGAGATTGACTACTGAGTTTTTTTTATTTGCAGTTTTAATATGATAGGACAGTTTAACATCTTAAAACATGCAACAAATTACTCATTTAGAGCCCCGTTCCCCGTTCAAGAGAGTGAAAGGCAGTAAGCCTTTTTTGCTATTAGTGATGCAACGGAAGCAGAAGCGGAAACAGATGTCAAAAGTAAATCTTAGCGGAATCGGAAGCCGAAGTGTTAATATTATGAAGAAAAAGCGCAATTTTATTTTTTAAGATTTGTTTAACCGGTCAGCAACTTAAGCAGATATATACGTTAAAAAAACGATAGCAATTAAGTACAACAAGCGTGTTTATACGTCAACGTGTGTCTCCATGGAAATCGTTCTAACTCCGTTATTGTTCTAGTGACATCCCTAAAACAAAAAGTAAAAGGTCGATAGTGGATCAAGCTGTACATCCCTATTCAATTTGTCCATAGAAATACATAAACAGACCTAATCTGTCAAGTAACATGGTCGAAGTGTATTTTACCCGCCAAATTTCCTACGGGCGGCTCGACCGCGCTCGACATTGTCAATTTTTATAAAATATTTTTTTATGAAATGATAAAAAAGTGAGGTGACTCAAGTGTTTATTATACATTTATACAATAGAATAAGTATTGTTGTTTACATAATCTGTGATTTTAGTACCGTTTTCACATAAAAACATCATGTGAGTCATTTTTACATTTTTTTAATGTTTGCATTCTATATTTTAATATTTACAAATGTTAATATTTATTTGTAATATAACAATTTGAAAGCTTATTTTGTAACCTTTCTAAAACAGTTTTTACTATTCGGCTACGTTCAGAAATGTTTCATTTATAGAGCTTTAATTGTGAAGCGGTAATAACACAAAGTTTTTGTAAAATGTTATTTCGTTTGAGACATTATAAGTGAATATTGCCGATTTTCGGAGGGCTTTTAATTAAATTTGTGTTTTGTACTTTCAGCACTCGAAATTAAACAGATGTAAATTATATTTAATAAAAAGTAATTTGGCTGCTTTTACACCTTTGAGTCTGTTTCGGTGTTCTTCATATATTGAACCAGCTCCACTAAATAGTTGCTCACTGGCTATACTGCTGGGGGGAGCTGATAAGTATTGGCGAACAATTGGCAACAGATGGGGTATTTATGCGCATTTACTTTCCACCACATAAGGGGATCCTCGTGGAGAAGAAGTCTTTTCTCTTTCTTGTATTCGCAGAGGTGTGACTGTATCTCTAAAAATAAATTGTCACCATCGTCAGTTGTAGAAGAGTTCTCCTCCTGGTCTTCATTTACACTTAACATCGATTCCAATATTTGTAATGATGATGATGATTTTGAAGTAGAAGGCTGCACTTCGATATCTTCAATCGCAAATTATTCTTCGTTTACAGTTCTGTTATAAAGTTTGCGGAACCAGAAACGGAAGTGAAAAAACTTGCGGAACTTCTGCAGAAGCAGAAGCAGAGTTCCGTTGCATCACTATTTGCTATTCGATTATTTTACAGAGGTTTAGAAGTACTAAGGAAACCGGCCCTTTTATAATCAAACGACCAGCACATTAAAAAAGGCATTTACATGTTGACAGGAAATGACATCTGAACGTGCAACAGCACTCTGTTTTACCATTCCACAGACTGTCGGTTCATAGGAACTAGCGATTTGTAGGTTCAGCTGGAGTGGGCTTTTGAATTCGGGTTCTTCAAGCGAAGCGGGTCCTACTCCTACTCTCTTTTCAAAACGACTACTCCCAAAGAACCCGATCTAGTACTTGTACCTGGAACTCTGCGGTCCGAGCCACCGCAAGTCGGGTGCGGCAGCGCAGCAGTAGCGTCGCACGGCGGTTCGAGCAGCTCTCACTCGTCAAACCCGTGCGTCTCGGTCCAAGCCACGCGCGAGTCCGGTGTAGGTCGCGCATTTGAGTTCTTTTGCGGGCTCCAGCTCTGAGGTCCGGCTAGGGTGGATCCCGAGCATCTCGGTTCGAGCCATTCACGAGTCGGGAGCAGGTTGCACGTTCGAGATCTTTTGTGGGCTCCGATTCTGAGGTCTGGCTATAGTAGAACCCGAGCCATTCGCGAGTCGGGAGGAGGTTGCGCATTCGAGTTCTTTTGCGCGCTTGGGCTCCGAGGTGTGAACCTGTGCGTCTCGGTCCAAGCCATTCCTGAGTCGGGAGTGGCTCCCGGACCTGCTCCAAGAACTCAAGTACTTTGAAAAGAAAGCACGTCTCGGAGGCCTCCGGCAAAATGCAGAATAATAATAAAACCCATCTCTAATAGGAACACTCTCAGCGAAGGCTCGAACCTTTTAAGAATGTTTATAAACATAGAGGGCAGTAATTATATCGAAACCTATTTAGAAATAAATAAAACTGAAACCTTAACAACAATATAAGAAAATTTTTGGCTTCTGATGGATGAGGTTTATATCTAAAGACAGATGACAAACTATATGCATTGTTGTTTTTTTATGCCTGTTTAAAAAAAAAGTATCATGCTTTAATTTGCTCCACAGCAAGGTTGCCAGTTCAGGGATCACACCCCGAAGCAGAACACCGACCACGAGATGGCCATTCTGGTCATCTACAACGAGTTCAAGAGCATCATCGCCACCGAGGCTCCGCAGATGCTGTTCCCAGAGCAGCTCATCCGTCTGGTCACTAGAGGTGAGATGAAAACTATTTAGTAACGAGATCTGAATCTAATTGCACGTCCCATAGAAAAGGTCGTAAGTAAGAACAGGCTCAGCCTAGTATATACCAAATTACCACTAGGTACATACCAAATAATTTTTGGTATGTACCTGGTGGTATATACCAAAAAATAAATAAATTATATATATTTATATGTAGGTATATTGTATACAGGGTGTCCGGTGGTAAAGTGCATTAACTTCGGGAGGTGATTCTAGATGATGCTAGGAGTAAAAAAGATAAACAACTTTTTCCGAAATTCCAACTTTTTTTTTTCCATACAAAAAGACATACCTACTAAAAATCGTTAGTGAAGGTACACACTTACCAGATAAATTCGCTGTGAGTTTGATAGTGTCAATGTGGCAACGTTGCATATTTATGAGTGGCACGTATCCACGGAAACAACATGTAAATTGTAAACAATAACAAGACTGACAGTTCGCCGTTTTACAATGTGCAACAAAATCGTATGTTTTATAATGTTTTAAACCAAATTCAACTGAGAACTGCACTAAAATAACAATATTCATATGAATTTACACTTTTTACTATACAAATTATTAATAACTAATTGAACACTTAACTAATATCATCGTTTTTCACTAATTTAACAAATTTTCAAAATGTCCACCTTCTGCTTGCAGGCAAGTATTGAAACGTCATTGACAAGAAGAAAAGAAACACGCGTTGAACAAACATGTTCTTTTAAGTCAATAAATACACACTAATGTAACAAGTTTCGAGTATTAATAACACAATTCTTACAGAGAAACACTGCAAGATACATTGTATTTGCGAATAAACGGTAAAATTCATCGCGAAAGCATCTTGCGGCGTATTTAAATATCAACAGCTGACTGACGGAATGGGGTAGCGGGGAGTTCATTGAGCGCGGGGGGCGCGGGACAGTAGATTTGGAAACTATGCTAAATAGTAACGCCGGCACTACACACCGGACCGATTTTACGTTTTTACCTGAAAAGTACTCTTAAAAGTTTGAATTTCGGAAAAATTTATTTATCTTTTTTACTCCTACCATCATGTAGAATCACCTCCCGAAGTTAATGCACTTTACCACCGGACACCCTGTATATTGTAATGTTATTCTTGGTTAATAAATAATTAAAAAAAAAAAAAAAGTCAAAAAAGTTAATTTTACAGGAGAAAACAAATGACTGAATGATATAAAATGAACTGAATGACGGCCTCCGTAGTCGAGGGGTAAGACTCTCGACTCGCAATCCGAAGGTCGCAGGTTCGAACATATCACATAATTTTTATTTGATTAATTTGTGTTATTTAAAAAAAATTATTATTTAAAAATAATATATAGTATATTTGCGGCACGTTCCAGATTGGAAAATACTCTCACAGTATCGCCCTGGTGTAAGACCATTATTCAAAATTGAAACATTGCTTGAAATGACTTAAGCCGTATTTAGTACCAGATCTGAATAGCAAGGTACTCCCCCACTTTCCTCTTCCCCATCTCCTTCCTCTCCCCACTACCTCCAGCCTCACAACATACCCCAATTTGGGATGCCATAGTCTCACTGGCTCCAGACGGGAGCATTTCGGACTCTTGTGCAGTATTCACATAAAAAAAAAAATGAACAAGCGGTTCCGTTGAAAAGAGATAATAGTGACATCTTGCGGATATGGAGTGATCTAACTTAAGTACGGTTTTTGTAGGGCATAGATAATCACAATCATTTTACTTTTCAGAGATAAAATGTAAAATAGAAAATTTTGACTTACGACACTTTTCTGTGGGATGTATATATATATGTATATATGTAAGAATAATTTGCAATAATGTTGTATTTTGTTTGAGTGTTTAGAGAAGGAGGGGGAGGCGGACAAGCTGGCGGGCACGGAGGTATTCTGGTGGCACGGCCTGAAGCTGGCGCCCCCGCGGCAGAGCCTGGGGCTGCTGGGGAAACTGTATTCGGGGAATGCCACCTCTAAGCCAAACGGTTCGTTAGCCTTTTCATATTTTACTTCCCTATATTAACCAACGATATGCATTGTTCTACCGTTATTTAAATTGAAGATCCTAGCGTAATTGATCCCTTCAGCACATCTGGTATGGAGCCCCAAAATATCTGACAAATCCTTGATTGTTTAGAAACGGGCAGTCCATTTGCAGTGACATTTTTCCTAAGAGCGTAGGAGGCGATCGCCCATTGTGGCAGGTCCCAGAGGAGCTGTCGAAGAATCGTCCCTCTGGGTTTTGGCGGGCAACCCCGATCATTTCCAACCCAACCCGATCATTTCCGGCGGCTGCCCCTCTATCGTATAAAAAAAATTAATTTAAAATAAAACAATAACTTTGTAAACACCACTTTTATTTTTTATACTTTATGCCGACCGGGTTTCGCTACAACCGTATCTTCTTGTAGCGAAACCCGGTCGGCATAAAGTATAAAAAATAAAAGTGGTGTTTACAAAGTATCTGCTTCATATGAACCAATATAAAAAAAATTGTTGCAGTTTCTATTACATAGAATCTATGGGTCGTGTGCGTGGGTCTGATAAAAAGGAACGACGAGTGTAGCGGCTAATAATTATTCATTTCATGAATTGGTAATTTATGTTATAAAAACAAAGAGGATATGGCATGAAAGAGTACCACTGTTACCAAGCTAAGCGAGCAGAGCGGCTATCCAATTAAAGTTAAGCGTTTGGTACGTAGTTAGAAATAAAAGCGGGGCGGCGCTGAGCTTAGATGCGATTTCCAGTAGTATGAGTGAACGATGCTCGGTTTCATATATTATATTATATATATTATATATTCATGAACTTAAGTTAACGTTGATCTGCTGATTGCTAAATGACGCAGAAGCTGTATTAGAATGCATTTAAATAAAGAGATTTAATATTCAAACAGATTAACTTTTATTAAGCACTCAAATTTACAAAAGCAATATCAGAAACACGGAGATAAGTATTTAACCCCTCAGAAAATCGCCAATTTGCACTTTAAATGTCTTAAACGAAATGACATTTTACGAAAACTTTGTGTTATTACCGTTTCACAATTAATGCTCTATAAATGAAACATTTCTGAACGTAGCCGAATAGTAATAACTGTTTTAGACAGGTTACAAAATAAGCTTTCGAATTATTATATTATAAATAAATATTAATATTTGTAAATATTAAAATTTAGAATGCAAACATTAAAAAAATGTCAAAATGACTCACGTGATGTATTTATGTAAAAACGGTACTAAAATCACAGATTATGTAAACAACAATACTTATTCTATTGTATAAATGTGTAATAAACATTTTTGTCACCTCACTTTTCAATCATTTCATATAAAAATGTTTAATAAAAATTAACAATGTCGGGAGCGGGCGACCCGCCCGTGAGAAATTTGGCGGGATAAATTATCTGTCAGACTGCGCGTCTGACAGAATGTTCTTTTTAGGTATTTCTATGGACAACTTGAATAGAGATGTGCAGCATGATTCACTATCGACCTTTCACTTTTTATTTTACGGATGTAACTAAAACAATAACGGAGTTATAACGGTTTCTATGGAGACACACGCGTTGACGAGTAAACTCGCTTATTGTACTTGACTGCTATCGTTATTTTAACGAGTATACTTGCTTACGTTGCTGAGGGGTTAAAAAGTACAATTTTATTATGAATGACTCACGAGACAGAATGGTGGTTCGTTTCAAAACCGCTCTATCATTCAGAAGCGCGCCCATGTGTTACAGTGTGGCAACTAAATGAATATTGCCAGTGTTTCAAATCAAATTACAAGTAGTTTCTACAATACTAATAATGGTTCATGGACCGTCTCCCTTTGGTTTAAATTATTACTGATGAAATCGAATTGTTTGTTTAGCAGGCAATAAGCAGGCGGCGCCATTGTGCTCCGCTTCTAACATGGCCTCTAATTCCTCGCGCGCCTGCGTCTCCCCTGCAGCGGCCGTAGTGGACTCCTCCAGAACAGATGCCAAGACTTCCTCCGATTGTAAAACATCCACCGCTTCAAAGGTAATATGATATGTTGCAGCTTGATTTGCAATACTCAAAACTGGAAAAATTTGCGGTGTCTGGCAAAGTGGAAGTCAAGAGAAGCTTTTTTTTTTTTTACATTAACTCCACACAGGAGGCCCTGAGAAAAATAATTTCCCTCAGGGCCTATATCATCTGGGATGCTGTGTGGAGGGTCTTTTTGAAGAGAGGAAGTAATGAACATTGGTCTTGAAGAGACCCATGTTGTAGGAAGGAGGAAACACAGAGGCCGGCATATCATTCCACAACCGTCGAAGAAACGACCTGTTCTCATGTGACAAATGTCAACTGTGCACAAATGTTGGGCATGCGTTTGGCGTGTTTCCCGACTATGCACCGGTGCCGAAGGGATCAATGATGCTAGTTCCTCGGAGCATCTTCCATTGTAATACTGGTAGAACAAGGATAGCATTCCCACCCGACGCCTGTGCTCTAAAGATTGCAATCCGTCTGTGAAGATGCGAGAATCTATCAAACGGACCGCCCGTTTCTGCACAGAGTCGAGGGTATTTTTCAGGTATTTTGGAGCTCCAGACCAGAGGTGGCTGCCAAATTCAACCGTGGAACGCACTTGTGATTTGTACAGGGTTAGCAGTTGTGTACTATTAAAGTATCTGTACAGTACGCCCAGTTTTTGGGAGGCTAACTTTACTCTGGCTTCGATGAGCTGGTCACTTAGGGTTACATCAAGCATATCAATGGAGGGCCTGTTCGGAAGATTGCTTCTGTTGAAAGAGACTAGATTTTCATTTTGATCCCTTTTAAACGTAATCAGACAAGATTGGGTCTTTGAAACATTAAATTCAACGAGTTTATTTTTACCCCAAGAGAAAACACTCTCGAGGTAACCGTCCATTCTTTGCTTCAAAGCCCTACGAGCTGTTGGAGTTTGTGAGCCCTTTGGGGGCTTGTCAAACAAAAAGCTATTATGAACTGTACTGTCAACCGCGTAACAATGAAGCTTCAGAGAGGAAGGAAAGAAGTCAGAGAGGAAGTTCAAATATTACAGACATTCAGAACATCGGTATCTGCATTTCTCCATGCAGTGCAGAAGCAGGAGGAACCTTGTGCAGTTAAGGAAAAGGAAGGAGAGAAAGTTCTGGGAAGGAAAAGGGTATGAGGGGTGGGTAGGAATCTGGGGGTCAATGAGTCCAGAAATGACGGATGTATAAATCCATCCCTCCCACTGTGGTGCAAGGAGATGGGTCGAGAGAGTCTGGCTGGAGAGGTCAAAACGTCACCCTCAACCAGTCTCTTCCGATCCGGCCGGCCACGCAGTAGGTGAGCAAAAATAACCCCTCCAAGAGCTAGACAAACCTCACCCCGAGAACCTGGGCACCCCTGCTAAGTCACCAAATGTAGCGATCCAATAAATGGTCCCCGGGATACTAATATTTTTTTAAAAAAATTTCAGTTTCCGGAAGTTTTTCGCAATTCCATTATAGTTCGACCAAAAACAAAAGACCGTTCCCTAGCATCGCCTGGAATGAAGTGCGGTGTTGGAAATTAGTGCAGTGGGGTAAGCCACCAATGAACACTAGCGAACTACTAATAAATCACACCCATTCTGTGCATAACAAGAGTTGTACATCTGCGAACTTTCTTTTACTTGCGGTCTTAATATAGATCTCTCATTATACAGGGTAAATTCCGTGGGTAAAGTGCATTAACTTTGGGAGGTGATTCTACATTATGGTAGGATTAAAAAAGATTAATAACTTTTTCTGAAATTCCAACTTTTTTTTTCCCATACAAAAAGACATACCTACTAAAAATCCTCGGTTGAAGGTAGCACTTACCCAACAAAGTTGTTGTTAGCTTCCTGGCGCAATTGTTGCAACATTGCTTGGTGTGATTTGGCCTGTATCCATGGAAACCGTTTGTAAACAATAACAAGACTGAGAATTTGACGTTTATACAGATCGTATGTTTTAAACCAAATTTAAAAAGATAACTGCACTTAAATAACAATTGAAGGCACGCTTTTAACGATTAAGTTGTTATAAACTAATTGAACACTTAACTAATGTCATCGCTTTTAACTGCGTCGCCTTAATTCGTATTTGTCCAACAGACCATTCGAAAATTTTACAGGAGAAGGTTTTCTTTAAATATTTCAATAAATCAGTATGATAGGTGTTTAAGAAAAAGCTATTTCCGTAAAGGTAAAGGTCTCGTGAGTTTAAATAGTTCTTAGTTGAGTGATTAACTATAATTTTTTGTACTTTATTTTTAATTTTAAAGTGGAGATTTAACTAAAACTAAAATGGTCTGTTGGACAAATAAGAACTGAGGCGACGACTGGTTTAACAAATTTTCTAAATGTCCACCTTCAGCTTGTAAGCAAGCATGTAAACGTAAAGTAATATTATTATCAATTCGTACGTTGTGGCGTATCTCATTAATGAATGTCTGCAATACGATAAGTAAGGCATTGACCGAATAGTTCAATAACAAAATTACGCGGTATTGGCACAATAATTCAATGACAAAATTACGCACAAATAAACACAATTTTTACAGTTAGGCAAGTTCTACAACTAAATAAAGAAAAGTAAGTGAAAAAAAACACGCACTGAATGAAGTTGTTCCTTTAAGTCAGTCTTAATTCGTTGAATGCCGGGGTATGCCAGCAAAAAGCACCACCAATTAAAACGCGGCATTATGACACCACGTGACATTTCGTGTCTCGCGATTCTGACACTGTCCTTGAGAAATTTAGAACAAAAGAAAGGTCAAAACCGCAGTTAAAGGAATTTTTCCCGCGCATGCGCAAGAACTGCGCACGTTCCCGCGCTCCGGTAAATCATTAATATAAATTATATGGAGTGACCAAGCGAATTGCGGTTTTCTCTATGGTAAAGAGCGATAATAGAGCAAGCGATTCAGACCGTGTTCTTCATATACTTTCTTTGTACATAAGGGTCAAAATCGCGTGTAAAGTCTCATGATACGCCGGCGCACGAGCGGCACCTGAGCGGTTAATAAATATACACTAGATAAAGACACAATAAATCAACAAGTTTTGACTAAAAACAATAAAGTTTTTAAAGTGAAACACTACCGTTTGAATAAAATTGTTACATTCAAATTCAACACTGACACTGAGCGCTTGGAGCGGGGTTTCGGCAACAGCGGAAAATAATAATGCCGCCCGCACACGCCAGTCTAATTTTATCTTTTTACCAGAAAACTACCCCTAAAAGTAGGAATTTAGAAAAAAGTTATTTATATTTTTTACTTGTACTATCATGTAGGATCACCTCCCGAAGTTAATGCATTTTACCCCCGGACACCCTGTATAAACATTTATTAACTTTTGTCTTGACACATTAAATAAACAAGTTTCTTGCGTTGATCGTCAGGTTGCAGCAGGTGACGCAAAACCCCGCCCCTCCAAGTCGGACTCCGTGGAAGAGTCTTCGTCTTCTTCCACAACTTCCTCCGGTAGCTCCAGCGGCAGCAGCACCTCGAGCAGCAGCAGCAGTTCTTCCAGCGGCAGTGAAGAGAGCAGCCCGCAGAGGGCGCTGCCGGCGAGAAGGAACGCAAGACGCGGCCGCCAGAAGGTGCTGACCAAGAGGTAGATAGTACATCTATACTTACTTTAAAGTTCTTTAATCCCGGTGATTGTGATTACTTGGATAGGTTTGGAAAAACTCCAATAAAGATTGAGATTAGATTAGAAAAATAAGCATATAATTTCTAATATTATAATATCGTTTGAAAGCATATTGTTTCACCTTTCAAAAACCGTTTTTAGTTTTTGGATACATTCAGAAACATGCCATTTATTTGGATTTTATTGCAAAGGGGAAATTTTCTGATCTTCTGATAGAATTTGCCTGAGTCCTGGTGGGTTAAGAGGTTACCCTTAGATGGCTTTTTTAGCTTTTAGTGTCAGGGCCTATGTCATCTTTGGAGATGCTATGTGAAGGGTCGTTACAGTGAAAGGAAGGAGAGCATGTTCTGGGAAGGAAAAAAAAAGGTTGAAAGGAATCTGGGAAACAATGTGTTCAGGAGTGACGGACGTATGATGATGATTCGAGATAGTCCTGCTGGAAAGTCTAGGTTAGGTTAGCTCAACCAGTTTCTCCCGATCAGTTCCGCCATCCAGTAGATGGGCAAACGCACTCACCGCCAAGACCTAAATAAACCTCACCCCAAGAATTCGGGCACCCCTGATAAGTCACCAAATGTAGCAAACCACTTGCGATGACCTTTATCAGGGGTGTTGGTTATCCAATCAATTTGGGTCCTCAAATTGAATTGAATCTCTTCGATGGCGCTACAGCCCATATCGAGCTTTGGCCTCCTGCAACAGTCGCCTCCAACTCCTCCTGTCCTCAGTGGCTGACTTCCAATTTGGAACCTGAAGAAGCTGTGCTGCATCCCCTCTTACTTCGTCTTCCCACCTCAGTCTGGGTCTTCCCACTTTTCTCTTTCCACTGGGTGTCCAGTCAAAATTCTTTTTGGGACGCGTGTATCCGGCATCCTCTGTACATGCCCAGCCCATCTCAGCCTAAGGAGTCTCATATGTGCTGAGATGCTAGTGGCCTTAAATATATATATATATATATCATACAATTCTGTATGGTGCCGGATGCGCCACTGTTCACCCCCTTTCACAGGTCCACATATTCTTCTCAGCACTTTTATTTCAAAAGTATCCAGCATTTCAGCCATCTTTACCGTCAGTGTCAGCGCCTCACATCCATATGCCAATACAGTTCTAACAATGGTCTTATATATGGTTATTTTGGTTTTTCTGTGGACACTACATGACTTAAACACTGGCAGCAAAGAAAAGTATGTTTTGTCGGCTGCTGTGATTTTCCTTCTGCTTTCTGCTGGATCCTCATTGTTCTCTGTCAGACTGGAGCCCAGGTAGGTGAATTGATCGACCACTTCGTAAGAGTGGTTGTCTTTAAATTGTGCACTACTTCTTCTGTGTGAAGGGTTCCTGCTCTGTATTGGATTGAATAGCTGTCAAAAATGCAGGCATTGAGACTGTAATAAATACTATTACAACCTCAAGGTCGGGGCCCAGGATTAATACTACTGCCTGCTAGAAAAGCCATATGGGCTCATTGTAAACTATCGCATCTAATATTAAAAATGCGAAAGTGGTTTGTTGATCTTGGAGTTTTATGTAAGAGTTTATGAGACAAACTCGGAGTTACAATAGGCCACTTGCATCACATTTAAAAAAAAAAAATCCGGTTTAGGCAAATATTCTAAGACATTTTTTTTTAATCGTATTTTTGAAACCCTCTGGCGATTTTTTGAAAATTTCAATCCGTAAAATCAGACCAGCGATTTATAAACCGGAAAGACGGGACATAATTTTATGGGTGCGAAAAAACGATAATTACATAGCCGAAAATCATTTTTAAAAAAAGAGAAAGTTTTCCACACGAATGGCACAGGAGAATAACGAGGCATACCAAAAATATTACATCTCATAAATATTTTTTTCCTTAATCCATCTTATTGATCATAAATCATTATAATGTTCAACGTCTATATTACTAAATCCAATGTAATATACTTGTACTTGTAAATTATAATAAAGATAAAAATATTATAAAATTTGATTTTGTTAAAATCAACACCACTACCATTTTAGCCCTAAAACACATACAGACAGCATAAATGTATGCGGTTCTCTTCACAACATCTGTCAAAAAGTCAAACAATATGATAAGTTCGCAATAAATCTAGTGAACGTTAAATATCAAATTCAAAAATTCGTATGAAATCAAAGTGTTGCCATATAAAAAAAATAAATCGGTGTGGAATTTTACAAAATTAATAGGCACATTTTCGGAGACGGGACATTTTCATGTAGTGCGTCATGAGCCCAAATAATGGATTTATTTATTTAAAAAAAAAAAACTGTACATTTCTAAAAATTTTTACCAACATTTTCGTAATCTTAGTAAAAAAATGTATCCACACGATTTTATCCAAGTCGTTATGAAATCCATGCAAGTGGCCTATTGCAAGATTCAAACCCGAACTAAATGATTCTAGATAGTGTCTTGGATAAATTTTATCCATTTTTATTTTAAATTTTATTAAATTATGATCAAATAAATAAATTAAGACAAACCTGGAGTTGAAATTGTACCTAAATATGTTTGTGACTAATTTTGTTGTATCTGTAAGCAGGAAGGCAGCGGGCGGGGGCGGCAGACACTGGGCGGCCGCCCTGTCGGCCCGCAGCAACCAGGACCACCAGCGCCAGTACGAGGAGCGGGCGGCGCGACAGATGAGAGCTCTGCTCGCCCGCCGCATGGCCAATCAGAACACCAGACTGGAGCAGCCGCTGGGTAGGTTTTCACTCACGTCTATAGTGAATCCCTTCCCGCATTCTTGTTTGAATATCCTGAGTCCTCTCTGGTCTGTCGGCAACAGGGCAATTTTTTGGATAACCAACATCTCTGCTGGTTCCATGCCAACTCAGAATCAAGTCAACACAACAACACTTCTTCGAAAAGTCATTAAGTGCTAGTTCAGACACGGCGGGAACCACGCGGTTTGAGAATCGCGCGGGAACCGCGTGGGTCTTATTTACGCAGGTATTTATATAATCATTCAGACATAACCGCGCGGTTAGTCAAACCGCGCGATTACCGCCACTCAACCGCTAGAAAATAGAATCGTGCGGTGCCCGCGCGGTTTTATTACTGTGGAGATCTTCCTCAGCGTTCAGTAGCGTTGCAGGGCACCGCGCGATCAACATGTCATAAAGAGAGCACGCCTGAGCTAGCTATGGATCGCTTCGACACAGAATAATTTATTGATGAAGTGGAGAAAAGACATGTAATATGGAATCTTCAGTGTGCGGATTATTTAGATAAAATTGCAAAGAACCTAGCATGGCAAGAGTTGGTGAAGATATTTGGAAATGGTGAAGACATTTGGAAATGGTGAAGACACATTGGAAAAAAAAATGTTTTTTCAGAGCTCATATGTGTTTCAGAGCTCGAAATATCTTCCCTGATTAGTTCAATTAGTTCATCAAAAGATTTTATTGACATTCTTAAATTGTCAAAAAATTTCCTCTCAAACATTCCTAAATTGGGATATAGCGTTACGAATTGGCCATGTGTCAGTCGATCCCTTAACCTGGCCAGTGCCGCTCGTCAACCGGTGTGTCATGAGATTTTACACGCGATTTTGACCCTTATGTATAAAGAAAGTGTATGAAGAACACGGTCAGAATCGCTTGCTCTATTATCGCTCTTTACCATAGAGAAAACCGCAATTAGATTGGTGACTCCATATAATTTATATTAATGATTTACCGGAGCGCGGGAGCGTGCGCAGTTCTTGCGCATGCGCGGGAAAAATTCTTTGGTTTTGAACTTTGACCTTTCTATGTACGAAATTTCTCAAGGACGCTGTCAGAATCGCGGGACATTGGGTGTCATGGCTGCCGCTTTTTGCGAACGCTAATTGGTTACAACCAACCCCATTTACTCGCGGCATTCAACGAGTTAATATTGGATGTACCCAATACTGCCTTTTCCTTCTTTTCTATATTTTTTTCTGGAGCAGCCACAGACACGCTAGTTCCTCTTCGACTTCCATCTTGAAACTGATCGCTAATCGCTTACTAACCGCCGATGTTTGAACAGTCGACATTTTTGCGGTTCAAACCGCACGGTTTTATCAATCGCGTGGTTACCGCCGTGTCTGAACTAGCACTAAAGATGGGACAAAAATATTGATTAACTAGCTTTTTCCCGCGGCTTTGCTCGCATGGTGTAAAGGGGTTCCCACTCCGCCTCCTCCACCCCTCCCCCCCTCCCTTCCCCCCCCCCTTCCCCACCCACCCCCATCTCTCCCTCCTCCCGCTTTCCATATATTCAATCCCAGTACATTCAGTTTTTAAACAGCCCGCGTGCCACCTTTTACAATTTTTATTCAAATTTCCATTTTTCATGTATATTAAATTTGGTACCTAACATAGGTACCTATTTAAATTATCTATAATTATTGATACGATTCAAACTATTAGGGGAGTAACCTACTTTAAATAATTTATCAACTTAAAGATTTTTTAAAATAGAATCCTGTTTTAACAATCATTGTTTTGCAAAATGTCATTCTCAAACACGCGAACTGTCAAACGTGCGATAGTCGTTAGGTTTTCTGAAATTATCCAATTTTCTGCGCAATTTTCCTAATTTTTCTCTCCGTAAGAACCATCCTCGTACTTCAAGGAATATTCTAAAAAAAGAATTAGCGAAATCGGTTCAGCTGCTCTCGAGATTTGCGCTTAGCAACACATTCAGCGATTCATTTTTATATATAAAGATAGCTCATAACCTAACCTAACGTAACCTACTTAACCAATTTTTTACACCACTTTTTATGACTTTTCAAAGGAGGTGTTGAGTTGGTTTCATTCTGAGTTGTCCAGTCACCCCTCTGCCATAAGTCACCCTATGGTTTGCTACGTTTGGTGACTTTGGAGGTGTGCCCAGGTTCATGGGGTTCGGGGATGTGTGGAGAGTCTTTTTAGGAAAGGAAGTTCTGGGAAAGAAAAGTGTAAGAGGGGCGGATAGAAATCTGGAGGTCAGTGTATCCAGGAGTGGTGGATGTAAGAGTCTACACCTCCCACAAGAGAGTCCTATTTGAGAGGTCAAAAGGTCTCCCTCAACCAGTCTCTCCCAAACGGGCCTGCCATGCAGTTGGTGAGCAGACAGATCATGTTCCACGATCCGGACACACCTCATCCAATGAATCTGGACACCCCTACTAAGTTACCAAATAATTGAGGTCTTCATTTGGTAACTTAGCAGGGTGTTTGATGGTCATGAAATACAATAAGAATTTGAATCACCTCAACCTAATGCCCCATCCAGACTCACGGCAAGAAGACTCGGCGAGAAGTTTCGCCGGGACTTCCCGCGAGAACAAGCAATTTATCCGCACCATTT
Organism: Limnephilus marmoratus; assembly: GCA_917880885.1. Lineage (NCBI taxonomy): Eukaryota > Metazoa > Arthropoda > Insecta > Trichoptera > Limnephilidae > Limnephilus > Limnephilus marmoratus. The sequence continues at coordinate 7,476,156 of OU862927.1, read as the reverse complement.
TTTTCACTCGTGATCTGTTTCCTTTCCTATGGATGACACTACAGACGATAATGTAGTAGTCTTTTTTTTTTTTTATAAGAATACCGCACAAGAGTCGCAACTGCTCCCGTCTGTTGTGAGGCTGAAGGTAGGGGGGAGGGGAAGGAGATAGGGAAGAGGAAGGTGGGGAAGTACCTGGCTATTAAGATCTGGTCACCAAACACGGCTAACGCCATTTCAAGCAACGTTTCAATTCTGAATGGTGGTCTTACACCAGGGCGATACTATGTTCCACCACCATCTGTTAATTTGCGTACAAATCAAATCCACACCGCCCGCTTGCCAGCCTGCTCGTCCACTACATACAGACATTCTACTTTGTATATTATATATTTCAACCAATTTACACAAAAGCTTCACACATCATATACCTAAACCTTCCTCATGAATCAATCTATCTATTGGTGAAAACCGCATGAAAATCCGTTTAGTAGTTTTTGAGGTTATCGCGAACAGACACACAGACGCGGCAGAGACTTTAATTTATAATATGTAGAAATTAATATATATTCCAGGTGGCGTGTACGTCCGATTGGAGGCAGAGTGGAAGGAGGCCCTCATGCTCTCCTCCTCGTCCACCCGACCCTCCCGGCAGACCTACTCCGCCAAGGGATCCAGATCCAAGAACTCCAAATGATGTAACTACCTCCGTCCAATATCAATGCTAACGTCTAGTCAAATGTTGGATTTTATTTATCCATATATTATTATTTATTAAATAAAGAATTTTGGCAAAGTTTTGTATTTCATTTTTGTTAACCGTTTTGGGTTAGTTTTGACACGTTAGTAGCTAAGTGGACAAATGCATTGGGTTATCACTGAGACGTCTTGGGTTCAATTCCTCTGATAGCTTGTTCCTCCATCATTCTACAAACAACACTTCTCCTTTGATGCCCTCCGTGGTCGAGGTGTAAGGCTCTCGATTAGCAATCTGAAGGGTTTGAATCCCAGTGTGTGCAAATAAAGTTTATTGAATAAATTGTATTATTCCACAATTTATAACTAATTAAAAATAATATATAGTATATTTGGGGCACGTTCCAGAATCGAAGGTACTCTCAGAATCCTCCTGGTGAATGCGGACCAGTCCACCGGCGAGCAAATACGATAGGGCATGGTTTTTATTGGTAAACCCCAAAAAAACGCTTTTACTCCGCCCGATTCCGAACGAGTTAAGGGGCTAGTGCAAAGGTTCACAACGTGGGCGATAACGCCCTCTTGTGGACGTTTGAGACTTTCAGGGGGGCAGTAAGAAGACCCAGAGAAAATTAGGAGGAATTGGCACACTGTGCCGCACAATGCCCGGGTGTTGGCAGATAAAAAAAAATGGTTTAAAAAAGAAAAAAAAAACTTGCCAACCGCATGCTGGTAAAGCAAAGTAAATTTTAATATTGGTTAATTTTTGTTTTTGCATGTATTGTAATCATTTTTATCACGTGTGTGAAAATTCACATATTTTGGTAGTTTGGGAAGTGGCTGAAAATTGAACTGAAAGATTTCATTACATTCTGATTTACATTAAATTGGGTGATATGAAAATTTTTATTTTTTACGTGTATTATTATTATTAAGAACTGGCTGGTCCCGGCATGCGTTGCTATGCCATTTAATAAAGAAATTGTTTCTCCCTGAGTGTCCTTTCCCATTCGTCCCGTTCCCCTTCCGCCTCCCCTTCTTCTCCTGCGTCTTCTTCCCCTCTCGCGTTCCCACTCCGTCACCTCCACCTTCCCTCTCCCCACTCCACTCCCCCCTCCTTCCCCCGTCCCGCGAATCCCCTCCCGAGTTCCCCTCCCCCATCTCTCCCTCCCTCCCGCTTTCCATAGCAATAGCGTGCCTTGCGTGCCACCAATAGCAATTTTTTTATACAAATTTCATAATGCCAGAGCTCACCTAAAGTTTTATAAAATCTTGTCCTGACAATAACGAACACACAAAAAAAAAGAATTATCCAATTTGGTGCAGTCGTTCGAAAGTTATGCGCTTAGCAACACATTCAGCGATTCATTTTTGAGCCGCGTACAGATTGCTGTAACGTAACAGGCAACGTAACATGCAATGAAAGAATTTGCCGTCCACATTGCTGCAATGTAACAGAATTCCCATAGTGTGGACGCCTTGCGCGCACGAACCGCGCACACTCCGCGCGCGAACAGATCATGTTATGAAGCGATTGTATTTGTCGTTAGTTAGGTACTATTTTTTTTTAAATGCATTTTAATTGGGTAGGTTGGCAAGGCTGGGGGAGTTTTGTTCAACACGTCGGTAGGCGGCGTTTGGGTTTTTTCCGTTTCCGCACTCTGGTTTTTACGGCGATATGTGCGGTACGCCGTGAAAACAACGGTCACTTAATTTTTAAGTTTTAATACGATGTGATTGAAATCCAAGTTTTGGGCTTCTGCATTCGGGGGAAGGAAACACGTTGTGTTTTTAAAATATAAATTTCAAAGATTTATTCGCGTAAAATGCGAGTTTTCGCGCGGATCCCAAAGTGACCACGAGTTTAATGGCGATGTTCGAGTGTTACGATTAATGTACCTCTTTATCCGAGACATCGGTTTATATAATAACCCGCCACGTCTGTCATGGTGCGCAGTGCATCTAACCGAATATTTATTCACGTAAAATGTGAGTTTCGCGAGGGTCCCAGTGACCACGAGTTAATTGGCGATGTTCAAGTGAAAAGACTATTGTACCTCATTATCCGAGTCATCGGTTTAAATAATAACTCGCCGCGCCCGTGATTGTATGCAGGGCAACTATCGAATTCCCACCGGGGGTTTATTTATGGAACAAACCCGAGAATACCGCAGTGTTGAACAATACTCCGCCTCGATTGCTGACGGGCCTTCCTTTACAATTTGGAGGAGAGTTTGGGTACTCCTCCCTTTCTCTGAGGGTCCAGGTCTATCATCCCTTCCATGCGACTGCTGTGGAGGTCGCAGGTCCAAGCTGAGCCGCAGAGGTTGGGACCACCCTTGCCACCAGGAGGTGGTGATGGTTCTCACGAATAGCATAAATTACGATATTGGTCCCGGGGGTGAGTCCATACAATTTATTTTATTATGTCTTATGAAATCAATACTGTATGGAACGTGTCAAGGAAATAGGTGTGTAACGAATGATTGCACATAAGCTAATGAGACAACTAAAAACATCGACATTGAAATTTACGACCCCACACAGTACCATGCCGCCAACGCACACAATCACACAATACCATGCCGCCAGCGCCTTCACTAAAGAATGGGAGAGCTGCTTTGTCAATCTTCCAAACGATGTCTACAACACCATTACGTTCTTCAATTAACTTATCAATTGAAAACATAGACGCAATTGATAATGAATACGTGCAGCATCAAAATTGGACTCCTAAACAACCACGTAACTCTTCTGCCGGAGACTACGCGAAGCAATAAACACAACCAAGGAAATGTTCCGCTATTTACATGTCCCCCACCACGCGACTTGCCGAGCTCTAATTGGTCAACGCTGAATAAAGGAAATCTCCGAGTCGTAAATAATTACGTAACCAAATTCACCTTCTCGAAAACGATGAACTAAATTACGAGAAAATGGTCACATTTACGACCAATACATAAATATCAGCGCCAAAAAATAAGTATGTGCTAAAATAATAACCTAAAAACTGAAACCTATCTGTGTTTTCCGCACTTTGAAAAAATGTTATTCCAAAATATTGTGATTTGGTTCTAATATGTAAACATTGTACATTTTCTTATAAATATAATAAAAATAATGGGAGACGATGGTTTGGACGGACTGATCCGACTTGGTGAGAACTATTGCGTACAATTGTGCAACATCTGATCGCCGAATATAGCGACCAGGAAAACTGCCTAACCTACACACCCTGCAAAAAAACAGGGAGTTTTCTTAGAACAAAAGTTCAACACGGGTCGGTCCTATAAATTGGGCCCTTTCTCCCGCCACAAGTTAGTTAAAAATCTACCACCAACGAAGTAACAGTCTTCTACAACCAAAGTCTTCCAGTTCAAACCTATTTTCAAGTGTTTTAATCCAGTACTCAAATCAGTTTTGCCATTATACCTAGAAGCATTTGTCAAAGTAGTAAATTCATTTAAAAGACCAGTGGCGTTCCAAAATCCACTGGCGTACCAAACTCCATTGTCGTGTCATTGTGGCCAGCTCCCTATTATATTTAGTTTATGTACAAACGTCTAGTACAAATACAGTGTACCGATTTTATACTCTACGCTTTGTTTTATTATGTAGATTCCTTGTGCAGCCTTTTCAGGAATGCTATGAAAACAAATGGCCCACACTCTGAGAAATGAGTATCGTGTTCTCCGCTTGTTGACATACCCAGACATTAGACTGGGTTTGGCGTCCAAGATTTCCTGAGAGGAAATCAAAGTTGACTTGCAGATTACACCCGAGCCCGACAAAGGCTCATTATTACATTTCCCTTTAATCATATAACACAAACACATAACAATATGTCATTACAATATAAGGATAACAAGCATTTCAACTCGTGCGCGCCGCAATCCACAAAGCTTCGGTTTTTTCGCCGAATACAAAGGGGCGCGCAGTGTGCGCGGAGCGTTAGTGTGGACGGGTTGTTTGTGTCTGTACGTCAGAACGCGCGCGAACAATGGAGAACTTGTTCTCGGCAGACTGAGCTATGTTCGCTGCGCGCATGCCGGAAACAGATGCGAGTAGGTTCATGTTCGGTTCGTGCGAGCACTGCGTCCACACTTATGAAATGTTCCTTTCATGTTACATTGCATGTTACGTTACAGCAATCTGTACCCGCCTTTATATTATAGATTAACACTATATTATGAATACAAGAAGGGAGGAGGTAGCAACATACAAAAGAATAGCTTTTTTAAAATCTGCAAAAGGGGAAATTTGGTGAAAAATCATAATTTTTACGGGCGACATGTAAGGCGTGAACTTCAAAAGTCTTTTTCTCAGGCCCTATGCCACCGAACCGACTGCATTTTGGATTCGTACTAACAAGGATGGGCTTTAAAGAAATCAATCATCTTCTTCTTCTTCTTCGATGGCGCTGCAGCCCATATCGAGCTTTGGCCTCCTGCAACAGTCGCCTCCAACTCCTCCTGTCCTCAGCGGCTGACTTCCAATTTGGTACCTGGAGAAGCTGTGCTGCATCCCCTCTTACTTCGTCTTCCCACCTCAGTCTGGGTCTTCCCACTTTTCTCTTTCCACCTGGGTGTCCAGTCAAAATTCTTTTTGGGACGCGTGTATCCGGCATTCTCTGTACATGCCCAACCCATCTCAGCCTGAGGAGTCTCATATGTGTTGAGATGCTAGGTGCCTTATATGTATCATACAATTCTGTATTGTGCCGGATGCGCCACTGTTCACCCTCTTTCACGGGTCCACATATTCTTCTCAGCACTTTTCTTTCAAAAGTATCCAGCATTTCAGCCATCTTTACCGTCAGTGTCAGCGCCTCACATCCATATTCCAATACAGTTCTAACAATCTAGAAATCAGTCATAAATTCTGCAAAAAGTAAAATTTGTGGAAAAATCATCATTTTGACGGGCGTAATGTAAGGCTTGGGATCGAACTTCAAAAGTCGTTTTCTCAGGCCCTATGCCGCCGAATTTTTGGATTCTTACTAACAACTATGGTCTTTATAAAAATCAATCATAAAATTTTGAGATTCTGGTAAAAGTACGGAACATTATGCCTTTGTTCGTAAAAACTTTTATGAGCTGATAATTCATCTAATGGATTTTGAACTGATTGAACATGATTTACATTTGTTTTACAGGAAAATCCCCAAGCTGTAATTCTATACCTTATAATAGATTCAGCTAATGATAAATAAATCATTCGAAGTGTGCATTTTGGAACCAGAATTTTAATTTATATAATCTGCTAACAATAGATCTGAGTCTTTCACAGACTTTATTTATTTGTAAATCCCATTTGAAGAAGCAGTCAATAATAACACCTAAATAAATATATTCTTTAACCAGTTCAATATTTTCAAATGTACACAATGCAGGGATACCGACATTTAAGCAATCTGAAGTGTGTTTTTTTTACTTAAGGTGTAATAATATTTGCCTTGGCATTGGGTGATTTAATTTGTATCAATTTAGTTTTTTTACATTTATGTTTAAACCAGAGTCATGAGACCATTTCAAAAGTTCAAAGTAATCTTTTTGTAAGAGTTCAACACCGCGTACACAAAGTGTTTTACATTTTTAAAAATCAACTTAAAAGATACATAAATGATATATAAAATTGGACCTAATGTGGAAACTTGAGGAACGCCTGCTAAAATTCTTCCTTATTTTACTTAAGGTGTTCAATAGCTTAATTTTCATGCATCGGATGTTCAAGTAATTTTCAAAGAGTTTTAGAAGTCTTCCTCTCATTCCTATGATTTCTAGTATTTGTAATAATTTTCTATGATTAATAGTTTCAAATGCCTTGGAATCTTTACTCTTTACTAAGTATAAAATGAAGTCGCTAACGCTGTATGTACGCTAAGATCTTTTAAACTACGTAATGGATTTTCATACGGTTTTCACCAATAGATAGAGTGATTCATGAGAAAGGTTTTTAGGTATATAATATGTCAAGGTTTTGTATAAATTGGTTGAAATACATAATATATATGGCCAAGCGGCAGCGGGCAGCAGGCAGTGGACTGACAAACGAGCGGTGTGGATTTGATTCAACAGATGGCATTGGTTATAAAGGTTTCGTTATCCTCAGCAACGTGTGGCCGGGTCTGCTAGTAATCTATAAATAAAACTAATACATGATTTTTACTTTTTAATTCATTATTTATTCTGGCAAACTTTTGAAGTAACATTTCAGTGCCTTTTTTTGGAAGCCATATTGATTGGTATCAATAATAGAAAATTTTTCTAAATATTTGATTAATTTCAGCCGAATGTATTTTTCAAGAATTTTTTCAAGTGATGGCAAAATACTAATCGGCCTATAATTACCCAGTAGAGTGTGATCACCTCCTTTATAAGTAGGTCTGATAATACTACATTTTAAGTCATCTGGAATTTATGCTTCAAATAAGATTCTATTTACAAAAAGTAAACAGCTGTATCACTTCTGAAGGTATTATAAAACTTGATAATGCCTTCAGAAGACGAAACAGCTATCACGCGTAGTTAAAATTACACAGTAGAACTTGTTTGTAAATTAATTTTTATAAATTGAATATTAGTATTTATGAATCTTCTTCGATGGCGCTACAGCCCATATCGAGCTTTGGCCTCCTGCAACAGTCGCCTCCAACTCCTCCTGTCCTCAGCGGCTGACTTCCAATTTGGTACTTGGAGAAGCTGTGCTGCATCCCCTCTTACTTCGTCTTCCCACCTCAGTCTGGGTCTTCCCACTTTTCTCTTTCCACCTGGGTGTCCAGTCAAAATTCTTTTTGGGACGCGTGTATCCGGCATTCTCTGTACATGCCCAACCCATCTCAGCCTGAGGAGTCTCATATGTGTTGAGATGCTAGGTGCCTTATATGTATCATACAATTCTGTATTGTGCCGGATGCGCCACTGTTCACCCTCTTTCACGGGTCCACATATTCTTCTCAGCACTTTTCTTTCAAAAGTATCCAGCATTTCAGCCATCTTTACCGTCAGTGTCAGCGCCTCACATCCATATGCCAATACAGTTCTAACAATGGTCTTATATATGGTTATTTTGGTTTTTCTGTGGACACTACGTGACTTAAACACTGGCAGCAAAGAGAAGTATGTTTTGTTGGCTGCTGTGATTCTCCGTCTGATTTCTGCTGGATCCTCATTTTTCTCTGTCAGACTGGAGCCCAGGTAGGTGAATTGGTCGACCACTTCGTATGAGTAGTTGTCTTCGAATTGTGCACTACTTCTTCTGTGTGAAGGGTTCCTGCTCTGTATCATCATTTTCGTTTTGTTGACATTAACCCAGTCCTGGATTTGTCAATAGGCCGTATAGGCCGCGGCCTAGGGGCGGCAGAGTTCAGGGGGCGGCACTCGCTCGCTTTGGTAAGCCGTTAATTTTGTGTACGATTATAAACAACAACATGAAAGTCACCGTTGATAGATAGAGTTTACTATCTATTAAATTTTAGACGCCCAGTGGTCCCGCACGGGACCAATACGGGACCGGTGATTGTGGTGCGAATATGTCACAAAAAGTCTTTGACAGTGGGCTACTTTTATTGCACGAGCGTTTAAGGGAAGAAATAGGTGTAGGACCTAGTAATTTTAGTGATTTTTAAAAAATACATAAGGAATATATATATTTTACTTATACCTTGCGGTCATTTTACTCTTATTCAATTAATTTCCTCAAAAAATAACGCAGACATTAACTGCCGCGCATTGTAAGTCGCCATCCGGCAGGACAATTTGTATAACTCCTGGAGGTCACAATTTTCATCCAAAATCATTTTTTCAAAAAAAAAAAGTTTTTTATAAGTTTTTCTTCTATTTGAACCTCACTTCTAATATATTTAAATGTGAAAATTTACTTATGATTTTCAAGGTTCAAACATTCTTTTGAAGGTTTTGTTGCTATTAAAACTTTTTGTTAAAATAAAGATATTGTTTAGGATTGAGGTTCAAATAGAGCGCATTTATATTAAGAAACTATGTGCTGAGTTTGATTAAAAAAACTGTAGGAGCTAGAGGTTACACAAATTCGAAAAAAGTAGTTTTGAGAAAAATCCGTTTGAAAATAAGACTGGCAGTAAAATAGTGGTAGTCCGACTGAGGGACACCCACTCAAACGCGTGTAACTTTTAAATGGCATGGAATTTTAGTTTGAAATTTTCAGAAAAATTTTTTGAATAGTTCTACCATCGATTTATGAACAAAAAGGATTTTTTGAAGCCTCAACGCCCATTTCCCCCTTAAAGGAACCTTTGGATGCCCAGTGATCCCGTACGGCACCGCGGATTGCGTCGTGCTATTATGGTGCGAATATTTCACAAAAAATGCTTGGGCAGTGGGCTACCTTTATTTGGTTACTAATCATATTTTGGAAAGACAAAATAAAGTGAGTGCTTAGATTCAGAGCTCATATGTTGATGTACTGACGGTATCTGATTTTTATGGATCTCTTCTCGAGTTTATTATACCGGAGCAAGAAAACTTTATTATTTCGAAGAAAGTGCAATTGAAATGAGCGCACTTTAGCAATATCAGGGCGGCATTCAGAGTAAGATGACCCTAAGAGAAAAAACTTTATAGACAAAAAGTCAAATGAGGGTATTAAAACCACTTCCTGACTGACATCTGAATTAAAGAGAAGGCATATGCGAAGGCATAATACTCCAAAAAAAAAAAATCATCTAAAAAAATGGGTGAACTTTCTTCACAAAGAGTCTCAAAAAAAGCTCAGTCTCTTGTGCAATGATTTAGGAGACGATTTAGTTCAGGAATGGGTACACTTTCAAGGTCACGTTTTCTCTAATAAGATGGCAGAGAAACCTGAATCTACATCATTACTGAATCTTTCTAAGGAACGTTTTTGAGAAAACCATCTCTGTGCAACGTTTATCCAAACTTGGATATAGCTCTCCGCGTCGCACTTTGCACTCCAGCCACAAATTGTTTTGGAGAAAGGAGTTTTTCCTGTTTAAAACGAGTGAAGAAATACCAAAGGTCTTCATTATCGCAAGAAAAACTTTACTCTTCGGAACTTCTATGCATAGAAGCAACCATGAAACTATTATAAATGATTTTGTCAAATAAAAAAATCCCATAAAATTGTAATTCTTGTCTTTATTTTACGAATAATTCATCCTTTATTTCATTTTTGAGTACCTACTTAACATATATTATATTTATTTTTAAAATTGTGTGTCACCTAATAAAAGCCTATAAGTGAGTGATCATGGTAGGTGGCAACTTCTAAGAAGGAGGAAGGGGCGGCGCAAATGAAGTGGCCTCTGCGGATGAAAAGTGTAAATACGGCCCTGCATTAACCTGCAGTCCTACTTCCCGTGCTGTTGTTTCTAAAGGATCGAAGACCTCCTTAATGGCTGAAATTGATCTTCCGACAATGTTAATGTCATCCGCATATCCGACAACTTGACTGCTCTTGAAACAAATATTGGAGCCAGTGTCTATTTGCGTTTTTCTTACTACATGTATTTATGAATAAAGAAATAAAAATAAAATATAGGTCTCCAAATTAAAATTGATAAAAATATAAATAAAAATATTATTTAATCTTTTCCGACTTGTCACGTGTAAAATGTAAAACGGTTTCAATTATTTTCAAATATAGAAAGAGAGGAAATGAGTCTTGTCCAATAAATAATTTATCCCATCAAAGAGTTAACGCAGTCTTTGAAGTATTCCTTTGACAAAATAAATGCTACATCAATATTAAAGTAGGTGGCCACTTGCATGGATTTCATAACGACTTGGAAAAAATCGTGTGGATACATTTTTTTTACTAAGATTACGAAAATGTTAGTAAAAATTTTTAGAAATGCACAGTTTTTTTTATTTTGAAATAAATAAATCCATTATTTGGGCCCGTGACGTCACTACATGAAAATGTCCCGTCTCAAAAAATGTTCCTATTAATTTTGTAAAATTTCACACTGATTTATTTTTTTTATATGGCAACACTTTGATTTCGGGCGAATTTTTAAATTTGACATTTACTTTCACAAGATTTTTTGTTTGTTCTCTGCGAACTTGTCATTTGGTTTGACTTTTTGACAGATGTGATGAAGAGAACCCCGTACATTTTACGTTGCCTGTACGTGTTTTAGAGGTACAATGGTAGTGGTGCTGATTTTAACAAAATCAAATTTTATAATATTCTTATTATTATTTAATTTTCAAGTACAAGTATATTACATTGGATTTAGTCATATGGACGTTGAACATTATAATGATTTATGATCAATAAGATGGATCAAGGAAAAAAATATTTATGAGATGTAATATTTTTGGTAGGGTAGGGTGGGGCAAAGATCCGCAATTTTAGGTTTCAACCTTTTTTCTCACCCAATAAGTAAAAGGTCCTGCAGGTTTTGGCTTCACTGGAAATCTTAATTTATGTGCTACAATATACCATTTTATTACTAGCGAAATAAGCACCATTTAGGAAAAAAAAGGAAAGGTAGACAACCTTGCCTTTGCGGACCTTTGCCCCACTGTTTGGGGTAAACGTCCGCAGTCATTTTCGTCATTTTGTAAACACAAATTCATCTAAAAACAAGAAATGCGCATTTGGCCAAATTATTGTCCATAGATCGCCTTTCAAAACCTGAATTATGGAATTGAACCAGTAAAAAAGTAAGCAAAGCGTATAGTAAATTACATTTTCAACTGAAGATGACCTACGGATTATTACATCAAAACAAGTAAAAAGAATTCTAACCTCATTGTTTTTGTTGTGCCGGTCGGACGCCATGTAACTTTTGTGAGTCGTCTTCTATCAATGTTGCCAGCATAAAAATGTGTCTAAAACCACGACAATATTAAGCGATCATTTTAAATTGACGGTGCGGATCATTTCCCACTGCGGATCTTTGCCCCACCCTACCCTATGCCTCGTTATTCTCCTGTGCCCTTTCTTTTGGAAAACGTTCTTTTTTTAAATGATTTTCGGCTATGTAATTATTGTTTATTCGCACCCATAAAATTATGTCCCGTCTTTCCGGTTTATAAAAAATGGTCTGATTTTTCGGATTGAAATTTTCAAAAAATTGGCAGGGTTTCAAAAACACAATTAAAAAAAAATACTGAATGTCTTAGAATATTTGCCTAAACCGGAATTTTTTTTTAATAAATGTGATGCAAGTGGCCTATTCAATGTTTGCCAAATGGTGACAGGCAAAAAATGCCATCACGAGTTAGGTGATTGAACCGGTTTGGAAAAATAAAGCTTCGTTATAAAGCAGTCTTTCTCAAAGTGGGCGATAATACCCCCTTGTGGGAGCTGGAGGCTTTCGGGGGAGCAGTAGAAGGCTCAAAGAAAATTAGGGGGTGTTACGGAGATCTAGAGAGGTGACGGCAGACAAATTCTATCTATAAAAATCCTACGAAATCTAGACGCAACACCACTTGAGATGCTTGGGAGTACCGATTAAATTAGAGTCACTTTCAAATGTCAAATTATAGTAGGAATCATCCCAGTTAGAAGAATAGAGATATAAAACTGACAAAAAACGAAAAATTAAAAATTAAATTCAAGAATGGCTATCAAAGATATTGAAATATAAGTAGATGTGCTATCTGCTGTTTTTACTATGTGGGACTGCGCTTCCGGGTGTCGCCGATATTGTTTACCAATTAACAAATAAACTAAAAGAACAAATAATTAACGAATAAACCAAACGAACGTTAAACTAAATGAACGAATTGTTTCCTTATTCAAAATATATTGTTAACCAATATTAATGCACATTTACAAAAAATCAACGAAATGAACAAATTCTTTTTGTATGAAAACTACGCTAATTAGCGCGTAGTCTGGCGACAGTTGCGCGGACACCATAGCATATCTCTTCTGTATTTGAATATCTTTGATGGCTACCAAGAATTTTGGCTGCAGGAGCGAATCTCTCAGTTGTACCCTGGGTTATGGTCGGTTGTTGTTGCTGATAGCATTCCCGTTGTTGTATTTGTGTGAACGTGGATTTAGTGCTGCAGCAAGGTTGTCAAATAAAAATAAGAAATAAAAAATAATAACAAATAAAAATCGGCTGCAAGTTACTGAATTCGAACCTGATGTTAACAAACTCGTCGAAATGCGTCAGATTCATCCCCCACATTAGCTAAGGCTTTAAATTCAATGCTTTCAATTTTAATAAAAATACTTATAAATATGATTTAAGTATGAGTTTTATTTCCTCTTATTGAAACATTATTTGATCTCATAAATAGGAAATGTCATCCACGAGTTTCTATCCTATCAATATGATGTTTAAAAATTAGTTTGCAATACAGGTATGGTAATGTAAAAAGGTAAGTTAAAAATATGGGGGCAGCCAATGACGTTATATAAATAGACTTGCCATAGTCTCACAAACTCAAGATATAATGTGGCAATTAATCAAAACTCTTTTGTTTTCAGCGATTTTCAATAATTTCTTAATTCAAAAGTTATTCGTGTATGATAAAGATAGACGCTTAAAAGAATATGTGCATATGGACGAAACAAAAGATAGAACGCGGGCGGCATTTTCAAAAGTTCCGTCGAATACTGTCTCAAGGCCGACTAAAGTAGGAGGCCTGGGCACCAGACGAATTTTGAGGTGTCAAATAGCCATAATGAACAACGATAGTTTGCAAATGGCGTTGATTGTAATTGTATTTGTTGTTTCTGCTGATTTGTATGTTGTTTTACCGCAGGCAAGTAAATAAAGAATCATTAGATTATTATTATAAAAAGTATATTTTACTTAGCGACGGCATGGCATCGACTTTGTAATTTGGCTGTTGCGCATCCAGACCTGTACTTTAGTAGGCCTTGAGTTCTCTAATGACGCATTAAATCTTTAGGCGGAAAGCAATTGTATTATTTTTATAATCGATAATAATAAGTAATTTGCATGTATTTACAAATGAAATGTTATTCCTTCGCTTTTACTACTGTTTACCGTGTAATGGAAACATTTTCTCACCACACAGGAGGGAATTTTGGCGCTTTTTAATGCAATTTACTTACTAGTAGGACACGACCTTATTCGACCCGTGGCAGTTTAGTACTAAAGTACTAGAAATCGAGTACTCTACAATTGTCTTGTTGTTGGCTTCCCGCTTTGAGTTTTCTACCACGCGTCTACAGTATATAACGTCATTGGGGGCAGCAGATTTTTTTAAAATCTTAAAGTGGGCGGTGGTCGAAAAAAGTTTGAGAACCTGTTCGAACAATGATAATCATAATCGAAATAATCATTTAAAACTAATTGAAACGATTCATTTCTTTATGAAATCCTATTAATGTAGGCCGCTGTGGTAACAGGATCAAACCCCGGCGTGCGCAAATAAATTTTATTAGATTATTTTTTTTTATTTCTCAATTAATTTATTTAAAATAATATGTGGTATATTTGTAGCATGTTCCAGAGTGGAAGATACTCCTAATGTCGCCCTGGTGTAAAACCACCTTTCAGAATTGAAACGTTGCTTGAAATGGCTTTAGCCATGTTTGGTGACCAGATCTGAATAGCCATGTACTTCCCCATCTCCTTCCCCTCCCTACTATCTCCAGCCTCACAACATACCCCAATTGGGGATGCCATACTGGCTCCAGACGAGAGCAGTTGGTACTCTTGTGTTCACATAATTTTTTTTTTAAATCACCTTTTGGCAAACACTGACTTTTGGTAATTTCTGCAACAATTCAGTTGTTCAAAGGAAAATACTGGAAATACTTTAATATGTTAAATGATCCATTGCTGGAGACACATTTCTTTCAGTATTAACTGCCTACAAAGGATATGTTTGAAAAGGAACAGAAATAACAACCGTGTGCACTTAACACGTGTCATGAAGGTGAAAAAGAAATAATAAATGAATGATGGTGGCACGTGTACAAAGGTTGAATTATGTGAAGGTTAAGGTGAAGGTGAAAAACTTTAATGTTAATGAGCCGAGCCTTACGGACTTATTAATGTGAGAACCGCACACGAGTCCCAACTGCTTCCAAACTTCTGGAGCCGGTGAGAATGGCATCCCCTATTGAGATATGTTGTGAGGCTGAAGGTAGTGAGGAGGGAAGAAGACGGGGAAGAGGAAGGTAGGGAAGTACCTGGCTATTCAGATCTGGTCACCAAACACGGCTAAAGCCATTTCAAGCAACGTTTCAATTCTGAATGGTGGTCTTACACCAAAAAAAATAATAGACTAATTATAACACACTAGCAGTTAAAAAACCGCTCCGCAGGTTATTGCTGGCGGAGAGCGGCATTTTGTTTGACTTCGCCCAGTTAAGTGTGGGTGACCATTTTTTAAATCCGATAGGAACTGGTTCCAAAAATAGCCGGTTCCTCGGATCCATTGACAAGTAGTCACCGGGGACAAAGTAACCGCGACAGGCAATGACATCATATAGATAGACGTGTGGTATTATTATTATTCACAACGCCAGTTATAATAATAATCATATTATCATCAATCACCATAACACATCAACCTAGCATGGTGGTCGAAAAATCCACAAATATTGTTACCATAATATGCAATGAATAAAGAAAAATTTAAAAAATAAAATAAAAAATCTCTCCATACCCGGAGAGATTCACGAAATTACAAATCCAATAGTACCTACTTATGCCTGCCAGTTGATGTTCCTCACGCTAGCTGCTTACGCAAGTGGCGCTATCTTTTGGCAATATTGGCTACTAGCTTGAATTCAGATCTATTACAAAGGTAGCTTTTAAACAAACTTCAAGTACAAAGATGGTTTTGAATAAAGCTCGGCGTCAGAGATGTATTCAAAGTCGGGTTCCTAAAAAGATCCAAGGCTATTAATAACGTCCGATTACTTGGGGTTTGGCACAAATACGTTTGAGAAGCACTGCACTAACCGGTGTCTAAGTGGTCATTTACATGGTGCAGCAAACCTATAAATATCGGATTTTTCAAACATTTTCCATTCTTTCACATACAGTGCTCCATCCAACACGTGTACCGTGATATTTTTTTGCAGTGCTACGACGAATATTTATTTTAATAATCATGGATCAAATAAACGATTCCGATACAACGGACAATGGTAATTTTTACAAATTAACATTTTGTGATCAGCTTACAAAATATGTACATACTTCTAACTGTTTTTAATGTTGTCCTTTCCAGAAGACGAATTTAAGACTTTTGAAGAAAACTTTGAAATGATCACGGTCGGAATGGTTTTAAACGGTGTTTATCTAAAGAAGTCTCTTCGGACCTATGCTACAACAGTCATAATGCCGTTTATAATATTCGTTTGCCTGGCAATTCATTCTTGTAGGGTATCCCTCAAGAAAGGGGATTTTCGAGAATTTACAAAGCAAATGCCAGTTTTATTATCATCAGAAATCTCTTTAGTCAAGTTGATTACATTTCATTTCAAACGAGATAAGATACGTAAATTAATAAGTGATATCAGCAACACGTACAGACAAGCCAAATATAAACCAGAGTGGGAAAAGAAGTGCATTAAAGAAGAAATTGCTAAAGCACAAAAAAGGCCACTTCTTTGGTTGTTTCTCGGAATATGTGGAATATTATCAATGTGGGCGACACCGCTGATTCAATCGAGCAAAGCAAGCGTGGAAAATAATTACCGAAAAAAAATTGAAATTCATGACATAACTTTACCATTCTTGAATGAATATAAATACGAATTCCCTCTGTTCGAACTGCTGTACGTGTATACATTGGTATCCTTTATATTTATTGCTATAATTTATTTAGCAGTAGATGGATTCTTCATCATCATAGCGACACATACTGAAATGCAGCTAAAAATCCTGAACATAAAAGTGTTGAATTTGTTTACCGATTTGAAAGGATCTGAAACTTTACTGCTGAATTTCAGGATAAAAAATATTGTCTGCCATTATCTGGAAATTGAAAGGTAGGTGTGCTGGTCCCAGCGAGAGGTCATATGTATGTTATCGACGGTCATTCTCTTGTTTGAACACGTCTTGTGTGACAACGAAAAAGACAGAAAATTCTAGAACGAAGACGTCACTTACGACCTCTAGCTGGTTGGCTAATTTTTATTAATAAATATTATTTTGGTAGAACTAAGTGTCAAATAATCCTTTTACTAGACATTGGTTAGAGGGAGAGGGGAACAACTTTTTCAACACATTTAAATAATATGAGTAACATATGTCAGAAATTAGTGCAGTGTCAGAAATAGGGAGTTTTACCATACTTCAAGTGTTCCAAAAATTATTTTGTGTGGTCACATTTCCCACGCATCAGAATAATATTACGCAAAAAGATTGTAAAAACTACAATTTTCCTCATTTAACGACCAGTGGCGGCCGCTGCCTTGAGAATGTGGTGGTTCACTTTTTTTTTTTTACATGAATACCACACAAGAGTCCAAACTGCTCCCGTCTGGAGCCAGTGGGACTATGGCATCCCCAATTGGGGTATGTTGTGAGGCTAAAGGTAGAGGGGAGGGGAAAGAGATAGGGAAGAGGAAGGTAGGGATAGTACCTGGCTATTCAGATCTGGTCACCAAACATGGCTAACGCCATTTCAAGCAACGTTTCAATTCTGAATGGTGGTCATACACCAGGGCGATACTGAGAGTATCTTCCACTCTGGAACGTGCCGCAAATATACTACATATAATTTTAAATGAATAAATTGTGAAATAACACAAATTAATCAAATAAAATTTATTTGCCACGCCGGGATTTGATCCCGCGACCTTAGTAATGCTATTCAAGAGCCTTACCGCTGGGCTATGCCGGCCGTCAGACAATCCGTAGCTACTTATGACAAAAAATTATTAATTAGGAATTTTCAATAATTAATTTATTTTCAAACAAACTGTTATTTCCTCTTATATATTCAACACTGGTTGCACTCATTTTTGTAATAAAATTAAATATTAATAAATTAGGTTATTGGTATTTAATATAATCAATATAAAAAAAACAAAAGAATGACAATTATCACGTCACGTCAAGCGCGCGCCGCTAGACTGCGCTAGACGCAAACTGATCTATGTATGATCTTCGCCGAAATTCGATTGTATTCGGGTCACCTCGGGTCATGGTTCGGGTCAATGATTGACCGCCAATCGGTAAACTTCGGCAAGGATCGGAATATGTTGCGTGAGTGGCACACCAATTGAAGCCAAATTCTGATACAAATAGCGAAATCCACGCGCTTTCGGTGTTTTACATTTTTCATACAAAAATATGATTTCGTTCGTTTGCAAACCGAATGCACACCGATACGAGGGCGCTAGGCGGGCGCGCTATTCGAGATTAAAAGCATTCTCCCTGATAATATTCGTAGCATTATATTGGTAACTAATATTTTGAAATTATTAAATTAGAGATTCTATAGATTTAAATTAGAGATTTTATTTAGTCTTGAATAAGTAAATAAAGTAAATTTGGACTTTATAATTTGCCAGTGCTGCACACAAACACACTGTGCGACCAGCCGCCCTTGTTAACGACACCAGTGGTAAAAAATTGTCCACCGTTTTCAACGTAATTGTCCACAAATTCAATTTTAATTCAAAGAATTTATTTTTTATGTGATATTGGTTTTTAATAAAATATATTTTTATCACATATTAAATAAATATGATTTGATTCAATATTTATTTAATATGTGATAAAAATACATTTTATTAAAAACCTATATAATTTTATATTAATAAAATATATTTTTATCACATATCAAATAAATATGATTTGATTCAATATTATATTTATTTAGTATACATATTAAATAAATATGATTTGATTCAATATTATTTTATTTAATATGTATATTAACCCTCGACCCGTCGCGTGGGGTCTTTAAAAGCCCAGGTTTTACAGGAATGCTAATTATGTACATTTTAAATATTCCCACTGATTCCTTACTTTAGGTAGCTTCTTAAAAGAGACTATACTTGACGCTAGTGCCGCCAACGTTTAGTCTGCGCATGTGCGATGTGAGATACAGACTTATGTTTTGGCATGAGGCTCAAAAAAATCAACAAAATACAACGAAAAACCAAGTTTGCATGTTTTTTCATTGTATTTTGTGGATTTTTTTTTGTCATAATAATAAGTCTGTATTAATTTCAAATAGTTATAAGTTTGATAGAAATTGGTTATATATTTTTTTAAGTTTTCTATTAAAAAAGTATGATTCAAAATTATAAAAAATGTTCCTTGTTGATTTTTAAGCTTTTACATTGAAAATAAATATCTAATTTTTTAATATTTCTTTTTATTTCAATGCAGTCATTATCGTATGACTACAATCAGTTAAAATAATACATAAAAAATGAAAGCTATACCAACAATTTAATCATATTAATTTTTGAGGTCCTCAGCGACCCCACGCAACACCTCACGTTAAAAAAAAGACGCGACGAGCGGAGGGTTAAATAAATATAATATTGAATCAAATCATATTTTTATCACATATCAAGATTATAATATTACTATATATTATTATTTCAGATCCTTTTAAATAAAGATTATAATATTACACTTGTATGTATTATCATAGAATCGGATCTGTCTTGTAGGTTTCACAGCGAAGTTCAAGATTTGATGTCGGTGATTTTTTCAAATATTTTCTTTTTGAATTCCTTACATCTTTGTGTGAGTGCATTTCAAACAGTTGACGTAAGTATTTTTTATTTTATTTTGTGTGTTATAAAAATAAGTTTATAAAATGATTAGATATTTTACTGTTTGTGTATATTTCAGATGATTGAGAAAAGGGAAATAGAACTTGGTGATTTGATGATTGTAATAGGAACGCTTATCCAAGCGTACCTTCTTTGCAATTACGGGACCATCATAAGTGACTTGGTACGTGTGTAGTTATATTTATATTTCTTGAATTAGATTTTTAAGGAACACTTATCCAAGCGTATAGCGTAGGGAGTGTGGCGAACCTATCGCTCGGGGAGTGGAAACACAAACCTGTAATAGCCATCCCAAGCCAAGGTGTGAGCTACCATGCTCAGGCTGAATGTCCTGGGGAACAGCGTCACGAACGGTGCCTCCAAGAAACAAGGTCGCATCTCGGAGTATTTAGACCTCACTCCAGCACTCAGGGCTGCTGCTGGAGTGGACCTTCTATTTCCTTGGTAACTCGTGGGACAAAAAAAATTGGACCATTCTATAACTAGGGGCCTTTTGGGAACCTAGGAGTGGATTTCCTTCCTGGGGCCGTAGGAGGAACCAAGAGGAGAAACCGTGGAGAGGTGAGCTGAGGCCACCTCCATGAACTCTTCCCTTGTGGGGCCTTCAAGGAACCAAGGGGAAGGGCACCCTTCCAGTGCGGGGCCTTTGTGGAACCAAGGAGGAGTGAAGTGGAGAGATGATGTCCTCTTCCCATGTGGGGCCTTCGAGGAACCATGTAGGAGTGAAGAGGAGAGATGATGTCCTCTTCCCATGTGGGGCCTTCGAGGAACCATATAGGAGTGAAGAGGAGAAATGAGGCCATCTTGGTGAACTCTATGGGGCCTTTAAGAAACCAAGGAGGAGAGATGAAGTTCTCTTCCCTCCTGGGGTCCGCGGGAAACCAAGGTAGAGTGGACTCTTCCCTTGTGGGGCCTTTAGGGAACCCAGGGGGAGGTGGACTCTCCGTCGTGGAGCCTTCGGGGAACTAAAGAGTGGAGAGGAGAGATGTAGCCCTCTTCCGTCGTGGAGCCTTCGGGGAACTAAAGAGTGGAGAGGAGAGATGTAGCCCTCTTCCGTCGTGGGGCCTTCGGGGAACCAAGGTGGAGTGAAGAGGGGAAATGAGACCTGGGAAGATACATTGTCGAACCAGAAGATAGCTTCATTTCCAATGACAATCCTGGTGAACTTTATAAAAGGGACTGGGTTACTGTCAAAAGAATGAGGTAAAATGGGAGATAGTACAATGGGTCTATGGCCTAAGTGCTCACGGGAACGGGATTTAAGCAATAAAATATCCAAGCGTACTTTCCTTGCAATCACAGATTGATCATAAGTGACTTGGTATGTATGTAGTTATATTTATATTTATTGAATTAGATTTTTTTTTTAGTTTTTATACCAGAAAAAAGAAAATTACATTTTCACTTGTTTAACTAGAAATATCTAAACACATTAAACTAAACTAAATACATTTTACATTACATTACAACTATTTAATTATTTTGTTTATTAAGAATTGTAACAAATGATTTTTTTTATTTTCCCCAGCATTTTTTCATTTTTTATTAATATAACAATTATATAAGTTGCCCTCCTCGCAACCAATGGATTGCTTACCATAGTTTGTGTGGATGGTGTTTAAATGTATGTTATCGTGTTGTCGTGTAAAATGCATGTGTATTTGGAACGTTTTAATGAGTTCTGTGTTTGTATGTACGAATTTATTATTTACCGTTTTACTGTTTATTTTCTGTTTTCCATGTTACTTTGTTTAAATATCAGTTTACTATCAGTAATCCTTATATTTTATAGTTTGTCAAAAAGATGTCAGTGATTTATAGTATGGACGGCTTTAAAACGGCCGAGGAATATATCAAAGGTTTTTAATTATTTAACATATTCAATTACTAAGAAGGGCAAGAATGCTTCTAGATTTTTTCTGAAATTAAATTGCTTCTGTGGTAATAGTTTGATAGATTCAAGGTACTTAATGAGTTGTTTTTATTTTGCGGAAAATAGCTATAAAAAAATAAACTTTTCCTTTTGTAGTTGTTCGCAATGTTGTTTCTTCTCCATTGTGTTGGTTTTTTTTTTAAATTTAAATACTAACTTATTAACCCTTTTTAGACAAGCGTCATGTATACATGCCAGCCGATCGCGTGCCTAAAAGACGAGCGTCATCTATACATGACGCATATGTATGAGAATTTGAAATACCAGTCCATGGGTATCGCAAATTCTTTAACGATATAGTTTTTAAAAGGTTAACCATCATACCAATTACCACAGGGGTAGGCAGAGAGGATAAACCGCTAATCAACTTGGTCCCGCACTTATTGCTTCATTCCCATTCGTACATACTCTCATGCATACCCTTCTACTATTCTGGTTCTTGAAATTGCCCGATTGTATTTGGTTTATCTGATCCTGCCATATCGTTGTATATTCTCCTATCACTCCTTTTTCAGTTTATGATTTAAATTCTGGAGGAACAGTGGCATAGCTAGCATGGGTGGCACCAGACGGGGATAACTTGGTGTCACCCCTAGAATGATTGTGGTGTCACCCCAAGAATTAACCTGGTGTCACTCCAAGAATTATTATTAATCCTCAAACTAAATTTTGGATAATTCCCTACCATTACTTATTGAAGAAAATAATTCAGGTTTTATGATTGACGGTGCTAGTAATGCGAGGGTGGCCTCTTACCTAAAGAATCGACACCTAATCGGAATCCGAGGGCGCTCATACATTTGATCGACGAATTACCTTCGCTTGCCCGGCGAAGGCGGGAAACTACCTCAGTGTAGCAGCTAGTCGTTTGTTGACTACAGTCCGCAGTCGAAGTCTTTTTTAATATAATGGCATACAGAGTTCCAAGCCAAAAAGGCCTCTTTCTCTTTCATCATAAGTTTATAATATATGCAGTCGAAGTCGATCAGATGTAAATACTGTCGGCAGTTGACTCATTATTGGTGTAAATAGCACTTCGTTTGTGCCTGCGGTAAGCGACCAGTCGCTCGTCGAAGGTGACAGATGACCCAATGTAAGAGGGCCATTAAAGTAACTTTGGGCAATTCTAATGCAAATTTGATCTTTATAAAAAAATAAAAACATTACTAACTAGTCAAATGTGTAAAAATGTTTTTCGATATCCTACAAATTACTTATTATTATTTATTATTATTCCTTAATAAGGAACTCCAGTGAAAAATATTATGGCTTTAAAAAAATACGTTCATATAGACCAGTGGTTTTCAACCTTTTTGACCCTGCGTACCCCTTGACCCTTACTACAAATTTGTTGTACCCCGTAACCAGTGGCGTAGCTAGCATAGGTGGCACCCGGGGCGGATAGCGTAGTGTCACCCCTCCCCCCCCTTAAATGATGAATATGTCGCGCAAAAACAATAAGTTCGGCCCGATTTGAAATGTCTGTACTTTCGTCTGTTACATGCAGAGAAAAATATTTACTCTGCAACTACAACTGACATCTCGACAACTTGAGACATTTTCTGAATTCGTTGGGAAACAGCGGTGTATTTGTTATTTTTTTTAATATTTCGTGGCCGAGCATGCATCGGACAACGTCTTTAGCATACGGTGTAATTAAATCCTCTGCAATTGTATAATTTTTTCCTCATTTAGCGATGCGATAACATACTCTGTATGATGCTTCCAGAGCTGTTTCCTGTGCTTTAGTAGCTCTTGAGAAAAACGAACCTATATTGACAGTTAAATTTTTCTGTTTTCTTTCAAAATAATCTCTAAACTGAGCTGTCTGACTGATGTATGACGTTGCGGCAGGCTGCCAAACCACCGAGCGTAAACCGCCAATGTTTGAAAACGTAGAGCTGAGTTTTAAATCCTACATTCGTGCTGCGTACCCCCAATCTTGCTTCGCGTACCCCTAGGGGTATGCGTACCACAGGTTGAAAACCACTGATATAGACCAATAAACCCTGATTCTGAATATATAATATTAAACGCAGAGTTTTTAAAAAATAATTAAAAAGTCCATTTTTAATCGTCTCATTGAAACACGCCGTCAAGTTGGTATTACTAAAATGTTTAGTGATGATGTCACTGATCACTGTAAAGTCATTGTATGGGAAAGTAGGTATGACACAAGCCATCGTATTAACAATATTTCATCCTATCGTTTATTTATATACTGTTTATAGAGATTTAGTTGTTGTGTTTATTGAAACATTATTTAGGCCTAAATAATTCAGTATCAAAACTAGAGGTATCTCTATTAGTTTATCTCTATTTTTTGAAATATTGAAAAACTTTAAACTGTACGAAAAAATCGTATAATATGCTATATCATAATGTTACCTACTCCACGGCCAACTCTGCGAACATCGAAATCCAAAATGGCCATAATCGAACAGCTGATCAGCGCCGGAACTTATTTGCCTACAATTGTGCAGGCGATGCTTCGTTTTCGATAATATTGATTTTAATAGCCAAAAAAATAATAATTTCAAACAATTTTTATGCCACTCCCCCGTAACGATATTGAAAAATATAATATAATAATAAATAATTCCACCTAAATAATATTTTAACTTATCGAATAGTATCATACTTTCTTCCGTATAAATGTCATACAAAATGACAACACCTGTTGAAAATAAAAATAACTTTTCGGGAGTGATGACGTCACACGATTAACTACACATACGGTGGTTTTCGGGAGATCTTGAAAAATTAAAACTTTGACAATTATTTTAACTATTAAAACTAACTCTAAAAAATAAAATGTAGTTATTTAAGTTATTCATTAAAAAAAATATAAAAAATTGGACTGGAGTTCTCTATTATTTATTTATGTACATACAACAATGAAACACAGAAAAAACATACACTTTTTTTATTTTATTTTTTTTTTATTTAAAAAAATACATACGCATACAGATTCATAGTAAAACATTTGATTCTTAAAACTAATAACAATATATAAATTTATTTTTAATGAAACTACCCAATTCAAAAGAGAAAACATTTCTCGTGCTTGAATTTTGCACATGATTGATCATTTTTTTCAGCCAGCAATCGATGGATTTTGCTATAATTGTATTAGTTATTGTTTATTACAAAAAAATGAACTATCCAATCCACTTATCTTGTTTTTTGAAAGATGACTTACAACACTTTCAAAAACACTAACAGAATAACAACTTTTTCACTAATTCACATCATATTTAGGTAACAATTCACCTCACGAGTTCACGTCAATCACAATGTAGGAAGGAAATGAGAATGACACAGCAAGATATATTTCAGGGGAATCCCCAACCGATCAATAGTTAGAGCTAGGAACAAAATAAAACAACAGAATTTTTGGGTTATCCCCGACCGGCCGAGCCATAGAGCTACGAAAATGTAAATAACAGACGGTGTTCATGTGTGAAATATTTATGTGGCAATATTCTACCATCGTAAGTTTTTTTCACGGTCGACTGTCACTCCCCATCGGGTGGCACCAGGTGCGGGCCGCCTCTCTTAGCTACGCCACTATGCACAATGTGAATATTTATTTATCAAATAGTTTTTTCTTCTGATTTCAGAGTGAGAGCATCGGTGAAGCTGCCTATTTTAGCAACTGGTATGAATATATGGACCCTGCCACCATGCGAAGCGTCAATATAATAATGATTAGGATTCAGAGGCCTTTGGAATATACTGCATTTCGTATAATTCCCATAAATATCGAGTCCTTTTCTTCGGTAATAATCATGAAAAATAAATAAAAAAAAAATTTCTTTATGTGCTTACACAGTTTAATAATTTCAATTTTAATTGCAGATTTTGACATCAGCATGGTCTCTTTTCAATATACTGAGATCCCAACTTTAGATCACCAAATAAAAAAGAATTAAACAACGTCTATGAAGAGTTTGCATATTTATGAAGTGCAAAAATTTTAAAACCTTTATTTTAAGAAATTCTTTATATTTGTGCACTTTAAATTTATGTACTTAACCACTGGGACGATTTTTGCCGTATATTCCCGCCATTTTAAATGTCTCCGATTGCTTTTCGAATAAAAAAAGCAATTATCTCCTTGATTCGGCAATTTTTTTTTTTTTAAATATTTGTAGCTCCCACATTTCTTATTTTGGACTTAAAACAAACCTATTGAAATGCTTTATCTATTATGACCATAGATGTTGCAAATCCAAACTTCATAGACTATTTTATAACAAGGTTAAAAATAAATTTTTAAAATATTTTTTTCACACAGAATTTCTGATCAGCTGTTTATGGTTAAAATTAAGTTCTTTTTCCATAGATTTGCACCTTTCATTATCAAGTATACAACAGACAATATACAGAAATCTAAAATATTCTATGTTGACTCGAATAAGTACCTCTCGCGGCAGTTTCAAAGAAAAAAACATGCAGGATTCGCATGGTTATAAACTTATCGATTTTTTAATTTTTTTTTTTATAAATTCTATGCAAGTATGAGATATACGGTAGCATATATAAATAAAGCAAATAGCACAATTTTAGTGTATTTTCTAGAATTTCGTGGGAATCGTACTCTCTTTAAACCATTAATTATAATTTCAAGAATAATGCTAATCTATAATATAAAAATGAATCGCTGAATGTGTTGCTAAGCGCATAACTTTCGAACGACTGCACCAAATTGGATAATTCTTTTTTTTGTGTGTTCGTTATTGTCAGAACAAAGTTTTTATAAAACTTCCGGTGAGCTCTGGCATTATGAAATTTGTATAAAAAAATTGCTATTGGTGGCACGCGAGGTTTGAAAACTAAATGTATGTAAAGCGGGAGGGAGGGAGGGATGGGGGAGGGGAGGGAGGGGGGGAGGGGAGGGGGTGGGGGA
The DNA here is from genome assembly GCA_917880885.1 of Limnephilus marmoratus. Classification (NCBI taxonomy): domain Eukaryota; kingdom Metazoa; phylum Arthropoda; class Insecta; order Trichoptera; family Limnephilidae; genus Limnephilus; species Limnephilus marmoratus. The sequence continues at coordinate 7,449,922 of OU862927.1, read as the reverse complement.
GGGGGAAGGGGGGGGGGAGGGCGGTGTGAGGGGGGAGGGAGGGGGGGGAGGCGGAAGGGGAACGGAACGAATGGGAAAGGACACTCAGGGAGAAACAATTTCTTTATTAAATGGCATAGCAACGCATGCCGGGACCAGCTAGTAATTAATAGAATGAGTTCCATTCCATGTCCATAAAAAAATATATACTCCTAAAAAAACACACATTTTCCTAAACATAAGAAACGTATATAAGGGATCATACCCATACTACGTGACACGTTTAGGGGGGGGTCTTCAAAATGTCACGCTTGGTACAAATGAGCGGCGACGGGCTTAGGTTTTTGGTCACCGGGGGGGGGGAGGGGGGGGGGGGGTTAAAAATTGCAAAAAGTTGGTCACGTGGTATGGGTACGTTCCCTAACGTCCCGGACGGACCAAAAAAAATTGTCATCACACGGGTGACACCACGTTATCCGCCCCGTGTGCCACCCATGCTAACACGCAATACCATTATAAAACACACATCTTTGCATTTTTTTTTCATTACCACATTAATCACATGTTTTTTACATTACAACATAATCACATATTTTTTACATTACCACATAATCACATATTTTTTACATTAAGTAGTACCACATAATCACATATTTTTTACATCACCACATAATCCCATATTTTTTACATTACCGCATAATCACATATTTTTTACATTACCACATAATCACATTTTTTACTTTACCACATAATCACATATTTTTTACATTACCACATAATCACATATTTTTTACATTACCGCATAATCACATATTTTTTACATTACCACATAATCACATATTTTTTACATTACCGCATAATCACATATTTTTTACATTACCACATAATCACATATTTTTTACTTTACCACATAATCACATATTTTTTACATTACCACATAATCACATATTTTGTACATTACCACATAATCACATATTTTTTCATTTCCACATAATCACTTATTTTATTAAAATTTATATGTACTTCATCTTTTTGAATTTTTGTATTATTAGATGGGGCCTCAGCACGGGTTGGTGGTGGGGATCGACATTTTTTACGTACTGTACCGTAATCTCACCACCCGTGGAATATAATATAAAATTTCTCAAAAAAAAAAAAATTATGGTCTAATCTTGCTAATCGGATATCTAAACACAAAATAATATAAAATGACTATTTATATATAGGTATGTATACATACCAATTTGCAAGATAGTACAATAGAAATAAAGCTTTTTCTTGCAAGATTAATATCGAACTTAATTTGAACGCGCGCGATTCCCGCCCGTAACTCCGCAAACAAATGGTTCATAGGGGATTCAAAGAATTGTCCCCGTGGTATTTGAATTCACATACGAGTGCGCATGCGCAGTTGCATACGATCGCGAAACAACGCAAGGAATCTATGGGGAAAGCTCGGATCGTCCCCTAAGTGCGCATTAGGTTCTGCACACTGAGAAATAGACTAATGCACCGTACATTGTTCGCTGTACGCGCGTCGGGTCTTTTAAAATCCGGAATATTTTTTTGTACTTTCTTTCTGCAAATGTTAATTACTTTTATGTTAGAATTCATTCATTTTGGTGACCGTATTTATAACGTCATTCATCAACCGTAATTTCTTTCAGTAGGTTTCGAGTGTAACTGGTGGGTACTGTCCCCATTGTCCCTCTGTGAAGAACCGCCACTGCATCCGATTGCAATTAAACTTTGGTGAGTTATTGTGCGCACACCCGCGAAGTTTTACGTACATACTGGTGAGCTCTTGCGTTATGAAATTTGTATTTAAAAAAGATTGCAACAGGTGGCAAGCGAGTTGTTTGAAGAATGTGTGCATTTCATGCAATTTAGCGACAGGGAGGGATGACAGGATAAAGAGGGAATTCAAGAAGGGTGCGAGGGGATTGAAGGAAAGAGGGGTCGCGGGAGGGGGGGTTAAGACGGTGAAGGTGGAATGGGAACGCGGGAAGGGGAGGGATACGTGGGAGGGGGGAGAAGGGGGTCTCAAGACAGAGGGAAGCGGGAGAGTGGAGGGGGAAGGCGAGGAAGATGGAGGAGGAACGCGGGAGAAAAACAGGACGCTGAAAGAAAACGGGGAAAGGACACGCAGGGAGAAACATTTTCTTTATTTATGTGGCATAGTAACGCATGCCGGGAACTTGCTACTTATATATATAACAAAAAAATTATAAAATGTTAATTATTTTACCAAATAAATAAACAAATATGTACACAATATTTCAAAATAAATCACTTGAACCATTTTACTTGTTTTTACTTCACTAGGAAATATGTGACGGTATTCCTTCAGGAATCAGGGTACCTACCATCCAGAACTGCACTTGTGTGGAGAAGGGCAACACCATTGAAAGTCTAGGTAAGACTCACAAGGAAAAGTAGCTCGTCAATAAGATTAGCAAAGTGACTGTTGTACAAATAATCAAAAGTGCAATATAGATTCATTGAAGCAGAAGATAACACTAATAATCTAAAATTATTGTGTATGTCACATGTTTTGTAAACACCCATTTAGGTGATATTAATATAAATAAATATGCAATTCCCACCATCTACAACTGTCCACAGCCAGTGGAGCTATGGCATCTCCAATCTAGGACATGTTGTGAGGATGGAGGTAGTGAGGAAGGAATGAAGAAGTAGAAGAGGGAGCAGTCCCCATATCAAGAGTACCCACTATGAAAGAGGACAAGACACAGAAAAATAAAAAGATAACGGTCGCAACTGGGACTCGAACCCAGAACCTCTCGTCTAACCGAGAGAAACGCCTTATCAATTCGACAACTGCCACCTCTTACTTAAAAGTCATATTTGTCAATCTCAATGTCATATCATAAAATTTATCCAAGGCACTATCTAGAAAGCATTTAGTTAGGGTTTGAATCTTGCAAAATGAAGATAATGTTGGTAGTTCTTAGTCGAAGTATGATACAGTTAAATATTATCGAATCAGTTAGGGACACATTAGTTGGTAAAGTTGCTCCCCAGCAAGGCGAAGGTCCTGGGTTCGAGTCCCAGATGTGACCGTGTCTTTTTCTGTTTTCAGATTTTCGATTGAGTTTTGCTAATATTGTCTTCATTTAATCAAATAAATAATTACTATCAGGATTTCAGTATACAACAGTTCACACGCGGTAGAAATGAAACATAACCCACCTACACAATCTCAACCAATAGGAGCATTGAAAAGTGAGCTCATAATCAAAGCGGCCTTCATTCTATCTCATTCTCTCACAGGCTGAATCCTATAGATGTATGTGTTTGTCTCTTTTCAGTGCCATTTCCGTTTCATTGAGTTTCAAATCATAACGGTGCTAAAGAAGTTTCACTTAAAAAAATACAAATATTGAAGTGAATTGTAGATACTTAGTTCTTTTTGATCCGAGTAGGTCCAGTTTTTGCTTGATCCATACAATTATAATTCGGGAGGCGGGAATGGGTACCGCCGCCCCAGGAACCTTTATTGGATAACCAACACCTCTGTCATAGGTCACCCCAAGTGGTTCGCTACGTTTGGTGATTTAGCAGGGGTGACCGGGTTCATGGGGTGAGGTTTGTCTAGGTCTTGGGGGCGGATGACCAGCCTAGCGATTCTGTATTTTTTGCGAGATCGTTGTTGGATAACGGACGTAATCTCCTGTCAGATTTGTGTGATTTTCATGGCTGTCATTTGCGTATTCTATGTACAACGTACATTAAATGAGTAAATAATCATGCATACTTGCAGGAATTCATGTTTAAATCGATCTAAACTAAAATATGTGACGTAAAAATCACACAAATCTGACAGAAGATAACGTCCGTTCAGGGGCGGCCCTAGCAAAATTATTAAGTGGTGCGAAATCTCTTGGTGGCGCCCCCCCCCTCTCCCCTCCTAACAAAAAATAGAGCTCTTTCTGTGCAGTTATACAACTCTAATTGAAGTACCTAGTAGGACAGATGAGAAATAATATCAGAATTTTTTTTTTAACAAAACAAAAACGACTTCAAAAAGTGCGATAAAAAGTATAATAATAATTTCCGTATTCATCTAACTCTTAATAAAAAGTTTAATAATCAAAAGTTAATTTAAATTTTTTATAATCTTTAGTTAATTTAAAAGGTAAGAAAATAGTAGTACCGGGCATTTCAATAAAAAGAGGGATTTTTCAAGGAGACTCATTGAGCCCTCTTTGGTTTTGCTTAGCATTGAATCCCCTTTCTAAAATGTTAATTAAAAGCAAGTTTGGAATAAAAATTAAGGGTAATACAAGAGAGAGTAGTATAGTTTCACATCTATTATATATGGATGATATAAAATTATTTTCAAATTCTGAATCAAATTTAGAGAAAATGATTAAGGTAGTTAAAATTTTTTCAGATGATATTAAAATGACTTTTGGTTTAGATAAATGTAAAACTATCCATATAGAGAAAGGCAAAATTGTAGATGGAGACGAGGGAATATTTAGAAATTTCAAAATTCAAAGTATGAAAGGGGATGAGGTTTATAAATATTTAGGATACCCGCAATCGAATAGATTAGATCACACTAATATTAAAAATGATATTAGGATTAAATTTCAAACTAGGATCAGAAAAATTTTAAAATGCAATCTATCTGCTAAAAATTTAGTAAAAGCAATAAATACTTGGGCAATACCTCTACTAACGTACTCATTTGGCATAATTAAATGGTCCAATACAGATTTAGATAGTTTAGAACGATTAATTAGAACTACGTTAACAAAATTTAATTGCCATCATCCAAATTCAACTATAGAACGAATTAATTTACCTAGAAATTTAGGAGGTAGGGGTGTAGTCAAAATAACATCTTTGAAACACAATCAGGTAGAAATGCTTAGAAATTTTTTCCATAGGAAAGCTAATAGCTCAGAAATGCACAAAATAATTTGCAAGGCAGATAGAAATATTACACCTTTAAATTTATATGACGAGAATGCCAACATTCTTATAAATACTAACCAGGAATTATTAGATTCCTGGTCAAATAAAATTATTCACGCAAAACACTTCAATTATCTCAACCAAACGTATGTTGACAAACTTTCGTCAAACAAATGGTTGAGTATTGGAGAGTTGAGCGCAGAAATAGAAGGATTTATGCTTGCCATTCAAGATAGAGTCATTAATACTAAAAATTATAGAAAGCATATAATCAAAGATATAAATCAAATTGATGATTTATGTAGAAAATGTTTGGCTTTTCCCGAAACTATAGAACATATTATATCGGGATGTTCTATATTAGCGCCTTCCGAGTATACATTTAGGCACAATCAGGTTTTAAAAATAATTCACCAAAGTTTGGTAATTAAACATAACTTGATTGACTGCCGTAATATAGTACCATATTATGAATATGAACCAAATTCATTTTTAGAAAATGAATTTTATAAAATATATTATGATAAAACTATACTAACAGACAGAACAATTAGTCATAATAGACCTGATATAGTTTTACATGACAAAATTAAAAAAATAACTTATATCATTGATGTAGGTATTCCAAATTCCTGTAATATTCAAAAAACTATTTCTGAAAAAATAAGAAAATACACAGATTTAGGAAATGAGATTAAAAGAATTTGGCATTCTCGGACTATAAAAATATTGCCATTTGTTATTTCGGCCACTGGCATAATATCTAGGAATCTGATTCAAAATTTAAGCATATTAGATTTGTCAAAGAATTTGTATATAAAAATGCAAAAATCAGTCATTTTAAATACATGTAGGATTACAAAGGATTTTTTAAATATTTATATTGAGGGATCGGTAGGATTTATAGGTTCAATTAGAAATGCCACAGAGCCGAACCCTCTGATATGAAAATATCTGGAGTCGGTGAATTATATTCCCATTTGGTCTCTAGTAGGTTGACATGTTGTTCTTGTATTGTTTTGTATTTATAATACTTATATAGTGCAATTGCATAGCGTGGGTTGACTAGATGATCATTTGGGGAAGTGTGTGAAAGGGTTTAGTTTTTCCTTCTTTTTTTCCTTTTTTTTTTTTTTTTTGGGGAAAATTTAACCCGGACATTTAAATCTGGTGCATAAAACTTACTTTCTCTACGATTGTTATTTTTGAAGTCGGTGCAGCCAAGGTAGATTTGTAACTACATATATAGTCATAGGTGAGATGTGCTTGTGTCGCACGCGCTACTAGACGAGGCGAGAGGCGAGAGCGAGGCCACGGCGGGAGGGGAGCTGTCAAGTGAACACGCCGGGCCGGCTACCTTGGCTGACGTACCTACATATTGATGAGTAGAAAAAGTTTGTTGATTATTAAGTTGAAGAAGAATACGAAATTATTTTTTTACTTTTTAGTGCATTTTTTAAGTTGTTTTTTTTTGTTTTGTTAATTTTTTTGCTTGTTTTTTGATTTTTAGTGAATCTGAAGTACTTTAACTAATTTGTCTGAATATGGGTAGACCTACTAAACGTGCTGCTCGTATGAGACAGACATTACTTGACCATAACGAAGTTATGGTAGGCAGTGGCGTAGCTAACATGGGTGGCACCCGGGGAGGAAAACGTGGTGTCACCCCACCCCTTAAAATTTACTTTGAGAAATTCAAATCGCAAATTTTGACTTCCTAAAATATAAAAACATTACTAGCTAAGAGTCAAATGTGTAAACAAAAATTTCGTAATCCTCAAAATTAAAACACATTCAAAAACACTAACAGAATAACAACTTTTTCACTTATTCACGTCAATCAATAGATAACAATTCTCTTCACGAGTTTACGTCAATCACAATGAACGAACTAAATTGGAATGACACAAGGAATATTTCAAGGAAATCCCCGATCGAGTTATGGAACGAAAATAAGGAAAAACATTTTTTTGGGAACTCCGACCAACCGAGCCATAGAGCTAAATAAAAGTCAGTGTTCACGAGTAAAATATTTTTTACGGCAATTTCGCACTTTCGTAAGTTTTTAATTCACGTTCGAGTGTCACCCCCCCCCCCCCCCCCCGGCACCCGGTGCGATCCACCTCCCCCCCCCCCCCCCCGCCCCTCCTTTCTACACTACTGACGGTAGGTGACTCAAAGATCCGGATAGCCTATAAAAGATTCGGCCGAGTATCGTTAATTTGCTCCCAAGAATTGACTAGTTCCGTTACTTTGTCATGGATCCCATAATCAGAACCTAACCAAACTCTCATCAAACTACCCTTGAAGTACATCCTTTCCAAAAACAAAAGTAATCATCAAAATCGGTTGGGTGATACTGAGTTATTCGTCCATTTGTCGCGCACATGCTTAATGCAAATTTAAGACTTATATGGTTTTCTCATGGATGCCATTTGTCAGAACTGAACCAAATTGAAATGGGACCACACGATAAGCACTAGCTTTCAAATAAAAAAAGAATCATCAATATCGGTTCACCCAGTCGAAAGTTCTGAGGTAACAAACATTAAAAAAATATGGTCGAATTGAGAACCTCCTCCTTTTTGAAGTCGTTTAAGTAATATATGTTTGATAACATTTATTTAATTAAATCTGCGAAAATTAATAAAAACACTAGAACACAACTTTTCTTGCTTTTGCCCTTGCGAATTTTTTTATTAAATCAGAATAATTGAACCCTTTGGCAATATCATTCTCAATTGATAAAATTGCAAGGATAGTCTTTCTTGACACATAGCCGAACGTAAGTACGTTCTAATTTACTAAAGCTTCGTTCTCCTTTGGAGACATTTACAGCGATGGTCCGCAAAATTCGAAGCGCTATCCGTACATTTGGGAATATACATATCCTGCCAATCATTTTTTTATAAGTTGAAGAACTTGTAGTGGCTCTGCTGGGGCAAGATATTTTAGTTATGGGTTTAGGCTCAAAAGTTCCTCAACCAATTCGCAACTAGAAACATCAAATTTTTCCGTTTGTTATTTTAACAAACGGAAAAATTTGATGATTTGCAAATCTGCACAGGCTTTTTCTAATGAAGACTTATCGGGAATTATTTTGATGTTATACAAAAAAGACCATGTATCATTGAATTTAGATAATTGTCCAAACCAAGTGACCAATGCATTTTCAATTGTATCGTTAGTAGATGTTAATTTTAAACAGTTCTTCGGAATTTGTTGGTGTCTCATCTGCAGCTTCATATTCAAATAATCGCTTCTTTCTTCGGGATCGGACTGGCTTAAGCGTAGAATCTTTCGCAGCCTGGGAAGTTATTTCCTTAGCTGTTATTTGAGCAGACGAATAAGTCCGGTACTGCTTCACAAATTTCGAGCAGTTTTTCAGCAATTGCGATGCGTTTGCTAAGTCCATGATTGTTTTGATCGTCCCCATTACGCTGAAAATTCTTTCATCGACAGCATTTTTGTATTTTTTCTTAATTATTTGCCATTCGGCTGATTTAAATAACTTGTCTCTGAAGTAGCCTAATAGGCGACCAATCGCCTTTTAGATTTTTTCATCGCCGATTCTCGTCCTGAGTAGCCTAAATGGCGAAAAATCGCCTACGTTGGCAACACTGGTCAACACCACTCGAGGGTCCCAGATAGGAGGTTTAGCCAATTTAGGATCGATTCTTTGAGTACTTGTCTGACCAGAGGATGTGAACTTAGGTTTCCTTCTTCAGGGCTACTGAAAGTTGTTACTACCGATTTATGAAGTCAAACTGAGCTGGGAGAGAAAGACTATCTTCCAGACTAAGATCTGTTAAAAATCGTGCTAGGTTGCTTCCTGTAGGGACATTCGGGTTTGTCGGTTGACCACACGATTTAAGCGCACGATCGATAGATAGTCGATCAGTGGTCGGGTGTTTTCGGCGCCCCCTTACGACGGCGCCGTGTGCGGTCGCACCGCTCGCACCGCCCTAGGGCCGCCCCTGCGTCCGTTATCCAATAACGATCTCACAAAAAATACGGAATCGCTAGGCAGGATACACTGAACCAACCCCAGATTCCTACCCATCCTTTAAACCCTTTTCCTTCCCAGATATCTCCTCTCCTTCCTTTCCTTACAAAAACCCTCCACACAGCATCCCCAAATATGACATAGGCCCTGAGGGAAATTATTTTCCTCGAGGCCTCCTGTGTGGGGCTCATGTAAAAAAAATAAAAAAAATAGCACATATTATTGATACTGGGATAGAAGTATAAAAAGTAGTACAAAATAAATAATGTTTGCATGATTGATGTTTTTTCAAAACGTTTGTCACGAAATCCACAAGTTCTAATTGACCGATTTCTTGAAATTTGACATGAATTTTCTTTTTATATCCCTCTATGGTAGGAACCAACAAAAAATTGAAAAAATAATTCTCATTTTTCTTACCTACCATGATGACGTTTACTGATGACGACTACTGATAAAGAATCTACCTTTTTTATTTTTCATATGACCAGAAGGGTTGGAATCGTGACGAGATGGACAAGCTCTTTTTTTCCCTCTCTACTTCAACAACGTGTAACTTTGTGAAATAAGTATATAATATATTTATATATATATTTTTTGTGAATTCTTAAAATATAAATAAATATAAGTAGGTACTATAAGAGTAAGGTTAAAATATTAATGTTTTCTTGTTATCGACTGTAAAAAAAGGCCGAAATTCGGGCTTCTGGATAGTGACCGACTGAAGGTTCGGTTTCGGCAATTTTCGCCAAAAAATCTAGTTTCGGCATCAGTTTCGGTTTGGGCAGAAAATCTGCCGCACCGAAACTCTGCGTTCGTGAATTATTGCGTGTCGTTCGGCTGACTTCGGTTGAGTTCGTGGCTCGTGTATCACCCGCCATCATCAGCTGAGTTCGGCGGCTGGTCCGGCGTTATTGTATTGTGAGTTGATTAATGTATGTAAGTGTTGATTATTGACAAATTTTTGTTCCAAGAAGTAGTAATCTTTAGGGATGCTGTGTGAAGGATCTTTTTAGGAAAGGAAGTAGAGGAAGTTCTGAGAAGGAAAGGGGTATTCGGGTGGGTAGGAATCTGGGGAACAGTGTGTCCAGGAGTGATGGACGTATGAATCCATCCCTCCCACTGCGATGCACCTAATTTACATATTTTTTTAATATGGTTGGATTATCAATAAATTTCCAGAAAATGTCCAGCGCACTTGTTTCCAAATTCTCCCTGCAAAATACTTAATTCTTCAAAATCTTAAAATTTCCCCGCAATTTGGAGAATTCTCCCAAATTGGCAACCATAGTTCTCATACTAACCAATAAGTTTAATAATCAATTTGGGAGACGGATATGGGTACCACCGCCCCGGGGACCAATATTGGATAACCAACACCTCTACCATAGGTCACCCCAAGTGTTTTGCTACGTTTGGTGACTTAGCAGGGGTGTCCGGGTTCATGGGGTGAGGTATTTCAAGGTCTTGGCAGCGGAAGCGTCTACCCACTAGCTGCATGGCAGGCCGGATTGGAAGAGAATAGTTGAGGGAGTCCCTTTGGCTTCTCCAGCAGTTCTCTCTCGAAATATCGCCTTGCACCGCGGTGGGAAGGATGGATTCATACGTCCGTGGACACACTGATCCCCAGATTCCTACCCACCCTAATACCCTTTTCCTTCTCAGAACTTCCTCTACTTCCTTTCCTAAAAAAACCCTCCACACAGCATCCCCAAAGATGACATAGGCCCTGGGGGGAATTATTTTCCCCAGAGCCTCCTGTCTTGAACTAATGTGAAAAAAAAAGTTAGCTCATCCAGAAGGTGCAACGTGACTCAACCATACTTACTGTACGGCTTACGATGTTTTGCCTGAACTAAAATTTAATATAAGTACGATAAAATGTATAGGGCCACAAAATCCATTTGATGGTTGATTTTTGGTATTCTCGAATATTAAGGCGGTGTCTAGCCGTTTAGAGCGCATACGGTAAAAAACGCTATTTGAGAAAAACTGTTATTTACAATCATTTGGCGATTATGGCTCGATATTATTACTAGAGATGCCAAAAATATTCGGCTACTATTGGATATTCGACCTATTCGGCAACTTTTTTTACATCAAAATCAAGAAAAAAAAAAGAAAAAAAAAATTTACCAACAATTTTTTTTTTCAACAAAAAAATCTGCATATTTAATACTAAAATAAAACTTGATAATGCCTTCAGAAGGCGAAAGGCTTTTGCTCGTAATTATAATTATAAAGTAGAATTGGTTTATAAATTAATTTTTATAAATTGAATAAAGAAAAAAAAATTAAAATGAGGATCTAAAAATAAAACTTGTTTTTTTTTTGATTTAGGCAATTGACCCTAAAAAGGGTGCTTCGTGATGAAACTTGTTAACAATAAATAAAAAATAAAAAAATTATAATTTGATCTTTTCCCACATGTCACGTACATATGTAAAATGCAAAATGGTTTCAATTATTTTCAAATATAGAAAGGAAGAAATGGGTCCAATAATTTATCACGTCAAACGGTCAAAGACTTAAAGAGTTAATGGAGACTTTGAAGTATTCCTTTGACAAAATAAATGCTACATCAATATTTACGTAAGTAATTCAATGTTTGCCAAATGGTGACAGGTGAAAAATGCCATCACGAGTTAGGCGATCGAACTGGTTTGGAAAAATAAAGCTTTGTTATAAAGCAGACTTTCTAAGAGTGGGCGATAACTCCCCCTTGGGGGAGCTGGAGGCTTTCAGGGGGGCAGTGGAAGGCTCAAAGAAAATTAGGGGGCGTTACAGAGATCTAGAGAGGTGACAGCAGACAAATTCTATCTATAAAATTCCAACGAAATCTAAACACAACACTACTTGAGATGCTTGGAGTCCCGGTAAAATTAGAGTCACTTTCAAATGTCAAATTCCCGGCGTGCGCAAATAAATTTTGTTTGTAAAAGCTTCGTCACTTTTCCTCATTAGTTACAGTTAGAGAATAAATCTGACATAGTATATTAAGTAAAGCTGTGTTTTATATAAATTTTTTAAAAATAATATATAGTATATTTGCGGCACCCTTCACAGTTGAAGATACTCCTAGTGTAAGACCACCTTTCAGAATTGAAACGTTGATTGAAATGGCTTTAGCCGTGTTTGGTGACCAGATCTGAATAGCCAGTTACTTTTCCACCTTCTTCTTCCACATCTCCTTCCCCTCCCCACTACCTCCAGCCTCACAACATACCCCGATTGGGGATGCCACACTGGCTCCAGACGGGAGCAGCTGGGCTCTTGTGCGATATTCAAATTTATTTATTTTTTTAAATCACTGTTTGGCAAACACTGACTTACAGTAATTTCTGCGACAATTCAGTTCCTCAAAGGAAAATTGGAAATACTCTAATATGTTAAATGATCCATTGGTGGAGACTCATTTCTTTGAGTAATTTGTTCTTTGAGTATTAACTGCTCACAAAGGATATGTTTGAAGAGGAAGAGGAAGAGGGATAACAACCGTGTGTACTTAACACGTTTCACAAAGGTGAAGAAGAAATAACAAATGAATGATGGTGGCACGTTGAAGGTTGAAGGTTAAGGTGAAGGTGAAAAACGTTCTGTTAATGAGCCGAGCCTTACGGACTTATTTATGTGAGAACCGCACACGGGTTCCAACTGCTTCCAAACTTCTGGAGCCAGTGAGAATGGCATCCCCTATTAAGGTATGTTGCGAGGCTGAAGGTAGTGAGAAGGGAAGAGGAAGGTAGGGAAGTACCTCGCTATTCAGATCTGGTCACCAAACTCGGCTAAAGCCATTTCAAGCAACGTTTCAATTCTGAATAGTGGTTTTACACCAAAAAAAAATAATAGACTAAGGCCCTCCGTTCATGGAGATACTTACAATCTACGTAATTGTGACGAAACGACAAGTACCCTGCTGATATACTACTTTTTAATGCTAGTCTCCGTACACAGCGCTATCCGAAATATACTGAACTTGATCATTTTTCACGTGCAGCTGTGGAGTTAACACGCAGTCAAGCAATGTCATATGACTTTTTTTCCAACATCAATCCATGCCTTCTCCACTAAATCTTTTCTTACGTATTCTGGTAAAGTATAGTTAATAAACATGCATTTTTTCCACTTCCAGAACAAATTTAACATTACTTTCCTGTTCAGACGCCATTTCCGTCAAACGTCAAAAGAATAAGTATCAGACACAAATGATGCGACACGTTGTGTGCGATCAGCACTGTCGGTATCGTGATACTGATTGGAAACCGACAGCCATCGCGTAGCACCGTGAACGGGCACCAGCAAAATCGTACGGGGGGTATTTACGATCGACGCGTATGATACGCGCACGAGGATCGAGTATCTTGGAAGTATCTCCGTGAACGGAGGCACTAAGTAATTATAATACACTAGCAGTTAAAAACCCGCTCCACAAGTTTGAGCTGGCGGGTGGACGGCATTTGGTTCGTCTTCGCCCTGTTTAAGTGTGGGTGATCATTTTTTAAATCCGATAGGAACTGGTTCCAAAAGTAGCGGTTCCTCGGATTCATTAACGGGTAGTCACCGGAACAAAGTAACCGCGACAGACAATGACGTCATATATAATACATAGACGTGTGGTATATTATTATTCACAACGCCAGTTACAATAATAATCATATTATCATCAACCGCCATAACACGGGCATCAGCCTAGCATGGTGGTCAGATCCACAAATAATGTAACCATAATATGCAATGAATAAAGAAAAATTAAAAAAATAATATAAATAATCTCTCCATACCCGGAGAGATTCACGAAATTACAAATCCAATAGTACCTACTTATGCCTGCCAGCTAATGTTCCTCACGCTAGCTGATTACGTAAGTGGCGCTATCTTTTGGCATTATTGGCTACTTGCTTGAATTCAGTTACAAAACTTTTTAAACAAACTTCAGAGATGTATTCAAAGTCGGGTTCCTAAACAGACGCAGGGCTATTAATAATGTCCGATTATTTGGGGTTTGGCACAAATACGATTGAGAAGCACTGCACTAACCAGTTTCTAAGTGGTCATTTATATGGTGCAGCAAACCTATAAAAATCGGATTTTTCAAACATTTTCCATTCTTTCACAAACAGTGCTCCATCCAACACGTGTACCGTGACATTTTTTTGCAGTGCTACGACGAATATTTATTTTAATAATCATGGATCAAATAAACGATTCTGATACAACGGACAATGGTAATTTTTACAAATTAACATTTTGTGATCAGCTTACAAAATATGTACATACCTAACTGTTTTTAATGTTGTCCTTTCCAGAAGACGAATTTAAGACTTTTGAAGAAAACTTTGAAATGGTCACAGTCGGAATGGTTTTAAACGGTGTTTATCCAAAGAAGTCTCTTCGGACCTATGCTACAACAGTCATATTGCCGTTTATAATATTCGTTTGCCTGGCAATTCATTCTTGTTGGGTATCCCTCAAGAAAGGGGATTTTCGAGAGTTTACCAAGCAAATGCCAATTTTATTAACGTCAGAAATCTCTTTCGTCAAATTGATTGTATTTCATTTCAAACGAGATAAGATACGTAAATTAATAAGTGATATCAGCAACACGTACAGACGAGCCAAATATCAACCAGAGTGGGAAAGGGAATGCATTAAAGAAGAAATTGCTAAAGCACAAAATAGGCCACTTCTTTGGCTATTTCTCGGAATATGTGGAGTATTATCAATGTGGACGACACCGCTGATTCAATCGAGCAAAGCAGACACGGAAAATAATTACCGAAAAAAAATTGAAATTCACAACTTAACTTTACCTTTCTTGAATGAACATAAATACGAATTTCCTCTTTTTGAACTGTTGTACGTGTATACATTGTTAACTTTTATATTTATTGCTATAAGTTATTTATCAGTGGATGGATTCTTCATCGTCATGGCGACACATACTGAAATGCAGCTAAAAATCCTGAACATAAAAGTGTTGAATTTGTTTACCGATTTAAAACAATCTGAAACTTTTCTGCTGAAATTCAGGATAAAAAATATAGTCTGCCATTATCTGGAAATTGAAAGGTAGGTGTGCTGGTCCCAGCGAGAGCTCGTATGTACATCATCGACGGTCGTTCTCTTTTTTGCGCATGTCTTGTGTGACGACAAAAAAAACAGAAAATTCTAGAACGAAGACGTCACTTACGACCTCTACCTGGTTGGCTAATTATTATTAATATATATGATTTTGGTAGAACTATGTGTCAAATAATCCTTTTACTAGACATTGGTTAGAGGGAGAGGGGAACAACCTTCTCAAAACATTTAAAATGTGAGTTACATATGTCAGAAATTGGTGGAGTGTCAGACATAGGGTGTTTCACCATACTTCAAGTGTTCCAAAAATTATTCTAATTGTGTGGTCACATTTCCGACACATCAGAATAATATTGGAGTTTTACCTACCATTAAAACTCTTATTATGTTGCCTTCCTTATCCAGAATATTCCTTAGTGAGAGATGGCATCTCTGTTTCTATAACACTAAGGAATATTCTGGATAAGGAACGGCACTACATAATATTGGAGTTTTACCTACCATTAAAACTCTTATTATGTTGCCTTCCTTATCCAGAATATTCCTTAGTGTTATAGAAACAGAGATGCCATCTCTCACTAAGGAATATTCTGGATAAGGAACGGCACTACATAATATTACGCAAAAACGATTGTAAAAACTACAATTTTCCTTATTTAACGACACCAGTGGTAAAAAATTGTCCACCGTTTTCAACGTAATTGTCCACAAATTCAATTTTTATTCAAAGAATTTATTTTTTATGTGGTATTAGTTCTTCATAAAATAATTTTTTATCACATATTAAATAAACATGATTTGTTTTAATATTAGGTCCTTACATATGAAATTGGCATTTTGTATGGGAGGAACATGAAGTCGATTTTTTTTTAATATAATATATTTATTTAATCAAAGTATGTACCATTGCTATCTATGCACTTTTGCCATCTCATAGGTAGTTCATCGATCCCTTTACTAAAAAAACCATTCGGACGGGAATCAATAAAATCTTTGAAGGCGGTTTGGACTGCCCCATCGGAGTTGAATTTTTTCCCTTGCAAGAAGTTATCCAAATTTCGAAAAAAATGGTAATCTGTTGGGGCAAGGTCCGAAGAGTACGGTGGATGTCATAGACATTCCAATTGAAGCTCCTCTAATTTGGTAGCCGTCTGTTGTGCGGTGTGTGGTCTAGCGGTCAACGCGCGTTTGTTGATTTGCTTCACTCAATTCGTGAGGTACCCACATTTCAAGCTTTTCACCTTCCCAATTTGCTTCAAGTGGATTAAAACAGTTTTATCACTAACACCGCAGCCTGCAGCTAACTCGGACGTGGTTAGCGATGGATCCGCTTCCACAATAGCCTTCAATTCTTCATTATCAACTTTGGTCTCCGGCCGTCCACGGGGCTTGTTCTGCAGGTCGAAATTTCCAGAACGAAAACGTTGGAACCAAAAACGCACTGTGTTTTCTTTTGCGGCACCGTCGCCATATACATCATTAATCCTTCGAGCCGTTTCTGCAGCACTGGTGCCACAGTGGAACTCGTACTCGTAAATAACGCGATATTTCAAGTTTTCCATTTTGTAAACTAAGTGACGCAAAGAAAATAAACAATAAAGGAAAAAACAAATGAACTATAATTTTCGAAACACAAATACATGAGTAAATAGCTGTATAAATTTGAATTTGGAATTCCTAACCAAAGAGAAAATATTTGAGATCAAAGTTGCCAGTACGGCAAAATGCCAATTTCATATGTAAGGACCTAATATATTATTTTGATTATAATATTACACTTGTATGTATTATTATAGAATCGGTTTTGTAGGTTTCACAATGAAGTTCAAGATTTGATGTCGGTGATTTTTTCAAATATTTTCTTTTTGAATTCCTTACATCTTTGTGTGAGTGCATTTCAAACAGTTGACGTAAGTATTTTTTATTTTATTTTGTGTGTTATAAAAATAAGTTTATAAAATGATTAGACATTCTAATGTATGTATATATTTCAGATGATTGAGAAAAACGAAATAGAACTTGGTGATTTGATGATAGTAATAGGAACACTTATCCAAGCATACTTTCCTTGCAATCACGGGTCGATCATAAGTGACTTGGTATGTGTATAGTTATATTTTTATTTCATTGAATTAGAATTTTTTTTTTAGTTTTTATTCCAGAAAAATTAAAATTACATTTTTACTTCTTTAACTAGAAATATGTAAATACAATAAACTAAACTGAATACATACTAGTACATTTACATTACATTACAACTGTTTCATTTTTTTGTTTATTAAGAAAAAAAATGATTCTTTTTTTTAATTTGCCCAGCCGAAAAACGTTATGGCGCGTTACATGGGGGGGAGGGGGGGGTCAAAAATCTTCAAAAATTATCCATAAATTACGTCACAAGAATTTCATGATTTTTTGACCCCCCCCTCTCGTCCCTGTCACACATCGTGACATTTGTGAGACCCCCTCCCCCCAGCGTGATGTCACATATTTTGCAATTTTACGTGTAAAAATAATAGTTGATAATATTTTAAAGGTTTTTTGACAACATTTAATATTGTCACGGTTATATTTGATACCACAACGGAGGAGGCGTAATGGGATGGTATACCACAACGGATGGGGCGTAATGGGATAGAGAAAACATAATGTCATACTTCATTTATGGATGGCCCATTATTACAAAAAAATGACCTACCCAATCCACTTTCTCAATCTTGTTTATTGAAAGATGAGTTTCAACACTTTTAAAAACACTACAGGATAACAACTTTATCACTAATTCACATCATCAATTGGTAACAATTCACTTCATGAGTTCACGTCAATCACAATGTACGAAAGAAATGAGAATGACACAGGTGACAAGCAAGATATATTTCAGGGGAATCCCCAACCGAGCAATAGTTAGAGTTAGGAACGAAAATAAAACAAATGGAATTTTTGGGTTTCCCTGACCGGCCGAGCCATAGAGCTACGAAAATATAAACAACAGACAGTGTTCATGTATAAAATATTTTTGTGGCACTCTTCTACCTAGGTAAGTTTTTTTTCACGGTCGGCTGTCACTCCCCATCGGGTGGGACCTGGCGTGGGCCGCCCCTCTTAGCTACGCCACTGCGAAGGAGCATTGTGAATATTTATTTATCAAACAGATTTTTCTTCTGATTTCAGAGTGAGAGCATCGGTGAAGCTGCCTATTTTAGCAACTGGTATGAAAATATGGACGCTGCCACCATGCGAAGCATCAATATAATAATGATTAGGGTTCAGAGGCCTTTGGAATATACCGCATTTCGTATAATTCCCTTAAATATCGAGTCCTTTTCTTCGGTAATACTAAAAAAAAAAAACAATTAAATATTTCATTATGTGCTAACACAGTTTAATAATTTCAAATTTAATTGCAGATTTTGACATCAGCATGGTCTCTTTTCAATATACTGAGGTCTGAACTTTAGATCACCAAATAAAACAAAAATAATCACCGACTATGAAGAGTTTGCATATTTATGAATTGCAAAAATTTTGAAATCTTTATTTTTAAAAATCAATATTTTGTCCTGCATATTTGTGCACTTTAAATTTATATTTAAGTATAATGAAAACATTTTTCACAATTCACATGGAGAGGTCTTGCAAGTACAAAATATGCGTCAGTCTGGAGTAAGAAATGTAGGATTAATTATTTATTTCTCAAGCACACAGCACAAGTTTAGTGTAATTTCTAGAATTTCATGGGAATCGTACTCTCTTTAAATCATTAATTCTTATTTTAAGAATAATGCTAATAATTAATAGCAAGAGTTCCATTCCATGTTTACATATAAACACAAATAAACTCCTCAAAATAATACATACTTATTTTCATAAAAATAAGAAACATATATAATATAAAACAAATGAAAGCAACATATTTTGCACTTTATCAGTCAATTATAGAATATGGAACAATTGCTTGGGGAGGAGCAACAAACTAAGCTATCCATCATCTCATGGAAAAACATCTTAAAGGCAATACTTAAAAAACATAGACTGACTGATACAGACCAAATATTCAACAGGTTTGACATGCTAGATATAATATACGGCAATTTTAACAAACACAAACTATCACTAACAGAGTTAGATAAGCGTACAAAGAAAACATAACTCCGACGGTAAATACAAGCTTTGGACAAAGACACCATAAATTCCGTGCAATAAAAGCGTTCAACATTCTTTAACTTGATACAAAAAATGAGAAAACAAAAATAAATTCAGCTACAAAATTAAAAGATAGATCAAAGAGCAAAAAAACAATATTGTCAAAATTTTATAGCATAAAAGAATAAAACCAATAGGTACACCTAAACATGCAATACCATTATAAAACACACAACACTCATAATATATGCCGATTTTTTATTTTCATTACCACATAATCACATATTTTTTCATTACCATATAATCACATATTTTTTCATTACCACATAATCACATATTTTTTCATTACCACATAATCACATATTTTTTCATTACCACATAATCACATATTTTTTCATTACCACATAATCACACATTTTTTACATTTATTACCACATAATCACATATTTTTTCATTACCACATAATCACACATTTTTTACATTTATTACCACATAATCACATATTTTTTCATTACCACATAATCACACATTTTTTACATTACCACATAATCACATATTTTTTCATTACCACATAATCACACATTTTTTACTTTACCACATAATTTTTTACATTACCACATAATCACATATTTTTTCATTTCCACATAATCACTTATTTTATTAAAATTTATTTTGTACTGCATCTTTTTGAATTTTTGTATTATTAGATGGGGCCTCAGCACGGGGTGACACCAGTGAGGCCAACATTATTAAATCTTAATATATAAAAATTAGTTTATCCTGTGCGTTCCTAAACCAATCATCCGATCAGTAGCGGCTCGAGCATTTCTTTGGTGGTGGGGATACATAATCACATATTTTTTACATTACCACATAATCACATATTTTTTACATTACCACAATCACATATTTTTTTCATTACCACATAATCACATATTTTTCATTACCATATAATCAGTGGCGTAGCGAGGGGGGGGCGGACCGCCCCGTGTGCCACCCGAAGGGGGGTGCCACTCGAACAAGATATTGCATATACGTAACCAAGATATTGCACACACATCAACACAGTCTGTTATTTATATTTTCTATGGTTCTATGGCTCCCGTGGAGTCAACTTTCATAGGGAGAGGGGGGTGACACTACGCCCCGAGGGGGTGACATCCGCCCCGGGTGCCACCCATGCTTGCTACGCCACTGCATATAATCACATATTTTATTTATTATGTACTTCATCATGTTGAATTTTTGTATTATTAGATGGGGCCTCAGCACGGGTAAGCCACCCAGTGAGGCCAACATTATTAAATATTAATATATAAAAATGAATGTTTCTTTGTTTATCCTGTTCGTACCTAAACCATTCATCCGATTGCAATAAAACTTTGGTGAGTTGTTGTGCGCACACCCGCTAAGTTTTCTATATATACTGGTGATCTCTTGCATTACGAAATTAGTATTTAAAAAAGATTGCATGAGGTGGCAAGCGAGTTGTTTGAAGAATGTGTGCATTTCATGTAGTTTAGCGGCAAGGAGTGAAGACGGGATGGGGAGGGGTATTCAAGAGAAACAAAGGAGGGAACGGGAGGGGGCTTACCCCCTATGAGGGAGTAAAGCGGGGAAGGTGACAGGGAAACGCGGGAGGGGGAATGGAAACGTGGGAGGGGGGAGTTGAACGCGGGAGGGAAAGAGGACGTTGAAGAGGAACGGAGATGAATTGGAAAGGACACGCAGGGAGAAACATTTTCTTTATTTATGTGGCATAGTAACGCATGCCGGGAACTTACTACTTATATTATAAAATGTTAATTATTGTACCAAATAAATAAACAAATATGTACACAATATTTCAAAATAAATCACTTGAACCATTTTACTTGTTTTTACTTCACTAGGAAATATGTGACGGTATTCCTTCAGGAATCAGGGTACCTACCATCTAAAACTGCACTTGTGTGGAGAAGGGCAACACCATTGAAAATCTAGGTAAGACTCACAAGGAAAAGGAGTTCTTCAATAAGATTAGCAAAGTGACTGTTGTGCAAATAATCAAAAACGCAATATGTAGTTTTATTTATTGAAGAAGTAGATAACACTAAAAAAATAAACTAAAATATGAAAGAGGAAAAGATACAGAAAAATGAAAAGATAACGGTCGCAATTGGGAATCGAACCCAGAACCTATTGTCTTACCGAGACAAACGCCTAACCAATTCGACCACTGCCACCTCTTAGTTAAATGTCATATTTGTCAATCTTAATCAAAATTTATCCAAGACACTATCTATTTAGATAGCATTTAGTTCGGGTTCGAATCTTGCAATCATACATAAAAATAGCAGCCAATAAAATGTGCATTAAGAAAATGAAGGTAATGTTGGAGGTTCTTAGTATGGTACAGTTAAATATAACCGTATCGGTTAGGGACACATTAGCTCAGTTGGTAAAGTTGCGCCCCGGCAAGGCGAAGGTCCTGGGTTCGAGTCCCAGATGTGACCGTAACTTTTCTGTTTTCAGATTTTCAATTGAGTTTCGCAATATTGTCTTTATTTAATTAAATAAATAATTACTATCAGGATTTCAGTATTTAATATAAAACTAACAGAGAACAAATTAAAATATAAATGTATTAACAGGCAATGTAAAATTTAAAAAATAATCATTAAAATATATTAAAATACTAATGAAATAAACTCAGCCATAAAAAATCGAGTGCAATTCACACGTGGTAGAAGTGAAACATAACCCACCCACATAAACTCAACCAATTGGAGCCTTGAAAAGTGACCTCATAATCAAAGGGGCCTTTCAATATTACGTAACGCACTTGGGGGGGGGTCTTGTGAAATGTTACTGTGCGTTGCGAGGGGGGGGGGAGGAGGGGGGGGTTTGAACAACGCGTTACGTAACATGTTTTTCTTTATTTAGATAAAAAAAAAACAAGGGAATTAAAATCATCCAAGTTGGCAACTCTTTTAGTTTTCGAAATCTTTTTGTTTTATTTTAGCGGTATTAAAAAGGTATTTAAGCGACTTTCCAGTACTTTGCACAACTTAATTGTGAATTTCAGGTAAAAATTGTCACTTGGGCGTTACGTAACGTTTAAGGGGGAAGGCACGGAAAAAGTTACGGCGCGTTACATATTACATGGGGGGAGGGGGGGGTCAAAAATTGCGTTACGTAATACTTGAAAGCCCCCTTACCGCATAATCACTTTTTTTTTTCATTACCACATAATCACATATTTTATTAAAATTTATTATGTACTTTATCTTGTTGAATTTTTGGATTATTAGATGGGGGCCTCAGCATGGGTAAGCCATCCAGTGAAGCTGACATTAAATCTTAATATATAATACTACAGGTTATGATGGTTTATAATACATATTACAATGATTTTACTAAGACATTACATTTAATTACATTAATAGGATAGGTAGAGATAGTTTAGCAAATTTGTCGATGAACGAGTAGTTTATTAAATTTACCAAAGAATTCCTTAGTGAGTACTTGTATCACGGATAAATGATTTCATTATTTCATTTTTAAATTGTGTCAGTGACATATTCCATACATCTATGTGCGAATACATATTGCCCAAGTGTTGGATTCTGTGTAGTGGTATATTGAATTGTGCCCTGGTCGTAGTATTACCACAGTAAAATGGTAGTGCTGACCTTGTGTTTCTCGCCGGCACATTAAAATTTATGAGCGCCAAGAATTCAGGGCTGTCAATTGTATTACGTATGATTTTAAATAAAAAAACTAGATCGAAAATATTTCTTCTATCACTCAAGTTTAATAGATTAGATAATCGCAATAGATAAGGGAACGTACCCATACTACGTGACACGTTTAGGAGGGGGGGGGGGGGGTCTTCAAAATGTCACGCTCCGTACAAATGAGCGGCGGGTTGCTTAGGATTTTGGTCACCGGGGGGGGGGGGGGGGGGGTTAAAAATTACAAAAAGTTGGTCACGTAGTATGGGTACGTTCCCTAAGTGTAGTTCAATTGTTCTTTTGGTATTTTTAGTTTATAATTTAAAAAGCTTAGGAATTTTTTTTGTATTCTTTCTATTGTTTGAGAATGCACGTCATAGTGAGGAGACCATACAGTTGAGTTATATTCAACCTGACTCCTCACTAGTGATGTGTATAGAAGTTTTAATGTTTTAATGTCGGTAAAATCTTTAGCCACTCTTAGTACAAAACCTAACATTTTTAAACCCTTCTTTGAGATATTTTCAATGTGTGGTATGAAGCTAAGTTTGGTGTCGAAAGTAACACCTAAGTCATTAATTTCGGAAACAGATTCGAGAATGAAGTTATTGATCGTGTAATTAAAAAGAATTGGATTTTTTTATTTTAAAAAATCTCATTGTTTTGCATTTATTAACATTAAGGTATAGCTTGTTATCGCTACACCACTCAACTAATTTGGATAAGTTTGCTGAGAAAATATAACAGTCGTCCAGGCTTCGAATTGCTTTATAAAGTTTCAAATCATCTGTACGGGACGTGGCACTGTAATCGCCACCCGCACAGACGATGTAGTGGGAGGGGGACCGGCTGGCCGTTCCGACGCCTTCGGGAGAAGGGGAGAGAAAGGATAGGTAGAGGGAAAAGTGGGGTAAATGTAGGGAGAAATGGGGAGAAAGCGAGGGAAAACGGGGAGAAATTGTAGGTAGGAAGGGAGAAACGGATCTAGGGCAAGGGGAAGGGAGGTAGGTAGAGCGCAGCGCAGAGGTACCTTCGCCTTGATAAAGGCGTTTCGACAATTGTATGCAGGGTCTTCTTGGTGGGCGGTGCGGCCAGAGGAGAGAAGAAGTGCAACTTGCAGTAGGTAAAGGGAGAAACGGGTGAAGGCGAGGGGAAGAAGGGAGGTGGAGCCGGAGTAGAGGGGTAACCTGCGCCTTGAAAAAGACGTTCGAACAATAATTGTATTATGCTTCAAGGGTGAACAAGTCGGCCAGGCAAGAAGAGAAAGTCGAGGTTGCAGTTGGGTCGGGGAGCGCAGGGCAGGTACAGATGTGTGCGAGATGACGGATGCAGGAACTCTATCGGTCCATAGCTTTTAGGGCACTATTTAAAGGGAAACAGCGGGTCTTTAGCCTTTTGTCTCCCTGAAATTCCGAGAATTGAGATCTCGGAATGAGACCGGGCAAAGGTTTCGAACGCGCCGGCGATCACCGGGCCATTCTTACCATCTCGCAACATCTGTCCGACTCTCTACGCTTCCGTGATTTTTATTTTGTGAGTTTGCACAATTACATGTAAGAAAGATACAGGATTGAACAGCTAAGATTTTATGCAAAATGATAAAGAAAGGTTTTGCATAAAATGGGTGTAGTTTCCATAGAGCCAATTTGTGCAGGATAAAAACACATAGTTTAGCACAAATTGGGTACATGGAGAGAAATAGGAATGGCTTTGCATAAATTTGAATTTGCGCAAAGGTCAAAGGGTTGTAGGTATGTACAACAGACCAAGAAGGCTTTGCACAAATCACAAATTTATGCAAATTAACAAAAGAATGTGTAGGTATGTACTCAAGAGGGAGGAAAAAGGGAGTGGAGGGGTCAAGTTTTGTTTTTTATCAAAAGCTGGCAGCTGATTTATTGATTAATTATAATTTTAAATACATAAAATAAATGGTCAAATTACGTCCGATACATCATCTGCGAACATAAGTACGTCGATATCTTTAAATATATTACAAATGTCATTCACAAAAAAGATAAATAATATAGGTCCGATATGGGAACCTTGCGGAACACCACTGGATGTAAAAAAAAAACATATGATGATTCCCCATTTAATTTTACGGAAAAAATTCGGTTTATGGGGGAAATTCCTTAAAAATAAAACTAGTTATTTTTATACTAATTTTGGGTCGGGGAATCCGAATCTGAAAGAATTAGGCGGCGGCAAGCAATATTAACTGAATTACATGACTTTAAAATTTTCTATACACACACACATGAAAATAGTCATTTCGGAAGCATTTTGACACACGAAGATCATAGAAAAACAAGAAATGTACAAAAACATGTGCCGGCAGTGTTACCAGCTCTCAAAAAACATAACACATTAACCTGATGAATTACGACTATCTCAACGGCCGTATTCTTAAACCAAAAGTATGAAAATTCGTAGTCTTAAAAATGCGTAACCTAACCTAACCTAACGCTAGGTTTGTGTAACATGGTTTGTGCCCCTTTATACCGCCTGCTCGCGTCACGGCAAAAAAACATCCCTGTTTTCAAGTAGTTTAGCGGCTACGCTAGGTTTGTGTAACATGGTTTGTGCCCCTTTATACCGCCTGCTCGCGTCACGGCAAAAAACATCCCTGTTTTCAAGTAGTTTAGCGGCTACGCTAGGTTTGTGTAACATGGTTTGTGCCCCTTTATACCGCTTGCTCGCGTCACGGCAAAAAAACATCCCTGTTTTCAAGTAGTTTAGCGGCTACGCTGGGTTTATGTAACATGGTTTGTGATACAAAAGTGAGTAAAATTTATAAAAAATAAATACTTAAAATATAAACATGTTATTTTACGTTATTGATATTACTGCTTAATGGCAACACTTAATTTTGTGTGGTAAAAACATCTATGTTATCTTGTTTTTCTATGATCTTCGTACTTCGTGTGTCAAAATGCTTCCGAAATGACTATTTTCATGTGTGTGTGTATAGAAAATTTTAAAGTCGTGTAATTCAGTTAATATTGCTTGCCGCCGCCTAATTCTTTCAGATTCGGATTCCCCGACCCAAAATTAGTATAAAAATAACTAGTTTTATTTTTTAGAAATTTCCCCCATAAACCGAACTTTAGCCAATTTTACACTAAGTTTTCTGTTTGAAAGATAGCTTATAAACCAATGCAACATATTTCCACGAACTCCAGCTTTAAACAGTTATTCAAGTATTTATTCCAGATGGTCGATAAGTCTTTTTTTTTTACTATTTTCTGCATAATTTTGGATGGTGATGATAACATGGAAACACCGTCTGAGAGTTAGTAGTTTGTTAAAATATTTTTAGGAGTAACAGTCTTAAAAATTGGTTGAAACAAAACAAGTTTGTGTTTGTTTGGGAATAAGCCTCAGGATTCCCGCATTTCTACCGATTTATTACATGTTTTCCTTAATGAAAAAATTCACAGTGTTTATTTAAATGTTATTTTAAACCATCCCTACGAGATTTGCTCTATTTTAAACGAGTCGCGTTTTATTACGTTTTCACAATTTTCGCTTGTATTATCGTTTTTAATATTAGCGCGCTCTCTCTAACATTTGTATTTACATATCTCTCCATTTTAAGGCGGGTACACCGCGTCTTAAGACTGAGGTTAATGTTTGGTTCAATTATTTCGAATATGTGTAGCATAATTTCCTTTTATATTCCATTTTATTAAATTTCTGCATTTTCTTAGAAACCAATCCCCTCCGGTACCTGCGTCCAAAATCTAGGGAATTTTTCGAATTTCTCAGTATTTCTAGGGAGTTTTTTTTATTTTTTGACATTCCCACATTCGTCGTGCGATTATCTCGCCCACGATTGGTCCACTGGCGATCTCGCCACAAATAAATATATGGGGAAACGGTTATTTTCACCGCTGTCTATTGTTTTGTGCTTGTGACAGATCACCGCCGTAATGAACTACTAATTTCCTGATTTAATCAGGTTCTAATGGGGCTAGTCTGTTATGGAGGGAAAGGTTCGCGAAAATTATGATCAGTACCAAAAAAATTCGTTCTGGAAGAAAAACAATCGCGCGGTGCCCGGTCGACTGAGTCCCCGCAAGGAAGGTCGCCTCGGAAAGGTTATGTCAGGCTCGTCGTCCTTCCAGGACTTTCAGGAGTCCGTGAACGATGCCTGGGACGCGGGAGATGATGACATCGTCTGCGGGATGGCTGATACCAAGATATCTAGACACATATCGCTATCGGCGGCGTTGAACGTCATCAACACGCACAGGAGTGAAGCTAAATCAAGTGTTGTGAAAAGTGACACAAAGAAAGCTGAGGTTCCTAGGAAACCTGAAGCTTCTTCTACTGAGAAAGGGAAGGACTTTTCTCCAAGTCGTTCCAACCCTTCCATGTCCCCGACTGCCCCTATGAGACATTACCCCGGGAGGCCCCGGGCTATCCGTTTCCCAACTTTGGCTGCCAAAGAAGAGAACTTCGAATCTAAGATGGAAAGATTCAACCAGTTGAGAGAATCTGAAGTCTTGGATCTAAATGAACTGAAACAGTTGTGTTGGTCAGGCGTGCCGGTCAAGGTAAACTTTATTTTGTAAATAGGTCGCTCAATAAAGGTTAACCCTGAACAACACTAAATACTGAATAGGGATTGTGTTTTGATGCATATTTATGTTTACTTCAACAGTGATTTCCTTGCCAATCTTAGCTGATAAACAGCATTTTATCTTGCTTTTTTCCTCTTATTGTTTATTGTTATAAACGAGATTGGGACAAACCATCGAATCATTGACAAATCGTCAATTTTTTATATTTGAAAATTTGGGTGAAATGCAGATCCTGCCCATGTCTGGGATTTTAATAAAAAGGCACTTTCTAGATGAGAAAATTGTGGAGAAGCTGAATAAAAAAAAAATTAACGCGCGCTCGGCAAAATTGAGATACAGCCGTTTAAAGTATGATTAAAATGTCACTTCGTGAACTGATTCTACGCCATTTTGTCACTGTTATGTTGGTATCTCGGACTTGATACTAACGAAGCTAGATACGATTGTAGCTGACTTCGTGGGATATATAATAAGGCGCGTAATTATGAAAAACAGAATTAATAATGGTAATTTTTGGAGATCGCTGGCAACGGTTAATATGCACAGTGGAAAATATTTCATTCTAAATTTCGATTACGTAAAATTAAAATTAACTTTCGTCTTGTGAGATTGTTCGCCAGAATCACAAACCATGTTACACAAACCTAGCGTAGCCGCTAAACTATTTGAAAACAGGGATGTTTTTCTTGCGTTGACGCGAGTAGGCGTTATAAAGGGGCACTTTCTTTTGTATCACAAACCATGTTTAGCGTAGTCTTAGGTTAGGTTACTTTAATTTGGAAGGTGGCAAACAGTTTAAAAAATCGTTGAAAAAAAGTCCGCTAGACAAATTTCATAATTACGCGCCTCATGTATCTCAAGAAGTTGGCTACAATCGTGTCTAGCTGTTGTTTGCATCAGGTCAGGGATACCAACATTATAGTGACAATTGGTAAAATGGCGGGTGGGCTGTCAATAGTGTTGATTGGCGAAGTGAAATTTTACTTAACGCAATTGCAAATTAATTACTTATTCAAAAATTTTTTTATTGCTTTCCGCGCTTTCTTTCACCTTCCAGATTAAAGTTCTCCATTTAAAACGCGGTAAAAACATTGTTTTCGGCATAAACCAAACATTGGCAATGGCGTAGTATCGGTTCAGGAAGTGATATTTTATTCATACTTTAAACGGCTGTATCTCTCTCAATTTTGCCGAGCGCACCTTAATTTCTTTTTTATTCAACTTCTCCACACTTTTCTCATCTAGAAAGTGCCTTTTTATTAAATTCCCTGACATTGGCGGGATCTGCATTCCTCCCAATATCTTTTTAAAAGGGTGACCGAGCAACTCAGAAAGGTCGTTAAGAGTGATGATAAAAACAAATTAAAAAATAGGTTAGGTTAGGGTTACCGGCTATTTTAAAATTATTTTTTCATAGCTTTTAATGACCTTTCTGAGGAGGTTCTGAGTTGGCATGGAACCCTTTTAAAGATAATTTCATCAACAAAAATATTGATTAGGCGTGTCAGTTGTATTAAATAATTTCAGTTAAATAAGTTGGTAAAAGATCTTGCATGATAAAACATGTGTTTGTTATCTTTTTTGTGACATTTCGCCGCAGTTATTTAATAACAATATAATATGTAGTTTATCTTAATTCTGAGGTCAGGTAAATTGTTTTACAGTGACATATTTTAAGATAAAGGCTATTTTTAGAAAATAAAAATATTTTTTTTATCAGAAAGTGAACCAGTTTAAAGATGGCAGATTCATAACATCAGAATGTTTTCTTAATACTGTAATGTTTGATGTTTTGCCCTCCTTTTGCACCTGTGAGAAATATTGGAATAACCATTTACAGTTGTTGATGTTGATTTCACGAAAAACTGTTGGTTCTCCAAATTTTTTTTGTCAAACTGCAGACATTAATCTTTCCCCCCTCATTAAATCTGGTCCTCTTCAAGGTCCACATTACAAAATTCCTTCCTTCAGCCCCTTCTGTAACTCTCCTCACAAAGTCACCCAACCGGATGGTGACTTAGTTCCCCTGGTTGTCACATTACATACTCTTGTGAGGCATCATACGATAAACCAAAAAAACTGGAGACACAAAGCACTTAAGTTAATTCTGATGATGACTCATAAAGATGAACTCATACTCAACTATGAACTTGCAACAACTGTCTTAATATGATGTAACCTGGGCGTTATATCAATTTAGATAACTTTACAGGAGAGCATAAAAATGGTTTATTGTTGAATTTGGTGAACCACAGTTCTGAAATTGTAATTATTATTCTTTGTACATTATTTGCCATTTTCAAGCCTAAAACCGACTTAAAAAGTACCTTTAATAATAAGTTGGTATTGATACTAAAAAAATTATTTACAGTGCCGATATTTTGTACTTACACGCTGTTATATACAGTATGTAGACAAGTAGTTTTCCTTGATGCATTTGAATGTAAATGTGTTTTATACTTTTGTTATTCGGCGGTACTTCCTCTCTGCACACCCCTTCGGACACTTCTTAGTTATATTTTGTCTAAGTAGGTGTACCATATTTTCCCTAAACCGGCTGCATAGCGGCCAACTGTCGAGGGATCAACTGTCATGGAACCGTTGAATTTCGAATATGTTTTTTTAGATGAACTCCACACAGGAGGCCCTGAGGAAAATAATTTCCATCACGACTTATGTCAACTTGGGCTTGCTGTGTGGAGATTTTTTTTGTGAAATAAAGGAGTGTTGTAGGAGGAAGGAAACACAGAAACACAAACAAATCGTTCCATGACAATAACAATACAGCCAAGTGCACAAACTTGTGTACAAAATCATTTCATTATGTATTTTGAAGTGAAAAATGCTTATAACAATGTGCGGTTATGATGATGTCACTGGAAAAAATACAATTAGTGTAATTACTGAGATACAACTACATACGTATCGTGTTACATGCCCCTGAAGGAACATGATATTGAATTAGATTATTATTATGTACCTAAGTATATTATTATTATACTGTTATTATACGGAATTTGATGTGGAAAAAGTACTGTTTTACAATAAATTTAAAAAAAAACTATTTCTCAATGTTGCCAGCTGAATAAAATTATTATTTTCAAATAAGAGCTTGAGTACCTGGCTGCTAAGTCTGTTTAATTTCTTTTATAAATTTGAAATCTGTTTCTCAATGTTGCCATCGCAATAAAATGATTATTTTCAAATGAGAGCTGGGGTACCTGATCGCTAAGTCAGCTTGATTTCCTTTCTAAATTTAAATTTTACAAAATCGTTCTCTCAATGTTGCCATCTCAATAAAATCGATTATTTCCAGATAAGGGCGGTAACATGGCGCCTACTGTCGGGGTACCTACCTGCCAAGGCTGAACGTCGGCAAGAAGTCCTGGAGAGAAAACGCCTCGATTACTGGCACCTCGTAAAGCAGTACTATGAGGCGGAAAGAGACGATGAAACATACAGACAAATCCACATAGACATACCGAGAATGAGCCCGTTGGTGGCTTTATTCCAACAATCCACCGTCCAGATGATGTTTGAGAGGATCCTGTACATCTGGGCAATCAGGCATCCTGCTTCAGGCTATGTTCAAGGCATCAATGACCTCGTTACTCCATTTTTCATGGTCTTCTTGCAAGAAGTGGTGCCTATCGGCGATGATTTGGACAATTGGCAGGTCAACACTCTGACGGAGAATCAGCAGCAGGTCATCGAAGCTGATTCGTTTTGGTGCTTGTCCAAGTTCTTGGACAGCATCCAAGATAATTATATTTTCGCTCAATTGGGGATACAGACTAAGGTGAGTCATTAAAGTTTTGTTATTTCAAATCCTTTATGAATCATATCCCCACATATGTTTTAATTGAGTCAGCCTGTATAAGAATGAGTTAATCATACTATTAAATGATTTGTTTCTCTAATCTGTTTTCTTATAATATCTGTGCAAAGATTGCAACAAAATTATATTTCGTTAATTTGAATTATAAATACAGGGTACTTTTTATTTCTTTGATGTCATATTTTAACCCTTCAAGCCTCAACCACATTTTGTCAGAGGGTCTAAATAAATGGAATATTTCTGAATATTTCCGAAAACTAAAAATGTTTTGGAAAGGTGATGAAATATGCTTTCAAATTTTATAATTAGAAATAAAAATATTTTTAAATATAAAAATTTTGCATGCAAACCTAAAATAGATTTTAAAATGATTAACCTTACATTTTTTCTAACTAAAATTACTGATAATGAAAAAAAACTAAAAACACATACATAATCAATTAGGCAAATATATTGTAAACGTTATCAACTGTGTCAACTCACTTTTTTATATAGTTTCATGTAAATTTAGTTAATAAAAAATTCTCAAAGTTTTTTTTGAAACTTTGGATTCATAAGGGTGTACATTTGAATTATAATGCAGTAAAATTTTCGATTTGAATATAAATCGTGATATTTTCACTTTCTAATATCGTTTAAATCATACGAGTATTTCTAACCACGTTAGTAAGGGAGACACAACAATTTCTATAAGATCTATATTAATTTTTCTGAAAACCGAACAAATAGACTTGACGGGTTAAGCCAGAAAATCTGTCTCAACAAAACCTCTCAATTCTGGCATTATGAAATTTGCTCATCTGCAAATTTCTGTCGGAACTGTTAACGCAACTCTTTTGTTAACGCAACTCTTTTCAGAATGCAACATCATTTCCCACATGAGCTGTATAATTTTAAAATATCTGTTTGTCTGAAGAAATAAGGTAATGTGTATTTTATAAGGAAAAAATAGTCTTGAAACTCATTCATAGCCAGATAGTTATAATATGTGTTAGATGAATTTTTAATCTTTAAAAGTTTTACGCATGTAAATGATTTAATCACTCTCAATAATATTATTGTTGTTGATAGTCGGCCAAGAAAGATGAGGAAAAAACAAAAAAATAATTACCCGACAAAAATGGGTAATCTCAAATATATCTGTTACCAATGTTATAAAATTAAACCCATGAATATATATTATGTAATATTGTCAAATCAAAGAATAAAAATGTACAAAAAAATTTCTCAGTGGTGTTTACAAAATTATTTTTAGTTATAATTATCTTTCAACTCTTATTATCAATTATTTATCTATGAATTATAGATACTCTCATTATGGACCTGATGAAAGACCACCATTCAGAATCGAAATGGCTTTAGCCGTGTACGGTGACCAGATCTAAATGGCTTGGTATTTCCCAACCTTCATCTCCCCCATCTTCTTCCCCTCACCACTCCCTCCAGACACATGATATTGTGACCAGATCGGAATCACTAGGTACTTCCCAATCTTCATCTTCTCCACTGCTCCCTCCGCACTTCCTTCAGTCTCACAAAATACCCTGATTGGGGATGTTATAGTCCCGTCCCATTGAGCAGTTGGGAATCTTGTGCGTATTTGTATTTTTTCTGCTTAACCCGTTGAGGTAATATTTGGAAGCAAAATTAAGGTACACGTTCACTGCAAATGGAAGGTTTGGTAAAAAAATTACTAAAATTATCTTTCTAATTGATAAATTCCAGGTGAATCAACTCAAGGAGCTGATCCGTCGGATAGACTTACCTCTTCACCAGCACCTGCAGAGTCACGGAGTAGACTACCTCCAGTTCTCCTTCCGCTGGATGAACAACCTGCTCACACGCGAACTCCCGCTGCCCTGCACCATCCGCCTGTGGGACACTTACCTCGCTGAATCCGACGGATTCGCCACCTTCCAACTGTACGTCTGCGCCGCCTTCCTCCTCCACTGGAGGGACCGCCTGCTCCAAGAGAAAGACTTCCAAGGCCTCATGATACTGTTGCAGAATGTCCCGACTCATAATTGGCAGGATTCACATATCGGCATGCTCGTAGCCGAGGCCTATCGGCTCAAGTTTGCCTTTGCCGATGCGCCAAATCATCTGCAAAGCCCGGAGAATAGCACTTCTGTCCAGAGCGCGAGCCTGAGATGACCTGGCAAAGAAACTAATCGCCTTGATTTGTACGCGGGCCTCATGTCTGCGGCCTAGTGAAAATGGCAAGTGAGGGTTCCGGAAAATTTGTCCAAAAATGTTACATTAAAAAGCCTTATCGTCCAATATCTACCTACATGGCTGTCGCCTACGTGATCCATTAGCACTTTATCTGTACGCGGATGTCAGACGTGATCTAAGAAAGTTTCACTAAAACACATACATTGAATCAAAATGGGGTCTGCTGGATTGGGTAGATTGCGTTGAAAGGGCCAGAATTTTGAAACTATTGTATTCACATTTTCACTTATACAATTTAAAATAAATTTACAGCACTTAAATGGATTTGTCTACGTGTAGTGGTAAATAGGCTGGTGCTTTACCGCTTTCTTCTTTTTCTGCTCCCCCGATATTCGTGTGTTGGAATGCAATTTTCGAATGCTAATTTTTTGGGACGGTAAAGCTCTAAATGTAACGTCTTTGGATAAAATACCCGGATGTGTTTACGAAATAGAAGTCTGCCAGGGTTTACACAATATTAGTGGTCGGTAGGGATTTGAAATGTGTGTTAAGTTTAATGTAAGTGTGTGGTGTCTGCTCTAAAAGGCTGTTAAATTGCATGGGTTCAACAAATATTTCATCACGGCTTTTACAATCTGATGTGTCGTCCATGGATATAAAGTCTTTTAACTCAATACCTTTGAACTTAATATCTTTGGACATGAATCTTTAGCCAAAACATCCTGGGAGAACATTTTGTTAATCCTGTTG
This sequence comes from Limnephilus marmoratus, assembly GCA_917880885.1. NCBI lineage: Eukaryota > Metazoa > Arthropoda > Insecta > Trichoptera > Limnephilidae > Limnephilus > Limnephilus marmoratus. The sequence continues at coordinate 7,415,698 of OU862927.1, read as the reverse complement.
TAAAGAGAAGGCTCTAATTACAATATAGCTACGGTTGGTTGGTATTTGGGGTACATATTTGCTTCGGTTGGTTTTGGTTGAACTGGTTACTCGGGTGCTAGGAATTGGGAATCACAAATTCCACATAGTTATATTTGATTTAAAATAAAATCTATTCATTTTACAAGTCTATAATGAAGTCCAATAATTATAATTATTGTTAATTACAGACGAGCTAGCCATAGTAACTAATGTTAACCCTCACAAAACAAATTATGCAATATTTCCAACTTATGAATTCATCCTTCGTTTTTGTTTGAAATTTTGATAAATTCACCAAATGGGGCTCTAAAGTTTTGTTATTTTTGTGTAATGTTATTTTTTTCATTAAGTTATTATTATTAAATTTTAAATTTATTTCTATTATGTAAAAATATATCATTTAATTTTTTTAATGGATGTGCATAACTCTGTTACATTAATGGAGTCAATATCGTAGATTTATCATAAATTATCTTAAAAAATATTGGAAATTCGATGATAATCCTCAAAAAGGGACATCATACTTATATTTCTACTACATACAGTGAAACCCTCTTAAGAAGTTTTGTGGCATAAGAAGTCTGGTGTTTTCGGTCCCTCAGCCCAATATTGGCCCGATTTTTCCCACGTAGTAGGTTTTTCTGTTTGAAATTTGTTTTTTCCGGTCCCTTAGAAAACTTCTTAACCCGCCCCTTGCCGATCGTACACCGGTGATAATAACAAAAGAAAAAAAAAAAATTGTACGCGATTTTGACCCTATGTATAAAGAAAGTGTATGAAGAATAAGGCCAGAATCGCTTGCTCTATTATCGCCCTTTACCATAGCGAAACCTGCAATGCGCCTAGTCACTCGGAATAATTTATATTTAATTTGCCGTCGGGCGGGGATGTGAATAGTTTCTGCGCATGCGCGTGGAAAAAAATACGTTTTTTCTACTATTTTGACCCTTCTATGTACAAAATTTGTAAAGGAAGTGTCAGAATCGCTTGCGCCAACATTCCCTATGGGATGGGTAAAGATTTCATTCACCTTGTAACTACAGAATATTTTTTAATAATTTTTATCTGTGGACATCGAAATGTCACTTGCCACGATTCTAAGTCGATGCATGTTATTTGACGAGATGAAAACATCGTAAAAACCTATCAATTTACGTAATTATGCAAGTAATGTTGTTTTAGTACATAGTTTATTGCTCTAGGAATGTGTTTCGGTCAATAAAATATACAATAGCTCAAAATTAATCCACAAAACATTCAATTCAAAGTGGGCTTGTTTAGGAAATTTCCGTGATTTTACTGGCTTTGGAGGGGTTAAGAGGGTTTCACTGTATTTGCAAATGCAAGCTCTAAAATATAATTTTCCATAGACAGAAGCATGTGTGAATTAATTATACAGTGAAACTCGCTTTAGAAGTTTTCATGTTTATTTTTTGTTTTTTCTGTCCCTTGAAGACTGAATGGCGCAATTTATCTCACACTTAAGATTTTCCCGCTTAAGAAGTTTTTTTTCCGGTCCCTTGGAAAACTTCTTGATAGTTTCACTGTATATGTAAAAATTGAGATTTGAGGATAATTTAGGAAAAAATATTCCACATTGGCTCCTCTAATGTAGCAAATAAGCAGGCAAAGAAGCATGATAGATTCTCAAGCCTAAACACTTCTCAAAAAGGTTTAGTTTGTGTATATCTGATATCTAGTTATGCGTCTCTTCGGTGTGATTCTACTCATTATGTATTGTGCATCACTAAACTAAATGTCAATTTTAATCTATCAATGTTACACTAAGTATTTTAACAATAAATCACAATTTTACCTATTATGTTTTTTTCCAAATTTGACAGAAACCATTAATACATACAGAGAAACTATTATAAAGTTTTCCAAGGGAAGGGAAAAAGACTTATTATATGCGGGTATTATTTTTGTTTTATTTCTTCAAAACAAAATTTCTTAACACTCCCGTTCTGAAGGGGGGGTAATAATACACTTACTCCTAACGAGTGTTTTGTGCGATATATAAGTTATTTTTTACATCACATTCTCTATAATTTAGGTTATCCAGGAAAAAGTATTCAGTAATCGATCGGAATTTAAAATAAATTAACTATTTTTTAAGGTATTAAATATTAATATCTAACAAATTCTAAATTCTCAGGTCCCCATTATTTTTAAACGAGCCGCGGGGGGTGTAGAGAAGTTGCATTTTGCTGGAAAGGGCTACAATAATTTAAATTTGAGTCACACTCGCTTTCTTACTATGTATCCCTTTTAGCGTTTTGTATCACTTAATGATTAACATAGGGCGTGATGTCCGTTTTAAACGTTACATAGTAATTTCTTAAAAATATTACTGGTGGGAGTATTGCTGGAAAGGGAAAAAGGAATATTAAGAGATACGGGGGACCTCGGTGACCCCCCTTAGGATCGTGTGTGATTTTTACCTTCAGGTACGTAAAGTTTAAGCATTAACCCTTCGAATAATAAGAAAATAATTTTCTGTCAAAGTTTGCGCGCAAAATTCCTGGTTCTTCCCATGCATTTTAAATGTTTCTATTTATTAGTTTTTTTAACGCTTTTGCAAAAATAAAAATTGTTCTAAAATTTAGATAAAATAATCTTTCCGATATGTTTATTAGAAATCAACATTTTTGTTTATAAATATTAAAATTTTAATATTGGAAATATAAATTAGCTTAAAAATTCATACCTGCGAATATTTGAATTAAAGTAATTAAAATAGAATAAACTTCAAATTTTAAATTCAGATTCCTTTTCTAAACAAAATTTGTAATAAAACTGTCACCACACTTTTTATCACTTTCATACAATTTTATTTTAAAATTAAATGTGGGTTACGTCACAAATAGGTGCAAAATCAAACTGTCACTTTTGATCAGGTTTGTAAAATATCTGAACAACCTAGCTCATATAATTCTAAGATAATGAGAAGCATTATTTCTTTCCGTTTCTAACATAAAATAAATCACAAATATTCGCATTACAGAAAGAGAGATATCTAACTTTTAATAACGCACGGTCGCTCTGGGACAATCTGGGTCTCCTGTTATTATAACGGCATATGATGTTTTGGGACAACTTGGGTCTCCTGTGATTAAACGGGTTAAACCTTCTTATGTGGGAACTTTATAAATGGGTTTCACTGTATTGCTTTACAAATAGAAACATGAAGTGAATTCAACACCAATTAGAATGTTAAATTTAAGATTTTCAGTCAACAGTCTTCTGTTAGTTTATTGGGTTGTTGAGCTGTTATGCTTCCTCTAAATTGTGGCATACATTCTCAATAGCTTTGCCGATAGTAATTTGTCTTGATGATTGTGAAGATGTCGAAACGCTGACTCAAAGACGAGGTAGTAAAGGTACAACTTCCCAGAAACCATCACAGCATAATATTAAGTAATTATTATTAATTTTATTGTCATATTTTTATAAGATTTTAACAATGCAATAAAAAAACAATTAATTTAATGTAACCATCGTTTTAGGTATTTGAATGCACAGAACATATTGACTGTACAAAGTTAAAACATTAAATAAAACTATGTATTTCATAAACAATCAGGAAACACAAACGTGACAAATTATAAACCGTTTTATATTCAGTGGTAAAGAATGCATTATTTTGGAAACTTTAGCCAATTTTTCAATGGCTCAGAATATGCAAAAATGTATTGAAAACATATTTTACAAAAAATATTATGGTGTGTATTTAATATTTTAACTTTGAACATTCTATAAGTGTATTTATGTATATGATATAATTTCGTTTGTAACCGTCTAAGCCTAATTAACTTGTACTATATTAAAAGGTTGGAAGGGACATACCTATTTTGTATTTATTTATCACAAGCCCCTAAGTTTGTGATGTTTTGCAAAAGCCATGAACGAATGCAGGAGCTAATTCAACCATCATTCCCAAAATTAGTAATCTGTTTCTACGTAATAAATTCCTTTTAAGTAATAATGCACTTTTCATAAGCTACTGCAACATCTAACTACTTCTTAGGTTAGGAGCCCCCAATCTGTTTTGGTGCTAATTCATTCAAGGAAATCTGTATATCGGGGAAACCATAGACATGAATAGACCAGAAGATACAGATGAAGGGAAAAACCAAACTATGGGGGGCGAAGAGAGGAAATATACTGTGATTCATTAAAAAATCAATCTGACAGTATATAGGCATCTCGCATTATAATATCACCATTTAATTCTTAAAAGCAAAATCTGCTTTGAATGAATAGACCTTTTTACACGGGAGCGCGAATTGCTTGCCACGTTAATAACATATTTGCTAAGGCCAAATGCTTGCCCCGAAAACATTCGCCCCAATTCACATAGCAATATTTTGTTGCCGTGTTTAGTTAAGACACTTTTACAAATGTTTCATAATTTACTTACCCCTGTAACCAGCGACGAGGACACTGGAGAACCGCCCACATTCGCTATGTCCATATAATATGTGCCTATAATGTATAGCACAAGCTGCCGTTTTTGGTGTGTTATTTCGTAAAACGTATGGACGTTAGTTCCGCGCTGGTCACTACAAGAATGATGACGTCACATATTTTAGATTCAAGCGTGGCTCTCTCCCCTCCCCATGGAGCGAGCTGGCGCCAAGGCGGAGCTACAGCCGGCTCCATGGGGAGGGGGAAATAATACGTTTTTATCACTTAGGGCAGGTTCAGATATATTCATATGTCCGTGGGGGAAACTGTATTTTAATACATCTGAGAATGCAATCCTGAATCTGTTTTGGGGCTAATTAATTCAAGAAATACGGGAAAACTTACTAATACATCTGAGAATGGAGCCCTGAAACTGTTTTGGGGCCGATTAATTCAAGGAAAACTTGATATTGGTGAAGTTGTATTTTAATACATCTGAGAATGTAGCCCTGAATTTGTATTGGGGCTAATTAATTCTAGAAAAAATACTAGAAAAATCTTTTTTTCCAGATCCAAAATGGAGTCATCAATCTATTTTGAGCGAATTTGACCAAATATCGCGGAAATTGTATTTTCTTAGTGCCTCTGTTCACGGAGATACTTACAAGCTACTCGATCCTCGTGCGCGTATCATACGCGCCGATCGTAAGTACCCCCTGAACGATTTAGCTGGTGCCCGTTCACGGCGCTACGCGGTGGCCGTCGGTTTCCAATCAGTATCACGATACCGACAGTGCTGATCGCACGCGACGGTCGCATCATTTTTGTCTGATACTTATTCGTTTGACGTTTGACAGAAATGGCGTCGGAACATGAAAGTAATGTTAGATTTGTTCTGGAAGTGGAAAAAATGCATTTTTACATAACTATACTTTACCAGAATACGTAAGAAACGATTTAGTGGAGAAGGCATGGATTGATGTTGGAAAAAAGTCATATAACATCGCATGACAGCCTGTTCACTCCACGGCTGCACGTGAAAAATGATCAAATTCAGTATATTTCGGATAGCGCCGTGTACGGAGACTAGCATTAAAAAGTAGTATATCAGCAGGGTACTTGTGGTTTCGTCACAATTACGTAGATTGTAAGTATCTCCATGAACGGAGGGCCTTAGACCCAACAATGGAGCCCTGAATCTGTTTAGGGCCAATTAATTCAAGGAAAACTAAATATCAGAGAAACTGTTTAATAATGGTAGGCGAATAGCTCCAAGATTTGACAGAATTTTGTGCTGTTTTGATATTAGATGTGATATCGACCCGGGAAAGAGGGAAATGACTTTTTTTAAATTATGAAAGGGTTTTCGAATTCTCCACCGTTGACAGTGGACATTTTGCAAAGAATTCAGTACATATACACAGTATGTATCCTTACAAATTACTACTCAACATGACGCAGGATTTAGGAAATTAAAATATCATAGGTCTAAGAATATGTTTATAAAAAAATGCATGTTTTGTGGTTCCATGCCAACTCAGAATCAACTAAACTCGACACCTCTTTGAAAAATCATTAAAAGTTATGAAAAAAATACCCTAACATAACCTATTTAACCGATTTTTTTACCTAATTTTTAATGACTTTTCAAAAGAGGTTCTGAATTGATTTAATTTGAGTGTCCGGTCACCGTTTTTATATAATGTGTGTACCTATACATATTATTTGTTTTAAAATTTACATTTTGAAAGTCGAAGTACACACTCGTTACATATTTGATACGGTTTTAAATTGAGCATTTTGCAAAAGCAAAAAAGGTTAAAAAACCAATTGAGCGATAGCTACCTAAATTTGAATGTAATGACTGCAGCTGAATCGAAAACTGGACTCTCTGAAAACTATCGCTTGAGTGGATAAATTTAACCCTTTAACTGCGGAAAACGTACATAGATGGGAACTGGTACCTCTCCACCATTGCAAATCCCGTTTAGGGCCATTTATAGTTTATTTATTGTAAAAAATAAGCATGTTGGTGATAATTTCAGCGTTTTAGAGCAACATTCTTGTCGTTTGATTTCGTATCATAAAAAATATTTGTATTTCTTATTAATATGTATTTTATTTCAGTTTAATTATTGAGTATATCGGAATAATATCGCATGCATATTCAGCAGTAAAAGGGTTAAAGATGGACAACAAAAGCTGTTAATAATATTTTTATGATTGAAACAATAACATCAATATGAATACACAAATGTCTTATGGTAGTTAGCTATAGAAATTAAAAAATAATACTAATCATTAGTTTGTGTTTTATTGATTTTAGCTATACAATGTGTGATTTTTATAGTATAAAATGCAGTGGCGGCTCGAGGACAATTTCGATGGTGGGGATCGATATTTTTTATGTGAATAAATAAATATACTTACATGACAATTTACCTTACTCATTATAATTGAAAACATTCAAAATACCTATTCTTTTATATTCATGTACCTATACGAGTAGGTACCTTCATTTTTATGTTTTTTATTTTAATTTCTAAAGTCTAAAGTGAATAATTCATTAATTTTTTCGAGAAAATATTTATTTTTCTCAAAAAAATATTATTCAATTAGTTACGCGCCTTACCAGAAATACAAAAATTAGTACACATATGAATATAAAGCTTAATAAAAAATAACAAATATAATCCAACCAACTTTGGTTTAGATCGCTTTTGAGGTTAATTTTCCACCAGAACGGTTCTATAGAAATAATCCGACCTATATTATTATTTTAATAACAAAATACGTACCACAATAATACCACTTACGCGAATCCCGGTCCGTGCATAGTTCACCTCTTTCAATTTGAACGAAAACAAACTCCAAATTGTCCACAAGGGGATCCTAGAGCTTATCCCCAAGATAACGATACTATGACTCAAATGCGCACGCGCGAATTCGCGAAATCCCTAAGAAACGTATTCAGTACGAATAAAAAATATAAATTTCAAGGAAAAAATCCCGTGATGTCCCCCAAGTGCGCAGAACGGTTTGCGCAGTGCGTATGGCGCATGGCAACTGATAGTTTCGATCTCGAGCTTGCCTTCTGCTGAGAAGCGATCTCGATTCGCGACACATTAGTACGCAACAAGGAAGTGAGCGGAGCGGTCGCACGTTCGTCCGAGAAAACTTTTGCAATTTCGAGCTTAAAAATGTTCCGAATTGAAATTATAGATTATGTTTCTGCAAATGTAAATAATTACTTTTATGTTAAGAATTCATGTTTGTGAACATAAAGCATCGAAAAAATTCTCAATAGGTTTCTGAAATATGAAGTGGGGTCTGTCCCCACCGTCCCCTTGAGAAGAACCGCCACTGATAAAATGACACTAGTGACACATGTAGCGTTAAAAGCACCTGCGTTATTCAGCTTAAATTTCTTTAGAGCCATAATATAACTTATCAATGCAGTCAGTGGCGTCGCTTGTATCAATTTTGGAAATATAAATGTTTTTTTTTAAGCTGGTGAATGTGTGACGAGAATGTTACGAAAAGTGTGATCGGGCGAGGCGAACGGTCGGGCCTTTACGCATGCTTGACTTGGGGAGTAAGCTGGTGAATGCGTGACGAGAGCGTTATGAAAAGTGTGATCGGGCAACGCTGACGGAAGTTGAGAGGGAGATATAAGTTAGTGAAGTTTTACTTCAGTCGTGTGGTCTAAAGCACTCGTTTTTTTTTACATTAACTCGACACAGGAAGGCCCCCTGAGGAAAACAATTTCCCTCAGGGCCTGTAATCTTTGGGGATGCTGTACGGAGGGTCTTTTTGTGGAAAGGAAGGAGGGAATCGTAGAAACGACTCTTTCTCATGAATGTCAACTGTATACAAATGTTAGGCACGCATTTGGCATATTTCCCGACTGGTACCGCCGAATCAACGGTGCTTGTTCCTCGGAGCATCTTCCATTGAAATATCAGTAGTAGGACAGCTTTCTCACCCAACACCTATGCTCGGAATCTATAGTGCTGGGAGAATCTATCAAATGGACCGCCCGTTTCTGCAGGGTCGAAGGTTTTTTTATGGTGTTTTGGGGCTACATACCAGAGGTGGCAGCCAAATTCAAACGTGGGGTGCACTTCCAATTTGTACAGGGTCAGCAGTCGTATTCTGTTAAAAAATCTGCAGGCCCTGTACAGTACGCCCAGTTTCTGAAAACTTAACTCTGGCTTCGATAGAGCCCCCTTTTCCTGAGCTGGTTACTTAGAGTTACACCAAGCATATCAATGGAGGGCCTGTTCGGAAGATTGCTTATGTTGAAGAAGACTAGATTTCATTTCGATCCCTTTTAGACGTAATCAGACATGATTGGGTCTTTGAAACATTGAATTCAATGAGATTATTTTTACCCCAAGAGAAAACACTCTCGAAGTAACTGTCCATTCTTTGCTTCAAAGCCTTCCGAGCCGCTAGATACTTCCTTGATTCCTACTTTGGCTGGCCGCATACAGTGAAAATTTGTAGGCACATACATTAAATTTTGAGAGATTATGATTTGTGTACGCACCAAGAGGTGTTGGAAACGTATCATTTTCTGCGTACAATAAGGAATATAATTTTTTATTTTTTTTTTATCAATGTTCACACTCAAACTTAAATACTAGTATTTTTTTTTCTTTTAAAGTTCGTTTTCATAATTAAATTAATTCTCCAAGTTTAAATTTTATTAAGCCCGCAAAAACGAACGGAATTCAAGAGGTAAGAGGCGGGGTGTGTGTGTGACGTCATTTGGACTCTGAAAAACACGTCGCTTGAGCATTTTGTATGGAGATTTTTTTAATTCTTCAATAAGGAATTCCAGTAAATTTTTTTATCAATATTAACCGTCTATCAGAATTTTATTAATGGTATTTAAAAAAAAATGATCAAGATTTCATAGTTAAATTAATTTTTAAAGTTAGAATTTTTGAATAACGACTCCCGCTCGAACCAATTCTGTCGACATTTTGTAGAATACTTGAATTCGCAGCTAGCGCCACATGCTAGCCAGTAGCGAGAAAGACGACTCCCATGTGAACTAATTCTGTCAAAAACGAAATCAGCTGTTCGTGGGCCGCCATCTTCGTAGTGAGTAAAGTACCATAACGAGCAGTGTCCACAATTTGCTAGTTAGCTAGTAATACGATTACACTGAGCGAGTTTACTAACAGTAACAGGCTTTAGGGAACGTACCCAAACTACGTGACCAACTTTTTGCAATTTTTAACCCCCCCCCCCCGGTGACCAAAATCCTAAGGAACCCGCCGCTCATTTGTATGGAGCGTGACCTTTTGAAGACCCCCCCCCCCCTAAAAGTGTCACGTAGTATGGGTACGTTCCCTTACTTAAACTAAAAATACTAATAACAAGATAGCAAGTAAAACTGTTCGGTCTATACCTCTCTCATCATAAACAAACCATCTCTCATGTAATAGAAAGAGATGCACAATCATGATTCGAATGATCATACAAACTGGCTTACAAATGATGTCAGAATTTTTAATCATTTTTTAACCGGTCAAAGGCCGGAGACGCGAAAATACGGGCGTCATATGCGCATGCGCAAGAAAATAATTCAGATATTTAAATAATATTGTCGACGAAAAACTTTTGGTCTGCGATTTTGACCCTTCTATGTACAGAATTTGTATGAAGAACAGTGTCAGAATCGCTTGCGCCATCATTACTCTAGATCAGGGGTTCCCAACGTTTTTGTACTCTAGAGCACATTCTAAAATATCGGTAGGGTGGCGGGCGCCACCTCTTTTTAACCGACAAACTTCTTCCATAACTGATATTATTAACGTTTCGGACAGCGTTACAGTGTCCATCATCAGGGCAGATGTCTAAAAAAAAAAAAAACAACATTCTTCCATAACTTCTCATTTTCCCATAATATTTTCTTATATTCATAATTTAATAAATAATACACAAAAATGTTTCAAAATAATAAAATTATTATTCAAATTGCATACTCACAGAGTTACAATACGTAAACGTCGTAAAACATAGTAAACAAAAAACACAAATACAAAGAAATTTTTTTATAAAAAAATATACTATCAATATGTCAATGTGATCTTTGGTGCTCATCGGTGAGTCGAGATCTATATTTTGATTTTATGAAGTTCATGTTTGAAAACAATGATTCGCATAAATATGTCGAACCGAAAAATGATTTAATTTTATAAGCCGCTTTTTTCAAAAATGGGAACTTTTCTCTATCCACTGTATTCCAAAAGTCCTCTGATATTAACCTGTCATTTGCCGCTCGTGCGCCGGCGGGTCCTGATTTTGAAACGCGATTTTGACCCTTATGTATAAAGAAAGTGTATGAAGAACACGGTCAGAATCGCTTGCTCTATTATCGCTCTTTACCATAGAGAAAACCGCAATTAGATTGGTGACTCCATATAATTTATATTAATGATTTACCGGAGCGCGGGAGCGTGCGCAGTTCTTGCGCATGCGCGGGAAAAATTCTTTGGTTTTGAACTTTGACCTTTCTATGTACGAAATTTCTCAAGGACGCTGTCAGAATCGCGGGACATTGGGTGTCATGGCTGCCGCTTTTTGCGAACGCTAATTGGTTACAACCAACCCCATTTACTCGCGGCATTCAACGAGTTAAGGATTTTAGCAAAATATCATTCTTAAGGTCCAAAATTTCTAACTCTAGTTCTTCTGTCTTAGCTTGAACAAAATCTGCAATACGTGCGGCCATTTCCATTACATTTATTTGGCAAGTAAAAGGATTGATACAGAAGGAAACAATTGGCTCGATATGCGTAAACTGCAAAAACCTCTCTTCAAACTGATATTGTTAGTTTGGCTGTGGGCCGCGGCGCCCGCGGGCTCATTGCTTTCACTGAGTCGCGTGCCGTGTGTTTTGTTTGGCGCCTCGGAGTTCAAAAACTCTGTCTCTGTCGAACAGTGGCGGGCGCATGGCGCCCGCGGGCACAGGGTTGGGAACCCATGCTCTAGATGATGCTAAAAGTTTCATTCACCTTAGGGAACGTACCCAAACTACGTGACCAACTTTTTGCAATTTTTAACCCCCCCCCCCCCCCCCCCGGTGACCAAAATCCTAGTGACCTTTTGAAGACCCCCCCCCCCCACCTAAAAGTGTCACGTAGTATGGGTACGTTCCCTTATCACCCTGGAATATTTTTAAAACGATTTCATCCATGACAATGCGCTGTCATAAATTGCCGCGAATTTAACGGTAGTAATAAATGCGTGTATCGCGAATAAAACATCATAAAACCTATTAATTTACGTAATAAATGCAAGTAATGTGGTTTTGGTAGATAGTTTATTGTGTTGTGAACGTGTTTCAGTCAATAAAATATACCTACAATAGCTCAAAATTTATCAACAAAACATTCAAAGTGGTGGTTGTATAGTGTTTTTTTGTGAAGTTCCGCGAAATGGCCTGGCTTTTGACGAGTTAAGAATGTTTAATTAATTCTAAGAATAATAATATAGAAATATATTTATGTATTTAGAATCGATATTTATTGATCTACATAAACATATAAGTCATATTATATTTTTATAAGTCAAAATATTTTTCACTCAACTTTTTTATTGAAAACATACTGTGATGACGATATCAGTTATAGCCATGCACACCTAATGACTGTTTCCATAGAAGGAGTCTTCAAATAAAACCAAAAAATTATAGTAATAATCAGGTGTAATTTATTATTTATAATATAATACAACAATATAGAAGCGCCTACAATCAAGAACAAATTTACAGAAATTCCATAGGTAGTAAAATATAAAGTTTTCAAAATGGCAGGTCTAACGTGAACCCGGCAGATAAAAAAATTACAATAAATATTATATAATAACACCTCGTGTTAATTTCTGAATTTCGTGCATTCCTTATGGAGACCCTTTCAAAACTGTTAGTGCAATAAAATAAACTATGATTCTAATCTTTAAAATAGCTACAATGTTTGGCATTATTTACCAAAAATATATATAGTGAACAAAAATAATGGATGAAAAATGTATTGAAAAAAGATGGAATGATTGGCATAAAATACCAAAGCTTAATATAGTAAGAAAAATGTAATGAAAAAAAAGTATTATGAAAAATGTTATGATAAAAAGAATATTATGAAAATTGTAATGAAAAAAAAGAATATTATGAAAATTGTAATGAAAAAAGAATGTTATGAAAAATGTAATGAAAAAAAGAATATTATGAAAATTGTATTGAAAAAAGAATATTGTGAAAAAAGGTAGAATGATTGGCATAAAATATCAAAGTTTATTATATAAAAAAAATGTAATGAAAAAGAATAGTATGAAAAAGAATAGTATGAAAAAGAATAGTATGAAAAAGAATAGTATGAAAAAGATAGAATAATTGGCATAAATTACCCCAGTTTATTACAGTAAAAAATGTTTTGAAGAAAGAATAGTATGAAAAAAAAGGTAGAATGATTGGCATAAAATACCAAAACTTATTATAGTAACAAAAATGTTATGAAAAAAGATATTGGCATAAAAATATACCGCTGTTTATTTAAAATGTTATGAAAAAAGTAATAAAAAAGAATAATATGAAAAATGTAATGAAAAAAGTGATGAAAAAAAGAATAGTATGAAAAAGGTAATGAAAAATGTAATGAAAAAAGTAATGTAAAAGAATAGTATGAAAAAGATAATGAAAAATGTAATGGAAAAGTAATAGTATGAAAAAGGTAATGAAAAATGTAATGAAAAAAGTAATCTAAAAGAATAGTATGAAAAAGGTAATGAAAAATATAATGAAAATGTAATGTAAAAATAATAGTATGAAAAAGGTAATGAAAAATGTAATGAAAAAAGTAATGTAAAAGGTAATGAAAAAGTAATGTAAAAATAATAGTATGAAAAAGTAATGAAAAAAGAATAGTATGAAAAATGTAATGAAAAAAAATGTAATGAAAAAGGTAATAAAAAAAATAATGATTGGCATAATATAAAATTTATTATATGTAGTAAAAAAACGTTTGGCACAAAAATACCAAGAAAATTATTATTCATGAAAAAAAAAATGCAAAAAGCAAAAAAAAAAAAACATGTTGACAATACAAAATTTTATTATACAAAAATTATTGAAGAAAAAAATTCTGGCAAAAGAAATTGAAAATTAGGCAAAATTAATTATTGGATGAAAATAAAAAATGTTCCGACATAAAATACCAAACTTTATTAAATTTATTATTGGATGAAAGATGTGATGAAAAAGAATAAAAAAATATGTCGATATAAAAACTTAAACTAATTGAATGAAAATAGTTGAAAAATATTTAATTTTTGAATGATATGAAATGTTAGTATTTGATGAAAAATGATTGAAGTAAAAGAAAATACAATGTTTGCCTGAAAATATTAATTATTATGCTAAAAGAATTGAAAAAATACACACAAAAAATGTACCAATACACGGAATTCATTATTAATATTATCTAATGAGTTTGAATTTTTAAATGAAGATTAAGCTTTTGTCAAAATATTGCTTGCACGGTTACAAAAAATTATCAAAATAAGCCATATGAGGAAATGAAATTAAGTCAATGATAAGAATTTAGATCAGTTTGTCTTTTCTACTAGAATTTAAATTAAATTGAATAATTAAAGATTTATTTAGTTAGTCGTAAATATTTGTCAATAATAATGAATTGTTAGAATCAATATGTAGCTTTTCAATTCCTCCACTGTAATATGTGATTTGAATATAATTCCACAGTCAGTTTAGGAAATTTGAAATAAATCATAGCGAAGCGGATGGATGTATATATCTGTAAGGTAAAAAGGCAGATAAAGATTTAGTTGTAGCTGAATGATGTGCGTCAAAGAAAGCGTTATATACGTGTATATATATAAATATATATTATAATATTGGACTGATAGCCAAATTGTCTAGTGATGTGTTGAATAGGTTGTCCAGTATTAGGAATAGTCAACATGCCATTTATATAATTTCTTATCCATAAACGTATTACGCTAGATACTTTACAATCACATGAGCAGTTCTGATATAAACTAACCCAACTGCTTTTTAGGTTATGTGTCTTCAAGTCTCCATTTCTAAAATAATAACAGAACAAAACAGAATTCCGTAAATCTCCCAATAGAAAAGAGTCGATTGTAGCTCTGCGGGATTGCAGGATCGCGGGATTGGGAGATTCACCAGTCATACATAAATTAAATCATAGATAGTAGGTTGCGTTTGTTCACTCTTGTCATTGAGAATGTACACGTACAATAACTTTCAAATAATTTACAATATATATATAAATTTGTCCGTATCTTAATGTTAAAAAATTTACAAACTTGAAACAGCGTAATATAATATATTTAAGTTCAAACATTTAAAGTTTACAATAATGTTTAATTCTACAGCTCAATATGAGCATTTTATTTTACACTATGTGAAAATATGTAAAAACCCTCCATATTCCGCGGCTCTACAGGAATTGTTTAAACTTTAAACCATATTTATTACAATGTTTAAACGGAGCAATTAAACACGTGATTCTCAGCAGTCAGAGGGATTTAGCCACATTTCACTGTAACTCGGAAATCTCAATGGGATACTATTCGTCGCACCTGCATTACACCTCGTCTCATTTGGCGGCAAAGTTCCATTAACGCGGCGCGACTTTAACGTCTGAATATTGCGGCAAGTCAAAAGGAGATTGTCTCGGAAGAGTCAAACATAACATTCAAAATGGTGCAATCTCGGGCTAAATATCAAATGATAGCATGCGAGGTTCTGACACGAGCTTGCCTTTTGTCGGCTACTTACTAAAAACCCAATCCTTTGTACATATTCGGTAATATCGCCTACTTTTATTTCTCCGGTTATGAATATTCTGCAAAATTAATTCATTCACAATTCTTCGTCATTATTAACAAATTCATCTAATCGCAGTTTAGTGGTTTATTACAGCTTGTATAAGCTATTTTAGCTACCTGGTTGATTGATTTTTTAACAAAATCCGACGTAACTTTTGAAAAATTCATCATGTTCCCAACATGATGGCGTCGTTAAACACAGAGTTCACAATATACAAAAATGTCATGTTAAAACATCAACAGAACTGTTCAGAATATTTTTAAATAGTCTTATTCGGCTCGTATTTGTAACACGTTTAATAATCTCAACACAAATACAAGCAATTCAACATTTGAAACAAGCGATTCTTCGATAATCCGGTCCGTTGTGAAGTCAGCTAGGTGCACAGCGCCTTGTCATGTATTTATTAACAAGGCGGTCATCCGATCGGGCGTTCTTCAAACGGATTGGGTTCTTCAATATCAGTCATTAGGAGGCTAATAAGTAATGTGTATTGGACGGGCTTGCTGCGCGGCCGGTCCGTTGGCGGTAGAGCGACCGTGTTGGCGGCAAGGGGCGGCCGTGTGTGGCGGCTAGTTGGAGGCGGCCGTAACCTGGGAGCCGCCGGTGAGTTTCTGATCGCCGGCCGCCTGTTTGCAGAATTCGCTGAGACGCCTCACCTGCTGCAGGACAAAATAATTCTATTAGAATTCAAACGTTGAAAATTACTTGACAATTTACTGACAGGTGTAAGGACTGAAAAGTAAAACATTTGACTAGGCTGTGATTCTTATGGCCATATAGAGCCACGACTACACACAGCTAGCACTGTTTAACCCATCAGGTTAATTAGTTAGCTTTTGGGAACAACTCATATAGGTCTCATAAAAATCGTTATGTCTCCCTTACTATCATGGTTAGAAATACGATCTAAAAGGTGTTAGAAAGAGAAAACACCATCCTTAACCTCTGGGAAGCCAGGCCATTTCACGAAAATTCACTAAAAAAGCACCACTTTGAATTTTGAATTGAATGTTTTGTGGATTAATTTTGAGATATCGTATATTTTATTGACTGAAACACGTTCCTAGAACAATAAACTATGTACCAAAACAACATGACTTGCATTATTTACGAAAATTAATAGGTTTTACAATGATTTAGTCGAGGAACATGCATTAATTTTGGCAGCTAAAATTCGCGGCAAAAATGACATTTCTATGTCACAGATAAAATCGTTAAAAAATATTCTGGGGTGAATGAAATTTTGACACATCCTATGGTGTAATGTTGGCGCAAGCGATTCTGACCCTGTTCTTCATACAAATTCTGTACATAGAAGGGCCAAAATAGCAGACAAACATTTTTTGTTCGATATTTTTTCGAATTATTTTCTCGCGCATGCGCACAATTCGCGCGCGCCCGCGCGTCTACGGCCTATTAGAGGTTAATATTCATATCTAAAAGTTAACCACAAAATAGTTAAAATGTACACCTTTACAAAACCATAGTTTCCGATCGCAATTGGAAAAAAAAATTATGGATGTTTGTAAATTTTTTATTAATTATTTTTACATGAAATGACAAAAAAAGTGAGATGAACATAATGTTTAATAAAATATGTACTTAGTTGTTTTTATTTTTTTTAGTTGTCAGTAATTTTAGTTAGAAAAAAGCAAGGTGAGCAATTTTTATAACTTTTTTATGTTTACATAAAAATTTTATATTTGAAAAATTGTGTGTTTATTTTGAATTATAAAATTTGAAAGTGTATTTTATCACCTTTCACAAACTGTTTTTAGTTTTAAAAGTGTATTTTATCACCTTTCACAAACTGTTTTTAGTTTTAAAAGTGTATTTTATCACCTTTCACAAACTGTTTTTAGTTTTAAAAGTGTATTTTATCACCTTTCACAAACTGTTTTTAGTTTTAAAAGTGTATTTTATCACCTTTCACAAACTGTTTTTAGTTTTCGGATGCATTCAGAAATATTCCATTTATTTGGATTTTATTTCAAAGCGGAAATATTTTGACCTTCAGACAAAATAGGCCCGAGGCCTGAGCATAATGCATTGTTCTTTCGTGCAATATTATAGATCGCAAGGTTGACAGATAACATACATGAAATTTTTAGAGCTGCCAACTTTAAAAAAAAACAGAGTGAAATTCAAATCCTTATCCTTCAATATTATTTATTATTGAAAGTATAATAGGCCACATGAATGGATTTGAAAGACTTGGAAAAAATTGTGTGGATAGATTTTTCTACTAAGATTATGAAAATGATACTAAAATTTTTTAGAAATTTATAGTTCTTCTAATAAATAGAATATGTTATTTGGGCATGTGACATCACTACATGAAAATGTTCCATCTCCGATAATATTCAATTAATTTTGTAAAATTCCACAATGATTTTATTTTTTTTTTATATGGCAACCCTTTGATTTCCGGCGAATTTTTAAATATGACACTTAAAATTCACTAGTTTTATTGTTTGTTCTCTGCGAACTTATCGTGTGGTTTGACGTTTTGACAGATGTTACGAAGTGAACCCCGTACATATTATGCCTTCTGCACCTGTCTTAGAAGCGCAATGGTAATGGTGCTGATTTTAACAAAATCAAATTTTATAATATATAATTATAATTTACAAATATAAGTTTATTACATTGGATTTGGTCATATACATAGACGTTGAACATTATAAATGATTAATGATCAATAAGATGGATCAAGAAAAAAAATATTTATGAGACGTAATATTTTTGGCATGCCTCGTTATTCTGCTGTGCCATTCG
The DNA here is from genome assembly GCA_917880885.1 of Limnephilus marmoratus. Lineage (NCBI taxonomy): Eukaryota > Metazoa > Arthropoda > Insecta > Trichoptera > Limnephilidae > Limnephilus > Limnephilus marmoratus. The sequence goes on along the minus strand of OU862927.1, from coordinate 7,397,598 downwards.
TGTGGAACATGTCGTTTTTATTATTAAATGATTTCGGCTATGTAATTATCGTTTTTTCGCACCTATAAAATTATGTCCCATATTTCCGGTTTATAAAAAATGTTCCGATTTTTCGTGTTGAAATTTTAAAAAAATCGCCAGGGTTTCAAAAATACAATTAAAAAAAAAAATATATGGAATGTCATATAATATTTGCCTAAACCGGAAAAAAAATTTTAAAATGTGATGCAAGTGGCCTATTGAAACAGAAGTAAGCGAACAGCACAAGAATTTAAACTTGCCCAGCGAGATGGCGAGGCAAATGCCTATCTCTTCTGTTATTAAAAGCAGTTATTTTAGAGCTGAAAATTAATCACACTTCGAATTTACCGTAATTTTATTTTTTTAATATAATTTTATTAATGTCACACAATGAATTATTATTGTATGTGATTATTAGTCGGTTGAAGTCAATTGAACAAATAAACATCATCAGCTTTACTCACAGTCTAACAAAAGGGTAACTATAAAATATATATTACATCGGAGGAGGAGCTGTTCGGCGCTCCGGGGGCCTGCTTCCTCCGCTCTGCCAAATGTCCCCCCGAGGGACCACCGCTCATGGAGCGATCGCTCGACACGCTCCGGCTGAAATGACACAAAATTCATATTTAACAAACTGATAATTCAACGTGGCTACTTTCTAACAGATCCAATATTAATTACAGTATAAGAAATATTTACAGTTTTTTTATTTCAATATTGTTTTTTGGGGGTTGAACCGGTCTCCAAACATTTATTTTAAGCATAGGAAGAGTCACTTAACGTCGTTAAAGAATTTGCGATACCCGTGAACTGGTATTTAAAATTTTCGCACATATGTGTCATGTACAGATGACCCTCGTCTTTTAGGCACGCGATTGGTTGGCATGTATACATGACGCTCATCTTAAAAGGGTTAGAGCCATGGGGAACATTCAGATATGAACAATATCAGTCTAAATAAACCACATCATAATGTAAAAAAATCACAAAAATGTTTATGTTTGCTTATCAAGTTATCACAATTCGATGTGAATACTATTCAACGCATTCTGCACATCACTGTGTAAGTCAGAACTATGGGAAGATTAACACTGCATCCATTACATTAAGGGTCGACCGAGACAGGTTTATCGTTCTCGGCCGAGACCGAGAATAAATTAAAATCTCAGCCGAGACCGAGAGCCGAGACCGAGAATAGATAAATTGAGAAAAAAAATTAAAATGCGCTATTTTTGCATAATATAGTATATTTAAGAATGTAATAATAATTTGTTTTAAATAGTTTTAATAATCAAAATTGAACAACATGGTTTTTTTTCAATTTTGTTTGCAAAAGTAGTGAAATAAACGAACGGTGCGGCAGCAGCGGTAAGTAAAACCCGCCTCGCTGCCAGCTGACCAATCACAATCGACAGCTCTCTCACGCACTGACACCAAGTGATGAATGTGGACGCGCGCGTTAGATTTCAATATCCTATACCATACCTACTCACAACGGTCTCGGTTATGGCCAAGAATCTCAGCGATTTTTCGCCGAGAACCGAGACAGAGTTCTCGGTAGAATTTGTAGCCGAGAATGCCGAGACCGAGATCTCGGTCAACCCTTACATTACCATAATGCTTATCGCCAACTATTCTGCCTACAGAGATACTGCAGCACTATGGAAATGTTCTTACAGGGACGAGTGCACACATTCAAAGCACTTCTTGGGAAGCACTAAAAAAGCACTTCCACTGCTTGGGAAGCTTATGGCGCAGACTAAGTCAATCCAAGAATACAATCATCACTGCCATGGTTGCCTGGATTAAGTCCGGGAGTAGAAGAGTCATCTAGAGACAGGAGACGGTCAAATATCCACCATCCACCGACTGTTTGCAAACATTTTTGTGTTTAATGTTTTTCACTTATTTTTCTGTATTTTTTCTTTTTCGTATTATTTGTCTAATTTCTTTTCGTTATTTCGAAAAATGGAATGTATTGCATTGCACTACCCCTGTATACATTTTGTAATAAACATACAATCAAAAGCTAAAACGGGTCGAATTAGAGATCAATTAAGAGAGACCGTTCAAACGAAAAAGATTAGTAGGGCACTGATTTGTTAGGGCTTGGAACACTTGCTCTGAAAACGGAAAAAAAAGATTGGAGTTCAATCAGCAGGTTTACCTGGGGTCCATATAGGATAAAGCATTGTTCTACGTTGATAATATTTACCTATCATCATTGGAGGGGAGGGGTGCCAGCGAGGCGAAGCACTCAGCGCAGACCCTCACTGGGCTGAAGAGCTGCTCGTTGGGCAGCGGGGTGGTGTTCTCCGAGCACTCGGCGCAAAAGATGCGGCCGCAGCTTCTGGACCCCAAAACAAACAACACATCACCATGTTACTTGAGATCCACACAGATTAGTTATCGATAGATTGTAAACAAATGATAAAATTGTTAATATATTTGGCAGCACATCACTTAATTATAAAAACAAGTACTAGCACGTCACTAAATTTAAAAAAATAAAAAAAACAAGTACTAAGATAAAGGCATCTTTAGTTGTTTTTGTTTATTAAAAAATTAAAACATAAAAAATGTAAGTCTTCACTATAATCACAAAAACTGAATATTTTTGGTAACATAAATAAGAGGATATATTTTATAAATTAAGTAACTTCAAACTTATTAACTATAAAAAAATTATTATATAAAAGAGAACATGTCATTCTTGGTGACCGGACAACTCAGAATAAACTCAACTCAACACCTTTCTGCGTTCCATTTATGCTTGCGGATTGAGGACATTGTCCTAGGAGATAGCCTATAGGACAATGTCTTGGTTCATTGTTCTGTCCTCCAAACTTCTATTCACACTAGGACAATGGGTTTGAAGCTGGGTCAATTGTCCCGTCCTCTTGTGAACTAGGCATTAGGAATGAAATTTGGAATTCAATATTTCTTTACACATTTTTGTGAAGCAGTTAAATCACACTCCAAAAATATGTACTTATTTTCTGTTCTCCTGAACATTTGACTTTTTTTGTTTTTGTGTTTATCACCCATTGAATAACAGTAATTTGAATTACAGTAATTTGACTATTATTGACATTATGTATTACATTTAAACCATATGGTAGGAAGTGACCCTCACCTGCAATGGTGCTTCCTCTTGCCCAGCCAGAAGTGCGTATGGCAGCGAGTGCAACGACTCACTGCATGGTCAGGCACCCACAGTACTCCGCTGCCGTTGTTGACGCTGCTGCCCATGCCGCTGGACGCCACGGAGGCGGCGCGAGAACCGCAGCCCTGCTGATCCTGCGCCACCGAAGGCTCGGGACACATCGGGTCCATTGGCGGGTAGTAGTCCTGCGGAGTAAGGGGCATATTCGTACAAAGTGTTTAGGCTGGTGGAACCACTCAACAGAAGCATTATAGAAGAAGTCGGAGACTATCAGGAGGGAGTAAGGAGGAGGTGTAACAAAAGATTATGTGAGGCCCAAGACAGAATTGAGTGGTGATTCAACCTCTCTGAAGGGTGATTTTGTATCTTTTGTGATAAGACAACGTTACGAGACAATTAACCCTTTCTCCGCGTCTTTGGCCTAAGCATACTACTCCTGTACGCGGGACTGTTTAAAATGAATCGTAATCTGCATGTCTACGTGCCATCCGCGTACGGGCCAAGTCGAGCAGGGCACGTATACATGCCATCCGCGGTCAAAGGGTTAAGATAAAAGGGCAAAATCCGTTGGATGTTGGAAGACGTCCGTTGTGTGTTATCGGCTGTTACTTCATCATTCATTCAATTGAGAGTTTACAAGATATTTTGTTGTGTAAAATAACTCGGTTTCAACTAAATTACTCAAGAAACAATATTTATGTCGGGGAAGATAGTAATGAATTAAACTTCCATTTTTTCTCAATCAAAGTTAAGTTCATAGGTTATAAAATAACTTATCGGGCGAAATACGCAAAGGACTGCCGTATTATTAACATTATTATGTCATAACTGAGTTCACATTTAATAATATAAGCCTAAAAGGCATTCTTAACCACTCAGATATTTTGCGATTGTGTAAGTTTTTTGTTTAAAATCAACTGTCAGATTTATAAAAACTTTGTGTTATTTCCGCTTCGCAATTAGAGCTCTATAAATGAAACATTTCTGAACGTAGCCGAATACTAAAAACTGTTTTTGAAAGGTTATGAAATAAACCTTAAAAATTTTATATTACAAATAAATATTAACATTTGTAAATATTAAAATTTAGAATGCAAACATAAAAAAATTGTAAAAATGGCTCTGTCTAACAGCACGTAGGCGATTTGGCAGGTGAAAACTGTTTCTACTAAATAAGTCTTTTTTATGTACTTCTGTGGACAACTTTGAATAGAGATGTGAAGCTTGGTGCAATATGGATCTTTTACTTTTTGTTTTAGGGTTGTCGCTAGAACAATAACAGAGTTATAACGATTTCTGTGGGAACACGCTAATTGTACTTGACTGCTGTTGTTATATTATTGTGTAAACACGCTTACGAGTCGGAGTAGTTAAATGATTATCCGTTTTTCGTATTATTTTGATATTTGTATTTTTTTATATGGGATGACATTCGATTCACAAATTTTCCCATGACTAAACGATTTAACGAGGATTTTGCAGCAAACTCGCCGGTATCTTTCCCGTTACTGTAACTACTTTTAAGAGTTAGTGTCTTAACGCAGTCAAAGTATGTCGTATACAGAATCACTCTTCTGGTTAGTTAACAAACAACTGATGTCGCAATTTAATAAGACCTTTTGACTCTCAGCTTCCAGACAGGTAAAATTGACAATCTATGATTATTTTTGTTTTAATGAAAAGACAAATAACTTTGTTTATTTGTCAAAGTGAAAACCTTTCCGAAGAAGTTTTCTTCGAAAAGTTGATTATTTTTGAATATGATTATAGATTTTCACGGCCAAAAGTATTATTGTGATTTATTTTTGGGTTATTATGCCATGATGCACTTCCTCCTTTTTTAGCCAATGTTTCGGACAGTGTTACGGTGTTCATCATCAGGGCAGATGTGTAGATTGTGGTGAATTAAGTTTATGTATGTAGAAGCGATACCGTGTGCGTGCTCCAATCCTCTTAGAGGCGAAATTTTAGTATAATTTGTTAAATTATTGAGGTTTTCGGTGTATATTTTTGGTGTAGCCAGATATCAAGAGGTACTAAGTTTAGCCACGTCGTCTTTATTAATATTAATAGGGTTTTGTAGATTTCGATTGCCTCCATTATTAGGTGTGCTTGATGCGTTTTGGGTCTTCCCATGACTTCAGGAACAAATCCAAAGTAATGGCCATTGTCAATTAAGCATGTGACAATTGCCGATTTGAAAGTGATTAAAAAGTGTTCTGCGATCCTTTTGGAGATGGTTCATTCTTACCTTATGTTCGCAATGTTACTGACAGAATTGCCAGGATACTGAGGTAAGAAAGCATCAAGACTGTCATCGGAACAACGACTAAAATCCAAAACCGAGTTTACTCTTGAGACAGATGGAGTTTATAAACTTAGCTGTTCCAGATGTGACAAGGTTTATATGGGTCAGGCAGAACAGACCATCTCCAAAAATGATTTAAATTAGAGATGTCATGAATAGTGATTTTGCCAAATACCGAATACCAAATATTCGGCTAGGCTCTCAGCCGAAGCACCGAAAATTCGGCGGCTGAACATTCGGCGACACTTAGTACATTTCGCGGGTGACAGGTTCCAACCTGCATCATTGAAGTGCGTGCGGCAACTACGCCGTGGGCGTATTTGTTTCATTTGCGAGGTCGTGTCACAACACCCATTATTTGTCGATTGTTACATCAGCCGTTACAGCCGAGGAATCGAACACGCGACGCCTGGATCAGATTGTTCGCCATATTGAAATTAAATTATATTAAAAAATTTACACAAGCAAATAATGTTGTAACAGTAAATAATATAACATAATAAACAGTAAATTTGTTCATTAAGAATGTGGGAACAATTGAAAATAAGTTTAAATTAAAAAAAAAATAACCAAAATAAAATCCTACGAGCACAGTAGGATATTTTCGCTTTTATTTTTTTATTCTTGAAAAAAAATTACGATAATTAAGGTATCTTTATTTTTATGTTGGTGGATAAATTTTTCATAAAAATGTGTCATTTTCTATTTTCTATTTATCGTCATTTGCTTTCAAAACGACATGTTCGTTTTTATTTGTGAATTCGGTGACGTTGAAGTCTGGGCAACTTTGGTGACAGCCGTCTAGCCAGCCAGTGGCGTTTTCTATGTCTTTATGACTTTGTAGCCAGTTGGAACCATTTCGAAATGTGCGCTTTTAGATTTTATTTATTTATAACTTCTCACCATACATATGATCTTATTTTTTATTTTTACATACAAAATTGTTTGTTTTTAAAATCAATAGTTATGAACGAAATTTTTAAAATTACATATTTTTAGAACAATGATCAGAATCAGAAAAATAAACTTTAAATCTTCCACACAATTTTAACAGTATTCATAATTTGTGAAAATAACCCATTAACCCCTCCGAATTTTCGCGAATATTCGCTTGAGATGTCTCAAACAAAATGACATTTTACGAAAACTTTGTGTTATTACCGCTTCACAATTAAAGCTCTATAAATGAAACATTTCTGAACGTAGCCGAATAGTAAAAACTGTTTTAGAAAGGTTACAAAATAAGCTTTCGAATTATTGTATTACAAATAAATATTATCATTTGTAAATATTAAAATTTAGAATGCAAACATTAAAAAAATGTTAAAATAACTCACGTGATATTTTTATGTGAAAACGGTACTAAAATCACAGATTATGTAAACAACAATACTTATTCTATTGTATAAATGTATAATAAACACTTTTGTCACCTCGCTTTTTTATCATTCCATATAAAAATATTTAATAAAAATTAACAATGTCGAGCCGCCGGTCCGAAATTTGGCGGGAAAAATTATGTGTCCGATTGCGCGAATGACAGAATATTCTTGTTATGTATTTCTATGGACAACTTGAATAGGGATGTACAGCTTGTTCCACTATCGACCTTTTACTTTTTGTTTTAGGGAAGTCACTAAAAGAATAACGGAGTTATAACGGTTTCTATGGAGACACACGCGTTGACGTATAAACACGCTTATTGTACTTGACTGCTGTCGTATTTCTAACGCATATATCTTCTTAAGTTGGTGACCGGTTAATTGATTATATTTGCCACACATTCTTGCAGTTCCTACGGCCATTTATGTACATATTTGCAAATGAAATGGACACATAAGCATCTTCTGTCTTTGTTGCTTCTGAGTGAGGTTCAGTGTAATAAGAAATATTGTATGAGGAAGGAAAGTAGTACAGCTTTTGTACAAGGAAAGCACTCCAACGAGCATTATTTCGAAATAGTTTTTTTGTTGTGTACATAATAGTATGACATTTTAGTTTACAAAAATAAATTTACATTGAAGATGGATTATTATTATTTTAAATAAATGATTTTGAAACCCGTCCCGGTAAGTAGATGGTGTAATTTACTTCTGCTTTATTAGTTGATAAATATATTAAAAATCCTTACGACATGCACATTTTTAAAATACGAAAGCGATTCAATAATACTTGATAAATTATTTCTTACAGGTTAGTTCCAAAATCAAAGCTCATGCTGGTTTAATTTTACAACATAAATAACAGTTAACTACTTTCAAGTATTAAAATAAATACTAAGAAAATAATATATGTAATAAATAATTATGCGTCCATGTTGCATTTTGTACCTACCTAATAAACAAAAACCTAATGGGGCCGACATACTTAGCTATAAAAGCGCCAGCTTTATTTTTCTTAGCCTGTTTCAACATTTCTCTATAATCCGAAACACGCCAAGCCAAATAACGCTTGCGCTTTTATAGCTAAGTCTGTCACTAGCATAAATCATCAGTAGAAATCTTTACAGGGATGTTAACCCATTGGCCACAGAATTAATGAGCTAAAAAGTTGGCCTTCACCACTGAATTAATTTTGTACCAAAAATTGAAAACCTGCATTGGTGTACTAAATCTATTGTTACTTTTGAACCGTATATTCAAATTAAATAATTTCTTTAAAATTGTTTACATATTGGATTAAGGTAAAGAAAAACATAAAAAAATATATTTTTTTAAATATTAAAATATGTGTAAATAAGGTTACAAATATAACCTTCCCTTTTTTCGTCAGTTTTTTTCCACATTTTTATTCAAAAAGTTACAAAAAAACATAGGATTCTTAGATCGAACAATAATAATTTTTGATTTTTATATACATGTATACTAATAACTATTAAAATAATTGTCTATGATAGTCCTCAAAGCAATCAGGGACGTTCAGGGTCACTACCAAAAGCCTAGAACCACTCGCAATTTCGAAGAAATTAAATGGCGGCTGGCTGCATACAAAACTTGGAACACAAATATCAGGGAAAAAACATAAGAAACATATTATTGCCAATTCTATGAAATTAAAGATTAATTATCTACAGAGTGTTCGGCATTTAAAATTTTATTGAAAAATGTCACTATTGTGCTCGTTTTCTGTTTTTTGACGTACCTACTCTAGCCCGTCAGCGTGCCGGGGTTTGTGGTTAAGTACCTGAGTCGTACACCCGGCAGGCTGTCGGGGTTTGTGGCCAATGGGTTAATACCAAACCGTCTTTCATACATATACATGGATTTGTAGTGTAAGTGGGATACTGGTAAATTTACATCACATTATTTTGAGTCAATTTTGCCGTAAAACTTTTTTTGATTAGAAATTTCGTTTTCGAGTAAAATTTGAAGTTGAAATTTTTTTGGTCAGCAAATAAATTTGTTGAAGTACAGAACCGGCTCCAAAAGTTATTTTAATCATTTAAGTAGTTTCCGAAAAATATCTTTAAAATTTTTTTTATTCCGTATTTTTAATAATATGTATAAAATCCAATACTTTGCAGCTTAGAATGAGGAATGGTAGAAATTAAGTGCCAGTCATCAAATAAACTTGTTGAAAAAACATTTAAAATAGAACCATTTTATAATATAAACTGATGTAGTGACGGCGTTCAAATGAAAAATTACGACTTTGTAATTTAAACTGGTGTAGTGTCAGTGTTCAACCAAAATATTAAGACTTTATTATTCAAACTGGTGTAGTGATGGTGTTCAACCAATATAGTACGACTTTGTGATTAAAACTGGTGGAGTGACGGTGTTCAACCTAAATATTACGACTTAGTAATTGAAACTGGTGTAATGACAGTATTCAAACTAAATATTACGACTTTGTTATTCAAACTGGTGTAGTGATGGTGTTCAACCAATATAGTACGACTTTGTGATTAAAACTGGTGGAGTGACGGTGTTCAACCTAAATATTACGACTTAGTAATTGAAACTGGTGTAATGACAGTATTCAACCTAAATATTACGACTTTGTTATTCAAACTGGTGTAGTGATGGTGTTCAACCAATATAGTACGACTTTGTGATTAAAACTGGTGGAGTGACGGTGTTCAACCTAAGTATTACGACTTTGTAATTGAAACTGGTGTAGTGACAGTATTCAACCTAAATATTACGACTTTGTTATTAAAACTGGTGTAGTGACGGCGTTCAACCAAAATATTATGACCTTGTAATTTAAACTGGTGTAGTGACGGCGTCCAACCTAAATAATACAACTTTGTAAATTAGACTGTTATAGTGATGGTGTTCAATATCACATTTACCAAAATATTATAACTCTGTAATTAAAACTGGTGTAGTGACGGAGTTCAACCAAAATATTACAACTTTATAATTTAAACTGGTGTAGCGACGGTGTTCAACCAAAATATTATGACTTTATAATTAAAACTGGTGTAGTGATGTTATCAAACCTCTGGTAAGAGTGGCACAAGAAGAAGAATAATAATACCTTAGTGCATTTTTATCAAAATTCATTATAACAAGTTTACATAACATGAACAAAATTCTTTTGTGAGTAACATAACATGCAACTTTACCTACTGTTACGTAATATTATTTTAAATATTCGTATACATAACCCACATAGAAATACTGCATCCAGAAAACCCAATCAAGTAGAATAAATATATTAAAATTAAATTTAATTGATTTTCAATATATCCTTATTTCCACGAAACGAATACTGCCTCAAGTTAAAAGGGCAAATTCTGATAGGAAATGTCGTTTTACAGAATAAAGTTTTTCTTAAAATTTTTTAAATGCACATTTTCCGAATGAAAAAATAATGTAAAGATGAAAAAAAATTCATGGACCTGTACAAATCTAACCAAAATGACACGTAATGGCATTATTACTAGTGTCAGACTGAAACAGGACTTTCCACCGAAACCGAATTTTCGGAGTCTGTCTCAGTTTTGGCCGAAACCGAAACTGAAATTTTTAGACATGTTAAAAATCGATTGTTTATTGTTATTTGGCTTATTTTTTACACTTGGAACTTCTCATTCGGCTCCAAGTATTATTAAAAAAATTATGTGTTTTAATATCTCAATTTAACACCCTTTTATCACTATTAAACAAATCAAAACATTAAAAAAAAAAATCCCGTACAGTCGTGACCCACCCTAATGTACATATTATAAAACTATCTAAAAGGGTAATGCACTATTAGTGAAATGTAAAAAAAAAATACTATTAAAATATGCAAATAAACAAAAAACAATTTGACAATTAGTTACTTTGTAATGGATCTACCCCTACACAGGTACGGCGATGCCAAAATCAATAGTGTAAACAAGTGAAACTGCGTAGGAACTATGCGTAATTTATATTTAAATACTGGCAATATTCTTTTAGTTGCCACACTGCCGCTTGCACATTTGTCCGAAGACTGCCGGTGCGTTCTAAAATGAATTGTGCTTGCTGAAATGAGTGATGCTTGTTTTTGCATTGTAGTTCTACCAACCACCGTGTTTCCAAACCTTTCTGATAACATCGCTTTTGTAAATTTAAATTCCTACACTGCGTTAAAAAAATTAAATAACTGATAAGCATATTAAATATGTGCATTATTTATACCAACGAGAGGGTTTGGATAGCTTTTTCAGTAATTTTATTACCGTAAAACTAAGTTGAAATATGTATTTAAGTGCACAATGACATGTCGGCCTGTTCAGGTTATAATTATGTAAAGGGTCTGCGTAGAAAACAGTCTGCATAGATCTTGTAAACAGTCAGTTCATATGCCCATTGTGTGTTTACCTTATTCCTTTGACAGTAGCTCATTCCTGATGAAGTTCACCAGTGTTGCTATCATGTAAAAAAAAAAAACCATAAACTAACCTGTGATGGTACCTATTTACTATAATGAATTTCTTCATTGCTATTAAATGAAAATTCACTCCTTATAACTCGCGGCAGTATTGCGTTAGGGAAATGGATAAAGTACGGTACAAATGCAACACAGAAATGTTTGAATTAGTTTGCGCTTGATTCCGCATTCTTTTTTGTGATTATTTTAACATCGCCCAATCGACTGTTGGCAAACTAACCCAGTACGTTTGCAGCGACGTATGGTTCCTAAAATTCTCATCGAAGTACGCCTCTTCCATGGCGACTTCTTGAGAGCTCCACTGCGGAGCGTTAAGTTCAGGAGAGCTATCGCTATCGCTCCTATTGTCTTTGTCTTTATAATCACTCTCCTGTAAAGAAGAATCTCAGTTTTCAATAGGAGTCAAACCAATCAATGTGGATTCACAACATCAATAATGCTTGCTTTAAAATCAATCTTTTTACAAACTGTGTAGAGAATTTAAATAAAAAGTCAACCCTTTAGATTTTAACCTTACATTCAACGACAAAGATATTGTAAGTTTTAAAAAAATATGTGCAAATATTATAACATTTGCACTGAATGGTGCATTATTTATCTATTTATATGTTGAAATAGAAAAGATATTGAACCATTGTGATTAAATGTAATAATTTTGCGAAAAGAGGTTGGATTAAATAATATCTTCCACACTAGATTGAATAAAAGTCACATGAAAGCTGACAAAATAATATTTAATCAAAAAATAATAACTATAATTAAATTAACAAAATAATATTAACAAAAAAATAAATACGATACAAAAAAGAAAGGTTAAATAATACTAACAGTGTGGTCGGGGGTTTGTCTCGCCGTTCTGCAGGCCCTTTGCAACAGTTCCACTCGTGCCGCATGCAATTCCCTCATCAAAACTTCTTCCCTCATCTGAAACAATAAAAAAAATAAAACTCTATTATTTGGGTACCTAGAACCTACCGAGATTGTTACAAAATTGGGGTAGGTACTTTTTAATAATATTTTGCTTTGTATTTGAATGTGTTCCAATTTTTAAATGATCCGAAAAAGAGAATAAAGAAGTTGATTTTGACAGATCGATTATTGGCGGGAAATAAAGATTGGGTGGGAAAATCATTAGGGAATAAGTTTATTGAAGTTAGAAAAATAGTTTGAAATTAGTTAAATTAGAGGTTAGAGTTGTGTTTAAAGTTTTATTTTAGAGAAATTAATAAATTGAAGTGTGTTATAGAACAAAAAGATGAATAACATTTTAAAAATCAAGCTGAGCAATGTAAGAAAGGTGATTGCAAATGAGACTAATAGCATGAAGTGTTTGTAACCTTGTGGTCCAGGATGATCTGATGCAGGCGGTGCTGCACGGGGCTCTGCGGACACACCAGCCCGTCCACCGGGTCCAGGGAGCTGCCGGGTCTCTCGCTCCTGCTGTTGGTAGCTCCATTGCCGCATTGTCTGCTGTAAATTATAGATAAACAAGACACATTAAACAAACACAAACATGTGACTAGCTTGGGAGCTAGTCACTAATCACTACACCATTAAAAGACCCCTCCCCACAGCATCCCCAAAGATGACAAAGGCTCTGGGGGAAAATATTTTCCTTAGGGCCTCCTGTGTGGAGCTATTGTTAAAAAAAAATGTTTCCGTCTGAATAAAAACAAAAGTACAAAAATTTTTTATAAGTGTTAACACCAAATCAAACATAAAGTTAATTATTATATATATGTATTTTTTGTCTTTCTTATAATATTCTTCACAATCAATTCACATCCATTCTCTATTAAATATATTAAATCATTTACTGTACATAATATTACACACATTATATATGTAAACAATTTAATGAAATATTATTAATTGAACTAATATTGTATGGGTTGCGTTAATTTAACAGTAAGATAAATAAAAATATATTATACAATTGATTCACCGTAATCTGGCCCCTGACTAATCCAGCACCCCCAATAATCCGACACGCCTATAATAGTATATCTGACAAATTCGATCATGCGACACCGCCTTGCAAAACGTTTTACCACGGGTCAACTGTATAAATAAATAAAAAAATATATTTATTTGGGTGAATGGATAAAACAGAACACTTAGTTACGAATTAGGTTAGAACAGTGACATAATAAAAGATAGGTTAGGTTACCTCTGCTGTGCCTTCTTGCACTGCTGGTGCGTGCAGTTGCAGCAGCACAAGCGGCAGCCCTCGCCCCGCCACTCCGCTAGTGACGGCTCCTGCGTACACGGCACTGACACAGAGCGGCCGTGCCATCGTCCCATCGTGTTGGCTGCAAACAAAGAAACAAATAATTGGTATCAAAATACATAATATATCACCACAACCTGTTTGAAGAGCCGTCAATAAGAAGAATTATAAAACTGGGACAGCTCTGATGGACAGGATACGTAGCGAGAATGGAAGACAGCAGACTATCAAAGAGGCTTCTTTAGCGTTGTAAGCCTAGAGGTTAACCTCTTATTTGCCGGAGACGCGAAGATGCGCGCAGTTTGTGCGCATGCGCGGAAAAAATATTTTTTTAAAAATATGTTTGTCTACGATTTTGACCTTTCTATGTACAGAATTTGTATGAAAGACAAGGTCAGAATCGCTTGCGCCAACATTTACCCATGTCCTAGGCAAAAATTTCATTCACCTGGCAACCCCAGAATATTTTATACGATTTTATCTGTGGCATCAAAATGTCAAATTTGCCGCAATTCTTTCTGTCAAAGTCGATGCGTGTTACTTGACGAAAACATTGTAAAACCTATCAATTAACGTAATTAACGCAAGTAATGTTGTTTTGGTACATAATTTATTGTTCTAGGAATGTGTTTCGGTCAATATACAATAGCTCAAAATTAATCCACAAAACATTCAATTCAAAATTCAAAGTGGTGCTTTCTTAGGAAATTTCCGTGTTTTTTATGGCCTTTTGACGGGTTAAGGGGTGTTGGAACCTAACCTAAACTCAGAAGGATGAAGAGTGGTGTGGCCAGCACAGATCTTTAGGCATAAGTAACTGAAGAGAGATCAGTAAAGTGGAGACTCACCACATTAGGATGCACATAGTTTTTTTATCAGGATAGACAGCAAATTAATTAGCTATTGCTGCTGGCATTAATCGATGTTAGTTGGAACACATAAGCCACATAAAAACAATCAAATGTCCAAATAAGTAACCGCTTCTTTTGTGCATATTTTGATAAACATCAAATTTCCATATTTTTCAGACCACACACTTACATGAAAGAAGGCAAACATAGTATGATAATTATTTCGTTAGTGAAGTTGTACTAATTAATAGAGATGCCAACAGATGTCACTGATTGGTACATTTTTGATTTGTACCTAAAGGCATAGGCTTTTTCAACACTAACACAAAGGAGTTTGCCTTGAATGAGCATCGCGCACACGTGTACATTTTTTGTCAAATGAGGATAACATTTGAATATGGCGTCTGCGTCATTTTGCAAGCTTACTTCCTGCCTTTGATATCTTATAATAATAGTGCGTTCAGCGTGAAGCACGTAATGTGTGGCTGTATGGACAACAAACCTCTGATTCTCCCAAGGATTGTATCTCAATGATGATTAGCATTAACCAACATAAAAATAACCAATACAATAAAAAGTTGGTAATGAAATAGTATCAATATCATAAATTGAATAAATTAATCACCTCCTGCGGAATACGCCCTGCACGCCCTCAGGGGAGAGTTGGGACAGAGCGTCATGTTTTCACAGCCGCCCTCGTCTGCCTGGTTGGCGCACGCCCCCAGCGGAGGGAAGTACTCAAAGTGCCCCCCACTGGCGCCGCCCCCTGCTCCCCCATCCGAGCGCTGTCTTCGGTGGCCGGATGGGAAACTGGGCGGACTCATGGCACCCTGCTGCTCTAGACGCTTGGCAGCTGATTCGGCAGATATTAGGTTACCTGGGAAATGCACATTAAGTTACAAGATTTACTTGAAATGCTAGCACCAATCAACTTTAGTTATGTCGTGCATAAAAACAAAGTCAATGCAAAAGAGAATAACAAGTTTCGACAATATTATTTTCTAAAATCAGTTAACAGGTAACAGCAACAAAGTGGTCAAGAAATGGATTATAAAAGCTCACCGATTTCTGTTTCCAACAAGATAGCTGCCGTATCATTTAGCCCGCCATTCTGAACGGAGTCCAACCTCTGGCGCCTTGTGCTACCTCTCTGCATCATTCCATCCAGTCCGGGAGACACTGCATTGCTCATCTCCGCCCCCAGATCCACGCAACCGCTGCTAGAGTCTGTTTGCTGGCTGCACTCCGACACACTTCTCCACGTCAAACTCTCGTTCCTGATTCTACCACTCAACTCTCCGGAATCCGAGAGATTGTTGTCTAAAAACACGCTGTTTTCTTCTGTAGGCGTTAATAACGAAATCGATCCCGGCTTGAACGTGGCGACAATGCTTTCTCTGCTCACAATTCGCGCGGGTCTCTCTTCATATTCTTGCTGCGCGATCGAGTCAATCGCTTGCTCTACATAATCTGTATTTTCTAACCCGTCGATTTGGTCGGGAGAGTCTTCGAGTAGTCGCTCCTCGATTAGAATGGACGTGTTGCCGTTTTCGTAGACCCCGTTTGATTCTAACTTCCCATTGATTAAATCTACTTCATCGTCGTCTGATTTTGTATTGGAGTTTGAGTCCGTTCTGACACTCGACGCTCGATTATTAAGAATAGGAACATTACCGTTAACTTTGGAATACCCGTTGACGATTTGTTTAGGAATTGTTGTGTTGATAAGGCTATCGTCGGTGCTTGAATTATTGAGAATGTTTTGCATTTGCACATAACTTGTTTGGTTCACGACACTACCGACCGGCACCGGGCACTTCCCGTTAAGGATGATGTCGGATTCGACACTTTCATCGGAGTACTCATCGATTAACTGTTGGTCAGCCGCTTCGCCATTGTTGACGAGTCCCTCCGTGGCATTGGTCCCGGAAATGCTGAGCGTACTTAATTTCCTGCAAAAGAAAAAACATTTAGAAAATTTTTTCAATTAAAAACACAGTGCTGACTTGTCGCTGACCGTCAGTTAGTCGGCCGAGAGTACAATCATCTTCAATCAATTAAGTCGTTTTTATTAATATAATATTCATCAAAGACTGGAAACACAATGCCTCACACACTTCAAGCTGACATTTTATTTTATTTTGGTATCCCAATCTTTGCATAAATTACTAGATAAGTCTCAAAATGGAGGGCGAAGATGCACCTCAGTAATAACCCACTTTATCAACATTATTTTTATACGACTATATATATGCACACCCATCAGCGCCGCACTGAATGCAACCGACAGCATACCGATGGTCCTCGTAAGCAGTTCACTGTCAGCATTGCACTACACCTCTTCATTCATTTAGCTACGTATTACCATATATATATATATATATATATATTTTTTTTTAATAATATTTGTTTTTTAAATAAAAAGATATGTATCTATATATATATATATATTTTTTTTAAATAACTAGATTTTATTTGAGTTCCATTTGTCAAAATCGGAGTGTCATCCTAGTTGTTTTGAACTACCTTTGTTTCTTGGTGGGTATAGTAATTAAGGATTTGTTTTATGGTCTATATTGTTACAAATTGCCTATCAGGGGGCCAAGTCTCTTAACATTAATTACGTCACAAACACGTATTTTGACCTTAACGCTATTTTTTGTAGTCTCTATTATTTCGTAATGCGGAATTTTGTGACGTAATTAATGTTAAGTAACAGGCTGTTGGTAAACAATAAAAGATAGAGACTTGGCCCCCTGGTCACCAATATAATATTGTTATTTCTTACTTTCCGCATATAATTTTTTAGTGTTTTGGATGTAGTGTTTTGTAGTTTAGTGATTTTTTTGTATTTTAGTGATTTGTGTGTAAATGTATCACTCAAATTTATGAATTTAACCTCAATACAGGCTGCTAGTCCTAGTGACGTTAATATTTTTATATGTAAAAAAAAAATAAAAACACATGTATGGTGAGAAATTATAAATAAATAAATAATAAAAATATGCCACCGATGTACGCAATGAATCTACGCGTCGCACTATTTCCAGCCTTAGGATGACCTTGATGACAACTTGACTCTATACAAGTTGACCAAAAAAAGGTCATGTGGTACCGACATTAAGCTAAATAATTGATATGTCTTTTTTAGATTTGTAAATAGGTCTTAGGTATGACTGAGAACTTTTGAGATTTGTAAATGGTTTAGGTATGGCTGAGATCTTTTTAGATTTTTAAATGGGTCTTGAGTATGTCTTAGGCCTTTTTAGATTAGTAAATAGGTCTTAGGTATAACCGAGACCTTATTAAATGGCCTTGGGTATGACTGAGACCTTATTAGATTTGTAAATGGGTCTTACGTATGATTGAGACTTTTTTAGATTTGTAAATGGGTCTTAGGTATGACTGAAACCTTTTTAGATTTGTAAATGGGTCTTAGGTATGGGTCTAAGTCATGTAAATGGGTCTTAGGTATGACTGAGACCTTTTTAGTATGAAAAGATGATTCAAGTGAACTTACATGACATCTACAGTAATGCTGGGGTCACTAGACCGCCTGTGGGAGGAGCTGCCGTGCTCAGAGAGAGATAGAAGATCACCGTACGATCTGGTCTTCGTCATGACACCTGAAATAATAAAAATAAAAAAATTAGTAAGGTCTAACAGTAAAAACATAAATTAAATGTAAATATAAGTTAATACCAAGTTGGTTAATCCCTCGGGTATTTTGAGATTTTGGAATAATTTTGAAATAATCCCGGATGACATTCATTTTCAAATAGATTCCCTGTTTTTTAATGTATCCCAAAATGAAAAACTGTTTTTAAAAGCCAATGAAAGACTCTTTTAGATTTTAGTTTTATAAATCGACATATGCAATCAAAAATATTAAAATTTTGTGTAAAATGTAAATTTAGATAAAATTTTTAGACTTCCGGTGGTTTTTGGTAAACTGTAATTATCACCTAAAACGAAAATCATATATTCCGTCTCAAAAACACCTGAGGGATTAATGCCACGTGTAGGTCAATGACTAAACAAAATACCCTAAGGGAGGACTTAGGCGTACCAATAAAATATTCTGTACAAACGGTTACACCAAAATGGCCACCAAGACGGCTGACGAAATACATCATTTCCATGGTTACCAATAGGAATTATTAAAAAAGGTCCTTCTTTGTGGCCATTTTTGTATAACCGTTTGGACAGAGTGTTCGGTATGTATTTGGTTCGGTATGTCAAGTCCTTCTCTTAAGTATTTTGTTTAGTCATTGGTATAGGTGTCTTAACTAACTCACCATTGCAGCATTTCCTTTGCATAGGTACGCAAAGAGGATTGAATGCCAAAACCTATGTCCTCGCTTCCTTCACAAACGTACATCTGATACATGCTCATCTTTATACTGACTTATGTTAGACCGTCTTATAAGAGTATTGCTTTGATTGGATATCCTCGACTATTTCCTTTGTGAACTTCTTGTATTGTATATTATTTGTGCTTATGAACTAGGTATGTTGGTTTAACATAGATTTCGTGTTATATGTACTGACATTGTATTTTTTCATTTCGTCCAAATTTTTCATTTCGTCCTATTCAATAATTAAATTAACTGAAAGATGGTATAATATCAAATTGTCTTATTAGAGTGAAAAATTAATTTTTGGGAGCCGGTAATTTTTTTGCAATATCTTGGCGCATTCGACAACCCAATTTCACAAAATGACTTTTTGGAAAATCTCACAGAGCACAAGTGGCAAGCTGTGAAAAAGTGGCGTTATCCCCATAGAGTGAATTCTGCTGTACACTAAGATATTGCCAAAAAATGGACTTCCCAAAAAGTAAATTTTTCATACAAAATGGTTATGAAAAAGTAAAATAAAAGAATTATATAATTAATCTGAACAACAAACTGCTGTTTATAAATTGTTGGAAAAACAATGAAGAATTTTTTTACATAAATATGTTATTGATACTATACACAGGGTGAACAGCACACACCTGAAGGATTTTAACCAGCGATTTCAGAGCATATTTGGAATAAAAAACTAACTGTCCGATTATATTTTTTCTACTAAAAACAAAAACAAATATTTTTCTATCACACAACGCCACTGATCACACTATGTCTCATCTGTTATCGTGACGGGTGCATTTCACGTGATTGGCTATGGTGTACCCAAACTCAGTGGCGAGGCATGCAATCTAATTTATTTACACATTTAACTAAATTTCGCTTATTGGCTATAGCATTAACTGCAGATGTCAAACAAATGTATTTACGTATAATGGGTAACGGAAAACCTTCGTAAATATCAAAAAATTCTTTACAGATTTCACGAAAATTAAGAAATTGGAGTATCAATTTAATTCACTCGCATTTGGTTTAAACTGTTCACTGCTCTTAGCAATGCGAACTATAAAGCAGCAAAAATATTTTTTTGATTTTAACAACAAATATGCTTAGGAATCGCTGGTTAAAATCCTTTGAGTGGGTGCTGTTACACGCTGTATAGGCGTCAATTTTATTTATTAAACAGATCTTCATTCTATTTTTTATAAAATTGAAGGTAATGCAAATTTCAAATAAAAATTTGAACACTGTGTGAAGAACAAAAGGAACAATTGTATTCCATCTGTTTAGATAAATCTAGAAGCAAAAAACCCACCTTTTTAATACAATAATTAATAAATTGTATTTTTATTTGTTTGTCATCATTAATTTTTGCAGCTTTTCTAAGTCAATACATGTTTTTAGTCATCATCTTCATTAGCATCATGAGGTATGCAGCTTAGTAATAACCAAAAAACTGTTAAAAAATAAAAGAAGAAGCCATATTGTTTGTTCCATATTTTTCAATTGTTCAAAGGAAAATTTAAACTCGGGAAAAACCGGCTACTAACTACTAGTACATAAATAAAAATTCATCCTACAGCCGAACCTAGCAAAGAGTCATAGTAAGTCATCAATAAAGAATGTTTACCGAGCTAAAATTCCTTCATAATAATGTTTCTTCTGCGCGTATTGCATGAAAACAAGATAAACACAAAATACCAAGAATTTTTACAATCGAATGGTCACAAAAATTGAAGAATGCAGAGGACGCCTCATCCAATATGCTCAAATTATTTAAAAAAAAAAAAACTAAAATAGGTTCTTAAGTTGGTTATCATTAGACAATCTCAAAGTGAAGACTAAGGCCCTCCGTTCAAGGAGATACTTACAATCTACGTAATTGTGACGAAACCACAAGTGCCCTGATGATATACTACTTTTTAATGCTAGTCTCCGTACACGGCGCTATCCGAAATATACTGAACTTGATCATTTTTCACGTGCAGCCGCGGAGTTAACACGCTGTCAAGCGATGTCATATGACTTTTTTCCAACATCAATCCATGCCTTCTCCACTAAATCTTTTCTTACGTATTCTGGTAACGTATAGTTACATAAACATGCATTTTTTCCACTTTCAGAACAAATCTAACATTACTTTCATGTTCCGACGCCATTTCTGTCAAACGTCAAACGAATAAGTATCAGACACAAATGATGCGAACGTCGCATGCGATCAGTACTGTCGGTATCGTTATACTGATTGGAAACCGACAGCCACCGCGTAGCGCCGTGAACGGGCACTAGTAAAATCGTACGGGGGGTACTTACGATCGGCGCGTATGATACGCGCACGAGGATCGAGTATCTTATAAGTATCTCCGTGAACGGAGGGAGGCACTAAGAATTTACCAAATGTTATAGGAAATAATTGTTCCTCATTGCAATTAACTGATACAAAGTGTTTGGCTTAAATATTTCAATGATCTGTTTTTTTAAATAATTTGTGCACAAAGGATAAGGCGAGCCTACGCATATTTACCGAAGAATAGATTCTTATATGTTGAATTAGGCATAAGTGTTGAACAAATCAAGCTCGATGGCTTACGATGGATCTTTCCTGAGTTCCAAATGATGAACTTTTACCACATTTATTCCTTAATAAGTAAAAACATTAGAAACTTCATGTTTCTGGCTAAATGATAAGTGTGTTTTTAGTATGTGTGTGAATAGCCCACCTGAGCTGATCCCCGGACTGGGTGAATGAGGGGGCCCCTGAGCAGGTTGGGGGGCAGATTGGGGCGCCGCCTGGAGGGGCACCGGAGTGTCGGGGGCTGCTCCGAGATACACCGCAGCCCACACCACCAGCGCTCGCGAAGAATGCGCCGGGAAGAGAACCTGGAGACCAATATAAATGTTACATCAGTGGAAGATAAAGAGATACAAGTGTTTTTGTTCACAGTTGCTTGTAAGTTACTCTCTGAATTGTTTCCCAATGACAGAAATATTTTATTTTTGATTCAGGGCAAGTTTAAGTTTTGACAGAACAAATCGATTGAATTTTGATACAGAGCAAGTTAGGGAACGTACCCATACTACGTGACCAACTTTTTGCAATTTTTAACCCCCCCCCCCCCCCCCCCCCCGGTGACCAAAATCCTAAGCAACCCGCCGCTCATTTGTATGGAGCGTGACATTTTGAAGACCCCCCCCCCCCTAAACGTGTCACGTAGTATGGGTACATTCCCTTAAGTGGATCTTGATACAATTGATTGGATATTTAAATAGGGCAAGTCCAGTGCATTTTAATATAGGGCAAATTTTGTGGATTTTGTTAAGTGCAAGAAGAATGGATTTTGATACAGGGCAAATTAAGTGGATTTTGGTACAGGGCAAGTTTAGTGAATTTTGATACAGGGCAAGTTTAGTAAATTTTGATACAGGGCAAATTGAGTGGATTTTGATACAAGGCAAGTTTAGAGAATTTTGATACAGGGCAAATTGAGTGGATTTTGATACAGGGCAAGTTGGGTGGATTTGGATACAGGGCAAATTTAATGAATTTTGATTCAAGTCAAATTAAGTGGATTTTGATACAGGGAAAGTTTAGTGAATTTGGATACAGGGCGAGTTTAGCGAATTTTGATAAAGGGCAAATTGAGTGGATTTTGATAAAGGTCAAGTTGACAGGATTTTGATACAAGGCAAGTAGAGTGGTTTTTGTTACAGGGCAAGTTTATTGGATTTTGATACAAGACAAGTAGAGTAGATTTTGATACAGGGCAAGTTTAGTGGATTTTGATACAAGACAAGTAGAGTGGATTTTGACGTAGGGCAAGTTTAGTGGATTTTCACCTCATCTCCGTTGGGCTCATACAGATGGTTCTTGTACTCTGGGCCCGTGAGGAACTTCCATACACTGAAGGTGCGATCTGCCACGCGCTGGGAAGTGCGCTCCCGTCGGCTGTTGCACAGAAACGTGCCAAACATGCACGAGTAAGTGTGCTGCGCTAGCTTGATCTGAAACAATCATTATTCATTAATATAAAATTTAATTTTGGACGGAGATCTCAGCCCGGCTTGCAAACCTCATTCTTGATTTGTGTTACATTTAAACAACAGTATTAATTGGCACAACCATAAGTAATAGAAACAAGGGAGATTGGCCATGATCCATTATTAGTTTGAAACTGGGGGCACAAAGTGGGTCGCCAACAACGTTCATCGGAGCACAGCGGCACCCAGCCTTTGTTTCTGCGTGCACACCAAATGCATAACTTTAGTTGCATAGCAGCTTTGAAAGCCCAAGCAGTTTGACGATATCGGTGACAGTCAGCACACTTCCATGTCATATCTCCGTTTGTTTCTGTTATCGATGGGTACCAAAATAAATATACTTGAAGGATCCCATCTTCATAGCTTCATTAATCCCTCAGGCTAATTTGTTCGCTTTTGGGAACCTCATATAGGTCTTACAGAAATCTTTGTCTCCCTTACTACCGTGGTGAGAAATATAATCTAAACGGTGTTAGAAAAAGAAAACGCCATGCTTTATATTCAAACCAAAAGTTAAACACAGAAGAATTAAAATGTACCTCTACATGACATCAAAGCTTTCTACCGTAATTTGAACAGCTAATTTAAACAAAAAATTAAAAAGTGAGGTCACAATAACATTTATTTTACATTTGTCTAATAAAATGTGTGTGTACTTTTCTTTACTATTTTTGAGTGTTCAATTTTTTATGTTTTCCATTTTTATATTTTTATTTCTAATAATAAAATTTGTAAGCGTATTTCGTCACCTTTCAAAAATAGATTTTAGTTTTCGGGTATGTTCAGAAATATTCCATTTATTTAAATTTTATTGCAAAATGGAAACATTCCGACCTTCTGATAGAATGTAGAGGCCTGAGGGGTTAACTTTTTTAAACGGTACTAACCAGGTACGCTTGCGAGAATTCAAAGCTGCACGGGTATTGAACTTGAATCTGATGGACACAGTCCAGCCATTGTAGGAACACAGGACATCTGGAAAATAGTAACACGGTTAGAACCAAACAAATTAAAAATGAATTAATTTTTGTAAGAACCACAATAAACACATTACGATTTGGGAGGCGTGAATGGGTACCGCCGCCCCGGGAACCTTTATTGGATAACCAACACCTCTGCCATAGGTCACCCCAAGTGGTTCGCTACGTTTGGTGATTTAGCAGGGGTGCCCGGGTTCATGGGGTGAGGTTTGTCTAGGTCTTGGAGGCGGATGACCAGGACATACTGAACCAGTGGCGGCCGCTGCCCTGAAAACGTGGTGGTTCACTGATAATCCGTAACTATGAGATAATGATCACTAAGCAACATTAGGTAAAAATGATCCCACTAATCTTATTTGGAGAGAAGATCTATTTTAAGCTGTTTTCGAAGTGCGAAAACTTGTACATATCGCTTTTTAATTAAAATTTTTATTTTTCAGTACTAAGAAAATAAAAACAATACTATTTTTTCGTGAGTAAATCTTAAATTTCAACCCAAAAAACTCTTTTTTTACAATGTTTACGATGTAGTGTAAGAAGAATATACGACGCAAATGTGAATGGTAGAAGAAGTCGGGGACCCCCGAGGAAGACATGGCATGAGCAAGTGAATCAGATACTTGAGTCGGGCCATGTCGAAAGTCGGAATAATAGAAGAGAATATATGAGACGATGTATGAATGTGAGTGAGGCAAAGAGTGTGTGCCAAGACCGAGTTATTTGGCGGTCCGTCCTCTCTGCCTACCCCTTTGGGGAAACGGCGTGATGGTTGGTTAGTTAGTTTTATATTTCATTTTAAACAGGATACAAACAGTATTTATAAACAATGTATAAACAACAGAAGGGCAAAATTGTCAAAGTTACCTATGAAAAAATTGTATTCCTTAATGATCTGCGTTTTATAATTTAAAACACCAATCAATAAAAAAGAAAATATATGTAAAATTTAGGTATTTGCTGTACCTTTTGATTAAAAAAAGAATTATTCAGTTTGGTTAAGTATTTTGGCCTTAAATCAGAATTTAAGTTTGTATGATAAAGGCCGCTGAGTGGCACACCAAAATATCTTAATTTTTCATACATATGGCCGGTGTTGCGCGCTGGCGATGTTTGGGATATTCGATACAAAAACATAATTCGTTCCGCTTGCAATGGGCCTGCACACCGGACAGGGTAAATTCGCGCGGAACTTTGAGAATTTGCTCTCCCTGATTCATATTATATTATGCATTATATTGGTAGGTGATATTTTTAATGAAATTCATAGATTTTATATTTTTCGGTAAGATATTATAAACTAATTTTAGACGATATAATTTACCAGTGCTGCACACAAACACACCATTCAACCAGCCGCCCTTGTACTGAACCCCAGATTCCTACCCACCCCTTAAACCCTTTTCCTTCCCAGAACTCTCCTCTCCTTCCTTTCCTTAAAAAAACCCTCCACACAGCATCCCCAAAGATGACATAGGCCCTGAGGGAAATTATTTTCCTCAGGGCCTCCTGTGTGGAGCTCATGTAAAAAAAAAACAAACAAATTAAAATTGAATTAATTATTGTAAGAACTAGAACCAAACAAATTAAAATTGAATTAATTATTGTAAGAACTAGAAACAAATAAATTAAGATTTAATTAATTATTGTAAGAATTAGAACCAAACAAATTAAAATTTAATTAATTATTGTAAGAACTACAACTAAAAAAATTAAAATTGAATTAATTATTGTAAGAACTAGAACCAAACAAATTAAAATTTAATTAATTATTGTAAGAACTAGAAAGAAGTAAACAAATTAAAATTTAATTAATTATTGTAAGAACTAGAACCAAACAAATTAAAATTGAAATAATTATTGTAAGAACTAGAACCGAACAAATTAAAATTGAATTAATTATTGTAAGAACTAGAAACAAATAAATTAAGATTTAATTAATTATTGTAAGAATTAGAACCAAACAAATTAAAATTTAATTAATTATTGTAAGAACTACAACTAAAAAAATTAAAATTGAATTAATTATTGTAAGAACTAGAACCAAACAAATTAAAATTTAATTAATTATTGTAAGAACTAGAAAGAAGTAAACAAATTAAAATTTTATTAATTATTGTAAGAACTAGAACCAAACAAATTAAAATTGAAATAATTATTGTAAGAACTAGAACCGAACAAATTAAAATTGAATTAATTATTGTAATAACTAGAGAACCAAACAAATTAAAATTTAATTAATTATTGTAAGAATTAGAACCAAACAAATTAAAATTGAATTAATTGTTCTAAGAACTACAACCAAACAAATTAAAATTGAATTAATTATCCTAAGAACTAGAACCAAACAAATTAAAATTGAATTAATTATTGTAATAACTAGAGAACCAAACAAATTAAAATTTAATTAATTATTGTAAGAATTAGAACCAAACAAATTAAAATTGAATTAATTGTTCTAAGAACTACAACCAAACAAATTAAAATTGAATTAATTATCCTAAGAACTAGAACCAAACAAATTAAAATTGAATTAATTATTGTAAGAACTAGAAACAAATAAATTAAGATTTAATTAATTATTGTAAGAATTAGAACCAAACAATATAAAATTGAATTAATTGTTGTAAGAACAAATTATCCGTAAGAATGAGGGTATTTAAAGGATTTTCATTACCTTTCGTTAAGATCCTCTGAGGCAACTGTATGGCCGCACCTATCGGCAAACTTGTGTCCGAAATCCAGCCACTCTCTCTCAACCAGAACTTTGAAACCCTGGGAACAAAATTCCTTGTTTCAATGCATTTTATTTTAGGATAGCCGTAGACATCGTACAGTTGAAATTTGAGTTGAGTTTGCAGTTATGTATATGTAAGAGTGTACCCTCTATCTGGTACATTACTCAGATAACTCAAATACACCACCAAATCAATTATAATGCACAAAAAGTTTTTTTTTTAAATTTAATTAAATGGAGTTCTACGAATTAAACACAAAAACAATTAATACAAAAACTTATAGTGAAATAAATAAAATGTTAATGACACTATCTAGGTTACAAACCACTTCTTAGAATGATTGTTTCCAATGAAAAAGACAGTTAGTTGCCAATAATATGTAAAAAAAAAAATAGTTAAATATATTATTGTTAATTCTGAATAAATTTTAAACATGAGATTGACAAATATGACGGTTCGATAAAAGGTGGCAGGGGCCTAATTGAATAAGGCGTTTGTCCCGGTAAGACGAGAGGTTCTTGGTTTGAGTCCCAGTTGCGACCGTTATCTTTTTATTTTTCTGTGTTTTATATTATTTCTTGCTGGGTTATACAGGGTGTCCCGGGGTTAAAGTGCAATAAGGGGCCGTTCAAGTATTACGTAACGCGCTTGGGGTAGGAGGGGGGGGTCTTATGAAACATTACTGTGAGTTATGAGGGGGGGTTCGAACAACGCATTACATAACATGCTTTTCTTTATTTAGATAAAAAACTAGGGAATTAAAATCTTCCAAGTTGGCAATCCTTTTCGTTCTCGAAATCTCTTGTTTTATTTACTACTGCAAACGGGATTAAAACAAGAAAAAAGGTATTTTAGCGACTTTCCAGTACTTTGCGCAACTTAATTGTGACTTTCAGGTAAAAATTGTCACTTGGGCGTTACTAGGGGAAGGAAGGGGTCAAAAATCTTCAAAAATTGCGTTATATAATACTTGAACGCCCCCTAACTTCGGGAGGTGATTCTAAATGATGGTAGGAGTAAAAAATATTAATAACTTTTTCCAAAATTTCAACATTTTTTCCCATACAAAAAGACATACCTACTAAAAATCCTTAGTGTGAGGTATGATCTTACTTGCTGAGAGCCTGCCGGGCGTCCGACTCGATTGTGATTGGCCCGTATCGTAACAGCGGAAAATAATAAATCTGGCCGCACACGCCGGACTAATTTTATCTTTTTATCTCAAAACTACCCCTAAAAGTTGGAATTTCGAAAAAAGTTATTTATCTTTTTTACTTGTATTATCATGTAGAATCACCTTCCGAAGTTAATGCACTTTACCCCCGGACACCCTGTATATTATAGAAGGGAGATTTTTGGAACATCATCCTAAAAATGATTAATATATGAATTAGCATGCACATGGCAAGAGACCTCCTTTTGCTAGCAGTGTACCTATATTGGAGGGGACCAAACCACTTTCCCAACGGCGTTATAAGGAAACATATGTTTTCCTCCTTCACCGCACCCGTCAAGACTCTATTTTTTTTTTAACGAAGCTACATTTATTTTAACGACTCTAGACAATGTCCATGCATACTATGTTAGTAAGCAGTATGCAAGTACTTACATTAACCATAATACAAAAGAGAAATAAATGTGGCGGCCCTTGGAATAATTCTTCTTAAATCTACAATGTACCTAAAGTCGGTTGCTACTGACCTCGCTGGTCCTGTAGTAGGGATCCAGCAGCAGCTGAGCGGTGGCTACTATCTGCGGAGTCCTGTCCCAGCCATCGGAGCAGTGCACCAGGGTGGGGCGCCCCGCTACGTGCACCGCACTCGCCACCAGGCTGGCCGCCCTCAGCAGCCCCCCCACCGATTGTAGCCACAGGGATTTCTCCAAGACCGATAGCCAGCTGAAATAAATAACAATCATTACATCTAACCTAACCTAACCAACAACAATATACAACGCATAGAAATATCGGTTCCGTGCCAACTCAGAATCAAGTCAACTCAACATGTCTTTGGAAAGTCACTAAAAGCTACGAAAAAACTTATTTTAAAATAGCCCATAACCCTAACCTAAGGTAACCTTCTTTTCTTTTTCAAAATTATCATAATAATAATAAATTTGGACAACTTATATAGCGCTGTTTTTGCGAAAAATCGCCTCAAGAGCGCGATCAACAGTATTACTGACACACCTGCTTTGTTACAACTCATCCAGTTCAACATTCCTTCCCGTAAACTCCGAAATAATGAATTGCTGTTCCTCAATCAACATTCTACTAATTATGGATATCATTCTCCTTTATCCAGAATGTCGAGACTTGTCAACACAAATCAAAGCATTGAATTTTTTGGTGTAAGCCTAAATGACTTTCGGCAGTTGTTACGCAATGTGATTTTTCAAAGTCTTTTTTATGTCCATCTTCAAGCTACTTGTAGTTATCTTCTCTATGTACTTTTATATTATATGTATTTTGTCAATGCTCTTCATCTATATGTAATCTCCTTTCATTGTGATCTCTCTTTTTTTCTTTTCTGTTCGTGTTATTGTTATATTGTTAATTGGACTATTTGTCCGTAAATAAATAAATAAATAAATAAACCTATCTAACCAATTTTGACTTTTCAAAGGAGGTTCAGAGTTGATTTCATTCAAAGTTGTCCGCTGACCAAATATCAATGGTTTAATCTTTCAAAGGAAGAGTTGCGCTCCGCTTGCAATAAAAATGTTTGTCACAGAATATTTAAATTGTGCAAATGTGGACAATGGCATTGTATAAGAATGACCTCTTCAACGGTTTCCCTGTGGCACATTTGTGCTGAATCATGTAACTCCCGATGCCGTTGACTGACTTAAAAGCCTCAGCATCCTACTTTGGCCTCCACCAACTCTCCTCCACTGCACAGAGAAGAAGAACAAAGATGGGACACTCACTTGGCATGATCCGGCGGCTCAGCAGCCAGCGCCCTCAGAGCCTGCGCACTCTTCCTCACGCTGTGAATGTTGGGCAGGCACATGAACTGTATCTCTGCGCACGGATAGTACTGCGGGCATTCGCAGCCGCCCCCACGCGCCCTGTTGGTCACGGCCGAGGCGTACGAGCGCGCGTCCACGATGAGCACCTTGCGGGCAGGCTCGCGCGTGCTCAGGCCGGTGGACACGGGACCGCGGTCAAAGTTGCACGCGGCGGAGAGCGCGGCCAGCAGCTGCTCGTCTTCGTTGGAGCGCCAGCCGAGCCAGCCCACCTCGGGCTGGGAGCAGCGCGCTATCACGGCGCCGTTACCACGGTGCCTGCAAATAAATGCAACTAATTAGTAACCTTGTGATGGTACATATACAATACATACAACTTTCTCAGCTGTCATAAGAATCCACGTGTCTGAACTATTTGTTCTAGCCTGCCTGAATTTTGAGAAACATCAAATACAAACAAAATTTTTGTGAAAGACAGATGGATCTACGCACAGTGCCTGAAAAATTATACTACAAGCGAGAAATTGGTGAATCTACATCACACTTTGGAGATTTTGTGTAGTGCTTTTTTTGTTTTGAGTAAATCTGAGTCTGAGAGTCTGAGGTTGGAATTTTTTAGATACAATTTGAAAAAAAACATTTATCTAAAAAAAAATTTAAAAAAAAAAGCTCATATCGAAGAGAAAAATGATTTTTTGTGTTAAAAAATTTTAATTTAATTTTTTAATTTAATAATTTAAAAAGATAGACAAACATTCCAAGGTTACGAATAACCTGATAATATTTAAAAATCTCGTACTACCACCACAGTAAGAGGAAAATGTTGCTTGTGTCCTGATGGAGGGCTTAGCCAGCCGATGAATCAAACGGGTAGAACCCAAAGGCGATCCCAACTCAGTCTCTGTTCTCTCAGGTGTAATGTAGATTCCTGCTTCTAATACTTGTTTCCAGTTACTGTGTATATCAGAAAAAGTGTATTACCTACACTATGTATAACATACGTGCTTTTGCCTCAATCCTGTTTGAAGATACCTTTAAAGATGAACCAGTTGGTGTATTGGATTGGTAGTTACCTCCACACAATGGCGGGGATGCGGCGCGAGCTCCTGAACTTAGCCACGGTCTCGAGGGCGTCGTCGCTGACGCAGGCCGGTACCAACAGCAGCGGGGGGTAAGAGGCGCAGAGCCGGAACTCCGAGTTGGCCGAGGACACTCTCCACGCGCCGTGCAAGTCAAACTGCAGCCGGGTTACCTGCAAACAAACAAGCAAGGTCAATCAATGCTTCCCTTACGAATATGAATTACCAACATAATCTGAATGAAATAACCCATGAATACCAACAAAAACTTTTCACAAGTTTGGTAGTTCTACGTCCAGTCATGCTCAAATGATAGGAAAGGCATTGCTTTCCGATAATTTTGTAATAATTTTGTACATCAATCTCTTTGTGAAAGTTCCAACTATATATACATCTATAAAAAAAATGTGATGCAAGTATTCTTCATCTTTTTATCTTCTTGTCTTTTGTGTGGAAGAATATTTTATGAAAAGGAAACTATAAACCCGTAGAGAAGATAATAAATCCTTACATTTATGGCAATGGAAATGCATAACTTGTTGTTTTTTGTAATGGTTTGTGCCCAAGTGAAAACGAAGTAATTTGTAATGTATGTACATTTTTTATACATAAAATATCACTAAATGGGCGTACTGCACAGAGCCCACAGATACTTTAATAGTACACAACTGCTAACCCTGTACAAATCGCAAGTGCGCCCCACGGTTGAATTTGGCAGCCACCTCTGGTCTGGAGCTCCAAAATACCTAAAAAAAACCCTTGACTCTGTGCAGAAACGGGCGGTCCGTTTGATAGATTCTCCCATCTTAACAGACGGACTGCAATCTTTAGAGCACAGGCGTCAGGTGGGAATGCTGTCCTTGTTCTACCGGTATTACAATGGAAGATGCTCTGAGGAACTAGCGTCATTGATCCCCTCGGCACCGGTGCATAGTCGGGAAACACGCCAAACACGCGCCCAACATTTGTACACGGTTGACATTAGTCACAAGAGAACGGGTCGTTTCTATGACTCGTTCTTGAGTTCAACAGCTCGGCTGTGGAACGATTTGCCGGCCTCTCTGTTTCCTCCCTCCTTCAACATGGGTCTCTTCAAGACCCGTGTTCACTCCTTCCTTTCCTCAAAAAGACCCTCCACACGGCATCTTCAAGGATGACATAGGCCCTGAGGGAAGTTATTTTCCTCAGGGCCTCCAGTGTGGAGTTAATGTAAAAAAAAAAAAAAAAAAACACTTAAATTTCAGTTTATGAGGTCGTTTTACAACAGACATGCCCAACCTGCGGCCCAATTGAAGATTTTTTGCAGTCCGTTTTGCAGATTTCAGATGTCTATGTTTTGGATTTTGGAATTCATACAAAAAAAGAAAAATCGGTCTCGTATCATACTTCTAGCATTGAAGGTATTTATATTATTATATACGCTCTTTTATCTACGCTCTTCTTAGCTCTATTAAAATGAAGAGAACTTGTAGTTTAATAATATCCGACTCTTGAAAAGGTCCCTTATAAAGGAAATATAATATATTATTATAAATACCTTAACAATTTTCTAATCATTTCAATAAATACATTTCTCTGTCGTTAAACCCATTACGCTCTTCTTAGCTCTATTAAAATGAAGAGAACTTGTAGTTTAATAATATCCGTCTCTTGAAAAGGTCCCTTATAAAGGAAATATAATATATTATTATAAATACCTTAACAATTTTCTAATCATTTCAATAAATACATTTCTCTGTTGTTAAACCCATTACGCTCTTCTTAGCTCTATTAAAATGAAGAGAACTTGTAGTTTAATAATATCCGTCTCTTGAAAAGGTCCCTTATAAAGGAAATATAATATATTATTATAAATACCTTAACAATTTTCTAATCATTTCAATAAATACATTTCTCTGTCGTTAAACCCATTACGCTCTTCTTAGCTCTATTAAAATGAAGAGAACTTGTAGTTTAATAATATCCGTCGCTTGAAAAGGTCCCTTACAAAGGAATTAAAGTATAGTCACAAGTATTTTACGACAAGCAGTACGATCCTGGTCATATAAATTTAACAAAAAAAGTAGAAATTGGAAATTTACTGAAATTTTCATAATTTACTGATATTATTAAATTTATTATGAACTCGTACAAAATGAAATATTGCTTGCAGTTTCACAGTAATTGCATTTTTGACACCGAATTACTGGGTATAAATGGACGATAATATCTGCCATTTACTTGATTTACAGAACTAATGGTCCCCCCCTCAGGGGGCGCAGGCACGGTGGGGCAAGGTGGGGCGTTTGCCCCACCCTGGCTGGCCGATGCATGACTTCTAGGATTGTCGACCGAGTCGCATTTTCAAATTTACAGCACTTCAAAGGATAGTTTTTCCACTTCCGTTCATATTCTTTGTATTCATACAGCCTAAAGCAAGAATGTGTTATTAAAGCCTACTTTTTTTCAGTACCTACTCTAGATTTTTATTTTCTGTCCCACTCTGAATCAAAACCTGTCTGCCTATAGTCATACGTGTGGCCTACTTAAAAGCTCAGTAATATTTTTTTTGACCCACCAAACGATTTGGGTTAGGCACCCCAGTTTTAGAAAGTAGACTTTAATTCCAGACAATACTTTTATAGTTGTGGTATGATGAGTACTATGTAAAAATTTCATTCAAATATAATGTAATATTTTCAAAGGTATAGCGTTTTAAAATAAAATCTATTTTCTCCAAGGTCATCCTTGTTTTCAAAAATAATAAGTCCTGTACAATAATAATATATGGATGATTAATGTTTGTACAACAATTTAAATTTAGTAAACACAATCCCACCTCTTTCCTGAAGTCTTGGTGCGGGTCCTCAGGCAGAGGCTGCGCCAGTCTGCGGGTGACCTCCAGACCCTCGGGTTCGGCAGCCCAGGCGCGGAAGGAGAAGGCGAACAGGCCCTCGAGGGATGCGGGCGGTTGCAGGGCGGCCTCCATGCGCCGCTGCCATTCCATGCACTGCTCGCCTGTCACAAAGGTGCATCTGGTGGGGGAAACGATAACTTATATTATTCACTACTGTGTTGCCACGAGAGAGAGAGTGTGGAAGAAAGGGCAAATGTAATGTAGCCATCCTGGATAAAGTATTTATGGTAGATTATGTTATACTATTTAACCGGTGACAGGCCGGAGCCCGGAATTTGCGGGCCTACAATGCGCAATGCGCGAGAAAATAATTCAAATATTTGAATAATATTGTCGATGAAAAACTTTTGGTCTGCGATTTTGACCCTTATATGTACAGAATTTGTATGAAGAACAGTGTCAAAATCGCTTGCGCCATCATTACTCTAGGTGGTGTTGAAAGTTTCATTGACCTTGTCACACTGGAATAATTTTAAAACGATTTTTTCCATGACAATCCGCTGTCATAATTTGCCGCGAATTTAACTCGTAGAATGCCGTTCGTGCACCGGTGTGTTTGAGATTTTACACGCGATTTTGACCCTTATGTATAAATAAAGTGTATGAAGAACACGGTCAGAATCGCTTGCTCTATTATCGCCCTTTACCATAGAGAAAACCGCAATGCGCCTGGTCACTCCAAATAATTTATATTAATAATTTACCGGAGCGCGGGAATGTGCGCAGTTCTTGCGCATGCGCGGGAAAAATTCCTTTGTCTCCGATTTTGACCTTTCTATGTACAAAATTTCTCAAGGTCAGTGTCAGAATCGCTGAACACGAAATGTCATTGGGTGTCATGGATGCCGCTTTTTGCGAACGCTAATTGGTTGACAACCAACCCCAACTACCCCGGCAAACAACGGGTTAACGGTCGCATAAATGCGTTTATCGCGAATAAAATGTCGTAAAACCTATTAATTTACGTAATAAATGCAAGTAATGTGATTTTAGTAGATAGTTTATTGTGTTGTGAATGTGTTTTAGTCAATAAAATATACAATAGCTCAAAATTTATCAACAAAACATTCAATTCAAAATTCAAAGTGGTGGTTTTTTAGTGTTTTTTCGCGAAGTTCCGCAAATTTCCGCGAAATGTTCCGGCCTTTGACGGGTTAAAAATAATAATTATAAGTTATTACGAAAATAGTGTCAACTGACATACAGCTGCCAAGGGGTCATCCATTAATCACGTGAGGCTCGAAGGGGGGGGGGGGGTTCGGAAAAAATCACGAAATATCACCAGGGGGGGGGGGGTATAATGAGATATCACGTGTATTTATTTTTCATGATAATATTCTGAAAATTTCAAAATACTTTGTACTAAAAAAATACACGTGATTATGGGGGGGGGGGGTTAGTCTAAAACCTCACCACATATCACCACGGGGGGGGGGGGGGGGGATTAAAAAGTTGCTAAAACACATCACGTGATTAATGGACGACCCCCAATTGACATTTTACTCCTGGCACACTAACTAACCCCTCAGGCTAATTTTTTCGCTTTCCGGAACAACTCGTAAAGGTCTCATAGAAATCATTGTGTTTTCCTTACTATCATGGTTAGAAATATGATCTAATCAGTGTTAGAAAGAAAAAAATACCATGCTTTCTATTCAAATCTAAAGGTTAGCCACAAAATAATTGAAATGTACACCTTTATGAAAACAAAGTCTCTGACCGCAATTTGAAAAAAATTATGAAACTTTGGGAATTTTTTTTACATGAAACGACAAAAAAGTGAGTTGACGATAATTTTAATAATACATTTGCCTAGTAAAATATGTGTATGTTTTTATTTTTTTTCGTTATCAGTAATTTTAGTTAGAAAAATACAACAAAAAAAAGCCAATTTTAAAACTTTGTGTGTTTGCATTAAAAAATTTTATATTTCGAAAATTATACATATGTTTATTCCGAATTATAAAAATTAACCTAAAAATTACCAAATAAGCCCGAAACCTTAGGGATTAAGGAGTACTAGGTCGTAGGAGGACGCCATTCAAAGGGTTAAAGAGCATGCTCTCTCTTATTATGGATTCAATGGGAACAAAATATGAATGTAAAAGGCAGGAAAAATTCTTTTAATATTTACCTTAGATGTAACACCTTATTACCCTTATTGGTAAATAATTTTACAACACAAGTGAGGAAAAATGGGCCCATGTTTGATTTGTTTTTTAATGTGAGCTCAAATATTTTAACAGTGAGCATTATTTGTTCAATACAACTGTTTGAATAGGTGAGGGTTATTCAGTCAAGGAAAAATACCAAATAACATTGAAATTATTCTTTGAATTTATTTATGTTTTGCAATTTAGTTAACATCTCTGAGCAAGGTGATGCATTTGGAATTAGAAAAAGTTCAAGATCGGTTATTGAGGTTTTAAAAATCATTATACATTTTTTTGTTTGCATTAATTACCATAAGTTTTCTCATTCCCAAACTGTCACGTGGAACAGATTTTTAATATGTTTACATAGTATAAAATGAAGTAGCTCCCGCTGTCTGTGCGCTTAGATCTTTTAAACTACGCAACGGATTTTCATGCGGTTTTCACCAATAGATAGAGTGATTCAGGTGGAAGGTTTTTAGGTATACAATTTTCAAGGTTTTGTGTAAATTGGTTGAAATGTATAAATAACTAGCAGACCCGGCCACACGTTGCTATGGCTAATGAAAAAAATCCACAATCCCAACCTTTATAAAATCCACACTACCCGCTTTCCAGCTGCCCGCTGCTTGAATTGAATATTAAATTTCTCGGCTTTTCTCTACTATAATAAGCATGTTATACATATAAACCTTCCTCTTGAATCACTCTATCTATTGGTGAAAACCGCATGAAAATCCGTTGCGTAGTTTAAAATATCTATGCACACATACATTTTGAACGACTTCATTTTATACTATGTAATGAAGGGAGCGGGCTGGCAAGCAGGCAGCGTGCTGGCAAGCAGGAGGTGTGGATTTGATTTAATACATGACGTTGGTTATAAAGGTTGAGTAATGCCGTGGCGTTGTTTCGTTAGTGTGCTGTTAAATGTTTCTATTTAGACTAGCAGACCCGGCCACACGTTGCTGTGTCTAACGAAACACAACGTCACGCCATTACTCAAATTATTATAATATGGATAGATATGAAAATACTCAATAAATATTTTTTTCCATTTTTTGCTCCACACACAAGGCCCTGAGGAAAAAAAAACCCTTACTGCCTATGTCATCCTTGGGGATGCTATGTGGAGGGTCTTTTTAGTAAAATGAAGGAGTGAAAGTTCTGGAAAGGAAAAAGGTATGAAGGGTGGGTAGGAATCTGGGGTCAATCCGTCTAGGAGTGACAGACTTAAAAATCCACCCCTCCCACTGCGGTGCAAAGCATTGGGTCGAGAGAGTTCTGCTGGAGAGGTCTAGGTTAGGTCTCCCTCAACCAGTCTCTATTGATCCAGCCTGCCACGCAGTAGGTAGGTAAACGCATTCCCCACCAAGATCTTGACAAACCTCACCTCATGAACCCGGACACCCCTACTAAGTAACAAAATGTAGTGAACGACTTGAATTGACCTCCCTTAACCCATTACCTCCATGACGATGTCTACAGGCATCAAAAAAATTGATGAAAAGTATGATTTTTTTTCACTATGAATTAAGCCAAATCCCACCAAGTTGTTATGCAGCATTTACAGATTGGTATGTTAGCTTTCAACAATTAACATAAATTGAAAAATTTTATGAATTATCCTATTTTTAATTATTTTTTTACTAAAGCCCTGAAACTAGACCCATTTTGAAAAAAAGAAAAAAAATTTATATCGGAAAAAAATAAAACATGTGTGAATCACATATTGTTATCAAAAGATTAAATGGTCGGAAACACCGTTTCAACATAGTATTATATGCATAAGATGACAGCTAGATGTCACTGAAATCAGGTGATGCCTGCGCGCAACCTTTGGAGGTTAGCTGTGACGGTGTTTACATACGTTTTTGGTTAGCTTGCCTTCAAATAATACGGTTTTGAAGTGTTTTTATGAGTGATTTTTATTGAAATCAATAGTTTGTTTGCAGTTTTCATATATTTTTAATCATGTCGAAAATACCTACTTCTCCTATACCTACCTAATTCGTCGTTATAAAACGAAATCGTTGAATCACGATGAAATGATGGCAGAATTGGAGCGCTCTTTTAGCGTTAAGTGAAAGTGATGACAATAATGTTGTTAATAACGCGCTATTGTTGTGATTCCTCCAGAGAACGTTGATAAACAGATGAACGAAGAGCATATTGACGATAATTTGATGACATATAACGAAGGTGCGGAGGTGGATAACTTTCGAGATACTGCCGGCACATTTGTAATCGAGCGCAACATCGAAATTGAGAAAATTGATGAGTCATGCCTTGACGAGCATGATGACTTGAACCAGATGAATTCGCTAATGATCTTCACTGAAGTCAGCCTTCGAAATCGTCCTGTATGAGTCGTAATACCTTGCGAATATCTATTTCAAATGCACCACCGGCCAAAAAATCAAAACTACAGTACAAAAAGAAGTCTCACTATAAACAAAAGTGGTCTAAGGCTACCTGTTCCAAGCAATGCCATATTCCGGAGCATCTGCTACATATAACCCCGAATTAGATCAGGGATTATCCGTCCTACTTCTACGATAGAATATATAGAGTTCCCCACACGCCATGAGCTATTTATGGACAATTTCTTCACATCTCACCATTTGATGTGTATCCTGAAGGATAAGAGAATGCGCGCTACGGGCATATGTAGCTTCTTAACCTTGAAGCTTCAGGCAAGTTGAAGACAGGAAAGCAATTGCCTAAAGGTATCATTTTCTTTTATATATTCCCTTGAGCTTAGCGTTCATTTACCTAGCTAAAGTGTAACTCTCATCGCTCTTATAATTATAGGTAAATTTGATGCGGTGGTAGACGTAGAAAACCAAATCCTCGTATGCCGTTAGTAGGACAGCCGTGTAGTAACAGTGGCCATGAACTATGATCGAATGGAGCCAATACGTCAAGTGCAGCGTTGGCAGATGTCGAATAAAGACAAAAAAGGCAACAATTTGGAGAAAGCATGCAAAAAAATCGATTGCCCGGCGCCAATACACAATTATAATTTGGGAATGGGTGGACCTCCATGATAATAGTATACAAAATTATCGGGTCAACGTTGGGTCAAAGAAGTGGTACTGGCCTTTATTTGTATCTTACCTCAGCAGCGCTCTTGTCTCTTGTAAATGGATGGAAGTTGCAATGCTTCTTGAGGAAGTACGAGCATGATATGGGAAACCAGAAGACGACTAGGCAACAGAGAGACCTTTCCCAGAAGGCATTCCATGTGGAGTTTACCCGTACTCTTTTATTGTCTTTTCAAAATCAGGTCAATGATGAACCTCCTGTGAAGGAAGGCCATGACGCAGAAGATGGGAATTGTGTGCGTCGAATGCAAGAATTTCATTTGCAATATCGTGGCAAATCTCATATTCTTTATGCTCTGTGTAAAAACAGGCTATCGGTGCCGGGCCTGCAACCGAGCCCTTCATTTTGACAACTTCGAACAGTATCACTTAAAGAATAATTTGCTTAGATTTGGTTAGTTTCCTCATTCTTGAATGTTTTTTTTTTTAATATTAATTTTTTAATTATTTTGCATATTTTCCTTTAATATTTTTTTTCATTGAATTATAAACAAAGACAATCATTTATTTTATATTATCAATATAAATCACACAGTAGACTGCACTTAACCCATAGTTGACATAAATTTTGCTTAGAGGGGTTACCTCCAAGAGTTGCGTTTAGGCATCAATTTTCTAAACGCTCTGGTGAGAGGGTGGGCGGGCGGAAAATTCTAAAACTGATTTTGGACTCTTCTTTAAGTCTATACTATCGGGTTATAATGATGATTCAAGTTTATAAAAATAAAAAAAAATTCATGGAGGTAATGGGTTAAACTTCACTTATTTGGGACAAAATGTTTGGTGTGTGTGGATGTGTGTGTGTGTGTGTCAATGTGTCCCAATTCACGGAATTTTATATTTCAGAAATGCGCTATATTTTCAGTAAACAAAGTTGCCGTATCAGACATGTGATACAACTGCGTAAAAATAGTAATTTCTTGCTGCATAACACCTGCATGTTGATCGCGTGCAAAGTGTTGTGACGCCTTCAACAGATTAATTCTAAAATTAATAAAATCATTAAAGAGACATCCAACACAAAGCTATTCATGTTGAGAATTTATGTATGTCAACATTATTTGCATGCTAATTAGTATCGCTCTCGTTAACACGATATTTTTCTTATCGCTGCTGACCCAATTATAAAAATATAAGGTGAATTAGTCACATTGCACAGTTTGTGCAGAATGGCATTCATAAAACCGCAGTAATATTTTGCATTTAATTACTGCGAAATCGAGAAACATTTTTATAATAAATAATGTCATCAGCTCGAGAAATGGTTTAACCCATCAGATCTCGGGTGCATTCTGTCAGAAGGTCAGAAAATTTCCGCTTTGTAATAACATCCAAATAAATGGAATATTTCTGAATATATTCGAAAAAAATTAAGTGAAATTTAAAGACTATTATAATTTCGAAGTGGTACCTACTTGGGCTCCATCATAACGCAAGACCCAGTAGAAGTAAGAAAGCGCATCCCAGCCGCTAACAACACTTACTTCGCGTTGCTGCCAGTGAAGCCAGGAAAACCAAAATAACCTTATATAAAACAATTATTAGAATGGTCTTGGCCTATGGATTGGCGGGAACACTGACAGCAAAGTTAGCGGAACAGCTGGACACCTTCGAAAGAAAGGTACTTCGTAGAATCTTAGGAGCGGTGTGAGAGTGAGAGGCATGGAGAATCCGCAACAATAATGAGCTCTATGATATTTACCAAGCTCCCAGACTCTCCATCCATTTAAGGCTCCAAAGATTAAGATGGGCCGGACTTGTGCACCGAATGCCAAGCACACGAGTACCGAAGAAGGTTCTGACAGGACACCCGGGAGGTAAACGAAAGGCGGGCAGACCTAGACTGCGATGGGAGGATGATGTCAGGAAGGATGCAAGAGGACTACTCCATGTTGCAGATTGGAAGACGACGGCCGAGGACAGAGGGCGGTGGAGGCTTATTTTGAAGGAGGCCAAGGCTCGAAATGGGCTGTAGCACCATTGAAGAAGAAGTATTCGAAAACTTAAAACTGTTTTTGAAAGGTGATAGCGATAGGAAATGCTTTCAAATTTCATTATCAGAAATAAACCTATAATTTGTGATTATATTAAAATTTTTAAGACAAATACTTTAAAAAGTTTTAAAAATAGGTCACCTTACATTTTTTGTATCTAAAATTACTGATAATTAAAAAAAAAAAGAAAAACAGATACATTTTTATTAGGCAAATGTATTATAATTGTTATTATCACCTCACGTTTTGGTCGTTTCATAAAAAAATTCTAGAAAAGTTATCAGTTTTCTCAAATAGCTAACGGAAACTTTGGTTACATAGAAGTGCGTGCACATTTAAATTTTTCTAAGATTAAATTTTAGATTTGAATATAAAGCGTGGAGTTTTCTCTTTCTAACACTGTTTAGATTAGATCATATTTTTCACCATGACAGTAGGAAGGGAGATACAACAACGATTTATATAAGACGTATGTGAGCTGGGACAAATATGGTCTCCTGTGACTATACGGGTTAGGCAATATTATTTTTTTCTTGTATAGAAACAAAAATGGGTCATTAAATGCACACACAACGAACAAAATACCACTTTTAAATTTATAAACGATGACATTATTTGTCGCGTAACAGAGTTCTTTGAATTTGAGTAGCAAAAATGTTCTACAGTCACTCACTAACATGGTTACGTATGCGTTGTGACTTTGAGGGGAAGGTTCAATGCACCAGTGTTTACAAAATGATAAAGAAGGTCAATTATGTGGTGTCGCCGCATTCAAACATTAATCTAATGAATTATTAATTAACTTCACAAATAATGTGAAAGATGGTATACACTAGTTGTTGTTAAACATGCAAGTTAGATAGACCTGGGAATTCCAATAAACGAAAAGTTAATGTACCAGATGCCAGAATTAAATTTTTTAATTTAGGAGACAAGTATGGGTACTGCCCGGTTAACCATTTACTGGATAACACCCCTGCCATAGGTCACCCCAAGTGTTTCACTACATTTGGTTACTTAGCGAGGGTGCCCGGATTCATGGGGTGAGGTTTGTCTAGGTATTAACCGGCAGATGCGTTTTTCCATGTACTGTGTGGCAGACAAGATCAGGAGTCTGTTTGAGGGAGTACTTTTGACCTCTCCAGCCAGACCGCAGTGGGAGGAACGGATTCATGCATCCATCACTCTTGGACACACTGATTCACAGATTCCTACACACCCCTCGTACCTTTTTCCTTAAAAGGAGAAAAAAATAGATGGAATTACACCAAATTGGACCAAATTACAGACTAAGGACTGTAATTCCAGTAGGTTTATTTAAGTATTGTAATTCCAGTAGGTGTAATTTAAGTAATTGTAATTCCAGTAGGTGTAATTTAAGTAGTTGTAATTCCAGTAGGTGTAATTTAAGTAGTTGTAATTCCAGTAGGTGTAATTTAAGTAATTGTAATTCCAGTAGGTGTAATTTAAGTAGTTATAATTCCAGTAGGTGTAATTTAAGTAAGTAGTTGTAATTCCAATAGGTGTATTTAAGTCATTGTAATTTGAGTTGGTGTAATTAAAATATTTAATTAATGAAGACAATATTAGCGAAACTCAATCAAAAATATGTAACAGAAAAATCAGAAAAAGATACGATCACATCTGGTAATCGAACCGTATCTTTTTCTGATTTTTCTGTTTCAGATTTTTGATTGAATTTTGCTAATATTGTCTTCAGTAATTAAATATTACAATTTGAGGTTTTACTCATTAAGTTAAAAATAAGTAATTAAAGTAGGTGAATTCCAGTAGGTGTAAATTAAGTATTTGTAATTCCTTTAGGTGTAATTTATGTAGCTGTGATTCCAGTAGGTGTAATTTAAATAGTTGTAATTCCAGTATGTGTAATTTAACTACATAGTTGTAATTCCAGTAGGTGTAAATTAAGTAATTGTAATTCCCGTAGGTGTAATTTATGTAGCTGTGATTCCAGCAGGTGTAATTTAAGTAGTTGTAATTCCAGTAAGTGTAATTTAGCCAGTTGTAATTCCAGTAGGTGTAATTCCAGTAGTCGTAATTTAAGTATGTGTAATTTACGCCATGTACAATTATATATTCCGGCAGTGTATTGGTAATGTAAGTATTGTTTACTGACCTGAGACTCCTGGCGTCCTTGCACATGATGTGCAGGAAGAATATCTCCCTGACCTCGGCGCTCTCCACCAGCTTGAGGGGGATGATGGTGCTGGCTCCGGCACCCGAGCGGTGGCACACCCGGTAGTTGGACAGCGCCAGCAGCCCGTCCTGCGTCCTGCC
The DNA here is from genome assembly GCA_917880885.1 of Limnephilus marmoratus. NCBI lineage: Eukaryota > Metazoa > Arthropoda > Insecta > Trichoptera > Limnephilidae > Limnephilus > Limnephilus marmoratus. Next base: position 7,354,552 of record OU862927.1, on the reverse strand, counting down.
CAGGTACTGCACAATACAACACAATAGGTGGCGTGAGTGCGAGCTATTTTATAACTTGACCCAGTCTCGTTTGACATGGACATCAAATCGGCTTGGACATCAAGTTTGGACTTAAATTTGATCAAACACTGATGGGCCGAGAATTGACAGTTTTTTTCAATAATTTCTGGCTTTCATCCTTCAGGGGTGTTCTATACCATCATTTAAAATTACAGAGAAAGGAAAGGTGAATTAAAATTAAGGAAATTAGAATTGACAGTTGTTAACGGGTAAATTTAATCAAATGCTGATGGGCCGAGAATTGACAGATTCAATAAATTTGATATAAAGACGATGGGCAGAGAATTGATAGTTGTTAAAGGGGAAATTTGATCAAAAGCTGATGGTCCGAGAATAGTCTGTCATTGGCCAAATTTGACCAAAGGCGATGGGCCGATAATTGACAGTTGTTAACTAGTAAGTTTGATCAAACGCTGATGGGCCGAGAATTGAGAATATTAATAGTGAATTTGATCAAACGCTGATGGGCCGAGAATTGACAATTATTAATAGTAAATTTTATCGAACGCTGATGGGCCGAGAATCGACAGTTAAAGGGTAAATTTGATCAAACTCAAGTGGGCCGAGAATTGACAGAGCGACCGATTATTTTGCCTCTCCCCCAAGATTTCAAGCTGTTTCAGTAATTAAGTTGAAATTATGTTATGTCAATAATCTGTGCGTAAGAATGAGGCGGTATAATAAAATTTTACCAAAATAAAATAATTTTAAATAATAACCTGCACAGCCTCTCCGCAAATGGGCACAAAGGGCACCGACAGTCCGGGCTCATCCGCTTCCAGAGTCCGCTTGGGGAACAGCTCAGCCGCCCTGACATGGCAGATGCTGGTGGAGCGCGAGGGCGGCGAGGAGGACGTGGAGTGGCGCTGGGTGGGGTGGGGCGGCGAGGGCGGGGGCGGGCCCGGGGAGGGCGGGGGCGGCAAGGGGGGCGACGGGGCTCGGGGCGCCCGCAAGGGGGACTCCATCACGGGGGCCGGCTTCTCGGGCAGGGCCGTCGCTATCTGGAACAACAAACAATGAAACATTAGATAACGGCAAGAACACACAAGTTGCTAAATTGAGACAAATGCTTCAGAAGACGGGACGACAAAATGGGATTTAAGGCGCTGTATTCCCGCTCAAAAAGAAGAAGATGGAGAGATATGTAATTACGAATGTTGGAGATAGTGCGCTATTATTCAAAACGGTAAAATTGAAGTGGAAATGTTTAATACAACACGAGTCGTTTAAAATAGAGCAAAAATCTCTTGGGGGCTGTCTAAAACAACATTTAAAGAAACACTGTGAATTTTTTCACACATAAAACTTGTAAAATAACTGACACAGACGTGAAAATAATAATTTTCGTAGCACACTTTGCGATTTTTTTCCATCGAAGAATTTCATATAATTTGCGTTTCGGCACGGGGAATGTACAGATATTATCTTCAAAAACAACATATATACATATTTTTGGGCTCAAAAACTTCAAATGTTTAAGGGGGATATGTAAGAAATCGGTAGAAATTCGGGTAGCGGCGGCTTAAACGATGTTAGAATTGCTAGAAAGATAGTGAAAAATGCCTTAACTGTAATAGGCATGCGGCTGATAACTCCGTTGTAAGATATCCCTCTTTCTCAACCAACCAGAAAGCGAGGAGCTATATACGAAACTCTCAGCGGCAGGACAACAGCCAAGGTTGGATGTTACTTGCAGGGAAATCTTTTTTGTATAATATTATTGTACTCAATAAGATATCCAGTTGTCTGGATTCGGTGAAACAAAAGCATCCTCACTTGGGAAAGGTTGTGAGGTTGAAGTGACTGAAGGAGAGGAAAGATACGAAGAAAGAGAGGTTGGGAAGTACCACGCTTATTCAAATCTGGTCACTTAATCTAACAATAGCCACTTCAAGCAACGTTCTCACACCAGGGCGATACTGAGAGTATATTCAAGAGAAGTAATAGACATAAAATTACACTTCCTGAATTACAACGACGGTGCTTGTAGTAATGATTGTGATATAAAAAATAAAATGAGTCCCAAATGGGAACCTTGGGGAAAGCCAGTTTTTGAATTATTTAGTCAGAAAGGAACAATTTATATAATTCAAATATTTATTACAATTCTATGGAGCGTAAAGTACAAGAAAGAGAAGGTGGTTATAAATACGATAACAATTTAAAAATATAAATAAATTGTATTGGGTACAGAAATATCTCAACACCTAACATTTCTTGGGGGAAATTAAAAAGAAATTATACAAACAGTAAAACATGAAAGGCTTGCGAGAATATTTCCTACCACCATCATGATGTTATAAAATCAAATGATTCATTAAAACATTAATATAAATTCGCAATCTAAAAATAAAAATAATGCCAACTTTCAAGGTATGATTTTAAATAAATACTGGTGTTTAAGGTCGAATTGAGAGTAAATAGAAATCCAAGCAGGTGTTCAAACAGGCCTCACTCATTTACAAGTGTACTAATAATAAATGTTTATTTTACTCGTTCAGTGAAATTCTGATTATCATAAAATGTTTACGTAATTTTCGAGGTAAATTATATTATTAATATTATAATCATAAATTTCGACGAAATTAAATGCCAACACTCAAACACTGGATTGTTTGTTGATCAATGGGTCAATATTGTTCACCGAAAATAGCTTAATTGCAAATATAATGTTATGCCATGATTAGTAGTTAGTAGTACATTAAAAAAGCAAGTAAAATGACCTATTAAACAAATAAATTAAATATTGTAGTCAGTAGTGATATTGAAAGTTGAAAGATTGAAAAAAAAATTCCGGCAGTAAAATGACGTGGTGTGCTGAAAATAGTAGAAAATTCAGACCAAAAGAGAAATACCGACAAGCAACAGAAAATTATTTTAATATTGTCATTTCCAACATTGGAAGTATTTGTCAAGAATTGAGACTATTCCATGATTTTTCAGGGGTCTGCGGCAGCAAAAACGTATATCTCCGCCCAATTTGGATGTGTGAAAGTCATGTTGTTTGGGAATTTAATAAAAAATAAATTTTCTTTATTCCTTCGGACGTAGGTATTGATTGAATATCCAGTTGTCATTAAAACTTATTAACATGGATAAATATCATTATTTTCTCGTCTAGTTCCGATTTTTAATTTTTACTAGTTAGACTTTTAATTTTTACTAGTTTGACTTTTAATTTTTACTAGTTTGACTTTAGTTTGACTTTTAATTTTTACTAGTTTGACTTAAGTTAGGCTTTTAATTTTTCAATTCCTTTTCCGGAACGTTTTCCACGGCCTCGATCAATCCAACCTCCTTCGCAATCATTTCATTATGTACGTTAACGGTTATTTATAATTACAATTGTACAAATATAATAATTATTAATGAGAATGAGCAAGGGCGAACCGCCTATTAATAATTATCGCAATTAGAAAGGGGTTTTAAAAATAGCTACCTTATATTTACGGATTTAATGCTCTTTTTACTCTGACTTCATTTAAAAATATATTATATACAACAAAAACAAATTATATTAAATATAGAAACAAAACAGTACTGGGAAATTATCAATAAGTTTCTTCGGGAGTGCACCCACAAAGTATTGTTAAAGTTTATTGTATTGTCTTACTATTATTGAACCGTAAAAACGTAAAAATAAATGAAATTATTGTTCACTAGTTCGCTAAAATGGCCGGAAGTTTTGAAAAAAAAAATAGATTTCGTGATTTGGAAAAAAAAACAAAGGGTTCGTATTTTGTACCAAACTTATTTTTCATTCCATAAATGCAGTACAAAGAACCCAAAAAATATATATTTTTTAAATAGTATGCAGTACAAAGAGCCCAAAAATAATTTTTTTTAAACATAGTATGCAATAAGCACATGCACAAAGAACCCAAAAAATATTTTTTAAACATAGTATATGATGTGTTGGTTAAAAATATAAAAGGGGAAAATAACACTTTTTCTGGAAAAAATCAGAATTCTTGTTGACTTACTTGTATTCATAAACTTGAACTTTTTTTTTCATTTTTGTCAGTTATACGCATTTTTTAATGATAAACAAACGTTAAAAGGTTAAATTACAGAAAAAAATTTTATTCAAAATTTAAAAAAAAGGTTTTTGGTTTGTTTTCTGATTTTCAATGCATTTTAGCGGGCCGATTAAAAAAATTAAATGCAGTTCTCATTATCTTTATAAGACGCAACTTTTGAGATCCCGGGCGTTTCTGAATTCAAAAGTTGAAATAATTGACACACCTTATTATGTAATCACGAATGTTGCAGAAAACGCGCCAATATTAAAAACGATAATATTTAAGTGAAAATTATGAAAATGTTTAATAAAACACGACTCATTTAAAATAGAGCAAAAATCGCAGGGAATGTCTAACACAGCATATAAAGAAACATTGTGAATTTTTTCACACACATGACTTGTAAAATAACTGAAAAAACGGTTTTATAATAATTTTCGGAGCATACTTTGCGATTTTTTTCTATCGAGGGAATTTCATATCATTTGCGTTTCGGCGTGGGGAATGTATAGACATTATCTTAAAAATAACACATATTTTTTTAAGAGCTTAAAAACTTCAAATGTTTAAGGGGGATATGTAAGAAATTGGTAGAAATTCGGATAGCGATGCATTCTGTCGGTTGTCCTTTTGAGAGCGCCTTACGGATGTGTTTTCGCGGAAATGTTATGCACTCAACTACGCGGAAATGCAATCATAAATTATTAAATATTTATATTTTAGATGGACCCGTTTTGCTGCTGAGCAAATAACGTAGGTACGACATTGAAGTATGTTGAAGTGTTTAATATGGTTTGTATCTAATCATGAAGTTATACCAGTTTACTTCCTATTTCCTATTGCGTTAGATCGTGAAGGGCCGAGAGTGATTTGACAACAACTATCTTTAATAAATTATAATACTTAATCTTGTTAGAAAGGCAAATTAATCTTGGAGACCTTCAAACTTCAAACAGCAGAATAACAGTGGAGAGAGAGAATTGTAATTAAAGCTGTTTGTAATGACGGAGTGTACTAGTATATCAGGAACAAGTCTAGAAGTAATATTATAATAATAAATATTGTAGGGTTATTTTGTTTTACATATTTTTAACCCTAGAAAGATAATCTTATTTTTACCTACCTTAAAGAGACTCCAGATACTAATATCTACAGCCTGTATGTCGGACGAATATCTACAGCTCCTATGTTGAACTAATATCTACAAACTTCAGAGTGTTGACTAATATCTATAGAGCGTAGGTTGAACTAATATCTACAGAGCGTAGGTTGGACTAATCAGCTAATGTGTCCAATAGTCCGATATTAGGGATACATACTTACATAAATTAAGTTTTTTTAACTGCATACGCAATATTACGTTATTCCAATATGCTATACATAATTGCAAATCCAACCTCTGCCAGTGCTGTAGATATTCGTGAACACTTTGGTTCTTATAGATATTAGCAAGGGCGGATCCAGGGGGGGGTCATGGGGTCATGACCCCCCCCCCCTGGGCTGGGTCCAGGACCTAGGTGGACCTACTTTTTACTTGTATCTATTATTATAAAAATCAAATTATAACTTCTAATGACTTGACCACGACTATGTGACCCCCCCTGGCGCTATGTGACCCCCCCTGGCGCCAAAGCTGGATCCGCCCTTGGATATTAGTCAACAGTTTGAGCTGTAGATATTCGTCAACACTTTGGTTCCCATAGATATTAGTTCGATTTTTTCAGTTTTTGGAATTCCTGTAGATATTAGTAGACGCCTCCCCTTAAAGATATACGTCTTAGAGATGTGTTGCAGTTTAAAGGTGAATATTTGACACAGTATTAAGCCGCCGCTACCCGAATTTGTACCGATTTCTTACATATCTCCCATAAACATTTGAAGTTTTTAAGCTCTTAAAAAAAAATTGATTTTAAAGATAATATCTATACATTCTCCACGTCGAAACGCAAATTATATGAAATTCCCTTGATAGAAAAAATCTCACTTTCAAGTCTGTTTCAGTTATTTTAGAAATTATATGTATGAAAAAATTCACATTATTTCTTTAAATGCTGTTTTAGATAGTCCCCAAGAGATTTTTGGTCTATTTTAAACGAGTCGCGTTTTATTAAGCATTTTCACAATTTTCGCTTCAATTTTATCCTTTTAAATATTAGCGCGCTCTCACCGACATTCGTAATTACACATCTCTCCATCTTTTTCTTTTTGAGCGGGGATACGGCGCCTTAAAGGTAGTTAAATAATTAGTTTAGGGTTTTGTACTTTAAATAAAACCAAAATAATTATAAAAAATATATTGTATGTAATTAAAAAAAATTAAATTATGTATCTAAACCTCTTACCAATCAATTACAAAATATTAGGTCTTTCTTTAAATGAAAAATAATGTTTCATTTTATATCTAAATCATATTTTTATATGCTGTGAAAGTTTAAATACTAATCAGTAGTTGTACTTATAAATATATATGTATACATATTTATTTTTCGCTAAATCACAACAAGTCTGAAGTTACACAAAAACAAATCAATCATACGTCTTTCGGACGTAAGGTGTACGTATTTCTCCGTAATTATTGTACTTCCATGGTGACAGAGCCGCCTCGCGTAAGCTCTGCTCGGCAACTGAGCTAACTGAGACAGACAGCGACAAATTAAAAAAAAAAATACAGCAATTCTTGCGTATCGCTTACGTCTCTAAGATGTAGATTATCTTTTTAGGGTTAAAGTTAATTAAAAAGTTGTAATAATTATTTAAAATTTACTCATAATTTTTGTACGTACATTTTTTGAATGGGTATTGTTATTACTATTAACTCCTGTTGTATAAAACACCAGACACTGAAATTAAAAATAAAATTCAACCCCTCAGGCCTCGAGCATATTCTGACAAAAAGTCAGATTATTTCCGCTTTGCAATACAATCCAAATAAAAGGAATATTTCTGAAAGTAACCGAAAACTAAAAAAAGTTTTTGAAAGGTGAAGAAATAGGCTTTCAAATTATTATTAGAAATGAACATATAATTTTTTTTAATGCAAATTTTAAGAAGTATTAAAAATGGCTCACCGTACGTTTTTTCCAACTAAAATTACTGATAATTTTAAAAGTTATAGTCACCTCACTTTTTTGTCGCTCCATGTAAAAATAATTAATAAAAAATTCCCAAAGTAATTTTTTTTTTCAATTTGCTATCTGAGACTTTGGTTTCATAAAGTTGTACCAATTTACTACTTTCGTGATTAATTTTTAGATTTGAATATAAACCGTGATGTTTTTCTTTCTAACATCATCTACATCATATTTCTCACCACGATAGTAAGGGAGACACAATGAGATATATACGATTTGTTTCGAAAAGCGAACAAATTAGCATGAAGTATTAATCCGTTGTTAGTGAAAGTTAATTCTGCCAAATTTGTATCGTTTGGTTTTCTACACAAATTCGTCATTAATATGCAAAAAATGAGGCCGTGTGGTGTAAATTCGCAGATAAAGAAGGAATCCACTAGTTAATTAACATTTGCAATCTATTTCTGTCACGAATGTGGGCATACTGGGTGAATGACAGATAATACAATTGACATATAAAAAAACGTAACCATGAAAAACTTGCGGTTTTGTAAGCCAAACCGCAAGGAACGTTAACACCAAACTGGATTGAGAAAAATATAATGTTTTATTAAAATATTCTTTACCCGTAGAATTAAACAGCTATTCGTTTTTGCAATCATTAAATGAATTCCAACTCTTAGATCAGAGGTTCCCAAACTTATCTGGATCACCGCTCACTTCGACAAAAACGTTTTTACAGCATAAAGCCGCAGGTGAATTTTTTTTTGCCAAAAAGTAAAAGTTACCCGTTTGCAAGAAGAAGTTTCCAATATGTTTTGCAATATCACGACAAACCGGTTAGCACGGTAGTTTATTTTTTTTCTTTCAACAATGGCGTTGCGGGTACGATAATCTACTAGATTAATTAATCCTCAATCACTGTATAAGCCACATTTTCCGCTTATAATGATGGAAGTAATTGGATTTTCAATATTCTGAGATTATTTGTAACCCGGGAATGCTCTTTCTAAATTTAAAATATCATTTCTCTAGGTATTTATGCTTTATTTTAAGGATTTTATTATCAAAACAACAAAAAAAAAACTAATAATAATACCTACAAACTATTTTAGCGATTCATCTACAAGATTTTTGCAATGGTACCTACGACTTAGTTGATTTCTTTAGGAATTATTTATTTATTCTTTTGACCCCATTTCAGCCCTTCACCGCCCCATTGGAGCCTTTCACCGCCCACCATTCGCCCTTGAGGCCACCACCGCTCCTCCAGGATCTCACCAATGCCCCCAGGGGGTGGTACCGCCACCGTTGAGAACCACTGTCTTAGATAATTAGGTTTTACAGAAAAGGAAATGTGTGGTCAAACATTTCCTTGTGGTCTTTTAGTTATCTTAAGTGGCATTTATATTAGCTGACATCTTGGTGGAGCTATTACAGAAATAACCAAATAACTAAAGAAAAATCAATTTAAAAATAAAATGTCACAATGAGTTGATGAAGAACTTAATCTAAAAGATGTCTGTTTCATTGAAAGTTTCGATAAATGCGTATATTTGAAATTGGTAAATGATGCACAAAACAAATTGGTAAAAAATGAAGAATAAGTGCGGCAAGTGGTGTGTTGCGTCCTCTCTACAGCTCAGTGATAAGGAAAGTCGAGCTCAGTATCAAGACAAAGATGGTTGTGTTCAAAACGGTATACCGCCCGACTCACTTAAGCGTCGATGACACGTGGCGAGTTTACAAGCTACTATCTGGGAAATTCACTATCTGTTAGTAAACTCGCCCAGTGTCATCGTGTTACTTGCTAACTAGCAGCGACTAGCAGATTGTTGACAATCTACGAAAAAAAGTTGAAAGGTCGTCAACTTTACTCGCCTACACACTTGCTCCGCTTGCTCGTGATTGGTTTATTTATGTTTCCAACATGGCTTCCGATAAACAGCTGATTTCGACTGCCAAACACCTGAAGAATTAGTTCACGCAGGCGTCGTTATTCTTATTACTGGCGCTAGCAGCGGCCTGAGTTTCCTACGCTTCTGAGCGAGTGGACAGTTTTGTGTGTCATCATGACAATCTCACTCGCCGATTTACCCGCTTTTAAACTTAGTAGATAGTAGGTTGTAAACTCGCCGTGTGTCATCGAGCCTTTACGGTCACCAGATATGGATGCTAAACGAACGAACACGCTGTAGAGTCCAAGCTGCCGAAATGAGGTACCTGAGAGGAGTGGCAGGGGTTACGAAATGGGATCACATAAGAAACTCGACGATCCGAGATGATCTAAACATTGAACCGTTATTACTCTTCATAGCAAAATCGCAATTGAGGTGGCTTGGACACGTACTAAGAATGTCTGATGACCGGATTCCTAGGAAAAAAACTGAGTGCGATTCCAGCAGGGTAGACGTCCAGAGGAGAGGATGGGACCACCATGGACGGAGGCCGAACATTCAGCGCAAGGAGGCGCCTTGTCGATGCAATGGGTCCCCCACCCGAATAGGATAAGGGGAAGAAGATGATGATGATGACAATGACGTACAAAAACAAAACATTATAATCATTTCATAGTATAAAATGAAGACGCTCAAAATGAATGTGCGCATAGATCTTTTCATGCGGTTTACACCAATAGATAGAGTGATTCAAGCGGAAGGTTTATATGTATAATACTTGCTAATTATAGTAGAGAACAGCCGAGAAATTCAAATATTAAATACAGGCAGCGGCCAGCAGCCAAGCGGGTGGTGTGGATTTTATAAAGGTTGGGTAATGGCGTTGTGTTTCGTTAGCCACAGCAACATGTGGCCGGGTCTGCTAGTTTAACTATAATTAGAAGTTTGGGGATCGAAAAAGGTCATTACATTACATCTCATTAAATTGTTAATTACTGTTAAATAAAACTATAAAATAATAACCGTGTGTGGCATAAAATGTATAACGTATTGGGTATTATACTCGTACAGTACCGATAGTCCCCGCATGGGACCAGATGGTACGGACTTTGTAACACGGGGCTCATTACGTCTATCAACAAACTAATCACCACTCGGACAATACATAATATTTATAATAATAACAATATCATTACTGACACACCGCAGCTACTGCCGAGTGTTGGGAAACACCCGACCGCGTAATACACAAGAACAATGTCTACATTCCGCACTTGATAACCGAACCGGGAATTTCTATTATTATTGTTTACATCATAGGTTCTCAAAGTGGGCGATAACGACCCCCCTGTGGGCGTTTCAGACTTTCAGGGGGGCGGTGGGAGACCAAGAGAAACCCATCCTACCCCATCCCGTCCCGCCCCATCCCATTACGCCCCCCCCCCCCCCCCGTTCACAAAAATAAGTCTCAAAGTGGTTTAACCACAGTTTTGAAAATGCCTTTGTAAGCCGAAACAGCTGTCACAATAATATGAACTAAAATACTAGCAGATCTTAATAATAACATTATTACATTTGATTTAAATTATAGTACATAAATTTGTTTCAAATTGCGGTCGGAAACTTTGGTTTCATAAAAATGTGCATTTTAATTTTTTTATTAATGTTAGATTTGAATATAAAACGTGGTGTTTTATCTTTTTAACACCATTTAGATCATATTTCTTACCATATATAGTATTATATATAAATATAATAGTCAAAGAGTCACAATGATTTCTTTGAGACCTGTATGAGTTGTTCCGAAATGCGATCAAATTAGCCAGAGGGGAGGGGAGAGGTTTCATTCTAAAAAAACTTTAACAACTAACAAAGTATTGCCATACAACAATGATATGAGCCAAATTGCCAACAAAAGGGGGCATACATTAATTACGTGAGCAGGTTTTCTTCCAATCTAGACTCCCCCCCCCCCGCCTTGATGAGATAAATTTGGGCCACTTCGTATATTTTTTTCAAGTAACGTGAGATTTTGCTAGACCCCCCCCCCCCTTAAGTTCACGTAATTAATGTATGCCCCCAAAGACCACCATTCCAAAATTGAAACATCGACTGAAAAGAGAAAATTACCAACTTCCTTTATTATTTTTCCTGTAGAAACTGGAGATCATCCGTCAAACGACATTCCCCAACATCGAAGTCTGCAATATAACCAATTGCAACCGAATATAACACAGACAGGTTATGTACACAGACAAATGAATGTGCGGAATTCCTTAAAGAAACATTCAAGCGTGTGGCTTACATCAACAGGTGAATCGGATTCGCAGCCATTCCGCGGCTCGGTGCAAAGTCAAGAACAACACAACACAATCAGCCCACACATCGGCCATCGGGGAATCGCGTGCTTCAACTTCAAATGTAAACTAATGCAGTCGAGTGATTGAAATATTGATGAGAACTGTGCAGAGAAATGATGCAGCTAGTAGCTCAACGTATAAATGTTGTTGTAAAAGCACGAATATTGATATATCCCAATATAAACATGATGAAAGAGAAAGGGGCCTTTTTGGCCCGGAGCTCTGTACGCCATTATATATTAAAAAAAGTTATTTTGCAACGTCGAGAACACAACACAGTCAGAACACACATCGGACGACAACGGGGATTCGCGTGCTTCAAGTTCAAAAATAAACTGATGAAGTCGAGTGATTGAAATATTGATGAGAACTGTACAGAGAAATGACATGGCCAGTAGTAGTAAACGCTAGAATATTGAACATCCCAATATAAACTCACAATGAGAGAGAAAGGGACCTTTTTGGCCCCGAGTTCTGTATGCCATTATACCAAAAGTCAAAAGCTATAACCCAAACTAAATGGTTCAGTAGAATCTGAAATAAAGTGTTTACGAGACCCGTCAAAATTGGCAAAACATTATACAGGGTGTTAAGGGACGTACTTCACGTACTTGACTTACTTTAACCAGTGATTCCTGACATTATTTGGAGTAAAAAATGTAAATGAAATTTTGGTCTCCGGTGACTTTTTATGACGACGTTTTTTTTTTTTTTCAAAAATTTTTTCTTCAAAATCCACCAAAAAAATCACTGGTTAAAGTAAGTCAAGTACGTCCCTTAATACCCTGTATAATAATCATCGAATTTGGTAAAATTTGGCGAAAAATGGCGCAATGGTATAATATATTATATCAATCTATGTATTGTACAAAGAAGAATATTTGTGGGTTGCTTTGTTTTTTTATAGAAATCTACAGTTTTATTCTGAGATTAATGAAATTTTGCACATCTGACTTTCAAAACAAGAGGAAGGTCACTGTCTATAACAGATTTAGAAAAACAAGCCCATCACCTTTTTCCAAAAAAAATTGATACTTGACATGAAATTTGCACACCTAACGTTCAAAATAAGAAGAATAAATAATAACAATGCCAACTCTGTTTTCGAAAAATTCTGCGTAAAGCCCGGTCAACGCCGGGGACTTTTTTTACATGTGAATACCGTACAAGAGTCCCCGTCTGGATCCAGTGAGACTGGCATCGCCAATTGGGGTATATTGAAGATAAAGGTAGTGAGGAGGGGAAGGAGATGAGAAGAGGAAGGTGATATTCAGATCTGGTCACCAAACACGGCTAAAGCCATTTGAAGCAAAATTTCAACTCCGAATGGTGGTAGTACACCAGAGCGATATGGGGAATATATTCCATTTTTGAACGTGCCGCAAATATACTATATATTATTTTTAATTAATTAACTGTGAAATAAACGCAAATTTATCAAATCATATTTTCACCGGGATTTGAATCCGCGACCTTCGGATTGCCAGTCGAGAGCCTTGCCCCGCGACCACGGAGGCCGTCAACTAGTTTAAACAAAATATCGTGAAAACTGGAAATATAAAACTATTGCAAAATACAGCCAAAATATGACCAAATCCGGACAAAAAAAGTGAAATACATAAAATACATTTCATAATAAAAATGCTAGGATTTACCGGTAAAACATGACTACCAATTTTCGCGCTTTTACAGTAACATAATATAAATCAGCCAAAGCTCAAAGTATTGAGTATTGATATCGTAGGTACGAAATAATGGCTTGAACAGAGAGAGTGAACCCTGACCTTAGAGTGCTAGGCTAGCATCATATTATAATCAATCTAATAACAATTGGTAGTAATTTAATGCGACGGAGATCTGTTCTCTGCCAAAGAGAAAACGAAGATGGACGGCAAAACTAATCTATGTAAGTACAGAATATGATTATGTGTAGACGTGTATTATTATATGGTGGTTGATTTATATTTAATACGGAGCATTTCGCTATTTGGGCGAATCCATCTGGAGATTGTAGAAAAGCTGCGACTTATCACAACCAATTATATAACGAGCTAAATATAACACGTAAACTTTCTACACAAAGGCCAAGTAACACTTTGCAAACAGCAGAATATTATCTACTGAAGTTGTTTCTCGATACTCTCTTTGTGGGGGAATTATCACCCATGTCAACGCGTCTATAAACGTACATACCAAAACAAAATCCTTCGTAAAGATTAACCTCCCGTATTGCAGCCATGTCCCCTTGGAAATAATTTTTAACAAACTGTAAATAATATCATTTTTTAAACCAATTAATATAAACTCATGATGAAAAAAGGGCCTTTTTGGCCCGGAGCTCTGAATGCCAGTATAATTTTTCATTTGCCCGCGTACAGAACCATCCTTAGAAAAAATTATCCAATCCCCCGCATATGCGCGCAATATAACGCGCAATTTAACAATATCGATATTCTTAATAATACTCTTGTGAAATACCGATACGAAGTCAAGCGTACGATCACAAATGTTAGTTAAATTAATGCACAGCTATAGAAAAGGTACAGCATGAGCATCTCCTGTCCCCATCCCATCTTCCTCTGCCTCTTGCCCCTTCCTATTCCTTCTTCCTTCTAATATACTTACATTTATATATTTTTGTTAATTCCATTTTCATGTAATGGTTATAAGTTATAACCAATTAAAATTTTGTATTATATCATAATAACCATTAGCATAAGAAACTGTTTTGGCTTACCTCATTTTTAACCGCTTCATTTTTAACATCCTGTATAAAACTGCTGTTTGTTTCTTACAATAAATAAATAAATAAATAATATGAAAAGTAAAGAAAAGTATATATTTTTTTTTACATGAGCTCCACACAGGAGGCCCTGAGAAACATCATTTCCCTCAGGGCCTATGTCATCTTTATGCTCACCTATGATGCTGTGTGGAGGGTTTTTTTAAGGATAGGAAGGAGAGGAGAGTTCTGGGAAGGAAAAGGATTTAAGGGGTGGGTAGGAATCTTGGGTTCAGTATGTCCTGGTCATCCGCCTCCAAGACCTAGACAAACCTCACCCCATGAACCCGGGCACCCCTGCTAAATCACCAAACGTAGTGATCCACTTGGGGTGACCTACGGCAGAGGTGTTGGTTATCAAATTAAAAATAAAAATTATAATCTCTCTATTGCCCTGGTGAAAGGCCACCATTCTGGATACAATCTATTTATCTATTTTTATATTTTTTTAACATAATTAGAATTAATTAATTAAATAATTAGAATTTCAACAACATTAATTCATTTAGGTCACGCTATAAAAACTTCACAGGATATGTGACTTGGGTAATTATTGATTTGGATAATATTATTTCTTATCTTTTCCTCTACACTGTTACAACATTGTGACTACATAATGTTATGATGTATTTTTTTCCCAATATATTACTTTTTTATAAAAGAAAGACAAACATTCCCGAGTTACGAATAACCCAACAATGTTTGAAAATCTCTTACTACATATATACACTATATGAAAAACATATGTGGAATGGGAACCCACTAAGGCGCAGCCTGTGCGTGGGTAATATAGGTAGTGATATACATTTTATTATTGTATTTAGCTATAAAGAAACAAACAATTGGCATATAAAGCAAAAACATAATTAAAATTTGTCCAGTTTGTACAAAAAGTGTCTACAATATTGTTTTAATAATAAGTGTGTAGTTTGCGAGAAGTGTACAGTAATATAAATAATAAGTGTGTAGTTTGCGAGAAATGTACAGTAATCATAGACATCCAAATGGATAGACCAGAAGATACAGGTGAGGGGTAAAACCAAACTATGGGGGGGCGAAGAGGGGAAGAAGACTGTGATTAGTTGAAAAATCAATCTGACAGTATATAGGCATCTCGCATTATAATATCACCATTTAGTTCTTAAAAGCAAAATTTGCTTTGAATGAATAGACCTTTTTACATGGGAGCGCGAATTGCTTGCCACGATAAGAAAATATTTGCGTAGGCCAAATGTACACCCCAAAAAGATTCGCCCGTTTTCACATAGCAATATTTTGTTGCCGTGTTTAGTTAAGACACTTTTATAAATGTTTCATAATTTACTTACCCCTGTAACCAGCGACGAGCACACTAAGGAACCGCCCACATTCGCTATGTGCACATTGATATGTAGGTATGTTGTATAGCACAAGCTACTGTTTTGGCGTGTTATTTTTTCGTTAAATGTATAGATGTTAGCTTCGCGCTGCTCACGGCAAGAATGATGACGTCACACATTTTAGATTCAAGCGATTCTCTATCCCCTCCACATGGGGCGAACTGGCGCCAAGGAGGAGCTCCAGCCGGTTCCATGGGGAGGGGGAAATAGTACGTTTTTATCACTTAGGGCAGGTCCAGATATATTCATATGTCCGTGACAGTAATATAAATAATGTTTCATCTGTATTGTTCAGCCATAATTTAAATATTGAGGTAGTTTAGTTATCACTTGATTTTTTTTCGGTAAAAGATGCATTTGTTTGGTATTCATTAGGGGGGTATAAAATACATTATTATTTCTAATTTTTATTCTGTTTAAATTTTTTTCGAATATGTTTTTGTTTTTAAAGATATATTTCATAGTTTGCAGTATAAAAAGTTTACGGATACTGATAGCTTAGATTCTTTGTTTAATGCATCTGTCTAAAATGTTCTCTTTCTATTACACATAACATTAATAATATAATTTTGAATTATTTGTAAAGGTTTTATAAAAGCATCAAGCGCACCGCCCCATCCTATTATACCGTACGTGAATGAAGATTGCACCAGAGAAAAATAAATCATTTTCACTTTAACTGCTACTAACATAGTATACGAGTATAATACTACCGACTATGGGGGACTGACTGGTATAAAGGGCGAAAGGGGTTGATTTGGCTCGCCTTTATTTGAGCAACCAATAAATTGGCTCCCGTCTGAGTCACTACCCGGACTAGCGAGACACGAGACACGCGGGTTGAGCCAGACCGAGACCGAGACAGTTAAATATTTACACGCAATCAGGACTCGCGGCGGCTTCGAGGCGGCATTTGCATCTCGGGGTCTCTAATCAGGGCGGGGCGCTCATAAGGCGCCTTTCAGTGGCGCGAAGGGCGCCTGTCAGAATGGGCAAGAGAAAAAATAATGCATATCAAAAATACTAATTTCGATTGTCTGAGCGACCTTTTTTTTACATGAATACCGCAGAGTCCCAACTGCTCCCGTCTGGAGCTAGTGGGACTATGGCATCCCCAATTGGGGTGTGTTGTGAGACTGAAGGTAATGGGGAAGGGAAGGAGATGGGGAAGAGTGAGGTGGGGAAGTACCAGGCTATTCAGATCTGGTCACCAAGCACGGCTAACGCCATTTCAAGCAACGTTTCAATTCTGAATGGTGGTCTTACACCAGGGCGATACTGAGAGTATCTTACACTCTGGAACGTGCCGCAAATATACGATATATTGTTTTAAATGAATAAATTGTGAAATAACACAAATTAATCAAATAAAATTTGTTTGCCACGCCGGAATTCGATCCCGCGACCTTCGGAGTGCTAGTCAAAAGCCTTACCGCTGGACTACGCCGGCCGTCCTGGTTCAATGAACTTACACTTGTTTTGAATTTAAGTGACATTTAAAAATTGGAACTGACTGCGTGAGAGAATTCAGACCAAGCAATAAAGAACCTACTGAAAATTATTTTTGTCGAAAATACTAGGTATTTTGATTGTCTTTGCTTCCTGGTTCAATGAACTTAAATTTGCTTTGAATATAAGTGACATTTAAAAAAAATTAACTAATTTTGTAACGAATTAGAGAAAAGAAAATAGTATTTTTTCTACGGGAAACAGCATGAAAGATCTGCCCGGATGATGGACACTGTAACGATGTCCGAAAAGTTGGCTAAAGAAGGAGATAGCGCAACACGGCATAACACCCCAAAAATAAATAACGAAAGCACTTTTGGCCGTGAAAATCTAAAATCATATTTGAAAGATCAATCTCGAACCAGTTTTACCAACTTTTTTGTGAATACCGCACAACAGTCCCAGCTGCTCTCGTCTGGAGTCAGTGAGACTTGGGCATTCCCAATTGGGGTATGTTGTGAGGCTGAAAGTAGTGGGGAAGGGAAAGAGATGGGGAAGAGGAAGGTAGGATAGTACCTGGCTATTCAGATCAGGTCACCAAACACGGCTAAAGCCAGATACGTTTTAAGATTTTCACGGTCAAAAGTATTTTCGTTATTTGTTTTTGGGGTGTTATACCGTGTTGCGCTACCTCCTTCTTTAGCCAACGTTTCGGATAGCGTTGCAGTGTCCATCATCAGGGCAGATCCGGCTAAAGCCATTTCAAGCAACTCTTTAATTCTGAATGGTGGTCTTACCAGGGCGATACTTGAGTATCTTCCACTCAGGAACGTGCCGCAAATACACTATACATTATTTGAAATGAAATAATCGTGAAATGACAGAAATTAATCAATAAAATTTATTTGCCCACACCTATTTGACCTTCGGATTGCGAGTCACAAACTATACCCTTCCACCGCGCAGGCCGTCACTATTATTATAGAAATTTTAATTTAGATCGAAAGCAGCTTAATTTTTTGGCGCCCGGCGGCGTATTTACAATCCATACCGCGTTTCAGTCGCTTTAAATTTTCAATATCAAAATTTAAATATTTAGAATTAAAATTATTAATTTCTAAAATACGCATTGGAAAGATTATTTTATCTAGATTTTAGAACAATTTTTGTTTTTGCAAAGTGATAAAAAATTATCAATATAGAGGTGTATTTACAATATATGGGAATAATATTAAAATTTAAATATTTAGAAATAAAATTATTAATTTCTAATATACACATCAGAAAGATTGTTTTATCTAGATTTTAGAACAATTTTTGTTTTTGCAATGTGACAAAAATAACCAATATAGAGGTATATTTAAAATGTAAATTGTCGCTACCGCGACTGAATCGGTATAGGTTTTGTAAATACGCCGCCCGGCGCCTTGGGTCTCTGAAATAGTCGATACGCCACTGGATCCAGTAGAAAGTGGACTCCCCCGCAATAATTTAATGAGGTGGCATGAGTAGCAAAGCAAGTCGGTTAGTTTAATATTCATTTATCATTTCCCCGAGACATCAAAGACGATATTATAATGTGGCGGTAATGGGGGCTGATATTGCAAACGACAGTTGCTGTGGTGGAATTATCAATTATTAATTATTAACCATTAAGACGGGACTATAAATCACCGTGACCTATCGAAGCAATCCGCCTGCAAGTCTGTTTCATTAAAGGAGAAGACCTGATTTATTTTTGGGTCATTATGCCGTGTTGCGCTCAGTGGCGGCCAGCCCTAAGGTGCGGCGGTGCAATGCACTCCCAAAATTTCTGCCAATCTAAAAATTCCCGAGCACCGAAAAACATACTATATTTCCGACACACCTCATCACAAATCACAATACACACTTCGGTTATAATGCATACATAATATAGGTGTCTATGTATACCCGCTCGCGTAACAGATACTGAGATAACAGAAGCAGAACGTTTTGTTCCTATATTCAGGCAGGGAGTGCGTTTGCCAAAGCAAAGCGATCACAGAATCGAGGAGAATCCTAACACAATTCTCCATGAGCTATAATCGTGGGTAGGTATATCTGGTATAATCCTTTGCAAATTTAAATAACCCGTGATCGCCGATCCGGGAATTTCCACCATGTCAAAAGGACCGTTTGTTCAGTAGCATCTTAATTGGGGACGCGGTCGTGTCATTTTATTATTGATATTGTGTGTTTAAATTAAGATCTACTCTTTTTTAGTCAATGTTCCGCTCAGCATCGACCATTTCTTATCTCTACAGCATACCTACCAACATGAACAATGAGACCCGTTGTGACAGATTGCAGGTCAATACGCCATTGTTATTAGTTTTTTAGATGAGTCGGGAAGAGTAAAAAATGATTTCCATTATTAATGTTTATTTTATAAAAAACAATGCGCTGAACTTAGAAAAACGATTAGAAATTAAAAATAGTGGCCCACCACGGCACATTTTAAATAGTAAACAAGAGTGCAAGTTAAAAACAAAAGATACAACGGAGAATCGACCTAACCTGCAAATAGGTAAGATTTTTTTTCATAACTAAATTCATTTTAATTAGGGTAGGTATATGTACAAGATTTTTAGCGCACTACCGATATTTGTGAGCATCAGCCGCCACTGGTTGCGCTACCTCCTTGATTATGCATCACAATATGAATTTGGTTTGATCTTCATAATAATTTTAAAATATTTTTATAGTCATCAAAAATGGTTGTTTGGCGATCTCTATGTACTTTCAGAGACATTAATTGTATTGTGCACATTTTTGTTTTGAAAGTTTTAATTTTCGATGTACATTTGTTACTTTAATTTTAAATTTTTTTGCGACCGGTTTCGACACGTCCGTATCATTAACGAGCAAACTTAAGAACTAATGTACATCGAAAATTAAAACTTTTCAAAACAAAAATGTCTAGAAATTGTTACATAGTCAGTGCCCAAGAAATACAAAAATTGTATTGTGCACGTTGAACTGCGGAAGAACCACAGACAATTATTTGGAAACAAATTAAATTGTTCAAAGAATGTGAAAAAACAAAAACCTGCGAATGCATTGTGAAGTTTGCTCTTGATGAATCAACATGTAATGATGATCTAATCTGTTTTCCGTCATAAAATATTTTGAAATTGTGCACCATTTCTAACGTGTAAAAAACAACAAAAATGCCGCCCGTGCAGCAGAAGATCGCTATAATGTTAGGGGGCATACGTTAATTACGTGAGCTCAAAAGGGGGGGCGGGGGGGGGGGGGGGGGAGGTTCAGCAAAATTCTCGAAAGTGGATCAGTAATATGGGGAACCGAAGATGCCCAATACGCAAATGATGTTGAAAAGGTGCAAAAAAAGTTCATGCGGTACCTGTACTGCGAGAGTTTGGGTACTACCCTTTGTTGTATCCCTCTGATTTTCTCGCGGGAATGCTGGGACTAAATCGTCTCAACGTTAGGAGAAAAATTGCAATGGTACTAGTAGCACACAAGCTGCTAAACGGGCACATTTGTAATCCTGATGTCCTGGAAAGGATTTCACTTTATGTCCCCGATAACTTCACCAGAGCAAGGCAACACAGACTTTTTACTTTTCCTAGAGGCAGGACCAACCTACCAATGGTTATGCCTCTGGGGAGAATGACCTCACTATTAAACCTTTCTTCTGAAATTGACATTTTTCGATCGAACTACAATCATTTCAAGAGCGAAATAAAGGTATTCTTTAGTACCTGTCATTATTAATGTACCTATATAATTAATGTATTACACTATTAACTAAAAATTGTGAAATGTAATTGGATATATATGTTAACTGTTTTTCACAATAAATAAATAAAATCTCATGTTACTTGAAAAGAATATACGAAGTGGCCCAAATTTATCTCACCAAGGGGAGGGGG
Organism: Limnephilus marmoratus; assembly: GCA_917880885.1. Taxonomy (NCBI): domain Eukaryota; kingdom Metazoa; phylum Arthropoda; class Insecta; order Trichoptera; family Limnephilidae; genus Limnephilus; species Limnephilus marmoratus. The sequence continues at coordinate 7,333,614 of OU862927.1, read as the reverse complement.
GGGGGTCTAGATTGGAAGAAAAACTGCTCACGTAATTAATATATGCCCCCTTAGTGTCTTTTGTTGTACATTTAGACCAGTTCTGATTGACATTCCGTTGATATATTTTGTGTGCGAGTAGTCAATAATCAAATAATTTAAACGAAGATTTTGGTGATGGTGAACATAGATTTAAAGTGGTTTTCTGATTTAGTTTTGGTGTAGCCGTATTGGCGGCTAGATATTTAATTTGCATCCCTCTCGGTATTATCCTTGTGCAAGAAGAGCCGAAGAGTTTCCAGTCTGCAATCTGAAGGGTGAAATTTGACCTGATGAGGACAAACCTCCGACAGGAGATGATGTCAAAAATAAAATAAAATAATCTTGGGTACTAAAACAATGTTAGTCATTTTGAACAACTTCACTCAAAGTAGGTTAACAAGACACGTGTCAATTTAAGTGGCAATTAATTGCAATTTAAACTGGTTTTACAATACCAGATAATTAAATAGCGGTAATAAATTATTACCAGTTGCTTTCTTTTTATTGCTTTTGCCATTTGCAACAATCAACAATTTCTGGATATAAATTCCAGTTCTTACGCTCGATCTAGTGCAATAATTCAAAGCAGAAACGCGGTAAATCCGTCAGCCCCTTTGTAATTTAGCGTCTGGTCTCCACTATCGGCTATCGGCTACCCGATATCTTCTTTGTCTGATTGTAAAGCGGCTTGCGGCTGTACTTCTGAGCCAATTACACAATATTATAGTTGGCCGACTGGAAAGTCTAGATTCTAGATATCTATCTGCCGGATTAGAGTGCGGATAGCGTGGGCTGCCTCCTACATCAATGTCCGAACTAATATTAATGGCTGTACATTATTATAATGCTTACATTATCATATCTGCTGTTATGGTAAGGTTGACAGCGCAAAGTGGCGAGGCGATGAGTTGAAAATTGGAAAAATTTTCTGCATTGTAAGCAGCTTGTAAATTGGAATATTTTTCTGATTTACTACTGAGAGCAGTAGGTAATTGAGAAAACTTATGATCCACTGTCAGCGTGACACTACTACCAGATTCATTTACTAAAGAAAGACCTTGCGTCGCAATAAGGTCTTCGACGGCGTCTGAACATTCCGTCCGTTGTTCAAAATTGTCAAACCACATCGGTGAGCGAGCATTAAAGTCTCCTCCAATAACTATGTTACGTAGGGAATGCAATTCCGCAAGACCATGTCAATCCAGGTATTTGCGGGACTGAACATTCTTAGTCCCGCTGTATCCAGGTATTTGCGGGATCCAGCAGGGTGGACTTAGATATCTAATCAATCTTATAATAAAGACCTAATACCTCGATCTACCAACCTTGTTTTTAGAGTTTTAAATTTATACCTAATCAAACAAGTTCTTTGGGACATTTTAAATGGTTTATTAATGTACCTTTAGTTAGACATAGGTAAAGTTTAAGTCATAAATTGGCAAAGAATAAGATAAGACATAAATTTACATCACAACTTAAATTTAAATAATAACGTTCACACGATAAACAATATTCTAGAGCAAAATTAAGCATCAAAAGTTTAAACATTATTTTGGAAATAGCTTCATAAAAAAGTTAAAGTATTAATTGTGTCGTCTGATAACGGCTTCTGATATTGGACACAAGGTAGCCAGCGCAGCGGCTGAAAAAGCTCGTTCAGCTTCAACGCTGGTTGGCACAATAGTCAATAGCGCATTAAGTGAATTAAAGGTATGTGCCTTTTAATCCACCGGACTCGAAGTAATTCATTTCCTTCTTTATCAAAAACGCAGAGTAACACGTATAAAATACGCTTCTGTGTAATCCCGCCAGTCCAGCGGGATCCCGCAAAATTTTCGACCGAGATTAATCCCGCAAAATGTCTGCGGGATCTCGGTATTTCGGGATCCCGGTATACCGGGATTGCATTCCATAGTTACGTCCTTTAAGCGCGTTTAGTGCGCGCGTCAGGCTCAAGATTCATGAGGTCCAACTGGATTACAATGTTTGAAATAGACTGAAATTAAAATAATTTCAGTGTCTTTAAAATCAAGTGAAACACAAGTTTGGTACTCGTGATACTGTTTTTGATACGATTTGGTACTGTCAGCGTGACAACAATAAATTAAACAAAGTTGTGACATCGTACATTTTAACCGCTCGGGGGGCTCTAACACATTTTGTCAGAGAATCACAATATTTCCGCTTTATAATAAAAACCAAATAAATGGAATATTTCTGAACGTACTCGAAAACAAAAAGCTGTTCTTGAAAGGTGTTAAAATACGCATTAAAATTTAAAAAAATCGAAGCAAACCTATAATTTTTTTAAATATAAAAATTTCATAGACAAATGAATAATACTAGACCAGAACATAAAGGTGAGGGGTAGACAACAACTACAGATGACTTTGGAGATATGTGTTTCGTCGATAACTCAATATGACAGTATATAGGCATCTCGCATTATAATATCACCATTTAGTTCTTAAAAGTAAACTCTGCTTTTGAAAGAATAGACCTTTTTACATTTTTACATGGGAGCGCGAATTGCTCGCCGCGTAATGAACAAATTTGCGAAGTCTAAATACGGCAAATTAAAGTTCGCATATTTTCAGACTCCAATATTTTGTTAGTTAGGACACTTTTACAAATGTTTCCTAATTTACTTACCCCAGTAAACATCGACGAGCACACGCCATGTATCTCGAGTGATAGTATATATATTTCAAAACACAAACCATGTTTTTTGCGGTGTTATTTCGTAAAATGCACCGATGAGCGCTCGACGCTGGCTCGCAGAAGAATGATGATGTCACATTTTTTAGATTCACGCGAAGTCATACTCAATCCCAGCCGGTTCCAATGGAACCGGTGTGGGGAGGGGAAAATAATACGCTTTATCACTTAGGGCAGGCAATATTCATATGTCTATGGGCTCGCCTTACGTTTTTTTAAAAATCTTCTTCTTCTTTAAAAAAGCTTCAAGCTTTTAAAGGAAGAAGAAAGGGAAATATGTATTTGTATATACGAATATGAGAGGGGCGCTCTAATATTAACAAAAAAAAAAATTATAATTAAGCGAAAATTGTGAAAATATTTAATAAAACATGACTCATTTAAAATAGAACAAAAATCTCTCGACAAATATCTAAAGTAGCATTTAAAGATACACTGTGATTTTTAATAATTTTCGGAGTATATTTTGCGATTTTTTTCTATCGAGGGAATTTTTAGTTTCGGCACTACAAATGTACAGATATTATCTTAAAAAATAACATATATTTTTTTAGTTACTTTAAAACTGAAAGAGAATCATGTTATAAATCGGTAGCGGGGGTTTAAGGGAGAACTAAAATTTGGCGATAGACTTAGAGAAGTTGCCTTATTATGAGAAAAGTCCCGAATTTAAAAAATTACAAGTCAAGCGCATTCAATTAACCTTCACACGACAGATGAAGACCACACATCGCAGTAGTTTAAATTCTGAAGGTTAATAAATTGACCTACTGCAGCTACATTGTACCATTTAAATACTTTAAATACTTATTACGTAGAATCTACGAACGCCATAAATTCATATGTACATTTGGCATTCGTATTATTTATACCTTGACATTTCAATGCCGTCTTAAAATAGCTAATTTCATTATTTGCTCCTGTCAAAGTCACGTCCATAGCGAGATGTTTATCAACACTTCTCGGTAGTACAAAGTAACTACATACAAATTATTAGAATTAATAAAATCGTATATCAACATTGGACTCAATGAAAATCAAATAATAAAGATGAGGAAAACTACATTTATTTGTTAGTTTTGTGGAGGATATTATGTGTCCACCAATTTACATCTAATGGCTTGTTTTAAACTAAGCACCAAATAAATGGTGATTTGATGGTCAAATATTTGCATTTGAGCAACAAAAGTTGGGCAACGACTTTAATAATATCGATTCTGTTAACATTTTTATTTTGGAAAACTGGAGGATGGACTGCCGTATAACTGTATCTTGACCCACTCCTTGTTTTACTCACACTCATAGATCGTCTCTTACACACCCACTCTTCTGTGGTAGCGACTCTTGCCATGACTAGACGTACGTATTTGATTCAATCAATATTGCAATGTCTCTTTCGGGCTTTCCAAACTCTTCTCGCAGTCTTTATGGTTGTTAAAAATGTGGTAAGCAATTTGTTGCCCAAAAGACAGTTGTGTGGTAACCGAATAAAACAGAACATTACAGACCATAATAAAAAATGGATTAGGTTGTATATGTGTATTCCCTACCTGCCGCTAAACTATATGAAATACACACATTTTTCAAACAACTCGCGCGCCACCTATTTTTTTAAACAAATTCCATAAAGGCAGAGCTCACCACTATAGGGAGAAACCATCGCGGGCGTGCGCACAACAACTCACCAAAGTATCATCGCAATCGGATGAATGGTCTAGGAAATAATAAGGGAGAAACAGAGAAAAAATCATTTTTATAAATGTTTATAGAAGATTATGGCTTCTATCGGCAACTGCTTGAAAAATTCAACAAAAAAGATAAGACGTCCTAAAATGTGCTTTGTCATGATACGAAGAATCGACTCGCCGGTGATAAAGAGGCGAGGAAGATCGGAATCAATAAACAAAGAGCATTCAATTGAATTGGCATCCGACGAGCTGGGACCATGTTATTACATCAGATCAAACTTCGCAGTTCCGAGGATGGCCTTGAGTCTGCAAATTGGGTATTTTCGCTAACCATGAATACCGTTAAAAATGTGTGAAAGATTTAAAGTTTATTTTTCTGATTCTGATCATTGTAGTAAAAATATGGAATTTTAATACTTTCATTCATAATTATCGATTTTAAAAACCGCACATTCCGAAGCGGTTACAACTGGCTACAACGTCATTATGACGAAGAAACCACCACTGGCTGCTAAGACGGCTGTCATCAATGCCGCCGAATTCACAAATAAAAAAAACGTACATATCGTATTAGCAGCATATCGGAAATGGCTCATTTTAAATTGTTATAGAAAATTTAATCGTCAAAATAAAATTTAAAAAATACCTACGTTATCGTAATTTATTTTCGTGAATTTAAACAAAAAAAACAGTGAAAATACTTTACTAAGTTGTTAGGCGAAATAGAAGGGCAATTCCCAGGATATGGCAACAAAATACATAATTTTTAAAGCTGTACTACACAAGAGTTTTAAGTGCAATGGAACCATCGTTTGTTTGGTGTTGTATCCTTGGTTAATCAGTGTGAAGGAATCTATTATAAAGTCCAGCATGACTATATATGTATAACAAATCACGACTCGTAATGTAAGGCTTAAATATTTGACACACAACCGACCTGTCGCTCGTAATCCCAAATCCGCAATGCCGTATATTAAAAGTGATGCCCACACATTCGCCCTCTCTTATTCGTGCATCTCTGTCTTACTTTACTAAATTCACAAATTCCCAAATTTGCTATATTTGGGAAATTTTGTTGAGGCTAAAGGAAGTTGGGGGAAAAACAGAATAGGAAGAGATACGTCTGGAAGTCTCTGGCTGTCGTAACATCTTCTTGTTCCGTTAAGAAACATGTGAAAGCACCAATAGCTGCCGAGGAAGATGAAGAAACTCTGTTTCAACTACGGTGCATGTGTCGATTCTTGATAGGAAGTGCTCGAGGTAAGCATTCTTGATAGGAAGAAGGCTCAGAAACCTGGGGAGTTGAATTTCACGTTGCGAAATTAGGAGAAATTGCCTTATACCCCACGAGAACCGGTAAAAAGTGACGGGGCAACTTTCGAAAGAAAAATATTAAATTATACTGTTATCAAGAGAATAAGAGGATCATAGCAACAGCGGCATAGCAACGACATGAAATTCCTACACAAAGAAAAGTGTTCAGTGAACATATTTGAATATCGTGAAAGTGTTCAACATAGCCTTCCTTATCATGCAAACAAAGAGTACACATTTGACTAAAAGCGAAGACCAAAGATCAAGGTGAAAAAAATGCAATTGAATATTTTTCCACTCTTGCAGTCATTCGTAGAGAGAGCAAAATACATAAGTAACATAGCTCGTAAATAACCGTGAAAAATATATTGCATTTCGAAAAAGACTCTGGGATTTTTTTAAGAAGCGCAGGTGTGTACCTCGGAATTTAATGAAAGGGAGGACATAGAAAAGCTGGCAAAACAGGGAATAAACAACTTGCAGAAGTTAAAATATGTTCAAAAGTGGAAGAAACCCTCGACACGGGTCATTGAAACCAAGCAAATGTAGAAAAGAAATAAAGATTGTGGAATTAAGGTGGAATTTTCTAAAACCATCCAACTCAGTGATGATCAACCTTTTTAGTCAGAGGGCAATTATTATCCATTTTCAATTTGTTTCAGCTTAACATTGTTAACTCTACAATCGGTGGTGTCACAAATCTATTTGAATTTTCTAAAGTGGTAATTTTTTAAAACAATTACCGTAAGCGAAAAACAAAGCGCCGTAGGCGAATATGTTATGTCTCCGAGGCCATACCAAGGCTGTCGATTATTATCATTCTGAAATATTAAGAAAATAATAAAAAATATTTACTTGCAAATTTGGGCAACTGCGACTTTTGTTGTTCGAAAAGATAAACAAAATTTAGCCAAGAAGCACTTTTGGTATTTTATAAGAATATAATTATAGAAAAGCGATACGCTTGCAAAGGTTATTATTTTATTCTACGCGAATTTTCTATAGAATATGCAAGAAAAATCTTATTACTTTGAGCGGCTGATTCAAAGACTGGAGTTTTACGCTAAACCCTTTGCAAAGCGGGTTGCTCATCACTGATCTAAATGTTTAAACTACAACTAAAATAGCCAGTGATAGCTTTCTAATTCCAGAAAACAACTTGCAGAGAAACATATTGAACACAGGAGTAGAGAGAAAGCGTCGACTTGAATCATTAAACAAAGCAAGTTAATGTAAAGCAACCAAAAAGCTTCAGTTGCATCAATGTTTAACAGGCTATCAAAATTGACAATGATAGCTTTCAGATTCTATAAAACAAACAAGTCGTTAAAAAGTCCAGTTGCAGTAGAAAGACCTAGATTAGACTCACTGAAAGAAAGCAAACATTGTACAGAGATCAGAAAATGAATGAAATGAATAGTGTAGAAATAGACCTTGCATGTCATGTGGCTGCTCTTGGTCCAGTCTTCTGGGTATCCGCAGGTCTTCCCGTCCGAGCCCACCTCCACACCCATCTCGAGTTCCAACTCCAGTTCCAAGTCCAGGTGCACGAACCCCTCCGCGTCTATGGCCGACGCGAAGTTGTGGTATACCCTCTCGTTCAGCACCGGCATTGTTCTGATACTACACTCCTTGCCAAAACCCGGAATCCCATTCTCTGGATTTATCTCTTGACGCACTGTAATTAAACCGATATTTGGTAAAGATGCACTAAACGATTCAAATTTCAAACAAGATTTTTGCTTGGTAAACACTTTTGGATTTTTTTTATAATTTCGACTGACTTTTCAACTGTTATTATGTTATTGTTACTCCGGAGCGCGTATTGTATCATAAATATTTTTTAAATGTTCCACAAAGCAACGCAAATGTTTTGAAACTTTGTTACGATACAAATATTTGAATGTTTTAATAAATTAATCTTATTTTTAAGTCAATTTGGCACTAATTTAGATCGGCTTTGGTAGCAAAATAATCTTTAATATCAATTTGAATTATAGACACAATAACCAAAAAGAACGAACTAAAGAAAGTTCTTTGGGCGAGGATCTACATTCTTATGGATTGATTTTATTTATTGTCTGGTCGAAAACTTCAACCAGCGCCTACTGTGATAGTTTTTGCTACAAAATAAATTGCCGTCTCTTAAAAATCTTCAAAACATTGACGTGCAAATGTTCGTAGTGCAGAAACATGGTGGGGTTTTTGAAACTCGCAACCGACGAAGGAGACTCCATTATCTCGCTCGTTTTTATGTTTCTCGTTCTTCCTTTTCTTCTATTCGCAATAGTTTAGTTTTAGAGCAGATTACTCTGCTTTGTCACTTTTTGTAAGATTCACTTCAAACACTGAATGTACTTCCACTTGTATTTTATACAGTTTTCTTTCAACTTTTAAACTTCTTGAACATGAGCTTTAAAGTTTTCACCTAAAAATCAATAAAAAGAACTTTGGTAAATGGAACAAACAAAATCAAGCTAACCAGAAAATTTAACTATAATAGTTGATTTTCTGAGCTAGTTTCATGCACGAATATTCAAGAACAGAAGAGGCTTGTCACAACATTACTTGGATTGAATATCGACAAACAAAGCCACGGAATCACCCAATTCCATTTCGCATCACTTGGCTACTTGTTGATCTAAGAACAGGCCAGATATCCGTTCGAATAAACGACAAAAGCTTTGATATGTTGGAAACCATTTACAAAAGCATTACAAACATCATCACTTGTATTTTTATTGGCCGATTATTTAGCGGACGAGGATATTGATTATTATTTGAAAAAAAAAATATTTTAGTGGCAAATATTAGAGATTTTGCACACTTGCAAAATAGATTTGGTGGGTCCAATCATCATTAATTTTTGTATGTTTTGTTCAATATCCACCAAAGTACTGGAGTCTTCGGACAAGTGTTGTTTATAAACCAGTATCGTTAAACAAGATGGTGGAAAGAATTGTTGGCATAATCGCCATGTTCCGGTGCCAGAATATTTTTAGTAAATCGAAACGTCAACATTATGGCGTCTGTATTGAGGTACCGGTTTGTGTGTGTGATATGGACTTCGGAATATCATGCCATTTGGGTGCTTTGTGTTCCTTGTGGAAAACATTGGAATTTGTTTGTTTTGATTCACTTATTACAAGTATTTCATAATCTATCTCTGTTGATTCAACTACAGCAAGCAATTTTAACATCTAAATTGGCCTTGATATTTTGATGAAAACCTTATACAAAACATGTATTGTTGATCTATTTCTATATAATTTAACATGTTATACAACCTAAATGTTGATTCAATTCGGGCAAGAAATTTTCACACATAAAATGACCTTGGTCAAAACACAAAGTATTGCCCTATTGACTAATCATAATACGCATAAAATTTTGAAGAATATTTTGTTGACACAAAACGTTACGAATCGAACGAAAAGTAATTGGAGTGTGAGAACGACTCAATATTATTAATACTTGGCTACTTCTAATGATACTACCCATGATCAAATCCAGAAATGCCTAAATGGGACAACTTAATCTTAAAAACGCTTCACGATAAAACTGTATAGACTAATCAAATGAAACAGATAATTTATAGATTTCGAAGACAGCGAATGGGTTTACAGTAGGTAGTCAATATCATTAAATGTATAAAAGCAGGAGTTATAAAAAAAATCATAAAGGTTATGTGGCTCGCATTAGCAAGAATACATACATGATATTTCAATGTAATTCTACCAGTTAAATTAGATAGTCGATAAATAAAAATGCATCGATCCCACAAAGGATTCTAGGTCGGTGACTGGCGTCTGGGTATCGAATTACAGCGCAGGCCACATGAAATTCTACACCGGCCAACTGAAAGTTGTTCCGAGGTTTAGTTGTATCCACGTAGGTACAATAATAATTTACTATTATAGTTGCAAACATCGACACCTTGGTTCTTGCATCGTGGATAGAAGATAGATGACATCTGAAATCGATACACGGTAAGGTAAAATAATTAACATATACTTGGTCGTTGCGAGGGGACGCTTGTTGCAGAATTTATTGCAGAATTGCTGCATAATTTTCACAGCGAACATGGGTTAAAAGGAATTAATGGAAAATGTCTCAGGTTATCAAGGTATCTTATTATTATTGTGGTCTTCATGGTACACCTCAGATAGATTGTTATTATTTATAAATAACATTATAAGATGGTCCGTGAGAAACTCGTAACTCGACTAAATTAACGTTTTGTTCGGGTGAGTTCCAGTTGCTGACCACGAGAATTCTACATCAGGAATTTTAATGTCATAATCTTTTAAATAGTGTTTAATTTAATGTGCTTTTGGCTGGTTTTCATACGCGGTTCACACCCTAAACCGTGAAACTGCTCAATTAGGATAGTAACTAACCGAGGGAGCTAGTAAGGCCATTAAAAGGACGCTGCTACCATCCAGGAGACATCTAATTGCCGTAATTTTGAGTGGAAAGCAGCAATAGCTGCTGAAGGAAAATGTATGTAACACAGGCTTGTAGAAATAATTAAGAAAAAACTCTCGCATAGTTTCAGTTGGAAAGAAGTCTCAGACACTTGAGAAAATAAATGTTGAGGAACCAGGGAACATAGCCAAACATCTGATGACAACCCTCGTGAATTTCAATTGGGATTTTAAACTAATATTTTTGGACATTCATCCATTCATAGTACAAAATTACTCAAATCGTCAAAACCGAGGTTTTGTATTTCACATTTTTCTCCTCCAAAACTGGACCGATTTTAAAGTTTTTTTTTGTATTAGAAGAAAATATTCTTTGTCTGTACGTTTCGTTCTTTTTAATATACAGTTACATATATAGTTTGTACACTGAACGTCTGTTGAAGGCGTTCAAACCAGGCAATTTTAACAATTCTTGGAGGGTTCTAACTCCAGTAAGAAGTAACCCATCAAAAAAGGGAAAACTACAGACATGCTAGTGTTCGATATCTATACTGTATTAAAAAAATAATTGCACTAGTGTCAATATTCAGAGATGATATTTAGGAATACATTGGCATGGACAAAAAGTCACCCGGTTTCCTCTATCATAAATGTATCCACTGATGCAAGAACACGTGTTCTGCAGTGTGGTATTTAGAACAATTCGTGACGACGACCACGACTGAAGTTTTCATGCACTTGATGGGTGAATAAGGTGAAGCATGGGATATGGGAAAACAAAGGGCCTAAAAGTGACAACTGGAACCAAACCTATCATTTCCAAGTCCACAATAAAAAGGCTTCCCGATTACGAAATTTTGTGATATTATCAATATTTTTTTGGTGCAATTGTTGCTATTGGCGCTTCAATTTCAAGCTAGAACTAGTTAATTAAAGCGGTTTCCGAGTAGATACACACAACAAGGAAAAAACCAAAACTACAAATAGAATTTAACATACAATGAACATTTTTTTTATTCTTGTAAAGGCCATTGGAACATGACACCAAAATATACATAATTATTATGTATTCTGTGGTCATTGAACGAAATAAAAATAAAACATGAATGTCAAATGAAAACTGCCTGATAACTGTATACCTACATCAAATTTAATTTTATACAACACTTGATACAAACAAGCTTTGATACACAGGCTATGACAGAAAAGTGGTCTTTTCTTAAAATACAGTAAAATTATCTATTAGATGTTTGCCGAAATGTGGTTTTCAGAAGCGGCAAACACTCTCAAATGGTGAGCTCTGGTTTTGTTTTGGAAAATTATGGGGATCGCTGGCAACGGTTAATACGCACTTTTTTTTGAAAAAATCTTTTGATTCACCTTAATAACATTAAAAGACAACTATTTGCATTGGGGGAAGTGGAAAATATTTTTGTGTAACATGGTTTGTGATACAAAAGAAAGTGCCCCTTTATAACGCCTCCTCGCGTCAAGGCAAGAAAAACATCCCAGTTTTCAAGTAGTTTAGCGGCTACGCTAGGTTTGTGTAACATGGTTTGTGATTCTGGCGTACAATCTCACAAGACGAAAGCTAATTTTAATTTTACGTAATGAAATTTAGAATGAAATATTTTCCACTTCCCACAATGCAAATGGTTGCCTTTTAATGTAATTAAGGTGAATCTTGTGAATCTGGTGAATTTTTTTTTTCTACCTAATTTTTTTTTATATTATCTCTACACAGGAGGCCCTGAGGAAAAAAACCCTCAGAGTCTATCATCTTCGGGGATGCTGTGTGGAGGGCATTTTTGGGGAAAGGAAGGAGAAGAAGTTCTGGGGGTCAATGTGTTCAGGAGTGAAGAACGTATGAATCCACTGTGGTGCAAGGCGATGAGTCGAGAGATTACGGCTGGAGAGACCAAAAAGTCTCCCGATCCGACCCGCCACGCGGTAAGTGGGCAAAAGCATCCGCCGCCTATACTTAGACAAACCTAACCCCATGAACCCAGGCACCCCTGTAAAGTGACCAAACGTAGCGAAATCACTAGGGGTGACCTGTGGCAGGGGTGTTGATTATCCAACAAATATTTGCCGCCTCCCAAATTGATTTCAAATCTATCAAACTATTTTTAGTATATAACATCATCTTCGTCATGAGCTATGAAACTTTGAAGAAACAATGTCAAAAATATGACGTCAGGGTTTTTTAAGCAGTTTTCAACAAGAAAACAGAAATAGAAAAGGTAGTGTTGAAAAATTGGCAAAGCCGGGTGGTAAAACTGGTGAAAATAACAAAATCCACTTTAAAAACGTAAACGTCATGTTAACTCAATTTGTAAACGTCCAACTATTTACAACAGGCGTTCAACGTTCAACGCACTCACACGCCAAAAAGTATTTGCTACTAATATTTTACTCTTTCGTGTATTGTTGATTTGGACACTAAAATAATAATAATTTAACTGTCAAAAAAGACAAGACGAATGGTTTGTTCTATATTTACGCAAAAGAACGATGAAATGTCGTAGGGTCTCTACCCACGTTTATAAAATTCTTGGGTACGGGACGGTTCATATTTAACTAAACAAATTTTGAAAAGAAATAACTAAATTATTAACCCTTACTTACCACGCATTTATGTAAAGACAATGGCTTCATAATAGTACCTACTAGCTTTTTCCCGCGGCTTCGCTCGCATGGTATTAGGGGGGTCCCCACTCCGCCTCCTCCATCTTCCCTCTACCCACTCAACTCCCCCCATCAGCCTTCCCCCTCCTCCCTTTCCCCCACCCCCTCTCCCCCATCCCCTCTCCCCCACCCCCACCCCCTAACACTTCCCGCATTCCAAACATTCATTCCCGGTAAATTTAGTTTTCAAACTGCTCGCGTGCCACTTATTGCAATTTTTTAATACAAATTTCATATTGCCAGAGCTAGAAGATATATTAGTTTTATACAAAATAACAAAAAAAAGAATTTTCCAATTTGGTGCAGTCGTTTGGAAGTTACGCGCAGATACATACATTTCGGCGATACATTTTTAGAGAACGCCAACACCAAGGCAACAATTTGTTTTGCTTTTCTTCTGACGTTTGCAATAACTCGATTTTGTTAGGGACAGAAAACGTATGATAAATAATGTCATAACGCCAGAGCTTACCAATATATATAGCCTATATTACTCGCAAATAATGTAGCTTTCTGTTAGTGAAAGAATTTTTAAAGTGTATTCAGTATTTTTTTGCGTGAAAGAGTAACAAACATCCATACATCCATACAAACTTTCGCCTTTATAATATTAGTAGGATTTGTGGGGATCGTATAAACGTTCGTTGACCTTACGAATCCGAGTACTAAAATTATTCAATAAATTGTTGTGATTAAACTGTACGAAAGCGGGGTAGTATGACGCCAGTTTTTCAATAAGATAAAAGCATTTTATCGCAGTACATAAAGCTGGGTAGTTACCTCCCACCGTAAAAAGCTAAATCACCAAGTGGGTGTTTGTTTGGTCACAATCCGGTATATTGGACATCTGTGCAAGACAATTTCTGCACCCGAGAAGCATATGGATGCAAGTCCAAAATTTGAAGAAATGAGTTTTTGACGAAGACTTGAAGTAAATTATCACGTCATCAGTGGCAGAAAGATACAAGTCCTATCATAAATAAAAAAAAGGATTTTCAAAAATGTATACGGATACAACTAACTTTGATGCAACAACTATCTTAGAAGCAGAAAGATGTACATGGACTTGCATCTTTATGATTGTGACTCAAATCCATTTGCATCCTTATGCCTCTAACATGATTACGCTTTCTATGGAAGTAAACAATTTTAAAACATTGATCCTCTCATAATGCACCACATGTCATAAACAAAGCAGAAGGACTCAAGTCCGCGTTTTTTGTAAAGCAATATTTTTAAAGGCTTTACGTATAAAATACTAGCTGACCCGACAAAAGTTGTTCTGCCATATAAATTATTTCCAGTAAATATTTTGGTTGTCAAATAAAAAATAACGAATGTATTGTGAGTGTGTGGGGACGGGATCTACGAGAGAAAGAGGAATGGAGCGCTGTAGACGATGACCGCCGATAAAAACAAAAAAAAACACCAACTAAAGTACGAAAATGAAATAAAAATCGATATGAATTTCGAAGAGCAATTGAGTGTCCGATATTTTTTGTCAGTCCGTCTTTAGCCAACACAAATAATCTCGATGGTTTGCTCACGCGAGAACATGGCGCCGAATGAAATATCAAAATGACGCAACGCTTCTCGTGAATGTCTTACGCATGTGTGGATGAAAGTTCGATGAGGCGAACGTAGCGCCATCTGTCATTCAACAACATGAATAATTTCGTTCTGTTTACGAAAGACGGTTAAATTTGTTCATACAAAAATACTAATATCGCGATTAAAAATGGGAGGGCGGGGGTAGGAGGGTTACAATTTGGGGTTATTGGTATTTTTTGATGCCAAATAAAAAAAAAAATACAAAAAAAAATTGTCAAAAAAATTGTTTTTTTTTTCTGGATAGGGACACCCTAATCACCTAGCGGTATGAAATATACTTAAGTTATGAGACCACAGTTACAGAAAAAAAAGTTTTTTTGGCTCTCCTGAACATTTACCTTTTGTATTTTTGAATGTAGCTATTACTTTGTGGTTATCCATTATAGAAAAATGAAATATTTCAAATTTGTATAAACCACTTATTTGATGTGCATTACCTTTTGACTTGCATCCGTATGCTTCCCGGGTACAGATTTATACTTCGGTATATTGGATATTGTAAAAGAGTGCAATGTCCACGAGTGTGGATATTGCAGTTTACAGTGCAGTGAGAAAATGGGAATTGTTTTGTTGTTGTGCGGCAGGTTTCATTGTTCTTGTTGGACAGTTGTTGTGCCACAAGTCACAATGTTAGAGTTGTCTGGTTGTTTAGTTGTTCGGTTGTTTGGTGTTGGCCATTCCGGTGGATGTTTTCAGACGCGCAGATCAGCCGGCGACCGTGTTTAAATGCGATATTAAACACACGTGCAGGGAAGTCGACGATATGTTGCAAATTCAAGATGACTTTCCTTGTTAGGAAATTTGAACAATATAAACATGCAATATCAGTATTCCACTATCTTTGGATAAGGTCAGAAACGAAGCTCTAACTACGAAAATAATAAAGTTATTAAATTTATTGTTATTTCGGCTACTGGCATTATACCTAGGTCTCTCATTCAAAATTTAGGCAAATTAAATTTGTCAAAGATTTTATAAATAAAACTGCAAAAATTAGTCACTTTAAATACATGTTGGATTTTTTCAAAATATTTATCTTGAGGGATCAGTAGGATTTACAGGTCCAATTAGGAGTTCCACAGAGCCGAACCCTCTAATATGAAAATATCTGGAGTCAGTGAATTATTTTCCCATTTGTTCTCTGGTAGGTTGACGTGTTGTTCTTGTATTGTTTTGTATTTATAATACTTATATAGTGCAATTGCATAGCGTGGATTGACTAGATGATCATTTGAGGAAGTGTGTGAAAGGGTTTAGTTTTTCCTGTGGCGAAAATTTAACCCGGACATTTAAATATGGTGCGTAAAAATCCTATATATCATCAGGGCAGATGACACACATGACACACATCTGCCCTGATGATGGGAAAATTTAACGCTTTCCAAAACGAAGGCCAAAGAAGGAGGTAACGCAACATGGCATAACACCCCAAAAATAAATAATGAAAATACTTTTGGCCGTGAAAATTAATATCTAGACAGCTAGCGGATCCATTTTTGTAACGTCGATAAATTTACCATTAGAACAGCAAGATCGGTGAATAATTTGATCAAAACCGCAATCTCCCATCTTGAAGGTTAAATGCGAAGGCCACTACTACTACGCTACAGATGTCATCGGAGAAAGCTTGGAAATCGATAAAATTATTATAATCGTTGTTTTCAACAGAAAATACAATTAACACATTCTCTTATTGAACAATTGAAAAACAAGAAGCAAACATTGTGGCTCGTCTATTATTTATATAGGAAAGTGGATATTTCAAAGAACCAAAGCTCCTGAGATACATGAGGTTACGAGCTGAAAATAGTTGCATCGTCCTAAAAATTCCACACGGCAAACGTTGTGCATTTTTAAAAAATACATCTATTAGAATTTCGATTTTGTTTCCTTGAATTAATGCAAATCTTGGAAGTGGAAATGAACCCATTTCCCGACATTCTAACGAGCTGAAACTCAGCAGATCAGCTTTTGGTGGCACTCATACACCCACACTTACATGCATGTCTCTGAAATTGGCTACTAGACGGCCCAAGAGAATACCCGATAATTGAAAATAGATCTAATGATTTTATTACACAGTAAACGTCAAACGCAGACCTGCGAAAAATCACGGGATAGTCTGAATTCCAAATCAGTTCCAATATTAGAAATGATAGAAATAGGCAGGTATATTTTATATTTTCTGAACTATTCAAAATGAGTTCCATTTTGAAAATCACACTTAAATAAATTCAAAGGAAATTTGAGTTAATTGAAACAGAATTACGCAGGACGCACAGACAACCGAAAAAAATATTTTTGATAATTCTACTACCCAACTTTTACCTTTACCTAAAACTTTCCCTGAAGACGAGCTAATATGAAACAGCAGAAACTACTTCAACAAAATACTAAAAATTCCGAGAACAATACAAAAGCGTTGGCCGGTAATCGCTAACTTTCAACTCGACTCAACTCTTTAACTTTTCCGTGGAGAGGAAAAATAACAATGTGTAGGTAAACAACGCAAACGCGAATCGCTGTTGGTCAATGAACCAATAAAAGACCCGCGGAGACGAGAACATTGTAAACACGAAACACTTTACTTTTTAACGCGTGTAAAGTTTAATAAGAAATGTTTCTCAGAACACAACAACTCACATTAATGTTAAGGGGTGGAACCTGTTTAGTAGTGGAACCACAGTACGGCTTACAGTTTTTAGGAAATAACACTATTGCAATAAAGTAGCACGAAGAACGAGCAAAAATACCGACGAAGAAATACAGAGAGTATAGGTATATAAAAGGGGAGCAGACATGTTTTTCGAATTCAATTTTTCGAAATCAATTGTTCGAAATCAATTGTTCGAAATCAATTTTCGAAATAAAAATATTTGGAACAGCAATTGGCCGAAAGAAATATTTTTTTAATTTGTTTTTGTATTTGTATACATATTTCACTTGCTTTTTTTTACATGAGCTTCCACACAGGAGGCCCAAGGAAAATAATTTCCCTCAGGGCCTGTGTCATCTTTGGGGATGCTGTGTGGGGGTTTTTTAAGGAAAGGAAGGAGAGGAGAGTTCTGGGAAGGAAAAGGGTTGAAGGGGTGTGTAGGAATCTGGGGTTCAGTGAGTCCTGATCCTGATAGAGAAACCTCACCCCATGTATCCGGGCACCCCTGCTAAATCAACAAACGTAGCGAACCACTGCTTGCTTAGTTGCTTAGATGACTAACGAGATACTGTTAGGTTAGGTTAGGTTAGTTGATATTGTCCATCCTATAATAAAATACTCTTGTACCTACTGTATACATACTTATATCAATTCGAAAAACTAGTGTTTCGGTCAATTGATGTTCGAAAAATGTTTTTGAAAAACTGATGTTCGAAAAATGTTTTTGAAAAACTGATGTTCGAAAAATAGCATTTCGAACAATTGAATTCGAAAAATTTTAGTTTTCAAAGGAATTCTAAGAACAATTAAATATAACCTATTTGTTAGGAACCTTCATTCATCAGTCCCATTTCTCTTGGCATGCTACGCTCTGTCAGATACGGTGAATGCATAACATTTACTACGGTTGCACTTTTCAGGCACGAAAATGCCATAGTTTATTTACAAAAGGAATTTTAAACAATAAAGCAGCTAAATTAAGATAATGTAGTTTAATACGTTTCAATGGAGAAGAAATTTGTTATTTCGTGTGACACGACACGCTTTATTTATTCTGAAAAGGGGGAGACGTAAATTGTATCAAATAATTTATTATACGAATCACGAGTCGAGCCTAATTAATCGATATTGTTATGGAAACAATGTAACAGTACATTAAATAGGAATAAATAAAGAAAACGAAAACTGTGCAGTTCAATATATCAGCTGTGATCGATGAATACTCGGAGTATATCGATGTACAATATCTACTTGGAAACAAAACTGCTAACATTAAAAAAACTATACGAGTACAATATATGTGTCCTTATATACAAAATAAATAATAAACTCATACATACAAACACAGAATTCAATAAAACATCCCAAGTACACAAACATTTTACACGACAACACGATAACATACGTTTAAACACCATTCATACTAACTACGGTAAGCAATCAATTAGTTACGAGGGGGGCAATTTATATAATTGCCTTCCAGATGATATCAAAAACGAAAAAAGTGTGTGCAAATTAAAAAAAAAATTGTTCATGTTTATTCACAAAAAACAAAGTAGTGATAGTGAATAATATCGTATGGTAATATAATATCATGTAAATGTTAGTATTGCAATCTAATGTAATCTAAGGTTATGAAATGTAAAAACCATGTTATGTAAAAAATATGTAATATAATGTAAAAAGTACATAATTCAATATTCTAGTTAAGTAAGTGAAAATGTTATTTTCTTTTTTACTGGAATAAAAACTTACGAAAAAAAATACCTAGGAGTAAGAAGATTTCTTTTAGAATTTAAAGAAGTATCGAAGGTTGTTCGTGAGAGTCAGGAATGCTGATAAGAACATTGACAGAAGAGTGATTATTTTTTATAGCTTCACACAGGAGGCCCCGAGGAAAAAAAAAACTTTTTCTTTGGAGGGTCTTTTTGGGAAAAGAAAAAATAAAAGTTCTGTAAAGGGAAAAAAAGGTATGAGAAGTGTATTAGGCTTGTTGAAAAAGTATCGATATATCGATGTATCGATATTTTTAATTGAAAATTGTATCAAAAACGATATATTCTTTTTATTCTTACATACATAGAAATGTAAGCTATTTTCCCCCATTTTTTCTAAGCCACTCCTATGTGTTGGTTCACAATTATCTATGATTATTGACTATACCTTGTTCCAAATACGAAGTCCTTTTTGACAGATTAATACGCCAATATAATCTTACTGAGACACATACAAAGAAACGCAACCAAAAAATAAAAAAAATACATTATTGCATTTTTGAGTACCTACTACAAACACAATGTTATTTTAGCGCGGTAAATAACGCGTCACATTATGAATAATTTTTTTTTTTTTCTACATTAAAATAATGTACATTGTGTATAAAAATTACTATTGATAATATTAAGCTGAATACACTATTATTTTAAGAACGCAAAATCTTTTGAAAATTTGACCGATACATCGATATTTTTTCCTCGAAATATCGACGTCGATATTGATATTTTAATAAATATCGATACATCGATATATCGATATTTTTTTCACTTTCGACATCCCTGGGGTGTTTAGGAATCTGGGGGTCAATGTGGCCAGGAGTATGAATTCATCCCTCCCACTTGAATAGAACTTTCACAATACTTGAATATTAACTTTAAAAAATGTTGAATTGTTCAAGTTATGTGAAACAACTGTCTCTAGGAGATCATTAAAATATTAAATGGATAAAACAGATTCATTAGAAACAACGTCTTGTTCAGACAGCAGGAAAAATGCTGTTTAGCCAGCTTTCTTATTTGTAGTGCAGATTTTCTATTATTTTATGGTTTAACGATTGACATCGAACGTAAACATCACATTAAAAATCTTAATTTGAAGTTAGAAATAAATAAAAGAAAACAATCACCAAAAATCCAGATGCACTTTTCTTGCTGCATTCAATTGATTCCGCGTTCAACTAAAGTGCATCGGTATGGTATTGGAATGTGGAGTCATTAGCATATTTACCACACGATCAGAATGCACTAAAGTCCAGAAGAATGCAATGCGGCGCGCCAACAGTATAATAGGTGCATTCACTTACTGCACTCGCAGCAGTATTCATTTACGCAAATAGTATCGAAGGCTCACTAACGAGGAACGAACCGATTGTGTTGCATTTTCATATGCAAATGTTCTGAAATTAACTAAAGCAACATAAGAAATGTATCACGCATTGTGGGATACAAGTGAAACTAGGCCGTTGGATGCGATATAGTCAAGTGAAACAACACTGCTCCATTATATCTAATGTTTCATCACCAAAACAAATGTAAAAATAGCAACTTGTTATAGATTGCACGTAAGGTAATAAATAGCTCACGTTAGTAGTAAAGTTGTTGTTATGAAATAAAATACATGTATGTCAACCACTGGAGCGCTTTTTGCCACAATATGGCACTATTTAAAATACCTCGGATTGCTTTGCTGCCAATTTTGGCAAATTTTCACTTATTTGTAAGTAAAAGTAAAAGTTTAAGATTTTATAATAAATTTTTTTATACATCCTACAAATATGTGAAAATCGGCAAAAGATAGATGAATTCATGGGCTATGTAGAATTATAATCAGTTTGTATGTTTCCATAATAAAATTTGGGGGTATGATTTTTTTAATGTGGGTGGAAAATGTTCAACCAAAAAATCTCGAGCAATCGGAGAAAAATGTTTTAAATTCAGTGAATAAATTATTTAATAAGAAATATTTCAGGTTTAAAACTTTCTAATCAACGAAATCAGCTTTAGGTTAGAACTTAGATGGAAAACGTTATTAAAGTCTTAGTTACAAGATCTTAACTATAAGTAAGACTACATAGAATTGGATTCACTGTCAAAGTTTTAAGTATCTTTGAGGGACACCCTTTAACCTCTCCAGCCGGACTCTCGACCCGTTGCCTTGCACCGCAGTGGGAGGGACGGATTCACACGTTCGTCACTCCTTGATACACTGACCCCTGGGGTCCTAGCATGGTCGATCGATAAGGATTGATAGGATATCTTTCGATAACTTCTAATTTCCTTAAAAGTACCATCCGGACAGCATTTAAAAAAAAAGTTAACCACTGGAGCGATCACGCGAAATAAATAAATTTGCTTCGATTGCTTGAGATTTCCCAGATGGTCATTTTTTAAAATTTTCATCAACATTAAAAAAATCATACCTTCGAATTTTGACATGAAGACATAAAAACTTATTATGGTGCCATATAGCCAATGAAATAACCCGTATTTTACCGTTTATCTCATATTTGTATGATTTATGAAAAAAATATAAAAAAATCGTAAAGTTTATAATCGTGCGAATCCTGGGTGTTTTTTTACTTGAAACTGCCGAGGGATACTTATTCGGGTCAACATAGAATATTTTCGGTTTCTGTATGTTGTCTGTGGTATACTTGATAATCAAAGGTGCATATCTATGGAAAAAGGACTTAATTTTATCCGTAAACAGCTGATCAAAAATTCGGCGGGAAAAAAATATTTTAAAAATTCATTTTTAACATTGTTCTAAAAGTTCGGATTTGCAACATCTATGGTCATAATAAATAAAGCATTTCAATAGCTTCGTGTTAAAATAAACGGCTGGCCCGGGAAAGTTTTAAATAATTACAATAAATGTTTTACGAATGATAGGAAAATGTGGTTCATTTTTCGACCGAAATCGCTCCAGTGGACGTCCTGACATGCGATTCTGTATCATTTGTGGATACGGAATCGATTCCATACGTAATCGCCTGTCAGATTTGTATGATTTTCTGTGGCTTGCAATTGCTTTTCTACTATTATTATTTATTCATTTAATGTATGTTTAAAGTTGTATTTCATGGATTTGACATTTGCGTAGTCGGCGACAGCTTACCAGGTTTGTCAATTTGCGGGAAACTCCCCCAATTTTGGGGAATTTGTGGGGAATTTGTCATTTTGTTATCCCCAATTTGGGGAATTTGAACATTTTTTTCGGGTATTTTAGAACATAAGCATTGGCAACCCTGCGTCTTGCGCATCAGCCCGTAGAAAAAGCAATTGTAAGCCATAGACAATCACACAAATCTGACAGGCGATTACGCATGGAATCGATTCCGAAACCATAAAAGTTACAGAATCACTGTTCTAAGGGATATTTTACCTTAAGGCAACTTATTAAAACAAAAGAAAAATTAATAAGAATGTTTAACACACAAAATACGCGATTACAGACATTTCCGGCAAATTATCAAACAAGGCACAGCTATAAAATGATAAACAAGATATTTTAAAGCATTCCAAGCTGCCACGTTACATAATTTAATGTAGATAGGTATGTAGAAGGAATTGAATTCAGATAAAATAAAATGAAATAAACACATCGTCCTTGAATCGATATTGACTTGGCTGCAATTCAGTCCATCGTGGAAGTTTTTATTGGAATATAATATGAGTACCTTCAATAATAAATACTGACGTCTGGCGTTTATCAAATTTAATACATACGTACTTACACAAACAGTGTTAGAAGGAATGTTAACATTCAGCATATTAATGTAATACCCTGTGGCCTGATGTCCATTTACTCGGTTACTTTTGAAACGTTTCCTTATCAAGTAAAGCTGGTAATTAGAAATCGGAAAAAGTTTTATTTCAAGCAACTATTAGTCAAGAAATTGACATGGCAAATCGTATTGACTGTTACTGCAAATATTTCTAGTATATAAAGCCAGATTTTTCTAAAGTTTAATAAATCTGTTATGTGGCAAATATAATTATTTTGAGCGTATTTGAGAAGTGTCAACGCTCCAATACTTTCCTTGTCTAGCATTGATGTCTCTTAAGGTACGTTCACAATAATAATAATAATATAAGTTTATTCCAGAATGTATGCAGGGGAAGTGCAATGCAATACATTCCATAATGTAAAATGACAAAAAAGATAAATAATAAGTTAAGGTAAAAAGTAAATAACACATAAATTAAATTAAATAAAAGAATAAGCATGAAAAATGAAACGGAGAAAAAAAAAATTATGTATGTATCAAACACTAAAATGAATGTAAATAGGCGTTTACGGAGGGTATTTCATCGTCTCCCGTCTCCAGGGGGTCATCAGGGGAGATTGGCTTGTTATGATCAAGTCAAGTAACGAGTATACTTGCTACTTGACTCGCCGAAAACCGTTCGTATTACTTTCAAGTAGAGTACATTTGTGCCCGCCGCCCGTTGCAAGATGACGACGGTTGATGGTTACCACAACAAAGCAAAGTAAATACGCTAAGTAAGCATATTGTAATATTTAGAAGAGATGATATTTTAGAAGAGGTGGAAGAATAAATTAGTAAAATGAAAATAAATAAAGTATGGACACGAAAAGAGATTAATTGCAGCATTAATACATATTTTTAGAGTTGCATCCTCGCTCCAATGCCACGACATTTCCGCGCGTCTACAAATGAACTCTGCCAAACCGGCGGGTTTGCGCACGTTAGTACGCAGGGACGTGTGGAAGGGGTCGCTACTCGCCAAAAAAATAGAACGAAATGGATCGAATCGACTAAAGAGCTGACTAACCCACTCTACTAAAATTATGGTGTTCGGACGCGTTTAGTTACTACTATACTCGCCACTCGACTAAAATACTCGACCAATGCGAACGGATCTTTAGTGATGAGGGATTCTAGTGGCCAGAGGTTGCATCCCGCCGCTAGGTTTTTTCACATATGGATCGACCCATAAAAGGTCGTGGGTGATTGTGAAATGTTAAGTCTGCCTCCCGAGAGCTCACACGCAGCTTCCAGGTACTCGTGAATCTTTTGTATAAAGTGACGAGTAATTAATTAAGTAATTAATCAGTGTCCTTTGGGGTTATTATTGTAATAATAACCATAAAGTCCGCCCCTCTCCCCGCACCGCGCGGCGCCCGTGCCAAGCGCCGAGCGGCTCCCCGAAAAAATCTGCGAGATTTTCAGTTAGTATATCTGGAGGCAAATACGCCAAACATAGGAGGGGGAGTAGTGAAATTCACGCCTATGTAATTTGTTCGTGACATTTCACACAATGAAAATCAATACCTCAAATCTCATCATGCGCAAGTAACTTTAATTTGATTGATTTGTGATATTTCACAATTGAAAAATGGAAACACAGTCAGAGTATTTCAGAGCACTAAGCATTTCTACCTGATTGTGTTTCAAAGATGTTATTTTGACTCTCAAAATTTATTACGTGCGAATGCTAGATAAAAGAACAATCTTTCGAAATCCATTTATAATTTTTTGTGGAAAAGAGTCAATGTAAAAATGTGGAGTGTGGTTATCTAAAAATCTTGTCTTAAACAATATGTCATGCGATTCCACTATAAAACCAGTTCTCATAGTGCATTTTTAATATTAAATTATGAGAGCTTAAGGCCCCGCAAAAGAAGTGAGTTAATTTTACCGATGCAACCCTTTTATCGAACACTGCATTTTTTTCAATTCAAAAAAACAAAGTGTGCAAGTACTGCCCCATTTATGGCTTGGAAAATATAATGATATGGTCTGTAAAAAATAAAATATTTAGGTCTGTACACGAATCGATAAAAATATCTGACTAAAGATAAATTTATGAAAAAATCATCGTTGAATGAGAATTTATCTTGCATCTCCTGACGTATTTTATATGAGAATCATATGTTTTATTGGTGTTAAAAGTTGCGGAATCTATCCGGCTATCGTATTTTCAAAAAACATCTAGCCCGGAATCGGTTTTTCGGCGGTAATGTCGTTTTCCGAAAAACAACGACCGAAACCGCCGAGAGTTCCGTTTTGTTAGGCTAAAAATTTGACATCTAAGATTTTGACCATAGACCTAGCATTTTCCTTTGAGGAAAATGCTAAGTCTTTTTTTGTCATTTTTTTTTTGAAACGCTATCTGTCGGCGGGAAATACAACCGAGCCGAATCGAGTGATTCGAGTAGAGCTTCTAGTTTTCGCCGCCGATTCGTATCGGAGAATAAATCCCTGTATATATTTCATTTTGTCGAAAAAAATTTGCTTACAGTTTTCAGTCCCAATTTGCTTCAACCGAAAGTGAACCTTGAGGTGGGTGAAACGCAAAGGGCGTACTGGTCGTTTTTGCGTCAACCAAAAAGTGCGCGGAAAAAGACCTCTCCCAAAACCAAACAATACTATAAAAATTATATAACCTTGAAGATGACTTAAAAATCGTAAAATAATCGCGCTAATAGAGTTTTTTTTATAAAAAATGACATAAAAATTTAGGAATAATAAAAAATTTAAGTTTTGTCTGTGCAAGTAAATTGCTTGACGCATGGAAAACTTTTCGTTATTAGTGGTACCCATACCGCCTCCCAAATTGACTCTTTCCAAAGTCTGCGAGTGCATTTTTAATAAAATCCGATAATGGCATCCATGAGAAAATCAAATAAGTCTTAAATTTTATTTTTTTAAAAACTCTACGTTTAAAGCAACCAAAACTACGCGAGCGCCTCCTTTACTTGATCACGTTGTTTGCTTTTATCCGAGACGCTATCTAGGTTACAAACCAGTTCTTAGAACGATGGCTTCAAATTATTGATTCCTAATACCAATGCTTGCAAGTAGTCTCTTGATGATTTTAAAAATTAAAGAAAGAAAATTGATAAAGTTAATTATTAACGGCCTTTTTAGACTTTTATTTGGGAATGGTAAATAAAATTAATATTACTATAATACGTTTCCTTTACCATTATGCGGATTTTATGTCTAACTCGGGTTCAATGAACTCTAGAACTGGGATATGCATAGATTTTCAAATTTTAATTAATTGTTGGAACGATTCAGACAAGCCATAAAGTAGGTATATTTTAATAAATTAATTAATAATTATGTACATTAGAAATGCACTCAGGTATCATTTTTTGGGGATGCTGTGTGGAGGGTATTTTTTGGGAAAGGAAAGGACTTCATTTTACTAAAATATTCGAACGCAATATCAAGATTGTTTTCCCTGTCTCTTTCAATTGATAAGCCCCATAATTGACAGTGAAGCTGAAAACTAGTCCTTTTGGGATAGTAGATATTCCTGGGCTTCTTTCGTACATCAGTGACTTTTGGCTATGCGTTTCATTTTTTAGAAAAAAAAACAGTAAAATTACCTTTTGAGGTCGAACCACACAATTTTGTCTTTTCAAGAATATTAAGTAAAAACTATTTTTTAGTCGAAAACTTAGACAAGGGTACAGAAAACACCCACTCTCAGCCCCATTGTGGCATTTAAGTACGTCCGTCCGTGTCTCGTCGTAAGGTTTCACTTCTACCGCGTATGAACTATAGTTTGTACTTTTAAACTACTGTTTTTACAATTATTGAACTTGTGTAAATTGATTGTACCCAATAAAGACTCATTGTGTTTACAAAAGAAAGGTGTGGATTGATTTTATTTAATTACCACCGCTGTAACATTGAATTAAAAATCTTTTTGATTCTTCTAAATAAATTGTGAAATAAATAAATCCATAAACAATTATGTGGAAGCCATCAGATCGGGGTGACCTACATCCCGCATTAGTCGAAGATGATGATGATGTTGATGACATCCCAAATTACGAAACTACACCACGTCATTCCACATCATTTAATATTACACAAGTATAATAAAGAGCAGCAGCTTATATCATTATGTTATGTTGTTATTATGTTATGTTGAATTTTATTAATATGATTTGTTATTATGTGGCATGCACGTCGGCTGCTTTATTCGTTACGAAGGTCAGATACAATTTACAAGATGATTGATATAAACAAAAATGTCATATGACGCGGTAGGAGGAATCAATTCATAAAAATAATATTATTATATAACTAACTAGCGAGTTCCCGGCATGTTTTGCTTTGCCATTTAATAAAGAAATTGTATCTCCCTGCGTGTCCTTTCCCATTCTTCCCGTTCCCCTTCCTCTCCCGCGTCCCCTTCCCCTCACGCGTCCCCACTCCGCCTTTCCACTCCCCACTCCACCCTCTCGCTTTCCCCGTCCCGCGAACCCCCTTCCCCATTCCATACACCCAGTCCCGGTACATTCAGTTTTCAAACAGCTCGCACACCACCTATTGCACTTTTTTTCATAATGCCAGAGCTCACTATTGTATATAAAAACCATCACGGGGATGCACACATCAAATCCCCAAAGTTTCATAACATTCGATGAATGGTTAGCAACGCATAATTTCATGACGCCAGAACTCTCTACTATTTAAATAAACCATCGCAGGCATGCGCACATCAAATCCCGAAAGTTTCATCGCAAACCGTGAATGATTTAGCAAAGCATCGACATCTCATTATCCCCAAGCAAGCATATTTAGATTTTTATATTAGGTCCTTACAAATAAAATTGGCGTTTTGCCGTACTGCTAACTTTGATCTCAAATATCTTCTCTTTGCTTAGGAATTCCAAAATCAAATTTATACAGCCATTTACTCATGTATTTGCGTTTCGAAAATTATAATTCATTTGTTTTTTCCTTAATTGTTTTTTTCTTTGCGTCACTTAGTTTACAAAATGGAAAACTTAAAATTTCGCGTTATTTACGAGTACGAGTTCCACCGTGGCACCAGTGCTGCAGAAACGGCTCGAAGGATTAATGATGTGTATGGCGACGGTGCCGCAAAAGAAAACACAGTGCGTTTTTTGTTCCAACGTTTTCGTTCTGGAAATTTCGACCTGCAGAACAAGCCCCGAGGACGGCCGGAGACCAAAGTTGATAATGAAGAATTGAAGGCTATTGTGGAAGCGGATCCATCGCAAACCACGTCCGAGTTAGCTGCAGGCTGCGGTGTTAGTGATAAAACTGTTTTAATCCACTTGAAGCAAATTGGGAAGGTGAAAGAGCTTGAAAGGGAATCAACAAACGCGCGTTAGAACGCTAGACCACACACTGCACTACCAAATTAGAGGAGCTTCAATTGGAATGTCTAAGACATCCACCGTACTCTCCGGACCTTGCCCCAACAGATTACCATTTTTTTTTTAAATTTGGATAACTTCTTGCAAGGGAAAAACTTCAACTCCGATGGGGCAGTCCAAACCGCCTTCAAAGATTTTATTGATTCCCGTCCGAATGGTTGTTTTAGTAAAGGGATCGATGAACTATCTATGAGATGGAAAAAGTGCATAGATAGCAATGGTACATACTTTGATTAAATAAATATATTATATTAAAAAAATCGACTTTATGTTCCTCCCATACAAAACGCCGATTTCATACGTAAAGACCTAATATATAGGTATAGATTTACAATATGCAATTTTCCCCGGCGCTAGATAAAGATAATATTGTTTATAATTTCTGCTTAGTAACACTAAATTTGCAATGGTTAATAACCGGTTTCAGATGGCAACCGTTTGTATGAATAATGCATAACATATTAGTAAATACATCGTATGACCAAATGCATGTTATTATAATATGCTTCAAGTTCAGGAATGGGTCAAATTTTGCAAATCTGGTATTGTAGCATTCGCTGTATGCCGTTGGAATAATTAAACAATACGTTTAATTAATTAAAGCAAATTTATTTATAATAGACTAATTTGTTCGCTTTTGGGAACAACTCTAATAGGTCTCATAGAAATCGTGTTTCCTTTACTACACCATAGTGAGACATATTATCTAAATGCTGTTAAAACGAGAAAACACCACGCTTTGTGTTCAAATATAAAAGAAAATCACAAAATAATTAAAACGAGCATCTTTATGAAATCAAAGACAGCAATTTAAAAATTGAAATACTATTGAGTTGGGTCATGGACTCATACAGAGAGTCGAAAAAACAAAACAGAATGTTCGAAAAGATGTCTGTATGCCGACAATGTAGTGCTGATTTCAAACAGTATGGAAAATCCGCATAGTCTCAGTTTAACCAGCCAGCGGCCGAAAATCCACATTTCGTCGAAAGATGTTCTTACGATCGTACAGGGCGGTTCGAATGAGAAAGATTAATTATTCTCCGTACCAGCTTTTTAAAATTATAACTCAATATCGATTTTATTTCATTTCAAATTTGCTTTAATTTATACCTACATCCAAAAATGCTGAAAGGCGTGATGATAAAACTATTAAAATTATGTACTTTTTGTAATTATTTTTTTATCACAAGTATTTATCATTTTCAATAATGTCTAAGCAAAATAAGAATGTAAAAAAAATCTGAAATATATTAGTTTGTAAATGCGCAAATAAATACACAAACAGACCAATTTTCGTCAAGACACACATGTACGTATATATTTTTTAATGTTAAAATTCTGAAACATGCGTTTACCAGATAACGTATTGATTTATTTTACTGTATGATTATTTGATTTGAAATGGGTGTTGTATAATACAAAATATTTTTTGAAAATTTAACAAATCTGCCAAAGACCTATGGTATAACCTTATTGTACTAAAAAATAAACATTTTTTTCTCAAAATTTAAAACATGCGTTTACTAGATAAAAGAACAATAATTCGAAATTAATTTTATTTTTTGTGAAAAAGAGTCAATACGTCTAAAATCATATTTAAAAATGACATATTTCCGGTTTTCTCTGGTTATAATACGGTGAATGTTAGCAAGTCTAAAGTCATGGTGCTTGAAAGAGAGGGTACGAGAATAGTGCGCAATATAGTTGTGAATGATGAAGAGCGGGTTAACGAGTTTGTATAGGCTGACAGGGATATTGAAAAAATGGTAAATTAAGGAAACTCCAGTGGGAGGACGGAATGCGTTTGACGCTAACAAAAACTTCTCCAAAAATGTGAAGTTAGCAGTCCATAATGGAGTGCTGGTACCTTACCCTGATGTATGGCATGCTGTAGAAATGAATTCACTAAGGGGTATTTGTGGTAAAACCATGTATGATCGTATGGAAAGTGTAGGGATTTACAAAGGAAGTCTGATGTAAGTGTAACGAGTAAAAATAGAAAAAGGACGCTTAGACGGTTTGAGAACGCAGAGCGAATAAAGAAGAAATTAAAGTAAGGAGAATATAAAATGACGCGAATATGCATGGTAGAAGTCGGGGACGCCCGAGGAAGTGAAAACAAGGACTGTCTACCTATTCGAAAACGAATCTCTTTCAACTTTGGTTTTCATCTTTTTGCGTATATGTAATGAATGCATTTTATACGATATGACAACAAGATCAGGTATTTACGTTCAACATAATTTTGGTCAACTTTTGGGTTGTTGCACCTCCTGCTTCATCTTAGGCCAATGTTTCGGACAACCTTGCCGGTGATTTTCGCATATCCTCGTTCATAATCACAACGCATCTGTCTTTGGAATGACCGTAAAATTACAATCGATGATTAAACAATCGTAATGGCTGTCGTCAAAATAAGAATGGTCGAAACACCAGATGCATTGTCGTGTCATGGAAGTGCATCACGAAGAAGAACATCTTGACACATATTTACAATAATACAAAAAAACATTCATAAGGAAATGGCGGGTGAATGATCTTGACCGAAAGTCTGACAGCAAGGCTAGGGCAAATCAGCATGGAACAGCATGCAGGAAGTAAACACCGACTACATATTGGTACGTGATCGTAATAGCGTGGTCGGGGTCGTTGGATTCGGCTTCCTATGGGATGGAAGCGACACAACAGTCCGAGTTGTATGCACACTACATAGTCTACACACTCTCTACATAGTCTATGCCCGCGATCGGCAATTGGCGGCCCACGGGTCAGAAGGGAGAGTCTCTGAACGGTAGATTATTCCTTCCCACCATACTTGGCGCACCATCGGTCACAATCATAATTTTCATTCAAATCCAGTTCTTGTGAAGAAAACATAAATGTAAGTTTTTAAGAACGAAAAACGCCCGATCGGGATTCAATAACTATGAATGTACAACGCTACTAACTGGTTGGTAGGGATATTTCGAGACATGTAACATTTTTTTCGCCTGCAGCGCTTTTCCCGGATGTGCTATCGTACTCACATATTTACAAATAATCTTAGAATGTTGAAAATCCACACACTTCCATTATTATATGTGGAAAATGTGGCTCCTGCAATGATGGAGGACTGACTAGAATGTTGAAAATACACCCACTTCAATCATTATAAGTGGAAAATGTGGCTCCTGCAATGATGGAGGACTGACTAGAATGTTGAAAATCCATCCACTTCAATCATTATAAGTGGAAAATGTGGCATCTGCAATGTTGGAGGACTGACTAAAATGTTGAAAATCCACCCACTTCCATCATTATAAGTGGAAAATGTGGCACCTGCAATGATGTAGGACTGACTAGAATTTTGAAAATCCACCCACCTCCATCATTATAAGTGGAAAATGTGGCATCTGCAATGATGGAAGACTGACTAGAAAGTTGAAAATCCACCCACCTCCATCATTATAAGTGGAAAATGTGGCATCTACAATT
The DNA here is from genome assembly GCA_917880885.1 of Limnephilus marmoratus. Classification (NCBI taxonomy): domain Eukaryota; kingdom Metazoa; phylum Arthropoda; class Insecta; order Trichoptera; family Limnephilidae; genus Limnephilus; species Limnephilus marmoratus. The sequence goes on along the minus strand of OU862927.1, from coordinate 7,302,064 downwards.
ATCGAGGATTGATTAGTAGAGGATTGAACCAGCAACGCCCGCGTCCGAGTGGGAACCAATGCTTCCAACGGGTCGGTCGTGATATTTCAAAAAATATAATTGTCACTTCATTTCTTTTCGCTTACGGATGTTTTCAGTTTTTTTTTTCAAATATTTCTAGCTTTCACCCTTCAAGGGTGTTCTAGGTCATCATTTTAAATTACAGAGGAAGGAAAGGTGAATTTATACATTATTAATTTTATTTAAATGGGCAAATTTCAGAATTATATGGTTCATTGGAGTCGTGTTCAAACAGTCGTTAGAAGAGATGAGATGTTGTCTAACTTTTTATGCAGAGAATATTAAGAAAAGTTAGGTATATTGAAGAAAATTGCTTAAAGAAAAAAAAAGGTGGGAATCTTTGCACTACACGACAATCAATGCCAGCTGTAAGGCACGATGACTACGGACGGTCAGACGGGAAGTCACAAGCGCTGATTGAGCAGGCTCGCACGCGCACGAGCGACGTCGTCGGTCGCGTAAAAAAATTACGTATTCATACGGCCCGCCACCAAAACTAATTGCCGATCGCTGTTCAATACTACAGTGGTGAACAGGCTGACCAAGGCCAGAATGTACAAGTTAATAGAGTACAAGACGGTGTAGTTAGATTCAAACAAAGACATTATATCCAGTCGGCACACCATCAATTTAGTCATTACGTGCATGGAACATGGAACTTTACACCTATTAATCAAGGAAACCGAATTGATTAAAGCTAGTTATTTTGTTACCAGGGTTTACGTCGTAATTATAAGTTCATAAGATCTTATTTAAAAGTTGTCAAATGAAAAAGATTATAAGTTTGGACCAAAATTTTAATAATTTTAAAGTGTCTTTGAATATTTTTTATGAACATGGCGCACTATAAATGATAAATATCAAACAAATAGCGTGGCGTAACGCTGCTGTCTTATTTTTGCCATTCGATATATATTTCAAAGATGAAAATTATGTTTTATAGTTACTTTAACCTACAAAATACATGCAGTAAACCTACATACTTACATATTTCATGATGTCAGATCTCAACGACCACGGTGACCTACAGACCTGCTTTGTGGCATTATTTATATATCTATACTAGCTGAAGTCTAGCACTTTTCGAAATGTAGACAGTGACCTTCCTCTTGTTTTGAAGGTCCCATGTGCAAAATTTCATCAACCTCGGCATAAAACTATAGATTTGCACACAAATCAAATCCACACCGCCCGCTTGCCAGCCCGCTCGTCCACCACATGCAGAGTTTATCACGAACAGACAGACGCGGCGGAGGACTTTAATCTATATCTATATATTTTCGTTATATGTTTTTGGGGTGTTGTGCCGTGTTGCGCTACCTCCTTCTTTAGCCAACGTTTCGGACATCGTTGCAGTGTCCATCATCAGGGCAGATCCGGCAGATCCGGTAGATGTGTGATGTCACATCTACCGGATCTGCCGGATCTGCCCTGATGATGGACACTGCAACGATGTCCGAAACGTTGGCTAAAGAAGGAGGTAGCGCAACACGGCACAACACCCCAAAAACATATAACGAAAATGCTTTTGGCCGTGAAAATCTTAAAACTTATCTATATCTATATAAATAAAAATGAATCGCCGAAATGTATGTACGTGCATAACTTCCGACCGACTGCACCAAATCGGATAGTTCTTTTTGTTGTGTGTTTGTTATTATCAGGACAAGGTTTGTATAAAACTATTGGTGAGCTCTGGCATTATGAAACTTGTACCAAAAAAATTGCAGCAAGTGGCACGCGAGCTGTTTGAAAACTGAATGTATCGGGACTGCATGTATGGAATACGGGAGGGGGGAGGGGAACCCGGTAGGGGGTTCGCTGGACGGGGGAAGGGAGGGGAGTTTAATAGGGAGGGGGAAAGTGGAGGAATCGCAGTAGAAGGGACGCGGGGGAGGAAGGGGAGCCGGAAGGGGAACGGGACGATTGGGAAAGGACACGCAGGGAGAAACAGTTTCTTTATTAAATGGCATTGCAACGCATGCCGGGAACCAGCTAGTTTATAATATGTGGAGATGTATTTTTTTCATTGGCTCCACTTTACTGAGATTTTTTTTTCCTCGGGGCCTTTGTCCCTTTGGGGATGCTACGTAGAGGTCTTTTTATGGAAAGTTCTGGGAAGGAAAAAGGTTTGAAGGGTGAGTTAGAATCTGGGTTCAATGTATCCAGGAGTGGCAAAAGTTTGAAACCACCCTCCCACTGCAATTCAAGGCGATGGGTAGAGAGAGTCCGACTAGAGAGTTCAAAAGGTCTCCATCAACCAGTCTCTCCCGATCGAGCCTGCCACGCAGTAGGTGGGCAAACGCATAGGCCGCCAAGACCTAGACCTCACCCCTTGCACCCGGGCATCCCTGCTAATCACCAAACATAGCGAACCATTTGTGGCGACCCATGGTAGAGGAGTTGGTTATCCAATAAATGGTTGAAGGGTCGGTAGTACCCATACCCGCTTCCAAAATTATAATATTTTGGGCAAAAAATGCAATTTTACCAAAAAAATTGAATCAATGAGGAGTAGATAAGTTTTAAGATTTTCACGGCCAAAAGCATTTTCGTTATTTGTTTTTGGGGTGTTATGCCGTGTTGCGCTACCTCCTTTAGCCAACGTTTCGGACATCGTTGCAGTGTCCATCACACATCTACCGGATCTGCCGGATCTGCCCTGATGATGGACACTGCAACGATGTCCGAAACGTTGGCTAAAGGAGGTAGCGCAACACGGTATAACACCCCAAAAACAAACAACGAAAAAATAAGGAGGAGTAATTCAAATCAGATGTTACAATATACGAGTATGTTCTTATATGTGAAGGTTTCTCGTATCTCGCACATCTGGCGGAAATAGTTCTTGGTCAATGATCTTACCGGGAGTATTTCTAGATGCATAACAAATAAACGGCAGTTTCCGGCAATTATTGTCAGGCTATTTTTACAAGGGAAAACTACTTTTACTATATGAACACTTATTTGTTTTCAACACGCCATATTTCAACACATCTCTACCGGTTTCAGAAGTGCACTTCGTTTATCAGGAGAATATTAATACGAACATAAGATACAAAATATTGACAAATATACGAGTAGGTACATAAATATTTATGTGTAAGAAAACATTTACTACATAAACACGCATTTGTTTTCATTAACTGTATTTTAACACATCTCTACCGGTTTCAGAGGTGCACTTCCTTCATCAGGAGAGTATATTAAGGGGCTATAAAGGTTTTTTTTTTAAATTTAATTTACGTAATGAACATATTTATTTATTTATTTATTTATTAATTTTCGGGAAATCGACAGTTTATATTTATTTCAGTTTGTACATAGTATTAAATAGCCAAAATAAAACCAATTACGGATTTCCTCCTTGTGACTTTACTTCTACTGAGACAGCATAATAAGAATAAGTAAGTTAATTTTATAAAAAAGGAATATTAATCCAAAATTATATAAAACAAAAACAAAAAAAATATATATATATATACTCAAAACAATTTTTTTAATATAAAAATGAAAGATTAAAAAACAAAAAATCTATCAATACATTGGTAGCCATGAAGAGAAGTTGTACATATAAATCAAATCATAACAGAAATATAAACAATAAAAACATAACATTATTCAAGAACCATCAGAGAAAAACTCTTTTATCGACCTTTTATATTCAGTAAGTTTGCAATTGAAAATGTCAACATTGGATAATACGCTATTATATACGTAAGTATATACACAGAAAATTTCATGCCAATACGACATTTTTTTCAAAGTTACATGTATATTTGTAAAGACATCTCGGAAATTTTTAACTGAACTTTTGAAACGTTAAACGCGTTTTTCTCATAACTCGGTGAGAAAGATTTCTCAGAAACGGCTAACACGACCAATCTCAAATTTTTACACAAGCTTTATAAATACATATTTTCCATTTTATAAACCATCTAAGGCCCAAAAATATTCATCAAAAATCTCTTTTTTTTAAATCAGCAATTTTGTTAAAAAATATATATATTTTGCTTATTTCTTCGATTAAATAGTTGATTACACCTTATATTAACGAAATATTTTTTAAATTTTATAAGATCCAATCCAATCCAATATAAAAGTTACAACGTCATGTAAATAATTTTTTTATGTTAATAAATTAAAATGTCCTAGGAAAAATTGTTGAAAATGCGGTGGAGAAGGTGATGGGTCGAGAGAGATGCTGGAGAGGTCAAAAGGTTTCTCTCAACCAGTCTCTCCCAATCCGGCTCGCCACGTATTAGATGAGCAAACGCATCCGAGACCTGGACAAACCTCACCCCTTGAACCCGGGCACCCCTGCTAAATAATCAAACATTGAGAACCACTTGGAGTGATCTATGGCAGATGTGATCCAGAGAATGAACCACATACCCGCCTCCGAAATTGTAATGTATTAAACGTGTTAATGTTACATAAATGTGCAAACAAAATATTTAACATAATATTACAGCGTAATTACACACATATACTATAAGAAAAGATATTCTAATAATAAATGCATCTGTAATACATTGATTCGAGTGAATGTGCAGTGTTCACAGATGCATGTATAATATAATAATGCACTCGTTAATCTTTTGCAATCTGCTAGGCGCCGAGATCGGGCGATACTATAAGTCGGATACGATCTAATCGCTGTATAAACAAACAATGCTAGTTATTAATATTACTAGTAATAAACGACTCATCACATCACGTTGGCAGATAGTAATAATTGTATCCTAGGTACTCACTCACTAGATGCAATTTGCAAGTAAGTATCATGTTTACAAGTTGTGTAATTTGCATGAGCAGGTCAAAAGTGGCATGAAAATGCAGATAGTATTTATATAATTTTATAGTCAGTTTGATCATAGTACAACGCTTAATAAAAATCGTGGCGTGACTACTAAAGATTTTTTTTAAATAATTTGTCCTAAAAAGAGTGTTTTGTGCCCTTCGACCAATCAAAGTTTGGGCCGATACAGTTAAGAAATATAGTTATAATTTTGAGGATAATCTGTAAGGGGTCAGGACAAATCAAATATCGAAGTTATTCAAGTCCATGGACTTAACTGAAACAACGCGAGAATTGTTGAGAGACAGCAAATACGGAATACTGAGGGGAGATCACTCTGAATCAGTGATACAGTTGAATGGTAGCAATATCGAAAAGGTGGAAAGATTTAGATACCTCGGCAGTATTCTCACGGAGACTCTTGACCCAGATGTAGAGGTTAGGTGCAGAATTGAAGCAGCAAGAACCGCTTTCATTAAAATGAAATCCCTCTTCTGCAATGACAACATCAGTTTAAAAGTAAGGCAGAGGATGCTAAAATGTTATGTGTGGTCGGTCTTGCTCTATGGATGTGAAACATGGACCTTGAAAGTAAATACCATGAACAGGTTAGAGGCTTTTGAAATGTGGATTCACCGGAGAATGCTCAAGGTCCCATGGACCGACATAATCACCAATACAGAAATTCTCAGGCGGGCTAGAGCAGACAGAGAACTGCTTATATTAATAAAAATCAGGAAAATTTCATATCTGGGTCATATACTTCGAGGGGAGAAGTATCACTTGCTCCATTCAATATTGTAAGGCAAGATAGAGGGCCGAGGGCCTGGTAGGAGACAAATGTCTTGGCTGCGAAATATACGAGAGTGGAAAGGCATAGAATATACGTACATATATAATATACGGCATTAGAAGTGTGGAGGAGCTATTCCGGGCAGCGCAAGACAGAGCATTTTTTAAGAGTGATCGCCAACGTCGGGGGGACCTGATAGGGCACGCAAAGAAGAAGATGGGAGAATGGTGGGTGATTTTAATAAGCAAACGATATTTTTGAAGGAAGAATGATTTTTACAACTGAAGAAGACATGGTCAAGAGACTCCTCCTCCACATCGCACTGGCAGACAGAGGGGACTATCGAGGACTCGAATTTTAAACATATGAACTACATTAGAGCAGTGACAAATTCTGATTCTCGAAATGCAGGAAATAAATCGTTTGGAATTTTTATTGCCATAGAACCAAGTTTTACTTGTAATCATCATCACTATTGGCTCTACAACCCTTGGTGGATCTTGGGCTCCTCAAGAGTCTTCCTTCACTCATCTCGGTTTTGTGCCAGCTCTCTCCAGTTTAGAAGCTTCAAGATAGATATGTCTTTGAGGACGTTGTCGCTCCATCTTAGTCTTGGTCTTCCCAGGCTCCTTCGCCCTATTGGTCTTGAGTTCAGCAGGGACTTTGGTGCTTGATGCTCGGTCATTCTCTCCACATGACCCAGCCACCGAAGTCTTCCCAGTTTTATAAATTTTGCGACGTTTAGCTCCTTAAACAAAGTATAGAGCTCATTGTTATAGCATCTGCGCCAAAATCCATTTTCTAGAACCGGTCCGAAGATGCGCCTCAAATTTTTTCTTTCAAAAACGTCCAGTGCTCGCTCATTCCTCTTAGTTAGTACCCAAGTCTCAGCTGCGTGCATAAGTACTGGTCTGATAAGTGTTTTGTACACTAATATCTTCGTGTCTGGACAGCAGTCTGGATTTTAATTGGTTTTGTAGGCGGAAATAATAGCGATTTGCGTTCACTATGCGCTTCTGGATCTCCTCTGTGGTATTATTGTCGTTTGTTATCAGGGAGCCTAGGTATGTGAATCTTGGTAGCGTTTCGAAATTTTGGTTTCCACATGAGAGAGTTGGGATTTGTTGGGTGCATCCTACGGCCATGTATTTGGTCTTTTGCTGGTTTACTACGAGAGCCATATTTTTGGCAGAGCTTTCAAGATTTATGAAGGCGTTACGTAAAGCATCTGGAGTTTTCACGATTATTTATTGTTGTTGTTATACGCCCGTAGGGGCTTTTACATAGATTAGAAAATAATATTTAAGATATCTAGGATTACACATACATAGAATTTATACCAAAAGTTATAAAAGTGAAAAAACTTTTAAGAATATACAAGTAGTTTTTAAACTTAAAAAATATTATAACCATTATTTTTTTGAATAGTAATAAATTTATTATATAATAAAATATATTAAAAATTTAGGAATAACAAAAAATTAGAAAAAAAAAACCACTTGTACGATATGTATATATATGTATATATTATGTCGATATCATCAGCGTAAACCAATAATGGCACAGAGTTGTCAAATATCGTTGCTCTTATCTCGATGCCTGGAGTCACGAATAACTTTTTCTAAGTTTTACTTGTAATATGATTTTGAATTTCAGCATAGAAAGATCCAGTTCGGGTTTTCGTATTCGTCCAATCTTCTTCCCAGGAACGAGACATTTTGGATTTAAGAACAGAGAAGACGTCAGATATAGGAATTTTAAAATCTAAATAAAGGAATAGAACCAGAGATTGTTCCAAGTTTAGTGAGAGAATCGGCTTTCTCGTTACCCATAATTCCTAGATGGCCAAGGATCCAAAAACCAATATTGTCTAAAATTTTGATTGGGTGTTCCCAACTACTTCGAACCGACTTTAACAACTCTCTGTGTGCACAAAAGCATTCAAACGAGAGCTCTTTAAAATGAATTGCCTATTAGGTATATACGTAAAGTGGGAAAATACATAATAATAATGATTCTAGTTTTGCTCACGGGCGAATATGTACGAGTATTCTAGGTCGCCATATTGTGAAGTTCATATGACTTTGAAAACATTATTGAAACTTCGACACTCCCATATAGCTCCAGACTCAAATCAATTTAATCCAAGAATGTTAGAAAGGTAGTGGATGCCCCTAGTCATGCACTGAAGATCATGAAGTAAAAGCGGAACGACTCATTAGTGAGATGTTAACATGACAATTAAATCCATTAGATTAATTTTGATTGGGCTACTATTGGGATACTAGGGCTTTGAATATTAGTGTCTAACACTGCGTAAAAGAATAAGTACAACACTTAATAAGACTTATAGTTATTAATAAAAGAGTTGTGGCAACAATTAAATTATATTATTAAATAATAAAATCAGAACATGAGACACTAACAAAATAATATTTTAATACTTAAGGGTCGTGTTTAGTCCTTAGAAAAATAAACTAAATAGTTAAAAAAAACTAATAAATGAATTGATAGCTTGTCGTGATTTAAAAATGATCTCAAGATGTTAAAATCACTATAAGGGCGCCAGTTCAAATAGAACAAAATATTAAATGGTAAATCAATAAACTCAAAACCAAAGATATTCAAATACAGATACATAATCCCTAAACTTAACACAAAAACAGCCCAACATCATTACACATACTCAGCCATAAAATTCTTTAACGAACTCCCTAAAGAAATACAATCCGAAAGGAATTATGAAATTTTTAAACAAAAACTTAAAAAACATTTTACCATTAACTAGTTTTAGATATGTATTACGATGTGCCAACTTATATTTTCCACTGTGAACAAAAATGCCAACTAATATTTTTTCTATGTATAACAACTGTCAAGTATGTATAGTACTGTCAATCTGATAATGCTCCCTCCCTAAACACGAGAATTTCTCAATTAGGGAGGTATTGTTACCACCAATATTATATATTATATATATTTGTTTTTTGTATATTATATGTATTGGTTTAATAAAAAAAAAAATAAAATAAAATAAAAAAATATGCTATGGTGTCCGCGCAACTGTCGCCGGACTACGCGCTAATTAGCGTAGTTTTCATACAAAAATAATTTGTTCATTTCGTTGATTTTTTGAAAATGTGCATTAATATTGGTTAACAATATATTTTGAATAAGGAAAGAATTCGTTCATTTAGTTTAACGTTCGTTTGGTTTATTCGTTAATTAATTGTTCTTTTAGTTTATTTGTTAATTGGTAAACAATATCGGCGACACCCGGAAGCGCAGACTCACATAGTAAAAACAGCAGATAGCACATCTACTTATATTTCAATATCTTTGCTCAAAACTAACAGAAGTTATAGCTCACAGACTCACAGGTAATCACGATTTCACCGAAGTAGATATGTGCCTTCCGACGTTGAGACAAACTTCCGGATCCTATGGCTGCTAGTTTGGAACTGCTGAAAAAAATTCTATTGTTCCTAGTATGTTTTTGGGCAACAAACGAAAATGCTGGATTCGACTTGCTCATGGAATATTTTCAATTAGAAATTCAAATTTCAATTTGAATTGATACGTAGCAACCTATTTAATTTTCTTACTTCAACGAGTGATTACTTGGCCAATATAATTCCAAACTGTTACATTATCTCAGACGTTGTCAGAATTGAGGTAAGGATACTCTGGACCCACGTAGGCAACGTATGCATTACTACATTCTCATGACAACGTGCACACTTGTCCTATGCACGGAATGCAAATTGTAGTATTAGTCTCGATTATTCGATTGATTTAGCTTTATCGCACTTTGCGACACCTTACAAAATCTATCAGTTGTTTATCTTTCATTTTGACAACACAACGAGTAACAGATGTCAGAAAACGCTCAATACCAACATAAACATAACCAATCAACTCGTCGGAAGTTCTTCCACGATCGGCATCTTTCCTTCACACGTTGGGTTGGTAGCGTAGGATTGCATTGCGTGTGACAAGCGTGTTTCTGAAGCATTTATTTTCATAGAAAATGTATGTTGTCCAGATTACGTAATGTGATGCGTACCTACATTGCGTACGTAGGTCCAGTGTGTCCTTACCATTTAACAAGATATGATAACAATAAAATTTGATTTTTTTTAACAAAATTGACTAATTTATTTTGTATTTCAGCAGTATTTAGCAGTAAAAATCTTGAAAGGCGAATTTTGACGTCATGAAATTTGCACAGATTTGGTCAATGGATTTTTCAAGACAATGTAACAATTTTACAAGTAATTCCATCATCAGCAGACGCATCCCCGCAAGACCCGGAAAAATCTAACCCCGTGAACCCAGGCACCCCTGTTAAGTCACCAAACATGACGAACCACGTGGGGTGGTATGTGGCAGAGGAGTTGATTATTCAATAAATGGTACCCAACTCCAGAATTACTCAGCTTTATTATTCAGTTGTCTCCAATGTGAGCAGACCCCTTTATTGAAAATGATGCATTTCACGAACTGTATATAATATTGTATGAGAGGAAACTGCATATGTACTGCACGCCCGTTGTAATGCATTTAAAGTGGAAGCGGCTCGGATCGAGAGAATTCACAAGTCGTGTGCATTATTTATAGGAATAACCTTGGAATAAAGTGAGATTCGTTATGGAGATATAACATACATCACGTCGCGCGTCGTCTGGAGTGGCCGGGAAACAAAACTCGGCAAGCAATGAGATTGCAATAATTCAAGTGAATACTTCTTTAGCACCATTGTGATATGTAACTCGATGAAAAGAAAAACAGCGAAACATATACATACATCTATAGGATTTAGCCTGCGAGAGAATGAGATAGAACAATCGGTTACCTCTTTGTGCGGTGCTTCGTAGCCTCCTCACTCTTGTCTACTTTAGTTTTCTGAAGGTTTCACTTCTACCGCGTGTGAATTTCACACTCTGATTTTTACTATTATTCTTTGTGAAAAATTGTCGAAAAACATGTTTGACATGTTTTTGTTGTTGTTTGTTTTTGGGGTGTTATGCCGTGTTACGCAGAAATCAGAAGGAGAATCACAGCAGCCAACAAAACATACTTCTCTTTGCTGCCAGTGTTTAAGTCACGTAGTGTCCACAGAAAAACCAAAATAACCATATATAAGACCATTGTTAGAACTGTATTGGCATATGGATGTGAGGCGCTGACACTGACGGTAAAGATGGCTGAAATGCTGGATACTTTTGAAAGAAAAGTGCTGAGAAGAATATGTGGACCCGTGAAAGAGGGTGAACAGTGGCGCATCCGGCACAATACAGAATTGTATGATATATATAAGGCACCTAGCATCTCAACACATATGAGACTCCTCAGGCTGAGATGGGCTGGGCATGTACAGAGAATGCCGGATACACGCGTCCCAAAAAGAATTTTGACTGGACACCCAGGTGGAAAGAGAAAAGTGGGAAGACCCAGACTGAGGTGGGAAGACGAAATAAGAGGGGAGCAGCACAGCTTCTCCAGGTACCAAATTGGAAGTCAGCCGCTGAGGACAGGAGGAGTTGGAGGCGACTGTTGCAGGAGGCCAAAGCTTGATATGGGCTGTAGCGCCATCGAAGAAGAAGAAGATGCCGTGTTACGCTACCTCCTCCTTTAGCCAACGTTTCGGACAGCGTTACAGTGTCCATCATCAGGGCAGATGTGTTTGACATGCTTAACTAAATTAAATTCAATTTATTCATTTTTAAAACCTTACAAAATTAACATTTCACAGCTTTTTTAAAAGGGAGAAAATATTTAAGATAAGCAGGTTTGACAGCAACAAAACTTGTCATCTAAATTGTGGTTCATTGAAGTTAAACATATCGATATTTCTATTTAACAACAAGATAGCTCTCCCGACTTGCATGACCATTGGCAAGTTAGTTCTGCAACTTTGAAGCGGGCCAAAGGAGAAACAAATACACGATTACTGGTGATTATTCGTTATGGAGATAATATACAGGATGTTAAGGAACGTATACTTGGCTTAATTTAACCAGTGATTCCAGACATTATTTGGAGTAAAAATGTAAACGAAATTTAGGTCTGAGGTTTTTTTTTACATTATCTCCACACAGGAGGTCCTCTTGGCCTTCGTCATCTTTGGGCAAGCTGTGTGGAGGGTCTTTTTAGGGAATAAGAAAGAGGGGAAGTTCTGAAAAGGAAAAATGTAAGAGGGATGGGTAGGAAATTGGAGGGTCAATGTGTCCAGGAGTGACGTACGTATGAATCCACCCTCTCACTGCGGTAGGTAGGCAAACGCATCAGCCGTTAAGGCCCAGACAATCTTCACCCCCCACGAACCAGGGCACCCCTGCTAAGTCACCAAACTAAGCCTGCGGTGAATTTTTAATGCTATTTAAAAAAAAAATTCTTCAAATCCAAACAAAAAAAAAATCTTCCACTTGACATCACTGGTCACTCAGCCAGGTAACCGCCCAACCCCTCACCCCTAACTATCCAATATATAATGATTTTTTATAAGAACAAAAAACATCACTGGAGACCAAAATTTCATTTACAGTTTTTTTTACTTAAAATATATATATTTTTTTACATGAATACCGCACAAAAGTCCCAACTGCTGCCGTTTGGAGCTAGTGAGACTATGGCATCCCCAATTGGGGTATGTTGTGAGGCTGAAGGTAGTGGGGAGGGAAGGAGATAGGGTAGAGGAAGGTGGGGAAGTACCTGGCTATTCAGATCTGGTCACCAAACACTGCGAAAGCCACTTCAGGCAACGTTTCAATTCTGAATGGTGGTCTTACACCAGGGCGATACTAAGAGTATCTTCCACTCTAGAACGTGCCGCAAATATACTATATATTATTTTTAATGAATAAATTGTGAAATACACAAATTAATCAAATAAAATTTATTTGCCACGCCGGGATTCGATCCCACGACCTTCGGAATGCGAGTCAAGGCGCCTTACCGCTGCACTACGCCGGCCGGCACTATGTCAGGAGTCACTAGTTAAAAAAAGTCAAGTGCTTCCCTTAACACCCTGTATATGCGAATTAGTCTTTATTAATAAAATACAATTATATTAAAGTGAAGAGAGCTTAATGTACGTAGTCTGTACTGCCAAGGCGCCGGAGGTCGTTGAAGATGCACATTCATTAGATTTTAAGACGATTTTTTACTCAGCGAACAGATCAAAGTACCCTATATGAGTACATTGCCGCAGCATCCGCGTCCTGTGTTTACCTACCTATACATTAGTATACAATGTAGGTATATAATACGTAATATACGAAAATATCCGATGCGTATACTCCCGACATTGCGGTGACCTCGGCGGCCGCGACTCCATACCATACTCCATAATATATATACCTAAACTGCACAGTTTGTAGCAATAATACTATACCGTATTAGGGTGGGTCGTCATTATATGCAAGAATTCTTTTGTAGGGGGTCTAAATTGGGAATGACAAAAACTAACTAATCATCACGCCCTTTCCACTTACTTCACTGTAATATTTTAATCACTCTGAGTGTTTATGTTTGCGGTAAAACAACGCAAAATCAGCAGTAACAACGAGTATCAACAACAATCGCTGTCATTTGAAAACTGTGGTTGCTCGATGGCACTGACTTGATCACGTGACGCTTCAAAATCTGTCGCATAGCTGTGTACTGTAGTCGGCATTTCTGTTATACAGCAGGGTAAAACAGTGCGTACCCACGTATATTATTTTCAAATAAAAAAAACACACGATCACTGTCACACGTCGACAGTGATCGCAATGTTATACTTCGCGACGAATCACGTGATACGTGCTGTTTCGTCTGTTGCGGTGCTGCTGGGACGAGATAGAGTGCGTATCACGTGACCCGCTAGGCTGTACTCAAATACCCAGTAGTGAGGTGTGATAGAAAAATATCATCGGATAGCACAATGACTTTTTTTAACTCCAAATGTACACAGGAATCACTTGGTTAAGGAAAAAAATATGAATTATATGTATTTCCTGTTTCAGCAGTTTGATATCTCGAGTGTGGCAAACAATGTGGCAGATGGGGATTGCACTATCCTCCCAGTTTTAAATTTATGATTTTAAATATTATGGTGATTTATTTTGGGGTATCATGCCATGTTCAATTACCTCCTTCTTTAGACAACGTTTCGGATATCATTTCATGCCCATCATTGATTACACCTGCTGCCCTGTAATGTAAAACACTGTGACGCTGTCCGAAACGTTGACCAAAGGAGGTAGAGCAACACGGCATAATACAACAAAAATAAATCACTATAAATACTTTTGGCGAGAGATTGCAACACTGAGGGAATATAAGAAGGCGCTGCAAAAAGCGAAATACCCTTGCACGATGATGTCGTTTCTCACCCGGCATGCCGCTTAAAGTCTCGAAAACCCTTCTGGACGGAAGGAGAAAGACTCCTTCGAACACCTCTCACCCCAGAAGATGGGTGGAAGCTTGAGTGGCAATCAGCCAACGTCAAAAACGCCCATCTCGTGCAAGACCCCACTGAGAGACAGCCTGGGTTCTCATTGCCTCGCAAACTCTGGACTGCCATCAATAGGATAAGGTGCTCCCATAGCCGTTGTGCTCACATGATGCATAGATGGGGCCTTAAAGAGTCGGCGACGTGTGAATGCGGTGCGGTGCAGACCACCAAACATGTGGTCAACGAATGCCCGCTCCATTCATTCCCCGGCGGGATTAATGAGGTCCACAGGGCAACGCCTGAGGCCCTAGACTGGCTCGCAGACCTAGATGTCTCCCTCTGACCCCCCACCATACGAAAGAAGAAGAAGAATAATTTTGGCGTGAAAATCTCAAATCATATCTTTCATCATACTTTTCCACGGTTTTAATGAAAATCTCTAATCACCGGCTGCTATCAAAAGTGTAACGCACTCAAAAAGGCCTCTAGTAGAGTAGAGCTCCAAAAGTGGTTTTGAAGCAAATCTAATTTTTTCGATAAGTATGTATATGTATGCAGTATATATGCCCGTGTAAGTGTTCAATCTCGAATACTTTCCCTTTCTTGCATCGCTCGTATCTTACGAAAAGGGACGAGGGATGCTGTTGGTTAATGAATGTGAACCCCGCCGCTAGGGCAGCTGACCGGTATAAGAACATGCAAGACCTTAAGTTGTTAAGTTTGCCTACCGGGGTGGCCCGCGCAGCTTCAGTTCTCAGTTCAGTTCAGGAACTTTTAAAGACCTCTGGTGGTTTGACGGCCACCCTAGCGTATTTAAACTGATATACCACAAGAAGCATACATCATCATACAAAGCGAGACGTTACCATCCATCATGGCGTGGTCAGTTCTCGCTGCAGGCGTATTTATAGCTATGGCGGGCCCTCGACCACTCTGATCAATGGACTATGGACACTGGACAGATCATACTGCTAACGTTACACTTGCTGGTCAACGGTCTTGCTATAAACAAAGAATCATCTTATATGATTTTAGATTTTCACGGCCAAAAGAATTTTCGTTATTTATTTTTGGGGTGTTATGCCGTGATGTGCTACCTCCTTCTTTAGCCAGCGTTTCGTATCTCCAAAAGGATTTCAGAACACTTTCGAGCGTGTTCAAATAGCATATTTTATTTCATGATTACTGTTCTACAAAATTATTATTTACTAGCTGACCCGGCCACGCGTTGCAGTTATTTGCTTATAAATCAAATCCACACCGCCCGCTTGCCAGCCCGCTCGTCCACAACATACAGACATTCTCCTTTGTATATTATATATAACAAAGAGACAGACAGACAGACACGGCGCAGGACTTTAATTTATAATATGTAGAGATGTTTGTAAAATCCCGTAAATGCGTATCATAATATCTACATAAATAAACATTGAAAGTTATTCAACTGAGCTCTCCGCGGTCGGACTATTATACTCTTCCACCAACTTCGCACAGCTGAGGTTTTCTTCACCGTAATAAACAAAAGGTCATCTTTGGGGATACAGTGAGTAGAGTCTTTTAGAGGATAGGACCTAGATCTTAAAGATTACCAAATATTTTAATAATAATAATAATATTTGGATGATTTGTATAGCGCCGTTTTATGTGAAAAATCACCTCAAGGGCGCTGAATGGAGAAAGGAAGCAAAAATGTATCGTATTATTTATTAGTAGCAAAACTCGGTAGCCATCTCTGGCTGGAGCCCCAAAATATTTAAATTGCTGCTTGACTCCGTGCAAAGGAAGTCGGTTCGTTTCGTTTCACAAAACAACAGCATTAATGTTTCGTTTGGCTCGAGACTATCGGAATCGGAATACGCAGTATCACTGACCAGACTAATTGACCGATAATTAGCAACAAATATACGAGGTACGGACTAATTTAAGTCTGGGTAAAAGTGCGCATTAGATATTGAATCCGATCAAACGATGAAGATCTTGATTCTAGGGGGACAGACGAAATACATTGCCAAAAGCAAGCTGTTTCCGATAGCATCAAAGAAAATTTCTGCAAACACTCAACAATGTAATCTTTTAAAATTGTGTTGTATTGCGCGCGCCCCTTTTATTATAAAACCTGACCTAACATTTGATAGAACTTATAGTGTACATCGGGAAATGTACAAATGGGACAATACAAAACGAAGAGGAAGGTCGTAGGGTCAAGTTAGGTTAGGTTCGGATAGGCATGCATATTGCATAATGGTACTGATATTGCATGATGGACTCGTTTGGGCGTGACACACACGCTACTAGGTAGCATTTGCTCATTAGTAGCATGAGAGCATGCTAATAATGAGCATGTCTGTCAGTACATCGATGGTACAATAAATGAGCATGCTTGTTTTGAGCATGCATGACTAAGCACGCTCAAAGCCAACAAATAAACACACATGCTCTTTATAAGCATGCTCTCGACCAAAATGGAAGCGGGGAAAACCTTTAAAAATGCGAGAATTCTGGACATTTCTTGATTATCCAACCAAATTGTAAAATAATATTTTTAATAATTGTGCGAAAGTACTACAATTGCGTTTTCTTTTGTAGAAAATTTACAAAAAAATTCTATGTTTAGAACTTGAACGAAGGAGAAAATCCAAAAATTTGGTTTCATTAAAGGAACTTTTGGGGGATTTTGTGGGGAATTTGAACATCTATTGTGGGTATTTTGGTGACCCTTTGCTCCAAAGACATTTGTCACTCCTATTATAATTATGAAAAGCGAGGTTTCTAACTGTTCATTTTTGATATTTTGCAAAAAATGTGGACGCCCAGCTGCCTCGAACCGAGATCGGATCGAAATGAGCATGCCTATTCGCACATGCTTAGGGCACTTTCCTTCCATCCGCGAATCCATTAGCATGCTAAAAATACTAGCAACGTCACCGAAACACATGTAGCATTTGCTCATTAATAGCACGCTCTCGTGCTACTAATGAGCAAGCCTGTCCGTACCATAATGCTTCAGCATTCAGAATGGAGATACAAGCAACGCCAAAACTTGCAATTCATTTTGATTGTATTTTGCGCCACAACAGAAATGCACCCCTAATTAAAGTTACCTCCTATTGATATATACATACGTACGAAAATGAAAACAGCAAGTCTAGAAATTGGAGAAAACATACAAAGAAAGAGATACTTTACAAAACTGTAAACATAAAAAAGAACCATCAAAGTCATAATATTAAATTAACACATCATTCATAACGCCCAACTGACACCACACAAGACACTCAATGAAAACAAAAACCCAATAATAATAAAAAAAACTTGGCATTATGAATAAAGTAACATTTGACAATTTCCATAAATTCTTTGTTGGTAGGGTTTCTTTTGTCAGTATTTCATTATATTACAGTCGCTACTCATCGTCGCGTGAACTCCAATACAAGACAAGGCGGGAACATCACAAGACCCAAGACTATCGCAAGACCGTCACAAGACAAGACATAAGTTGGTTGGTATTAGCGACATCTTGGCAAGTCAGCGCGTCAGCTGATCGCCAGTCGCCGCGTCTGGATTTATTTATACAGTCCTTGCAAAAGTCCGCCAAATGTGACGTTTGTCTCCAGACGTGGCGATGCAGTGCAATCTCGTTAGATTTAACGAAACTCAAATTATTTAGGATTTGGGCTAACTTTACTCTGGCTTCGATGGAGCCCCCATACCTGAGCTGGTCACTTAAGGTTACACCAAGCATATCAATGGAGGGCCTGTTCGGAAGATTGCTTCCGTTGAAAGAGACTAGATTTTCAATTCGATCCCTTTTAGACGTAATCAGACAAGATTGGGTCTTTGAAACATTAAATTCAACGAGATTATTTATACCCTAAGAGAAAACACTCTCGAGGTAACCATCCATTCTTTGCTTCAAAGCCATACGAGCTGTTGGAGTTTGTGAGCCCTTTAGGGGGTTGTCAAACAAAAAGCTATCATGAACTGTACTGTCATCCGCGTAACAATGAATTGGTGCACATGACAAAAGGTCGTTGATGTGCAACAAAAACAAAGTCGGAGACAGAACCGATCCCTGTGGGACGCCAGCATTTATCGGGTGAGAGGAAGAGGTGAAACCATCGGCTACCGATTTCATCAAGAGCTGCGGAGCATTTAAATATGGTTCCATGATAATTAGAATCACGCAATTTTAACACCCCTTTGAAAAGGCATTAAAAAGTAAGAAAAAAAAAAAATTGAAAAACAGCCTGTAACCTAACCTAAGGTTACCTATTTTTTATATCGTTTTTTCATCAGTTTTAATGAGTTTTTCAAAGGAGGTGTTGAAGTTGCATGATTCTGAGTTGTCCGGTCACCTTAAATGTACATTTTAACTGTCAAAAAATAAGATAATACGTCATATTTTCTAATTCTAATCCAGTGGGGTACAAGAGGTTAAATTTTAAAAGGCTTGTTACAAATAGCCATTAAATTGTCTAAAAGGTACGAGGGCTTCTTGTTTTTATAAGAAAGTTAGGACTCCTTTGAATACCTACATATTTTATTGCTAAAATTCTGCAGGGATAGTTCAAATGTAGAGATTTTCAAAACGGTGACCGAACAACTCAGAATGAAACCAATTCAGAACCATTTAAGATAAGTCATTTAGAGTGATAAAAAAAAATATATAAAAAATTGGTTAAATAGTAGCGTGTGTCAATTATTTCAACTTTTGAATTCAGAAACGCCCGGGGTCTCAAAAGTTGCGTCTTGCAAAGAAAATGAGAACTGCAGTTAAACTTATTTTTTTAAAAATGGTTATTAGCCCGCTAAAATGCATTGAAAATCAGAAAACAAACCTAAAACCGTTTTTTTTTTAAATTTTTAATAAAATTTTTTTTCAGTAATTTAACCTTTTAACGCTTGTTTATTATTAAAAAATGCGTATAACTGACAAAAATGAAAAAAAAGTTCAACTTTATGAATACAAGTAAGTCAACAAGAATTCTGATTTTATCCAGAAAAAATGTTATTTTCCCCTTTTATTTTTTTAACTATCACATCACATATGTTTAAAAAAAAATAAGTTTGGTACAAAATACATATAAAATATGAACCCTTTGTTTTATTTTTTTTCCAAATCACGAAATCTATTTTTTTTCGAAACTTCCGGCCAATTTAGCGGGCTAATAGTGAACAATAATTTCATTTTTTTTACGTTTTCGAATAGCTACAGTTCATACGAAACTTTTGAGACCCCGGGCGTTTAAATCTAAGGCCACTTGTTTTCTCTCTATGGAGAGCGACACACGCTATTAAATAGGTTAGGGTTATGGGTTAATGTAAAATTATTTTTTTCATAGCTTTTAACGAATACAAGAAGATGTTGAGTTGACGTTATTCTCAGTTGGCATGAAACCTTTCAAAACATACTATTTTACATTTTACAAACAATGCAGCAGCGATAATGTAAACCAGACACAAACTCAGCGAATTGGCCGACTGGTGACGTTATTTGCTGGTTTTTGGCACTCGATGCGCTTTTTATGGCGCCTTGCTTGCAGGTAAGGAACATAGTTGTGCGATTTGTAATATACGACACACCTACATAAATGGTATACCTTTGCAGATACGTATTCAAAACACCAAGAGACAATGCGTCTGAGTATTCAAGTAAAAAACAAACACATATACAGGCAAATGTTTTAAAGAGCGCGCGTTTGAAGAAATTTGTGCAGTGTGTACAAGAATTTCGTTTCGAAAATTTACTCAACTAGTTTCATTTTGGATACACTTTAAGTGTTTTGTTGTTCGAGGTCTAACCGATGGACTTTTTATAAACCTTCAGGCTAATTTGTTCGCTTTTCGGAATAACTCGTATAGGTCTTACAGAAATCGACGTGTCTCCCTTACCATCATGATTAAAAACATGTTCTAAACGGTGTTAGGAAGAGAAAACACAACGCTTTATATTCAAATCAAAAGTTAACCACAAAATAATAGAAATGTACCTACACCTTGATGAAACCAAAGTTTCTGACTGCAATGATAACGTTTTTAAAACATAATAAAAATTTACCTTATGGAAGTGCAATCAAGTACCGGTTATCTTTTATTTAGTTTATGGTTAAACCTAGTTATGGCCACATTGGTCACGTGACCAATGTAGTTCTCCCAACGGCCGTCGGAGAGCGCCGCCATTCCAGCCACTGACCTCGATCTGAGAACACGGTCGTACACCGCATTGATTTCACTTCCAATCTTTCCCGCGATGTACAAAAATATGTAAATACTTTTAACAAGACAGAATAAATTATTAAACGTAGCGGACTCTTTCACTCATACAAAATACACGCAATCCTGTTCCTTGGAGACCACGTAAGTATCCTGGCGACCACGAGCAAAGGATCCACTACAGCTGGTGACCCACGACAATTCTTTTACACGTGTTCTCGGACCGTAGTCAGTGGCTGGATTCCTGGGATCTATCTGGCATCGAACATCTTCAGCAACGCGTGATGCTACCAAGGGAGCTTCTACAGCCGAGTCACACTTCCTGCAGCCCCGTCAACAGCTGGACGCAGCCTCCATCGCCAGCATCAGCGGCGGACACCCTCGGAACGCTAAAGGAACATCACACCTCCGAGCCCCTGTTCCTGCAGCCCGGTCGACTGATCGACGCAGCCTCCACCACGAGCATCAGCTGCGGACCCTCTCGGAAAACACACATCTGCATCATCTCAACAACGTTCAACCACGTAAATTTTTAACACAGTTTATACGATATTTCTGGAAATAATTTTTGCATACCCACCACAAAATTTAGCAAAATAACATGTTACAATTTTTAACACATGTCTGATAATAATATTTCTACATATCAATTATTAATTAACCTGAATTATTCACGCATGATTAAAGATTTCTACTTAAATGGTAACAATTGATTTTCGTAAAGGTTTGCGTCTTGAATAATTTTCGAGTAACTTCCGTACATTTCACATAGATGTCAACAGCACTAATTTTTCTTTAAATCATTACGGATTTTTAATACATAATTTGAAATATTTCAAAAATCAATATCTTTGCGTGCCTATTTCCGTATAAATGTTGAAATGACCTCGGATGAAGAATCTCCAGCGACCACACCGACTCATCAAATCAAGATTTTGTTTCAAAAAACAATAAATCCGGAACCAAGCCCAACCCCAATCAACATGGAATCAACTGGCGAACCAAGCTCTGCGGCAGCAGTAAATCACGTCTCCGTGAGATTACCAAATCTGTGGAGGGATCAGATTTCGCTTTGGTTTATACAGGCTGAAGCTCAATTCGCGAATTCGCGCATTAAAGAGGATTTCACGAAGTACAATATAATTATAGCAGCTTTGGATTCACAAACCTTACAATGTGTGAGCGACATCGTGACACATCCACCGATCAATGACAAATACGCCAATTTGAAAGCAGCCCTTATTGACCGACTCCAAGACTCCGCTGAAAAACGCCTCACACGCCTACTAACAGGAATCCAACTAGAGGATAGGAAGCCAACCGGTCTATTGAGACATATGCTGGAACTAGCAGGACCTACCTTAGCGGATAACGCAATTGTGCGCACATTGTGGTTACAACGCCTACCCCAACATGTGCAAGCAATACTGTCAGCACTACCCGATAACGACATTAACCAACTTGCCACAGCTGCAGACAAAATACTAGATGTCTATCAATCAACCGATTGCAGTGCCATGGAGGATCGCAACAAACCCAGTTCATCTCGTCAGGAACCAGCTGAACATTCCTTATTACTACAACTGCAGAAACAAATAGCAGCACTTTCGCGTGAAGTAGCCCAGCTACGCATAGCCAAAACTGAGCCCACATCAACCTATAAAGGACGGAGAAACCAGAGCCCCCGCCGAAAACCTGGCCGCTCAAGTTCCGGGTCACGCAATTCATCTCCCAATAGGAATCAAGATGGAAAATGTTTCTACCATGCAAGATTTGGAGAAAATGCTCATAAATGCTCCAAACCATGTTCTTATGTAAAGAAGAAGTCGGGAAACGACAGCGGGAACTCCCAGTAGAGACATGTGAGATCCCTAATACCTCTTGTCGTCTCTTCATCTATGACCTGCGAACAAGACATAAATACCTAGTAGACACCGGCGCGGACATCTCAGTCATCCCTAGGAACATGACCTTTGAGAAAGGCAACTTGACCTCCGACAACTGCCCTTCCACATTATATGGAGCGAATGGGAAGCCAATAAGAACGTACGGCACGAGAACAGTCGAACTCTACTTCGGCCTACGCCGCACAATGAAGTGGCGCTTTATCATAGCCGATGTGTCCAAACCCATCATTGGCGCAGACTTTCTTCACCACTACAACTTGACAGTCAACTTGAGGCGAGCCAAACTTGAAGACCAGTCTACTGGATTGAAAATTAGAGGATCTACCTACAAAGGACCAGCATCAGGCATCGCCACAATTTCCTCTTCTCAAAAGTACCTTGACATTTTGAAGAAATACCCCTCGTTGACAAGGCCTACCATGCAGACCCCGGATGCAATTAAACATTCTGTGACTCATTGCATTGAAACCAAAGGCCCTCCAGTATCTGCACGTGCACGCAGATTAGCACCTGCGCTCCTCGAGGCAGCCAAGCGTGAATTTAAGTACATGATGGAACAAGGGATATGCCGCCCTTCTAAAAGCAACTGGGCCAGCCCTTTACACATGGTAAAGAAGCCAAATGGCGAATGGCGTCCGTGTGGCGACTACCGACTCTTAAACTCAAAAACAGTCCCCGATAAATATCCCATAGCTCAACTTCAAGACTTCGCCCATAAATTGGCAAAAGCAAAAATTTTTTCAACCATCGACTTGTCGCGCGCTTACCACCAGATACCCGTTGAACCTGAAGACATCCCTAAAACGGCCATCATCACACCGTTCGGATTGTTTGAATTCACCTCCATGCAATTTGGATTATCAAACGCAGCTCAGAGTTTTCAACGATTCATGCATGCAATAACAAGAGATCTAGATTTCTGTTTCGTTTATCTAGATGACATCCTCATAGCTTCCGCTGACGAAGAGGAACATAAAAAACATCTAGATTTGCTTCTTAAACGACTCGCTGATAACGGACTTGTCATTAATATCCAAAAATGCCAATTCGGAACCGCAACAGTGAACTTCCTCGGACACACAATTACTTCAGAGGGCATGACTCCAATCAAGGATAAAGTCAAAGCAGTGACAGAATTCCCTCAACCTAAAACTGCGAAAGAACTACGTCGCTTCTTAGGTATGTTGAACTACTACCGCAGGTTCCTACCAAACTCAATCAACACCCAAGCAATTCTATACGACAGTATTGCCGGTTACAAAAAGAATGACAAGCGGATTCTTAACTGGAACCAGGAGCAGACAAAGGCATTTGAAGATTGCAAACAGCAACTAGCGAACGCAGCTCTACTTACACACCCAGATCCAAACGCAAAGCTGGCAATGATGGTAGACGCCAGTGACAAAGCTTTGGGTTCTTCATTGCAACAATCAAAAGGAAACACCTGGGAACCACTAGGATTCTTCTCCAAAAAGTTCACACCTGCTCAACAGAAATACAGCACTTTTGACCGCGAACTTACCGCCGTTTACGAATCCGTGAAATACTTTAGAAATCACATCGAAGGTCGTCATTTCAGCATTTTCACAGACCACAAGCCACTCACCTTCGCATTAAACAAAAAACGCGCGTCTATCTCCCCTCGGCAAGAGCGACAGCTTGATTACATTGCGCAATTTACAACCGACATAAGGTATGTCTCTGGAAAAGAGAACGTAGTCGCGGACACCCTATCTCGCATCGATGAGATCAACTGTCCCACTGTAATTGACTTCGAGCAAATGCGGTTAGAGCAATGCCAACCTGACGGACAATTGAAGGCAAACGATGGCAGCACCCTTGCTCTACGTCAAATGGTGATACCTGGCACTGACACTCGATTGTGGTGTGATATTTCAACAGGTCATGTTAGACCAATCGTTCCACCCAGCATGCGACAACAAGTCATAGCAAGCATACATAACGTTTGCCACCCTGGTATCTTGGGAACTACAAATACTATCAAACAAAGATTTGTTTGGCCCTACATGGCGAAAGACATCAAGACCTTCGTCAAACAATGCATACCATGTCAAAAAGCAAAGGTATCAAAACATACGGTCGCACCTCTAGCAACTTACATATTACCAGAGGATAGATTCCGTAACATTCACATCGACTTGGTCGGACCACTACCGCTATGCAATGATTACCAATATATACTAACCATGATCGATAGGTTCACTCGATGGCCCGAAGCAATTCCCCTGAAGAATATGTCAGCAGAAACCGTAGCCACAGCATTGACTACGCATTGGATCGCACGTCACGGAACACCTGACAGCATCACCACTGACCAAGGACGACAGTTCGAGAGTTGTCTCTTCAAAAAACTCGCAGAAAAGTTTGGCATCAAACACTCAAGAACTACTGCATACCATCCTCAAGCGAACGGTATTATAGAAAGATGGCATCGCACTTTAAAATCTTCTCTAATTGCATGTGGAGAACAAAACTGGGTTGAGAACCTTCCACTAATACTTCTCGGTTTGAGAGCTACAGTGCGTGAGGATCTAAAATGCTCACCCGCAGAACTTACGTATGGCAGGACACTAAGACTTCCCTGCGACTTCTTCTCAGAAACTCCTCGCGAAGAACCCGATACGTATGTGGGACGCCTACAGAGAAAGTTCGAAAGTATCAAATCGACCCCTGCCAGTAATCACAGCGCAAGAAAATTTTTTGTGCACAAAGACCTACCTATCGCCACTCATGTTTTCCTGAGAACAGATAGCGTAAGACGACCCCTCCAGAACCAGTACGAGGGTCCTTACAAGGTAGAACAACGTGATGACAAAACATTTGTCATAACTATAAAAGGCAAACCCAAACGCGTCTCCATAGACCGACTCAAGCCTGCTTTCATTCCGGTTGAAGAAAATGTCACTACACACCCATCAGTTCCCGTCACACCGATAACCAAGACCACATCCACAACTGGTCACAAGATCACAACTCGTTCAGGTCGACATGTACATTTTCCAAAGAGACTTGGGATGGAATAAAGCACAAAAAGATATTTTGATTTGACATTTTTCTAATTCATAACTCATGATAGAAATTAATTTATAAATTTCGCCTAGCTTTGAATTGCAAACCATTTTCATAAAGTTTACTTTTCTTTAAAATACTGCGAATAACACAATATTTAAATGTACAGATTTTTTTACGGAAATCCTACCGATAATATTGTAAATTGTCAATCAACATAATTTAAAACTTAGATTATTACAGTGTATTCACAAGTGTGAAACACCTTCAATACGATGAAACATTTCATCATTTAATTGCATAACTCATGCATTTTTAATCCTACCGATAATATTGTAAATTGTCAATCAACATAATCTAAAACTTAGATTAGTACAGTGTATTCACAAGTGTGAAACACCTTCAATAAGATGAAACAATTCATCATTTAATTGCATAACTCATGCATTTTAAAAAAATTTTACATATTAAGCATGTTATTACAATTTTAAATTACTCCTAATTAGATGAAAGCTCTTCATCATTTAACTGCATACTTTGTGTACTTCAAAGGTACTACAAACACTACTGTGTTTTTACAATTCTTAAAAACGTTATAATTAAAATTTATAATAAAAAATGTAAAATTCACATCACACAACCGCATTCATGCGTTACTACAAGCATTACAGCACTATTGTAATCAACTTTCCAAACAGTCAATTAAAATCATCATATTATATAATATTATGTACCAAGGTACACATTATCTACTCTACAAACTATGTACATAGTAGGTAACTTCTTACCACATGATAAACACTGTTATTTATGCATTTTTGTTTTTTAACCACGCTTCTCTGGATGTACATGGCACTTTAATACATCCAGTGAATCATGTGGTTGAAATTATGTGTTTTTAAATATACTTTTCTCTTTCATGTTTATATACCTACAAGTTAAAGCCACTTTGTCTTACGTACGTAAAGGAACATGGTTATTCGACTTACATCAACAAAAAACACACTTTTACGTACTGAAGACAATGTGCAGCTTCTTTGACTTAAAAATCATCATTTTTTGCTACAGAATAGCATAAACCCCTATTATTTATAATTTTATGATGAACGCCTAACTAGGGCTCCAAAGATATAATACTGTTAGGAAGAAAACTCTACCATATCTACTTATGTTTCAATTTAAATATGTCTTACACTAGATTTAGCTTATAGTTAAACATACCTGCTACTATAGTTTTCTTTTTCAATATAACTTATGAAAAATACAGCATTCTGCTATTTACAACCTACCTGCGAAATGTTTCTCAAGTAAATTACAACTTTTGACCATACATTTGCGAATATATTTTTAAACATGTATAATGTTATTTTAAGGTTACTTTAAGTCATAGTCTTAAATATTATCTTGTATACAATCAATGTACAATGATTTTACAACCAGCGCTTTTAATTGCGCACGATTGGTAAAACAATTCTACTAGCTCTGAACATAGTTCATTGAGACAACAACATACAATGTTCATGCATTAATTGAAAAACAATCAACTGGAACCATTCCTCAAATTCCATGTACCACTACAATCAGCTGGAATCATATGTATAATTCCAGGTATCACTATAATTAGCTGGAATCATATATCAAATTCCATGTACCACGCTATATTATATACATCAACGCTCCGAACACCCAGTTCGTCGATGCGTTTACCACTGTAAACAAAGTAAAGAGCTCATAGAGCTTGACTAGTTTTAAAAAACATTATTTAAAACTAACTTGTAAATACTCACATCAGAATTAACTGATTTCAACACCAAATAAATTGGTTATAGTATACAATAGTGTAGTAATTTTCAACATTACGTGTCATAGTTACACATTAATCTTATGATTTCATGTACTAGAATTAAGATTCTCAGCAAAAATTTCTTTTTGGTTAAACCTCTAATACCTTCCAATGTGTTCTTGAAAGTATAACAACAGTCTACGTCATTAACTGATCATTCTACTCTGCTCGAGTAACGTAACCCTTATAATTTTTCGAACACATTGGAGGCTATTCTTGTTTTGACTGATGGTGCCTCAGTCAAGATAGGATTAGTACCAGCAATTTAGTCTCCTTTAACGATTTTCCATTATTATCCATATTATCGTTAACACTGGAGGGGAGGCTATGGAAGTGCAATCAAGTACCGGTTATCTTTTATTTAGTTTATGGTTAAACCTAGTTATGGCCACATTGGTCACGTGACCAATGTAGTTCTCCCAACGGCCGTCGGAGAGCGCCGCCATTCCAGCCACTGACCTCGATCTGAGAACACGGTCGTACACCGCATTGATTTCACTTCCAATCTTTCCCGCGATGTACAAAAATATGTAAATACTTTTAACAAGACAGAATAAATTATTAAACGTAGCGGACTCTTTCACTCATACAAAATACACGCAATCCTGTTCCTTGGAGACCACGTAAGTATCCTGGCGACCACGAGCAAAGGATCCACTACAACCTAATAAAAATATGTGTGTTTTTATTTTTTTCGTTTTTGGTAATTTAGTTACAAAAGAAGTAAGCTACGCCATTTCTAAAACATTTTTATGTTTACTTTAAAAAATTTATAATTAAAAAATTATATTTTTATTTCAAACTAGCTTTTTCCCGCGGCTTCGCTCGCATGGTGTAAAGGGGGTTCCCACTCCGCCTCCCCCCCCCCTCCTCCCTCTTCACCACCCTCCCCATCTTTCCCTCCCTCCCGCTTTCCATACATTCAGTTTTCAAACCTCGCGTGCCACTAATAGCAATTTTTTATACAAATTTCATAATGCCAGAGCTCACCGGAAGTTTTATAAAAACCTTGTCCTGACAATAACGAACACACAAAAAAAAGAATTATCCAATTTGGTACAGTCGTTCGAAATTTATGCGCTTTGCAACACATTCAGCGATTCATTTTTATACATAAGAAGATTATACAATTTGAAAGCGATTTTCATCGCCTTTCAAAAACAGTTTTTAGTTTTCGGATGCGTTCAGAAATATTAAATTTTTTTGGATTTAATTGCAAAATAGCAATTTTCTGACCTGAAAGAATTTCCGGGGCTAAAGCTTAAGACAATTCACTACGGACTTGGTTTAATTGTTCTGGCAAATATAAAGATTTATCAGTTTACAAGGGTCAATCTGCTAGTCAACTCTCTGCGATATTGTACCTATCCGAGATCTACGATAGGCTTCCGGTCAGGCGGATAATCGCATAGATTCATTCAATTATCTGAATGGATTGTTACTGACCTACGCGGTAGAGAGTACTACGATTGCTGCTCAGTGAGGCCCGTATTTTATTGCTGCAATGCAATTTACAGACAGGCTTTGCACAGATTCGATTCGCCTCGATTTACAATTAGGTGTTGTCAATTCTGTGCTATTTGTGATCAACTGACTACAATTCTCATATGCGCAAGACTTATTCTACGTTGAAATAAAATAGGCCTAAAAACGACCAGATTATAGAAGCCAATATCATAATTTTGAAAGCTAAGTCTCTTAAAATTTTGCGGCAATTTCAATAACGGACCACATTATTCAAGTGCGTGAAATAGCAAAAATGTGACAATATAAAAGATAAGTCAAGACGTCCATTTAATTCTTCAATTAAGTCAAAAAGAACTACACAATTATTTGTTGAAGTCAGAGAGGCTGACTTAATTCTGTTGAAGTCAGAGAGGGCTACACAATTCTTCAAGTAAGTCAGAGAGGGCTACATAATTCTTCAACTAAGTCAGAGACGCTTACATAATTCTGCACTGAAGTCGAAGAGGCCTCCATCATTCTACAATGAAGACAGAGAGGGCTACATAATTCTTCAACAAAGTCTGAGGCCTACGCTATTGCGCAATTAAGTCAGAGAGGGCTACATAATTCTTCAACTGAGTCAGAGAGGCCTACATTATTGCGCAATCAAATCAGAGGGGGCTACATAATTCTTCAACAAAGTCTGAGGCCTACGCTATTGCGCAATTAAGTCAGAGAGGGCTACATAATTCTTGAACTAAGTCAGAGAGGCCTACATAATTCCGCAATTAAGTCAGAGAGGGCTACATAATTCTTCAGCTAAGTCAGAGGCCTACATAGTTGCGCAATTAAGTCAGAGGCCTACTCAAGTGAGAGAGGGCTACATAATCCTTCAACTAAGTCAGAGTTCTACTAATACCGCAATTAAGTCAAAGAGGGCATATACTCGAAATTCAGCAACTAAGTCAGAGAATCCTCCATAATTGCGCAACTAAGTCAGAGAGGGCTACATAATTCTTCAATGAAGTCAGAGAGGCCTACATAATTCAACTAAGTCAAAGAGGCACACATAATGCGATCCAGCCATTTCACAAGGTCGCAGATTCTTTCATCTATCTACCTGTGAATTCATTATAATTGGCGATTTTCTGCAAAATGCTGCAATGGCCTAGAGGTAAAGTGAATGCAATTAAAAGAGTAACGATTCGTGACCAATTATATGAAATAAGCCATGATTGGTTTATTATTAGATTTGCTGCAGTGGTAATTATGCGATAGCGTAACTTAATGGCATAGATGCTGATTAATTCACAGTTTTATTTATTTATAGATACACGGAGACTGGAATATTGTGAATGAACATGGAATGGCCGACATGGGAGTGTCGGTGTTTTATTGCAGATATTGTCGGTGATATAGAGCGGTCGTAACACTTTATTCGTGACAATGACACTGCCGAATGAATTCCTGAATTAAATACGACACAATACAGAGTCCAGCTAATGAAAATTGGTGATACATAACACGATTTTAACCTCTCAGGCTAATTTGATGGCTTTTGGGAACAGCTCATAGAAATAATAATTGTGTCTCCCTTACTGTGATAGTGAGAAATATTATAAGAGAAAACAGCACGCGTTATACTCAAATCTCGAAGTTAAACGCAGAAGAATTAAAATGTACTTAAAGTTTCCGACAGCAATTTGAAAAAAAAAGTATAGAACTTCGTGAATTTTTTATTAATTATTTTTACTTAAAATGACAAAAAAGTGAGTTTTTTTGGTTTTCACTAACTTTAGTTTGAAAAAAAAGCATAAGGTAAGCAATTTTTAAAACTTTTACATGTTTGCATTAAAATCTATATAAATGAAAACGAATCGCCGAAATGTATGTACGCGCATAACTTCCGAATGACTGCACCAAATAGGATAATTTTTTTTTTGTTGTGTTCGTTATTGTCAGGACAAGGTTTGTATAAAACTACTGGTGAGCTCTGGCATTATGAAATTTGTATAAAAATGAATCGCCGAAATGAGCCAAAAGGAAGGCGGAGAAGGCGTAGTGGAAACACAAGAGGGGAAAAGAACGCGGGAGAGGAATGGGGGGGGCGGAAGGGTAACGGGACGAATGGGAAAGGACACGCAGGGAGAATCAATTTCTTTATTAAATGGCATAGCAACGCATGCCGGGTACCAGCTAGTTTTTAAAATTTCGTAAATGATATGTTTATTTCTAATAATGAAATTTAAAAGCGTATTTCGTCACTTTAAAAAAAAAGTTTTTAATTTTAGGATACATTAAAAAATATTAATTTATTTGGATTTTATTGAATGCGGAAATACTTTGACCTTATGACAGAATATATATAGAAATCAAAATCAAATTAATGCGACATTTACCTAAAGTTCTTCTTGCACCCCCATTGAAAAATGTAGTTACTGTGAGTAGGTTGGAGAGAATTTATATCATGTAGTTGAAAATTGAAAACATTAATTTAGAGTTGGCCAGTAGAACCAAAAATCCAATATTATCTTTGTTTGTATTCGACGCAAAATTTCAATTATTGGTATCGTAATATTTTAAATGGGTCATTTTTGACACTCGACAGCTTTTACGGCTGGTGACATTTTAAAATATCATTTTTCGATTATTTCAGAAACCTCGATAAATTTAAATAATTCTAAGACATTTTAACAATTTCGCAAAGCGTCCTTGAGGTGATATTTCATGAAAATTGCTTTATAAATAATATTATTCCAGTGTTATTTTGAATAGGCAGGTATTTTCAATTGAATGAAG
Organism: Limnephilus marmoratus; assembly: GCA_917880885.1. NCBI lineage: Eukaryota > Metazoa > Arthropoda > Insecta > Trichoptera > Limnephilidae > Limnephilus > Limnephilus marmoratus. Next base: position 7,270,732 of record OU862927.1, on the reverse strand, counting down.
ATTCTAGGTAATTCCAAAAATATATATTCACTAGCTGACCCAGCCACGCGTTGCTGTGGCTAATAAAACACAACGTCATCTACTGGATGGGTACTTTATAACCACCGCCGTCTTTGAGTTTATCGCGAAGAGACAGACAGATGCTGCGGAGGACTTTAATTCATAATACGTAGAGATGGTGTGAAAGATTATAATAATTTGCATGAAATGCTTGGGGTAACTAACGTAGGTATTTGTTAATAAGGATTAATACTGTATCCGTCTAAATAATTTTTCAATTACCGCAATGTACGTGACCATTTTTTTAGAAGTTAAAATGGGTACAGTAAACTATCCGTAAAAGATAGATATATGCCTTCGCGGACTTTTTTGTAGATCTATAAAAGAGGAAAATCCCACCATGCATTGTTTTGTTATATCCCAAAAGGATTAGGCAGCGTTTTCGATGAAAACTGCCAGGCGGCTTGACTTTTTCCGACACTTCTAACAATTATCGTTATGCTTCAACCAATTTACACAAATCCTTGACAAATTACATACCTAAACCTTCCTCAACAACACTCTATCTATTGGTGAAAACCGCATGAAAATCCGTTCAGTAGTTTTCGAGTTTATCGCGAACAGACAGACAGACAGATAGACAGACAGACAGATAGACAGACAGACGACGCGGGGGACTTTAATTTAATTATAATATGTAGAGATTGTTTGAAGATCGTCAACAAGTTTGGTGAAAATGGCAGCTTGCGCCCCACGGGATATCTTGTACACAACATCGTCAACTAAAACACCGTTAATCTAACAAAGAATACCAATCAATCAAAAACGGAGACATCTTATAAATAAATTACTCCATATAATTGATATGAAAAGCAAGATGCATAGATAAAGAACTAACTAGATGAGTAAATAGTAGATACATAAGAAAAAAACATTGGACGAACGCCAAAACCTCGTTCCAAAAACAATTTGTAAGGTATTTTAATTGAAAATATATTTAAAATTTGTGGAATAGAGGTAATTTGTAGGGACGATTGCACGTCTAGCAGATTACAAAACTAGCAGACCACAGGACGATTCCCAGACTTGGCTGTTGTAATAAAGGGAGACCTCTCTTCTCGGCCAATTCCACTTGAATGTGAGTTTTACAATACCCATTCTTTGAAATGACCACGCAAGTAGAATTTTATTATTTCTTGAAAAGGGTAAATTATTGGGCTTGATCAAGACAAAGAAAATAAAAAATAAAATAACGTTCACAATTGGAAATCGAACCCAGGATCTCTGTCTTACCGGGACAACGCCTTACACCACTCGGCCGTTGGGATGTCATTTATGTAATTTTTGTTGATCTCATATTTTCAAATTCTGAACTAACAATATTATCGTCAACAAAGTTTTCCCCATATTTTTTGGATGCATCTTTATTTTTCAAAATATTATTTATTGAGTTAGTTCATACTAAATTAGCACAAGGTAACAGTTCAACTTATAAAATTATATTTTTACAATAAGGGAACGTACCCATACTACGTGACCAACTTTTTACAATTAACTCCCCCCCCCCCGGTGACCAAAAACCTAAGGCCCCCACCGCTCATTTGTACCAAGGACATTTTGAAGACCCCCCCCCTAAACGTGTCACGTAGTATGGGTACGTTCCCTAAGCTTAACATCCCTTTTTAAATACATCCATTCTTGAGACTTTTAGGCATTTCGACTTTAGTCGTCTACACATTGGGAAGTTTTGTGACTCTGATTTTCTCATAAGCAGCAATCTATTTATATTTCTGGTTTCATAATTATCTATATCTCTATTAAAAATAAGTTGAAAGTATTTTGGCATTTGGTTTTTCATAACTTTATACACGATTTATGAATGATTACTCAGATATAAAGAACTTATTTGTAGTCTAGATACCGTCTCGGATTTGCGCAGTTCAGTTTACCCACACTTTAATATAATGTGTAATTTATTGTAACTTTTGTGAAGAGACACCTTTTTTTAAATTTATGGTCTTTTAAAGTCCTCCATCAGAACTTAGATTATATTATGACAGGTCATTTCAAGACATTTAATTGATTTATTGTTAAAACTAATTATAATAAATTAATTAACAATTGGTTGTTAGGATAGAATTAATAATATTGCTCATTGTTTTAATTATAATACACAAATCAGTCAATTATTTTTGCTCTAAAGTGAGGTTATGAACAAAGATGTATTTTAAAATCACAATCAATGATTATTAAATGTTGCAAGTAGCAAAAACTAAGAGCAATTTGAACATTTAAAAGTACAAATAATTTCATCTACTTGATGACATTATAAAGGGTGTTAAGGGTCGTACTTGAATCACTTTAACCAGTGATTCCTGACATTATTTGGAGTAAAACAACATAAAAAAATAACCGGAGACCAACAATTCATTTACATTTTTCACACCAAATAACGTCAGGAATCACTGGTTAAAGTAAGTCAAGCACGTCCCTTAACACCCTGTATTTAATGTGTCAAGTCATTCATGACTGCGGGGCATACTGTTCAACGCTTTCTGTACCTCGCCGTATATATCAGAACTATAGGTTGACTACACTGCAACCCAATAGCATAAGTTAAAGGTTGCTTACAATAACGCTTATCGCCAACTTTTTCGCCTACCGAGATACTGCAGTGCTACGGAAATGTTCCTGGAGGGACGAGTGCATACTTTTCGTGCACTTCTCCGCCACCGCATGGGAAGTTTATGGCGCAGACTGCGCCATTCGAAGAATGCGTTCATCACCGCCATGACTGCCTGGATGGAGTCTCCCCTGACGGCCCTCTGGAGACGGGAGATGGTGAAATACCCCCCCCCCCCCCCCCGTAAACGGCTGTTTGCATTTATTTAAGTGCTTTTCATTTCTCATGCTTATTTGTTTTTATTTAATTTATGTGTTGTTGTTAATTATTTTTTACCTGATCTTATTTTTTATATTTCTTTTGTTATTTAAAAATATGGAATGTATTGCATTGCACTTCCCCTGCATACATTCTGGAATAAACGATTATTCTTATTATTATTATATCAAAGAGAAGGACAATTTTTAATTCTTCTTATACAAATGCCGCACAAGAGTCCCAACTGCTCCCAACCGTCTGGAGCTAGTGAGACTATGGAATCCCCAATTGGGGTATGTTGTGAGACTGAAGGTAGCGGGGAGGGGAAGTACGTAGCTACTCAGATCTGGTTAACAAAAATGGGTAAAGCCATTTCAAGCAACGTTTCAATTCAAAATGGTGGTTTTACACCAGGGTAATACTGAGAGTATCTTCCACCCTTTAATGTGCCGCAAATATACTACATATTATTTTAAATGAATAAATTATGAAAATACACACATGTTAAAGAAAATTTACTCGCGCACGTCGAGATTCGAACCCGCAACCTCCGGATTGAAAGTCGAGAGCGTTACGTCTCGACTATGGTTTTTTTTGCAATATCAACATGCTCCAATCTAGTTGAATCCATGTCGATGGCGACACATTAAAACGTAGACATGTATTATTGCATGTTCAGAGAACAACACGTGACGTTGAAACCAAATCAACAGAACCCTTAACCGGCCCCCAGGAAAAGGCTTCACCGGTTTTCCGGTCGATCGGACCGGCGCGAACCGGAAAACTACCTGCTGCTGTCGACACTCGAATGGACAGCTACAGTGTGTCAACAAGTTCTACACAAAAAATGTTTGAATGGTTTTAAATGGCAACAAGATGGTTAAAAAGAAAAAAAAATCTCTAAAATTCTTTACAAGGCCCTTGAAGTGATTTTTCACAGAAACAGCGCTATATTTTAAATTTTATTTATTTATACTGTATTTCAGCAGACGACGCGCGACGTTCTCACTCACTTGAAAATAATTCAGTTACAAAAGCACACACCGATTGTCATTTTAACATTTGTTCTTATTTTTAACACGTAGCGAGATAAACACACGTGAAATTTTTTTTATTGTGTTTTTGTAATGTATTGTCATTTATTAGAATTAGATGATCAATTTGGGAGGTGGATATGGGTACCATTTATTGGATAACCAACACCCTACCATAGGTTAACAACCCACGTGGTCGGCTAAATTTGGTGACTTAGCACGGGTGCCCGGGATTAAAGAGGTGAGGCTTGTCTAGGTCTTGGTGGCGAATGCATTTGCTGGATCGGGAGACACTTGTTAAGAGAGACCTCACCTAGACATCTCCAGCCGTACTTTCTCCACCCATCGCCTTGCACCGTAATGGGAAGGATGGATTCATACGTCGGTCACTCCTGGATACATTTACCCCCAGATTCTTACTAAACCCTCATATCTATTTCTTTCCCAAAACTTCCTTTCCTTCCTTTCTCTAAAAATACCCTCCATACAGCACCCCCAAAGATGACATAGGCCCTGAGGGATTTTCTTCCATCATGGCCTCCTATGTACCGATATTGTAAAAAATTAAAAAATAAAGTTTGTTCATGTCACTTGTATAATCGAGTCCAAATTTGAATCTACCATATTTTTTGTTCCAAAAGGGTATTACTAAAGAAAAAAATTAGGGCTCTGCAACCGGGCCCGAAAAGAAGAAGATGGAGAGATACGAAATTACGAATGTTAGAGGAGAGCGCTAACATTTACAGCGAGAAAATCGATGCGAAAATTGCGAAAATGTTTAATAAAACACGACTCGTTTAAAATAGAGCAAAAATCTCGCGGGCATTATCTTAAACAGCATTTAAAGAAACACTGTGAATTTTTTCATACATATAACTTGTAAAATAACTGAAACAAACGTGTTAATAATAATTTTTGGAGCATACTTTGCGAATTTTTTCTATCGAGGGAATTTTATATAATTTGCGTTTCGGCGCGGGCAAAGTCTAGATACTATCTTCAAGAATAACATATATTTTTTTAAGAGCTTTAAAACTTACCGTGTTTAAGGGAAATATGTAATAAATCGGTACGAATCCGGGTTGCGGGCCGGATAATTTTATTAAATTTCTAGAGCATGTTGACGGACTGTAAGTACTTAACGGGGGAGGGGGGCATTAATGGATGTGGGCAGGTAAGGGGGGGAATTGCTTATTACTGCCATACATCATACGGCCTTTGTATACTTAGTAGGTTTACACAGGCTGCGTGTCGCGATGGATGCTTGATGGCGTATTGATACAAAGGCTATATTTTAATTTAATGGGTGATGTTAATTCAAGTACCTACAAATAAGTAATTGATTTTTTGATAAATTGGTTATTTAATATTGTTGAATTTTTTTATTGTTTTGTAAACCGTTATTGGAATGCATGGGCTTGATAAGAGCGTTTGGTCTTGCGAGGGATAAAAACACTCCTTTGAAAGGTCATTAAAAGTGATGAAAAAAATAGCCCAAAACCTAATTAGTTAACACCGTTTTTTGTCACTTTTAATCCGTTTATTCACCGAAGACCAAATTTGTCCCAGCTCTCATATAGGTCTCATATAAATTAGAGATGCCACGAACAGTGAATTTCTCGAATACCGAATATCGACTAGGCTCTCGGCCGAAGCGCCGAATATTCGGCAGCCGAATATTCGGTACACTTACAGAACAATTCGCGGTTGATAGGTTCCGACCTGTATCATTGAAATGCGTGTGATAACTACGAATTTGTTTCATTTGCGAGTAGGTCGTGTCACAACACGCATTATTTGTTGATTGTTACATCAAATTGTGTTACTTATAGCGTGTACTGTCTGTTCTTAAAAAGCTGTTCGTGAAAAAAGCTTACTGTCTGTTCGTGAAAAGCTTTACAAAATGGCACCATTTTTGGGGGAATATTATGAAATTTGTAGTGAAGATAATAAATATTGAATATTAAATTTATATGGATTTTTTTCATCATTTGGTATTTGGTATTCGGCCGAATGGTTCGCAATATTACCGAATAGTAAAAAAAGTAGCCGAATACCTAATAGTTGCCGAATATTCGTGGCATCTCTAATATAAATCGTTGTACATCCCTTACTGTCATGGTGAAAAATATGATCTAAACGGTGTTAAGAAAGAGAAAACTCAATGCTTTATGTATAAAATTTAACCATAGAAATTTTTTTATATTCACCTCCACGAAACCAAAGTTTCCGATAGTAATTTGAGAAAAAATATAAAGGCGAATTATTTTTAAATCTTTTTTATGTTTGTATTAAAATTGTTTATATTAGATGAGTGATGAAGTACCACTGTGTTGGAATGAACAATGATGATGTTGTCTTATTTTTCAATAAGATGGAAGTTTTTAAACTCCATAGCTAAATTATTATTTTTTTATTTAGTAACCATACATTTATTTTTATTACATTTTTATATCAAACATGTTAGGTATATACATATATAAAATAGAAAATATATTCGCAGTCCTCCTCGCTAGGAGATCCTGTGCTGAGGGGGACTATGCTTTGGATAAGTTTTCAGCGACTTCTATGGTTTAACTTCATTTTTCGGATAAGGTTTTCCAGAAACTTCTATGACGGTGTTTTAAGTATAGGTACTAGTAAGTTCATTTTCTGATAGTTCCTTCAGCCAACATTTAATGTCCTTAATGTAGCTATTTTTTTGTTTTAATTAGTTTGATACTAAGTGGGAGTTTGTTATATAACTTTACTGCTAAAAATTCAGAACTAAATTAAATAAATACATGTTTACATTTTCGTCAACATTTTTTAACATTTTATAGGACATATTTTAGTACCTACGTCATGTTAGGGACATCCCTACATCATGAAACTACGAGTATCTTTGTAAGATCGTAAGATACTGTAATTTAATAAAAAAATGTGTTTTTGTAAACAAGTCAAATTTTATTACGAGGTCAAAGAATTACATCATAATACTTACTTAGGTAACGAATACTTCGCATTCAGTTGTGAAAAAGTATGTCTTGTTTACCATTAATAATAATTGTACTTTGCTTAAGGGTTTAATTTGTTTATAACGAAGAAATATGTTCTCTGTTAACACATCATTTATTGGTTTATTAGGAAATGGGTACATACATAGACATATTATGAATATATATAGACCAGCCCTAAGTGATAAAAGCGTATTATTTCCCGTTCCATACCGGTTCCTTGGAACCGGCTGGGCTTGCGAGAGCCTCGCCTGAATCTAAAAAGTGTGACGTCATCATTCTTGTCCAGACCAGCGTCGAGCTCGCATCGTACATTTTACGAAATAATGCGGCAAAAATGCTAGCTTGTGCTATACATTACACCCTAAAATATGTCGATCATAACGAATGTGGGCGGTTCTCCAGTGTGCTCGTCGCTGGTTACAGGGGGTAAGTAAATTATGAAACATTTGTAAAAGTGTCTTAACTAAATACGGCAACAAAATATTCGTATGTGAAAAGATGCGAACTTTACTTTGCCGTATTTGGACTTCGCAAATATGTTAATAGCGATGCGAGCAATTCGCGCTCCCACGTAAAAAGGTCATTCAAAAGCAGATTTTACTTTTAAGAACTAAATGGTGATATTATAATGCGAGATGCCTATATACTGTCAGATTGATTTTTTAACGAATCACAGTCATCTTCCCCCTCTTCGTACCGCCATAGTTGATTTTTCCCCTCATCTGTATAATCTCGTTTATTAAATTTGGATGTCTATGGGTACACGTTAGGATTTTTCGTACACGTGACTTATTTTTTTAAAAGATTGCAACCCATTAACCAATGCCTAAAATGGTTCAAAGACAAAACATGACCTTACCTCAAAGAAAAAGTAACGGAAACTAACATTCATCTTTATTACAGCGATTTACTTTTGGGTTATTATGCCGTGTTGCGCCACCTCCTTTAGTCTAATTTTGGAAAGCATTACAGTGTGTATAATGTATAACACATCTGCCCTCATGATAAACACTGTAATTCTGTCAGAAACGTTGGCTAAAGAAAGAGGTAGCTCAACGTGGCATAACACCCAAAAAATAAATCACTATAATACTTTGAACGTGAAAATCTCAAATCATAGGTATCATGACAGCCTTGGTGATCGAGGGGTAAGGATTTTGACTGGCAATCTGAAGGTCGCGGGATCGAATCCCGGCGTGCGCAAATAAATTTTAATTGACTAATTTGCATTAATTAACAATTAATTCATATAAAATAATATATAGTATATTTGCGGTACGTTTCAGTGAGAAAGATACTCTTAGTATCGCCCTGGTGTAAGACCACCATTCAAAATTCTAACGTTGTTTGAAATCGTGTTTGGTGACAAGATCTGAATAGCCAGGTATTTCCCCACCTTCCTCTTACTCATCTCCTTCCCCTCCCCACTACCTTTAGTTTTTTTTTTTTTTTTACATGAGCTCCACACAGGAGGCCCAGAGGAAAATAATTTCCCACAGGGCCTATGTCATCTTTGGGTATGCTGTGTAGTGGGTTTTTTAAGGAAAGGAAGGAGAGGAGAGTTCTGGAAAGGAAAAGGGTTTAAGGGGTGGGTAGGAATATGGGGTTCAGTGTGTCCAGGTCATCCGCCTCCAAGACCTAGACAAACCTCACCCCATGGACTCGGGCACCCCTGCTAAATCACAAAAAGTAGCGAACAACTTGGGGGGTGACCCGTGGCAGAGGTGTTGGTTATCCAATAAAGGTTCCCGGGGTGGCGGTACCCATTCCCGCCTCCCAAATTGCAGTCTCACAACAAACTTCAATGGGGATTCCATGGTCTCAATAGCTCCAGACGGGAACAGCCGAGACTCTTGTGAAGTATTCACATTAAAAAAATCATACTTCTTTATATTTATTTTTTAAATTAAATCAAATTTAATAACGTTATTCTTAAGTTCTGTGAGTATTCTAGTTTTTTTCTTTATTACAGTGACAGCTGTTTCGGCATTCAAATCCATTATCAAAGTATGGTTATGCCACATTGAGACGACTTCATATTTATGCATTAGGTACAAATGTCGATAAACAAATACAAAGCAAACTCCGGGTAAAAAACCCATTAATATTCTTGTCGAAAACAATAGAGCTATGATGCCGTCAAAATTGACGTGACGTCTGTCGTGACGTCGGAAAATAGGACTTTGTCACAAAACAATAATTAAAATACACAATTACTTTGATGGTTCTCTTGAACCCAAACAACCAACCAATTTGAACACTTTCAACAAAATTACTAACTTAAAACCAATCTATCTATCTATCTATCTATCTATCTATCTATCTATCTATCTATATATCTATATCAATATATATATATATAAATAAAAATGAATCGCCGAAATGTATCATAACTTCCGAACGACTGCACCAAATTGGATAATTCTTTTTTTGTTGTGTTCGTTATGGTCAGGACAAGGTTTGTATAAAACTACTGGTGAGCTCTGGCAATACGAAATTTGTATAAAAAATTGCAATAGGTGGCACGCGAGCTGTTTGAAAACTGAATGTACCGAGACTGAATTAATGGAATGCGGGAGGGTGGAACTCGGGAGGAGGGTTCGCGGGACGGGGGAAGCAGGCGAGGGGAGTGGGGAGAGGGAAGGCGGTGTGGGAACGCGAGAGGGGGAAGGGGACGCGGGAGAGGAAAGGGAGGCGGAAGGGAAACGGGACGAATGGGAAAGGACACGCAGGGAGAAACAATTTATTTATTAAATGGCATAGCAATGCATGCCGGGGACCAGCTAGTTTTTACATAATTATAATAGATTATTGATTCTTGGAAGGGATTACACACTATTATTATCTTCTTTGAATTCGTAATTCATTTAATACTAGCTGGTCCCCGGCATGCGTTGCTATGCCATTTAATAAATAAATTGTTTCTCCCTGCGTGTCCTTTCCCATTCGTCCCGTTTCCCTTCCGCCTCCCTTTCCTCTCCCGCGTCCCCTTCCCCCTCTCGCGTTCCCACACCGCCTTCCCTCTCCCCACTCCCCTCGCCTGCTTCCCCCGTCCCGCGAACCCTCCTCCCGAGTTCCACCCTCCCGCATTCCATTAATTCAGTCTCGGTACATTCAGTTTTCAAACAGCTCGCGTGCCACCTATTGCAATTTTTTATACAAATTTCGTATTGCCAGAGCTCACCAGTAGTTTTATACAAATTTCGTATTGCCAGAACTCACCAGTAGTTTTATACAAACCTTGTCCTGACCATAACGAACACAACAAAAAAAGAATTATCCAATTTGGTGCAGTCGTTCGGAAGTTATGCGCGTACATACATTTCGGCGATTCATTTTTATTTATATAGATAGATAGAAGATAGATAGATAGAAGAAGAAGATAGAAGATAGATAGATAGATAGATGAGTGACTGTGGCTGGCGAGCGGCATGGATCAGATTTTTATATAAATCTACTATTTTATTCCGAGATTGATGAAATTTTGCACACTTGACCTATAAAACAAGAGGAAAGAAAGTACTGTCTATTGTCTACATTATATTTTGAAAAACTCTGCGTAAAACACGGGGCAACGCCGGGACTTCAGCTAGTTTTTCCTTGAAATTTCACATATTTTATCGCTTTACTAACTATGATATAAGGCTTCGTTCAGGAATTTATTTTTAGCAACGCTCAAATTTTGAAAAAAAAAAATTCCAACTAAACAATTATTGATTAAAGATTAAATAATAATATGACGTCTTAGCATACATTATTTTTCTACAGTTCAATGTATATTTCAAAACTCCACAGTTCAGTACAATAAAGATGTCGCTACGCACTGAAAGTGGTAAGAAATTAATAAATGTTGGCCTTACCAACTCGCGATTTGGCCCGGTTGGTAGCGTGGTTGATTGCGATCACTGAATAGGAAGGTTCAAAACACAGTCAAACCAACAACAAAAAAACTATTATGCCGATACCATAGACTCACTGACTCCAGACGGCTAGGAGCAATTGGGACTCTTGTGCGAAACTCACGTAAAAAAGATTCACGAAATATAAGTTTAAAAATAGCATACAAAGCAAACCGCCGATTTAACCCGTCTGCTTGGTTCAATATATACGCACCTCACAATCCGGAAACCTGGATTTCAGGCATAAATTCTGAAACCGTCATTTTGGATCGAGATTGTAAAATATCCATGCAAGATAGCTTTTATATTTCAAAGACAATAAGAAGCATCATTTAGGTAGAGAGATATTTAGCTTTTAAAATGTAAGGTCGCTCGGGACGTTTTTGGTCTTATGAAAGTATAACGCGATTACGTGTTTTGGGATGTGTTTATTCCTAAACAAGCAGACGGGTTTTAAATCACAACTCTATCACAATAATATAAAGTCCCAAGTAGCTACCTATCATCTATGTACGTCCTATTTCCAACGTCATAATACTAGGTGGTTACGATTGTGCAAAAGGTTGTTGAGTCCCCTTGTAAACAAGCCGGCATGTCCATGTGCCTATAATAGCACCTAGGTACTTATTTCTGCAGTCCATCGTATCACGCGTCACGTGGTGCACCCACCCACACTACCCACATACACTCAGACATGCAATACAACAACCATACATTTATATACAGTGGCGTCTGGCGATATTACAAGGCCCTGGAAAAGCCGGGGAAAGTGCAAACAACTATTTCAATTCAGTAATTGCTAATAAGTCTGCAGGCAAGAGATAAAATTAACATACAAAGAAATTATGTAATTTAAGCGTTAAAAATAGGACAAATAGCTTTAATTTAATTATTTATTGATTATTAACGCACTTTTTAGAGGCTTTTAAACATTGTTAGTAAAAATTGTACAATATTTATTATACATAACTGAACTGCCTCAGTAACATTTAGTATTTATTTAGTGATAAAATGAAGATTTCCACTGACTTTGTATCATGGGCGTAGCCAGGGGGGGGGGGTGGGGGTTCAAACCCCCCCCCCCGAAAAGTGAAAATATCAACATCAATAATATTAAAATAAGGAGAGTTAAGAGAATGTTATTTGTAACACTGACATCTCAAAATGATATTATGTATCTAAAAAGATAAATGGGGACCTCTGAAAGAAATAAAATAATTTAATTTTTAAGATCCGTTTTTTCGGTGAATGCGGTTGATTTTTGTTTTGGATTCCGTTTCTAATCAGTGGTAAGTGTATACGTACTTTGAAATTATTATTTTACTTAGCAACAAGTATTAAATAAACATATATCAGGATTAGTGTTACAGACAGGTGTTAGTGTTTTGTGATTAGTGTTACAGTCAGTCAGCATAAATGTGATTATTAGAATAATTTGACTGCTTAAAATGTTTTAACATGTACTACTAACGTTTATTACGTATTTTGTTTTGAAAAGTTTTATTTTCTAATACACATTTATTACTTTAATTTTATAAAAAAAAAATAATTAAGTAGTTAGGGAACGTACCCATACTACGTGACCAATTTTTTTGCAATTTTTAACCCCCCCCCCCCCCCCCCCGGTGACCAAAATCCTAAGCAAACTGCCGCTCATTTGTACCAAGCGTGACATTTTGAAGACCCCCCCCCCCCCGAAGAGGTCACGTAGTATGGGTAGAAACTAAAAATTTTCAAAGCAAATTCAAAGTCCGACAATACCCCCCTCCCTAGCGGAATTCGAAAGCTTATCGATGCAAGCAATACTGGACTTTCAGCTATATCATTTAAAAGTTTATCTAGAAATACTAAGTCAGTGAAAATTCTAATTTAAGCGTATTAATATAATTTAAAAAAGTGTTGAAGTTCAACAAAATTGCTGGAATACCTATTTTAAAACTAAGAAAACGTAAGAATTTATTTTTTATTATTCAATAGCTCGTTCATGAATATCATAACATGTGTTCCAGACGGTAGAATTGTACTCCAGCTGACTTCTAACAAAGGCAAAACATAACTGAAAAAATTTATACACGAATTTCAGTTTCAGCGCCCGAAGCCAGTAAGACTACGGGTATCTCAAATTGGGGAATGTTACGAGGATGAAGTAAACGAAGATGGGAAAGAGGAAGGTCGGAAACTACCTGACACGGATAATGTATCAATAATCAGTTAATTGGATCTACGTCAATATCAATGACAAATTTCTATATTTTATAAACTAACGCAAACCGGTGAAAAATCACGGGATATTGTAATTCTAGAATTTGTGAAGCTGAATCTATTTATAAAAAGAATATTTTAATTTTAGAGACGATCAGAAAATTACCTTTCTAATGAACACTGTTACTTACAAATTTCAATAACTTTCAAAAAATTTAGCCAAAGACATATTAATGCACATTTCAAAGCAAATCCAAATTCTAGAGTTAAATGAGCCGGAGTTACAGACAGAATCATAACCGAAATAAGTATTAAACCTTAGTTCCTGGCCCTTCAGGCGACTACCCAATCTGCTTATTCGCTACGCCACTGTTAATACAATACACATCAGCTAACGACGTTAACTGATTGCATATATTAAGAGTGCATCTGTATTGGCTCGTCAAGACGTTATATCCGGTGGATGTGTGTGTTTAAGTACATTGTTGGTAGATCGCACTGGACGCTGATGCGCCATAAGAAGATAAATGTATTGTACAGTGGAGCACGTTTGTGAGGAGCCCGGATACCCGGATACACCCGGTTATAAAAATATTTGAGATGGGAGTGGAAGTTTCCCACAGTATCGTTTTTATGAAAGAAAAAAACACTACTACACTATTAAAATTATATTAGTTATGTTGATAGTATACATGTTTACGAAGATTTACCACGGAGCATATATATATTATCTTCGGGGATGCTGAATTGGGGGTCATTTGAAGGAATAGAATAAGTGAACTGGATCTTGGAGATAGCCGACAAAAGGGCCCATTCTTTTCAGGCAAATTGTAAACCTGTACAAGTGATGAAAACGCGTTAGTTTCTCAAAAATATCACGTCAAAAGGCAGTAAAGAACCTTCCATTGAAGTAAAGGTATAACACACACAGGATTCACACGTGATGCCAACGACCTGATCGTTGCAATCCGCTCGTTCAGATAAGGATAGAGGATTCCACCAAAAAGTTCAACATATTTTCAGCTATTAGGCAATTTAACAACTTGACTAATGCATAGAACTATTCCGAGATTCTGGAAGAGTAAGGCATCCACAGTAGGCTTTCAACTATCTGCCTACAATTTTAATATACTGTAGCCGAATTCGATTTTACCGACTGGTATCACTGAGCACCGCTTCCCGGTCTAGTGGATGACGACGCTAAACCATTCCGGTTTCAACGTTCGTTCTTTCCTACTGCCTTTCCTTTAGACGAGATAATTATTAAATCTGTGCCAACTTATTGTAATGCAAAGTTTCTTGTAAATATATTTGACTCGCGTAATCAAGAGTTATTAGTGAAAATCTCCACCACACAAGCAATCAGTTTACAGAAATGGTAAAGGGTTGTAAAATATATATAAAATATCTGAACATAATCCCCTTGCCAAACTGGTGACCCCGACGTGATATGAACAGGCAACTTTCTGATATGGAGTTTGGACACGTTGCTAACCAAACTGAGGACTCCAACTTGAAGAAACTTATAGTATGTAGGAGGCAGAAGAAGCAGAGAAAGGTTACCAAGGCGCTGAAGTGACCAAGTATCGACGTCGGTGTCCGCAGCTCTCCACGCAGCGCAGGACTGCGAAAAGTGGAGAAGCCTTGTCCACCATGGAAATTATTACACAAAAAACAAAAATTTCAAGATTGAAAACTGAACCTATTAATTAAAATATGTATTCTGGCATTTTTTTAGCCCGATTGAACGTAATCTAACACAGTTATTCACAAAAGTATGAGGTCTGCACAACACGTTAAGCCGTGATCGTAATACGGCACTTCTTTCATGAGGAACCGACTTACGAAGAAGAAGAATTCCGAGATTGGGAACATCTTTGACTACAATACAGGAAATAGCACGTTGTAAAACTGTGATATGGGACAATTCCAGCGGAAATCACATATAACATATAAGTGACTAACTCCTAAGATAAGAAACCCACCAATTCGGTCATAATATTTGTACAACGGATTTATGGGTAGTGTAGTGGGCAGTGCGGTTGGCTTGGCACTTGACGTCAATCATAAGAAATCTGAATGAAGGAATTTTCCTTATTATTGAAGAACTTGTTTTGATTTCAAACGCCGGTTGACATAGAGACTAGAGCCAGAGTCCAGAAATCGTGAGACAATGTTTACATCCTTATCTACTGGGATTCAGCAGACAATAACAATAACATTTGTAAAAAGGCTATTTTTTCATTGTACCACCAACGAATTTCCGAAAATTGGTCCAATTAAAGACTTTTACAGAGGTACGTTATTTTTCCTAGATAATTCTGTGATGATTAAACTACAGACACCGCCTGGCACCGACATTGTAAAACGTAGAATAATAAACATTTAGATCAAGAAAAACACTGATTCCATCTGTCTGAAATGGATTATTTCTTGAAGAAGATAATGCTAATAAATCTAAACGAAAATATGAAAAAGAACAAGACACATAAAAATATAAAGGAATTCGGACCTCTTATTTTTTAGTATTTTTTGTCGATCTCATATTTCAAATTCAGGTTTAACAATATTTATTTTTTTTTATTGTTTTTATTTCTTGCTATAGCAATCCCGATGAGTTACAGAACTCATTTTAGGACAGGAGGAACATACAAATCATGGGTGGGAGGAAATAGTTAAAATTTTACATAGGAATTTGGATATTAAAATATAAGATTCACATACAATATAGAAGAAAAATAAAAGACAGGTTGAGTAGAATAAACAGCAATGGAAAAAAATTAAAGAAAAAGGGAACAAGGTTATACAGATATGGATGATTACAACTTAATGGAAAAGAAAAGAAGAGAAAAGAAACAAGACAATTGAACATGACAAGAAAATTACAAAATTTCATCCTTATACATACTTAAAAAATATTCTTTTAAAGCATTACTCTGATTTTTTTTATTTTGCTGAATTCCCTTGTACATATCTGGTAGCGAATTATATAGTGTATAGGCAACATAGTTCAGAGATTTTATTCCATATTTTGTAGTGTGTGTTTGAGGTATGCGGATTTTATTGCTATTTCGAGTATTGTGAGTGTGAATGTCTTGATTGTAAAGTGGCTTGATGTTAGTGTGAGTTGATTGTTGCGTAATTTGTAGGATGGTGCTTGTGATTTCATGTTTAGGAAGGACTGTGATTGGAAGAATACCGGAAACTGAATAGATGTCTCTGACATGGGTGTCCCATGGAAATCCAAAAACATTTCTGAGAGCTCGGTTTTGAACCACCTGCAGATCAGCCATCAATTTCTTTGAGGCAAATCCCCAGATACAGCAGAGATAAGAAAGGTGTGAATGTACCATTATCTCCTATTATTTATTTAATTTAATGTTGTGAGCCTGAAGGGAGTGGGGAATGGAAGAAAATGGGGTAGAAGAAGGTTGGGAAGATTTTTTTAAAGAATATCTTCACATAATAAAAATCTCTCAGGGCCTATGTCATCTTTGGGGATGCTGTGTGGAGCGTATTTTTAGGGCAAGGAAGGAAAGTAAGTTCTGGGAAGAAAAGGGTATGAGGGGTGGGTAGGAATCTGGTGGTCCATGTGTTCAGGAGTGACGGACGTATTAATCCGTCCCTCCCACTGCGGTGCAAGACGATGGGTCGACAGAGTCCTGCTGGAGAGGTCAAAAGATCTCCCCACATCAGATGCATCCACCGCCAAGATCCGGACAAACTTCACCCCCAAAGTAGAATCTAAGATCGGCTTCGATATTGGTTGAATTTATACCTTTCGAATGAAGGTTTTGTATTATATAACGATGACCAATCTTTCCATGTTTTTTCAAATTAACTGAGAGGGTTCGCTATTGATGGCTGCCAAAAAACACTAAGCAACGTAGCGCCTTAAAACTTGAAATTTAAGCCTTATAAGGTTGGTGCTTTTTACCATAAATTTTTAATAAAAGCAACAACCACCAGAAGTACGTCAGGTCGGGTACTTCTAAAACAACCCTCGTAGGCATCATTAATAAGATTAAATAAGGGATGTTCAAATTTTTTGACCATTTACAATGGATGGATATAGAACCAGAATACTAACAGTACTATGTGTGAACCAGATCTCTATGCCTTTACAAAGACGGCATTGACTGAAAACAGATGGCGTTTCAAATGTCATAAAAAACAAAAAAAAATGCATGTTATATTTGATGGGAGACATGCACGTTGGTGTAAATGTGCTGGTGTAGTCATTTACTAAGTATAAGGACTGGGAAACACGAACAAAACGTTTCCCATGACACTTGGCCGGCGACGAAGATAATAAATACTTGGTTCGGAACTTTGCACTTCTGGCGACAATCCGGATTTATCTGGTGAGGAGCGTGGTGCATCGCGTGCTAGCTGCATTTGCTTGCACTGCCCAGTGCCCAGTGCAAGCAAATCACTGTAATGATGCATGGAATGCAATCGTTATAATATAATGCGTTTAACACAAAGGGAATGTTATCATTTATACTGATTGTGTGGTCAGTTTTAAATAACAATCGGATCATCATTCATTTGAAGACTTGTAAAGGACGTAATGGTAGAAATTTTAGAATTATGTTTGAATGCGGTTTTGGACGGTTTCTTATTGAAGCATTTTAGTAAACAACTAGTGCAGAGCCATGAAAAGTCGAGTCATATTATAAATGTAGGATTTGTGAATATGAAAGTTAAAATATTTGCGGATTTGTGGGATATTCATGAGCGAGATTTGCGGGATTGGAAAAAAATGCACGTGCTTGCGAGTTGCAAATCACGATTATTTATATTTTTGAAGTAAAACTTCTTTATGCACGCTCGACTTTGGGGGTAAGCTGGTGAATGCGTTACGAAAAGTGGTGATTTTTACGAAAAATGTCATGCGAACGGCAATCGATGCGAACAGTGATCTATTGCTAGGCGAACGGTCGGGCCTTTACGCACGCTTGACTTGGGGAGTGATAAGGATAAGGATCGTCACCCCAAGGTCGTAGGTCACCCCAAGGTCGTAGGTCACCCCATTGTCGTAGGTCACCCCAAGGTCGTAGGTCACCCCCAGGTAGTAGGTCACCCCAAGGTCGTAGGTCACCCCAAGGTCGTAGGTCACCCCAAGGTCGTAGGCCACCCCATGGTCATATTTCACCCCAATGTCATTTGTCACCCCTAGGTCATAGGTCACCCCGTTCGCTACGTTTGGTAACTTAACAGGGGTCTTGGGTTCATTGGGCGAGGTTTGTCTTGTAGTTTTACTTCAGTCGTGTGGTCTAAAGCACACTCGTTTTTTTTATCAAAGTCTTCTTAAAATACGTTACCTTTTGTCTTCTTGCAATATTACTAATATACCAAGCCTTCTTAAATGACTTAGGTGATATTTCACCGTCCTCCTGATAACTTATTCATACGATAACGAATATTACTTAATTTACAATTAAATACTCGCAATAGGTAAAAAAAGCTCGGTTAACTTATCCTATTGATATAGCCATTATTAATAGGTACAAATACCGAATAGTAAACTCAGACAATGTACGTTATGGTATGGTATTTGTGAGAAGAATGGTTAAATACCCTCTTACTCTGTTATCTTTTCAATGTCTTTTTTATAATGTACTAGTATCAAAGATAATTGATACCAAATAATAAATAAAAAAAATTGTGAAATGTTGGCATTATTTCAATTTGATATCCCTTAATAACATCCGCGTAAACCCCGCGCGACTTCTGAATTCTATTCCGCAATCCCGCGGGATTTGCAAAACCTAATCCCAGTGAGGTCTCCGTGGTCGAGGGGTAAGACTCTCAACCCGCAATCCGAAGGACGCTGGTTCGAACCCGGCGTGCGCAAATAAATTTGTGTTTTTTCACAATGAATTAATTAAAAATAGTTTATAATATATTTGCGGCTCAAGAAAGACACCCTCAGGGTGGAATATACTCTCAGTATCAATATACTTTCAGAGTGGAAGATACTTTCCGTATACGCAGAATTGAAGTTGCTTGAATTGGCTTTAGCTGTCTATGGGGACCAGATCTGAATAGCCTGGTACTTTCCCACATTTGTATTCCCCATCTCCTTCAGCCTCATAACATACCCCAATTCACATTATATTATTAGCATTCACGTAAAAAAAAATTAAATAAAAAAGTGAGGATATAATTACCCAATTTGTATTGCCCATACAAAGTAACCAACCAAACACTTGGTAATATCAACAGTAGATTGATCATGTGGTGACCCAGTAAGAGAATAATCAGAGTCACTGACCGAAGGAACAATTCAACAATAAACAATGTAATTAATCTATTGACCAAGAGGGAATTCTAGCGGAGAAGCAAATAATACAGTCATACGCTGGCTGATAAGTTATTTGGTCAAGCCTTTGTAGATAGAATATCAAAATAGTTGAAAGTGACCAAAACATGAAATACCGCTTTGTTTTTTACGAATAAAAAAAAAACAAATATTAACAATCAAAAACTTTTAATCGTAATTACAATCAGTCACAAATTAGCGCTTCACTTAAGCCACGATGACACACGGCGAGTTACAAGCTACTATCTAAAAGCGGGTAAATCGGTGAGTGAGATTGTCATGATGACACTCAAAAGTGTCCACTCGCTCAGAAGCGTAGGAAACTGAGGCCACTGCTAGCGCCAGTAACAAGAATAACGACGTCTGCGTGAACTAATTCTTCACATGTTTGACAGTCGAAATCAGCTGTTTATCGGAAGCCATGTTGGAAACATAAATAAACCAATCACGAGCAAGCGTGTAGGCGAGTAAAGTTGACGACCTTTCAACTTTTTTCGTAGATTGTCAACAATCTGCTAGTCGCTGCTAGTTAGCAAGTAACACGATGACACTGAGCGAGTTTACTAACAGATAGTGAATTTCCCAGATAGTAGCTTGTAAACTAGCCGTGTGTCATCGAGGCAATAGACAGTCTTGTATTATATTTATTGTTTAAAAGTTATATAATTTCTCAAAAACAAAATCAACATAAAGGTATATAAATCAACATAAATACTACGTTATTATTATTATAAGTATGGAATAGGCACCCCAAATATGGCATACCTACTACAAAAACTTAACCCTAACCTCTATGAGATAATTTAGCAACTTTGGCCAAATATAAGCAAGAATCTTAAACTTCTTGCAATCATCACAAATCCAGGTGTCGAACTCTACATCATCGACCAGCGCAATAATTATATGCCCAGGGTCCGCATATGAGGCATTTGATCCAGGTTTCTATTCGAATATCTTCAGAAAACAAAACCGTCTCACCGGGGACACAGCCCTCGCTCGACTGAAAAGTTGAAACCCGTACGCGCCTTAAGTGATTGAAAAAGATAGACGATCACTGTTCATTGCGTCTAGGAGTATTTGTTTACGAGAAATGCCGGTATTTCATATTAGGGATATTTTTCCATATTTTTTTACTTTATTATTGGTTACTTTCCTTTAATATGTACGTCACAATCGGACAACTTGAATGGCGAGTAGGGGTACCATTTTTGGGTAACAAATCTGAACCCTATCGCACTAAGAGCCACGTGTTATGGTTTAGTATGGTTAAGTTATAGTTTAGCTTTACATTTTTAATTATTATATAATGACTTGTAATTTATTAAGAGCGTTACATTATTTTCTAGCTTTTATCGTAATATATGTTCTGTAACATATTTCACAGAAAATACAAGTTCTTTGTTAAATGTGAAATAAAATTGGAAGAGAACTAAACTTAATAAATGGTCTGACGTTTACAATGTACAACACGAAGGCGCTCCCCAAGATCATGAATTCCGAGTAAGTTTCAAAGAAAAATGTCTGGCTCTAAAGGCAATCAAATATGTCTGGTTCTTTAACGGGGGAAACATCCATTTGTCTTCCGAGGATCCTGCCAACAGCTAATAGTACTGACGGGAGAACATCAATGTCGACACTAACTTGCTATCCGGAGGATAAATGAGGGAGTTGAACGACACGAAGAATAAAGATTGGGTGTCGTTTTACCAGCGATAAGAAAACGAACTCACAAAAAATTGAACGAGATATTTTTTGGTTTTAACAGAAACCATTGCATTTTTTGAAGTGAAAACTTCTTTAGCGCCATTGTGATTTAAAATTGAATGATGAAACGAAAAATAGTGATACTAAAAAGAGACAAACACGTATATCTATAGGTTTTAGCCTGCGAGAGAATGAGATATAGAGAGTAGTATAATCGGTCTCTTTACCTTATACCGGTATTTCGTAGCCTATCGATGCGGTGTATCTTCGTATCCTATCCTATCTTCATGCGGTGCTTCGTAACCTCCTCACTCTTGTCTATTTTAGTTTTCCGAAGGTTTCACTTCTACCGCGTGTGAATAGCACTCTCTGTTTTTTCTCATCTCTAATTGCAAAAAAAAAAATACCGTAATACATAAAACAAAATTTAATTTGGGAGTTGGGTATGGTATAAGTGAACCTGGAAACCATTTATTGGATAACCAAAACCTCTGCTATAGGTCTAAGTGGTTCGCTACGTTTGGTGACTTAGTAGGGGTGCCCTGGTGCAACGTGGATTAACCATGTATTGGCGGAGGATGCGTCTGCCCACCTGATTTGGAGAGACTGGTTGTGGGAAGGATGGATTTATACGTCCGTCACTCCTGGACACGCCAACCCCCAAACTCCTATCCACTTCTCGTACCTTTTTTCCCACACAGATCTTTCCCTCATTACACTCCTTTTTAAAAAACCTCCACACAGCATCCCCTAAGTTGACATAGGCCATGAGGGGAATTATTTTCCTCCGGGTCTGCTGTGTGGAGCTAATTAAAAAGAAAAATACTAAATTTTTTCACGTATTCGAGTGACTGAATTTTTGTGATGTTTGGACTAGAGTTTGGTATCGCTACTTCCAAAAGTTGCATCAAAGAGATGCATCTTTTATATGGCGTCCAGTGTAAAGGCCACGAGATGTGCTCCCCCACCCCTAATCCCCCCCTCCGCCCACCTCCCACACATCCCATTGTGTTGTTCAACAAAGCAAAGAGAGCGGGATACTCCATGTGTCATTCTAAGGAAATTCTTATACGGTCCGATCACGATACCTTATCGGATCATCGTCCAACGCGTGGACTACATTCAAACTTCAAACGTCAAACCCACTCCACTCTACCTACTTACAGAAGAGAGAGACTAATAGAAGTGAGCTGTGTATGTGTGAGTGTGTGTGTTTATGTATATATGTGTATGTGTGTGTGCTCGATGTAAGGTCAATTCTCACTCACTTCGGGTTAAGGGCCTTTAACCAGCCAGCGGCCAAAAATCCACAGGGCGGTTCCAATGAGAACGATTAACTATTATCCGTACCAGCTTTTTTAAATTATAAATCAAACGAGGTGGGGTTCGTGGGAGGGGGAAAGCGGGGAAGGTGGAAGGCGAAAGCGGGGGGAAGGGGGCGCGGGAAGGGAACGGGGACGCGTGAGAAAGGACATGCAGGGAGAAACAATGTACTTCTTTAAATGGCTTGCAACGCATGTCGGGTACCAGCTGGTTTAAAATAAAATATTGTATATTTGCGGCACGTTCCAGATTGGAAAATACTCTCAATATCGCCCTGGTGTAAGACTACCATTCAAAATTGAAACATTGCTTGAATTGGCTTAGTCGTCCTGGGTGACCACATCTGAATAGCCAGATACTTCCCAACCATCCTCTTTCTCATCTCCTTCCCGACCCCACTACCTTCAACCTCCAACATACCCCAGTCGGTTTGTAAACAGTTGGGACTCTTGTGCAGTACTTACATAAAAAATTACACTTCTATTAAAATTCTGTTCAGTACCTCTCCACTCGATCTAATTATAGGTTGACTTATATTGATTGAAGTGGTCGTTTACACGTCAAACAATGGTTTGGATGATAAATGATGTGACGACCTGCGTAAAAATTCAATTTTATAGATTAATGGTAAGGAAAAATTATATTTTCGTGGAAAGCAATCACTTTGCGGTTTGACATTAAAGAAATGACAAATTGGTAGAATTTAAAAACAAAAATTATGTGGAAATATACACGATGTAATACCACGTTCCAGAAGGATTTTAACCAACAATTCCTGAGCATATTTGGAGTAAAAAACGTAGAAGTCATTTTGTTGTCCGATGATATTTGTTTTTCAATTAAAATGTCCATTAAAAATATTTTTCCATCAGGAAATGAGTCGTCAGGAGAGTAGCGCGCCTTTAGACTAGCGGGTCACTTGATAAGCATTGCTTCTCGTTCCAGCTTCCAGCACCACAGTAACGAACGAAACAGCGCGCGTATCGCTCAAACCCGTCGCGACGTTGATGGAATCAGATCAGTAGGACTCCAGATACTAATATCTACAGCCTGTATGTCGGACGAATATCTACAGCCCGTATGTTGAACTAATATCTACGAACTAACTTCAGAGTGTTGACTAATATCTACAGAGCTAAGGTCGGACGAATATCTATGACGGTCCCAGTGTTGACTAATATCTACAGAGCGTAGGTTGAACTAATATCTACAGAGCGTAGATTGGACTAATCAGCTAAATGTGTCCAATAGTCCGATATTAGGGATTTTTACATACATACTTACATAAATTAAGTTTTTTAAACTGCATACGCAATATTACGTTATTCCAATATGCTATACATAATTCCAAATCCAACCTCTGCCAGTGCTGTAGATTTTCGTAAATACTTTGGTTCTCATAGATATTAGTCAACAGTTTGAGCTGTAGATATTCGTCAACACTTTGGTTCTCATAGATATTAGTCAACAGTTTGAGCTGTAGATATTCGTCATCACTTTGGTTCTCGTAGATATTAGTTCGTTTTTTTCAGTTTTTGGAATACCTGTAGATATTAGTAGACGCCTCCACCAGTAGCGACGTGCGATTGAAAAATATATTTTTTGTTTTTAATAAAAAATAAATATCGTCGGAGCAAAATGACATCAATTTTTTTTACTCCAAAAATGCTCAGGACTAGTTAAAATCCTTCAGATACGTGCTATTACTGCTATTTCACCATTAGATGTAAATGAATTGTACTGGTGGAAAAAGTGGAATAGGGTGGTAGAAAATTTGATGTCGTGAAATGACTAGGAAGAAGCATGAAAACCAACTAAATGGAATAAATTAATAATTAAAATGAATTTGTAAGTAATTTTAGGAGCTCATAAAAACTTATTTAAATCGATGATCTGTAGGAAAACCAATTTGGCCACGCTCCTTTACTAGAAGATTACAAAAACAAATTTAAAAATGCTGTGTCAGGAACCAAGCGAAAATATTTTCAGAAAAAATGTGAATAGCTTAATAAGGGTAAAAAATAAATTTATTAAAAATACGAGGGTAGGGTAAAAAGTAATCGATTAACAGTACTATCAATAGCATCATCGCAAAAACCATCCTTTAAACGACGATGAATCTCAGTAGGAGACACTTTTTCCACAGTTAGAAAATCGATAACAGCACGCTGTTTAACTCACGTTGACATAGCACTAGAACACGTCTCCATACTTCCGCTTTTCAAAATACAATGGGTTAATTCAATGACCTCAAACCTACGCATGCTTATAGAGAGGGGGGATTTCACTTCCACATTCCACCTGGCGCGCTTCTAAATGTCATTTTGTTCACGCTGTACAAGCATGTGTGCATTACTTTTCAGCCTACTCTCGTATGTTTGAAATTGTTTTTTTATTTAAAATAACGTTCCTCTTTTTCGATTAATACTGAATTGAAACTGGATACTTTTTTATGTGAATACCCCACAAAGGTTCAGACTGCTACCGTCCGGAGCTAGTAAAACTATGGCGTACTAAATTGGGTTACAAAAGGAGATGTGGAAGAAGAAGAGGAAGGTGATGAAGTACCTGGCTATTCCGATCTGGTCACCAAACACGGCTAAAGCCATTTAAGCTACGTTTCAATTCTGAATGGTGGTCTTACACCAGGACGATACTGAGAGTGTCTTCCACTCTGAAACGTGCCGCAAATATATTATACATTATTAATTTTTAATTAATTAATTATGAAATAATACAAATTATTCAAATAAAATTTATTTCCGCACGCCGGAATTTGAACCCGCGACTTTCGGAGAACTAGTCGAGAGCCTTACTTCTCGACCAATGGGGCCGTCAAAGCCGTTATATTTCCGTTACTTTTTAATTATATTTCTATAATTTTAAGATTAAAATCTTTTTAAGCTAATCAATAAATTCAATAAAAAATGTGAGAGTTTTAAAACAACTTTTTCTAAATTTATGACACTTTAATGAATCTTTTTACATCATTAGGAGTTATGCAAATGAGATGAAACACAAACTAATTAATTTTTCAGCATTAAGAGAAACTCTGTAGAAAATTGCTTCCAGTCTTAATCAACTGTGAGAATTTATTGTCTATTAAGACAACAATCAATGCTAGTTACTTAATAATTAATGTTAAAGTTGTCAGTTATCGTAATGCATAGCTTGCACAAAGAAAAATTAATTCAAGAAAAACTAAGACGTTTTTAGAAAACCTTCATCAGAAATCAATAGCGAAACGAATATAGTTGCCCTATTGACTCCGTTCAATCACGCGATCTGCCAATTGTTGCAAAATTTAACAAGAACACGTGTAAATTATTTATTACAACCTGTGCGACAGGTAAGAAGTAACATCGTATGAGAATATATACCTAAGATGTACCTCTTTCCATTAGCGGATTCATTTCAATTGTATTAAAAAATATTCCTATATTTGAAACATATTGATATATAATATTCAAACATTTTTAGACAGGGATTAGGAATAAACAATAGGGTTTAAAAAATAATTTCGTCCATTTCAGTGGTTTACAATTGGATAAGATTTAAAAGTAAAAAATAAAAATAGTAATAGACTGACTAAAAAACTAATTACTAACTAACTAACTAACCATCACGCCGTTTCCCCGCAGGGGTAGGCAGAGAGGACGGACCGCCAAACATCCCGGTCTTGGCACACATTCCTTGCCTCGTTTACATTCATACAACGTCTCATACATTCTCTTCTATTATTCTGACTCTTGACATGGCCCGACTCAAGTATCTGATTCACTTGGTCGTGCCATGTCTTTCTTGGGCGTCCTCGACTTCTACTACTGCGTCATATATTCTCCTTACACTCCTTTCCTCGTTCATTCGCTCTACATGCCCAAACCATCGGAGCGTTCCTTTCTTGATCTTACTCATTACGCTTACATCAGCCTTGCATTCTTTGCGGATTTCCACATTTCTCACACGATCATACATGGTTTTACTACACATGCGCCTCAGGGATCTCATTTCTACAGCGTTCAGTCTACTTTCATCCTTCCTCTGCCAGTTCCATGCCTCACTGCCATACATCAGGGTAGGTACCAGTACTCCATTATGGACGGCTAGTTTCGCGTCTTTGGACAGTTTTTTGTTGGTGCCAACGGCGTTCAGTCCTCCATTAATAGAGTTACCAGCATTCACACTTCTTTCAACTAATTACAGAGCGTAATTTACACCTGGCGAGTGAAAGCTCCATCGCGAACGGCTGCCACGCCGAGACCAAACGTCGCAGAGAGTGCAGCGTTGTGGGTACATGGCGTGGGTAAACCAGGCTACACGCCAGTATTTCCGGATCGCGCGTAAAATTGTCCCTCACATCTTGGGGACCTTATTTTACGGACAGCCCTCGTAGAAGAATGTTCCCCTCAAATGTGCACGAAACACACCACAAGCCTAACATTCCCTACTAATTAAGATGATAACATATTTTATCCATTGACAAAAACATAAATCCAATCCAAAATGATAACGAAAAACAAAATATTTACCATCTTATCTTTATAATGAATTCGCGGTAGATTGGCGCTATCATTAATTTGTGCGTTTTTTTCTTCTTGGAAATGCGCAAAACAATCAAGTGCAAACAGATAATGAATCCCCTTATCTCGGGGGCCCACTGCAGGTGATAAATTAATATATTACTATTAATTTATTATATGTCCACATAAAGAGCGTACATGCCTTCTACATTGTATAAAATATGATAAATTATGTGTCTACAAACACACATGGCGGTGATGTCAATAGAAGTCATCTTATCACGAAGTGGGAATTGAGAGTCAAGATTGTCGTTTTGTATGAGAGAAGTCATTTTTATTATTATTTAGTTAGTTTATACTAGATTAATATAAACTAGTAAGCACAATTAAGGCTGAATTTAGTCTCACGCTGACCGCACGCGCACCGTCTGCGCTGATGGTCGAGGTATATGAACTTCTAGGAAGCGTTTTTGAATTGCAGCGTGCAAGGTGGTCAGCGCTGATGGCTACGCGGCCGTACGCGTCGGCGCCGCGTAGCTGTCGGCGCTGACGATTGCGCCTCTGCTTTCAGTGAGCGTTCTAGTGTCGAGCGGACGAGCGGAGCCGACGTCGTCAGCGTGTACAGTCATGGAGAATCGTTTTTATTTTTTTGGGATAGGTAGTACAAAGCAGCAATAACTAATACACTCCGCATTTTGGTCTTCGTCTGTACAGTAAGGTGGTCAGTACGATACTGAAACGAGCCACGCTGAGCCTCAGCGCTGACGAACTACGCGCTGATCTATGAGCGCTGACGGTGAGCGTGAGACTAAATTCAGCCTAACATTTCGCACCCAGGGAATAACAATGGCACAACTCAAAAAACCTCTGATTTCAGGAAAGCAGTTTGAATATTTCGTTTGAGTGCATTAAATCAGTTAATTAACCAATAAAAACACATTATTTTACAAAAGTTGAAAAGCAGTTCATTAATATTTATTAGGTTTAATATTATAATAGTGACACAATGATCATTTTGCCTATTTTTGCTTGAATTCGAGTAAAATATTATAATATAAAAACGACAAATTCGCTTTTAAAGCCACAATATTTTTTTTAAGAATTGTGATGTTCTTATCGAAGATAGAATAGATATCCAGGAACATTTCTGCATACCTACTTAACTCAATACGCAGATATCAGTTCGGTGATATCAATACGCAGAAGTGTGAAAACAGGAGAGGAAAGAGTTAAAAATAACAAATATCAAAGTGATAGTACATTTAACAGTAAACAAAGAAAACAGCATAACAATAAGTGCATTAAGTCTAATACTAAAAGTCAATTTGGCCGACATACGGATTAAGATAAGTCCAATTCTAATAAGGCACTAACTAACTGTATCAGTCATTCAACGGAGACGCAAAAGCCTGCTAAATTATTATTACTATGGCCATTTGCGATAAACGGCGCCAAAATAAATACCGGCTCTAAGGTCTATATATAGACGCCCTTGAAAACATATTCAAAACAAAAATAGGTATTAATCCACAGGGGCTACGGGGAAAACACACTGGTACAATAACATATAAATAGATACAACATCTGTTAGTTGGAATTTGATTATCGTAAAACTAGCAATGCGAAGTGCGAATTATTATTTAGTATAAAGTATAATCTATGTTTTGATAGTTTGGAATTAGACTTACATAATGATGTGTTTAGACATCAAGGTGATTGAAGCATTGTGAATGTTCAACCAACAATTCAGTGGTACCTAGTATTTAAAGGAATTTCGTTGATGGACTATTACATATTAGGTGAGATAATGAATAAAGAAAAGCTATGATGCTAAACGTGTCAAAATTAAGCTTGAGATGATAATGAAACTAACAAAATCCAAAAAGCACAAAGTTTAGTGCATTCTACCAAAGCATGGATCAATGCAGCATAAACTTGGACTTTTTTTGATGGAAAATGAAAATCTCCTAACGTAGTATGCGTAGAAAGATGGCAGGAGTTGGACATTGGAAAAGCAAAGAAATAAATGGCCTAGAAACCTTACCCACGTCATGGACAAGTAAAAGTAATGACTTAATGCTTAACCGGTGACCAGGAGACAGAAAGACCTAACGAAGACCTCAAAAAAGACGGATGATATCTCCAAAGAGGGGTTAAATTGACTGGGCCTGAACCAAAATAGAAAATATGGCAAATAATGACTCCACCAAAGGTGAAAGAAGCCCAGTAAGGACATTGGAAAACCAAATAAATAAATGAGACCAGGAGAAAAATAGGATACAAGGAAGACCTCAGAAAAGAAGAAACGATGACATCAAAAGAGGGGTTAAATTAACTGGGCCTGAACCATAATTGAAAATATGGCAAATAATGACACCACCAAAGGTGAAAGAAGCACAATAAGAAGGACATTGGACAAACAAATAAACAAATGGCTTAGAGACCTTACCCATGTCATGAACAAGTTAAAATAATGACTCGAAGCAATACTTGCGTAACTGGAGACTAGGAGATAAAAAAGGATTCATGGAAAATCTCAGAAAAGAAGGAGCGATGACATCAAAAGAGGGGTTAGATTGACTGGGCCTGATTGGAAATATGACAAATAATGACTCCACCAAAGATAAAAGAAGCCCAATTAGAAGATACACAATGTTTTTGTTAGCTGATCTAATATTGACTAAATTTTAAACGGGAATACCCAAGTCATTTAATGCATAACGGTTCTGAGTAGCACACAAACGACCAGAATCGTTGTGCGACCGATCAAATGATAAATAATAATCGTTGCCGCCTTATTCCTGGAGCTCTTTTATGGAAATACGAGCAATTCAATTGATATATGTACGCTTACTAGGAAAAGAGGGACGAGTTTTAATCACTGGATTCTTGACTATAGTATTTCAAAACCCTATATCAAAAGCTGGCGACAATGCAATGCGCAGGTAGGTCAACGTGTACCTATCATTGGATATGACAAAATAATACAGTTGCTTGTTTCTCACGCTTATTTTTTTGTTGGGTTAATTAGGTACCTAAGTAATAACAATTATTTTGTTAGTTTTTCTAGTTGCAAAATATGATTTTAGTTAGTTAATGAATATTAAATACACGGCATTCCGAACACAAGCAACAAAGACGATGATAACGTTGAAGAGTTTTTAATCACAGAAAGCATATTATAAACAATTGAACAAGTAATAGTTATCCACTTACAATGTTTCTCTCGCAAAAATAAAGTTGGTTGTTTTCAGATGGAAAAAATATAATAAGCAGTAATTGTTGAATGAAACACTAGCATATATTGAATCATTTGGCGGGTACGAGATAAGCCGCCATAGCTCAGTGGTCAGAGCAATCGACCGGCAATCGAGAGGACACGGGTTCAAGTCCCGTTGGCGTCATGTATCTTTTCTCGGAAGATTTTTCAATGTGGATGAGTGTTTCAGGCTGATAATTATTGCTTATAATAAGAATACTTTTCAATTGTCGCCAATATTTTCGCTTGCTTATCTACCTAGGATTGTGAAGAATGTGCAGATATCAAGGTATTTTTGCACATTGCAGTATATAAAATAATATTAATTTATTTTAAAATGTATGCAGGGATAGTATGCATTGTAATATATTCCATATTTCAAATAACAAAATGAAATTATACAAATAATAAGAAAAGAAAGATAAGAAAATACTCCTCATCAAGACCTATGTATGGAGTATCTTGATGTACGGCTGCGAAACATGGTGCCTATCCGAAAGATAAACGGAGACTAGAGGCTTTTGAGATGTGGTCCTATAGAAGACTATTAGGAATTTCCTGGAGAGACCACATTACAAATGAGGAGGTTCTCCAAAGAATCGAAGGAGGAAGGCACCCAAAGGCGCGCAAGATGGATCGGCCATGTAATAAGACAGAAGGCCTCTTGCATGCCATAATGGAGGGTATGACCGAGGGGATAAACGCTAGGGGACGCCCACGCCGAGAGTACGTGGAGGACCTGCTGGTGGACGTGCGCTGCTCATCATACACAGACTTCAAAAGAGCCGCACAAGACAGGGAAGAGTGGAAGAAACGAATAGATGAAATTGCTGCAAACCAATCCCACGATTGAAACCAGAGAGAGAGAGAGAGAGAGAAGAAAAGAAAAAAAATACCGAAAAGTGAAAAATGCGTGCAGGCAGCCCTTTATGGAGGATATTTGACTGTCTCCCGTCTTCAGAGGACCAGACGGGAGATTCCGTCCAGGCAACCATGGCAGTGACGATTGTGTTATTCGATGTACGCCATAAGCTTCCCATGCGGTGGCGGAGAAGTGCTCTAAAATAATGCACTCGTCCCTCCAGGAACATTTCCGTAACGCTGCAGTATCTCGGTAGGCAGAATGTTGGCGATAAGCTATATATTTTTATAAGAGAGTTTTAGCTTATGCCACTGGGAAGCAATGTAATATTCTCACAGTTCTGACGTATACAGCAATGCATTGAATTGCATCCTTTTGACGTGTTCAGTGATCCAAAAGTCTGACCATTCTTTGCTTAAATTTCAAGTACAGAAATTCGTTACATCACCATAATTATTATTATGGATTACGATCTTTTCCGAGAATCGTTAACAACAATCTGTTTCATTGTTGAAGAAATTACTTTACTACACAGAGCATTTTTCTAACAGCTTTTCGTACAGGTATTCTTCTAATGGGTTGTAAACAGAGCTTTAAAAAGGATTTAAGAAAGATCATATGGCTAATGAACGCTAACAAACGTAAATCGAAATTAGCACAACAACTTTGACCAATAAACGAAGCAAATTATTTCTATTCAGATCAAACAGAATTTCCAAAAGCAAAATCTTTCATACCCAATACGTCTTAGCTAAGAAGGAGATCTAAGACAGATCTTAAATTAGAATTCGGGAAATTTTGGTATAAAACCAATCCAATACGAGAATACAGCGATTGGAAACGAACTGATTGGTCTTTCGTTATTTTCTTTTCAAACTAGCTGTGTATGTCTGTTCGAGAGTTGCTGTAGTTTGGGCTATAAAAATAAACACCGATTCAAAAAAAATGCATCGAAATGAACACTCACTAGTTAAATCTAGTGGATTTTACAGCCGGTCGTAAAGATTACGGCGGTAGTAAAACTAAGAACTAATGATTTGATTGGTTGGTCATATAACCATATTTTTAGAAACCACAAGAGCAAAAGAACAATATCGAAGAGTTAATTACCACAACTAGGTAACACTGAAATCGACGTCAGCGTGAGCGTAAATCAACATTTATTTATTTGCACATGTATATTAGCGTGTGTCGCTCTCCATAGAGAGAAAGCAGATGGCCTTATATTTAAACGCCCGGGGTCTCAAAAGTTTCGTATGATCTGTAGCTATTCGAAAATGTAAAAAAAATGAAATTATTGTTCACTATTAGCCCGCTAAAATGGCTGGAAGTTTCGAAAAAAAATAGATTTCGTGATTTGGAAAAAAAATAAAACAAAGGGTTCATATTTTATATTTTGTACCAAACTTATTTTTCATTATATAACAGCAGTACTAAAAACCAAAAAAAAATAATTTTTTATACATATGTGATGTGTTGGTTAAAAAAATAAAAGGGGAAAATAACACTTTTTCCGGATAAAATCAGAATTCTTGTTGACTTACTTGTATTCATAAAGTTGAACTTTTTTTCATATTTGTCAGTTATACGCATTTTTTAATAATAAACAAACGTTAAAAGGTTAGATTTCTGAAAAAAAAATTATAAAAATTTAAAAAAATAATGGTTTAAGGTTTGTTTTCTGATTTTCAATGCATTTTAGCGGGCTAATAACCATTTTTAAAAAAATAAATTTAAATGCAGTTCTCATTTTCTTTGCAAGACGCAACTTTTGAGACCCCGTGCGTTTCTAAATTCAAAAGTTGAAATAATTGACACACGCTAATGTATATATATGCCTCAGACACATAATATGTAATATTTTTATAGTGGAGAACATACTAATTTTTGAAAAATGAAATAATTTAACTTTGTATAAACCACTTATTTGATGCGCAAATCCGACCGGTTTCGGAACAAACGTTCCTTCGTCAGGGAAAGCTTATACTAATTTGACAGTTTCGAACAATGTTTTATATTGCCATATAGCCCATATGGCAATATAAAACATGTTTTTATAAATATAAACCTTCCTCTTGAATCATTCTATCTATTGGTGAAAACCGCATGAATATCCGTTGCGTAATTTAAAAGATCTATGCGCACAAACATTTTGAGCGACTTCATCAAATAAAATAATTCAAATCACATACCTACTTACTCTAGGACATCTATTTTCCAATTTCTTCCGTACAACGAATTTCAAAAGTGACTATAGTACGGCCCGCCAGCCGTTAAATATAAAAATATGTTTTCTTTGAATTTCTCGGCTTTTCTCTAATACAATTTACATGTATTATACATATGAACATTCCTCTTCAATCACTCTATCTATTGGTGAAAACCGTATGAAAATCCGTTGCGTAGTTTAAGAGATTAACGCGCACATACATTTTGAGCGACTTCATTTTATACTATGTAATGATGATGATGATGATAATGATATAAATAATAAATTTAATAATAAAATTAAAATATATACCAGGATTAAATAATGACATGACATTTCCAAAAACATGTGTTCCCAAATTTGATTTTATTTTTTTATAGTGATACCTCACAAGAGTCTCAGCTGCTCCCGTCTGGAGCCAGTGAGACTATGGCATCCCCAATTGGTGTATGTTGTGAGGCTGAAAGTAGCGGGTAGGGGAAGGAGAAGAGGAAGGTGGGGAGGTACCTGGCTATTCAGTTCTGGTCACAAACACGGTTCTAACGCCACTTCAAGCAACTTTTCAATTTTGAATGGTGGTCTTACACCAGGGCGATACTAAAAGTATCTTCGATTCTGGAACATGCCGCAATTATACTACATATTATTTTTAATGAAAAAATTGTCTAATAACACAAATCATTCAAATTATTTGCCCACACCGGGATTCGATCCCGCGACCTTCGGATTGCCAGTCAAGAGCCTTATCGGTAGACCACGCCGGCCGTCATTATTTCCTCTGCGTGCAAACTGTATCTAAATTTCTCTAGTAAATCTCAAGTGACTTCCCAGGTAAATATGGTTCTATATACGCAATATTTTCTGCATACAGAGTATCTATAAAAAACACACTATATGACAAATGCATTGATCATATAGTTTTGTATTAGTAGTGATCGAAGAACCAGTGGAAGCAATCTTTTAACCAAAAGTTGTTTTAATTTTTGTTGTTATAAGTTTAGTTGTTATAAGTTAGATTTTAGGAGGTGATTTATCACAAAAACGGCGCTACACAAATCATTTAAATATTATTTTATTATTAGTAAGTAAAACCTCAAATTGTAATATTTATTCCTTGGACAATTTTAACCACTGTCAAATAAAAATTGTGAAACAGAAAAAGATTCGGTCGCAGCTGGGAATTGATCCCAGAACCTCTATTGCAAGGCATTGCTTTGACTACTGAGCTAATTCGACCATACCAACTTACATCGTTTTAGCTGTGAAATAAATATATGATTTTTGTGTCAAGTCGAAAACGCTGATTCGGATTTTCCTCCTCTGTGATATTGAATGAGAAAGATTGGGAAAGGGACGCTCAGATAGTTTGGCCATGTAGAGAAGGAGTATAAGAAGATTATACGACGCAAATGTGAATAGTAAAAGAAGTCGGGGACGCCCGAGGAAGTCATGGCACGACCAAGTGAATCAGATATTTGAGTCGCGCCATGTCAAGAGTCAGAATAATAGAAGAGCATGTATGAGACGATGTATGAATGTGAACGAGGCAAGGAGTGTGTCAAGATTGAGTTGTTTGGCGGCCTGTCCTCTCTGCCTACCCCTGAGGGGAAACAGCGTGATGGTTAGTTAGTTAGTTATTTAGTGATATTGAAGAGTTGAAGGCTTAAGAGTTCAGGAAATATTAATCGAATTTTGAAGAATTAATCTTAAAATTTTTAAAACCGTTACCCACCCATACCCACGTATACCCACGTTCATATCAAAATTACATAAATATGTCGGTGGCATGAGTTGAGTTTTGTATTGCACCAACACAGCGACATATGAAGACGAGAAATTGTAATATCATGACTTGCTACAAAACCAGCAATGTCATCTAATTTTATGACAAACCGCAACGCGCCCACAGAACTGTCACCGTTATTTGTCAAATCATCGCCACCTCGTATGATCCTGCCATTGAGAGGTACGTTGTCACCTACCTCCCTTTGGTGCACGCGGCGTTTATGAGAAAGAGGGAGAGATTTTAACTGAGCCACCCCCAACAGTTTCACCAGAAATTTGAACATTAGCATAACAAAAACAACAAATATAACTTTTGAATCCTCTCCACGATCAAGTTACTCCAGTTGGCCTCCCCAAACACTTACATACAATATGCAGTCGGTTTAGGGAAAATACGGTATACCTCTTTACGCAAAATTAACTAAGTGTCCCCAAAGGGGTGTGCAGAGAGGACGTTCCGCCGAATAGCAAAAGTACAAAACATATTTTCATCCAAATGCATCAAGGATAAAACTACTTGTATAGACATATACTGATATGATTTTCACTATTTGTTTTGTGGGTGTTACGCCGTGTTGCGGACCCCCCCCCCCCCCTTTTTGAGCTCATGTAATTAATGTATAATATCTAAGGGTATAATTAATATATAATTTTGTATGGGGGGGAGGGGGGCAACCGTCGGGGTATCGGTTACTGTCCCGTTTGAGGACCACCAAATCTTGTCTCGTTAGAAAAAATGATCTTGGTCCTGCCATTGAGAGAAACGTTGTAACTTCGCTTTTTGATATTAGCATCATTTGTTGATGTTACGCTACAACTAAGCTCACAAAGATATATTTTTATTATTTTTTACATTAACTCCACATGTCATCTTTGATGATGCTATGTTAAGAGTCTTTTTGGGGACAGATAGGAGTGAACATGGGTCTTGAAGAGAGGGAGGAAACCTAGAG
Source organism: Limnephilus marmoratus (assembly GCA_917880885.1). NCBI lineage: Eukaryota > Metazoa > Arthropoda > Insecta > Trichoptera > Limnephilidae > Limnephilus > Limnephilus marmoratus. Next base: position 7,234,774 of record OU862927.1, on the reverse strand, counting down.
GCCGGCAAATCGTTTACGAGGACAATAATTTATTGAACAAACATGGAGGTCATAATACAAAGATATTTATTTATTTCGAAATACAAGGCACCACAATCTAACCTAACCTAACCTACCTGACATAGAAATGGTCATGGTAACAGACCAAATAATTTAGAAGTACTCGAAATAAAGAAAGCTGTTAAAATAAAAACCCAAATCCTTAATATTCAGATAGCTAAATATGTCCAATAGTCCGATATTAGGGATTTTTACATACATACTTACATAAATTAAGTTTTTTAAACTGCATACGCAATATTACGTTATTCCAATATGCTATACATAATTGCAAATCCAACCTCTGTCAGTGCTGTAGATATTCGTCAACACTTTGGTTCTCATAGATATTAGTCAGCAGTTTGAGCTGTAGATATTCGTACGCACTTTGGTTCTCATAGATATTAGTCCAATTTTTTCAGTTTTTGGAATTCCTGCAGATATTAGTAGACGCCTCCGCAAATTCAACAGCGGGGCGTACTTGCGATTTGTACAGAGTTAACAGTTGTTCACCGTAGATTTGAAAAGAAAGCTTCATTGTCAATTATCTTCCTAATACATTTATCATTTATGAGAAAGGAGCGGTTGAGTTACAAGGATATACCTTAGCAGGCATCACCTCGTCGTACAGAAGTGACGTTTGTGACACGTCCTGTCACCTTTCCCGTGTTACTTTAACGGCCGGGCAACCATTCTACCTTCCGTACATCCATTGAATGCTAATGGGCTGCTGGTACCTTCAGGTCCCGCAGGAATCAACAATTTAAATACATGTTTTACGACGTCCTGATGGATTACAGCGTAAATAACCAGGCAGCACGCACAATTGGTGGAATACAATACTCCAGTATCTATCTACTATCTAACTATCTTATCACTCACTCCTTGTGTCGATATACCATTATTTGAAGATACGATACGATACGATACGATTGTACCACCCCAGCCAGGAGTACTCCTGTCCCGGTGAGACCGGTACACCAGGGGGCACTGATTTGTTAGGACTGGAACACATGCTCTGAGGATGGGAAGGAGGTTGGAGTTTGGCTCTTCTTGGCTCTTCTTGCTTCTTCTTGGATGTTCTCGTCTCTTCTTATCTCTTCTTGTCTTTTCTTTGTCTCAGCTTGTCTTATCTCTGATTATCTCTTCTCGAATATTCTTACCTCTTCTTGTTTTTTCTTGAATGTTCTTGTCTCTTTTTGGATCTTATTTGAAGAGAGAAAAAAATTCAAACAAGTAATGTGTTCATTTTCATGCAACAAAACGTATCCGAAAGATTTTAACCAGCGATTCCTGAGCACATTTGGAGTATACATGTCATTTTGCTGTCCGATAATATTATTTGTTTCAATTAAAAACATATTTTAACACTTGTCGCCACTGATCACACTGCTACACGACGCGACAGGATCACGTGTTTAGGTGCTTTTAATATATCCACGTTTACAGAACGCGACGGTACAAAAAAGGCAATAAACATACACAATAATGCTGCAGTTCTTTCATACACATTAAATAATGATGAGAAAAAATGTGAGACACAGAATGCACGTATGTCTGTTTCATAATACTTTGGAGGAAGCAGGCATACGTACATTGTGTATCTCATCTTTTGTTTCACCACTATTTAATGTGTAAGAAATAGCTGCAGCATTTTGTGGAACATATGTTTATCACCGTTTTTGTACCGTCGCCATTCCGTAAACGTGGGAAAAGCGCCTGTATGCGCTCTGTCTCTGTTGAGCGTGAAAGAGTGCATATCACGTGACCCGCTAGACCCGATTTTTTTTTATGTGAATACCGCAAAAGAGTCAACCAATGGTTCCCGACTGGAGCCAGTGAGACTACGGCATCCGCGATTGGGCTACGTTGTGAGGCTGAAGGTAGTGGGGAGGGGAAGGAGATGGGAAAAGGAAGATGGGGAAGTACCTGACTATTCAGATCTGGTCACCAAACTCGGTTAAAGCCATTTCAAGCAACGTTTAAATTCTGAATGATGGTCTTACACCATGACGATACTGAGAGTATCATAAACTCTGAAACGTGTCGTAAATATACTATATATTATTTTTAAATGAATTAATTGTGAAATAACACAAATTAATCAAATAAAAATCCCGCTACCTTCGGATTGTGAGTCAAACCTTACTCCTCGACCACGGCGTCCGCCCACACTATATGTATCATACAACTATGTATATAAATAAATTATATGTTGTTTATTTGTATAAATGAAACGCCCAAAATAACACAAACGGTATTTTGAAAAAAGATTCAAGAAAATTCAAAAACATGTACCGTTCTAAATCTTCGTATGTTTGTTGACATGCATCGGACGCGGCGTGAGGACTTTGTTGTCTCGAGTCTAAACAGTTTGTTGACGTTTGATGTTGATGACGGTAACAGGCGCATCAACAACAACAGTACAAGATGGCGGCACCGCGTCAGCTGATCGGTGACAGGCGCCCGGTGACCACGTGCTCAGTTCACCCAAATGAGGCCGGTAAAAACGTAACGTAACAACAACAGGAAAATAAACATGGTAACTATATAGATAGATGTACGGTAGTGGGAGGTTAAAAAGTCTGTACCTATTTAAGTAAATATTTTTTGCACACATTTAAAAGGGTTATTGCTTTGTTCAATGATAAGAGTGCTAATAAACAATGTTTACAGTAAATTCATAACTACATTTCATATGAAATGGTACGGCAATATTGGCAACCCACCTGATATACGGCAACACCATAGACATCCAAATGGATAGACAAGCAGTTACAGATGAGGGGTAAAACCAAACTATGGAGAGCGAAGAGGGGAAAGATGACTGTCATTCGTTGAACAATCAATCTGACAGTATATAGGCATCTCGCATTACAATACCATTTAGTTCTTAAAAGCAAAATCTGCTTTGAATGAATAGACCGTTTTACATGGGAGCGCGAATTGCTTGCCACGTTCAAAACTTATTTGCTAAGGCCAAATGCTCGCCCCAAAAAGACTCGCGCCAATACACATATCAATATTTTCTTGCCGTGTTTAGTTAAAACACTTTTACAAATGTTTCATAATTTACTTACCCCTGTAACCAGCGACGAGCACATTGGAGTACCGCCCACATTCGCTATGTGCATATTGATACGTAGATATATTGTATAGCACAAGCTGCCGTTATTTCGTTAAATGTATGGATGTCAGCTTCTCGCTGTTCACGGCAAGAATGATGCCGTCACACATTTTAGATTCAAGCGAGGCTATATCCCCTCCCCATGGAGCGAGCCGGTTCCAAGGAGGAGCTACAGCCGGCGCCATGTGGAGGGGGAAATAATACGTTTTTATCACTTAGGGCAGGTCCAGATATATTCATATGTCCGTGGGCAACACACATTTGATGGCCTCCGTGGTGGAGGAATAAGGCCCCTAGACTGGCGATCCCGAGATAGCGGGTTCAAATTCCGGCGTGCGCAAGTAAACTTTATTTGAGTGATTTTTGTTATATCACAATTTAATCTTTTTATTGTTATCAAGTTTAATTTGTAGAACTCTTATTTATTTATTTTTTCTTTTATATGTACATTAAATAATGTGATTATTATTTTTTTTTATATGAATACCTCACAAGAGTCCCAACTGCTCCCGTCTGAAGCCAGTGAGACTATGGCATCCCCAATTGGAGTATGTTGTGAGGCTGAAGGTAGTGGGAAGGTAAAGGAGATAGGGAAGAGGAAGGTGGGGAAGTACCTGGCTAATCAGATCTGGTCACCAAACACGGCTAATGCCATTTCAAGTGACCTTTCAATTCTGAATGGTGGTCTTACACCAGGGCGATACTGAGAGTTTCTTCCACTCTGGAGCGTGCCGCAAATATACTACATATTATTTTTAAACGAATAAATTGTGAAATAACACAAATTAATCGAATAAAATTTATTTGCCACGCCGGGATTCGATCCCGCGACCTTCGGTGTGCGTGTCAAGAGCCTTACCGCTGGACTACGCCGGCTAATTTATTAAATAAATTTTTATAAACAAGTTCTGAAAGGTAATTAATAATTACTAATTATTATTACACGTGACAGCGGTTTCGCCCTCTGAATTCTAACACAGTTTGATAATGCCTTCAGAAGGCGAAACAGCTGTCAAGCGTGATAAAAACTAAACAGCAGAACTTGTTTACAAATGTAATAATAATATATGTATCATCGAACATACAAAAAAATTTAAAATAAAATGGAGTTTTACAAAATAAATTTGTAGAAGTCCAAATAAAAATAAATGAAATATATTGGGAATACACAGTTTTTAAAAGGATACTAGAACCAACCTAGATAGTATTTAAAATGATACTAGGATACTACACGTCGCGTACTAGCGATCTATAGATACTAATATACCTATTATTTTTTTTCGGTAGCCTTATTCGAAAGCAAAATTTAAAAAAATACAGCAACAATCCGGTTTCCATTTTACAGGTGTTCTAAACAAATCGCTTTAACAACTGCGGTACATTTATCGTTGTTATGCCACTGATTATCCCTTGTCAGATTGTCAGACAAAATTAAAAATATTACTTCTTACTACCGTACTATATATGCTCTGTATTTAAGTTAAGAGCGTTTAACCAGCCAGCGGACGAAAATCCACATTTCGTCGAAAGTTGTTCTTACGATCGTGCAGGGCGGTTACAATGAGAAAGATTAATTATTCTCCGTACCAGCTTTTTTAAATTAAAACTCAATATCGAATTTATTTCAATTCAAATTAGCTTTAATTTATACCTTCATCCAAAAATGCTGAAAGGCGTGATGATAAAACTATTAAAATAATGTACTTTTTGTAGTTATTTTTTGATTATAAGTATTTATCATTTTTCAATAATGTCTAAATTTAATAAGAATGTTAAAAAAATCTGAAATATATTAGTTTGTAAGTGCGCAAATAAATACACAAACGGACCAATTTTCGCCAAGAAACACGTGTATGTACATATTTTTTAATGATTTTATTGAAACTAAAATTAAAATTCTAAAACATACGTTTGCTAGATAATGTATTGATTTATTTTACTGCATGATTTTATTATTTGAAATGGGTGTGGTATAATACAAAAACTTTTTTGAAAATTGAACAAATCTGCCAACGACCTATGGAATAACTTTATTATACTAAAAATTTTAAAAAAAATCTCAAAATTTATTACATACGAATGCTAGATAAAAGAACAATCTTTCGAAATCCATTTATAATTTTTTGTGGAAAAGAGTCAATACGTCTAAAAACTTTTTGAAAATGACGTATTTCCGGTTTTCTCTGGTAATGCACTCTTAAGAAAGCGAAATATTATGTTTCTTTTAACTTAATAATAATAAAAATAAAAAAAAGATTATCCGGATTATAAATTTCATATTCATTTCGAATTTCCGAGATAACTATTTAGGGAACGTACCCATACTACGTGACACACTTTTTGCAATTTTTACCCCCCCCCCCCCCCCGGTGACCACGTGTAGTATATTCCAAGACCCCCCCCCTACAGTTTTCACGTAGTATTTCATAAATATGGTTTCGAATCATTTTTTGCTAACAAAAAATAAAAAATGCATTAATTGGCTTATATTTGTCTTTATTAATACGGCGCTTGCTGCGTGACAGCAAGAGTGCATGCATTACAAGTGGAAAAAATATTATCAAGATAAAACTTATGTCAAATGTTGAAACCGGAACGTAATTTATGAAAACGAAAGTTCTGTTATTTTTATAAACATTTTTCATATCAATCATCTTCAACAAACACGTTCCCTGAACTTTTTCACTTATTTTAATAATGTACGAGGTTTTGTTTTTAAGTTTGCGGATTGGGTAAGGAGTGGAAATAAAAACCAAAATTATTTTTCCTTTTCAACATATTCACCTACTACCCTAATACATTTTTCCGATCTTTAAATTAACTTAAAGGAACTTTATAACAGCGCGGAACTCAATTTTCTCCACATTTCACAATTTCTTCCCGATTGAAGTGTTTGGTCGACGATAGCTCAAAGACTAATGGACATAATTACGACAAAACCCGGTGTTTATCCTAAAAATGAGTTGTTCAATTAGTACCTAATTCAGCGGTACCCCCATTAATCACTTACCTTCCCATTCCGCGAACTTAAAAACCTCCCCTCGTAACTCGAAAAAAAACGCGAGATTTCTAGATTGACTACGTGATAAAAACCTAATCCCCCCCCTCCCGTTGTGACCAAGCGTGGTATTTTGATGACTCCCCCCCCTGAACAGGTCACGTAGTATGGGTACGTTCCCTTACTTATTAACGGGATAGAAAGCACACAACAATTATTAACGTGACCGCCTTTAAATTAAAAACTATAAAAATTAAAGTAAGCATAATTATCGTTATTAGGTACCGCGGTCTCCATCGTAACAGTATAGTTGAGAATTACATTGCAAAGACCACACTTTGAAAGTATTTGCTTGGTAACGAAGGTATTTATTATTCGTAAATATAGTTGCAAGGTCGAACCGGAATAGGCCACTTGCATCACATTTTTTTTAATTTTTTTCCGGTTTAGGCAAATATTCTAAGACATTCTGTATTTTTTTTTTTTTAATCGTATTTTTGAAACCCTGGGGATTTTTTGAAAATTTCAAACCGAAAAATCAGACCATTTTTTATAAACCGGAAAGACGGGACATAATTTTATAGGTGTGAAAAAACGATAATTACATAGCCGAAAATCATTTTTAAAAAAAGAACGTTTTCCACACGAATGGCACAGGAGAATAACGAGGCATACCAAAAATATTACATCTCATAAATATTTTTTTCCTTGATCCATCTTATTGATCATAAATCATTATAATGTACAGCGTCTATATTACTAAATTCAATGTAATATACTTGAACTTGTAAATTGTAATAATAAAAAGAATATTAAAAAATTTTATTTTGTTAAAATCAGCACCATAATCATTATACCTCTAAAACATGTACCGACAACATCTTCACGTTCTGAAGAGAACCCCGTACCCATTAATTGTACGGGGTTCTCTTCAGAACATCTGTCAAAAAATCAAACCAAATGATAAGTTCGCGGAGAACAAACAATAAATCTAGTGAACGAATTCAAAAATTCGCCAGAAATCAAAGTGATGCCATATAAAAAAATAAATCAGTGTGGAATTTTATAAAAATAATAGGAACATTTTCGGCGACGGGACATTTTCATGTAGTGACGTCACGAGCCTCAATAATGGATTTATTTATTTAAAAATAAAAAAAAAACTGTACATTTCTAAAAATTTTTACTAACATTTTCGTAATCTTAGTAAAAAACTGTATCCACACGATTTTTTCTAAGTTGTTATGAAGTCCATGCAAGTGGCCTATTGTGATAAGGAAGTATTGTAAGAAATAACTACATATTACGAGTATGTAGGTACCTGCCAACAGTGTACACGTGCCCAACAGGTGTATGATAAAAAATGTTGAAGCAATTTATTAGTCAAACCGGCAATTGACTGAATAATTTGTAATATACGACTTTATAAGCTAAGTAAAAAAAAATTGTTCAGAACGCATAGGTAGTAGGTACTGGTCCTATACAAGTAAAAGTTTAAAATTAAAAGCCTAGTATATTTTACTCCGTGTGAGAAGCATACATTTTCCAAATTTACCCCCTGCTATCCCCCATCGCTACTAAGTCTCCTTTGTAATCTCTTCCTCTATCCTTCCCTCGTCTCCACTCTTTCCCTGCGTGTCTTCTCTCTTGCGTCCCCGTTCCCGTCTCCCGCGCCCTCTTTCCCTCCCGTGCCCTTTTTCCCTTCCGCATCCTCTACCCCTCCCGCGTTCCGTCCTCCATAATTAAGTTCTTTCAGAGAGCTTTAATATATCAGAAAATACTTCAATAATTGTTTTTTTTATTTATTTATTTAATTTAACACGTGTTAACTGTCTGAATACGTGTAAAAAATAAGTCAAATAACAGTAAACGATCGATTTTTAACATGATAAGTTTTAAGATTTTTCACGGCCAAAAGCACTTTCGTTATTTGTTTTTGGGGTGTTATGCCGTGTTGCGCTACCTCCTTTTTTAGCCAACGTTTCGGACATCGTTGCAGTGTCCATTATCAGGGCAGATCCGGCAGATCTACCGGCCCTGATAATGGACACTGCAACGATGTCCGAAACGTTGGCTAAAGAAGGAGGTAGCGCAACACGGCATAACACCCCAAAAACAAATAACGAAAAAGATTTTTAACATGTCTAAAAAAATGACGGTTTCGGCCGAAACTGAGACAGACACATAAGATTCGGTTTCGGTGGAAAGTCCTGTTTCGATCGGACACTAATTCTAAGTCATCCTGGTGTGAGGCCATCAATCGAATTTGAAATGTTTCTTGAATTTTTTAAATTTATTTATTTTCAAAAACAGCATAAAAAACCATTACACTGCAAAAAATGCAAAGAAAATTACAAAAAAATTATTTGGCGTAATAAATACATTTACATGCTGGATAAAAAAGTTTACATGCATATACACACAGTTACTGCTTAAGAGGGCATTACCAGAGAAAACCGGAAATACGTCATTTTCAAAAAAGTTTTTAGACGTATTGACTCTTTTCCACAAAAAATTATAAATGGATTTCGAAAGATTGTTCTTTTATCTAGCGTAATAAATTTTGAGAATTTTTTTTAATTTTTAGTATAATAAGGTTATTCCATAGGTCGTGGCAGATTTGTTCAATTTTCAAAAAAGTTTTTGTATTATACCACACCCATTTCAAATAATAAAATCATGCAGTAAAATAAATCAATACATTATCTAGCAAACGTATGTTTTAGAATTTTAATTTTAGTTTCAATAAAATCATTAAAAAATATGTACATACATGTGTTTCTTGGCGAAAATTGGTCCGTTTGTGTATTTATTTGCGCACTTACAAACTAATATATTTCAGATTTTTTTAACATTCTTATTAAATTTAGACATTATTGAAAAATGATAAATACTTATAATCAAAAAATAACTACAAAAAGTACATTATTTTAATAGTTTTATCATCACGCCTTTCAGCATTTTTGGATGAAGGTATAAATTAAAGCTAATTTGAATAGAAATAAATTCGATATTGAGTTATAATTTTAAAAAACTGGTACGGAGAATAATTAATCTTTCTCATTGTAGCCGCCCTGCACGATCGTAAGAACAACTTTCGACGAAATGTGGATTTTCGTCCGCTGGCTGGTTAAACGCTCTTAAATAATATTGACGCTTAAATTCTTTGTAGGACATTGGAAAATGGAAAATGTCCACATTTCCTGCGAGAGTTAATTAACCTAGTGAGTCTTCCGAGAGGCTTAACCATTGGTAAGTTAGTCCTGCACATGGGAAGAACCAACCAAGCAGATCCAAAAAGTTTGAAGAAATTTGTTATTCTTTAGTTTTGATAAGCGCCATGAGGTGACATTTAAAAAAATGATCATAAAAGTTAGACGAGCATTAATTATTATAATGCATACATATGTAGATAATGGAGTGCACTTTAACTGCACACAAATTGTCAATGTCAATCGATTGTGATTTACTTCACATTTGACATTAATATGTCATTGAGAATATATCATATCTGATGACCTCGATAATATAATTATGAAAACTCAAAACATACCTACCAAAAATATTTTATTGCCTAATTGTTTTTCAAATGTAGCACAATCAGTTGAAATGCAATTATATTTAAAAAAAAAAAAAAACTGATTACAAATTTAATAACACACAATATAAAAAGGAGCTATCAAAGACATTAAAAACACTACCTATTGATACCTATTTATTTACATACATATTACGAATCATACGTCTCTTTTTTTACAAGTAGCTTCACACAGTAGGCCCTGATGAAAACAATTTTCCTATGGGGTCTATGTCATCTTTAGACGTACTGCGTGGTCGAGGGGTAAGGCTCTCGACTCACAATCCGAAAGTCGCGGAACGAATTCCGGCGTGAGCAAATAAATTTTGTTTGATTAATTAGTGTCTTTGCACCAAAGATATTCAAATACAGAAAAGATATGCTATGGTGTCCGCGCAACTGTCGCCGGACTACGCGCTAATTAGCGTAGTTTTCATACAAAAAGAATTTGTTCATTTCGTTGATTTTTTAAAAATGTGCATTATTATTGGTTAACAATATATTTTGAATAAGGAAAGAATTCGTTCATTTAGTTTAACGTTCGTTTGGTTTATTCGTTAATTATTTGTTCATTTAGTTTATTTGTTAATTGGTAAACAATATCGGCGACACCCGGAAGCGCAGACCCACATAGTAAAACCAGCAGATAGCACATCTACTTATATTTCAATATCTTTGCTTTGCACAATTAATTATATTATATTTTCGGCATTTTTCAGAGTGGAAGATACTCTCAGTATCGCCCTGGGGTAAGAACACCATATATAATTAAAACGTTGCTTGAAATGGCTGTAGCCACAGCGTGTTTGGTGAACAGATCTGAATAGCCAGATACTTCCCCTTCTTCCTTTTTTCCATCTCCTTCCCCTCCCCACCAACCTCAGTCTCACAACATGGGGATGCCACAGTCTCATTGGCTCCAGACGGGCGCAGCTAAGACTCTTGTGAGGTATTCTCATAAAAAATCTTTAAGGCTGTGTGGAGGATCTTTTAAGGAAAGGAAGGTGAGGAAGTTCTGGAAAGGAAAACAGAATGAGGGGCGGGTAGGAATCTGGAGTTCAACGTGTTCAAGAGTGACGGATCCCGATATCCATCCCTCTTACTGTACTACAAGGCGATAGCGATAGGTTGAGAGAGTTCGGCTAGAGGGGTCAAAAAGTCTCCCTCAACCAGTCTCTCCCCATCCGGCTCGCCACGCAGTAGGTGGGCAAACGCATGTGCCGCCAAGATTTAGACAAACCTCACCCCATTAACCCGGGCACCCCTGCTAAGTCACCAAACATAGCGAACCACTTTAAGTGATATATGTCAGAGGTGTTGGCAGGGGCGTGCACTCCATATAGGCACATAAGCACTGCCTACCCTACCGTATTTGTAAAACATAAGCTTGTAAATAATATTATAATTTATTAAATTATTGGTAAAAATAAATACACTTTCAAAAATAAGCGCGAAAAAGCTGAGCAACCGAAACTACGCGAGCGCCACATCAAACGGCATACTACAAACGTGGCGTACATAAACTGTAACTAGACTAAACGCGCGCCCTCCGACTGCCTCACTAAAATGCGACCTTGCAGGAATTATTTCTGCTTGGAGCTAACTTCATACAAGATATAATATCAATGTTTACAAAATGCACATAGCATAGAGTAGAAATGTCGTTTTGAATTTGCTTTTATGAGTTTTTTTTGTTAGTATTAGGCAGTGCTTTCTGGAAAAAAAATAGCAAATAATCAGTGACACAGTAACATCTGTTATCTATTTCTATCAACTAGTTGTCTTACCAGCAGCAAGCACACTTAGCGAAAACTTGTACGAAGGGAGTTATTTGTAGTAAGTTTTTATTTACTTATTTGAATCAATTCGGCGGTTTTCCTACTGCCTACCCTGATCAAAAACTCTGTGCACGCCACTGGGTGTTGGTTATCTAGTAAATGGTTATCCAACCAAATTGCATTGATTATAATAATTATTTATTAAACATTGCATTTTTTTTACTACGTATCGATCTTAATTATTATGATTTATCACCAGGGCGATACTAAGAGTATCGTCTAGGTACTACGTACCGGCAGGCACTAACTGCCACTCGTTAAGATATGAAATGCATTTCGATAGTGCAATAAGTCAGGCAATTGACCCCCGGTGACAATTTATTATTTTCGCACTTATCTTGCCAATAAAAAATAATGTCACGATAATTTTTATTACGCAGATTTCTTTTCGGTTGATAGCACATTTTCTGTTGTAACCAACAGTTGGAACATTGATAGGTACGTTAAATTTTATTAAAAAAGCAACTTGATTGCCCTTCCCAATGAAGGACATTTCTTTTTATTGGAAAATACTCAAATGTAATTAATATTCTTCACTGGAGATAATGAAGGACATTACATTTGAGTATTTTCCTAAAATGTAATATCTTTCATTGGGAAGCTTTTTGAGGAGGAAGAATGTGTTAATCATTATAATAACAAATTTCTACATTTAATTAGTCCGGGTTCATGGGGTGAGGTTTCTCTAGGTCTTGGCGGCGGATACCTAGCATGGCGGGCCGGATCGGGAGGGACTAGTTGTGGGAAACTGTGGCATGCTCTCCGGCAGGACTCTCTCGACCTATGTATCGACATGCACCGCAGTGGGAGGGATGGATTCACATGTCCGTCACTCCTGTACCCATTGTCCGCAGATACTTACCCACCCCACAAAACTGTACAAATCACAAGTGCGCCCCCGCGGTTGAATTTGGCAGCCACCTCCGGTCTGGAGCTCCAAAATACCTGAAAAATACCGTCGATTCTGTGCAGAAACGGGCGGTCCGTTTGATAGATTCTCCCATCTTAACAGACGGATAGCAATCTTTAGAGCACAGACGGGTGGGAATGCTATCCTTGTTTTACGAGTATTACTATGCAAGATGCTCCGAGAAACTAGAGTCTAATCCCTTCGGCACCGGTGCATAGTCGGGAAACACGCCAAACGCGTGCCCTACATTTGTGCACGGTTGACATTTGTCACATGAGAACGGGTCATTTCTTCGACTCGTTCTTGTGTTCAACAGCTCGGCTGTGGAATGATTTGCCGGCCTTTGTGCGTCCTCCTTCCTACAACATGGGTCTCTTCAAGACTTCAAGACCAATGTTCTTTCCTTCCTCTCCTAACACAGCATCCCAGATGACATAGGCCCTGAGGGCCCTTCCTAGAACTTCCTCGCCTTCCTTTCCCTAGAAATACCCTTAACACAGCATCCCCGAAGATGACATAGGCCTTGAGGGAAATAATTTTCCTCAAGGCTTCCTGTGTGGGGCTATTGCAAAAAAATCAGACCAGAATGGCAAGGTACTCTTCAACTTTCACACTCTAAAAGATCGGATGCCAAAGTTCATTTTAAAAAGACGGTTTTTTACATATAGGAGAGGTCCTGAGCAAAATAATTTGCCTCAGGGCCAACGTCATCTTTGGGGATGCTGTGTGGAGTGCTATTCATGGAAAGAAAGGAGTGAACATGTTGTAGGAGGGAGGAAACACAGAGTCCAAATTAAATAGAATACAAATGAACTGCGCTGGGTGTTGAACCCGCGACAACTCGGTACAAGAATTCAAACGATTTTTTGACGAAAACAGCACTGCACTTAATACAAAATTTTATACACAGATCGTAAATGTACATGACGTGCCCATTGGCGAATAAACAACGAACAATTAATATATAAATAATAATAATTATAATTACGTTATCATAACAAATTATGAAACGAATTAATAATAATTCATTCTGAATGATTAGATTTACGTTTTGCCTGATAAACTTGGTTCATTATCACAGGACCTACCACAACCGCTGCGTTCTTCTCGAACTGCGCAAAACCATAAGTGTTTCTATTTATAAACAAATTTATAACGAAAACACTTTTGGTCCGTACATGACGGATGTTACATAAATTATTATAATGCGAAATGATAATAAAAAACCGAATTTAAGCACTTAAATCAAGTCAGGTAGTGGCTATAAAAGTATAATACATCTCTATCTAACTGCCTCCAGTAAAATTAGAAAAAAAATTGTAGTGAAAACTTCTTTAGCACCGTCGTGATTTGAAACTCGATGAAACAAAAATTAGCGACACTAAAAAGATATATAGGATTTAGACTGCGAGAGAATAAGATAGTATAATCGGTCTCCTCTTTGTTTGAAGCTTATCGATCTCTACTTTGTGCGGTGCTTCGTAGCCTCCCCACTCTTGTCTACATTAGTTTTCTGAAGGTTTCACTTCTAGCGCGTGTGAATTTCACTTTTGAAGTGAAAACTTCTGTAGCACAGTTGTGATTTGAAACTCGGTGAAACGAAAAAGCGACACTAAAAAGAGACAAACACAAGAAAGAGATAAATGAGATAGAATAATCGGTCTCCTCTTTGTGCGGTGCTTCGCAACCTCCCCACTACTGTCTCATTTAGTTTTATAAAGGTTTCACTTCTACCGGGTGTGAACTGCACACTTGTATTTTTTTTAAATTGTAGACTAGTTGAAGTTCCTACCTTACCTTCCTCTCCCCATCTCCTTCCCTTCCCCACTACCTTCAGCCTCACAACATACCCCAATTTGGGATGCAATAGACCCACTGGCTCCAGACGGGAGCAGCTGGGACTCTTGTGAGGTATTCATTAAGGTGTACTAAATGGGCTAGAACCAAAAATTATTAAGTCTACATAGAAACAGTGTTTCTAAAAAAATATACCTACAGTTTATTTAAATTTTTAGCAAATTATTGTAATCGATTAATAACACCATGATGAAAACGAAGTAAATCTATATGTTATATAAAAATCTCGTGTCACGGTGTTTGGGGTGGCACTCCTCCGATACGGCTTGACCGATTTGTATTAATTTTTTAATGTATATTTAGTAGGTATGAGAATAGGTCGTAAAGTTCATTTCATACCGCTGGGTAATTAGGGTGTCCCCATCCAGATTTTTTTTTGTATTTTTTTTATTTTGGTTTCAAAAAATACCTATAACCCCAAATTTTCTTCCTCCTACCCCCACCCTCCCATTTTTTAATCGCGATTTTAGTATATTTGTATGAACAAATTTAACCGTCGCCGTCGTTCGTATTTCAAACAGAACGAAATTATTTATGTTGTCGAATGACAGATGGCGCTACGTCCGCCTCATCGAACTTTCATCCACACATGCGCAAGTCATTCACGAGAAGCGTCGCGTCATTTTGACATTTCATTCGGAATTTGTTATGTATCACAACGCAGTGCGTGCAAAATTTTGTACGATTTATTTTAATTTATCTATTTGTGTTGTGCGTGAGCAAAATATTCACTAGAAATAATTTATATGGCAAAACAACGTTTGCCGGCTCAGCTAGTTTTAATGTAAAAATGAAAACTCACTCGTTTAGTTGGAATAAAGCGACCTTGACAATGTTGAAAATGTATTTCAATACACATAATAAAACGTGAAAGTACCAGTTGACAATGTGAACCGATAAAGAAAATCGTTTATAATACATATGTAGATTAAAAATCCACTTACTAGTGACAGAATGACCGACTTATCGTGATGTAAATATAATATTTTTTTATAAACAAAGCATTGCCTTGGCCGTCAATAAACTGTGTTAGAAATTAATTGTATGCAATTATAAATTCATATCAACTAGTATCGGCCCATAAAAAAATGTATTGTTTCTATAAAGACTTGATACGTGGATACTAAAATTAAACTTAAACTTGGAATTAAACGTAAAATAAAGTACTGGTGTATTGAAGTGAACATTAAATGGATTTAAAGCAAGCTGTTGATATAATATAAAGTAATACAGAAAGAGAGCGATGAAAACAGAAATATGTCATTTTTAAATCATATTTTAGACGTATTGACTCTTTTCCACAAAAAATTTAAAATGGATTTCGAAAGATTGTTCTTTTATCTAGCATTCGCATGTTTTAAATTTTGAGAAAAAATGTAAATTTTTAGTATAATAAGTATATACCACAGGTCGTTGGCATATTTGTTAAATTTTCAAAAAAGATTTTGTATTATACCACACCCATTTCAAATCATATAATCATGCAGTAAAATAAATCAATACATTATCACAGATAATCCATGTTTTAGAATTTAAATTTTAGTTTAAATAAAATCATTAAAAAATATATACGTACATGTGTTCTTGACGAAAATTGGTCCGTTTGTGTATTTATTTGCGCAGTTACAAACTAATATATTTCAGATTTTTTTTACATTCTTATATAACTTAGACGTTATTGAAAAATGATAAATACTTATAATCAAAAAATAATTACAAAAAGTACAATATTTTTGTAGTTTTATCAACACGCCTTTCGGCATTTTTGGATATAGGTATAAATTAAAGCAAATTCAAAACGACAGCACAGGATTTAACAAATACATTTCTTCCCCTATTTACAAGTTGTCCAGGTTACACAGATTTAGTACGAGTATTAAAATTTCACCATCCCTTCCCTTGTGTAATTTGGGCGACCTTGAAATTATTTCCCCATTTAATTTGCAACCCCCTTCTCAAATCTGGATCGAATAATTTATCCCATAGTTGCGACGTTTTATCGTTTTGTAAATTACCCTCTTTGAATAACATGTTTGAATTATTACCGATTTTAGTTCATTCCTGTTAGACAGTCAGGAACCAATGTACATACATACCTGGCAGTCTCAACGCTATCTCGGATTTGAATTTTTAACTCGAGTTCATATGTAAAAAAAAAGGTTTGTACCCAAAGCAAATGCTGGAAAGCAGAAAAAATATTTTGCTGCTTAAATACGAAGCGTTTAATCTACATATTAGATCTTCGATTAAATTTTAGATTGCACCATTCCTTTACAACGAATTTTGTCGCAGGTGTGGAGGTCCGTTAAAGCTCCTGTACAACTCAGGCCTCGGGCCCATTTTGTCGGGAATTTAAAATATTTCCGTTTTGCAAAAAATCCATATACATTGAAAATTTCGGAACGCTTCCAAAAAACTAAAAACTGTTTTTGAAAGCTGAGAAATATACGATGATTTCAAGTTTTACAACTCGAAATAAACAAATAATTTAATGAATATAAAAATTTTATGTTTCTAACATAAAATATTTTAAAATGGTTCACCTTACGTTTTTACTAACTGTACAGTTAACAAAAGAAAATAAAAATACTTACATATTTTATTAAGCAAATGTTTTATAAACCTTATCGTCAATTCACTTTTTCTCTTTTCATTTTGTAAAAATAATGAATAAAAAATTCCCAAAGTTACACTTTCTTTTTTCAAATTGCCGTCAGAAAGTTTAGTTTCGGAAAGGTGTACATTTTAATTATTTTCTGGTTAACATTTGAATATAAAGCGTGGTGTTTTCTCTTTTTGTCCTCGTTTAGATCCTACTTCTAATCATGATGGTAAGGGAGACAACGATTTCTGTGAGACCTATATGAAAAGCGAAAAAATTAGCCTGAGGGCCTAGACTCATAGTTCCTGAACGTGGCTGTTAACGACCCCTAGGGGGCGTTGCAGATCTTCAGGGGGGCGGTAGAAGACCAAGAGAAAATTGGGGGGCGTTTCAGACTTTTAGGGAGGCGGTAGAAGACCCAGAGAAACCCATCCCATCTTGCCCCCTCCGTTGTGGTAAATGTAATCGTGACAACAATTGCTGTTTCAGATTTTCAGATTCACGAGTTAGGGGGCGCTAGAAAAAAATCTCAAAGTGGGCAGTGGGCAAAAAAAGGTTGAGAATCTATGGGCTAGACGAGTGTGAGAAAGTAGCAAGCAATAGTCACATTTATTCCTTTACCCTTTTGACTACAATTTTTATTTTGTTGGTTGTTTCTCGAAAGCTAGAAGCGCGGGAACGCGGCATGTGTGGACAGACCAATAATTAATAACATAACCACGTAACTCGGAAATCGGTCACGTAAAATAGTAGATACCCTATAAATTCTTGCCACAAAAATGTCTGCACCTCTCGTTCAACAATTTCATCGAATGTGAACCAAGCGATGGGACTGATAAACTAGCATCTCACAAAAGAGATTGGAGAAGAGATTCATACAATGAAGATGAGAATACTGTAGCTACAAAACGTACTGGGAACGTATGTGATATTATAATGAACGGATGTGCTTATCAGACCATAAAATCTATCATAGTATAGTAGTCGGTTTATTCATAACTTCATAAGACTTGGTATATTATGTCTGAGTATATAATATTGAGTATGAGTGTGGTATTCCGAGCTCATTCAAAGCGTCACGGAAGAGTAAGTCGACTTGCAGACATAACACAGCGGACCCGGAGTTAGGGTTGCCAGATACGGGCTTATCTTTTCCTGGACATTTCTACTACTACCGAAAAATAATGAGATTCTTTTAAATCAGATATCAACTTTTTCTGCGAATAGGGTCCTAAAACACTGCGTGTGATTGCCGAAGCCTTTGTACATCCACATGTCATTTTTGCAGTTATTTGACTATCTGGAATTATTTTGTGTAAATTTTTTCCCAAGCTGTCTAAACGATTGTGACCCAAACCATATTTTACATTATGATAAACTAATGCTATTTCTGCATTTACGATTTTCTTCCTTAGTATCTTTCTTTATGAAAAAAGTGTCCATGCACCTCGAAGTCTTTTTGGCTGACACCATCTTTTTATGCTTGGCACTATTGGCGTGAACCTACAATGCTTTGCAATACAAATTACAATACAATTAGTATTCATGAATTTCGCGACAGTAAGGTGTAATTACTGGACACGGGACCACAAGCAAAATTCTGGGATTTTCCCGGAATTCCCGGCCATCTGGCAACCCTACCCGGAGTGCAGACGGCCGAGGAGTTGGCTAATTTTGCATGCGATGCTTAATATTAACTTTCCGGATGCTAGTAAACGTTTAATCGTTGTTATTACGAGACAAAGCCAGTAACGATCGTTGTTTAAAAATATTTTAATGGTAAAAAATTGTCATAAATATGCAAGCAATTCCATTATATTTCTTATTGCAGGTATCGTAAATCTTAGTCCCATACCAACTCAGAATCAAGTCAATTCAACACATAACGTAACGTAACCTATTTAAGCATTTTTTTATAATTTTTTAAATCACTTTTAATGATTTTTCAAAGGAGGTGATGAGTTGATTTCATTCTGAGTCACCGTAAATCTTATTTACCAGGAGGTAAAAAGCAAAGAAATGTTCAAGGTGTTTTGCACGTGATGTTATCTTCTTGATGCCAGTTAACGAATAATCTTTGTTCTTGGGGTAGGTGAAAAAAATCAACAACAATCTTTTGTAGTGCAACAATATCTGTTGTTGATTTGAACTCAATGATTGCCACTACGGTTTTACCAATGAACCTAAAAGGCCCTGTTCGAGAACAACTGTTGACTTTCTCACCTGACACAGCTGACGTACGCCACAACGCTTTTTTTAATTGGCTAGCCATCCTCCATTTGAAGAGAAATTAGATCCCGTTGGATTTTATGGAAAAATCAGGCTTTTTGCATAACAATTTTTCCCAATACAGTAACGTTTTTTCTTCTTTCCTGTAAAAGCTTCTTCGAAAACTAGATTTTCTGGAAATTTAAAGGTTTTACGTAAGCACGGGCCTTTTTCGGTTTGAGCAACAAATGACAGAACAATCTGTTAATTTTTCTTCAAACCAGTGATTGTGGATTTTCCAACACCATATTTACGAGAAAATGAAATTGCAAACACTCCAACATTCAAATTATCAAATGCGACACACTTTTACACTATGTTTAAAGTTTTATATTTGCATTTTGGCGTAGGAACCATTTTTACAATTTAAAACATCAAGTGATACACGCGCTGCTCAGAGTATACACATTTTTCCAACAAACTGTTTTCAAACTCATGACGAAAGAAAAAGGGGGCCTCCTTTTTGGCCTGGAGCTCTGTATGCCAGTATATCAAATTCAAAAATAGTATACACAGCGCAATAGCCAAGCGCAAGTGCGGGGGGAGAGGAAGACATATGAAGAAAAAAAAATTAATGACACGCCCCATTCCTCGCCTCATCAAATACCCAAAAAAATCACGAGCCATTATAATTGCAAAACCAAAATAAAATAGTTCATTTTATACAACTTTTTTTATACGACTTGGCTTCAATGTCATTCATACAAAATCGCACTAATGCTCTCTCCAGGGTCTTTTAGGTTCGCGGTTTTAGCAGTTGTTCAGCGAATAGGTTTTAATTGTGTTTTTATCAACCCAAATTCTAAAATATTACAATAAGAATCCTTGCAAAAGGTCATAGAGTAGCGCAGCATATTAAACAACAATGCAGGTTAAATAGTTCGGCATCCAGAGGGTTAAATAAGGAGTAGTAGATACGGGGAAGAGTAAATTATCTTCCCTAATGCCAGGTGGCAGCTCGGCCAGGTGGAACAACAAACAACATGCACATCGCCATCGTGCAGGAGTCGTTTCTGCATTATTTCGCACGCAAACTCAGCAAGGATCGTAAAGAAGGGGTTCTAAGGGGCAGAAACTCCCGAATAATCATTTTATTTCTTATTTCTATTCGCGAACGTACGTTTTGCTGATTGTTACAGTGGTTTACATAGATAATAAATTTCAGAAATAAAACAAATGTTAATGATCTATAACTGTACGTAAATAGGTTAGTAGTGGTGTTTTGGAAACACTTCATTAGAAGAACCTGTGCTGGGGTGTTCCTATGTTTAGAATTTTTTTTTATTGTGTATTTTATTTAGATATAAAATTTGACATCTTATATCTAATGTTTTCTTTTCTATGACTACTACAATATTATTTACTACCTACTGACTAAAATTTGGACTTTACAACATTAAGACATAATCCACGAAAAACTGCAAGACTTTTAGCCTCCTTAACATTTACAGGGAGTTCATTGAACATTTTAAAACCTTTATAATAAATATTATTTTGTGTTCCCGATAAATTTGTTTTAGGAAGCCTAAAATCGTTGCAGTTTCTCGTAGGATAACAATGAACTGAACTTGTTGATTCTAACATTATTCAACATATAATCAGGTAACATTTTATTTTTTAACTTATAAATAAAAACTAGGGTATTGAAAACTAATCTTTGCCACACAATTAAGTGCTATTCTGTCGACATAAGCAAAAACACTGTATCCTCCTAGATATTGTCAAGAAGGGCGCTGTGGGTCGACCCATGGCGGCAGAATCGTATACATAGATTTAAGAATAGTAGCAGTTAGAGTTATATAAATTATTATATCTATATGACAGATGTTGCTCCATGTTATAAGAGGGAGAAAACACAGAGGTCCTCAATTCGTTCCACAGCTGAATTCTTGAACTCAAGAATGGGTCATAGAAACGATCCGTCCTCGTAGGACATAAATTGCGCGCGCTTGGCGTGTTTCCCGACTATGCACCGATGTCGAAGGGATCAATGACGCTAGTTCCTCGGAGCATCTTCCATTACATACCTGTAGAACAAGGACATCATCCCCATCTGACGCCTGTGCTCCGTTTGATATCATAGGAGAATCTAAATGGGACAGTTTCAAGTATTTTGAGGCCAGACTAGAGATGGACCCAAATTCAACAGTGGAGCGCAATTATTACTGGAGCCTTGTACAATGTACAGTGTACTCTACAATACGCCCAGCTTCTGAAAGGTTAACTTGACTCTGGCTTCGATGGACACAACCAAAATTAAATCTTCTGAAAGATTTGAAAATATTATTTCAATTTTTTTCTCGATTATAGCTCGTTTAGATTCAATAAGAATACATTTTATGTAAGCAAGTCATAAAGTTGTATAAGGAAAAAGGAAAAGTCGATATTGTCTGGGAGCCACGCGGAAAAAACCCAGGCGCCACGCGGAAACCTCTCGGCGCCACGGGGCACGGGGACATTCTACTTGCCACGTGAATTCTGGAGGCACGCCACGCGACCAACCTCCTCAAGTTTGCCATTTCACATTACACGTGGTTTTTTGTTGATACCTAATCATTTTTGCTCTTTTCAATTTATTCTGAAATGTATATTTTTCTTGCAGAAGGAAACCTTAGTAATATTGATTAATGGTAGCAGGTAGGAAATATAAGAAAACATTTCAGGTCATAAGCAAATAGTACTTGGCTACGCGGTTTTGTCTGAATTTTAACATTATTTTAACTTTTTAAATTATTAAATAATTTTTAAAAAGTAAACAAATAATATGGTGGAGGTATTTTGTCAATTTTAATTAGGTTTATGTAACCAGTACTTTCAATAATTGTAAACAATTGTAAAAAAACCATAATGCCGTATTGCCTTAATACTAATGCATTTTTCAATGTTTCACACCTGATGGTATGACCACTTTTTTTTGTTTTTATGTGAATACCTCATAAGAGTCTCCGCTGCTCCCTGCATAGCAACCCCAATTGGGATATGTTGTGAGGTTGAAGGTAGTGAGTGGGGAGGGGAAGGACCTGGCTATTCATATTCAGATCGGGTCACTAAAAACGGCTAAAGCCATTTCAAGCAACGTTTCAATTCTGAATGGTAGTCTTACACCAGGGCGATACTGTGAGTATCTTCCACTTTGGAGCGTGCCGCAAATATAATATATATTATTTAAAAAAAAAAATTGTGGAATAACACAAATTAATCAAATAAATATATCACTGAAGAAGAAGATAACAATAATTATCTAAACAAAATATGCAAGAGAACAAGACACAGAAAAATTATTCGCTATTATCACTTCTTTGATAGAAGGTGGCAATAGCGAAATTGGTTAATGAGCAAGTCCCGGTTAGACGAGAGGTCTGGGTTCGAGTCCCAGTTGCGACCACTGTTTTTTTCTTGTTTTTCTGTGTCATGTTCTCTTTCATATTTTAGTTTAGATTATTATTGTTATCTTCTTCTTTAGTGATAAATTACATTGATGGGGATAACCTTCAAAAGTTATTAAAAGAGAGTTATTCTCATTTAAAAAAATCAACTAAACATAATTTGCGCACGCCGGGAATCGATCCCGCGACCTTCGGATTGCGAGTCAAGAGCCTAACCCCTAGACTACGGAGGCCGTTGTATCTATTTTTGGCTGAGGAGAAATCCCGTTTGGTGGGTTAAAATTCTCATAATAATAATATAACGAATGCATCGAAAGTTTCCAAAGGCCAACCGGTTGCTATCGGAGAATGTATCATGTCGTATATTTATTATTATTTTATCTATGCAAAGTTCAACGCCATTCTAGTCGGGCGAATGTCGGCCCCAATTTGGTTTCGGCAAACGGTGAGGTGTTTTTTTATGATGTAATATCGTGTTCGGTGATCACATTCCTGTCTGCTTGTATATAATTTGTTTGTAGTTATTCTGCTTGCGAGACACTACTTATAATGATGACGGCAGTGGAATACCACCTTGTAATAACAGTATTAAGCCGCCGCTACCCGAATTTCTACCGATTTTTTACATATCCCCCGTAAACATTTGAAGTTTGTAAGCTCTTAAAAAAATATGTTATTTTTGAAGATAATATCTATACATTCCCCACGCCGAAACGCAAATTACATGAAATCCCATAGATAGAAAAAATCGCAAAGTATGCTCCAAAAATTATTATAAACACGTTTGTTTCAGTTATTTTACAAGTTATATGTATGAAAAAATTCACAGTGTTTCTTTAAATGTTGTTTAAGACAACCCCCGCGAGATTTTTGCTTTATTTTAAACGAGTCGTGTTTTATTAAACATTTTCACAATTATCGCTTCAATTTTACCGTTTTAAATTTTAACGTACTCTCTCCAACATTCGTAATTACATAGCTCTCCATCTTTTTTTTGAAGCGCAGATACATTCAGATTTTCAAACAGCTTGCGTGCCACCTATTGCATTTTTTTTTACAAATTTTCTATTTCAAACATTCGTTTTTATATATTATAAGAAATTTGTACCTAACGTAGGTAACTATTTAAAATAAATATAATTTTTGATTAGATTCAAAGCATTCGATTTTGGTTAGTTCCATAGGTGAGTACTTCAAATAAATTCATTAATTTAAAGAGTTTTAAAAATTGAATTTTGATAGAACAATCATCGTTTTGCAAAATGTCATTCTCAAATTGTGACATTTTTGACAGTTTCGTAAGAGTTTTTGTAATGATTAAAAAAACTTTTCAAATGTATTGTCATGTGATGCAATAATCCAGAAACCTTCACGAGGACAGAAAGAAGGTATTTTGAAAGTTTCAAACATATCCTATGCTTAATATAGCAATACATAGACAACTCATAGACTCCTATTTTGATTTTTATATAGATTTATCTAGAACACTAAGTTTTTTAGTTTGTAAAAAAATATATGTTATTTTTTATGACAATATCTATATTTGCCATTCCTAAGCGGTGATTATATGAAATTCCCTCGATAGAAAAAAATTGCAAAGTATGCACCGAAAATTATTATAAACATGTTTTTGTCGTTATTTGTTTTTGGGGTGTTATGCCGTGTTGCGCTACCTTCTTCTTTAGCCAACGTTTCGGACATCGTTGCAGTGTCCATCATCAGGGCAGATCCGGTGGCAACGTTACAGTTCTGAATGGTGATCTTACACCCACGACGATACTGAGAGTATCTTCCACTCTGGAATATGCCGTAAATAAATTATGTTAAATGAAGTAAAACAAATGAATCAAATAAAATTTATTTGCCCACGCCGGGATTCGATCCCTCGACCACGGAGGCCGTCCTACCTTCCTTCATAAAACAACAAACCAATAAAAACTTATCCTGTGGTTTACTAATGTGTGTAACACTAAGTATACAAATATTGTTAGTCACAACCACATTCAAAACAAATATTGAAAAAATTGATATGATTATCAGTAAAAAAGAAAAACTATAAATACACTGCAAGAATAAAAAGATTAAAAAAATAATAAAGTTGAATTGAAACAAAGTTATTTAATTGTGTTTATTATAATAAAAAGATACTGACAATAATAATATTTTCATTCTTTATCAGAAATACAAAACACAATAATCTATTCAGAAAAATATAACCTTTGCAACCGAAATTAGATTCAAAGATTTGCTTGTATAACGATAAAACGATGACTGATTGAAATTATTTATTGCTAAAATACTTATGTTTGAGAAGTAGAAAATGTGTTTATTATTGAATTCGTTTACTGGAAACAATGATAAAAAAAAATCAATTTTTTGTTGCATTATGTACCTACAACTATTCATTTTTTTTTCACTTTTATATGTTCAACTAGCGAGTTCCCGCCATGGATTGCAATGCCACTTAAAAGAAATTTCTTCACTCTGCGTGTCCTTTCCCATTCGTCCCCGTCAGTTATTTTTATTTTTATTACCTGTGTCTAATGATTTCCGAGTAAAATTTTGGAAATTACTCTAATTATGCTATTCCAATTTAATCATATAAAATAATATAAGCTATAAGTGGAGGATACTCTCTATCGCCCTGGTGTAAGACCATTATTCAATATTGAAACGTTGCTTGAAATGGCTTTAGCCGTGTTTAGTAACTAGATCTGAACTTCCAGACACTTGCCCACCTTCCTCTTTCTACCTCCTTTCCCTCCTCACTACCTTCAGCATCACAACACACCGCAATTGGGAACAGACCGGTCAGTGGTTGAGTGGGCATCGCGTTTGGGTCCCACCCAGGCGTTCCCAGGCTAAGTCCTCCATCACGACTCAAGCAACATTTTCGGCCTACTGTGGAGGTAGTAGGAGATTTTCAAAAATTGTCGGGTTATTCATAACTATTAGTAGATATACATATTGTTACTATTTTTATAAAACATTTTTTTAAATAAAATTAAGATACAAAAGCAATATTATTATTTTAGTATTTTCTTTTGGCGATGTTGCGTGGAACGTATCCACCGTGTAAAAGGGGAATCCAGTATACTCGTATCAGAAAAAATGTTATTATTCATGTAAAAACGTATGAAACAACAAAAACATCTTGAACGGTGGGCTCTGGCATCATGAAAATTACAATAGCATCAAGAAAATTACCTTGTTTTGCTGACCTTACTTAGATCTCGTCATCTTAAAATTAGTGAGCTCTGGCGACATGAAAATTGCAAAGTTTTTGAATGTGAAATTTCGCAGTAAATGTGACTATTTACAAAAGTTAAATTCCCTAAATATCCACTAAATTGTCGAAAGAGATACCACATTGCTTAATTTAATATAAGTATTTATAAAAGGGCACTGAATAAAAATTCAAATAAAATTAACAAGTTATGGAATAGCAGCAAATTTGATACGATCGAGAAAATCAATTAAAACGAAACGATGGAAAATAAAAAAAAATGATAAAGAAATGATAAGATTAGGTATATAAATATTATGAATTATCAATAGTATGTTATCGGTAAAAATAGGCCTAGGACCACCGAATGGGTAATTCCCAGAAGTGTGATTGTAGGAACGCCGATTTGAAATGTAAGTGAAATCACCAATAATTTACACAAGAACGTTCCTTTTTTCATTACTATCAAACAGACGAATGAAATTAATAGGAAACATTTAGTGTAAACAAGACAGTAATTGCCCACTCTCACTTTCTCGCTAACGTATGCAAATTATATTTCTCCAAAATCGTTCAATGTGAATCGACAAACTGTCGTATGGGTAGGTACAAAAAGCCGTGTTATAGAAAAATGGAGACAGATTTTGTGAAGCGCATCGATGTTTTTTTTTTGTTAATTTTGCACCATTTTCGCACGAAACGTCTTTCGTGGTTTCCGTAATTCATGATTGGCTCGCGCTTTTTGTCCTATTTACGCGCAGCTTTATAATAATCTTAATGTTTTACCTATCATTACATAGTATGAATCATTATACATAAAATGAAGTCGCTCCCGCTGTCTGTGCGCTTAGATCTTTTAACTTAAGCAACTGATTTTCATGCGGTTTTCACCAATAGATAGTGATTCATGAGGAAGGTTTTTAGATGTATAATTTGTCTAGGTTTTGTTTAAATTGGTTGAAATACGTATATAAATAAATGGAGCGGGCAGCGTGCTGGCAAGCGGGCGGTGTGGATTTGATTTAACAGATGGCGTTAGTTATCAAGGTTGGGTAATAGCGTGGCGTTGTGTTTCGTTAGACACAGCAACGTGTGGCCGGGTCTGCTAGTTGACAATAAAACAAAATAAATAATTGTGCACCATCTTCAGGTTGCATTAACTATTTTTATGGAATCACTTAAGAGGTCAATCACTCTCATTATTGTGGGAATCACCATGAACAAGTGGTCAATCACTGTACATTTTAACTATATTATTTATGTTCATTTAAAATAAAAGTCATTTATGGTTTAATATAATTAACAGAAGGATCTGATAGGTAATTATTACGCAAGCATTTATTATTTTGTAATAATACGGTAGGAAGAACCAAATCCATACCCGTTCAATGTCAAAATTTCCTTAAGCGGGCAACCATTACCTATTTTACCTCAAACTTAATCAAATTTTAACATTTGCAGATTTTTATTTTTTTTGGGATTTGTCAGTTCGAGCACTGCAGGAATTATATAGACCATATTGAAGCCGGGTCTGAATCGGCAAGATAAATTTATTTAAAGTTTTAGTAAAAAATATTTACGATAAATATGTAATTCTGTTTGAAATTACTTATTAATCTTTTTATTAGAAAAAATAGTAAGTACGTACATTAGAAAAAGAAAAGTTAGTATAACGTGCTTCAGTTTTACTAAAATTATAAGAGATGGTTCCATTCCCTCGAAATAAATTTTAATTTAGATAAAACGACATAAAAGGTAACTATTAATTGATTTTCATCATCTATTTTACCCCTACAATATTTGAAAATGTTCGATCTATTTCACAAGTAAGGGAAAATTCGACTTACTTCTAGCAGACGGAAACTCTCACAAAACACTTCTGTTGATTTGTTCGGTGGCCAAGACAGAAATATCGCAATTCTTCGGTAAATAGCCGACTTATTGAACAAACACTTTATCAAGATGGAAGGAAATTGTCGACATCACGTGCATTAAAGGCGGGGACAATATTTCATGATAAACATACGTAGAGATAAGTTTAAAAAAAAATTTCAATATTTGCAAATTTAAAAAAAAATCCCATTTTCAAAATTAACATCCTTACACCTGCGCATCCCAGAGAAGTGCAGTTTTAATAATTATATTTTACTACCCGGTTTCCTACGAGTATCAACAACAAACTAACGAGTATTAATAAAACGTATTGAAAAGCCACATAATGACGTCTTGTCTTATTTTTAACAGTTAAATGCATATTTTAAATCTCCATAACGATGAAATTGCCGTTGCGAGCTGAAAATAGTTGTACCAACCCTGAAATTCCAGCCAGAAAAGAGCTTTGCACATACTATCATGACGTCAAAGCTCACCGTGCAAATATTTAGTATCTTCAAAGAAACAGGATATTGTAATAAATACATAAATATGCATTCGATAAACGTCACTAAGTGAGCACACATAAAAAAATGTAAGTGCACCTATTTACCTAAATTAAAATTTAATTCAATTCTTTTGAGATTCCACTCCAACGCAGTTATGCAACAAAATCATAAACCAAAAAAAAAATCCTTCAACGTTTAAATAATACTTCAAAAGTGAACGCTATAAGAAAATAAACAGGGTAAAAAAACTGTCAACGAAACATCTCGCAAACGTTTCACAAAAATATTATATTTATTTGCATAAATAAAGCTGTGTGATGTTTGACACGTCAAAAACACAAACTACTGTCAACATTTACAAAATTCGGAGATCTAAATATTACGGCCTTCATTCATTTATTTCGAAAAAACCTAAAAGAGTATCTAATAAATAAAAAATAAACAACTTTAGAAATGAAAGAAAAAATCTGGATAAACTTTAGGATGATCAGACAGGCTTAATACGAAAATTTTTAAAGAACAAAACCTTTAGATTCATCTTTATTATAACAAAAAACAGCTATTTACATTTAAAATTTCAATTACGTAAACTGAAAATTTGCTTTCGTCGTATGGGACGACAGCTGCTGACAGCCATTTACAATAATTTGTGTCCGTAATTCCATGACATTTTGTACCACAATTTTGAATGCAGTATTTTCCATCGCCTTGAATGCAGATAGTTGTCTTTTATAGTAATGAATGAACCAAAAGATATTCGTATTAAAGCGTGTACAGTCATCCAGAAAGTTAACTAAAAAAATAAATCATTTAAAAAAATCTGTTTTCATCAATTATCAAATTCGAATTTAGAATGCCGAAAACTAATTAATTGA
This sequence comes from Limnephilus marmoratus, assembly GCA_917880885.1. Classification (NCBI taxonomy): domain Eukaryota; kingdom Metazoa; phylum Arthropoda; class Insecta; order Trichoptera; family Limnephilidae; genus Limnephilus; species Limnephilus marmoratus. The sequence goes on along the minus strand of OU862927.1, from coordinate 7,205,690 downwards.
AAATTTTGAATCAAAACACATAATTTTTAAATTGATTGTAATTTATAAAATACAACGTAGTATGCATACAAGCTATGTCGTTACGCCTTCTTCTAAAGGACCTCAATTTCTCCACGCGCAAAGTGAAAATAGGCACTTTATAACAGAAGGTATAGCTGTATCATCTGTAATCAAATCAAAGTCTCTTTGGAAGAGGTAGAATACTGTAAACTAATCGGAATCTAAATGTTGATGTAGAAAATAAAACAGTTTTACCATATCAAGTAGTAATAAATTCTGACATTTAATTAATGTCATCCATGGAACACACACACAAACCGGTATCCAAATCCAAAAAGGCACTTGAAACGATATTTAAAAGCACTAAATTTCACTTTCAATAATAAATGGTTGAATTTATTATGTATTATAACTCTTAGCAAGCTATTTGCGCACTGCTTGTAGAAATACTACATTTTCTACGATTTTCCGGTAAGGGAAATGAATCTCGGCAACGTGGGCGCTTTTCACGTGGCCATATGCGCTCCAAAACCGTCAAATACACTGCGTTCCGGGTGTAAACCAACCCGGAACGGAAAACTGGACGAAATATGATTGATTTGTCGGATCCACTGGTGTTATTTACGTTTTTTCGGCGGATTGTGGCACTTTTTAGGTTGTGGCGGTAATACGCAACGAGTACGCGTGACTCGGTATCGAGCGGTCGGCTTTGACTGCGCGCCACGGGCGGCTTGGTGGGGGGGGAGGCAGCCGGTCGGGGAAAGGGAAGGGGATTGACGGGGGGGGGGGCACTATACAGGCGGGAAAAATCCTCGCGCGCCTTTGAAGAAAATATCAGTCGTTTGATAAGAACGCTTTTCGCGCGAGTTATTTATCGTGAATGCAATAGTAACTCCGAAACTGATAGTGCGCTATTATTTTGAAAATTATAAGTATTTATGTGTAATTTTTAGGTTCTAGTATAAGATTTGTGAGGAATCTTCAACGAAAGGATAATACACGGAATCTCAATTATACGAAGAAAATGAACGCACAAAGACGGTGGCGCCGTGTGTCTTTTCTGTAGATTTTCCGGAACTCTCAACAATAATTATTTCATGTTTATCAATAAAACAAAAAACAGAGGGTGCAATTCACATTATGTAGAAGTGAAACCTTCAGAAAACTAAATTAGACAAGAGTGGAGAGGTTACGAAGCACCGCACCGCGAAGAGGAGACCGACAAGCTAAGAAGCACCGCAAAAAGAGGAGACCGATTATACTATCTCACTTTCGCAAATCCTACAGATGATTTTTTTTTAAATATGAACACCGCACAAGAGTCCTAACTGCTCCCGTTTGAAGCCAGTGAGACTACACCATCCCCAATTGGGGTATGTTGTGAGGCTGAAGGTAATGGGGAGGGGAAGCAGATAGGGTAGAGGAAAGTGGGGAAGTGCCTGGGTACTCAGATCTGATAACCAAACACGGCATTTCAAGTGACGTTACAATTGGTTTCAATGGTGGTCTTACACCAGGGCTATACTGAGAGTATCTGAGAGTACCTCCGTAGTCCAGTGGGTAAGACTCTTGACTCACAATCCGGAGGACGCGGGTTCGAACCCGGCATGCGCAAATAAATTTTATTTGATTAATTTGTGTTATTTCACAATTAATTCATTTAAAATAATATATAGTATATTTGCGGCATGTTCCAGAGTGGAAGATACTATCAGTATCGCCCTGGTGTAAGACCACCATTCAGAATTGAAACGTTGCTTGAAAATGGCTTTAGCCGTGTTTGGTGACCAGATCTGAATAGCCAGGTACTTCCCAACCTTCCTCTTCCCCACCTCCTTCCCCTCCCCACAACCTTCAGCCTCACAACATACCCCAATTGGGGATGCCATAGTCTCACTGGCTCCGGACGGGAGCAGTTGAGATTCTTGTGCGGTATTAACTGTAAAAAAAAAATAAAATCTTTCACTCTGAAATGTGCCGCAAATATACTATATATTATTTTTAATGAATTAATTATGAAATACCACAAAGAGTCTTACCTCGGGACCACGGAGGCCATCAAAAAGTTAATAATACGCAGTTTCAAAAAAATTGATTGTTAATTTAATTATAATCTCCTCGCATGAAGAAAAAAACAAATTCTTTTAAATTTTAAATAATCAATTTTTAAATTGAAATTCTCTGTAAACTTTCTTCCTTGCCGTAGCATTCATTGTAAACTATAGCTAACCCGTACTGACTGTATATGGCTATAGCTAGATATGCACAGTCGAGGCCGGCTGATGTCCGTCTCTTTCCCCTCTTACCCTCACTATCTCCCCCCCCCCCACCAACACACCGACAGACCGGTTGGCCGCACGAGAACTGAGAGAGAGAGAGAAGAACTACTAATACTGTACCACGATTATAACTTATAGTATAGTGCCTGTCTGTCCGACTGACTGTATACAAGTATAATACAAGAGGCTAGTTGTAGAATTGAAAGAGAGAAAATACTAAACTATACTCCACATTACTAGCTTAATCCCCGGCGTTGCTCGAGAGTTTTACGTAATTTTCCTCTTATTTTGAATGTCAAGTCGTCAAGTGTGGAAAGTTTCAAAAAGTCAAAATTCTGTTTTAGGGGTAGAAAGAAGATAGGGATGGTTTGTCGAAATCTCATGTCGACAGAGACCGTCTTCATATTTTGCAGGTCAAGTGTGCAAAATTTCATCAATCTTTGAATAAAACTATAGATTTGTATAAAAAACAAAAACCACAGATGAACTCTTCTTGATAAACGTATACACGGGGCGCGGAAATTCATAATTCTAACCAGAAACTAGTGAATCTACATCACATTATTTGGAGTCGATTTTATACTGTTTAACTTTTTGATTTGAGTAAATCGAGTCCAAAAGTTAAAACTTTTGAAGTCATATTTTCAAGAAAAAAAGCAGTACTTAATCCTTTATTTATTTTTTTAATTTAAGATTGCTCTGTGGAGGGTTTTTTGTGGAAAGAAAGTAGTGAACCCGGGTCTTGAAGAGACCCATGTTGCAGGAGGAAGGAAACACAGAGGCCGGCAAATCGTTCCACGTAGAAACGACCCTTTCTCATATGACAAATGTCTTTCTCATATGTCTCGACTGTGTGGTTGCAGACAAAAGTATAAAGAAATGAAAATACTCGGATCGAAAAATAAACCACACCACTTTCCCACTCTTACCACTAATTTCCAGACACCTTGTATATGTCGTAGGCCGACCGTAAAATCAGGCAGATTATAATGTGCCTAGACACATCGTGAAGTGCCCGAGGCGCATCATGATCTGCCTGATTTTACGATTGGCCTGCGACATATACAACATATAAAATTTAAAAAAATGCGTAGCTCCTCTAATAGGATTAAGATATTTTATTTTATCATCATATTATCTAGTTTAGTAAAATTTCACAATACTTGGCCACTCGATGATGACATAATCCTATTACATATTTTAAAAGTTTTGAGTTCTGTTACAGAGCCAAAAGTTGCAAGAAATATATTTTACTCTATCAATAATCTAATGCATAACTTTTCCAGACACAAGTATCAAAATTCTATGAAAGCTTTAGACGGCCCAACCTAGACGGTCTATACTCTACTCTATAATATTATAACGTCTGGCTGACAGTACAATAGAGTTGAAATTTTAAAGTATTAGTACATACACAAGTATGCCTCAATACATCGATGGTGAGCTAGCAGACATACGAGTATGTAGATGTAGATAGTATTGGGACTTGGGACCAGTAGGGCCGAGCCCCCAAATTGTACAATTTGTATAGTGGTTAATTAGTGACGTCGCGGGTCGCGGTAGAGGGGCTACTACCTAGCTACCTACTAACAGTTAACAGTACGATCTAACTTGTAGCTACTCGTCACTCGTGGGATATTTATTTATTTATTGCGGCCGTGAATCATCAGCAGGTATCAGCACGGATGGGGAGATTCAAACTCGTTAATTGTTGCAGTTGATTAATTATTATTAAATTTGTTGGGAGATGTTCTTCCTTAGTACTTATAATTGAATATTCAATTGGGAGACGTGGCATGATCGTGTGGGTCAAATATTTGAGTAGTAATAACTACTGTGGGTTTGTGAATAAAGCAAGGAATGTATGCCAATAAACAAATGAGAGGTAGGATGACGGTTTGGTGCTTAATAATATAATTGTAGTTTGGTGCTTAATAAGGAATAATATCACTTATTTAGACTACGACTGTTCAAGATATACCACATGGGAGAACAGATGTTCTAGCGTAACATAGCATGACAACATATTTCTTCCCAACTGTTAAGATAACAAATCTTGTACTGTACATAGATCATTAATGCTAGTAACAGACAGCTCTAAAAGCGCCAGCGTTACTTGGCTTCGCCAATTTCAGCATATCGCTCTGTCCGTCACTAGCGTATTTCGTCTTACAATATATCTATATTTTATACACAAAAAGACGTTTGTGGAGGGGTTTATTTTTTATAGAAATCTACAGTTTTATTACAAGACTGGTGAAATTTTGCACACCTGACCTATAAAACAAGAGGAAGGTCACGATCTACATGAGATTTCGAAAAATCAACCCGTCCCATTTTTCCACTCCTTAAGGGCCCGAAACCGGGCTCAAAAAGAAAAGAAGATGGAGAGATATGAAATTACGAATCTTAGAGGAGAGTGCTAACATTTAAAGCGTCAAAATCGATGCAATGGATGCGAAAATTGCGAAAATCAAATAGTATAAAATGAAGTCGCTCAAAATGTATGTGCGCGTTAATCTTTTAAATTACGCAACGGATTTTCATACGGTTTCCACCAATATATAGAGTGATTGAAGAGGAATGTTTATATGTATAATACATGTAAATAATATTAGAAAAAAGTCGATAAATTCAAAGAAAACTTATTTTTGTGCGATTTAAAACGGCTGGCGGGCCGTACTATATGTAGTCACTTTTGAAATTCGTTCTACGGAAGAAATTGGAAAATAGATGTCCTAGAGTAAGTAGGTATTTGATTTTCCCTTTTCAAATATCCAGTGTTGCATTGCAAGCATTGTATAATTAGTGGCGAGTTTATTAGTTTATATGTATAATACATGCTTATTATAGTAGAGAAAAACCGAGAAATTCAAATATTCAATTCAGGCAGCGGGCAGCTGGCAAGCGGGTGGTGTGGATTTTATAAAGGTTGGGTAATGGCGTTGTGTTTCGTTAGCCACAGCAACGTGTGGCCGGGTCTGCTAGTATTTAATAAAACACGACTCGTTTAAAATACAGCAAAAATCTCGTGGAACGTATCTTAAGATGAATATATACGTGAAATCCTATTTAGATACTATTTTGATTAATCTTTACGACGAATCGGCTTACAGTATGAACATAAAAAAAATATGCTACGGATAAATTGAAGCTTTAACTACTTTATCTATGTATTGGAATTACAATAAAATTATTATTTACGTAACAAAAAATATAAGCGTAAACCACCAAAAAAAATGTTTTCTCATGACTTAATTATGAAGTAAAGTAAGTAACAATTTTTAAAAAATACCCCTTTACGGCTAAGACTATTTTTGACTTTATCTATGTTCTAACTTTTTTTCGTTCTTATAAAATTATGCACAAAATAAATAAAAACCACTTTTTCGCTTACTAGCCTCGTGCAAAAAGACGCTCGATTTTAAAATTTTGCAGGCATGAGATTCGAAATATTTCTAGCGTTTATATTCCTCTTAAGTATCATTTAAAGAAACATTGTGAATTTTTTCACAATGTTTTTTTGTAAAATAACTGAAACAAACGTGTTTATAATAATTTTCGGAGCATACTTTGCGATTTTTTTCTAGCGAGGGAATTTCATATAATTTGCGTTTCGGCGTGGGCAGCATCTAGACATTATCTTCAAAAATAACATATATTTTTTTAAGAGCTTAAAAACTTCAAATGTTTAAGGGAGATGTGTAAGAAATCGGTGGATAAATTATGCAACTTGAAGTTCAAAAGTTTTAAAAAAATCCACTCTTTTCTCACTCATAAAGCAGAATAAAGCCCGGGCAACGCTGGGGACTTCAGGTAGTTAGATAATATAAAAATTGGAAGGACAAATTCATACAACGTCACCCAATGAGAGATAATTCAGGGAAGATAGATAGAAGACATGGTAGAAAATAGAAAAATGATGGAAATCCTAATAATTTTGAAAATTATATGACTAGTAAGGGTGCAGATCTGGAAATGTAGAAATCATGGGCGCCACTTGACACGAATTGCTTTGAGGTTTAGCATAATATAGAATTATTTAGTCTTATTTTATCTGTTTAGGAAGGCACCAAAAGCCCTTTCCTATGCTTTGTGGTACGAAGACCTCTCTAATCTCCAGCCACAAAATTAAATCATAAAAGTTAACATAACGCGCATTTCGCCCTCCCCAAAGGGGGTGGGTGGGATGACGTTCTAGATATTTCCAGACTAACCTTCGTCGCAATTCCAGCACCGGGTGTTGGGGTGGTGGAGGGGGGGGGGGGGGGCTGATGGGTGTGGGCGAGGCACCTTCTCCGCCCTTTTTACAAACTCCGGCCCTCGGCGGCAGACCACGTGGAAACCACGCCGCGGCCACGCTTTCCCTTCATAGGAATGTCGATCCGTCCTCAATAACCAAAAAACTGCAATAAAATGCAACTTAAACCGATACTACACAAAAAGGGAGATATCCATATTAAAGCATAATTTCTACGCATTAATCCAATGCGTACCGCATTTTACGAATGTGCATATTTACTGTCCACAAAACCTTGCTTGCTCCAGTCCACGTCGGGTTTATAGTAGGTATATAAGCACTTTTTATTGTAGTCTGCTATGAATCAATGGAAAGGGAAAATGACCAACACAAAAGGGTTAAATCGTCCCTTCCACGCGGAAAGTGCACTGAGCAAATGAGCGTCACTTTTTGATTCATGTGACCAATTTTCCAAACGTTTGCCTCTTCATTTGTATTGATGTGGAAGGCTTGTTGAGGAATTTTCGCGCGCAGTCCTGACCTGTTCCGAGACGTTAAGATTTCAGTAAAGCTAAGGGCACTTAATAAAACCGTGACTATTAATACTAAATTCATATTTTTGCTTAAATGTTATTGATTTGTCCCTTTTTACGCGTTGGTGAGTTTGGTTTAATGGTGGGATCCTGAGAAACGGTAAATCGGCATTCGCCATGTGGGATTGTGACTGAGTCACTTTTTGAGGCGTAGATTGTGTGAGGTTGGTACTTCCCATTCCCATAGGAAAAGATATCGATCTTACAATAATCTTACCTGAACTTCATACTTTTATTTTCATGGGAAATGTACCAAATGCCTCATAGATTAAATTTATTCTCTTGGGAAATAAAAATATAAAAATCTAAAGTATTATTTCGTTGGCATAAACTGACACGGTTGTTAAGTCAACGCAACAAGTGACCTTACTCTATTTTAAACGCTCAATTATTAAAATGCATGTTTTGTGCTGAATTTCAAAATAAACAAGAGAAGCGAGTCGTAAAATAGTATTTTCAGCAATTCACTTGAGTTATCTCCCTTATTCATACGCGAATAAAGGTCGAGTGGACACTCGAGGGTTGTTGTTAGGTTATTTGGGGGTGTTGGATCAAATTTACAACGTGATACTCGTTATATGGCCTTGCCTCTGAGAGCTCCGTTGTCAACACTCTTTTTGATATACGAGAAAGGGGGAATGGACAATGGTGAATCAAATATTTGAGGCAGGTCATTTGTATGAAAATCATCTCTAAACTGCACAATGTTTGCAGTTTCTGGCCGATATATCGTTCCACAGCCGAGCCGTGGAAACGACCCGTTCTCCTCGTGTTAATATAATAATAATAATAATAATCAGCTGCTTATCATATGCAGACTTCAAAAGAGCCGCACAAGACAGGGAAGAGTGGAAGAAACGAATAAATGAAATTGCTGCAAACCAATCCCAGGATTGAAACCAGAGAGAGAGAGAATAATAATAATAAAGGTCTTTATTCCAGAATGTGGGGAGGTGAGTGCAATCCCACACAACCTATATAGAGTATAAGTACATCCATAAAAAAACATAGATATTTATATTTATAAATATGGTAAGGAGAAAAAAAAATAAAAAAAGTAGTAGGTAGGCATCATTAGACAAACTTCATTAAAAAACAAGAAAAGATCTTTAATTGGGCTCTTATTAGTTCATCGGGTCTGGGATTATGGGAGCCAGTGTGTCTTTCTTCAATGTTCTTCTAAGCTCGATCCAGAAGTCAAACGGGATTCTATTATGAGAATATTTCTGGAGTTATCTGGTTTATCCTTCCCCTCAGTCCTGCAATCCTGGTTCTTAATAGAGCTTTAAATCCTGGAACTCGCCCTTCTGTAAACATTGAGGAGGCACTGCAGTGCCTGGGGAGTGCAAACATCAGACGGTAAGCATTGTTATATTGCACTTGAAGCCTTTCCATGGTTCTTTTTTTGAAGGTTGCCCAAAGCTCGCATGTGTTGTGCAGGGTGGTGCAGAAGGCTAGGAAGAGCGTCCTTTTTACCTGTGGACTGCATAGCCGAAATCTTCTACTGAGCATGTTGCATTTTATGCTCAATACGCGCCTCAGCCTGTCAATATCTTCGTCATCTGTTAATTTATTGTTGATGATATGTCCTAGATATTTGGTGGATTCTACTGTATAAATGTTGGGCGCGCGTTCGGCGTGTTTCCCGACCTCGGAGCATCAAAAAAGGTAAATTTTCTTAGAAGACTAAGAAATAAATTGAATAGAAACACTACAGATCTCATTCATATAAGTATAATTGCTCCACATTTAGATCACTGTTCTACGATGTTATATTTGGCCAATGAAGGAAATTTGGACAAGCTAGAAGTTATACAGAATAGAGCTATGAGATGTATACTGAGGAAAGGCAAATACGCAAGGATTAATCAAATGAGAAAGGAAATAAATTGGATTCCAATAAAAAAGAGACTGCTATTTTAATGTGTTAATTTTTTCACAAAGTTATAAAAAACCAAACGCCAAAATACTAGTATGAAATTGTTTTTAATAGAGATATACATAATTACGAAAACAGAAATATAAATGGAGTTAGATTGCCACAAATCACAGAACCGCCTAATATATTTTCAATCCCCGGGAACCTTTATTGGATAACCAACACCTGTGCCATAGTTCACCCCAAGTGGTTCGCTACGTTTGGTGATTTAGCAGGGGTGCCCGGGTTCACGGGGTGAGGTTTGTCTAGGTCTTGGAGGCGTATGACCAGGATTCATTGAACCCCAGATTCCTACCCACCCCTTAAACCCTTTTCCTTTCCAGAACTCTCCTCTTCTTTCTTTCCCTAAGAAACCCTCCAACAGCATCCCCAAAGATGACATAGGCCCTGAGGGAAATAATTATCCTCAGGGTCTCCTGTGTGGAGCTCATGTAAAACAAAAATGTACAGAGGACCAAAGATGTATGATGAAATGCCTGAAATGAATGAAGGAAGAATTTAAAAAGTATTATATTTAAAAGTATTGTAATTTATAAAGGAATTTATTTAAAAAGAAATGTTATGCTTACTGTAAAAATATTTAAAATTAAAGAATGAAATGTTACCTTGTGCATATTAATTTATATTCTAACGTAGAATAAACATAAATAAGTTGAAATAACGGTTTATTTTGTTCTGACATAACTGTTTTCACATCCCGACCCACGAATTATTCCTAAACTTCATCAGCTATCAAACCTGTAGGTAAATCATCGAACCTGTATTTAGCGATCTCATCACTACGCCAACAGTCAGTTGACATGTAGTCGAGTTATTAAAATACACATTGAAAAGCATCGCGTCATTTGCTGTTGTCTGTTGACAGTTTGACATTAAGTAATAGTAGTCCATTCCCTACCGGCACATTCAGTTCGAGGTGGCATGGTATTTACGTAGACACTATTCACTTCCTTGACACACGCATCGCACGCTTCCCGACACACGTCCGCCCGATGTCCGGTCTCCGTCTTGTCTTGTCAAGAGATGACCTAGTAACGCTTTTAAAGATTGTGACATTATCATATTATTATCAAGTAAACAAAAACAGACCATTATAATAAGGGCACGACTGTAGACAGCAATTAATAGATGAGGAAACTCAGAAATTCAAGGATGAGGTTTCTTTTCCGGGAAAACTGCCAAAATAATATAAAAAAATTTTGGACAGAGAAAATGAAATGTCATAGTGCGAAACTGTACACCAAATCGAACAAAATTATAACACATTAAAATATTTAACTAGTGTAAAAACATGTCTGAGGGAACGGGGTGATAATCAAATAACAGGCATTATGAAGACACCGTACAGACGACTCCAGATACTAATATCTACAGCCTGTATGTTTGACGAATATCTACAGCTCATATGTTGAACTAATATCTACGAACTTCAGAGTGTTGACTAATATCTACAGAGCGTAGGTTGAACTAATATCTACAGAGCGTAGGTTGGACTAATCAGCTAAATGTGTCCAATAGTCCGATATTAGGGATTTTTACATACATACTTACATAAATTAAGTTTTTTAAACTGCATACGCAATATTACGTTATTCCAATATGCTATAGATAATTGCAAATCCAACCTCTGACAGTACTGTAGATATTCGTCAACACTTTGGTTCTCATAGATATTAATCAACAGTTTGAGCTGTAGATATTCGTCAACACTTTGATTCCCATAGATATTAGTTCGATTTTTTCAGTTTTTGGAATTCCTGTAGATATTAGTAGACGCCTCCGTACAGACAACTAATAGATAATAGAGACAAAATTAAAAAAAAAAACAGTAAATGTTAGTGAGGAGGATTATAAAAACTGTGACATTTTGCTTTTTACTTACGTACAATATTTACAAACTTAGCCATAGAAAAATAATTAAAATTTAAAAGTCAGAGTTTGCGATTCACATGCGGTAGAAGTGAATCCTTAAAAAAACTAAAGTACACAGAAGTTTGGAGACTACGAAGCACTTTTTTAATCAATGTGTGTTTTGTGTTTTCTTTGTCTGTTAATTTTGGAGTGGTTTGAAGAAGGATATTGATTTTACAAAAACATATATATATATATATTTAAATATATACATATATTCGATCCTTGGTCCGCTGAATATCTGCAAAGGTTCGTTAGGCGCTTTATACCACTACACTAAAGGGGACTTGCGTGCGACCGTGGATTTATCATATTATATTGGAACCGAGTACCGGTGAATAAACAAATATTTTATTGCTATCTCATTCTTTCGCAGGCTAAATTCTACAGATGTGTGTGTTTGTCTCTTTTTAATATCGCTCGTTTCGGTTTCACTTAAAAAAATATATAAAAATCGAGACGCAAATAACAGCAACATTTTAATAATGATTAATATGAAGGAAGGTAAGGGGGTATACATTAATTACGTGAGCAGTATTTCTTAAATAATGTATGTCCCCTAACAGCGGGTGTCGTTTTTTGTTGTTGCTGAGTTGTAGAACCCAAAAATATCTATGATTTAAACTAGTTACGTAAAAAGCAAGAATATTTTCGTTTTATGTGAAGAACTGAAACAGTAAGAAATCGGCCGATAAGTGAAATTAGCATTATAGTCATTCAGGTTTTCTATTTATCTTAAATAATAAAAAAAACGCAGTTCTCGTACGTCAGTGCGCACGTTTGGCACCTTCGACTATGAGACAGTGCTGAAGGGATGAACGACGCTAGTTCCTCGGAGCATCTTCCATTGAAATAACTGCAGAATAAAGACAGCATTCTCACCTGCATGTGCTCTAAAATTTGCAATCGGTTTACTAAGATGAAAAAAGGAATAAAAGAGGAATAAGGGGAATCCACCAATAAATCGACTTTCCACAGAGTCAAGGGTTAAAATTCAGGTTTTTGTGGCTCCAGACCAGATGAGAAGTTATAGCAATTAACTCTCAGTGGAGCGGCAGTACCAAAAGAATCTAGTACTGCTTAGGTATTCTTTACATCAATGGTATCAATGAATATAAATGCCACAATCAACGCCTAACTGTCGTGAAGGCAGTATACTCTTAGTGTGTGTATAGTGCTGACGAAAACAAACAGTTTACTGTTATTTACTACGGTGTCTGAAGGTCCCAGAATCTAGATGAAGGTAATGAGGGAGCGAGATAAGGTGATAAGGCGTCCCCCCTCCCCCCAACAGGAGGATAAAGGTACAAAGGTAGGTACCGGGCGGATGCTGCGACGTTGAATGCGGCACGTAATAATGCTACAGAAATAAGACATCGTTTGTGTCTCGAACTAAGCGAAATATCTTGGGAATTTAACTATACTGTTTTATTCGAGGACACGTGCTTTATTTCCTAGAAATAAACGTTGTCTAACGTTATGTACGTGAAGTAACATAATGTGTGAGAACAAAGGATTGCTTGCCACAAGAGATAGGTTTAAAATTCTCCGATAATTCCAGGTATTTTGGATTCGCCTGTAAATGTCATAGACCAATCGTAAAATTAGGCAGATCATGATGATCTGGCACATCGCAAAATGGCGGCATATACTGTTATGTACTGTATACTTTTGCATGTGGCTATCACTTTGTACATAGGTATTCCTCACTGAGGGAATACAAGAAGGCGCTGCAAAAAAGCGAAATACCCTTGCACGATGATGTCGTTTCTCACCCGGCATGCCGCTTAAAGTCTCGAAAACCCTTCTGGACGGAAGGAGAAAGACTCCTTCGAACACCTCTCACCCCAGAAGATAGGTGGAAGCTTGAGTGACAATCAGCCAACGTCAAAAACGCCCATCTCGTGCAAGACCCCACTGAGAGACAGCCTGGGTTCTCATTGCCTCGCAAACTCTGGACTGCCATCAATAGGATAAGGTGCTCCCATAGCCGTTGTGCTCACATGATGCATAGATGGGGCCTTAAAGAGTCGGCGACGTGTGAATGCGGTGCGGTGCAGACCACCAAACATGTGGTCAACGAATGCCCGCTCCATTCATTCCCCGGCGGGATTAATGAGGTCCACAGGGCAACGCCTGAGGCCCTAGACTGGCTCGCAGACCTAGATGTCCCCCTCTGACCCCCCACCATACGAAAGAAGAAATAGGTATTCCTTGTAATTAAATGGAACAATACAACTTGATTTCAACTACTATATTGTCAAACGCCGACCGGTTTCGGAACAACTTTAAAGACGGAATTAGCAAATTCGTGAAACAATAGGGTATTTTAAATGTTCTCTGAAGAAAGTTCCAGGTTTTTCTTCTGTTCACTCTAATGCATCATACATCATACATTGCATTGGTTTAAAAAATCACCAACTGTATTAGAAGAAAATACTTTGTTTATTTTTTTTTTTTACTTTATGAGTAAAACCTCAAATTGTAATATTTAATTAAATGAAGACAATATTAGCGAAACTCAATCGAAAATCTGAAGACAGAAAAACCAGAAAAAGGTATAGGCACCTCTGGGACTCGAATCTAAAGATAGCAGCCAATAATATATGCGTTAAGAAAATGAAGATAATGTCGGTAGTTCCTAGTCGAAGGTTACAATTAAAAATGACCGAATTGGATAGATACACCATAGTTCAGTTGGTAGAGCTGTGGCCCGGAAAGCCTTAGATCCTGGGTGTTCATTTAATTTAAAATATTCTATATCTGTACGTTTTGCTTTTTTTAAATACATTGTCTAGTTTGTATACTGAACGTCTGTAGATGGTGTTCAAACCAGGCGATTTTAAGGATTTTTGGAGGGTCTTAACTCAAATGTAAATGTATATGTGTGTAAGTTAATGTATATATATATGTACCCGCCTCGGAACAGACTTAGTCTAGTGAGGCGGGCTACTAACTTGTTTGTATATGATTATTGTTACAATAAACGCCCGGGTTGCCGGCATTAAAAAAAAAAATAAGAAGTAACTTTGAAAAAGCAAACCTTACTGACACATATAGTGGCCGATATCCATATAATATTTAAAAAAAAAATGCATTTGCACCAGTGTCAAAATCCAGAGGATAAATTGTTGAATACGTTTGTATGGACAAAGTTCCGCCCGGTTTCGTTTTAATACTACCCCGACAATCGTCCAAAACCCGCACAGATGCACACATGTTTTTGATCAGACTAATTTATATTAAATGAACACTCCTAAACCAAGCCCCATCCATCCTCGGGGTTATTGACATGTGTAGTCTGCCTGCAGGCTGTAGATTAATTTCAACACAAATTTGTACTAATTTATTAATTACAGACTTAATTTTGTGTGGGGAATGCATCTCAGTAAACATAATATAATTCATTTATTTATTTACGCCCTTAGGGCTTTTACATCAATCGTGTAACATAATAATAATAGAAATAGAAACAATAATATACCTACCAATTATTTTCTGTTATTGCTTTACATTAATAGAAGACAAGCAGAATTGTAGAAATTTCTGATATAAATTTTGGTAAGGAATAAATGAAAATATCAACGGAACTGAATTTATTTCCAAGCCTATGTAGTCTTTGGATTGGGGAGTTAATGAAATAGTTAATTTTCGACGGATAATGAAGAACAGTTCTGGAAGTCTCGTGTCAATTGAGCCATCAACTAACTAATTTGAATAAAAGTACCAGATCGCTCTTGGTTCTTCTAGAAAATTAAGTCAGTTAAATTAAGTGCTTTCTTTAAGTTATCATAATTGATTTGTTCAATGGGTATGGAGAGTTTGAAATTAATGAACCTTTAAATTTTATGTTGAACTCTCTCAATTTTTATTTGATGTGCTATATAGTATGAGGACCAAATAGTGGAATTGTATTCTAAATTACTTCTTACCAAGGCAGTGAAGAGAATTTTAAAAGAATAAAGTGACGTAATCAGCCGTAGCCGTCACCACGACTTGTTAAGGTACCACGCGGCAGAACAGATATTCTAGAACAGCATAGCGACAAGAGGAATGGTGCTATTTGAATTAAATTTCTTAAACAGTACATATACTACTCTATAAATAACCTTAATTTTTTAATATTTATTCCTCAAATTTCAAAATCAGAAATCTTGAACTGAAAATGGATGATTATTAATCTTTCGTATTTTTATATGAAATAATAATTATATGAAAAAAATATATTTAAAAAAAATTCAGCTACATGTAAACATTAAAAAAGTAAAGAAAGTTCCAGGTTTTCCTGGTGTGAGACCACTCTAATGCATCATAATTTGTATTGTTTCATAGTGCTTTCACACAAACGAAATATTGAATTACAAAAGTCGAAACTTTTAACTACAAGAGGCACAGTTTACACCCACGCTGAAAGCGGGTTGTTCCCTACAGAGGATCAGACCATCCATGAATATGTTGGCATAATGCTTGCAAACTAACTTAAGAAAACTATCAAAATATGGAATGTACGAAAATACCCAGTGGTTTGCATAGTAAAAACTTTCTCATGCTAGGTCACGACACTGCAAATAGATTACCTACTTAATTAAAGGTTATTTATTTTAGGTTTCAAGTTTCAAGTAAGAGGATCTTGTTACAACGCAATTTTTACTAAGATTAGACCGATCAGTGTATGAATTGGCGTCGCGTTTGGGTCCCACCCAGACATCGTGAGTTCAATTCCTATTTAAGTCCAATTTCGACTTTCTTACAATATAGTATGCTGGGGATCCTGTCTAAAGTCCAATGTAGAACCACTAAATATTGCTCACAAATTAATTCTTAAAGTCATGTACAAAAAAAAATTTCGTTATCCATCTAAACTACTTTACAAGGAAATGCGTATAAAACAACTGTACATCACTAAAATAATTTGTAGATTTTTTATCAATACTAAATCTGCAGAAAGAACTCAACAAATCCATACCACTAGAATTGACTCAACAATGAACTTTGTGGCAATACATACTAAAACATCTTTTGGCCAAAGAAACTATTTATACCAAGCTCCACTTATGTTTAATATTCTGCCAGATTACATTAAATCTTCCAATTCATTAGCTAAATTTAAAAAGAATGTTAAGATATTCGTGTTGACAGAGGATTGGCATACTATTTTTTCATCCTTGTCCTTTTTTAAATAATAAGATTTCAAATTTTAAATAATAAGATTTGTTTTTTAATAATATTTGTTTTTTTTTATAATAAGCTTTTTTTTTAAATAATTAGATTTTATTTGAGTTCCATTTGCCAAAATCGGAGTGTCACCCTAGATGTTTTGAACTAGCTTTGTTTCTTGGTGGGAATAGTAATAAAAGATTTATTTATGGTCTATATTGTTACAAATCATACTTAAATTACCCATCTGGTCACTAATATGATATTTTTATTTCTTTCTTTATTATAATATTTTAGTGTTTTAAATGTAGTGTTATGTATTTTATTTAGAATTTTGTGTGTGTAAAATCACTCAAATTTATAAATGTTAACCTCAATACCGGCTGTTAGTCCTAGTGAGGTAAATTTTTTTTGTATATTAAAAAAAATAAGAACATATGTATGGTGAGAAGTTATAAATAAATTCCTCGGTTGGTTAAATCCTATATCACGACGCAAGCAACATTTTACCCTTACCGTGATTTTTTAAAATAATATGAGATTATTAATTGTTTTTGTGTTTAATTTGTAGAACTCCATTAAATTTTTTTTTAATTTAATAAAAATAAAAATTAAATATAATAATCTTATTATCAAGTTCTGCAAGTATTTTAGTTACAGCTGTTTCGGCTTACAAGGTCATTTATGAACAGTTTAAAAAAGGCCTTATAAGCCGAAACAGCTGTAACTAAAATACTTGCAGATAATAATAACACACTTTATAATAATATTATTAAATTTAATTTTAATTAAATAAAAAAAATAAATAATGTCACGTTATTTCCGACCCGGGATATTTGCTTTTTAAAAAACATTAAAAAAATATTTACGGGGTGTTAATGAATAAAATCCGAGATTCCTGTAATTATTTGGAGTAAAAAATTTAAATGAAATTTTGGTCCCCAATGACATTGTAGATTTTATAAAACTAAAAACGTCAGTAGGTATTCGATAGTTGGAGGCGGGCGAGGGGTAGAGCGGTTACTCACCGGAGTCAGCAATGACGACATGTGAATGATTTTTTGTTGTTCTTTGATTTCAAATAAAAAAACGATTGAAAAAAAATATATCCAAAGAGTCACCGGAGATCAAAACTTCATTTACAAATTTATTCTAAATAATGTCAGAAATAACTAGTTTAAAGTAGATGAAGTATGTCCCTTAACACCCTGTATACATTAGCGTTGAACATAATATTATTCTTCAATATTTTGAATAGAATAATATTTTCAAAGCTAAATGTATACAGGGTGTTAAGATGTTTCCAATAATTTCAACATGTTCTAAGTACTTACTTGAACGGGATTTGCACGTATTACACAGGGGTTCAGTAATCAGGGAAAGGTGCATTTGTAACTGGTCTTACCTGAAACAATAAAGAAAAATAACAATTAATTGAGGATAATATAATAGAAATATAATGAACACATTTTTTTAAAATAAATTATAAATTCCATGAATCGTAAGTTCAGACTTGTCACTCGGCATAATAGAGAACTCAAGTCCAATTTAAAAAAAAAATAATGAATAATGAACTTCTAACTTAAATAACTGCATTTTTATTTAGAAGTTAGTTTTAATAGTTAAAATAATTGTCAAAGTTTTAATTTTATAAGACCACCCGAAAACCACCGTATGGTGAAACGTGTGATGTCATCACTCCTGAAAAATTACTACATGATCGGGCAATCAGCTGATCAACTGCCGCCATTTTAAATTCCGTTGTTCGAAGTATTCTCCCTAGAAATAGCATTATTATTGTTTTTGTGCAGTAGTTTTTTAATATTTTCAATAATAGAAATAAGCTAATAAGAGATACCTTTATTTTTGAAACATTATTTAGTCCTAAATAATGTTTCAATAAACACAACTAAATCTCTTTTTTTTTTTTTTACAGTGAATACCGCACAAGAATCTCAACTGCTGCCGTCTGGAGCCAGTGAGACTATGGCATCCCCAATTGGGGTATGTTGTGAGGCTGAAGGTAGTGGGGAGGGGAAGGAGGTGGGGAAGAGGAAGGTTGGGAAGTACCTGGCTATTCAGATCTGGTCACTAAACACGGCTAAAGCCATTTTCAAGCAACGTTTCAATTCTGAATGGTGGTCTTACACCAGGGCGATACTAATAGTATCTTCCACTCTGGAACATGCCGCAAATATACTATATATTATTTTAAATGAATTAATTGTGAAATAACACAAATTAATCAAATAAAATTTATTTGCGCATGCCGGGTTCGAACCCGCGACCTCCGGAATGTGAGTCAAGAGTCTTAGCCACTGGACTACGGAGGCCGTCAAATCTCTATAAACAGTATGTAAATAAACGAATAAATTAATACGATGGCTTGTGTCTTTTCATACATTCCCATTCAATGACTTTACGGTGACGTCACGACACGTCGACCAGTGACGTCACCACTAAAATTTCAATAATGCCAACTTGACGGCGTATTTTTACGACCCAATTAAAAATGGAATTTTAATAATTTTTTAAAAACTCTCTGTTTAATATTATTAAATAAAACTTATGTATTCAGAATCATCGTTTATTGGTCTATATTCTATATGAACATATTTTTTTAAAGCCATAATATTTTTCACTGGAGTTCCTTACTGTGAACATCGAACTCGATCCGACCGATTGCAAGTCAAGCATCATACCGACGCACTATGGGGTAGCGTAATGTATCGCGTTGGCAGAAATCCCAAAAGTCAAGTGTTCTTTACAATAAAACAAGTATGCTAGTTTTGAAGTTCATTAGATGCTTTATAATTCCCCCGAAGCATGTCGCCCTTGTCGCGATACCGACGGAAAGGGATCAGTTTGAACTTGACCTTAGTGCGGGTGACCGTGTTAGTTTTTGCAGTCGCGTAAATTTCAATACTTTTTAAGTGTAAAAAAAATCAAAATCCATCGAGTATTCAGATCCAATTCAACATTGATACGATGTCAGACACAAAATAAAAAAATGGATTAAAGAACAAAATAGACAATTTTACCAAAATTTCATAACATAAAAGAATAAAACGTATTCTCCCAACACACAAAACCAATATAAAACACGTAACACTCACAAACGCATAAAACATAATATACGCCGATTTTCATTTAATTACTTTATTTTTTTAGTTTATTAATTTAAAATAATTTTAATTTTTGATCTCTATTTTTGGTTTAAAATTATCTTTATTTTAAATGATTTTTTTGTTTGTTTTATCACCAACTTTGTATATTTATTTTTTTTCAAACTATAATGTATAAAGTATTATATTATAAAATGGGGGCCTCAGCACGGGTAAACAACCCAGTGAGGCCAACATTACTGGTTTGTACTATAAAAATTTGTAAAATAATACTGTATCAACAATAAAAAAAAAAAAAAAATGTCCAGTGGTATGAACTTCTATTATATTATAGTGGTTTTTAAAAACCTCATAGGATGTGTCAACAAATTAATTGAAACAAACACCTATTGGAATGAAATATTTTTTCGTAAATATTTTTAATATTGAGGCATTTAGTTAAAAGTTCCACGAGATTCCACCGTATTTTTATTTGTTTTGTATACTTTATTATCTTAGCTACTAGATTAAATTATAAGATGTTGCTTTGGTGTACAACTTTTTAAATTATAGTACCTTAAAGTGAGTACTATCAGTTTTCATCTAATATGTTATAGACAGAATTTCTGCAGTGATTCGCACGAGATTCGAGTTATACTTGATTATAAAGACATATGAAGAACTCTGGCGTTAAGAAATTTGATGAAAAAGTAAAATTCCTGAAAAAACATCTCATAGATAGACATCTCACCTTCTGACCTTCTAAATCAAAAAGAACTTTTTAATAAAATAGCTGTATTTGGTTGTAAATTGAAAACCAGATGGTTGAAGTATTGCAAAAACTATTACACCTTAATATTAAACAATAAAGAATGGTTTGAAAGGCCTTACAAGGAAAGAATTACAAATCTCTACCAGAAATAATAAAAACAAAAAACGTGAGATCATAAGAAACATCAAAAACTACATATGATGTTGCGATCTTAAACATCTAGTACTGAGTTAACCTCTGTTACCCACATGAGTTTTCGGTGGGAAGGTAAAGCAACAGCATTGACTGTAGTCAAAGAAGTCACATTTAAGTACGCCGACCAGAGCAAAGAATTATAGAAAAACTTTTACCTATAAAACCGAAAACAAAAAGGTATTGATTGATGATGAAACACTTCCTTCGATTATAGATGCCAATCTTAGACTTTACCAATATAGTTTAATAAGGGAAAATAATAAAGAGGTATTTCCTTCCTATACAATTGTACAAGGAGCTAAGAAAAAATATTGCCTTAAGCGAATAAATAACGTCGCGGAATCTTCAGTGAAGAAGTGAAATTACAACAATAAATTGCTAGATCACATTGGTGAACGCTTAATACAAGTTAACAGCCCGTCATCGATTCTCCGAGTGAGATTTCGTCAGATTCAGTTATCTCCAGCTTGGGAAAAAAGAACAAAAGGACAGTGAAAACAATTCGAAAAGAAGTACTACAAATGCTTAAGTTACCAGACCCTGATCCGACTACCGGGAATGATTCGGTAGTTGAACTAATTAGTGATGATGATAGTATATTATCACAAGATGACGAAGACGATATATTCTGTGTATAACAGTAAATAAATAGCTTGTGAAATGAAGTGAGCTTTATTACAGATTTAATGTATCTTATATTTTTTAATTTAATATTTTTGTACTAAATATGGGTGACTTTTCCAAAAAAAAAATGTCACTTATTTTTATTAATATGTCTATACGGAACTAAAAATCGAAAAAGGTTTGATGTAATTACAACCCCTGATTTGATGCCAACTTTCGGGGTCATCCATCTCATTGTGCGACGTGGCTACCCACCGCATCTTAATTTAAAAAAAAAAATAATAAAACATAACACTTTCCTTTCTGTGAATGGGAAAATTACAATCTAATTACTACCGGACGAAGGCTTCGTTTGGTGAAACCTGATTTGAGATTTTCACAGTCAAAAGTATTATCGTGATATATTATTGAGTTATGCGCTTCCCCTTCTTCAGCAAACGTTTCGGGCAGCACTACAATCTCCATCATCAGGGCAGATGTGTAATGGATTATTGATGATTACACATCTGCCCTGACGGGCCTCCAAGGTCGAGGGGTGAAGCTCTTGAATCGTAATACGAGGGTCGTGGGATCGATTCCCGGCGAGCGTAAATAAATGTTAGTTGATTAATTTGTCTTATTTCACAATTAATTAATTTAAAATAATTTATAATATATTTGCGGGACGTTCCAGAGTGGAAGATACTCTCAGTATCGCTATCACCAACATTCTAATTTGAAACGTTGCTTGAAATGGCTTTAGCCGTGTTTAGTGACCAGATTTGAATAGCCAGGTACTTTCCATCCTTCCTCTTCCCCATCTCCTTCCCCTCCCCACTATCTTCAGCATCATAACATACCCCGTTTAAGGATGCCATAGTCTCACAGGCCCCAAACGGGAGCAGCTAAGACTATTGAGGTATTAAAAAAATTATGGACACTAATGCTGTCCGAAAAGTTGGCTAAAGAAGGAGGTGGCGCAACAGGGCATAATAACCCAAAAATAAATCACGATAATCATTTATGAACATTTTTAATTTGCGGCAATCAAGAATAATAATAATAATTGGATAATTTATAAAGCGCCGTTTTTGTGAAAAATCACCTCAAGGGCGCTGTACAATTTATTAAGAATGCTTAGGTTCTAACTGATTTTACTATTTACAAATGGATACACAAACATACTTACCTGGCAGGTCACTTCCGATAATCACACTTTAATTATAAATTATAAGTTTATGCTAGGAGAAGATACGGCTTTGCACGCGGAGGACATTACATTTAACACACTGGACATTGCATGATTTTACATGATTTGCTACCCTCATCGCTGTTAGTATTACATTTGTGAATAGATTAGTGGCAAAAGTAGAGTTGGTATTTATTTTAAAATACTGGAGAATTTAGGACTATTGGAGATTAGTGGCAAAAGTATAGTTGATATTTATTTTTAAATACTGGAGAATTTCGGAATCTTTAGGGCGCATTTAGAATGTTCATGAAATGACCTTCACAAACGCTTACTTTTTTTTTCCACGTTTTTACAGGTTAGTTATTTACGGTGTCGCGGGCATTGAAAGTGAAGGTGAGAGAAAAATATTAAATCATTAAAGTTGATCCCATAAATATTAGTTCTAACCTTCTAATACACATCGTGTTTTGGGAAGTTTAGTTAAATTTATTAGTACAGTACCTACAATACGATTTGCGTCAACCCATAGTCACAAAGTTTAACAGTTTAACATCCAACACAAAACTAGGGACAATATTATTTAAACAACCTACACAAAATACTAAAGCCTTGTTCACAAGGGAGTAAAATGTTCGACGTCGAGAGTTTTCAGCTTGGAGGTTATTATGTTTTGAAGAGTTTGACTTTCCATGTACATTTGTAGAAAATAAAACTCTTTAAAACAAAATGAAATTGTTACATAATTAACGGAGGTTAATTATGTAACAATTAATTAATTAACTCCCAAAAAATGGAGGTTATTTGTTAATAAATAAATAATACAGGAAAAAAATTACATAAATTTAACCATCAAGAATTAGCCAATAAAGACTAATTATTTTACTATTTTCTCTCTCCTGAACAATTTCAAAAATGTGACAAACCGACCTTTGTCTTCTGAGGTACAGATATATGTTCTATACTTTTTATCACGAAATTTCAAACGTAAGGGGTGTTTAGTATTGAAACAGCTTTGGTACTTTTCCATAAATCCCAAGGTCCTATTCAATGTTTTCATCTCCCATTGTTCCTTTCCTTCCTTACAAAGCCCTTCTTGGGAATCAGAAGAAAGAAGAAGATGATTAAAATCCTACTTACTGATCGATGCCAGTTAGAAATATTAATAGTACAATCATTTTGAAATACCCACACTATCAGTCAAAATATTGTCGCGCTTGTGATAACAGCAATTATTGAACCTCTCGCCAAATCGCGTTCATATGTTTTTACATGATACTTTTTTACGGTGTAACTGTGACCCGTGGGTGGAGAAGCTGATTGCGACATTAGAAGATAGGGCTTTTTCCCGTCATTCTTTTCCTGTGATAAAAAAACGCAATCAAATGATCTTTATGTTAAGTATTTACAGTGCGCTTAAGTTTGCCATCGGGCATTAAACAAGGGGATTTGGTATCTCATGTTAATATTAATTAATAATATTTATTTATTGACGGACTTACGTCCAATTTACAACACAGTATAACGAAATATGGATATGACCATTGTAAGGATAAAGGATGGTACATGAAATTAAAGACAAACAGAGAAAATAGAAGTGTCAAGTCAAGACTTTGCAAAAATTAGAGTAAATATAAAATAGCTTCAATCGTTTAAAGAGCGACATAAATCATTTAAGCTTATACCAAAAAATCAAGGTCTTGACGTGGGTTGACCATTCTACATTTTCTGGACAGTTGTGAATTATAAGCATAATTAGTCGAATGCTGATTGAGGAAGAGCAGGTCTTTATTTCTGAGTCTACGAGAAGGTATATTGAATGTGATGAGTTGTAGTAATGTAGATGAATCGATTAAACAGTTAATAATTTTGAAGAAACAAATGAGATCAGATTTTTCCGACGGTTTTCTAAAGAAGAAAGGTTTAGAGTTTGTTCAATTTCGGCATTCGAGTAATTGCCTCGCTCTAATCCCAGCCTCCTGGCAATCTCTTTTAGGAACCGATGTTGAACGGATTCAATATGACGAATATGGACAGCATAAAAAGGAGACCATATAACACAAGCATATTCAAGATGGGGGCGAACAAAGGAGCAGTAAAGAGTTCTTAGGGTATTTATGTTTTTGAAGTGATTCTAGTGATGAAACCAAGCAGTAAATAAATAGATAAATATTGACGGTTAGCTGTTTAACTAAATGATAGGCGTATTCGTTATTATGTAACACTAATAAAAGACGCCTAGCTTATACAAAACAAAACCAAGATACGAAATACTGACTGCATAATGCATAAGGGAAAAAATAGTTGACCCTCACGGTTTTTGGCTTGGGAATTGAAGCTCGGTTATTCACACCGAACGCGAGTGCCAGGCGTTTATTTGTCTCTAAAGACGCGCTGTCGTGACGTTACCGTTTTTTGATCACAGTGTAGTAATATTATTTGGAATTACATAATATAAGTACACAGAAGATCGCAGGTCTATATAGTAGAAAAACTGTGTAGGAGAAATTCTCGAAGGTTGAGGTGCACCGGTGTGCAATGCAATGACTGCAATTCCAGGGACAGGAGCATTTTAGGCATGTTTCTGTGAGTTATAGAGCTTTGAAATATCAATTTAACTGTAAAAAAGTATAATAGACTCAAATGTGTTTGCTATAATTACTTTTTGGTTTTTCAACATGCACAAAAGATATAATTACTTTAAAACTTTGCAATTTCCTTCATCTTGCTCATCAAAGCTTCCTTCAGGCTGAAAACATTCCTTAAACTGGGGTCACCATATCACAAATACCGTTGGCTCGGAGCAATCCAAACAATAAAAAATAAGTCACAATGTTTCTATAAATGATAAAAAATAGACGACCTCCGTAGTCCAGTGGCTAAGACTCTTGACTCACATTCCGGAGGTCGCGGGTTCGAACCCGGCATGCGCAAATAAATTTTATTTGATTAATTTGTGTTATTTCACAATTAATTCATTTAAAATAATATATAGTATATTTGCGGCATGTTCCTGAGTGGAAGATACTATCAGTATCGCCCTGGTGTAAGACCACTATTCAGAATTGAAACGTTGCTTGAAAATGGCTTTAGCCGTGTTTAGTGACCAGATCTGAATAGCCAGGTACTTCCCAACCTTCCTCTTCCCCACCTCCTTCCCCTCCCCGCTACCTTCAGCCTCACAACATACCCCAATTGGGGATGCCATAGTCTCACTGGCTCCAGACGGGAGCAGTTGAGATTCTTGTGCGGTATTCAATGTAAAAAAAAAAAAAAAAGATACGGAAATGCTGTCAAATTTTGTGTCATTTTCAGTGACATTCAATTGTTTTTTCTAAGGGTGATGTCAGCTGTCGCCGATTTTAACTATTATGAAACACAAAATATTGTAAGTATACCATGGGTTTAATATTCGCTCAAAATAGGTTCTTAACACGGACATATGAATATATCTGGACCTGCCCTAAGTGATAAAAACGTATTATTTCCCCCTCCACATGGCGCCGGCTGTAGCTCCTCCTTGGAACCGGCTCGCTCCATGGGGAGGGGATATAGCCTCGCTTGAATCTAAAATGTGTGACGTCATCATTCTTGCCGTGAACAGCGAGAAGCTGACATCCATACATTTAACGAAATAACGGCAGCTTGTGCTATACAATATATCTACGTATCAATATATCTACGTATCGTTCTGATGACTGGTTTGACGAAGAATGTCGGAGCCAGAAGAGATCAATGCGTAAATTGGAGAGGTCCTACAGACACTCAGGCGTTACTTCACGGGACGATTGGATACGGGCTCAAAAAGAGTACGCACTATTAATTCGCTCGAAAAGATCTGAATATTGGACAAGTAGGATCGATTCAGAGCGTCAAAATCCACGAAGTCTGTGGAACTCTATTAAGACGGTCGTTGCCGATGTACGTGCGCAAAATACAACCGAAATAGCTCCGGAAACCTTCTCCAAATTTTTTCTTGACAAAATTAAGTCAATACGTGACCTAACAGCCTCCGCCCCACCACCATATTTTACTAAAAGCAATAGCGGAAACTTTTCTGCCTTCAAACCTACAACCATCGAGGAAGTAAGGAAA
This sequence comes from Limnephilus marmoratus, assembly GCA_917880885.1. Taxonomy (NCBI): domain Eukaryota; kingdom Metazoa; phylum Arthropoda; class Insecta; order Trichoptera; family Limnephilidae; genus Limnephilus; species Limnephilus marmoratus. The sequence continues at coordinate 7,179,613 of OU862927.1, read as the reverse complement.
TTAATACTTACTTCACCGAACAAGCAGTGTTCACTTGATCCTATTCCAACGTGGTTACTGAAGAAGTGTTGCAAGGAAATATCTCCCTTTCTAGTTCATCTTTTCAATAAGTCACTCAGCATGGGTAATTTCCCAAAACCCCTTAAATCAGCTGTTGTAACTCCACTTATAAAAAAACCGCAATTGGACGCTGAAGATCTCTCAAACTACCGACCCGTTTCAAATCTTCCATTAATTTCCAAAATCCTAGAAAAAATTACTGCTTCCCAGATAATATATCACTTAAACTCAAATGAATTGCTGACTAAATACCAATCTGCATATAGAAGGTTTCACTCAACGGAAACTGGATTACTACGTGTTTTGTCAGACATAACTCTTGCTATCGAGTCGGGAAAACTGGCACTCCTTTCAGTCTTGGACATGAGTGCCGCTTTTGATACAATCGACCACGATTTTCTTATTAAACGATTAGAAGAATCCTTTGGTTTAAATGGCGGCGTTAAAAGCTGGCTGACATCGTACTTGGGTAACCGTATACAAGCCGTAAAGGTAGGGAAAACCCAATCAAAATATGCAACCCTTTCATCTGGAGTACCCCAGGGGTCTGTTCTGGGCCCACTTCTTTTCATCCTCTTCACAAATGATGTCGCTAAAATAATCGAATCATTTGGCCTTCTATCTCACTGCTACGCTGATGACCAACAAGTTTACTTTTACTGCTTACCAGAGGAAGTAGACAGTCTAAAAACTCGCATAATTGAGTGTCTAGAAGCAATTACCCGCTGGATGACCTCAAATAGATTAAAACTAAATCCGTCAAAGACTGAGTTTCTTTGGACCGCCACAAGCAGACGTCAGCATAACATTGATAACTCCCCAATAACCATTTCAGGAAGCGACATCACTCCAAAGACTTGTATAAAACTACTGGGTGTCAATCTGGACGCTGATTTTTCCCTTAAAACCCAAGTGAACAGAACCGTAAGCACGGGATTTTTTCAATTAAGGCAAATTAAAGCAGTAAGGAGAAACCTGCCAACAGAGGCGACTAAATTACTAGTCAATTCGTATGTGGTTTCACGTTTAGATTATTGCAACGGAATATATGCAAGTCTTCCAAAATATCAAATTAACAAATTACAATCCGTTTTCAACGCTGCGGCAAGACTTATCACCGGCGTATCAAAATATTCCCATATTTCAGAGCATCTCAAAAATCTACACTGGCTTAAATGTCCTGAAAGGATCCAGTTTAAGCTCTGCTGGATGGTATTTAAGTCCCTTAACGGAATGGCTCCGGCTTACTTATCGGAATTGTGTATTCCAGAAATTTCCAATCATCGACAGTCAACCCTGAGGTCAGCAGCGTCATCAGCTATCGGAAGGTTAAAGGAACCAAAGCGCACACCAGATACTAAGTTCGGTGAGCGCGCTTTCGGAGTGTCAGGACCTAAAGCCTGGAACGGACTGCCACATGACTTAAGAATGATCACAGACGCGGCGGAATCTAGAGCTAGACTTAAAACTCACCTTTTCAGACAGTCGTATCCATAAACTCAAAATCTTTCACCTTCACTTTCAATGCCCGCGACACCGTAAATAACTAACCTGTAAAAACGTAGAAAAAAAAAAAATAAAATAAAATAAAAAAATGTAAGCGTTTGTGAAGGTCATTTCATGAACATTCTCCAGCCCTAAAGATTCCGAAATTCTCCAGTATTTTAAAATAAATATCAACTATACTTTTGCCACTAATCTCCAATAGTCCTAAATTCTCCAGTATTTTAAAATAAATACCTCTACTTTTGCCTTTTGCCACTAATCTATTCACAAATGTAATAGGTACTAACAGCGATGAAGGTAGCAAATAATGTAAAATCACGCAATGTCCAGTGTGTTAACTGTAATGTCCTCCGCGCGCAAAGCCGTATCTTCTCCAAGCATAAACTTATAATTAAAGTGTGTTTATCGGAAGTGACCTGCCAGGTAAGTATGTTTCTGTATCCATTTGTAAATAGTAAAATCATTCCTAATAAATTGTACAGCGCCCTTGAGGTGATTTTTCACAAAAACGGCGCTTTATAAATTATCCAATTATTATTATTATTATTATAGAGAATGTGGGCGGTACTCCAATGTGCTCGTCGCTGGTTACAGGGGTAAGTAAATTATGAAACATTTGTAAAAGTGTTTTAACTAAACACGGCAAGAAAAAAATGATATGTGTATTGGCGCGAGTCTTTTTGGGGCGAGCATTTGACCTTAGCAAATAAGTTTTGAACGTGGCAAGCAATTCGCGCTCCCATGTAAAAAGGTCTATGCAGATTTTGCTTTTAAGAACTAAATGGTGATATTGTAATGCGAGATGCCTATATACTGTCAGATTGATTGTTCAACGAATGACAGTCATCTTTCCCCCCTTTGCTCTCAATAGTTTGGTTTTACCCCTCATCTGTAACTGCTTGTCTATCCATTTGGATGTCTATGGTTCTTAATTTAGGCAAACCAAGTAATTCATGCGTATATAGATTGAAACGAAACTTCGCAAATGTCAAATCCATGGTATACAGCTTAAAACGTACATTAAATTAATAAATAATCATGTATACTTGCGGTAATTCATGTTTATGCGGCCCGCGGTGATACCTCACATTATTTAAAGCGCCCTTGAGGTGATTTTTCACAAAAACGGCGCTATACAAATTATCCAATTATTATTATTATTATTATCCTATGTGGCCCTTGACCAGAAAAGTGTGACGACCGCTGCTCTAAACTAAATATGCGACAAGTACAAACCAACTTGACAGCCGATTCCGTATCCCTTGACCAGAAAAGTGTGACGACCGCTGCTCTAAACTAAATATGCGACAAGTACAAACCAACTTGACAGCCGATTCCGTATTCACAAAAGATACCCAAAAACCAATTGAAAGTCATAGAAAATCACATAAACTTGACAGCCGATTCCGTATTCACAAAAGATACCGAATCGTTCCTCTGATCGAATACTACTAAAGTTCGAATAGAAGGTACGTAGTTCGGTGGATTACGACACCTTCGATCAAACGCAGTTAGATAACACACGAAACCAGATCGCGTCAAAATACTCCTTGTGTGAATGAGGCTTAAGAAGTTACATAATATGTAATAATAACACGAACGTATAAAAGTAGCCATATCAACATGAAAACTTCTTGCTTGTGTATTGACGCAGACAGAATCCTTGAACCCGAAGCGCCGGATGTTAGCCTGAATTCAATTTCACAGGAAGGCGAAAATTGGACCGCGTCAAAAGACCCCTACTATGAAAGAGACTTAATAAATCACATAATACTTATAATGTGTACAGCTATAGCAGCGTGGCAACCGCCAGACTTGCTCGTCTATTGACGCAGACAGAATCCTTGAACCCGGAGCGCCGGCTGTTGGCCTGAATTTGATTTCGATTTTTGATGTTACACCACTCTAGACTTTGTCGGCAGAGGCGAGGGGCGGGCGTGCCGCATTATGTGCGAATTGTCTAACTTACATGCTTCTATTTCGGAACTGTCTCTATGGAGATGATGAGAGAGATCTGTCGTAGTAAGGGAACGTACCCATACTACGTGACCAACTTTTTGCAATTTTTAACCCCCCCCCCCCCCCTGAACAGGTCAAGGAGGCTGGATTAAGGCGCCGCAACAGCGCTCAAAAAGAAGAAGATGCGAGAGACATGTAATTACGAATGTTAGAGGAGTGCGCTAATATTTAAAATTGCGAAAATGTTTAATAAAACACGAACCGTTTAAAATAGAGCAAAAATCTCATGGAAGGTATTTAAAGTATCATTTAAAGAAACATTGTGATTTTTTCACAACTATAACTTGTAAAATAACTGAAAGAAACGTATTTATAATAATTTTCGAAGCATACTTTGCGATTTTTTTCTATCGAGGGAATTTTATATAATTTGCGTTTCGGCGTGGAACGCGTCTAGATATTATCTTCAAAAATAATATTTTTTTTAAGAGCTTAAAATCTTCAAATGTTTAAGGGAGATATGTAAGAAATTCGGGTTGCGGCGGTTTAAGGGTGATCAGAAAAAAAACTGTTATAAATAATGTAATTTCGAATCGGTCGGTACAAATACTCGTACCTACCCTATAAACATGAGCCGTATGGGATTGCCCTATCCTCCCCACATCCTGGTAAAAACCTTATTATAATTATTAAAAACGCAAAATATCTCATGACGTCACCAGTCAGATAAGTAGATTTGGTTCTGTTCTCGGAAGTCTCGGGTTCAAAACCCAAGCAAAAAGTTTAAATGGGTTTATTGAATTAAATATATTGTCACCGGCTGAGTTGGCATCGCGTTTGGGCCCCACCTAGGCGTCGCATGTTCGATTCCTCGGCTGACTAAGTCCTCCAACATAACACAAGCAACATTTTTCTATTTCTGTGGTGATAGTAAGAGGTTTTCAAATATTATCAGGTTATTCGTAACCCGGGAATGTTTGTCTCGCTTTTTAAAAAAAGGAAAAAAAAAGATTCTACAATGTTCCTTTATTGAAAAATATGAAACAAAGAATATGTTAATATGTCGATTTGCGTTTGTTAACACTGTTATTTCAAAGCTCCTTAGCTCAAGATGGAAATGACGACGAGTTGAGCTGAAAACAGTTAGGTTGGCGCATAAAATTCAGACGACAAAAAACTGACTTACAAATAAATTAATATTAGGTCCTTACATATGAAATTGGTGTTTTGTATGGGAGGAACATAAAGTCAGTTTTTTAAAATATAATATATTTATTTAATCAAAGTATGTACCATTGCTATCTATGCACTTTTGTCATCTCATAGGTAGTTCATCGATCCCTTTACTAAAAAAACCATTCGAACGGGAAATCAATAAAATCTTTGAAGGCAGTTTGGACGGCCCCATCGGAGTTGAATTTTTTCCCTTGCAAGAAGTTATCCAAATTTCGAAAAAAATGGTAATCTGTTGGAGCAGTTTCGGATCAGGTCCGGAGAGTACGGTGGATGTCTTAGACATTCCAATTGAAGCTCCTCTAATTTGGAAACTGTCTGTTGTGCAGTGTGTGGTCTAGCGTTCCAACGCGCGTTTGTTGATTTGCTTCACCCAATTCGTGAGGTACCCACCTTTCAAGCTTTTTCACCTTCCCAATTTGCTTCAAGTGGATTAAAACAGTTTTATCACTAACACCGCAGCCTGCAGCTAACTCGGACGTGGTTTGCTATGGATCCGCTTCCACAATAGCCTTCAATTCTTCATTATCAACTTTGGTCTCCGGCCGTCCACGGGGCTTGTTCTGCAGGTCGAAATTTCCAGAACGAAAACGTTGGAACCAAAAACGCACTGTTTTCTTTTGCGGCACCAAAAGTTTCAAGTTTTCCATTTTGTAAACTAAGTGACGCAAAGAAAAAAACAAATGAATTATAATTTTCGAAACACAAATACATGAGTAAAAATAGCTGTATAAATTTGAATTTGAAATTCTTAACCACAGGGAAGATATTTGAGATCAAAGTTGCCAGTACGGCAAAACGCCAATTTCATATGTAAGGACCCAATATAAATTTTCGTGGAATACAAATAGATTTTCATCTTTACCCAATAAAAATCGAAACATCGCTATAAACAGCTTTAGCTTTGCTTGGTGACCAAATTTGAATAATCCTTGTTCTTTCCCCATCTCTTTCCCATTCTTACAACATTTCTCAAAGCGAGGATGTCATACTCTCAATCACTCGGAATTCTACTGCGGGTTATAAATAATATGAAAGTGGAAGGTAGAGCAAGTCAAGGTCAATAAAGAAATAGTTGGTCAGCCACTTATATAATAATTGAGAAGGAAGGTAAGATCATTAAGTGAGAAGGAAAATAAAAAAGACGAGCACGAAGAGTTGTCTGCTAAGTGGAGATCTATTAGCCATTCTATTAGATATGGGTTTATTTCACCTTGAAGGTTTTTCTCAGAATAATTTTCCCAAGAAGGATATAAAACCTAAATAAAACCTGCGCAAGGATTGTGGTATTACGAAGAAGGTTTGAAGAAAATAAAAACAAAAACTTTTCTCTCATAATATTTTAATTGAGATAATAACCCGCAACAGTAAAGCGATCCAAGAAAGACGTGCAGGTTGGCGGCTTCCGTGGTCGTGGGGCAAGGCTCTCACTGACAGTCCGGAGGACGTGGGTTCAAATCTCGGCGTGCGCAAACAAATTTTATTTGTTTAATTTCAGGTATTTTACCTCTATTATTCAACTAACTTTCTTTGAGGCTTCACTGAGTGGTTGGCTAAGGGATACGGATGCTGGGTGTGGTTTATATCATGCTGAATTTTATCGTATATTCTCTATCTATTTGTACAGGTGCTTCCAGGGTTTTTCACACGATGCAATGCTGCCTTATGAGATTCTTGATGAGTTTTGTTTTGCTTTAAATATTATTTTGCTTGTATTACTAAGGGAACGTACCCATACTAAGTGACCAACTTTTTGCAATTTTTAACCCCCCCCCGGTGACCAAAAACCTAAGCCCGCCGCCGCTCATTTGTACTAAGCGTGACATTTTGAAGACCCCCCCCCCCCTAAACGTGTCACGTAGTATGGGTACGTTCCCTAACCTGATTAGTTGTATTATGTTTTATTTTCCTGTTAAGCACTTGCATACTGCTTTCTAACAACGCATGCAGGAACACTGGAGGTCTAGATTCGTTCAAAATAAATAAATGTAGCTTCGTTTAACAAAAAAAATTAGAATCTTGCGAGAGCCTTGAAGGAGTAACCATCTGTTACTTATACCAAGGCAGGTAAGGGAACGTACCCATACTACGTGACACTTTTAGGGGGGGGGGGGTCTTCAAAATGTCACGCTCCATACAAATGAGCGGCGGGTTGCTTAGGATTTTGGTCACCGGGGGGGGGGGGGGGGGTTAAAAATTGCAAAAAGTTGGTCACGTAGTTTGGGTACGTTCCCTAAGTGGTGGATAACCTCCACTGTTTAATTTCACAATTTTATTCATTTATATAATGTGGTGATTTGACAACTCAGAATCATGCAACTTCCACACCTCCCTTGAAAAGTCATTAAAAGTCATGAAAAAAATGGTTAAATAGGTTATGTAAGGTTAGGTTATGAGCCATTTTTCAAATTTATGACTTCTCAAAGGTGTGTTGAAGTTGTGTCATGAAACCAAATAATGTGTAGCATATTTGCGGCACGTTCCAGAGTGATGACACTCTTAGTATCGCCCTGGTGTAAGACCACCATTTAGAATTGAAACGTTGCTTGGCTTTAGCCGTGTTTGGTGATCAGATCTGAATAACCAGGTACTACCCCACCTTCCTCTTTACTTTCTTCACCCTCATAACGTACCACAAATGGGGTTGCCATATTCTCACTGGCTCCAGAAGGGTCACGTATCAAGGCTCCTATGTGAATAGGCGCGGTGTACCCACTCAAAAAGAAGAAAATGGAGAGATATGTAAATACGAATGTTAGAGAGAGCGCGCTAATATTAAAAACGATAATATTTAAGCGAAAATTGGGAAAATCTTTACAAGTATAAAATGAAGTCGCTCACGCTGTATGTGCGCTTAGATCTTTTAAACTACGCAACGGATTTTCATGCGGTTTTCACCAATAGATAGAGTGATTCATGAGGAAGGTTTTTAGATATATAATTTGTCAAGGTTTTGTGTAAATTGGTTGAAATACATAATATATCTGGCCAAGCGGCAACGGGCAGTGGGCGGTTTGCTGACAAATGGGCAGTGTGGATTTGATTTAACAGATGGCGTTGGTTATATAGGTTTCGTTAGCCACAGCAACGTGTGCCGGGTCTGCTAGTGTTTAATAAAACACGACTCGTTTAAAATAGAGCCAAAATCTCGTGAGGAATGTCGAAAATAGCATTTAAAGAAACACTGTGATTTTTTTCATACAATATAACTTTGTAAAATAATTGAAAAAAACAGGTTTATAATAATTTTCGGAGCATACTTTGCGATTTTTTTCGATCAAGGGAATTTCATATAATTTCCGTTTCGGCGTGTGGAATGTTTAGATATTATCTTCAAGGATAAAATACATTTTTTAAGAGCTTTAAAACTTAAAGCATTTAAGGAAAACATGTAATAAATCGATAGAAATGCAGGAAGTCGGGTCTTTAGAGCCTTAAAGGAATGCAATAAATATAGAACTTTATGTCGTCGAAAGGCAGGTGTGTCACGTGTCACGTGTCACATGTTATAGACGTTAATGTCTGAATGGTTCTGCTTTAGATTTATAGTCCAGGTAAGTGAAACGACGAGGAAAACCATCATAAATGTATTCCATAAAACTACAAATATTATTTATGCGTATCGAATTCTCAGGTTCGTATATTATGACTGCAATTAAAATAAGTGTAGGAAAATCGGTTCCATGCCAACTCAGAATCAAGTCAACTCAATAACTCTTTGAAAGTCATTAAAAGCTATATACGAAAAAAATAATTTTAAAATAGCCGTTAAACCTAAGCCAACGTAACCTGTTTAACCAATTTTTAATATTTTTATTTATTTATTTATTTTACATCTATATATATTACAGTTTTCACCTTATTAATAACATTTTTACACATGTAATATATTTTGAAAATCTTTTTAGATATTAATTATGCATTTCATTATGTTGGGTGTAAGGTAGGTTTGAGAAGGTGAAACTGTTGGTTGGTGATATGGTATGATTCGTGAACACCTCACTAGGAGAACCTGTGCTGAGGTGTTTACGTGTTTATGATTAAGTGTGACAAGTACAAGTATTTATGTGTCGTAGTAGAAAGTTTTTTTTTTCTTTTTTTACATTTTAATAATTATATATATAGGTACATATGTATTGGTAAATTCTTGAAAGACATGTTTATTCATTTTCCACTTTTTATAGTTTGGTTAGGAATTAAAGTATTTTGAATAAAGTGAATATCTTGATTTTTGATCCAGGCTGTGATATGTTTTTTGTGAATGTTTGTAGATGTATTTGCAGTAAGTATTTGTTTCAGAGTAATGGGCATAAAATTAAAAAGTTTGATTGCATAATACTGAAAATGATTTTTATCATCACTCTTTATGATCTTTCTAAGGTGGTTCTGATTTGGTTTCATTCTAGTTGGCTAACAAATGCGAATATTGAACGAAATTTGTACCGATTTTTCGTCTGACATTTAGAATGCGATGCAGCTACTTTCGGTGCGAAACGCATTTCCATCATGGACTACAGGGCTTCGAAATATCTTATTAACTATCAAAAATAATCAAGAAAGTCCAAAATTCATCAAGAAAGACAAAACATCCCCCAACAAAATATCTACTAAAACCTAACCTTATTTTACATTTTACTATTTTTGAACAATAATTTATTGTCTTTGCGGGATTTCTGTATTATGTTTGTCCCATTTTACAATTATTGAACAATAATTTATTGTCTTTGCGGGATTTCTGTATTATGTTTGTCCCATTTTACAATTATTGAACAATAATTTATTGTGTTTGCGGGATTTCTGTATTATGTTTGTCCCATTTTACAATTATTGAACAATAATTTATTGTCTTTGCGGGATTTCTGTATTATGTTTGTCCCATTTTACAATTATTGAACAATAATTTATTGTCTTTGCGGGATTTCTGTATTATGTTTGTCCCATTTTACAATTATTGAACAATAATTTATTGTCTTTGCGGGATTTCTGTATTATGTTTGTCCCATTTTACAATTATTGAACAATAATTTATTGTCTTTGCGGGATTTCTGTATTATGTTTGTCCCATTTTACAATTATTGAACAATAATTTATTGGATACGTTTTAAGATTTTCAAGGCCAAAAGTATTTTCGTTATTTGTTTTTGGGGTGTTATGCCGTGTAGCGCTACCTCCTTCTCCTTCCTTCTTTAAAGAAGGAGGTGGCGCTAATAACGAAAATAATTTATTTTTAATACATTTTTCTGTTAGGTTAGGTGTTAGAAGATATTTTGCTGGGGGATGTTTGTCCGTAGGGCATGGTATTTTATCGGGGATATTTTGTTGGAGATATTTTGTCGCGGGTTGAAAAGTCGCGAACCGGAAAATAGGGTCTTTTTAGAGAAAGGAAATTCTGGGATAGAAAAGGGTATGAGGGTGGATAGGAACCTGGGGATCAATGTGTTCAGGAGTAACGAACGTACGAATGTATCCCTCCCATTTCAAGGCGATTGGTCGAAAGAGTTCGGCTGGAAAAGTCAAAAGGTCTCCCTCAACCAGTCTCACAAGAACCTGGGCACCCCCTTCTAAGTAACAAAACATAGCGAACCACCTGGGTTAACCTACGGCAGGGGTTTCGGTTATCAAATAAATGGTTAAAACATACGTGCTAGAGCTGACCATAACCTCAAAATTATGCTGAACGTTTAAATGATTCCATGCCAACTCATAAACACCTCAGAAAGGTCATTAAAAGCTATGAAAAAATAATTTTAAAATAGCCGGTAACCCTAACTAACTTAACCTATTTAACCCATTTTTTATATTTTTTTATCATCTCTCTTAATGACCTTTCTGAAGTGCTTCTGAATTAGTTTCATTCTGAGTTGTCCGGTCACCGTTTAAATTATAGTCTAATAAACTTTAGAAAGAATTAGAAAACTTACTTACATTTTTATACGTTTAAGAAATATCCTAAGTCATTCAAATATTAAAATGGTTTACTTTGCTTTTGTGCAGTCAGTATTGCAGTACGGCATAATCGCATGGGGAAGCATCTATAAGAATAATCTCTATCCGATAGTAACAACACAAAAAATGATCATTAAGGTTATTATTAAAAAACCAAGAATTTTCCCAACTAGCGAACTTTTTGAAAAATTTAAGGTCCTACCGGTTTCAAAACTATTTCAAAAAAGCGCTATTTTAACAGTTTTTAAAGAATCTGAAGTGTCCTCAATACGAAGTATAAGACCTAGAACATGTGGGAACGTATATGTACCTAGATGCAACACGACAGCTGCGCAACACCATTATGAATATTTAGGCCCAAAGCTATATAACGAATTACCCAATGCAATAAAAAGTGAGAAAAACTATCATAAATTTAAATAAAAACTCGCATTGTATTTTTACAGATAAGCAAGAGATTATCTTATTGGTATCGATGATTTTCAGATATAATCTGTTGCCAATATTTTGTTGATATTGATTTGATATTTTATTTTCATTTTTGTAAAGTTCTAAATATAAGTACTTAGACTAGCTCCCCAATTAGACCCGAGAATATTTCTCTACTAATTGGGTAACCATAAAACCTTACAGTGTAACATAATGTAACATATTATTATATTATTATTGTAAACATTTACTTTTTTTTCTAAATATAAAAAAAAAAAAAAAAAAAACTTTAATAATAGACATAGATAAATTGTTCATCCTGAAAAAAAAAAACAACGAAAACATGGTTCCAAAAAGGACACAAATAACTATACTAGGCGCAAGGGCGTAAATCGTACCTCCAAATCCGATTATCAATTTTAGAATTCCAAATTGGAAAGAATATTCTCGGAAAGCCGAAGGTCTTAAATCGCCTTCTCAGTATTTTATAAAGATATTGGCAAAAAAGCAAAATCGGCGTCTTTTGTCCAAGATGGCGCAGAACGCAAGAGGGGGTGGGGAGGAGGGGAACTGAAAATTTTCATAGCAGACAGAAAATAAGGCGATTAGAATACTTTCACAAGCTTTACATTAATTAGTTCTGAATTCCAAATACATGAAGCCAGGTCGCTCCTGTTCCAAAGAAAAACGTTTGGAATAAAATAGAATCCTTCTTGAGACCAACGTTCAAAATCAGACCAAATGCTCAAGTTATAAGCTGATATTCTTTAGAACTAGACAAATCTTAAAAAAGTTCGCACTTCAGACAATGACGTTATATACTGTAAACGCGTGGCAGAAATCTCAAAGTGGGAAGCCAGCCACAAGACAATTGCACTGTACTCGATTTCTAGTACTTCAGTGCTAAACTGCCACGCGTCGAGTAAGGTCGTGTCCTACCAGTAAGTAAATTGCATTAAAAAGCGCCAAAATTCCCTCCTGTATGATGATATAATGTTTCCATTACACGGTAAACAATAGGAAAAGCGAAGGAATAACATTTCATTTGTAAATACATGCAAATTACTTATTATTATCGATTATATAAATAATACAATTGCTTTCCGCCCAAAGATTTTATGCGTCATTAGAGAACTCAAGGCCTACTAAAGTACAGGTCTGGATGCGCAAAAGCCAAATTACAAAGTCGATGCCGTCGCTAAGTAAAATTTACTTTTTATAATAATAATCTAATGATTCTTTAGTTACTTGCTTGCGGTAAAACAACATACAAATCAGCAGAAACAACAAATACAATAACAATCAACGCCATTTGCAAACTATCGTTGTTCATTATAGCTTAAAATTTGACACCTCAACAATCGACTGGTGCCCAGGCCTCCTACTTTAGTCGGCCTTGAGACAGTATTCGACGGAACTTTTGAATTTACTACGAAAATGCCGCCCGCGTTCCATCTTTTATTTCGTCCATATGCACACATTCTTTAATCGTCTATCTTTATCATACATGAATAACTTTTGAATTAAGAAATGATTGAAAATCGCTGAAAACAAAAAGAGTGTTAATTGCCACATTATATCTTGAGTTTGTGAGACTATGGCAAGTCTATTTTTATAACGTCATTGACTTCAGATACATAAATAATGTTGTTGAAATGTGTCTAACGGCCGTTGTTTCCAACTTTTCGATCGATCAATCTGAGTCTCCGATCAGCTAAGTGATTTGTTTAGCAAAGCTTGATTCGCCTGTTGGTCGGAGAGTTGCGTTGGGAAAAGCGTATCTGTATATTTGAGGAGTATTGAGTAAAAATTTCGGATCAACAATTGATCAGTAGGATTGGGAACAATGGCCGTCAAATATATATTTATAGATAGGAAAAGATAAGCAATTTATGCAGCGTCGTTTTACTGAAATGATCAAATAATTAACGTTTGAAAAATAAAATTATTAAGATAAAAACTAGCAGACCCGGCCACACGTTGCTGTGGCTAACGAAACACAACGCCATTACCCAACCTTTATAAAATCCACACCACCCGCTTGCCAGCTGCCCAATGCCTGAATTGAATATTTGAATTTCTCGGCTTTTCTCTACTATAATAAGCATGTATTATACATATAAACCTTCCTCTTGAATCACTCTTTCTATTGGTGAAAACCGCATGAAAATCCGTTGCGTAGTTTAAAAGATCTATGCGCACATACATTTTGAGTGACTTCATTTTATACTATGTAATGATGATGATAAATTAGGTAAGTTGAAATATAGAATTAAAAAAAGAAAATATCCAAGTGACAGGTAACTAAATTAGCAAAAATAACTAACGAGTCAATTAAAAAAACTAAAGAACGGTGAGCTCTAACAGTGATAACAGTGAAATGTGTACATTTACTAGGACAACACAACAGAGTGGGATGTACTCTCAGAATCGCCTAACAGCTCTAACAGTGGTAACAGTGAAATGTGTACATTTACTAGGACAACACAACAGAGTGGGATGTACTCTCAGAATCGCCCTCGTGTAAGAATTCTTTAAAAACACCTTCCAGAATTTAAAAGTTGCTTGAAATGGCTTTAGCCGTGTTTGGAAACCAGATCTGAATAGTCAGATAATCCCCTACATTCCGCTTCCCCACCTCCTTACCCTACTGCCTTCGGCCTCACAATATATTCCAATTGGGGATGACATAGTCTCACTGGTTCCTGACGGGAGCCATTGGGACTCTTGTGCGGAATCAAAGGGACCGGTGATTTTTTCATACAAGATGCAATGTGATTTTGAGTGACAACGTCAAAATTAAAGAGCAAAACCTTTTGTTACTTTGCCTCCGAGAGTGCAACGCTGCAGTCCACTGCACCAAACACCTACTGCATTCGCATCATGCATACACACACACAGTGCATATACACCGCACATTATATTATAGCACTAGCGGTGGTCAGGCTATAAATAGGTGCACCGGAGCCAAACCTGTTTGGGTAGCGCGGAGTTGCAGTAAGTTGTTGCAGTTAGTTGGTTGCAGCCACCCGCGGTTCAAAATTCGCGCGGCGGCCTTGCAGATCGAGTCACTGCTGCCAGCGATACGTTCAGCATCCAACACATGCATGCATTGACACTGCTGGGAGCAATGGTACGTATGACTATGGGTAAGACTTCGCGGGTCAAACAGATCACTGGTAAGAAAGTTAAATACATTCGGAACGACAGAATGAACAAAATTATCTTCTTCTTCCGTATGAGTTATCAAGCGTCCACGTTTGTATAAGTTCGATGAACGTCACTGGAAAGAATGTCAGTGTGGTGGATGTCACTGGAGAAATGTCACTGGGAGAATGTTAATGGATTTGTCCGTAAATAAATATTTAAAGGAATGCTGTTATTTTCCCTAAACCGACTGCATATTGTATATATGTATGCCGGGAGGCCAACTGCCGGGGGATCAACTGTCATGGAATCCTTTATTCAGCCCATCTTGAATGTTCTCACTTATCCGAAGCAGGCAGTTATTTTCATCATAAATAGTGTGAAAAAAGCTATCTTTTAGTATTTACGTTACTTTACTTTACGTACCTGATACATCACGTGTCACCCGGAAGGGGGGTCACTAGAGTACCTCTATATCGCGGAGCGATCGCGTCTCTACACTATTTTTGCCCTGTACAGTAAAATGAAGACATTAGTTACTATTTTTTTATACCTTCCGTTTTAAATGTACAATGTCCATTCCAGCAGTCAACTTGTATGCTGCGTACATGCACGAACATCAAGGCGAGCTGAGCCACGAATTATTGGAAATAAACGAACCAACTTGTTTTAATTAGTATCAAACTAATTAAAACAAAAAATAGCTACATTAAGGACATTAAATGTTGGCTGATGGAACTATCGAAAAATGAATTTACTAGAATGCTCAAAACATCGTCGTAGAAGTTTCTGGAAAACCTTATCCAAACCATGAAGTTAAATCATAGAAGTTGCTGAAAACTTATCCAAAGCATAGTCCCCCTCAGCACAGGATCTCCTAGTGAGGAGGACTACGAATATAATTTCTATTTTGTATATGTATACCTAACACGCTTCATATAAAAATGTAAAAAATAATAAATATATAGTTCAAATAAAAAAATAAAATTAAAAAAAAAAACTGCAAGCGGTGTTTCCGGCAGCTTCGTTCTTTTCCCATAATTCGCGGCTCAGTTTACGGTAAGACCTACGCGTTTATACGCACTAGGTAAATGGTAGCTTCGTTACTTTCCCATAATTCGCGGCCCATTTCGCGATAATACCTACGCGTTTATACACACCCTTATGTAATGCAACACGGTAAAAACACAGCCGAACGTTTTAAGTAGAGAAATGTAGCTGTCAATAAAAGTATTTTTTTATCTTATTTCATGCATCAATGAGTTTATTTTTTTCTACGGCGTTAATATATAATCTTTTTCAGCCTTACTCATCATCGCAAAATAAGATTACACCTCGGAGCTTGACCGGGTTAGGTGAAATTGTTACTCAACATGGTGGGTTAATCGCGCGCATGCGCGTGTTTTTACCGAGTCGCTGTACGGAAGATGTAGTAGCTGTCAGAATTTAAACCACCCGATCACCAGGGTTAACTCAGTACCCCGTGCGTTGTAACTGACGAAATGGCGAACTTTTATGAGAATCTTGACGTTTTGAACGGAGCTTTGGCAAATATTGACCGTATTCGCGGCATTCGTGCACCACGGCCACGGAAAAGGTTTTAAAAAAAGGTACTATCCATTTGCGGCACTCACGGAAGGAGATTTTAGGTCTAAATATAGATTTACCAAAGTCAACGTTGTGTTGACTGATGTTGACGTATGAATAAACGTGAAGTTGGCAACACGCCGCGAAATGCTAAATTGGCCGCGTTTTTGAGCTTTGGAGCAGGGTTGCTACCGTAAAAAAATCATAACAGCTGTCGAGAAACATTATGATGATGAGTAAAGATTTTTACCCTGAGCAGTGTAGGCTTACTCCACTGTGTAGCTACAGCGACGCTACAAAGCCGTGGTACGGTTTTATGATGAGTAAGGCTGTTTAAGTTTTACTTGGCATTCTGATTAATAATACTAATACACCATTTAGTTGCTTTATTGCTTTCGAAACCTGGTACTTGACTGAGTCTGACAAATTACATAAATAGCACTTGTGCCATTTTTTATTCATCTAGTATTAGATAACAGCATTTACCAAACTAACATGAACTACTCGTATTTTCATGCAACTAATTTCACCGTTTCTAGTTGGACAGTCAAAGCTTCCTTATACTGTTAATGTATTTGTGTATCAAATTAATAAAAGATAAATAGTACAAAATCGGGGCACTCAAATACATAACAATTGCAACCGTTTCAAAAGTTTTTGTTTATTTTTTATTTAAGATTTAAAAGCTTTGCAAATTTCATGACGCAAGAGCTCACCGTTTCGGAGTTATTGTTGGTAGAAATTATTTTTTTAACATTTTATAGGTAGCTAATATCAATTAATGTATTTGAGGACTTATCTAGCATTTTCCACACCATTGGTGCAAGGGCATGGGATCAAGGGATATCAATCTGTACTTGGAATTCGTAGAACACCTATTACCATTAAGCGGGAATGCCCGAGTAGATGGTATAGTAGTATCTGCACTCTGCAATCTGCACTCTGTAATCTGCACTCTGTATTCTGCACACACAACAAACTCTCTACGACATAGCAACAATCTTAGGAGGAATGCTACCATCCACCTCTCATTAAAAAAATACATTTTTTTAAAGCGGTTTAAACCCTTATGTATAAAAAAACTGAATGAAAGACAAGCTCAGAATCGCTTGCTCCAATATCAATCTGGGACCTACTTTTTATTAACCACTAGCTGGCACGTTGCAATGCCATATTCAAAGAAATAAATTGTTTCTCCCTGCATGTCCTTTCCCGTGCGTCCCCGTTCCCCTCCCGCATCCCCTATTCCCCCTTCCACCTTCCCCGCCCACTCTCTACCCCCTCCCGCGTTCCATATATACAGTCCCAGTACATTCAGTTTTCAAACATTTCGCGTGCCACCTATTACAATTTTTTTATTCAAATTTTCATTTTTCATATGTTACAAATATTCGTTTTTGTACATTATAAGAACAATCAATCAAATTTGGTACCTAACATAGGTACCTATTTAAAATATCTATACTTAGGTACCTATTAAAAACACAGCTGCCCGCTAAATTCAATTTCATCAAACGCGCGGACTTTCAACATGCGAAGTTAAAATAGTCGTTAAGTTTTTTGAAAATATTCAATTTTTGCGCAATTTTTATATTTTTTCTTTCCGTTAGAACCTTCCGCAAGGTATTAGAAAACTTTAAAAAAAATTAATGAAATAGGTAAAGTCGTTCTGAAGTTATGGCGAGACCAAGGGAAACAGGGATTCATTTTTGTATAAATTGTAACTACTCTGAATGGTTTTAAATGAATTTTCTATGACATTTGCGCGTCACTTTTAGCAGCTGACAATGGCGGAAATAACGATATTTTACGTTTTCAAAACAGTATAGATCATTATTTATTTAAAAACACCTTCCAATTATTTTTTTCATGTTGGGTATGTATTTAGATTTGTGTAGAAGTAATAAAATCAGTTTACATTTGTACGAATATATATTTTTGAAAATGGTTTCTGAAATGAAATTTCTTTTTATGTAAGTTAGCTATTCTAGAAAATCTTCTTACGATATTATCATGTACATGAATAATAAGACACATCATCTGGTAAACCGAAAACAACGGCAAAAAAACAATTGCTTTGTTTTTATATCGATATTTGACTAGAACTCACTACGGTAATTTTCGCGCGGTTTTTGAAATATCATCCCACGTTCAGCAGGTTTGCAGCCTGCAATCTGCACACACAACTCTACGAAATAACAATCTCAGGAGGAATGCTACCAAACACCCACCGGCTCAGGCGTGGAGAGGTATACCTAGGTTAGGGACAAACTTATATCTAAATGCATGAGGTACGAACGGTTAAATTTGGCACCCAGCTACGGTCTTGATGCCCAAAATACCTGAAATAACCGTCGATTTGTGGAGAAACGGGTGGTTGCTTGATAGATTTCTCTATCTTAAGTTGAAGCCATAAATAATGCAAAATCATACAAAATAATATGTTTTTGTTATGAAAATTTGATCGCTTAGAAGTATTGTAGATGCTTCAATTGAATACTGCGTGTAGAACATATCTTGGCCCTTAAAAAAATCGGTCATTTTTTTAAGAAGTCTTTTAATAAGCCTATAAAAAATAAAGTATTAGGTCTCTAAAAAACACTTTCAAGTGCAAACTCTCCTACTTATAAACCCTTTTTCGTGTATGGTTTTATTGTATAATATGGCAAATTCAGTTTCATTTATAATAATCGCAAATAAATTGTTATTTACGCCCTAACTTCACAAAATAAAATATGCATTTTCTCGTCGTTATTTTTGACCTCAATGAATACGGCCCGCACTCTACGAATTTGGATTCTTGAAGTGATCCTTATGGCATGGGCACAAGAACCATGCACTGGGCACACCTATTTCGTATCAGTCACGCCCCGGCCGGAGCGGGAAACAGACGTGTGACTCCGCGTCGCTTAGTTTCGTAAAATCAATTTTAAATTTTCGTTTCATTACAATAAACAATGCGTAAAAAGGAAATTAATATTTTTCACAGGCCTTTACGAAATCAACCTGTAAAAAAAAATTCTCAAATACCTTTGCCAACTTTTCCAAAAGCTCTTCCTCAAGTATTTTTAAACTCCTCCCATAAAGGGCGTGAATTCCGATTTCGATTTTTTCCTGGACTATTGGATCGCCTTAACCAATGGATTGCTATCTTTAGAGCATAAGCGTCGCGTCGGGTGAGAATGCTGCTCTTGTTCTGCCGGTTTTTCAATGGAAGATACTCCGATCTAGCGTCATTGATTCCTTCGACACCGGTGCACAAACGGGAAGCACGCGCTTCCGACATCTTTACACAGTTATTACATGGGTCGTTCCTGCGACCCGTTCTTGAGTTCAAAAGCTCGGCTATGGAACTATTTTCTGTGTTTCCTCCCTCCCACAATGTGGGTCTCTTCAAGATCCGGGTTCTGTCCTTCCTTTCCACAAAAAGAGGACATAGGCCTTGTTGTAAATTGTTTTCCTCAGTGGTGCCTCCTGCATGAAGTTTTTTTTACATTAGCTCCACATGGGAGGCCCTGAGGCAAAAAAAATCCACAAGGCCTATTTCATCTTTGGGGATGCTGTGTGGAAGGTCTTTTCAGAAAAAGGAAGGAGAGGAAGTTCTGATAAGGAAAAATGTGAGAGGTGGGTAGGTATCTAAGGGTCGACGTGTCCAGGAGTGACGGATGTATGAATCCATTCCTCCCACTGCGGTGTGAGGCGATGGATCGAGGGAATCTGGCTGGAGAGGTCTAGTTTAGATCTCCCCCAAACAGTCTCTCCCGAGGTGGGCAACAAGACCTAGACAAACCTCACACATACTGCATACTAACAACGTATGCAGGGACACTGGAGGTCTAGATTCGTTCATTCAAAAAAAGTAGAGCCTTGAAGGAGTAACCATCTGTTACTTATACCAGGGCGGGTAAGTGGTGGTAACCAAAACCTCCCCCCATGAACCCGGGCAGTTTGAAGAACTTGGGTCGTATTTTTTTTTCATCTATTAAAAAAAGAAGGCTATATGTATGATGTATGTAGGGTTTCACTCGGCTTCGCTATTCGTTTATAGAGTACCTATATCTAACTCACTTGAGTATATTTATCAAACGACCAGGTAAATTGCACAACACAGCGTTCAGGGTCCTGCGCGTTACCAAAGCACTTAAAAACGATGCCTGTTAATGAACCAAAGTACCTTTGCATCCCCCGGGGGTAGGGATAGTAGTCCGGCAGGGTTACAGCATTCTAATTACGGCAATCCAATCAATGCCAACAACTTGATTATATCACTAAGTGCATCCGTCCGTCGCTGAAACGGACACACGAACGACAATAACAACAGCACTGCCCACTGAGAATTATGCTGTGCCTTGCCTATGCCTTTTTGTCAAACTGAAATTTAATTGCTTCAAAATAGTTTTCGTTTTTCTGAAGTGAAACTTCTATAGCACCGCTATGATTTGGATTTCGGATGAAATGGAATTGACGATTACTGCACCTGCGATGCATCGACTGCGCTCATTGGCCGTTTTGATTATGATGTCACTTTTAAAGGCTCTGCTTTTGGATGAGATATAAAACGGAAATGAAGCTAGTCTGTGCTCATTAGCCGCTTTGATCATGACCTCACCTTTCAAGCATTGGTTGAGATTGTCTTTGTAAAGTTTCGCTTCTACCGCGTGTAAATTGCAAACGATTTTTTTTTTTACATTAGCTCCACACTGGATGCCCGAGGAAAATAATTCCCCTCAGGGCCTATGTCAACTCAGGGGATGCTGTGTGGAGGGTATTTTTAAGGAAAGGAAGAAGAGGATGATCTGGAAAGGAAATAGGTGTGAGGGGTGGGTAGGAATCTGGGGTCAGTGTGTCCAGGAGTGACGGATGTATGAATCCTTCCCTTGAACTGCGTGCAAGGCGATGGGTCGAGGGATTCTGGCTGGAGAAGTCAAATACCTCCTCATCAAATCTCTCTCGATCCGGCCCGCCACGCAGCAAGTGGGCAGACACATTGGCCGCTTAGACCTTAGCAAACCTCGCCCCGTGAACCCGGGCACCCCTGCTAAGTCACCAAACGTAGCGAACCACAAAGAGTGACCTATGGCAGAGGTGTTGGTCATCCAATAAATGGTTCCCGGGGCGGCGGTACCCATATCCGCCTGCCAAAATGTTTCGTCTTAATCTTCTACATTCATACATTGTATAATTTAAAAAATATGTATACTGATTTTATTTATATCTGTCATTTTCATAATATTTTATGTAACAATTACTCTGTAAATTGCCATCTTAACACAGGCGTTTCACACCTAGGGAGATGGGCAGTCATTACTGTAATTATTAAATATACCGAACATTAAAATAATGAGATAAAAAATTTAAAAACATTACAAGTGTGCAGTTCACACGCGGTAGAAGTGAAACCTTCAAAATGCTAAGTAGATAAGAGTGCGGAGGCTACGAAGCACAAAGAAGAGACCAATTATTCAGTCTCAATCTTTCGGAGGCTAAATCCTATAGAAGTATGTGTTTGGCACTTTTTTAGTGTCGCTCGGTTCCGTTTCATAGAGTTTCAAATAACAGTGCTACGGAAGTTTTCACTTTAATTACAAAGCTCTTAAATTTTCCTTGCAAATGATATTGGCACGTCCGTATTTGATATTTTCCCAATCATTAGACATTGCGTGTTCTGAAAATCCGAAATGAAGTTCAATGAACTGAGTGTTATCATTACCTAAGCATTTATTATGTGAGTAAACACGAGACGTATATCCCACTCCAAACTGCCATTCAAATCAGCTCCGTGAAATGTCTAGAGATAACAAATTAGGGAAAACCACAAACATAAATGTTTATTAGTATCGGAATTTCCATCGCTAAGATAAAGGAGAGATTTTTTAAATATTTTTTTAATTTATTCCCCCCAGGCTAATTTGTTAAGTTTTCGGAAAAACTCACGCAGGTCTCATAGAAATCGTTGTGTCTTCTTCCTTACTTTCGTGGTTAGAAATATGGTCTGAGAAATATAAAACACACGCTTTATATTCAAATCAAAAAAATAAGAACAAAATAATTCAAATGAACACCTTTATAAAACCAAGGTTTCCCGTCGCAATTTAAAAAAAAAAAGTTTTTGGATTTTTTTATTAATTATTTTTGTATGAAGTTATAGAAAAGCGACTTGATAACGTTTATAATTTGCTCGTATTTGCCTATTAAAATATGTGTGCACATTTTTGTGTATCAGTATTTTTAGTTAGAAAAAACGTAAGGTGAGCCATTTTTAAAACTTTATTAAGGGCGTTTACCAGCGGCCGAAAATCCACACTTTGTCGAAAGATGTCCTTACGATCGTACAGGGCGGTTCCAATGAAAAATATTAATTATTCTCCGTACCAGCTTTTTAAAATTATAACTCAACATTGATTTTATTTTATTCCAAATTTGCTTTAATTTATACCTACATCCAAAAATGCTGAAAGGCGAGATGATAAAACTATTAAAATTATGTACATTTTGTAATTATTTTTTGATCATGAGTAATTATCATTTTTCAATAATGTCTAAGCAAAACAAGAATGTAAAAAAATCTGAAATAAATTATTTGTAAGTGCGCAAATAAATACACAAACGGACTAATTTTCGTCAAGAAACACATGAACGTATATGTATTTTATAATGATTTTATTTAAACTAAAATTAAAATTCTGAAACTTGCGTTTTCCAGATAATGTATTGATTTATTTTACTTCATGATTATATGATTTGAAATGGGTGTTGTATAATAAAATCTTTTTTGAAAATTTAACAAATCTGCCAACGAACGACCTGTGGTGTAACCTTATTATACTAAAAATAAACATTTTTTCTCAAAATTTAAAACATGTGTTTACTAGATAAAAGAACAATATTTCGAAATCAATGTATAAATTTTCGTGGAAAAGAGTCAATCGTCTAAAATTTGATTTAAAAATGACACATTTCTGGTTTTCTCTGGTTATACCCTCTTAATACAGATACGGGGTATTAGCCATCTTCCCCAATGGTGGACAATGTGACGCTGTTTGGATAAATAAGAAGGAAGCGCACCACGGTATAATAATATCCCCAAAAATAAATAAGTATAATTTTTAAATTGTATTTATTTTTAGATTCTCGGCTCTCGGACCGGAGAAGGTCAAGGGACCAATAAGAATTCTCGTGAGCTTTTCAAGTGCATGTTGTCAAAATTCTATTTAGAGAGAAACACATGCTTATTTTGCAGTCCTTTGTATCCTACCAAGTAAAAAAAAAAATTGGCTTTATTTTAACTAATCTACAGTTTTGTTCATCATTTGATGAAATTTTGCATATCTACTTTACCTTAACAAACGGAAGGTCTCTTGACTCTTCGACCAATTAACTCTGTCTACAAGAAATATTGCTGGAACATAACTAGAGTGAACACAACTATATTGCTGGAATAAAACTAGAGAAGGTACAGAGTATTGCACTTGGGCTGCAATGTAAATGATAGATGGGATCCTTCAGTTGAAATCAAATGCCGCATTGAGCAAGCTCGTGCAACCTTTATCCGCATGAAAAAAATGTTCTGCAGTCATGATCTCAACCTTGGATTACGAATGCGAATGGTCAGATGCTACGTGTTTTCGATATTATTTTATGGAATGGAACCATGGACGCTTACTGAACAACTAATTAGGCGACTTGAGGCATTCGAGATGTGGATCTACAGAAGAATTCTTAAAATAAGCTGGATGGACAGGGTTACAAATGAAGATGTTATGGTTCGGATGAATAAAGAAAAGGAAGTAATTAAAACCATGAAAATCCGAAAACTTCAATATCTTGGACATGTGATGAGACATCCAGAGAAGTATGAGATCTTGCATCTCATAATGCAGGGAAAGACTGCCGGAAGACGGGGCCCTCGAAGAAGGAGAACCTCATGGCTGAAAAACCTGAGACGGTGGTTTGGCCAGTCTACCGTGGAACTGTTCCGGGCCGCAGTAAACAAAGTCCGCATAGCCAACATGATAGCCAACGTCCGTTGAACGGACAGGGCACAAGAAGAAGAAGAACAAGAAATTCCAACAAACACCCCCAACACTTTTCCCAACCCTTAAGGTACAATTTTGATAGCTTTTGATGAAATTTTGCACTCTAGGCGTTTAAAAAATAAGAGGAAAGTAATTATTACTTTTTAACAAAATGAAGAAAATATAAGCGAAACTCAATCGAAAATCTGAAAACAGAAAAATATACGGTCACATCTGGGACACGAACCTAAGACCTAAGCCCTGCCTGGGCGGAACTCTGCCAACTGAGCTAATGTATTCCTATCCGATACGGTCATATTTAACTGCAACATATTTCAACTAAGAACTACCAACACTATCTTAATTTTCTCAACGCATATTTTTATTGGCTGCTATCTTTATGAATGATCGCAAGATTCAAACACGAACTAAATGCTAATCTAGACAGTTTAGATAAATTTTATAATATTTATTTTTAATATGCGACATCTATTGACTTTTCTGCAAGTTTTAGATGCATACTTATTTTTAATTTTTACTTAATGAGTAGAACCTCAAATTGTAATATTGTCTTCATTGAATTGTTGCTGTTGTTATCCTTATTTCTATGTTAAACTATACTAAAATGCGCCTGCTCTCAATACAGGAATTCCTAGTAAGACAGGCACAGCACAATCACTTTTGTAACTTAATAAATAAAGATTAGGTATAATTATTTAAAAAAATCTTCATTAAGCTAAAAATAAACATAATACTGTTTACATCAGATTTCGAAAAACTCTGCTTAAAGCCCATGCAACGCCGGGGACTTTAGCTAGTATTATATATATTCACTGAAGTTAAAACAGACTTATATCATTAATAAATCATCGAATAAAGCATATGTTTTTGATCCTGACGCTGAAAATTTTGTTATAAACCCTCAAGAAAGAGGGTTTCGTAAACTTTGATAAAAAAAAAATGTCGAGAGCGGGAAAAAACGTAACCAAAAAAAATATTAATAATAATACATAATGTTTCACATTCTTAGTTTATACAAATACCACACGAACAAGGAATTATTTTCTTCTGACAAATTCCAGACTGATTTGAATCGATGAAATTCCTTAGAGAATTGGAAGCCTCAACAGTGTTGCCATACGCCTACAGTTCACGCAAATGTCGCTGCCACCCACAGCGCAAATAGGGGCAAAGCATTACAACTATAGCATCGGTTCAAATTAATGATACTGTGGAGTGGAAAAGGCCCCGTTGTCGAAGTTCCCGGAAAATACGTTGGAAATGTTAAATGCGTAGTAGGGCATTCTTTAGGCGCCAGTTGTCAGTGATCCTATTAGACAGATATTATTTATATATGGCGATGGCGACCGACTTAATCACTTACTTTTCTTCCGATTACACTGTCTGGAACTTTGAATAACATTCAAGCACCCACCTAGTTGTAGGTAGAAACAATTGTGCTAATACTCAAATAAGATTATTGCGAAACAAGCCATTTAAAAAGTTAACATTTCAGGTAGCAAAATTATTTTATAAAAAAAATTTAATGTCCGTAGAACAGATTCAGCATGCCTACATTGCGCCTGTGCATTAGAGATGGCAATCGGTCCCTTAACAAGGGATTGTCAATCAGATGGACCGCCCTCCTTTGCACAGAATCAAGTAGGTTTATTAAGTATTTCGGACCCCGGCCCCTAGATGGTTCCCAAATTCAATTGTTGGGCATTCTTGTGATTTGTATAAGGTTAGCAGCTGGTCATTCGAAGAATCTGCTAGCCCTATACAAGATGCCCAGTTTCTTAGATCGCCTGGATTTGAGTCCCGCCTGATTAGGGATGCAACGATATAACGGAAAACCGATAAATATCGATATATCGACCCCTAAAAATATCGATATTTTTCAATATCGACGATACGCCGATATCGATATATCAATATCAAAAAACTCAATATATCGTATCGGAATATCGAAAAACCCGCCCAAATTAAATTACCCACAAAATCGGGTAAAATGCTATTACTGGCAATACTGACTGTCTAAAACAAATATTCTGTTCTCTACACTAATCTGTGGTATGTGAGTGTTGTTTGTGTTTGTCGGCTCTGTTCTGTGTCTACCAATTGTGGCAACGAGTATTCCTTCTGAACGGCTTTTTTCAAACGCAGGAGCCACTATATCTATAACTCAAAGCAGAAATCGGCTACAAGGAAGCAAGAATGTCAAAGTTACTATTTTTAAGTTCGATAGCTGGAACAAAATACTGGGATTTTTTTTAAATAAATTTGTGAAAAAAAAAACACATTTTATATGACTACCCAAATTTTGTGATTATTCACATAGGTAAGTATAAAAAATTATATCCATACCAGTCCTGGGTCGGTCGTGAATAACCCACTCATTGAAACCCGCTGACGGACCACCAAAGAGCGAGCGGGTCATTTTCTCGTCAGCACCCGGGTCTCGCGACCCACTTCTCGCAACGCTTTACTACTGCAACCTGGGTTTCGGGTGCGGATGTGGCGGGGCGAGCGACGATAGAGATGTATGAGAGAGCGAACGGGTTGTCAACACCAGGGTTTCGCCACCCTCTCTCTCGACTCAGGTAGTAGCAAGTAGCAGGGTGAAGCGTAATCGAGTTTCATATTTTGTGTCGCGAAAAGAGCGGGTCTTCGCGACCCGCTCGTGACGCTAGTGTCGTGAGCGACCCGGGTCGTGTAAAACGATCGATCGACCCAGGACTAATCCATACATAATCGACAAACGTTTGATATAACTAAAACTAAATTGGATTTCTATAAGCTTAAAAAAGAAGAAATATCGTTATATCGGCCTACTAGACCGATATATGTATATATATATCGATATTTCAATATCGACTTAATTCGATATATATCGATATCGATTTAATTCGATATATATCGATATCGATATTTTTAAAAACCTTGCATCCCTACGCCTGATGGCCCTTTGAGGCGGGAGACGGTGAATATCCCCCGTAAATGGCTGCTTGCATTCGTTTTAGTATGCAATTTTGTGTTCAGTTTCATGGAATAAACTATAATTATTATTATCTCAGAATAATACTCGTAAATATTATTTTCTACAACCCTCAGGGCGGGCATTTTCCTTGTGGATTTTAGAGCATTTCATTGTTTGAAACGCCGCAAGTCAAATGACGAAAACTCGCTAACAACTGTCATATCAAAGGCGGATACTTCTGAAAGCAAAAGTTTTCCAGCCGCAGCCGGGATATTTAGCCAACACGTGCCAGACAAAGACATAACTTTGGTTAAATTTCATTCTATACAGAGAAAATTTTATTATTGAGGTGTTAATTTATGTATACACCAGCGCAGATCAGTGAATAGTCAAGAAATTAGACTTTATAAAAAATATTAACCCATCAAATTTAAACAAAAGAAACACACATTTCAAATGTGGGATTTTCTGGAAAAATTGTTATTTTATTGACAGATAAGTTCCAATTTTGAAAATAATACTTAAAATACGAGGGCAAAAAAATATGAGTGAAAACAGAAGAAGATTTGGGACTACGTTGGAAGCAAGTTGTTGATATTTTTCCTAGAAACAATCTCGTTTAAGTCTTTGCAACCGGTCTCGAAAAGAAGAAGATGGAGAGATACGAAATTACGAATGTTAGAAGAGAGCGCTAACATTTACAGCGACAAAATCGGTACGAAAATTGCGAAAATATTTAATAAAACACGACTCGTTTAAAATAGAGCAAAAATCTCGCAGGCATTGTCTTAAACAGCATTTAAAGAAACACTGTGAATTTTTTCATACTTGTAAAATAACTGAAACAAACGTGTTTATAATAATTTTTGGAGCACATTTTGCGATTTTTTTCTATCGAGGGAATTTTATATAATTTGCGTGTCGGCGCGGGCAATGTCTAGACATTATCTTCAAGAATAACATATATTTTTTCAAGAGCTTTAAAACTTACCGTGTTTTACATATCTATGTAAGAAATCGGTAGAAATTTGGGTTGCGGGCCCTTAAGGATGGGAATTTGACCATCTCGCAAGCTGTGCTGGGACGGTACCCCATTTATAATATTAAAAATGGGTGACCGAACAACTCAGAATTATTGGAGAAGAAGATAATAATAATAATCTAAACGAAAATATGAAGGAGAACAAGACACAGAAAATAATATTAAAAATGGGTGACCGAACAACTCAGAATCATTGAAGAAGAAGATAATAATTATAATCTAAACGAAAATATGAAAGAGAACAAGACACAGAAAAAGATAATGGTCGCCACTGGGACTGGGACTTAAAAAGTAATTAAAAATGATGAACAAAACAAAATATTAAAAAATGGTTAAATAGGTTACATTATGTTAGGTTATGCGTTATTTTTTTTTTTTTTTCATAATTTTAATGACTTTTTAAAGAGGTTGAGATGAGTCTATCCGGAGTTGTCATGGAAACTTAAAAATAAACTTTTTTTCATATTCACCGGAATATTCTGTTTTGAAGAGTGTGGAGGGTACGAAGCACCGCCCAAAGAGGAGACCGATTATATTATTTCATTCCCTGGCTGGCTAAATCGTGCGGATGTACGTGATTGTCTCCTATTTTTCGTTTCATCGAGTTTCAAATCACAACGGTAGTAAAGAAGTTTTCACTTCAAAAATCGATGGTTCCTTAAAGGTGAAGAAGTGAAACCTTCAGAAAAGTAAAGTAGACAAGAGTGGGGACGCTACGAAGCACCGCACAAAGAGGAGACCGATTATTCTATCTCATTTTATCGCCGGCTAAATCCTAACAGCTTATACATAAATATAGAGATACATACGAGTATATTTATAGTTAAATGAAGTCAAGCCAAAAAGGTCTCCTATGTTAAAGTTACTTGGAGACGGAGTTTTATTAAACTACTTATCTTAAAATTATATGATTTTAGATTTTCACGGCCAAAAGAATTTTTATTATTTGTTTTTGGGGTGTTATGCCGTGTTGCGCTACCTCCTCCTTTAGCCAACGTTTCGGCTACACATCTGCCCTGATGATGGGCACTGTAACGTTGTCCGAAATGTTGGCTAAAGGAGGAGGTAGCGCAACACGGCATAACACCCCAAAAACAAATAACCAAAATATCTTTAAATTATTTTTTTGGGGAGGAGAAGAGGAAGAGGAAAATAGGATAAGGATAGGAGACGCAACCGATACATTCCACATTCTTGTATTAATTTTCTAGCGTACGCGTTACTTCTATTCGGTAATTCTGCAGAGTATTGTTAAAAATGTCTATATTGTAAAATTTTGTATTATATTGCGCATTTGTGTTACATCTATATGTGCATTTGTATTATTATATATCGCAATTCTGTATTATATAGATGTATGGTTGTATGATGTATGTATGTATGTTGTATGATATATTATAGATGTATGTTGCTTTGGTTGCTGAAAGCGAAGAAGAACTGCAAGAGGCCTTAACAACCATGCAAAGCATTCTTCAAAACAATTACAACATGAAGATAAATAAAGACAAAACAAAGCTGCTGACTGTAGGCCGAACGCAACATCAGATGAGAGTAGAGATGTCATTGAAGTACCCACCACTGTCCCACCCCGGTATAGGCAACTTATGGTCGCCCCTTCGGAGTTCTCACAAGAATCTAATTTTTTTGAATAAACGGCTCTACATTTAATGTAACGAATCTAGACCTTCAATGTCCCCTCATACTGTGTTAGGTGGCGGTATGCGGTCGCGCCTACAGGACTGTACTGTAATGGTCATTTCTACAATTCTAAAGCCCATGGAGGTAGTCACCGCCAAAGCAGTGAGCCTCGTGGACAGTCAAACAAGTGGTTAGTAACATCGACATAAAAAAGTAAAATGAACAAAATAGACAGCAGCCGTCATGAGTAATCAGCTCATGACAGCGAAAGACCATACGCAATCCAGCGGGCGGCACCGAGTACTGTTCATAAAAAAAAGCAACAAAAGTAAAATAACATTTGTACAGAGTAGAACTGATGTTACCGCAAACTGGCTACCGGCGGTCCCCGAGACAGTGAAGGAGGCTGATTGTCCGGCCTCCCGACAACCGGCAGCGTCGTCCGTAAGCCAGCTAGCCGGTGGTGCCTAGACGAGAGTAATTGGAAATCATAGAAGAAGACCTTAGGGAGAGAAGCGTCGGATCGCCGGAGGCGGGACGGACAGCCTCCAGATGTCGTTCAGCCTTCTCCCCAGCCTCTTTATGTCACAGGGGGTGGCGCGGCAGACAGGTGCAGCTCCACCAGTTCCAGAAGACCGGCCATGGTATATAGGCGGGGACACGGTCCAGGGTCCAACCCCTTATATGGGGAGAAGGACGGCACAAAACGAGCAACTGAGTTCAGTTCTAACAAAAAAAAAAAAAAAAAACATAACTAAAAAGAAAAATTTATTGATAACATAGTAAATCGCAAAAAAGAAAAAAAATAAACAAGAGCGTGTGGAAGTCAGCGCTGGGCATGTGAATGCCCCATATAACCAAACTAAAGATCATAAACATGTAAAATAAAATGGCGATTTAGAAAGAAAAAGAAAAAACATAAAATAGACATGAGCGTTAAATTACGCAGGGCATCTGTAAACAGAAGACCATGAACATAAAAATGTAAAAGCATAAAAACATAAAAATGTAAAGGTGTAAATAATAAACTTAAAAATGTAAAAAAAAAAAATATATATATATATATGTATAAATACTGTAAAAGCAAAAAAAACATAAAAATGTGAAGGTGTAAATAATAAACAAAAAATGTAAAATAAAATATAAAGCTGAACATCCTGGGCAATATTGATCGAAGAGAAGATGCAAAGAAAGTCCGTGGTAAGTCAGGAACAAGTACACCTGGTGTCAAAATCTACTAATCAGCGACTCTAAGCTCAGGCCATCTCTCAACCCAGATCCTTGTAAACTTCCTCAGGCACTCGAAGTTCGTCTTGTTCGATACCAGATCAGTGTTCCACACTGGTCTGATAGCTACGTCCAAACCATCGAGCATTTCCTCTCTGGCATCCGTCAAGATCTCGCAGTGCCACAGAATGTGCTCGGCCGACTGGTTGGTGGATCCGCATGCGCAGTTGGGGTGGGGGGACAGGGAGAGGGTGTGAAGTCTCCCCCTGAATTCCCCATGCCCAGACAGAAGCTGGGTAATGTGATGATCCAGTCTGAGATAAGCCCCTTCCATTCTGATTTTAACTGATGGGAAGAAGGAGAAGGTCCATCTTCCCAAATTCGATCTATCCCAACGGACCTGCCACTCTTGGAGCGACAGATCCCTCATTTCACGAAGCAGCCCAGGGAGAGTCCCCGGCCCGCCCGGTGTCAGAACAACGCCTAGGTGAGTGGCCGGGGTTCCTCTGGTTAACTTCTGCTTGGTAAGCACTTCCCTGATTTCCAGATCGATTGGCAAAATGCCAGCCAAAACGGGTAAAGCGTCCGAAGCTACGGTTCTATACGCACCAGAGAGTGCCAGCAAAGGGGTTCGTTGGCCTCGCTTGAGAGCTAAGAGAATGAGCGAGTTGTCCAGGCGGTGTTCCCACACAGAGGCGGCATACGAGACTTGCGCCACGTATACGCACCTATATAGCGTTCGCAGAACCGGATTACGCAATCCCCACTCAGCTGTGGAGAGTCTCCTCAGCTTCAAGAAGAGAGCCTGAGCCTTGCTGGATACTTCTTTGACGTGAGCCAGAAAAGAGGACGATCGATCTAGTGTGACGCCTAAGTATTTCACTGTTTCAAAAAACCGGATGTTAGAATCTCCCATTCTGATGGTAGGATTTCTTTCTCTACTGAGACGGCCCTTCATCAGGAGGCCCTTGGTCTTATGGGGAGCGAAGGTCATCTTGTTTCTTTCACCCCAGTCCAGGAACATCTGCAAACCTTCACTGCCTTTGCTCTCCACTTCCTTTCTACTGTCCCCAGCGACCAGATACAACTTATCATCAGCGTAGTCGACAGCGATACATCCTTCAGGCAAGGGTAACCTGGAGGAGTCATCAAAGGAGATGTTCCACAAGTCAGGTCCAAGGATGGAGCCCTGCGGGCATCCCATGTCTGATTCTCTCTGGATACAAAAGTCACCGAAACTGATCGTAATGGTACGATCAGAAAGGTAGTCATCGATGGCTTTGAACAATAAGTTGGAACACTGCCTGTTTTTCACCTTTGTACGTATCATTGCCCACCACGCGTGATCGAAGGCACCAGTGATGTCGAGGAAGATTGCAACTACATACCTCTTTGGGCAAGCCTTCACCCATTCAAGCGCATACGACAGGGCGTGCACCGTGGATCTACCGGGGACGAAGCCGAACTGCAGGTCACTGGCCGGAGACAGAGTTTGTCGGAGTCGCTGCCTAATCAATTTTTCAAGGATCTTGCCTAAAACGGGAAGGAGGGTAATCGGCCGGTAGGCCTTGATGTCCGTTAGTGGTTTTCCGTTCCCCTTTGGTATAATCCGGAGCACGCCACGCTTCCACTCAGAGGGGAAAACTCCCCTCCTCAAGCACGTGTCCATCACCTGGAAGAGCTCCTCCTTGGCGTGGACCCAGACTTGCTTCGCAATTACGCCATTAAGCCTATCATGCAGAGATGTGTAGAGATGTCAGGAGTTCCACCAAAGAACACCAAGGAGTTTGTCTACCTCGGGAGCAAAATAACATGGGACGGTCGGTCTAAGAGCGAGGTCGACAGCCGTATACACCAGGCTAGGCTTGCATTCAATAAAAGGTCGAAAGTAATAGAATCGAATAATATAGACCTGAAACTGAGAATACTCATCAAGACCTATGTATGGAGTATCTTGATGTACGGCTGCGAAACATGGTGCCTATCCGAAAGAGATAAACGGAGACTAGAGGCTTTTGAGATGTGGTCCTATAAAAGAGTACTAGGAATTTCCTGGAGAGACCACATCACAAATGAGGAGGTTCTCCAAAGAATCGAAGGAGGAAGGCACCTGCTCAGGACCTTGTCCGAAAGACGCGCAAGATGGATCGGCCATGCAATAAGACAAGAAGGCCTCTTGCATGCCATAATGGAGGGTATGACCGAGGGGACAAACGCTAGCCCACGCCGAGAGTACCTGGAGGACCTGCTGGTGGACGTGCGCTGCTTATCATATGCAGAATTCAAAAGAGCCGCACAAGACAGGGAAGAGTGGAAGAAACGAATAGATGAAATTGCTGCAAACCAATCCCAGGATTGAAACCAGAGAGAGAGAGATGTATGTGTTTGTCTCTTTTCTTCTTCTTCTTCCTGTGCCCTGCCCGTTCAAGGGACGTTGGCTATCATGTTGGCTATGCGGACTTGGTTTACTGCGGCCCGGAACAGCTCCATAGTAGACTGGCCAAACCACTGTCTCAGGTTTTTCAGCCATGAGGTTCACCTTCTTCCAGGGCTCCGTCTTCCAGCAATCTTTCCCTGCTTTACGAGATGCAGGATCTCATACTTCTCTGGATGTCGCTTCACATGTCCAAGATATTGAAGTTTTCTGATTTTTATAGTTTTAATTACTTCCTTTTCTTTATTCATCCGAACCATAAACATCTTCAGTTGTAACCCTGTCCACCCAGCTTATTTTAAGTATTCTTGGTCTTTTTTTGTGTCACTTTTTTAGTTTCATCGAGTTTCAAAACACAACGGTGCTAAAGAAGTTTTTACTTCAAAATTAATTAACCAACACTGCAATTGAACAACTCTATAGTTGGTCGTGGCTAGTAGACGCAGTGGGCGCGTTGCTTTTCTATTCAGGCAGTTGCAAAATCCTAACTCAACACTTGCACGCGATCATAATTCCATTGGAATTATGCAACCACTGCCAAAATCATTACGTAACGAGAATTATTTCAATGCAGTCATACTTAATGATAAGTTTTTATTCGACCTCAAGTTTTTTTGTAATCAAATGCGAAGAATTCCGTATAATTACAGGTCGTATTGGTATAATTCGATTTATTTTACATTAGCTCCATACAGGAGGCCCCGAGGAAAATAATTTCCACAAGGGTCTATGTCATCTTAAGGTATGCTGTTTGAAGGGTCTTTTTAAGGAAAGTAAGGAGAGAAAGTTCTGGGAAGATAAAATGTACGAGGTGTTTTTTTTTATGAGCTCCACGCAGGAGGCCCTGAGGAAAATAATTTTCCTCAGGGCCTATGTCTCTTTGGGGATGCTGTGTAGCGGGTTTTTTTAAGGAAAGGAAGGAGAGGAAAGTTCTGGAAAGGAAAAGGGTTTAAGAGGTGGGCAGCCTTTTTTTTGTTTTAACGTGAACAGCGCACAAGCATCCCAACTGCTCCCCCTGGAGCCAGTGAGACTATGGCATCTCCAATTGGGGTATATTGTGAGACTGAAGGTAGTGGCAAGGAGAAGAAGTTAGGGAAGAGGAAGGTGGGGAAGTACCTGTCTGTTCAGATCTGGTCACCAAACGTTTCAATTCTGAATGGTGGCGTACACCAGGGCGATTCTGAAAGTATCTTCCCCTGCTAAGTCGCCAAACATAGCGAATCACTTGGGGTGACCTATGACGGACCTATGAGGATCTAGATTTAGATAATAGTAGATAATATCTAGATTTTTTAAATATTTATATTGAGGGATCAGTAGGATTTATAGGTTCAATTAGAAATGCCACAGAGCCGAACCCTCTGATATGAAGATAGTATGAAGATAAGTGATAGTAGGTTGACATGTTGTTCTTGTATTATTTTGTATTTATAATACTTATAATATAGTGCAATTGCATAGCGTGGGTTGACTAGATGATCATTTGGGGAAGTGTGTGAAAGGGTTTAGTTTTTCCTGTGGGGAAAATTTAACCCGGACATTAAAATCTGGTGCGTAAAAAGATGGCATACCGAGAAGTAAACTGGAGTACGCGAGCGATGTTTGGACACCGTACCACCAGAAGTACATTGATATGTTAGAGCAAATCCAGAAGAAATTCCTCAGGTATGTTTATATGCGGAAGCATTGAACCTATCCAAGGTTCATGCACCACATTGACTTACTTGAGGAAACTGATTCTGTGAGCCTAGAAACTAGAAGGAAAGCAAGTCTTGCTATTCTGTCTTTCAAAATTTGGAACAATTTCATCAATAGCCCATTTCTCTTGGGATGCTATGATTTATATGTACCAGACCACTACAGCCGAAGTCGACATCATGACTTATTTAAAGTACCGAACGGCAGAACAGACGTCTTGTCAAAGCATAGCATGACGAGGGGAGTGGTGCTGTTAAATGAAATTGCAAACCATTTGGATGTAAGTGACTGTTCTTTATATGCCTTAAAATCATTATTGAAGAGTCACTTGCCTAAATGCTGATAGGGTAACTAAATTGTAATGTAATTGGAATTATTCTGTTGTACAATAATAAAAAATACAAAAAAAATAAAATATATATATATATATATAATGTTATTGATGAGAGAGATAATAAAAAGTTATTATTCAGACATAAATACAAAATGTGTTGTGTTATTTTACGTGATTCCTTCAGTATGAAAAGTCGTTAGTGTTTTTAGGTGAAGTGATCGTAAATGATAACTCAATGATATTCTCAAGGGTAAATCGTGATAAATAATATATCTAATTGTCTAGGCGATTATCATTAATGGTGAAGAAAATGCAATTTTAAAGATATTAATATGTAAAATAAAAACAAAATAAAAAACATAACGAAACAAAGCAACAACAAAAAAACATAAATAAAATAAAATAAAAACAAAGGCCACTTACCCTTATGTTTTAATGTTATTTTATTTTGTTTTTTTCTATTCTCTTTTTTTTCTTTTTCAAAATATATGTGGGACTAATTATTAATTAATTAATATGCAAAGCAAACACCTTTATGTTTCAATCCTTTATTATTGAAGTACATATATGTGCCTAATTGTTATTCATTTTAATAAGAATGCTAAATAAACAGCAGTTAACTTTATGTTTTAATGTATTAATTTATTTTACTCTTTCTCTTACCTTTTCTTTTTTGTTCTTCTTTTTACAAATACACACAATTCAAACAACAGTCATCTGATATAACCTATTATTTTAATAAGCATGCCAAACAAACATCAGTTAATTGTATATTTTAATCTATTCTTATTTTTTTAGTTATTTTTGTTGTACAAAAAATGCGTGTTAATTCCTTAAATTTGACTGTCCTAAAACGGGAATTCCTCCCAGTTGAAAAGTCAATATATTTAACAAATGTTATGTAGGTATATCCTGTACTAAATAAATAAATATATAATGATGACAAAACAATTCCTGTTTAGAATTTATAATAATTTAACAAGTGGAAAACCATATTATAGAGGTAGACGGTGGGTGTCTTTGTGCTAAGTTATCACAAAGTTAAATGCAAATAAAATTTAAAAAAATGCTTCAGATGTTTGTATCAAAAATCATTAGACCCATTACGTGGATCACCCATTCACAACATACAAAATACCAGGATCGCAAAACATCAGAGAAGGCTTGCCTATAAAATAAATTACCACTAATTCAAAACAAAACAACAACTAAAGACGTCAATTTTCCTATTTAAAAAAATACCTGTAGATACGTCGTATACGAGGCGCCGGCGCCGAAGCAAGTAGGCGCCGCTTATCTACACACACACACACGAATAGAGCACATTATCTTGTATGTATTACAGCATAATACAGACACAATAATATGATTGTGTAGTGTGTGGGTGTGTTCTGTATGTGATCAGTACAATGGTTTGAATTGGTATAAGTACATATTGTGATGTTGAACACTTGACACGGTACATTATCTGAATACAATGTCGCGATGCACAATGCACTATTTGCTAAGCAAGGCCGTGCGTTGAAGTGAATGCAAATTTGCTGATGTGATAAGATAAGAATTGGAAAACTACATTATTGCAATTTATTTATATTAGATCAATTTACGAGACATGTTTAGAAATTAAGTGTATTATGACCATAACAGGCTGTGGATGTGCGTTTTTTGAGGGTTGGCTACACTGGGTGGTAGAGGGGAATCTCCAGACCAGAGCGAGCATCGTAGGAACACGGTAGTACGTAAATACACGTCGTAGTTGCGTGAGAGATGTCGGTAAAAAATCCCGCCAAGGCGATCTTGGTCTCATTTGGTTGGGATGTTTTGAAACTCTCCCCGTATTCGCCTGACTTGGCGTGCAGGTGCAGAAAGAGGTTCTGAAGTGCGGAAAGAGCTGGCGGGAAAGTTCTTCGAGGAGGGCATAAAGAAGCTTGTGCCACGGCTCACCACATGCATTGACCGGGATGGCGATTATGTGGAAAAAAAGGCAACATGTGTATCAACAAAATCCTGTATTTTTTTTAAATACACTTTTTCCAAAAAAGAAAATAAATCTAGTACACTTACTTCCTCGTATATCGTCTTTTACGAGAGATGGGGAGACTGATAGAGATATAGAAAGAAGGGTAAATGCAGGTAACTCCATTAATGGAGGACTGAATGCCGTTGGCGCTAACAAAAAAATTATCCAAAAAAGCGAAGCTAGCAGTCCACAATGGATCTACTCTGGTGTATGGCAGTAAGGCTTGGAACTGGCAGAGGAAGGATAAGAGTAGACTGAATGCTGTAGAAATGAAATCCCTGAAACGTACGTGTGGTATCACCGTGTATGATCGTGCGAGAAATGTGGAGATCCGCAAAGATTTCAAAGCTGATGTAAGCGTAATGAGTAAGATTAAGAAAGGAACCCTCAGATAATTTGGAAGTGTAGATAAGTTAAAAAATGTTGATGACTCGGAAATTTTTTCCAAATATGTACGAATAAAATGACCAGTGGCCGTACAAATCAGAATGAACTCTACTCAACACCTCCTTTGAAAATTCATTAAAAGTGATGAAAAAATATATTAAAAAATGTTAAATAGGTTACGTTATGATAGGTTATGGGTTATTTTTAATTTGTTTTTTTTTTTCATAGCTTTTAATGACTTTCCTAAGAGGTGTTGAGTTGATGAGTTGGCATGGAACAAAATGACCATTCTCCGTCAGGCGCAACTAATCTGTGAGATGAAGTGATCTGTTATTTTTGTGCTAAAGGTTTAATATCGCCGATCTAGGGACGAGGCTGACTTTTCCTCCTTCCCCATCACTCCCATAAAAAATATATTTGAAAATTTTAAGGGAAAAAATCTATTGTAATCTGTTTTTTTTTCTATGATATGATCTCAGATGAATTGCGTCCGATCCTGTTAGGATTTGCATTGCGCCTGACGAAGGGTTAAGAAACGGAAATCTTGAATTATTGAACATTGTAGAATGGACTTCGCGACCACATCTCAAGTGATGACTTCACGGATTACCGTATCTATGTAGGAACTGGAAATACAGAAAATACAATGTATCATAAAAAGGTGTATTATGGTAGAAGAGTCAACAGTCAAGTTAACTTATACAAGTCCTTCGCTAGGCGGAAGTGCATCGACAGTGAGCGGTATTACCGACATGCTATCGCCGGTGTAACACGGGGAAACTGCAACATTGTCGGAAGAGTGCAGTGCCAATGGTCATTGTTAATCATTCAACTTTAGTCACGAGTAGCAAACAGTAATAAACAAGCGCGTAAACAGGTGGAAGTAACGTGTACAATTTATTACATAAACACACCTGTGTTTATTAATGTGCTTGCAAAAGCGGTAAGTCAAAGTCCAGTAGATTAGTCAGACATCTCCAAATACGAAGTTTTGAGATAATGAGTAAAGCAATAATAGAATGCTCACCAAATATTATTTAAATGTGTCTTTGTCTTACATTTAAATATGTCATAAAATAACACCAGAGGCATAACGGTCCGGTACATTAGTATGACATTTCGATATATCCTGCTAGTGACCCAGAAAACATCAACATTTTGTTAAATCTGTACAAGTTTTTCCGCTTTATTGGTTTGGTGGTGTTCGTTATACCTAATCTCAGTATTGTACCAGATACAGGGTTCACTTTATGTATAACTGCATACTTATTTCCAATTAAAATTTTTCGGAGATGTCCTTTTTTATATGAATAACGCACAAGAGTCCCCGTCCCGTTTGGAGCCAGTGAGACTATGGCATCCCCAATTGGACAATGCTGTGAGGCTGAAGGTAGTGGGGAAAGGAAGGAGATGGGGAAGAGGAAGGTAAGGGAAGTACCTGGCTATTCAGATCTGATCACCAAACACGGCTAAAGCCATTTCAAGCAACGTTTTAATTCTGAATGGTGGTCTTTCACCAGGGTGATACTGAGAGTATCGTCCACTCTGGAACGTGCTGTAAATAGACGAAATATTATTTTTAAATGAAAATTGTAAAATAAAACAAATTAATCAAATAAAAATTATTAGCCCACGCCGGGACTCGAACCCGCGACCTTCGGATTGCGCGTCCAGAGCCTTACCCCTCGACCACGCCCGCCGTGACTAATAATCAACTGGATGATCTACACAACACACACCACGCTCCTGGCGTTCGGGGTTGTTCTCTGTTTGAAGGTAGTGTAAGAAATATTAATTTTAATATTTTGAAATAATTATGTCTCAATAGGTCAATTGGTTGAGTTATCCCGGTAAATAGAGGATCTGGGTTCGACTCCTAGTTGCGACCGTTACCATTTGATTTATTTTCAAATTTCGATATTTTTTTAACATTATCCTCACAGATAAAATAATAAAAAAAACGTAATACGTTGAAAAAAAGGAGAAATTCGAACAAAATAAAAACCCTTTGTAAAAATATGAATCAAGGACGGCGTGGCCGTGTAGAAAAAAATAAAATCAATAAAAAAAGCTTCGAGAAAACCCGATGATAGTATAAAATATTCAACAATGCGTACTACTTCTGTAGGCAGGAGGAACGAAACTAAGTAATTTCAAGCAGGTGGTCTGATCGGAATACATAAACCAAATAATAGAATAACTTGAAGGAGGTAAGAGTGTTGGATAGGGGATGGGAATGAATAGAAGTGTCTGCTTGCTTGTTACAGATTCTATGAATAAAATTAACTCGAACGTTACATCGACTTTTTGGGTAAATCGAGAAAAGATTTGTTTGAAGTATCTATTGGTACTGTAAAACACTGTGAAGCTATAAAAGCGATCCACCTGGACGTGTAACATTCGGAATCGGGTGAAATCACGCACTCTGTCTGCCCGTTTAGAGTTATAAAAAAAAGTTATTTTGTTACATTATATAATAGAACTATACCCGAAAAGGGGTTCGTAAGAAGAAGATTTTACAAGTTCGTAAGAAGATTTATTTAAAGCATTTTTTATATGCCTGATACTTTTTTTACCATGATTATTATTATTCCGTGCGTGACCCTTTACCTTTTTAGAAAGGTATGATTTTTCTTTAATTTAATGGCAAAATAAATATTTTTAAAAATACATACATTAGCTCCACACAGGAGGCCTTGAGGAAAATAATTCCCCTCAGGGCCTATGACATCTTTGGGGATGCTGTGTGGAGGGTCTTTTGAGGGAAAGGAAGGAGAGGAAATTCTGGGAAGGAAAAAGGTGTGATGGGTGGGTAGGAATCTGGGGGTCAGTGTGTCCAGGAGTGACAGTGCAGGTAAGGCGTTATTCCAAAAATCTTGCTGGAGAGGTCTGCAGGTCTTCCTCAACCAGTCTCTCCCGATCCGACCTGCCACGCATTTGGTGGGCAGACGCATCCGCCGCCAATATCCAGACGAAACTCACCCCATGAACCCGGGCATCCCTACTAAGTCACCAAACGAAGCGAACCTCTTAGGGTGACCTATGGCAGAGGTGTTGGTTATCCAATAAATGGTTCCCAGGGCGGCGGTACCCATACCCGCCTCCCAAATACGAATATATTTAAGAGAGCGCCTAAAGCAAAAATGTTTGTAAATGACTTGCATGCAATCCGAGACCGATCTACGCGCCAAGAACTCACAATTTTAAATATTTTAAAATTCGTAACCCTGTTTTCCACCACTGAATCGGGAAGTGGCTGCATTTCCTGCATCGGATTAACCATCTCGACAAACAACTGACGATGATCCGGTATCGGACGTGCAGCGTGCATTGTGTGCATTCATACGAAGTACTTCTCCAAGGTCCGAGAAACCACCTGGTTGCTTGACCACACGAAATGTCAACCTTCTCAATGTCTGCGTGGCGAATCGCGAAAACGGGAAAACAATTACGTTAACAGAGATGACGGAAGAATGTTAATTCATATTTAAATTATGAACTTTAAAAATGCAAAGTGACGATTAATCCTTATTAATAACATTATTTTACATTTATAAAAGCTCTCTGATGTTAAATAGTTGAAACGTGTTCATGTATACATATTTGAAATCGAATTAAAGATGACATGAAAGACGAATTGATTTCATTAACAACCCCTCAGGTTTTCCGGAACAACTCATATAGGTCCCGTAGAAATCGTTGTGCCTCCCTTACTGTACGTCATAGTGAGAAGTTTTTTGTTTTTTTTTAGATTAACTCCACATAGGAGGCCCTGAGGAAAATAATTTCCCTTAGGGCCTATGTCATCTGAGATGCTGTGTGGAAGGTCTTTTTGAGTAGGGGAAGGAATGAACATCGGTCTTGAAGAGACCCATGTTGTAGCAAGGAGGAAACACAGAGGCCGGCAAATCATTCCACAGCCGAGCTGTTGAACACAAGAACGAGTCGAAGAAACGACCCGTTCTCATGTGACAAATGTCAACTGTGTACAAATGTTGGGCACGCGTTTGGCGTGTTTCCCGACTACGCACCGGTGCCGAAGGGATCAATGATGCTAGTTCCTCGGAACAGCTTCCATTGTAATACCGGTAGAACAAGGATAGCATTCCCACCCGACGCCTGTGCTCTAAAGATTGCAATCCGTCTGTTAAGATGGGAGAATCTATCAAACGGACCGCCCGTTTCTGCACAGAGTCGAGGGTATTTTTCAGGTATTTTGGAGCTCCAGACCAGAGGTGGCTGCCAAATTCAACCGTGGGGCGCAATTGTGATTTGTACAGGGTTAGCAGTTGTGTACTATTAAAGTATCTGCGAGCCCTGTACAGTACGCCCAGTTTTTGGGAGGCTAACTTTACTCTGGCTTCGATGGAGCCCCCATACCTGAGCTGGTCAATTAGGGTGACACCAGGCATATCAATGGAGGGCCTGTTCGGAAGATTGCTTCTGTTGAAAGAGACTAGAAGTATTGGAAAGAGAAAACGAGACGCTATATATTCAAATCTAAAAGTTAACCACAAAAGAATTAAAATGTACGCCTTTTTAAAACTAAAGTTTCCGACCGCAATTTGAAAAAAATTATGAAACTTTGTGAATTTTTTATTTATTTATTTTTACATGAAATGACAAAAATGTGAAGTAATGATAACGTTTATAATACATTTGTCTAATAAAATAAGAAGAAAAAATAAAATAAAATTCGAAGAAAACTTCTTCTGACAGGTTTTCTCTTTGTGATGGCATTATTTATTTTATTAAAAGACAAATGACTTTGTTTACATCACTTTATTTTATGCACAATCGACATTTTTCGTGAACAATGTTCACATCATCAGGAGTAAGTGTACATTTACAGTGAACATTGTTCACGAAACATGTAGATTGTGTATAAAATAAAGTGATGCAAACAAAGTTATTTGTCTTTTAATAAAATAAATAAGAAAAAACGGAAAGTTCGCCATTTTAAAACTTTTAGAAGTGTGCAATAAAAAAAATTGTGTAAAAAAAATTACAAGGTTATTTCTTATAATAAAATTTTTATAATTATTTTATCACTTTTAAAAAACTATTATCACTTTTAAAAATTATTTTAGTTTTCGGATACGTTCACAAATATTCCATTTATTTGGATTTTATTGCAAAGCGGAAATATTCCGACTTTCCGACTAAATAGCCACTTCCATATTACATTTGCATTCCATTCATACTATAAATTTTAAAACGTTTAGTGTAAAATAGCCACTTCCATATTACATTTGCATTCCATTCATACTATAAATTTTAAAACGTTTAGTGTAAAATAGCCACTTCCATATTACATTTGCATTCCATTCATACTATAAATTTTAAAACGTTTAGTGTAAAATAGCCACTTCCATATTACATTTGCATTCCATTCATACTATAAATTTTAACACATTCAGTGTAAAATAGCCACTTCCATAATACTATAAATTTTAACACATTCAGTGTAGTGTAAGGAATCGACACAAACCAAAGACGCTGCGCAGAAAAGCAAAGTTCATAACGGTTTGCGGGGCAGCAAATGGGGGACTTTTGCAGGGTCTCCAGTTTTTGTCGATTCCTTTCCGATTCCGAGTCAGTCAGTGATACGACGGATTTATATGACCAACATTGCAAGCTGCTATCTCTCATTCAGTCAGCCACCAGAACATATAAATTGAAAGTGCAACGATCCTCCCACTGAATGCAACAGACATTCATCTGCACTTCCAGATGGCCAATGCACGATTGTTCGACTCGCTATTAAAACTGTAGGCCGACAGTTGAAAGAAAAGGCAGATCTTATAAATAACATAAATCCTGTGAAGGAAGTTAGTGTGATTTACTTTGAGAGCTTTCGTGTCTTTAACAGTAAATGGAAACATTGTATTAACTTTGGACTGAAGTATCGGTTTCTATCGATGCCTTGTAATACGAGGGTTGTCCAAGAATTAAAGACCTTCCCTCATTTTCGGCGACATGGACATTATTTCTCAAAATATGGCGACACTAGCGTGTAGCTCAGACTTTCCCCTCAAAAACGAGCGGTGATCCGGCTTCGTAGCTGCTTCAGTGCAATCTTGGCGTCCGCTGTTGAATCTTGCCGCCTACGAAATGCGCTCAATTATTCGCTTTCTCAACTAAGAGGGAGCCCGTCCTGTTGAAGTTCGTAAGCTCGCAATTTTGATCCCAGACGTCAGTAAGTCTACCACATAAACGATTTTGAGGGAAAGTATGCAAGTCGCGTGCTCGTTGGGTTCCTTAAATGCTGAAGAGCAAAATCGTGTAGAAAGCGCTCGGATCTTTTCGAACCGTTTTCTCAAACCAAGGCGTGACTTTTTTGGGTTGAAACATGGGTTCACCACCAAGCACCACGAATCAAAAAGGCAATCATTGACATTATTTGCATCTTTTTTTATTCACCTGAAGCAACACTTGGCCGGAAAATCTTTGGAGACCGACTAGGACGCGGAGGGCGAAGTGATAGCATTTTTGGCGGCAGAGTTCTACGATAAGGGAATCAAGGACCTAGTGCCGCCACGGCTCGTCAAGTGCATCGACCGAATTTTATGTCGAAAAATAGTCGAATATTTACCTAAAATGGCAAATGACTTTTTTGTAAATATAAATTCTTGGATAACCCTCGTATATATCTACAATATA
Source organism: Limnephilus marmoratus (assembly GCA_917880885.1). Classification (NCBI taxonomy): domain Eukaryota; kingdom Metazoa; phylum Arthropoda; class Insecta; order Trichoptera; family Limnephilidae; genus Limnephilus; species Limnephilus marmoratus. The sequence goes on along the minus strand of OU862927.1, from coordinate 7,135,308 downwards.
TATGCAATTAAAGGCATTTGAAGGATGTTTGAGAAGCAAGTCAATATAAATCTTGCTAATTAATAATTTGAGATTAAAGGTTAGCCCACCCTAGAACGTAGTCAGAACAGAAAGGTCTTTTTTGGTCTAATGCACATGACTTTAAGTCATCAGGGGTATTCTTGGTCCTCGTTTCTATAGACGAAGAATGGGAAGGAAAATTTATACTTAATAATGGGCACTTTTCGCGTTACAAATCAATACTTCTATTGCGTTAGATTTCAACGTCGCAATTCTAAGGAATAGAAATTATTTTTTCCAATATTCCCCACGAAAGAAGTTACAATTTTAGTAATTACTTAGTAATTATAAAACAAAAATAATTACGGGGAAGATAGTTTGTCCTTTAACTTTAAATTATTAATTTAAAATAATCGATTTTATATTAGTAATTATATCATATTAGTAATTGTTTTCGGTATCGAGCTATCTTTTAGAAGCAGTTTGAAGAGTCAATACCTAGACAAATTTTTAAATTAAGACTCCGCTGCCCGAATTTCTACCGAATTCTTACATATCTCCCTTAAACACGTTAAGTTTTAAACCTCTTAAAAAATATATGTTATTCTTGAAGATAATATCTAGACATTGCCCGCGCCGAAACGCAAATTATATAAAATTCCCTCGATAGAAAAAAATCGCGAAAAGTGCTCAAAAAATTATTATAAACACGTTTTTCAGTTATTTTACAAGTTATATTTATGAAAAAAATCAAGGTTTCTTTTTTTTAATTTTTTTTTTATTATTGAGTTAGTTTATACTACATGAATATAAACTAATAAGCACAATGTAACATTACATTTGATAAATTAAAATATTTTTATAGTAAGCACATTTCTTTTTAAATACATTCATTCTTTCTTCATTCTTCATACTTTCAGGCATTTCATCATACATCTTTAGTCCTCTGTATATAGGCAGTTCTGTGATTTTGATTTCTTCATTTGTTTCAATCGAACTCTGTTTATATTTCTTGTTTCGTAATTATGAATGTCTCTATTAAAAACAATTTCATCCTTAAAGTATTTTTGCATTTGGTTTTTCATAATTTTATGCACAACAAATTAACACGTTAAATAGTAGTCTCTTTTTTATTGGAATCCAATTTAGCTCCTCTCTCATTTGATTAATACTTGCGTATTTGCCTTTTCCCAGTATACATCTCATACATCTCATAGCTTTGTTTTGTATAACTTCTAGTTTGTTCAAACTTCCTTCATTGGCCAAATATAACATCTAGGAGCAGTAGTCCAAATGTGGAGCAACGATAGTTTTATAAATGAGCTCCGTAGTGTTTCTATTTAATTTACGTCTTAGTCTTCTAAGAAAATTTACCTTTTTTGATACCTTTTTTAGCACATATTCAAAGTTTGCTGTGAAAGTCAGTTTTGAGTCGAGTATTACACCCAGGTATTTGATTTCATTTCATTTTAAATGCTGTTTAAGACAACCCCCACGAGATTTTGGCTCTATTTTAAACGAGTCGTGTTTTATTAAACATTTTCACAATTTTTGAACTGATTTTGTCGCTCTAAATACTATCGCGCTCTTCTAACATTCGTAATTTCATATCTCTCCATCTTTTTTTTTGAGCCCGGTTGCGGCGACTTCGACCATTTTGGTGGTTCGTTGTTGTTTTGAAGTGGTAATATGACATACTATTTTATTTTTATTAGTTGAAATGTTGTTAATGGCTTCAAATAGAATTACAAAAAGTTACAAGTAACTTGTGCGCTAAGCATTGCATTTTATTGATTACTAGCTGGTCCCGGCATGCGTTGTTATGCCATTTAATAAAGAAATTGTTTCTCCCTGAGTGTCCTTTCCCATTCGTCCCGTTCCCCTTCCGCCTCCCCTTCTTCTCCTGCGTCCTCTTCCCCTTTCGCGTTCCCACTACGTCACCTCTACCTTCCCTCTCCCCACTCCACTCCCCCCTTCCCCCGTCCCGCGAACCCCCATCCCGAGTTCCCCTCCCCCCTCACACGTCCCCTTCCCCTCCAGCGTTCCCCTTCCACCTTCCCAGCCTTCCCTCTTCCCTTTCCCGCTCCCTCGTCCCGCCAACCCTCCTCCCGCATTCCATATATTCAATTCCAGTACATTCAGCTTTTAAACAGCCCGTGTGCCACCTTTTACAATTTTTATTCAAATTTCCATTTTTCATGTATATTAAATTTGGTACCTAACATAGGTATCTACCTATTTAAAATATCTAAAATTCTTGATTCGATTCAAACTATTGGGGAGTACCTACTTTAAATAAATTTATCAACTTAAAGATTTTCAAAAATAGAATTGTTTTGCAAAATGTCATTCTCAAACACGCGCACTGTCAAACGTGCGATAGATAGTCGTTAGGTTTTCTGAAATTATCCAATTTTCTGCGCAATTTTCTTAATTTTTCTCTCCGTAAGAACCATCCGCGTACTTCAAGGAATATTCTAAAAAAAGAATTAGCGAAATCGGTTCAGCTGCTCTCGAGATTTGCGCTTAGCAACACATTTAGCCATTCATTTTTATATATAAGATAATATTATAATTATTAAAAAAACAGATAATAAAAATACGAAATAAATGGATGAAATAAGGTAGTAGAAAAATAAAAAATATTAAATTTAACTAACAATACAAAATGCGATTTCCAGTGCAAAAGTAATTAAGTGTTTAACATTAGTTTAAGCATTAAAAGAATCTCTAATAATACTAGAATAATTTGATAAATTGAAGGAGAAATCCAAACAATAAACCTAACATTATTAATTGATCTACATACCAATAATTTTAGGATTTTCCAAACAGTGGGGAATAACAGTTTGATAATGGGGGTAATTAATGTAATTACATATAATAGGGTACCTAATTATATTTTAACTCACGCTATTTCATATTTTACGTTTCATCGGTATTCAGTAAAAAAATGTAACATTTAAGTTGATCTTTTTGAGACATAAAGGAATAAAAAAGAGGATGAAAGATACAATCATTAATTAAAAATGCAATAACTAGAGTAGTTGATGATATTTGGCGGTGATATTTTTTTTCCGTGTAATAAGACACTGAATCATTATCCTTTTAAAATTAGAGTGGAGACTTGTGAAGTTTTTTATTCCAACTCCAAATTCGGGATCAGGCAGCTAACAATAACACTCCTTATCTTATGTGAATGGCGATAATTCCCCTTTAACAACCCCATATTATTTATTCACGATAAAATATTCCCAAAAAACGTGTTTTATTTTATTTTGCGAAGCTCAGGCACAAATATTAAAATGTTTTAAGATCATTTTGTAAAGAACTTCATTTGTAACGTTATACCATAAAACCATACTCGAAAATGGGTTCGTAAGTAGGAGAGTTAGAACTTTAAGCAGTTATTATAACTCTCATAAAGGTTATATATTTATTTATTTATTATAGATAGATACGAAAGAAAGTACAAATAACATATTAGGAAGCTTTGCCTGTCCAACTAGGAAAGTTTCCCGTTCCAGGACAGACAAATTGACAGGTTTAGTTCATATTATTCCAAGAAATGTACATAATTACATAACAAACAAAAAAATAGAAAAAGTAACCTGGTAGCATATATTATTATATTCGGATTTACCGAATTAACCTGGTAACGTATAATATATTCGGATTTACGGTGTATGAGATAAGCAGGTAAGGGAACGTACCCATACTACGTGACCAACTTTTTGCAATTTTTAACCCCCCCCCCCCCCCCCCGGTGACCAAAATCCTAAGCAACTCGCCGCTCATTTGTATGGAGCGTGACATTTTGAAGACCCCCCCCCCCCCTAAACGTGTCACGTAGTATGGGTACGTTCCCTAAGTTAGTAGTAAGAATTGAAAAGTATAAACCAGGTACCTGATAACAAGTTGGAGGAATTACATAAAGATTTACAACATAAACATAAAGAGTTAATGCTATTATAAACAATATTATAAAGAGATGAAGTTATGTTAGGTTATAAAAGGAACTATATTAAAATTAAATTTACAAAATCAGATATAATTTGTTTAGGTATGTAATAATATATTTGTTTTTTTTTTTTAATTATTTATGCGTTACAACTACAATGTGTAATAAATTATGTGCAAACATGATTATTTTCACTGATTTAAAACATGTTTTCAGTACAAATTATATTATACGACTATACGAATTACGAATACACCGCGCTCATGTCTTGAACTACTCCTGCTAAAATATGAAAACAATACAAATATTATAGGTATACATATATATGTTTATACTGTTTCTAATCAATATTGCATGTTAGTATTAAATGATTTGAGTTTAATCCGATTGTAACCTGAAAATGTAATTACTCATGATTATATTACATGTATATGTATAAAAAAAACTAGTAATAAAAAAAATAAAAAACATTATAGTATACTTTATTTTTTTCTGGGATTATAAAAATACTTATACAGGGTGTGCGGAAGTAAAGTGCATCAACTTCGGGAGGTGATTCTACACGATAGTACAAGCAAAAAAGATAAATAACTTTTTTCGAAATTCCAACTTTTAAGGGTAGTTTTGAGGTAAAAAGATAAAATTAGTCCGGCGTGTGCGGCCAGATTTATTATTTTCCGCTGTTAAGATACGGGCCAATCACAATCATCGAGTCGGGCGCCCGGCAGGCTCTCAGCAAGTAAGATCGTACTTCACACTAAGGATTTTTAGTAGGTAAGTCTTTTTGTATGGGAAAAAAAAGTTGAAATTTCGGAAAAAGTTGTTAATCTTTTTTACTCCTACCATCACGTAGAATCACCTCCCGAAATTAATGCACTTTACCCCCGGACACCCTGTATAATACAAAAAAAAACTAGACTATTTTACTGCGATATACTCGCAGTTAATTAAAGCATTTAAAATATTTCTAAGCGATCAAATTTTCAAACCAAAAACACAGTAGATATTATTGTTAGCGGCCCGATTCCAATATTACACGACGTGGTGCATCGCCTTAAATACACCCAAAAAATTTCAAATAATGTAATATTCAAGGTGTTATCAAGCACAAAATGAGCTCTATTTATGAAGACCGTAATGCGGTGAAAGGGTTGACTTATTTTTATACTGCGGTGAATCACATAATCGCAAAACAATTGTGATGTACATAATCGAGCGATATCAATTAACAACAACATCGATTTATTGATATCCGGTGATAATGCATTGAAATAACACATATTATGAAAATAACAAACTTGTTTTCGAACCATCAGTCTGTTTGCGTTACCACTTCGTCATTTATCAGAAAAATCTGAAAAAAAACATTGCTAAAAAGTGCTTATTATAGAATCAAAACAAAGTTGCTATTATTTCGACCTAGAATGAAATGAAAACTATACGTATTTTCTTTCGAAATGGACGGAGTCGATCACCTTTCAAAAACAAAGATACAAATAATGTCATAATATATTATGCCGAAGTGGTTAGTGGGTACATATTGCGCATTTCGACGGCCTCCGTGGTCGAGTGGTAAGGCTCTCGACTCGCAATCCTGAGGTCGCAGGTTCAAGCCTCAAAAACTTTATTTGACGGCCGGCGTAGAGCAGCGGCAAGGCTCTTGACTCGCACACCGAAGGTCGCGGGATCGAATCCCGGCGTGGCAAATAAATTTTATTTGATTAATTTGTGTTATTTCACAATTTATTCATTTAAAATAATAAATAGTATATTTGCAACACGTTCCAGAGTTTCCACTCTGGAACGTGTTACGCGATACTGAGAGTATCTTCCGATACTCTCAGTATCGCCCTGGTGTAAGACCACTATTCAGAATTGAAACGTTGCTTGAAATGGCATTAGCCGTGTTTGGTGACCAGATCTGAATAGCCAGGTACTTCCCCACCTTCCTCCTCCCTATCTCCTTCCCCTCCCCACTACCTTCAGCCTCACAACATACCCCAATTGGAGATGCCATAGTTTCACTGGCTTCAGACGAGAGCAGTTGGGACTCTTGTGCGGTAAAAAAATTACATGAGCTCCACACAGGAGGCCCTGAGGAAAATAATTTCCCTCAGGGCCTATGTCATCTTTGGGGATGTTGTGAGGAGGGTTTTTTTAAGGAAGGGAAGGAGAGGAGAGTTCTGGGAAGGAAAAGGGTTTAAGGGGTGGGTAGGAATCTAGGGTTCAGTATGTCCAGGTCATCCGCCTCCAAGACCTAGACAAACCTCACCCCATGGACCCGGGCACCCCTGCTAAATCACCAAACGTGGCGAACCACTTGGGGTGACCTATGGCAGAGGTGTTGGTTATCCAATAAAGGTTCCCGGGGCGGCGGTACCCATTCCCGCCTCCCAAATAAATTAATGTGTGTTTGTTCACAATTTATTCATTTAAAATAATCTGTAGTATATTCGCGCCTAAAACTAAAGTTGCCTATATAGTTACCCACTGTAGCCACGAGCACTGGACGTTATTGAAAGGAAAATTTTGAGGCGCACTTCGGACCGGTTCTAGAAAATGGATTTTGGCGCAGACGTTATAACAATGAGCTCTACTTTGTTTAAGGAGCTAAACGTCGCAAAATTTATAAAACTGGGAAGACTTCGGCGGCTGGGTCATGTTTTTGTTTTGTTTTAGTAACTTTATTTAGATGTAAGCAAATTTCATACATCTAGTATTAAAAAACATATAAAATACATAATAAAATAAATAGAGTCATAAAATTATAACGGAAAGAATACAGCTTAAAAAAAGAAATACAGTTACTCCAGTTAGAAATACAAACAATAGGGTTTAAGACATACAGTTAATACAATTCATAAATTTTTCTTAATGTATGTTGCACATGTTTTCCGAAAAGTGCCAAGACTTGAGGCTTCCTTTATGGAATTTGGTAGGTTATTATAAAGTTTTTGACCTTTATAAAACACGCTGTTCTGTGTACACGTAAGTTTAGTTTTGGGAAGCCTGAAGTCTCGGCAACTCCTCGTAGGATAATTGTGAATATTTTCATGGTACATAATATTAGTTTGCAGATATTTAGGGAGCATGTTATTTTTAAGCTTGTACATCATTGTTAACGTATTATATATTATATGTTGTTTAGTTGTCATCATATTTAGGTTTTGTAACATAGTTTTAACTCTAGTAAAGATATTACATTATATTATATTATATTATATTACATGTGGAGAGAATGACCGAGCATCAAGCACCAAAGTACCTACCTGCTGAACTCAAGACCAATGGGGCGAAGAAGCCTGGGCAGACCAAGATTAAGATGGAGCGACAACGTTCTCAAAGACATATCTATCTTGAAGCTTCTAAACTGGAGAGAGCTGGCACAACCGAGATGAGTAAGTTGGGGAGGCCAAGACCCACCAGGGTTTGTAGAGCCAATAGTGATGATGACGATAGTTACCCAAATAGACCAACAAAAGTGGAGATGGACATTTTTGTTATTTGTTTTTGGAGTGTTATGCCGTGTTGCGCTACCTCCACCTTTAGCCAACGTTTCGGACAGCGTTACAGTTTCCATCATCAGGGCAGATGTGTGACCCGGTGTGACACGATCACACATCTGCCCTGACACTGAAACGCTGTCCGAAACGTTGGCTAAAGGAGGAGGTAGCGCAACACGGCGTAACACCCCAAAAACAAATAACAAAAATACTTTTGGCCGTGAAAATCTAAAATCATATCTGGAGATGGACAGGTCATATAATCCTCGATCCACAAGAGAAATGGTGCAAAAATGTCACTGACTGGTATCCCAGAGATGGCAAGAGAAGTAGAGGACGTCAACAAATAAGATGGGAGACGACCTAAAATTCACGGCTGGACATCATTGGAGAAGAGTAGCGCGTGACAGGTCCCAGTGGAAAATGTTAGAGAAGGCTTAAGCCAAGAGGCAAACTGAGCTTCGGGATATATTATAACAAACAAGAACATGTTTAGTATTCATACCTAACAGAAGTCCAGAATAAAAAGGCTTATTATTATTATTATTATATTTACGGCACACAATTTAGGATTTTGCGGCATTTGGAAGATACTCTCAGAATCCTGGTGTAAGACCATCATTCAGAATTGAAACGTGGCTTGAAATGGTTTTATTCGCGCTTGGTGACCAGATCTAAACAGGCAGGTGGCTTGAAATGGTTTTATACGTGCTTGGCGACCAGATCTAAACAGGCAGGTACTCCCCCACCTTCCTCTTCCCATATCATTTGAATCTCCAATACCTTTAGCCTCACAACATACCCCAACTGGGGATGCTATAGACTCACTGGCTCCAGACACGGTTCGGAGAATTTGGGACACTTGTGCCGTATTCACATTAAAAAAATATATATTCATATATTCATGAATTTCAGTATTTAATAAAATAATAACAACTTACTGAAATATATTTCGAAGGCAGCGCCTTTTTTCATAGCGTAATATTTTGATGGTAGTTTACCTGTAACAAAAGAAAATAATCATTAGTACAATTAAGTGACAAGAAGAGAAAATGAGGTAGATCATTTAGACGGTGGGTTGACGACATCAAAGCCATAGCAGGTGGTACATGGACAAGAGTAGCTAATGATAGAGAGAAATGGCGACAGTTGGAGGAGGCCTTTGTCAACTAGTGACATATAGACAGGGAGTCGATGCATGATAAATGTTATAAATATTATAAATAATGTAATGTAATTTACTGTCTGAATAAAGGCTATTATTATTATATTAATCATATTTTAATAAATTGTTAAATTTATAAAGAAAACTACCCTAATTTATTAGAATAATATTTTTTTCACAGTATATTTTTATTTTTAAGTTCTATAACTGAATAACCTTAGATACACGTTTAATACAACAATGATTTAATTTAAAAAAATGATGGGCTTAATGCATTTCTTAGCTGTTTATAAATTTTGTTTCGAATATTTTAGTATGTATATTGCCAGTAAATAATTTACTAACTAACATCACACCTTGGGAACATTGGGCAGAGAGGATAGACCGCCACACAACACTATGTCTGTCTTCCATCATTTACATACATGCATCATGTTGTGATTCCTCACCTGTTATTCTGTACCTCAAGACATTATGATTTTTAAAAATGTGTAACAAACCATCTATATTTTACGCAGATTTCCGAGCGTATATTGTATTGAGTAGTTCTTTGATCTCGAATACTTTCTCAATCCCTCTCTTACTAATTAGGGCGATGCTATTGGTTAGTTTTTTACCCGCCACTCAGGCTTAAAGATGTGATCTCTGGAAGGGACGTCATTGCTGCGATGAACGATAAAAGGTCATATTTTAGCTCTAGGGAGCAAGTTACTTCCCGTTATCTACCGCGCCATTTCATTTGAACCTCAGGATTGACCCAAGAGACGTTTCGTACTCCGTTCGTAAACAGCCCAGCTAACCGAGAGGAAGAAAATACTCGTTGAAACCCTATTGGTAAAACGAAGGGTTAAAGGGAACAATGAGGTTTCCATTGGGAGGACCGACACAGGTATAACCTGTTTCTCAGTGAACCCATAAAGTTATTGTTGAACTGCTTTAAATAATTGTAATACTAGCAAATTGATTGCACCCAAAACAAAGACTAATTGGACATTTATTTAATGTGGATTTCTTTGCTTTGGACGAACAGAAGTATAAAGCCTCTTATGAAAGCAGTAAAATGACGGAAATAATTATAAAAAGCCAAAGGTTTAATATAATGGGACAAACATAAATCAAAAATAGAAAACGAAAGAGAAATCACGTCAAACTCATTAACGTTACGTTACGTACATCTGACAGTATTAATAAATATAATAATAACGACACAAGCCTCACCGAGAGATTACATAACTTCAAGAGTGTATTCAAAATAAATTCTTTGCATATTCACGAGACATGCCACTTTCTCCGGGCTACTCTCACTTTGTACAAAGTACCGACTGAAGTAGTTGAACTTTACTTTTTACAAGCGATTTCCTATTTACGGCACGACGAACAAACTGTACCCGAGAATGCAATTAACAATGCAGTAACGTAAATAAAATGCCGAATGTAAACTGCAAAGAGATTAGCGATAAAATTTGTTAAGTAGATGCAACAGTAATTAGCTATCAATTTTTTTATGTCTGTAACTGAGGATTTAACTCTTTGAAATTGAAGAATAATCGACAACACAATTTTACAGAGTGATAAAATACTCAGGACCAAACTCAGTGCAATACTCGCTAATGGAACTCAGCTGAAATAGGTGGACAGGTCCAAATACCTTGGGGTCGAATTCTCCAGAGATGGTCGGCAAGACGGAGAAATTGATCGTAGAATAAGTGCGGCAAGCAGTGTGTTGCGTCCTGTCTACAGCTCAGTGATAAGGAAAGCCGAGCTCAGCATCAAGACAAAGATGGCAGTGTTTAAAACAGTATACCGCCCGACGCTCTCTTACGGCCACCAGATTTGGATGGTCTAAGATAACACGCTCTAGAATCCAAGTTGCCGAAATGAGGTACGTGAGAGGAGTGGCAGGAATTATGAAAAGGAATCTTTAAGAAACTCGCGATTCGAGATGATGTAAACATTGAAACACTGCTACTCTTCGAGGTGGCTTGGGCATGTACTAAGAATGTCTGATGACCGAATTCAGAGAAAGATACTGAGTGCGATTCCAGAGGGTAGACATCCAGTGGGCCGCCCCAGACACAGTTGGGCGAGGCAACTACAGAAACTGTGCGAGGAGAGGATGGATCTGCCATGGACGTAGTGTTGGGTAGGACACGATATCAGGATGAGTTTGTATGAGGTACTCAAATATTGAAATGAGGTGTTGAGGTGTCCCACCTCATTTGAGGTGAGGTGTTACAAAATATTTTCGCTTACGGGGGGGGGGGGGTGGCTGGTTTTTTCCCTTCAGCTTGATTTTCTTGGTTCAGAGGTGTTTTCTAATAAATACCGGGGTGGCGGTACACATACCCGCCTCCCGTGTCTATTATTTTTGTAATACGAAAAATGGATATAAAAAAGGCCTGCCCCCTCCCCCCCCTCTGATCCCCCCCCCTGCACACCCCTCTTATCCCTCCCCGTCCTCAGCAACCCCCTCCACCTCATCTCAACACTGCCTCATCCTCCCTCCCTTGAGAGCTGTTGGGACTCTTGTGCGGTATTTACATAACATATAACAATAATTTTAAATAAAAATATATTTTTAAAAAATTTTTTTGGAGCAGTTGGTCCTGTTGTGCGGTATTCACTTATCAACACATAATTTACAATAAAAAATATTTAGAATAAAAAAATTTAAGCAGTTGGGACTCTTGTGCTCATAAATTATTGTTATGTGTATTCACATAACAATAATTTACAATAAAAAAATATTTAAAAAAATAAAATTTTTGGAGCAGTTGGGACTCTTGTGCTCATAAATGATTGTTTTGTGTATTCACATAACAATAATTTACAATAAAAAATAATATTTAAAAAAAAATTTTTTTTGGAGCAGTTGGGACTCTTGTGCTCATAAATTATTGTTTTGTGTATTCACATAACAATAATTTACAATAAAAAAATTAAAAAAAAATTTTTTTTTTGGAGCAGTTGGGACTCTTGTGCTCATAAATTATTGTTTTGTGTATTCACATAACAATAACTTACAATAAAAAAAAATTTCAAAAAAAATTTTTTTTTCGAGCAGTTCGGACTCTTATGCTCATAAATTATTGTTATGTGTACTCACGTAACAATAATTTACAAAAAAAAATATTTAAAAAAAAAATTTTTTTTTGGAGCAGTTGGTACTCTTGTGCGGTATTCACAATAATTTAGAATAAAAAAATAATAAAAAATCGGAGCAGTTGGGACGCTTCTGCGGTATTCACAATATATGAATTGGCTTACCCTATCACCACCTCACGGTTCTAATACAAAAATGTCATAGAATATACAAACACTTCACGCCTCACCACCTCATACATTTGTCCCAAACTATGCGTGACATGACATGTAGTTTAATACATCAACCACTTCACACCTCACCTCGTATTTGTCCCATACGTGTAACGTGACATGACATGTAGTCCAATACACCAAACACCTCGCACCTCACCTCATATTTGTCCCGTACATGACATGAATGTAGTCCAACAAAACAAACCACCTCACACCTCATATTTGTCCCTCCTTCATATTTTGTCCCCCCTTCATATTTGTAGTAATACAAAGAAAAAGAGTTGGTACAAATACATATTGTGAGGTGGGGGGACATTTTACGTGTTTGCATGGGACATTTGAGGTGCCTCTTGAATGAGGTACTCAACACTACATGGACGGTGGCCGAACAAACACCGCAAGATAGGAACTTATGGAGGAGCCTTGTCGATGCAATCGGTCCCCGACCCGAATAGGACAAGGGGAAGAAGATGATTATGATGGTAAAATACTTGTGAAGATAGATCGAGTATCGCCCTGATGAAAGATCACCGACAACTGATCGCTAGACAGTTGTTCCCCGAAAATATAATTACGATAAATATATTTTTTTGGATCATTGCTTTTTTTACATTAAACTCCACACAGGAGGTCCTGAGGAAATTATTTCCGTAAGGGCCTATTTGCCAATTTCAAACCTAAAATCGACTTAATAATAAATTGTTATGGATATGAAACGAATTTATTTACAGTGTTGATTTTTGGTACTTTTGTACGAGTTAATGAGGAAAGCCATATTCTAATGTTTACCATAAATCAAATATTATTTACACTTGTCTGTGTTTTACATATTAAATAACATTGGTGGCATAACGGTCCGGTACATTAGTAAGAAATTTTGAAATATCTTGCTAGTGACAAAGAAAACATAAACATTTCGTTTAATTCACCTGGCTGACTAATCAATTGGATGATCGATGTATAGATATTATCTTAAAAAATAACAAAATTTTTCAGGAATTTAAAAAGTGTTCAAATCATAGTGTTCATGTTATAAATCGAAAGAAAATCGGAATGCGGGGGCTTAAGGAAACAGGAAATGTGCCCAGTATAAAGGTTAAGACAGGTACCTACTTCTCTTCTAGCCAATAAGGAAATGTAATTGTAGCCGAGAAATTAACTGCGCAATACCATCTATACTGTTTAATGTTAACTGCAAACAATTGTAGGTATATTGCGGGGAAATACATTATCTGGAAAACCGTACGTTCAAATGTTTGGTTGTTATACGGGGTGTTAAGGGACGTACTTGACTTACTTTAACCAGTGATTCCTGACATTATTTGGAGTAAAAAATGTAAATAAAATTTTGGTCTCCGGTGACATTTTTGATGTTTTTTTTTTCTACAAAAACATAAAAAATGATAGTTGTTGAACAGTTGGAGGCGGGGTAAGGGGTTCGTCGGACACCCGGCTGAGTGACCAGTGACGACATGCAGAAGAATTTTTTTTTTGTTTGATTTTAAAGAAAAAAAATTTGAAAAAAAGAGTCGACAAAAAAAGTCACCGGAGACCAAAATTTCATTTACATTTTTTACTCCAAATAATGTCAGGAATCACTGGTTAAAGTAAGTCAAGTACGTCCCTTAACACCCGTATATAAGTTTTTTCACTATCTAGAATGTTTAGGTTTCTTTCTTCTATTTGTAATGGTTTGTGCGACGCGAAAGTTAGTATATTTTTAAATAGCCAATTGCATAATATGTACATATATTATGATTAATGTGAGATTTCAAAGATTTCACAATTTAGTATCTATTAATTGACAGCTATCATTTATACACAAGCCTTGCTTAATTATGGGGGTACATCAAATATTCTACTATGTAATTAATTACTGTATAAATTTTTTTTGTAATTTATGTACCTTCTATTACTAATAAAAAAATAAAAAAATATATATATACATATTTTGGAATAAGAGTGTCCCCAGTATGGATCCTTGACGAACTCCGTGGTTTATGATTTCGATTTGACTGTTTTTATCTTCTATGCTAACATATTCCCGGTCAGTGGTTGAGTTGGCATCGAGTTTGGGTCCCACCCCGGCGTCGCGTTTTCGATTCCTCTAAGACTGGCTAAGTCCTCCATAACAACCCAAGCAACATTTTCCGCTTAGTGTGGTGGTAGTAGGAGATTTTCAAACATTATTGGAATTTTTGTCTTTCTTTAAAAAAAATTGTTTTCTGTTGTTTAAATACGATTTGTTAAGTTTGAGTGCAGGAGCAGTAAGGTTGCTTTAATCAATATATTTTTTTAAATCAGTATTTCACGACTCACGGTATCGAAGACTTTTTGGAGGTCTACGAGAATTGCTGACATAGTTTCCATGATCTGAGCTGGTTCGAAGTTTGTTTATAAGGTTAAAAGTTTGGCTGGAAAAATAAAATCGTGCAAATGCCTCCACCAAATAACGTCATGCGATAATAAACTCTATTACAATAGATATTAATATCACATGACGTTACCGCAACAGATAGAATTCCAAATTGGTAATTCCAAAAGGTCAAAAATTTAAGGTTGATATAAAAGAGGAAAGGTTTCATTGTAAAATAATTATGCACATCACGATTGCAATGCACCTTGCCAACAGAAAAGAAGTGTCGTCATAAGTTAGTAATGACTGCGAATGTGTCTGTCCTCTGCAGGCACTCTTCATTGGACAGGATTGGAGACTTGGCAACAGGCGCCGCCTTTGTGAGAACAGCGTGGGAAGGACACAAGAAACAACTTAGTTTTACGGAACAACATATCGCATTAAACTCTCTGCTGGATAATGTCGTTGGTAGGGATGCAACGATATATCGGAAAACCGATAAATATCAATATATCGACCCCTTAAAATATCGATATTTATCGATATTGACGATACGCCGATATCGATATATCAATATCGAAAAACTCAATATATCGTATCGAAATATCGAAAAACCCGCCCGAATTAAAATACCCACAAAATCGGGTAAAATGCTATTACCGACTGTTCAGAGGATGAAGTTATGGGTGAATTTAATTTTTGAATTACCATAAATCTTTGGCTCACACGCAAATAAAAAATAAATAAAAAAAACTGACAGTAACGACGAGCTTACGTTATATCTTTCTGCTCCTGTAAATAATCTAAAAGTAAACATTCTCGAAACATGGCAAGAGATGCAAGGTGTATATCCCAATATTTTTAAAGTGGAGTCATCTACCAATTGTGGCAACAAGTGTTGCTTCTGAACGTATTTTTTTAAAAGGCAGGAGCCACAGAAACCGGCTACAAGGAAGCAGACTGTCAAAGTTGCTATTTTGAAGTTCGATTGGTACAAAATACTGGAATTAATTTTTTTTAAATAAATTAATGAAAAAAAAAACACATTTTATATACCTATCCAAATTTTGTGATTATTCACATAGGTAAGCATATAAAAAATTATATACTTGCATAATCGATAAACGTTTGATATAACTAAAACTACATTGGATTTCTATAAGATCTAAAAAAAAGAAGAAATATCGATATATCGACCTACTAGACCGATATATCGATATTTTTAAGAACCTTGCATCCCTAGTCGTTGGTATGGTCTTTTTGAGGTGAATATACCACAAAGGTAACAAATTTAAAACAAG
Organism: Limnephilus marmoratus; assembly: GCA_917880885.1. Lineage (NCBI taxonomy): Eukaryota > Metazoa > Arthropoda > Insecta > Trichoptera > Limnephilidae > Limnephilus > Limnephilus marmoratus. The sequence goes on along the minus strand of OU862927.1, from coordinate 7,119,704 downwards.
CCGCGAACACATGGTAAAACGTGGATTCAAATTACATAACATGATCGTAATGTAATTTGCATCCATATGCTCTCGAACGGCGGACGTAACAAAAGTTGGCAACGCCATTTCCACCTCGAGCTGTGTAGACTTCATTCTATGTCTAGCATCACCGAATGTTGAAAAACACACGTCTTGATATTTCATTGTTTTAGCTGTAGATGAAAAGGATAATGAAACCAGGAATACGACTTAGTTACGTTAATTTTTATTCATAAAGAAACTTGCACGATTTCGAAATTGTTGCAGTTCCATACGCATTTACAAAAATAACTTTTCTAAATGGATCATTTAAAATTTAAAGGTCGGCATAATGTTGAGGTTTTGGTCAGCTGCATATTGTTGATATGCCACATGTGGTCAGCTAGTAGAACAAGATAGGTCAGCAAATGATGTCAACCTCTAAACTAAACTAACCTAATCTAACCACGTATCTGGCCTGACATTTTTTCACTGCTGACTAACACAAATGATGTCCAAATTTAAAAATTAAACCGCATAAGGACTACCCCCGAATATACTCGGGCGACCATTATGTGCGAGAATTCTCGCACCCGAGATAACTCGGGCAAACTTAGTACCAATGTAGTAAAAATATATCTTTCAAATTTTTTAATGATTACTGAAGGGGTTGATTGATTTTTTTTTTTTTTTTTGATTCTACGGATTCTTTCGTAATCCTCTAGCTAAACTAGGGTTTTGCAATGCCCTTTCATGATCTAACTAACTAGTTTTACGGCTCATTTGGCCTTATAACTATTACCTTCTGAAGGTGATTATTTAATTGACTGAATTTACTTTTACATTAATGTTATCGTGAGGAAAAAAGTCTTTACTGGATAAAAACCTCTTTTTTCTTTCTAACCCAAGCAACGAACGCCAAGCACAAAAGCGATTTTTTGACAGCCTCTGTAGTCGAGGAGCGATCCTTAGATCGCGGGTTCCCATCAGTGGTGGCTCGTAACTTTTGGGTGTGCTAGGGTGCTGATATTAAAAAAATAGCATTATGGATGTTGTCGTAGGCGAAAAATTTTTTTTTGTATGAAAAAAATTCAGGAAATCCGTGCGGCACACGGCCAAACTGAAACTTTCTGAAATTTTTCATACAAAAAACTGATTTTCAAAAAAAATAATTTTTTTTTCGGCTTCAGCAACATCAATAATGCCATTTTTTTCTAATACCAGCACTCTAGCACACCCAAAAGTCACGAGCCGCCACTGGTTCCAATCCCTGCGTGCGCAGTTAAAATTTTTTATTACATTTTTATTTTTTCATGATTTCATAACTGTTTACATGTTACAGTTTTTGCCATTTTTTAACTACCATACTAGGCTATTGCCCGTGTTATGGTAGTCATGATTTGTGTTTTCACAATTTAAAATAATGAAAGGTATATTTTATTTTTTATTTTAACTTTATGAGTAAAACCTCAAATTGTAATATTTAAATAAATGAAGACAATATAAGCGAAACATGACCGAATTTCATTTCTACACCGTGACGCAGTGGTTAGCGCGTTTGCCCGGAAAGCAAGAGGTCCTGGGTTTGAGTCCCAGAGGTGTCAATATGTTTTTCTGATTTTTCTGTTTCCAGATTTTCGATTGAGTTTCGCTTATATTGTCCTTATTTATTTAAAAATGTATATTTGCTACTTTTAGCATCGCGCTGGTGTAAGACAATCATTCAATTGCTCGAAATGGCTTTAGCGGTGTTTAGTGACTAGATTTGAATAGCCAGATAACCCCATCTCCTTCCCCTCCCCATTTACCTTCTGCCTCGCAACATACCCCAATATGGGATGCCATTGTCCCACTGGTTCCAGTCGGGAGCAGATGAGACTCTTGTGAGATATTCACATAAAAAAGCACACATTTTAACGCACAGTAGATGACGATCATATTCAAACGTAAAACCTTCTTACCGAATATGACCAAGCTAAGCCAATACAGATTTAAGATGCAATTAATATTTCCACCGACATTCCAGAAATTTCCTCTTAACTTCGTTCCGCACTTACTGCTGATCGTAAATCCATATTTCCATTATATTCCGCCGGCCATTAAGTAGCTGTAAAATAGTGTTCGGAGACGTTGTTAAGTTTAACTGAGAGAATGAGAAGAAAATAGTATCTGTGCAGAACGCACAGAGAGGGTGCAGATGGGAACTGTAATTACAATCAGGAAAACAGGCCGCTCTCTCGGTTTAATGTCTATGGCTCTGTTGCCAACAACTGAAATAAATTGCTTTGCGGTGTTATGTCCTAGGGCAGGGTTTCCCAACCAATGGTCCGCGGACCACTAGTGGTCCGCAAGAGGCTAGCGATGGTCCGCCGGTCAATAAGGAAGCAAGCGCGGGGGCGGTCCCTGGTCGAGAAGTCTGAAAAAAAATCAGGACAATATTCCGTTTATCACTATTGTTTGTACCTTGTGGTCAGTGGCCATTATGATATTCCGTTTCGCCCCATCCCATCCTACACCATTCTACCCCCTCCTTTGTGGTAAATATTCTGCTAGAACCCGTCCCACCCTATCCCATTCGTCCCCTCTATTGTGGTAAATATTTTGCTAGAACCCGTCCTACCCTATCCCATTACGTCCCTCCTGTTGTGCTATCCGTGCTACGCCACAACGGACAACGTCGTGTCACTCCCCCCCCCCCACCCCCATTAAATTTGACAAACACAAATTTCGACTTCATACAAAATTTAAAAATTGGTCCGTCCTCAGGGGGGGGGGGGGGGGGCTAGAGAATTGTGAACTCGGGGCGCTGGCCCCCACTCGCTACGCCACTGCTTGTGGTCCCTGTCGACAAAATAAACGTACAAGTGGTCCCAGGTCAGAGAAAGGTTGGGAACCACTGTCCTAGGGAATGGGTTTTAATTTTTGTTATTAGGTACGAAGAAGAAAGAAATAATTTCACTCAATGAGCAAAAACCGACAATTTGATAAAAATGTTTTTATGAACCGTCTAGACTGGTGTCTGGCAATTGTTGGAACCAACCGAACAGATAATAATTCACAGAAGTGTGATCTGTACTGATGTAACAGAAATCTGATGTCTTCAATTTACATAATATCAATCTAGTGTAAAACTTTTTTTTACAATAGCTCCACACAGGAGGCACAAAGGAAAATAATTTCCCTCAAGGCCTGTGTCATCTTCGGGGATGCAGTACGGAGGGTCTTTTAAAGGAAATAAAGGAGAGGAAGTTGTGGGAAGGAAAAGGATATGAGAGGTGGGTAGAAATCTGGGGTGTGTGGGTCCAAGAGTGACAGGCGTATTTTTTTTAAAGAAAGACAAACATTTCCGGGTTACGAATAACCCGACAATATTTGAAATTCTCCTACTGTTGCTTGTGTCGTGATGGAGGACTTGGCCAGCCGAGGAATCGAACACGGGACGCCTGGGTGAGACCGAAACGCGATTCCAACAGCCACTGACCGGACGAATCCATCTCCAACACAGTGGTGCAAGGCGATGGGCCGAGGAGTCCCGTTGGAGGGCCAAATGGTTCTCAACCAGTCTCCCGATCTTCTTTTTCTCGTGCCCTGTCCGTTCAACGGACGTTGGATGCCATGTTGGCTATGCGGACTTTCTTTACTGCGGCCCGGAACAGCTTAACAGTAGACTGACCAAACCACTATCTCAGGTTTTTCAGCCATGACGTTCTCCTTCCAGGGCCCAGTCTTCCGGCAATCTTTCCCTGCATTATGATATGCAAGATCTCGTCTTCTATGGATGTCTCATTACATGTCCTAGATATTGAAATTTTCTGATTTTTATTGTTTTAACAACTTTTTTTTGTTTATTCGTCCGAACCATAACAATCATCCAGCTTATTTTAAGTATGGGGTCGTCCATTAATCACGTGATGTTTTTATAGCAACTTTTTAACCCCCCCCCCCCTGGTGATATGTGGTGAGGTTTTAGACTACCCCCCCCCCCCTTTGTACTAAAAAGAAATACATCACGTGAATTTTTTTTTAGTACAAAGTATTTTGAAATTTTCAGAATATTATCACGAAAAATAAATACATGTGATATCTCATTTTACCCCCCCCCCCCCCCCCCCATCGTGATATTTCGTGATTTTTTCCGAACCCCCCCACCCCCACTTTGGAGCCTCACGTGATTAATGGACGACCCATATTCTTCTATAGATCCTCATCTCGAATGCCTAAAATCGCCTTATCAGTAAGTTCTTCAGTAAGCGTCCATGCTTCTATTCCATAAAATAATACCGAAAACACGTATAAAAATTGCAAAAAGTTGGTCACGTAGTATGGGTACGTTCCCTAACCCAGAAAAACAGGAACTCTAATATTATAATATTTTTTCATCGTTATATAATATGTGAAACCACCGTTAGTTTAAAATGCATGATTATCTCCTTATCAGTTCTTCAGTAAGCGTCCATGCTTCTATTCCATAAAATAATACCGAAAACACGTAGCGTCTGACCATTCGCCCGATATTTAACTTAAAATTAATAAATCGTAGAAAATATCGCAGAATTATTTCGACTTTTTTAATATGAATTTACATTAGATATACGATAAGATGGTTCGCCACTCAGGCCCCAGATATGTAATAGGCCACTTGCATGGATTTCATATCGACCTGGAAAAAATCCTGTGGATAGATTTTTTTTACTAAGATTACGAAAATGTTAGCGAAAACTTTTAGAAAACTACAGTTATTTTTTAAATATATAAATCCATTATTTGGGCTTGTGACGTCACTACATGAAAATGTCCCGTCTGTGAAAATGTTCAATTAATGATGTAAAATTCCACAGATTTTTTTTTATATGGCAACACTTCATTGATTTCAGGCGAATTTCTGAATTTGACATTTAACTTCACTAGATTTATTGTTTGTTCTCTACGAACTTATCATTTGGTTTGACGTTTTGAGAGATGTTATGAAGAGAACCCCGTACAATTTATGCCTTCTGTGCCTGATTTAGAGGTGTAATGGTAATGGTGCTGATTATTACAAAATCAAATTTTATAATATTCTTATTATTATTGTAATTTACAAGTACAAGTATATTACATTGGATTTAGTCATATATAGACGTTGAACATTACAATATAGACGTTTATAATGGCTTACGATGAATAAGATGAATCAAGGAAAAAAATATTTAGGATATGTAATATTTTTGGTATGCCTCGTTATTCTCCTGTGCCGTTCGTGTGGAAAACGTTCTTTTTTTTAAATGATTTTCGGCTACGTAATTATCGTTTTTTCGCACTAATAAAATTATGTCTCGTCTTTCTGGTTTATAAAAAATGGTCTGATTTTACCGATTGAAATTTTCAAAAAATCGCAAAGGTTTCAAAAATACGATAAAAAAAAATACAGAATGTCTTAGAATATTTGCCTAAATTGGAAAAAATAAAATATAAAAAATTGATGCAAGTGGCCTATTGGAAATTATTTTCTGTACCAGTAGATTGTTATACCAGTCACTTTTAGTTTAACACAGAAAAACAGGAACTCTAATATTAGAATATTTTTTCATCGTCTATTTTAATATGTGAAACCACCGTTGGTTTAAAATGCATGATTATCTCCCGTGTACCTATTGATGGAAGAATAACATCCCATTGTGTTTGCAGACCGGTGAGCCGTAAAACTGGTGTATGCAATTCGGTCGGTTCCGTGAAAAATGCATGCAAAGCAGCCGGTAGAAAGTTTGCCGAGAGACTGGGATGGCGATATTGCGAAGGTAGAAAATACTACCGCACGGGATTACTGAACCATTCAGGCGGGATAAGGAAGAAAGCAAGCAAAAAGATTTGGAGCTACCTCTGCGGTGCTGCATCCTCCAAACGGGACGGTTTAAGAATTTTCCATTATGAACTCTGGGGAAGAATGCTTAATAGAAAATTGAATAGAAAAATAATGACTCATCAACTGAAAAGTTAACTTCAGAAGCATAAAACAAATAAAGATGATTTCAGAGCTAGCCGGTAGTATCTTGGGTAAATATTGATCATTCCGCCGCATTATTAAAACGCTTACATTTTTGAAGTGAAAACTTCTTTGGCACCGTTGTGATTTGAAACTCGATAGAAAAATAACTCGAAACGAAAAATAGCGACACTAAAAAGAGACAAACTCGACAACTATAGGATTTAACCTGCGAGAGAATGATATGGTATAATCGGTCTCCTCTTTGTGCGGTGCTTCGTAGCCTCCCTACTCTTGTCTACTTTAGTTATCTGAAAGTTTCACTTCTACCGATTTTTTTTACGTTTACTCCACACAGAAGGCCCTGAGTATAAAAAATCCCTCGAGGCCTATGTCGTCTTTGGGGTTGCTGTGTGGAGGGCCTCATCAGAAAAGTAAGTTCTGGTGGGCAGGACTCAGGGGGTCAGTGTGTCCAGGAGCAATGGACGTATGAACCCATCCCTCCCACAGCGGTGCAAGGCGAAGGGTCGAGATAGCCCGGTTGGAGAGGTCTCCCTCAACCAGTCTCTTCCGATCCGAACCGCAATGAGGTAGGCGGGCAAACGCCTGCAAAGACCTAGAACAGTGGTTACCAAACCCTTTTGGCCCACAGACCCCGGGGCGGGTAGCACAACGAAGGGGGCGGAATGGGATAGGTGGGACGGCATATTTACAATGGAGGGGGCGAAATGGGATACGGGGTGGGGCGAAATGGATCCCGCTCCATCCCATTTTATTTATTTATTTATTTATTTATCTATAATAAAATATATTTACAATGGTTTTATTTGTATGCCTGTCTCACTAGGGTATACCTGTGTCGAGACAGGCGTACAGGTATATAAATGAATATAGTAGTTACAAGGATATTTCAGGTAAAATACATATTATGAATAGAATTAAACAGAAGGGTGATTGGAAGGGTGGTAAATCTTTTAAAGAGAGTTATTTTAAAAATGTTGGAGATGGAGTAATGAAATAAATTCTGCCTAATCTATTTTTAGGGTAAATTTGACAGGATTCCATTATTATCATTTATTTTATAAGGGTTAGGTTGTATGTGAATAGTTATTTCTGTCTATGTGTGATTTATTTTACAGATATTTGTGATAGTGTGGCGTCCAATACTTATAATCCATTTTTTAATATCTTGTTTGAATTTTGTAAAGGAGTCACTTTGTCTGATCGTAGTTGGTAGTGTATTGTATAGTTTGCAAGCTATGTATTTAGAGTGTCTTTGCCCGAAGGTGGTTTTGGAAAAAGGAGTTTGGAGAAGTTCGTTGTTTTTGGCTCGGGTATTGTGTATTGTTTGTGTAGCTTTGTATGGTGTTTTGTTGTTTTTGTGTAAATTAAGTAATATGGATCTTGAGTAGAGCTGTTTTATGTCCATAACGTTGAAGGAATTGAAGATAGTATCAGTGCTGGTAGTAAGCGGCATTTTAAGAATTATTTTTATGATTAGTTTTTGTGCTTTCATGATGGGATCAAGGGCATTGGAATATGCATTACCCCAGGCTAGAATTCCGTATTCGATGTGAGATTGGCACAATGAGTAATATACTGTTTTTAAAAGTTTTAGGTTAAGGAAATTGCGTGTTTGTTTGAAAAAGTATATAGATTTTCGGATTTTGTTTGTAGTATTATGTATATGTTGTTTCCAATTCAGGTGTGTATCGAAGGTTACTCCTAAATATTTGATAATGTTTACTTGCTCTAGGCATGGGCAGTCACAGTTCCGGTTTAGAGATGAATTTTTACATTTGTGTATTTTTAATGGCGGGGCTAGGTATGACTTTGGGATATTGGTGAGACTAGACAGTAAGTATTTGGTTTTCTGTACATTTAGAGTTAATATGTTCGAGTCAAGCCAATATTTTACCTGTTGAATTCCTTCCTCCGCTTTGGAATATGCGGTAAGCCAATCTTTTGCTTGGAGGAGTAGGACAGTGTCATCGGCGAAACTGACAATAGTGGCATCGATATCTAGGTTGCATAACTCGTTAATATATATTAGGAAGAGCGTTGGACCTATTACACTGCCTTGAGGGACCCCGTAACTAATGGGCAAATTCTGGCTCTTTGTGGTACTGAGTTTAACGCATTGGGATCTGTCAGATAAGAAGCTGGAGAGGAGGCCTAATTCTTTGTTCCTAATACCTATATTAAACATTTTGCGTTTTAATTTGCTGTGTGAGATGGTATCAAATGCTTTACATAGGTCGAGAAATACCGATAGACATTTCAAACCCTTATCCAGGTGGCCAGAAATATGGTCAGTGACCGTGGCTATAGCATCATTGGTGCTTTTATGTTTTCTGAATCCAAATTGCCGCGGCGATATTAAGTTATTGGTTTCCAGATATTCCATGAGACTATTATTGACGATCTTTTCGAATACTTTTGAGAGGGAATTTAGCAACGTAATAGGGCGATAATTACTAATATCAAGTTTGGAGCCAGTTTTAAAAATAGGGATAATGAGACCTTGTTTTAGAATGGTGGGAAATAGCCCTTGTCGGATGCTAATATTAAGTAGATGCGTTAATGGTTGAAGTATACCAGGGGCAATTTTTTTAAGAACATTGTTAGATATTTCATCAATGCCGGTTGATGAAGAGTTTTTGAGCGAGTTTATTACTATAGAAACTTCTTTCTCTGTAATCGTTTTAAGAACAAAGCGGGTTGGGAAATCATCATTGGTCGCGTGGTCACTTGGACCAAGCGTATCGTTATTTATTTGGATTTTTTTTGCTAGTTCCGGACCTATGTTTGTAAAGTACTGGTTTATGTAATTGACAATTGTGTTGGGGTTAGATGTAAAGTCTACAGTGATATCTTTGATATTGAGAGAGTTTAAGGTGTCGGTGGCTTTATTTGAATTGGTAGCTTCCTTGAGGACTTTCCATATTTTTTTAGGGTCATTGTTGCATTCGGAAATTTTTTTGTTGTAATATAGATTTTTGGCTTTCCTAATGACTTGTGTGCAGATATTACGGTATCTTTTGTAGAAGTTATGGAGTGTGATATCATATGGGTTTGTGGCACATTTTTTGTGTATGGAATTGCGTTTCCGAATGCAGTTGATTATAGTAAGGTTTATCCAAGGTTTGAGAGGTTTGATCGCTTTAGGAATGGTGTTTGTGGTGATTTTGGTGTTTTGGACAAGGATGTCTTGTAGGTAGGTAGAGAAGTAGTTCCAGGCCTCCTCTATGTTAGTTTTGTTATAGAGTGTGTCCCACGATTTGGAGTTAATCGTTTTGTTAAGATTGTCATAGTTAATTGTTTTCTTCGTTATTTTAGTTGAAGGTTTGCTTTGTACGTTGTGTTTGGAACTCATTGTGAAAGAGGTGGCGTAGTGATCTGTAACTGATGACATGTGGATTTCGGAGGTGTATTGGTTGGTTGATTTAACCATAATATGGTCGATGCAGGAGGAGGAGTTTGGCGTACATCTTGTTGCTGAATTGATTGTGCTTTCCATTCCGTGGAACATCAGTGTGTTTAGATAGTCTTGGCACTGGGGATGTTCGTTGTTTTTTAAAATGTTAATGTTAAGATCCCCCATTAGAATTAAGTTCTTTATTTTGTGTAGATCCGTGAGATAGCAGTTTATGTCGCGCAAAAATGAGGAGATGTTAGGTTTAGAAGGAGAGCGGTAAAGTGCAATGATACATGTGTTGAAATTGTACGTTATTTGAAGACAGTTTGAGTTAGTAATATAGATTTCTTTGACATTAAATGAGTTAAGAGTGTTGTTTAATGTATATGCTACTATGCCATCGTTTTGTCTGTAGTGAATTGAGGTTTGATGGTGGGTATAATTGGGGATGTTTTTAGGAGTATAGTAAGGTGTTAGCCAACATTCTGTCAGGATAATTATGTCATATTTGATTTTAGTAAGGTCGAGTTCGATGAGGAATTGGTCAAAGTTTTTGTTAATAGATCTAATATTTTGATGGTATATTGATAAGTTTGTTTTGTTAGATGTTGTGGTAGTATTATCCATTTTGTATGATGAGTAGATTGTGTCGAAATATGTAAGGGTAATTACCCGATATTTTATGTAATTTTTTTTAAATCATCTACATGTTTAATATAAATAATTTTATCGTTCGTGATGCGCCTCATCATGATTCTCCCTTCTTTGTACCAGACATAGGCATAGTTTTTTTCTTTAGCAAATTTTTTTGTATGCCATAAGAGTTCCTTGTGATATGGGGAGAGTTCTTCTCCAATGTAAATTTTGTCTTCAGTAAGTCCTTTGATGGAAGCGTAGTTTATGTTCCTTTTCGCGGCGATGAGGTTGTCACGTGCAGTTTTGTTCTTGAACTGAACCAGCAGTTTGGGGGGGGCATCAGTACGTCGGTCCGGTATTCTTTTAGCTTCGGTTATTTCATTATTTTTGATTTCTACGCCAGCCGCTGCAGCAACTCGAATAACTATTTCAACCGCCTCTTCGCCACTTGAATGTTTAATCCCGGCTATTTCCAAGTAATTTGAGCGGAATTTTGTTTCAATTTCAGATAGTTTTATTTCCAGATGTTTTATAGTGGTATTTTTGTCTTGTTGATCTTTTTTGATGATTGCTATTTCATCTTCAATTTTTTTGTTTTGACTAAGAGTTAGGTCTATCTTTTTTATTAGCTCGTCATATTGATTGCTTATAAATTCTATGCTTTTTTGTGTTTCAGCTGTGATTTTTTCCATTTTGGATATAATTTCTTTTTTAATATTTTCCATATTTTTGGCGATGTGTACGATAATTTGTTCCATATTAATATCGCCTAATTCAGGTGCATTTTTTCCTGTAGATTTGGTCGTCTTATTTATATTGTGATTATCCTCTTCTGAATCGCTAGATGTCACTTTTTTTTGCGATTTCTTCTGCCTATTCATCTTGGGAAGGTTTGAAGCTCGGATATTTATTGAGGAAAAATAAAAATATCAAAGTTCTTCTGGATTAGGTAGGATTCGATCTCGGTCCGTTAGGTGTGCCTGAGCGATCGCGTTAGCCACTACGCTATTGACCACATATGACGTAGTGTGAGGTTAGTGCAATATTTGTTGACTTAGGCGCAGTGTTAGTTGACAGGTACTTGTAATAAACGGATATTTATTTGGGCAACAATATTCACTTAACTGTCACTTTATAAAGATTGTTCAAAATGATTTAATCACTTTATGAGACCGCTCATAAATCATTAATGTAGATCTTTCGCTGAATAGATCTTAACGTAAACAATTGCTGATAGAATTATAACTTTTTCAGTATTATTCGCTATAAATTTAAACGATCTATGAGGAGCTGTGTTTTGGCGTGCACTCTGTGTGAAAGTGAAAATAATATGATTATTATTATGATTATTATGCCCCTCCCCCGACGAAATTCCCATATGAATTAAAATGTGTCAAAACCTTGCCGCAGATCCCCCCTGACGTGATTCAGGGACCCCCAAATCAATATTTTTTTTTCTACGGACCCCCTGAATGAGCCTGGGGACCCCAGGGGATCCGTACGGACTACTTTGGGAACTACTGACCAAGGCAAACCTCATCCCACATGATATTCAATCTAAAACAGTCAGGTAAGTAAGAGGCATTTTAAAAGTTAAAATTTGAAAAAGTTTATTAGCAATGGTTAGTTCGCCAAAAATTCATGAAAAATACCATTTACAGTATACTCGCATAAAGCAAAAAATACTATTTACAAATACTCGCGTACAGCAAAAAATACTATTTACAAATACTCGCATACAGCAAAAAATAAATACTGTTTACAAATAGTATACTCGCGAACAGCATAAAGCAAAAAAAAACTATTAAGAGGGCATTACCAGAGAAAACCAGAAATATGTCATTTACAAATCAGATTTTAGACGTATTGACTCTTTTCCACAAAAAATTATAAATGGATTTCGAAAGATTGTTCTTTTATCTAGCATTCGCATGTAATAAATTTTGAGAATGTTTTTTAATTTTTAGTATAATAAGGTTATTCCATAGGTCGTTGGCAGATTTGTTCAATTTTCAAAAAAGATTTTGTATTATATATACCACACCCATTTCAAATAATGTAATCATGCAGTAAAATAAATCAATACATTATCTAGCAAACGCATGTTTTAGAATTTTAATTTTAGTTTCAATAAAATCATTAAAAAATATGTACGTACATGTGTTTCTTGACGAAAATTGGTCCATCAGTGTATTTATTTGCGCACTTACAAACTAATATATTTCAGATTTTTTTAACATTCTTATTAAATTTAGACATTATTGAAAAATGATAAATACTTATAATCAAAAAATAATTACAAAAAGTACATTATTTTAATGGTTTTATCATCACGCCTTTCAGCATTTTTGGATGAAGGTATAAATTAAAGCTAATTTGGATTGAAATAAATTCGATATTGAGTTATAATTTAAAAAAGCTGGTACGGAGAATAATTAATCTTTCTCATTGTAATCGCCCTGCACGATCGTAAGAACAACTTTCGATGAAATATGGATTTTCGTCCGCTGGCTGGTTAAATGCTCTTAACAAATAGTATACTCGCATACAACACCTTGCTGATTGAAGTGGGGAACTTGATCAAAAATCAAAGTCGTGATGACGGTTTAGTTTTGCAAAGAAACACGTTCTTTCATTAAAGTCATAGACAAAACGTGTAATCTTGTGATAACTAGCAATAGAGCTGAGATTAGAACCTGACTACAATAAATTCAAAAATAAATTAAACAATAATATCTTAAATAATTTAGCCACTTAGAACCGCATTAACCTTTAATTAACAATACTTATTCAAAAATTTATTTTATATTATTATTTTTTTTTTTAATATTTTTTTTTTTATTTTAATTTTTTAATATATATTTTTCTCTTCCCTTTACACACGAGTAGTTACACTCTCGTAAAGGTTATATATTATATACATATATATGTTTATACTGTTTCTAATCAATGTTGCATGTTAGTATTAAATGATTTGAGTTTAATCCGTTTGTAACCTGAAAAGGTAATTACTCATGATTATATTACATGTATATGTATATAAAAAACTAATTAAAAAAAATAAAAAAATCTATGCTTGCGGCCTGTATAGGTATTATTTGCTAAGCTCTTCGTAACAACCAAGCGAGGATAAAGAGTAACTGATATATAGATATTATATTATCGCTTCAGAAATTGGCGCATTTTTCAGATGGTCAAAATAATTCCACTTTACAATACGAATAAAATGCAAATAGATGAAATATTTCTGAACATATCCAAAAACAAAAAAACTGATTTTGAAAGGTCATGAAATACGTTTGTATATTTTACTAGCAGACCCGGCTACAAGTTGCTGTGGCTAACGAAACACAACGCCATTACCCTGCCCGCTGTCTGAATTGAATATTTGAATTTCTCGGCTTTTCTCTACTATTATAATAAGCATGTATTATATATATAAATCTTCCCCTTGAATCACTCTATCCATTGGTGAAAACCGCATGAAAATCCGTTGCGTATTTTAAAAGATCTATGCGCACATACATTTTGAGCGACTTCATTTTATACTATGTAATGATGATAATTGGAAATAAACGTTAATTTTTTTAAATATAAAAATTTTGCATGCAAACATAAAAAGCTTTAAAAATGGTCACCTTAGGTTTTTTCAAACTAAAATTACTACAAAAGAAAAAAAAAACAAATACTTATTTTAATGGACAAATATATTATAATTGTTATTGTCACAATTAATAAAAAAATGCCAAATTTCATTTTTTTTTTCAAATTGCGATTTACTTTTTTGATGATTTTTCGATTTGAATATAAAGCGTGATGTTTTGCCTTTCTAACACCGTTTAAAACATGTTTCTTACTATGGTAATAAGGAAGTTACAGCGATATATATATGAGAGCTATGTTGAGCTGGGTCAAATTTGGTATCCTGTGATTGAACGGGTTATAACGGTGACCACAATTTTAAATCAATCGCTTGGTCGCTCTCCCAGAGACACAGAGCAGAGCGGTCGAGCCCCTAAGCCAAAATAAATCCTAGGAAATTAGAGGCGTGTTTCACAATAACCAGCCGCCAGTCACACTCCGGCCTCTGACGCGGCCCGCTAAACATAGACAGACACTAAACTAAACCTGCTGTGATAACATACTATTATAGTATATTGTGTGTATTATTAGTTATATATTTTTATAGAGTGGCTGGATTTGGTTCGGCGGGCGACCTCGCGACCGGCCTTGCTTTGTCTACGTCAGATGTTCCCAATCCGAGGAAACGGAGATAACAGACGGTTTATACATTATTTATTATTGATAACATGAAGTTGATTGACGGGATTACGATTTGGATAACATGAATGAATTGAATGCTATTCGAATTTGGAGGGAAACCGTCTGTTTTATGGCTCCCTCTATATTACGATTTTTTAAGTGAAAATTTCTATAACACCGTTGTGATTTGAAACTCGATGAAACGAAAAAACGAAACTAAAAGATAAACACATACATCAATGAATGAGATAGGCTAATCGGTCTCCTCTTTGTGCCATGCTTCATAGCTTCCCCACTCTTGTCTACTTTAGTTTTCTGAAGGTTTCATTTCTACCGCGTGTGAACTGCACAATTTTTTTTTATTTACTTTTTTTATGGTACAAATATTATAATATTTTTTTAATCCTATTCAAGCCAAACGACAAAAAAAACTTCAATTTATCTGAAACATATTTTTTGGTATTTTTTATTATTTTTGGCAAAGCTGATTAAAAATACATATAAAGTTACATCAGTTAAATAGTTACATAAGGTTTTAACAAAGAAACAAAAATTGCCTTTCCTCACCGTAAAGAGACAATGCTCTTGTGTTTGGTGAGGGAATTCTATGCTCAATTAGTAAATTAAAATATCGTGTAAGTTAGTGATAACGGCTATTGCAAATAATAAGTAAGGTTAAAAAATCATGTATAAATTTCAAAATAAAATCATGATTAAGTTTAAAAAACCATAATATAAATTAAAAAATAATTAATTAATTAATACAAAACTGATTGTAATTAGTATGTAAAGGATATGTAGGAAATAACGCAAGATTTATACAATAATAGACTTAAAGATATACAGCCTTACTAATAACAAAACGCCTTAACGAGCGGTCAACTGCATATTTGTTGCGTGGTGATCTGCGTTTATACATCTTTACTAATAACACCATCAGGTATTTTATGATTTTTATGTTGGTCCCCTTGAATCTCACATAGATCTGCGCAGGCGCCGCGGCCATCTTGTTTTATAAACTTCGCAATAAAACAATGTTTGACAATGTTCAGTTGTACTTGCAGTTAATTTTTATGTTTTTGAAGATAATTTTCGTTTAAATGATCAATTCACTGTGATATTAGTGTATTTCAACATACCTAATTACCAAAGCTGGCGTTACTTTTTTTTCAGTTTTAGTCCTTAACATTGTTTTGTTGATGATTTCTTTTCGTTAACGATAGGTTTTAGGTTATTTCTGAAATTTTATTTTTTTAACGACTTTTCTGCGTGAATTTAATAAAACTTCCATAAAATTAATATTTTTTTAATAATGTAAAAGCCTCATGCATGTGTATATAAAAACAAATTCGAGAAATCGACGTATTAATTGCGTAAAAATGAATCCAAAATGTCAGATTTTTTTCAGTTATTTTTTCGAAGTATTATTATATTTTTTTTATCCTTTTTAATTGTATGAACGAGATAAAAAGTGAAGTGATAGTTTTCTTCCAAATTCATAAAGTAAGAGGTGAGTATTTTTTAAATTTAAAATTTCCAAATTTTTTCGACCATAATAGAATATGTTTACAGTCAGCTGTTTTTTTTTCAAATTTTTTCATGTTGAAACTTAAAATACTGCAATTTTCAAAAACGATCGTATATTTCAGATACAAAAATCTAAAAGGCAATTCTATCTAGTTTCTATAAAGGTATTTGCTTTTACGACATCTTCAAAAATAAGAAATATACAAGACATTTAAAATACGTTGGAAAAATTCCAAACTTCGTTCAGTAATTATGAATACAACAGTCGTACATAACAGATAAACTATCCCCTCAGGGTGTGTAAGCAGTGTATATATCTTTTCATTAACAATTTTTATAATTAGTAATGTTTTCACATCCGCGGACGTTTGTCAATTGATTAAAATTTTCACGGGGTTTTTTAGTAAGGCTGATAGAATCTAAGAAATCTTGAGAGAGAAAGAAGGAAAAAAAGGGATTTATAATGTTAATTTGTGGTAAAGGCTATATATAGCTCCACACAGAAGGCCTCGAGGAAAATATTTTCCTTCAGGGCCTTTATCATCTTTGGGGATGATGTGTGGAGGGTCTTTTAAAGGAAAGGAAGGAGAGGAAGTTCTGGGAATGATTAGGTAAGAGGTGTGGGTTGGAATGTGGGAGGGCAGTGGGTCCAGGAGTGACGGACCTACGAATCCAACCCTCCCACTGCAAGGGCGATGTTCAAAAAGAGTTCTGCTTGAGAGGTCACAAACACACTCAACCAGTCTCTCCCGATCAGGCCTGCCACGCAGCTGCCGGGCAGACATCCCCGCCGTCAAGACGAGGACAAACCTCACACCATGAACCAGGGCACCCCAGCTAAGCCACCTAAACGTAGCGAACCACTGGCAGAGGGGTTATCCAATATGTGTTCCCCGGGGCGGGGGTACCCATACTCGCCTCCCTAATTTGTTTGTTATTGTTTATCAGAGAAAACAAGAGTACACAACATTTACCTTACGACATAATAATTGAAGGTTTAAAATAGAAATCCAATATAATTTACAAGCACTAGATAACCTTCCAACAGTTAGGCAATAAATTCCAAAGGGCCTTTTAATAAAATTGATATATTGGTACAGTTCGTGTCGCTTTTAATCATAACACGAAACCTAGTTTGGAAAACCTTGAGATGTTCAAATTCGTAAGGAACCATTTGTATTGACAGATGGCGTGAATTAACGGCAGTACCAGGTCAAAGAAAACGCTACAAGGCAGTATTCAAATCTGGAGAGCCCAATTCTCAATGACAAATTGGTACAAATGAGAGACAGATGCTGGAAACGAGATTGGAAAATACCTCTTTGGGATTTTGTCTTAGGTATTTGCGAATAAATTGAAATTAGGCGGGAGGAAATTAAATACAGTACAATATATTATATTACTTCTCCCTCACAAGTGCTTTGCTTTAATGAAAACTTAAATTGGAAAATTGACAGGCTTTATTTTATTAGAAAAAATTCCAAATTTCTTGTATATTGAGTATAAGGTGGTTGTTTCTGACAAAAAATAATAGAAATACACGAAAAAAATACAGAGTTGCAATTCACACGCGGTAGAAGTGAAACCTCCGGAAAACTAAAATAGACAAGAGTGGGAAGGCTACGAAGCACCGTACAAAGAGGGAACCGAAGGGCTACGATGCACCGCACAAAGAGGAAACCGATTATTTTATCTCATTTTCTCGCAGGCTATCCTATAAATAGTTGTGTGTGTCTCTTTTTAGTGTAGCTTTTTCGTTTAATTGAGTTTCCAATCACAATGGTGCTTAAAAAATTTTCGCGAAAATATTTAATAAAACACGACTCGTTTAAAATAGAGCAAAAATCTGACGACAAATGCTCAAGTGTTTTTATAGTAATACCTCACGAGAGTCCCAACTGCTCCCATCTGGAGCCAGTGAGGTATGGGGTGAATTGGGTGAGGCTGAAGGTAGTGGGGAGGGGAATGAGATAGGAATAGGAAGGCGGGGAAGTACCTGGCTATACAGATCTGGTCACCAAACACGGCTAAAGCCATTTCAAGCAACGTTTCAATTCTGAATGGTGGTCTTACACCAGGGCGATACTGAGAGTATCTTCCACTCTGGAACGTGCCGCAAATATACCATATATTATTTTAAATTAGTAAATTGTGAATAACACAAATTAATCAAATAAAAATTATTTGCCACGCCGGGATTCGATCCCGCGACCCTCGGATTGCGAGTCGAGAGCCTTACCACTGGACTACGCTACTACTTTCCCCACCCCGTACAAGCAAATAAAACTAACACCCTAAATGGATATTTGAACATGATATGAGCAAGAGTTTTGGCTCTAAGCCTAGAGGTCGCGGCCCCAACCCGAATAAGAGGAAAGATGCATTTTATATTACGTAAAAATCGCGCGCCATAGCTTGACAGACTGTGTGGCGGTAGTTACTAGCAGCGATACTTTGGATACGGGACGCAAGCCACGTAGACCTTATTCCCACTCTTTCTCCACTCCTTCTGGTGCATTCGGTTCTGAAGTGGGTCAGACAGCTGAGGCGGGGGGAAGCGGGGGCGGGTCGCGTGACCCCGGGATACGGGATAGCGTGGGCCACGCGGGATACGGGATTAGGCGGCGTGGCGCAATACGGGAAAGCTGACCGGAAAAGGTTAACATCGCATTGAGGTTACCGGACGGTGGTGGTGTTCATCAAAATTTCATTAAGAGGGATTATATTTTGTACAGCAGAGGGGAATATTATTTTAAGTCTTTATTAGATGAGGGATGTATTTCGATTTTTGAAAAATGAAGGGATTTAAAAACCAATTTAATGTTCTTTTATTTTTAAACGTAGGGTAACACAACATGTATGCATGTAGACTGTAGATTACGTAGAATTCACGTGGAATTCCATATAACAATGCAAAGTCACGTGTTTTTAGTTTGAAAATTTATCGCTTAGAAACAGAGGGTTTCCGGGAGGGGAGTACGCAAACTTCGGGAGGAGATTCTACATGATCGTAGAAGTAAAAAAGACGAAAAAAATTTTTTAGAAATTTATTTTTTTCATACAAACAATTTGTACTTTTCTACCCGAAAACTACCTTTACGTCGAAATTTCGAAAAAAGTTATTTATCTTTTTTACTTGTACTATCACACATATTTTGTTAAAAGTTATTTATCTTTTTTACTTGTACTATCACACATATTTTGCCTTTGAAATGATTGAGTGTTTTTGTAAGCCCAGAAAAAACATATATAAAAATCGCTTTAAAGTTCAAAATCTCCTACTTACGAACCACTTTTCAGTTATAATTTTATTGTATAATGTGATAAATAAAATTCTTTAGAAAAATATATATATATTTTTTTTATTTTTTTTACATGAGCTCCACACAGGAGGCCCCGAGGAAAATAATTTTCTGAGGGCCTATGTCATCTTTGGGGATGCTGTGTGGAGGTTTTTTTTAGGGAAATGAAGGAGAGGAGAGTTCTGGGAAGGAAAAGGGTTTAAGGGATGGATAGGAATCCGGGGTTCAGTGTGTCCTTACCATCAGACCTAGACAAACCTCATCCCATTAACCCGGGCACCCCTGCTAAATCACCAAACGTAGCGAACCACTTGGGGTGACCTATGGCAGAGGTGTTGGTTATCCAATAAAGGTAAAACATTTAAATATTCGTGCTTTAGCTTAGCAAAGTAAAATAAAATACGCTATTTTGGCGATGTTTTTTCTTGAACAGGTCGATTACTGGGGTTATTTGGGGTAAAAGATGTAGATGACATTTTGGTCTTCGGCGACATTAAAAAAAAACTAAAAATTAAAAAATCAGTATGTTATAATCAGTAGTGTGTTTTTCCGAAAAGTGAACAAATTAGCATGAGATGTTAAAAGTGTTATAATCGGTGCAGTTTATGAATTTTTTTAGGTCTAGTAAGTCAATTGCCTAAATTTTTTCCCGTTTATGGAGATTCTAAAATGGTACTGGCAATTATGAGAATGTATGACTAACGGTCACGCGCCAGGCCGACACTGAGAGCATCATCACTGTTATCATCGTTATTATTGACAATCCCACGATTCCGTGTCATGAGCAAATGTTTACCTGCATAATATATACATATTTACATATTTATATAAGGCGTGTTATTTTCCTTCCAGCACGAAGTCTCAAGTCACCTGACGCGAGGTTATATGTCTTACATTATAACGAAAGGGACACAAGACTTGCACGAACATATGAATCATATACACAAGGATAGATAGATATATTATGGATTAGAACAGGGTTTCCCAACCTTTATTTCGCCGAGCCTCCCCGAACAAAAAATAATATTTTCATACCCCCCTTAATTAAGTTTCAACAAAAATAAGAATCACATTTTTTTATTTTAACTAAATTATTTATTTAAATTTCAAATAGGTACAATACAGGCACAATATATATTTAATTATTATGGATCTTAGAAGAGTAGGTACATTTTTAATTATTAATTACATTTGCATTTCTTAGTTTTCTTTTTATTATATATATTACTAGCTGACCCGACGAACTTCGTACCGCCTCAGAATCAATAACTGTTGAATTAAGTTAAAAATTACACAATTAAGCAATTATTATCGATGCCCATGAGGGAGCGGGAGACAGAAATGAAAGGCGTCATGTCGATGTGTGAGCCAGTCATTTATTGGGCTACGTAGCAGATGGTCGGTGGTCGGTAACATGAGGTAATGCGGAGTGCCGTAGATGATGCTGCAGGCGTGCGGATGTGATGGTGTGGTGAAGGTCAGCGCGTTGCTCGACACCTTGTCGGTGGAGATGACCTATCTTCCAGGCCGTTGCTCGACGCTTTAAGTCGCGGAGGTAAACGGTGTGTGGCTCGGTGAGCTGAGCCACCAGCAGGTAGTCCTGGCGAGGCGGAGCGCGTTCCATGGCAGCGAAGCACGGTGGGCTTCGGGGTGCCATGAAGAGGTGAGCTGATCCCCGGACTGAAGGTGACGCAAGCCTTGTGAGTCGCGGGATGTTGCTGTTCTGCGGGGCTGAAGGCACGATGGGCCTTGTGGCTGAGACGTGGTGATGGACCTCGGGAAGCTGCACTGGATGTGTGCCATGCAGGAGCACTTGTTACATGTTGAGATATTGGCCGACTGTAAGTGTGAGACTGAACTGGACTGAACTGCAGCGGGCGAGCGATCGGCTGCTTATATAGCCGCGGTAGAGTAACTACCTCGCGGTAGGTAATACGAGCCACCTCGGCAGTTGACGAGAATATTCGGCGCCGTACAGATATTGTACGGTGCTGTCTCGAGACCTTTCTAGGCGGGGCGATATTATTATCGTCGGGCTGGCACGGGAGGCGAGAAAGTACATCGCGGCCAGTATAGGTACGAAGGTACCTAGGCAAGTAGGTTTGCCGATGCGCGCGGATATTAGGAGATGTTTCTCGATTCCTCTTTTGGTGGCGAACATAATAATGATGTGTCGCCACACCCAACTGTCCGTGTTTTGTTTTTGTCAGTATCAGAGATGGCGTTGTGTACGGATTTATATTTTTTGTGATTTTCTTACTTTTCCACTTATTTACGGGAATTTTTGAAAGGAAGCGGGTACGGGTGCCGCCGCCCCGGGAACCATTTATTGGATAACCAACACCTCTACCGTAGGTCACCCCAAGTGGTTCGCTACGTTTGGTGATTTAGCAGGGATGCCCGGGTTCATGGTGTGACTGGTCTTGACGGCGGATGCGTCTGCCCATCTGCTGCGTGGCGGGCAGGATCGAGAGAGACTGGTTGAGGGAGGCCTTTTGACCTTTCCAGCCGGATTCTCTGGACCAATGGGTCGAAAGGGTCAAGGTAAAAGGTTAATTTTTAATTAATTACTTAATTTTTAGTTAATTTCTTTCAAGAGTTCGGAAAGGTCAAGGTAAAAGGTTAATTCCGGTCAAGGCAATGGCCTTGCACCGCAGTTGGAGGGATGGATTCACGCCCGGATACACTAACCTCCAGATTCCTAACCACCCCTCATGCCTTTTTCCTTCCCAGAATTTCCTATCCTACCCTTCCTTAAAAAGATCCTCCACACAGCATCCCCTAAGATGATATTGGTCCTGAGTGGAGCTTATGTAAAAAAAAATGCGTTTCATTTCAGAGATTTATTATTATGTAGGTATTTTCCTTTGGAGGGGTGCAGAGACATACGTTCACCGTTTGTCTCATTTTCGACTATTGACATTTAGTGTGTAAGAAAGACGGGCAGGTTTATATGATTAAGAACAAAAGGGAAACAATCAGGGCATTGACATTTGACGTTTTTGAATTTTTTGAATTCACGAACAGTTAAATATTATACCTATCACAATATTGCTGCAGTTCTTTCAAAATATGAGAATTCGTTCTCTACAAAATGTGTGAAAAAAATTAATTTTCTTCATAACTTTCTTTTTCTTGAATTTTTGGGATGTTTTATTAGTTATTCTGTTATCCGGGGCGAAGACAAATCCAACAAATCAAAGATCATCAAAATCGGTCCAGCCGATCTCGAGTTATAAATAGTGTAACTAACCCGACTTGGTTTTATATATTAAGATTCTATTATTTTTTTATAATTAGATAATGTCTAATAACTTTCAAAATAATTTTAGAACAAATAAATAAAAACTTTTAATGTACTAATGAGATACTTGAGCTTGCATGCTCTGTAATAGTTGGTCGATTCCGGGTTCAGTCTTTTCTAGAGCTATGGTTAAGGCAAGGCGATTTCGCCGTTTAGTTTTTATTAAAACTAGAGCTGAAAAACTTGTCTCGCATAAATAAGTGGACGAAAATGGAATAAGTATTTTCAAAGCAAGAGAAGCAACTTTCGGATTACAAGGAATCGATTTTTTCGAATCAAAATTTCTCTAATATCAAGAGATGAAAGTCGTCTTTCATGGTCAAGTCAGCCTTCATTTCTAGAAATTCATCCTGAACTTCTTCAGGTAAGTAAACATATCCAACAACATATCCAAACTCCCCTTTCTAAAATCACCTTTAGACAAAAACACTTTAAATACATAGCTTGCAAACTACACAATACACTTCCAGCCACGATTAGACAAACTGAATCAATGACCAAATACAAACAAGATATAAAGAAATGGATTATAAGTATTGGACATCACACTACTGCTAACATCTGTAAAATAGATAACAAATAGACAGAATTATCATCTCACGTATGTCCTTACCTTATTAAAGAACTTCAAAAAAGTAAAATCCTATATGTATAATATAACTCCCTATATAGATTCATCTCTTCCTTCACCTATATAATGCTCTCTTTATGATATTAACCCTCAATTTTAATCATCTTTCTGTTTTAATTGTATAAATCGGTATGTATCTTACCTTAAATATTCTTATGTTTTAATTAAATATTCTTATGTATGGTACTCATTTATGTACCTCTACGCCTGTCTCAACACAGGTATACCCTAGTGAGGCAGACATCGAATAATGTAATGTAAACATACCTTATATAGATAAATAAATAAATATTGGTTTCTGGTCATGTGCCGTATTGGTGACTCGGAATTAACATCTCGACAGTATCAGTGAAATTCATCCAATTTCACACTTAAATATCCCACTTGAAACGAACCTTGGATTTTTTTGCGAACCGACTATTAACACGAGCGAGTACGGCGAGTGAGTGAAAGATGGATTCAAGCGGGAAGGTGGGGCGGGGGTGCGCATCACACCCACACGTCGTGTTGTGACTTGTCGAAACTTGTATAGCAGCGATTGAATGGCAATTCGGAACAGTTAATTTACCTACGTGTTAAATAGATTTTTTTTTCGGAAATGAAAACGTACCTATTATTTCTCTACGCCCCCCTGGTTGGGAAGTCCTGGATTAGATGAATAGATTAAAAATTAGCTCCACTTAGAATGAGATGGAGTTGGTACATTCACTATATCCCTTCAGTTTAGTCAACACTGTCATTTCATCTTTGGGGATGCTGTGGGGAAGATCTTTTTTTATTTTTTGTAAGGGACAGACAACTTTTAAATAAAATATAGAGATAATTATAATTATTTTCGTTAAGTTAAATGAAGTCAAGCCAAAAGTCTCCTATGTTAAAGTTGCTTGGAGACGGAGTTTTATTATATCTAAAAAATAATTTTAGGTGAGCAGGAGAGGAAGAGGAATATAGGATAAGGATAGGAGATGCTCCTGATACATTCCACATTTTTGTATTAGTTTTCGATCGAACGCGTTACTTCTATTCGGTATTTCTGAAGGGTATCGTTAAAAATGTCTATATTGTAAAATTTTGTGTTATATTGCATACATTTACGGGGAATCTGAGAATTTTTAAGGAAAGAAAGTTCTTTTTAAGCAAAGGGAAGGATAAGGTATGAGGGATGGAAAGGAATCTAAGAGTCTCTAAGGGTCAGTGTGTCCAGGAGTGACGGACGTATGAATCCACCCTTCCCAATGCGGTGCAAGGTGGTGGGTCGTCAGAGTCTGACTGGAAAGGTCAAAGGGTCTCTGCCGCCAAGACCTGGACAAAAACATCACCCTGGGACCTGGAACCTATAATCTGTGACCCCTGGTAAATCACTAAACGTAGCTTGCCCCTTAGGGTGACGTCCTATAAGCAGAGGTGTTGGTTATCCATTTAATGGTTCTCAAGGCGGCGGTACCCACACCTGCCTCTCAAATCATTGCCGGTGTTTGACGCATGACATTGTACTGTGTGTTGCGTTACTCGGTCCTAAGTCCTTTGAGAGGGGAAGGCTGAATTGAGGGAAGGTTAGGAATTTTATATTATTTTATGGGTTGAAAAGAGATTTAAAGAATTTAACCAATGTACATTTTGCAATTTTGGGGGTTTTACATGCTCTTTAAATTACAATAACAAAAACTTTTACCCCTGACTTTTCTTCACATTTCTGTACCGTTTGCGTCAATTTGGGAGGCGGGAATGAGTACCGCCGCCCCGGACACCATTTTTTGGATAATCAACACCTCTGCCATAGGTCACCGCAAGCGTACAATGCAAAAACAAAGCCAAAACGTTTCGAATAGCCGATGTAGTAACTTTCCGCACCAAAGCGCTATTTACGCGAATAAAGCCTCTATGACACACGGCGAGTTACAAGCTACTATCTAAAAGCGGGTAAATCGGCGAGTGAGATTGTCATGATGACACACAAAACTGTCCACTCGCTCAGAAGCGTAGGAAACTAAGGCCGCTGCTAGCGCCAGTAACAAAAATAACGACGCCTGCGTGAACTAATTCTTCACATGTTTGACAGATTGTTTGGAAACATAAATAAACCAATCACGAGCACGCGGAGCAAGCGTGTAAGCGAGTAAAGTTGACGACCTTTCAATTTTTTTTCGTAGATTGTCAACAATCTGCTAGTCGCTGCTAGTTAGCAAGTAACATGATGACACTGGGCGAGTTTACTAACAGATAGTGAATTTCCCAGATAGAAGCTTGTAAACTAGCCGTGTGTCATCCAGGCTAAGTTTTTGTATAACATTTTAAGTTCTAAAAACACAACTATCAGATCCATTATGTTCAGTTAATAAAGCGAGAGTCCCTCTACGCGCCAGGTATGAGTATATACCACCCCCGCCCCGTACCAAATGGAACAAAATGACTTCAAATCTCCGTGTAGGTATATGGGTTGCCCACTCTATTTCATATAACTCAACGCACGAAAGACAAGAGATCCTTGAAGAGTAACGTGACTCGTTGTTTACAAAAACAACACAAACACATAAATATCTTTTAATTTATGCATAACCCATATCCTAAAAATAACACAACCTTGCTGTTGCATTTTTGGACTTCGGGACAAGGCAATAGATATATACCTATATGTTGTTTGTCAACAAACAGTGTTTATTATTTTTTTGGATAGAGTTGAGTGAACTGCATATTTTTGTTTTGAAGTTATTATTATCTCTACGTAAACATAAACATTTTTGTATGCACGCTATGATTTCGAACACTTCTAAAAATTCTAAGGAATTTAAAAATAGTGGTGTATAGTGTAACCCACGTCATGAAGTTATGACGTATTTCACGTGAGGTGTTGTTTATTATTTGTTTGGATTGTGGATGCCATTTCTTGATATTTTGGGTAAATTGGTGAGATTCTGGAGAGATGCCAGTCGGCAATAAGAATCTTCAAAATAACGATAAATAAATAATGGAGGTATAGGTTACGAAAGAAAGCCTAGTTGGGAAATATTGGAGAATGTACTAAACGAGGAAATTAAAAATAATATTTGCAAACCTTTCCGGAGTGGAAGATACTCTCAAATAGTCCTCCTTACTTGAAATGTATCTCTCCTTTACTTCATCTACGTTTGCTTAAATGAGGTTTTATGCAAATGTTTTATAAATAAACAGTTATTGACTGCAGTAAAATTAGTTTTTCGATATCTCCAAAAATGACAAAAAACCAAGCTTTCCGAGTGAACTTGGGTAAAACTTTAGTGTTTGAGGGTTCGATTAACAAAAAAAACCCACAGACACTCTTCTTTATATTATACTAGCTAAATAAAATGTAGAAAGTGACCTTCCTCTTGTGTTGAAAGTCAAGTGTGCAAAATTTCATCAACCTTGGAATATAAAAACTGTAGATTTGTATACAAATCAAATCCACACCGCCCGCCCGTTACAAACAGAAACTATATACAGGGTGTTAAGGGACGTACTTGACGCACTTTAACCAGTGATTCCTGACATTATTTGGAGTAAAAAATGTAAATAAATTTTTGTCTCGGGTGACATTTTTGATGTTTTTTGTTTTTGTTTTTTACAAAAACATAAAAAATGGTAGATGTTGGACAGTTGGAGGCGGGGTTAGGGGTTGGTTAGTTACTCGGCTGAGTGACCAGTAAGGACAAGCGGAAGAATTTTTTTTTGTTTGATTTTGAAGAAAAAAAAATTAAAAAAAGGTCACCAAAAAAGTCACCGGACACCAAAATTTCATTTACAATTTTTACTCAAAATAATGTCAGGAATCGCTGGTTAAAGCAAGTCAAGTACGTCCCTTAACACCTTGTACATTAGATAGAAAATAGAGATATAATATAATAGATAGAAGAAGATTAATAATCTCACCTAATAATAATGTGTCATAGTCATAAGTAAAGACCGGATTATATGCAAATGCATATGCAAATATGCAAATATGCATTCAGCGGTAGTTGCATATTTTAGCAAAAAATTTGAGATCTTGCATATTTACGCCCGATCTCGTTCATCGTTCAGATGCCTCACATAGTGACACTATAAAAGTCATAATAGCTAAGCGGGCGGCTAGCAAACTGATCGCTCCGGCCGCCCTTCGCCTTAGTATAAAAACGCTTGAAACTCATGGATTGGTGTTGAATAAATCTACTCAGGTTATGAAGAAAATTCGCCTTATGAATTCCCCGTTGCCAAACCTATTCCGAGTTAACTCAAAGAAAAGTTTGAAAACTTACTGAACAATAACCCAGGGTTTAAACCCTTGTGCCAAATTGATAGCTTCATCAACGGGGCAGGTGAAATTTTGCCCGGCACAAAAAATTCAAAAATCACAACTAAATTTAAATTTTGTCCAGTCACATCAGTAGACATAGAACGCACCTTTTCCGCTTCCAAAAATATATCAAGCGATCGTAGACACAATTTGTCTACAGAACACTTGGAACAGTAGGTACTTAGTCATATACATTTTTAAAGGTAAATTGTAAATTTCATTGTTAAATACATTTTGTAATTGATATTTTCGAAAATACGATTCTTATTACTTACTAAAATAAAAAAGTATATAAAAATACGACTTCCTGTATTATTTTATATTGCATATTTTGGTCCTTTTTATGGATTTTCATGCATATTTTAGCTATTTTTATTGCATATTTGCATGCATATTTTGGGCTGTTTTTGTTGCATATAATCCGGTCTTTAGTCATAAGAATTGCAAATCCAAAAATTTAATATAAAGTAATGATATAAATATTTGAATTTTTAATAAAGCTTGGTATCTATTATAAAAAGATTAATTTAGAATATTTAGATCATCATTATTCACCAAGATTTATAATGTGTCATAAGAATTGTAAATCCAAAAATTTTATGTAAAGTAATGGTATAAATATTTGTATTTTAATTAAGGCTTGTTATTTGTCATGAAAGATTAATTTAGAATATTTAGATCAGCATTATTCACCACGATTAGTCACTGGTCTACATCATCAGTGCACAACACACAAGTCAAGGTCGTGAATGCATAAATAAGAGTAAACACAAGACTGCTGGTCAAATTACCATGAACTAATTTCACGAAAACAGAAAGTGCTCAATTTTTTGAGTGACTAATCAAAAAATATTGTTTAATTTTGTACTATGTTTATATTACGTCAACAGTGTCTCTGTAATCTATTTAATTTTTCAATATTAGTATATTCCTGTTTTGCAACCATGGTAAAGATTTTTATTTCGTACAATATTCATAGATTTCTGTTTTACCCCATGCGTTTCCTTAAAAAATTAGAACCATTTTCTGCAGATTTACGTTTTATCGTCTCCACTATAGCCCCTTCATCTAAACACAAAAATTTTCCTCTTCAAAATTGCAAATCATCGACAACAGTTTGCGACGAAGCGTCTTCTTACTGTTTTATCCTATTAATCCTATCCTATTAATATTATAAAGGCGAAAGTTTGCATGGATGTATGTTTGTTACTCTTTCACGCAAAAATACTGAATGGACTTTAAAAATTCTTTCACTAATAAAAAGCTAAATTATTTGCGAGTACTATATATAGGCTGTATATATTGGTAAGCTCTGTCGTTATGAAATTTTTTATTTTACGTTTATTGTCCACACGAAAAGCAAGGCGCTGCTAAGTAATTGTTTGACGCCCTGCCTCCGGCAACTCGACGCTTCCATCCTTAGGGTCTTCGGGTACGTTCCCCTACTTCCCACTTACTATCGTCAAGGCACAACCGAGAAACCGGCTAAAGGGTGCGGATGTTGAGATTCATTCACGGCAGACCGATCACCATACACATTCTGGCTGGTACTGCCAGATGACGAGAGAGGTATCCCACCCGACACAAGCGTTCTTCATATCACAATACTTGTTTTCAATATCTTTTCTTGCAGATGCTTGCAACATACGCAAGATGCCATTACCCTGCGAGCAGCCGCCTTTTATGTTTTTCTCTTATCTTTTTTTAATTTGTTTATCCCTGACTTGCTTTATATTTTTTGCATTTTGTATATTATGTAAGCACTTGCATACTGCTTCCTAACACTGTATGCAGGGACACTGGAGGTCTAGATTCGTTCAAACTTAAATGTAGATTCGTTCTTTCAAAAAAAATTAGAGTCCTTGCGAGAGCCTTGAAGGAGTAACCATCTGTTACTTATACCAGGGCGGGTAAGTGGTGGATACCTCCACTGTTTGACGTGCGTTGTCATTTTGTTATTTGTTTAGGTTACTATAGAGATCCCTTTGATAGTTAAAATTTACTGCGCGTGTTTGATTGTTACGTTTTAATAAGGTGGCACGTGAGCTGTTTGAAAAATGAATGTAACGGGTATGGATGGTGGGTCGGTGTGGGGGTGGTGAGGAGTGGTGAGGGGGGGAGGAGTGGCGCGTGAAAAGCCGGGGACAAAAGCTAGTATAATTATAAAAGGAAAAGATTCAATAAAGCTTGTGATGATACATCAAAAGTGCCCCTTTATTTAAACAAATTTCATCAACTGTTTTAGAAGAAAATATTCGATGACCGTACTCTGTACGTTTTAATTTTTTTTTTAAACTTTTGTTTAATTTCTATACCGAACGTTGATGGCGTTCAAACCAGGCAATTTTTAGGATCCTAGCTCAGAACTCAAAACGTAGAGACATGCCAGAGGTTGATATCTATATTATACTAGCTGACCCGACAAACGTTGTTCTGCCATACAAATTATTTCTAGAGAATATTTTGGTTGTTAAATAAAAAATAACGTGTATTGTAAGTGTGTGGGGATGGGATCTACGACAGAAAGAAGGAATTGAGCGCTGTAGACGATGACCGCCGATAAAAACGAAAAACACCAACTAAAATAGAAAAGTGAAATGAAGAAAATCAATATGAATTTTGAAGAGCAATTGAGTGTACGATATTTTTGTCAGTCCGTCTTTAACCAATACTAATAAGCTAGATGGTTTGCCCACGCGAGAACATGATGCCGAATGAAATATCAAAATGACGTGACGCTTCTCGTGAATGTCTTGAGCATGTGTGGATGAAAGTTCGATGAGGCGGACGTAGCGCCATCTGTCATTCAACAACATAAATAATGTCGTTCTGTTTGAAATACAAAAAAAAATTGTTCATTCAAAAATTAGGGGTTATAGGTATTTTTTATGCCAAAAAAAAAATAAAAAAAAAAAAAAACAAAAAAAATTCTCATGAAAATAGTTTTTTTTTCTGGATAGGGACATCCAAATCACCTAGCGGTATGAAATGTACTTTAAAACCTATTCTCATACCCACCAAATATACACAAGAAATTTCATAAAATCGGTAAAGCCGTTTCGGAGGAGTGCGACCACAAACACCGTAACAAGAGATTTTTATATATATCTTCAAAAAAAAATTGTTATTCTTGAAGACAATATAATATCATCTATTCATTTTTCACGCCAAAACGGTAATTTTATGAAATTTCCTCCATAGAAAAAAAATAAGTATGCTCTGAAAATTATTATACACAGACACAGTACGAAAAAATTCACAGTGTTTCTTTATATGCTACCAAAGACATTTCCCACGAGATTTTTGCTCCATTTTAGATGATCCGTGTTTTATTAAATATATTCACAATTTTCGCTTAAACGTAAACGTTTTTAACATTAGCGCACTCCTTCTAACATTCGTATTTACGTAACTCCCTTTCAACCCATCTTTTGCTTCTTTTTGAACGCTTACTACCGGGCCTTAAAGCAAAGAAAGATTTTTAAAAATATATTGGATCGAATCGAAAAATTACTCCAACCAATCGAGAATTCAAGCGAATATTATACTAAGGGATAAGCCACGAATTAAAGCAATATTTTCCAAACAAAGTCACAAATCAAAGCAACGTTTTCCAATATCATCAACAAAATAAACAAAACGTAAACACGACCGGACAGCAATTTAACCGCGTTTGTGGACTGAAATGATTGCCGCATTATAATTGATAATCCTCATTGCGCATTGAAATGGAATTCGATTGCATTTTCAGGTCAGAATTGAATGCGGCTAACTTATGCAGTTTCCGGCATTAATAAAAAAAATCAGAGTGCAATTCACACGCGGTAGAAGTAAAAATTAAAGGAAGAAAACTAAAGTAGACAAGATTGGGGAGAATACGAAGCACTTTTTTAAATCAATGTTTTTTCCATATTTTTGGGTTCCAGTGCACCTTTTCCTATAGATTTTGGTCATCTTATTAATATTTATGTTTTCTTCTTCAGAGTCGCTAGATGTCGCTTTCTTTGGTCTGTCCATTTTGAAGTGGTTTAAATATTGATTTAAAAAAAATCTAAATATATATTTTTTTGGATTTCGTAGGATTCGACCCTTGGTCCGCTGAATGTCTGGCCGCTACGATTTCGTCAGGCGCATCATACCACTAGACCAAAGGAGGCTTGCGTGGGACCGTGGATTAATCTATTATATTTGAACCGAGTACCCGTGAAATAAATAAATATTTTATTGCTATCTCATTCTCTTGCAAGCTAAATCCTTTATATGTGTTTGTCTCTTTTTAGTGTCGCTTTTTCGTTTCATCGAGTTTAAAATCACAACGGTGCTATAAAGAAATTTTCACTTCAAAAAGGGTGAACTCATTTGCTAGGTGTTGTGCTACCGAAATCCATTTCCTTGAATGCGTTCAAAAATGTTCAATTAATTTTATTTTATTGGATAGCGGAAATATTCTGATCTTTTGACAAAATATTTATTTACTTATTTATTAACGGTATAAATATGCCATAAATACATATTACATGTCACAAAATATTAGTTGTAGGTACATAAGAAATAATTAAAAAAAGAGTTACAAGTTAATTGTGGCATTTGATTAAGAAATGACACAAAGAGCTACAATTACATTCAGTACTATAGTATAAATAAAATTAATATTGATTGAAAATATTTGATAGAATAGCCTTCTTGTACTTAGCTTCCGTGCAGTTAAATAGATCCGCCACATCTGCGTTTCTATCACTAACTTCATGTAATCTAGGTACAAGCGAGTGTTTCGTGTACTCAGTTCTGTTGTTGTTACATTGAAATTCGATGAGCTTAGTTAAATCAAGACTGTCTATTTGACATGACTGACATTTACAATTTTGAACATAAATATTAAGTCGGATATAATTCTTCGATCTGACAGTTTTAATAAATTTAATTTTTTCATCAAGTAATTATAATTTATGTTTTCAATGGGAATACCGAGTTTAAAATTTATATGTCTTAGGAATTTGTGTTGAATTTTTTCGATTGTATCTGAATGTAATTTAAAATGGGGGGACCAGATCGCGGAGTTATATTCGACTTGACTTAGGAATTTATATGTCTTAATTTATTTAATTTATATGTCTTAGGAATTTGTGTTGAATTTTTTCGATTGTATCTGAATGTAATTTAAA
The DNA here is from genome assembly GCA_917880885.1 of Limnephilus marmoratus. Classification (NCBI taxonomy): domain Eukaryota; kingdom Metazoa; phylum Arthropoda; class Insecta; order Trichoptera; family Limnephilidae; genus Limnephilus; species Limnephilus marmoratus. The sequence continues at coordinate 7,087,211 of OU862927.1, read as the reverse complement.
ATGGGGGGACCAGATCGCGGAGTTATATTCGACTTGACTACGTACTAAGGATGTATACAAAATTTATAAAGTTGGAATATTCCTAAAACCTCTGGAATTTCGAAGAATTAAGCCAAGCATTTTTATTCCTTTATTAGTGATTGTGTTTATATGGGATATAAAGTTTAATTTAGAGTCAAAGGCCAGAGGCCTGAGGATTTACCATATTTTTTATCTATTTTTATATAAGCAGAGAATCTAACATGAAATGCGGATATTTTAACATACTTCCAATAACGGTCAAGTATTTGATTTACTTGCTGAAGAATGTTTGTATGAAAAACCTGTTGTAGACAGAATGAATGGAACTTGAGATCGATTCAACTGACAAGACTTGCATTCTGCTATCATCTCATTTAACTTACAGAATAATGGTACAGCGCAGCATTAGCTATCGGCGTGATCCGCTGATTCAGATGTTCCACGGACCATAGACGGGCAGGTCAATGCGACCAGGCGGCCTTAGACCGGCTGACTGCTGACTACTTGTCCGACAAGCGTGTTCCGGTACTCACTATCGGTAACTTGTACATAACTAGAGCTCGATTCTCCAAAAGCGATAAAGAGTTATTCGTTATGCGCCATCCGCGAACAAAAAAACGGTTCCGGGACTTTTCATTCTGCGACAAAACATCCCCCAACCAAATATCTACTAAAATCTAACCTAACCCAACAAAAAAAATCGAGTGCAGTTATGTCATAATCAAAGCGGCCAATGAGCGCAGTTAGACGATTCTTAGGTACTGTAATGCGTCATTTCCGTGTCATAACTCAAATAATAGGAGCCTTGAAAAGTGATATCATAATCATAGCGGCCAATGAGTGCAGTTTGACGCTTCGTAGGTACTGTAATGCGTAATTTCCATTTCATAACTCAATCAATAAGAGCCTTGAAAAGTGATATCATAATTAAAGCGGCCAATTGGTGATTTAGCAGGGGTGCCCAGGTTCATGGGGTGAGGTTTATCCAGGTCTTGGCGGCGGATGCGTCCACCCACCTGCCGTGTGGTGGGTAGGATCAAGTGAGACTGGTTGAGGGAGGACTTTTATCCTCTCCAGACGGAATCTCATGACCCATCGCCTTGCACCGTGGTTGGAGGGATGGGTTCGTACGTCCGTCACTCCCGCACACACTGACCCCCCATACCCACCCCTCATACCTATTTCCTATCCTTGAAAAAAACCCCCACACAGCATCCCCTAAGATAACAGGTCCTGAGGGAAATTATTTTCCTCAGGACCTCTATTTTCCTCAGGGCCTCCTGAGTGGAGTTAGTGTAAAAAATAAATAAATTACGTAGTGCAGTCAATATCGCCTATAAATCAGCCATTATATAGAACCTTAAAACAACTTCGTATAAATATACAATGTTTGAAATGATCTTAGGTTAGGGAACGTACCCATACTACGTGACCTCTTCGGGGGGGGGGGGGGGGGTCTTCAAAATGTCACGCTTGGTACAAATGAGCGGCGGTTTGCTTAGGATTTTGGTCACCGGGGGAGGGGGGTTAAAAATGGCAAAAAATTGGTCACGTAGTATGGGTACGTTCCCTTAGGATATGTCTAGAATTACAGTTTTGTCTGTGTCGATTGGTTCGACCCACTCAATATTCAATTGGAATGACTTTTGACGTTTGGCGTCTAAGTATGTACCTTCATTGAGACTCGAGAATAACAAAGTCGACCAATGTATGTGCGATTGCGAGCAGCCTCGATCGGAGAATCGAGCCTCTGGTACTATGCAAGTGGTGACTAGACCAGGTGCTCTGGTAGGGCACAATCTCCACCGGCCGATAGATAACTGCAGCAGCAAATAGCGAATAGGTAACATTCCGATACACTGATGCGGAGCTAGTCAGATAAAATGGGTTCAACAGAATTTAAACGCTGAATTGAACGAGATAATCCTCGAGATAGCGCGGTATAATATTACAAATGGGAAGACATTAACAGAATCAGATCAGAAAATCTTTAGAATACACTCGAGTGCTGGGCGAAAATTCGCGGAGTCGCGCGAAAATTACCTGGGCAAGTTTTGCGGAAAAAAATCTGACCAAAACTACGATTCAAATATTTTTTTCAATAATTTTCTGTTTACCAGATAATATGTCTTATCATTAACTATCCGAAGTCCCCGGCGATGCCCGGGCATTACAGAGTTTTCGAAATCAAATGTAGACAGTGCCCTTCGTCTTGTTTTGAAGGAAACATGTGCGAAATTTTATCAACCTTGGCATAAAACTGTAGATTTGCATACAAATCAAATCCGACGACCTCCGTAGTCCAGTGGCTAAGACTCTTGACTCACATTCCGGAGGTCGCGGGTTCGAACCCGGCATGCGCAAATAAATTTTATTTGATTAATTTGTGTTATTTCACAATTAATTCATTTAAAATAATATATAGTATATTTGCGGCATGTTCCAGAGTGGAAGATACTATTAGTATCGCCCTGGTGTAAGACCACCATTCAGAATTGAAACGTTGCTTGAAAATGGCTTTAGCCGTGTTTAGTGACCAGATCTGAATAGCCAGGTACTTCCCAACCTTCCTCTTCCCCACCTCCTTCCCCTCCCCACTACCTTCAGCCTCACAACATACCCCAATTGGGGATGCCATAGTCTCACTGGCTCCAGACGGGAGCAGTTGAGATTCTTGTGCGGTATTCACTGTAAAAAAAAAAAAAAAATCCACACCGCCCGCTTGCCACCCCGCTCGTCCACCACATACAGACATATATTTCAACCAAATTATACAAAACCTTGACAAATTATATACCTAAACCTTCCTTCACTCTATCTATTGGTGAAAATGAAAACCGCTCGAAAAGTAGTTTTTTAGTTTATCGCGAACAGACAGACAGACAGACCCGGCAGAGGACTTTAATTTATAATATGTAAAGATATATATTTGTAACACATTTCTCCAGAATTGCTAACAATATCTAAAGAAATCTTAAGGTGAAACGTCACGTACGTTATAATCTACGGATTCACAGATGGCGCCAATTAATTTATTTTAGGTTTTTAATACTTTTTGCACGTTACGCTTTAACCCGTTTAATCACAGGAGACCCAAGTTGTCCCAAAACATCATATGCCGTTATAATAACAGGAGACCCAGATTGTCCCAGAGCGACCGTGCATTATTAAAAGTTAGATATCTCTCTTTCTGTAATGCGAATATTTGTGATTTCTTTTATGTTAGAAACGGAAAGAAATAATGCTTCTCATTGTCTTAGAATTATATGAGCTAGGTTGTTCAGATATTTTACAAACCTGATCAAAAGTGATGGTTTGATTTTGCGCCTATTTGTGACGTAGCCCACATTTAATTTTAAAATAAAATTGTATGAAAGTGATAAAAAGTGAGGTGACAGTTTTATTACGAATTTTGTTTAGAAAAGGAATCTGAATTTAAAATTGGAAGTTTATTCTATTTTAATTACTTTAATTCAAATATTCGCAGGTATACATTTTTTAGCCAATTTACGTTTCCAATATTAAAATTTTAATATTTATAAACAAAAATGTTGATTTCTAATAAACATATCGGAAAGATTATTTTATCTTAATTTTAGAACAATTTTTATTTTTGCAAAAGCGTTAAAAAAAACTAATAAATAGGAACATTTAAAAAGCACGGGAAGAACCAGGAATTTTGCGCGCAAACTTTGACAGGCAAAAGTTGACAGAAAATTATTTTCTTATTATTCAAAGGCACCCGAACATATTTAAAGTGAATATAAATAAATGATTTTGTCCATAAACAAACCCAAATCTTTCAAGACAGGCTGAAAAATTCAATTTTGTATCGGTGACTCAATCCAATATTGTATTTTTCCTTTACAGCCTCTTTCTTGAAAGATTTGGGTTTGTTTATGGACAAAACTATTAATTTATATTCATACTAGCAGACCCGGCCACACGTTGCTGTGGCTAACGAAACACAACGCCATTACCCAATCTTTATAAAATCCACACCAGCCGCTTGCCAGCTGCCCGCTGCCTGAATTGAACATTTGAATTTCTCGGCTTTTCTCTACTATAATAAGCATGTATTATACATATAAACTAATTAACTCGCCATTAATTATACAATGCTTGCAATGCAACACTGGATATTTGAAAAGGGAAAATCAAATAGATACTTATTCTAGGACATCTATTTTCCAATTTCTTCCGTAGAACGAATTTCAAAAGTGACTATAGTACGGCCCGCCAGCCGTTTTAAATCGCACAAAAATATGTTTTCTTTGAATTTCTCGGCTTTTCTCTAATATAATGTACATGTATTATACATATAAACATGATTCGCAACTGTCCGTGTTTTGTTTTTGTCAGCATCAGAGATGGCTGTTGTGTACGGATTTATATTTTTTGGAATTTTCTTACTTTTCAACTTACTTAAGGGAATTGCGTTTCATTTTATTTATGTGTGAGGGAGATTTATTACAATTATTGAATTATTTCTTTGAAGGGGTGCAGACATACATTCACCGTTTGTCCCATCTTCAACTGTTGACATTTAGTGTGTAAGAAAGAGGGGCAGCATTACATGTTTAAAAACAAAAGCAAAACCATCAGCGAATTGATATTTGACATTTTTGAATTTTTGGAATTCATTCACCATTCAATATACACCATAATATTGCTGCAGCTCTTTCAAAAGATGAGAATTCGTTCATACAAAATGTATGAGGAAAATAATTTATTTTTTGTGAATTTTTCCGATGTTTTAATAGCTATTCTGCTATTCGGGACGGAGACAAATCCAACAAATTAAAGATTATAAAAATCGGTCCAGCCGTTCTTGAGTTATAAATGGTGAAACTAACCCGACTTTGTTTTATATATTTTTTTATTTTTTTTTATTTATTTATCTATAATAAAATATATTTACAATGGTTTTATTTGTATGCCTGTCTCACTAGGGTATACCTGTGTCGAGACAGGCGTACAGGTATATAAATGAATATAATAGTTACAAGGATATTTCAGGTAAAATACATATTATGAATAGAATGAAAACAGAAGGGCGATTGGACGGGTGGTAAATCTTTTAAAGAGAGTTATTTTAAAAATATTTGAGATGGAGTAATGAAATAAATTCTGCCTAATCTATTTATAGGTTAAATTTGACAGGATTCCATTATTTTCATTTATTTTATAAGGGTTAGGTTGTATGTGAATAGTTATTTCTGTCTATGTGTGATTTATTTTACAGATATTTGTGATAGTGTGGCGTCCAATTTGTTTCCAATGTTTGAATTTTGTAAAGGAGTCACTTTGTCTGATCGTAGTTGGTAGTGTATTGTACAGTTTACAAGCTATGTATTTAGAGTGTCTTTGCCCGAAGGTGGTTTTGAAAAAAGGAGTTTGGAGAAGTTCGTTGTTTTTGGCTCGGGTATTGTGTATTGTTTGTGTAGCTTTGTATGGTGTTTTGTTGTTTTTGTGTAAATTAAGTAATATGGATCTTGAGTAGAGCTGTTTTATGTCCATAACGTTGAAGGAATTGAAGATAGTATCAGTGCTGGTAGTAAGCGGCATTTTAAGAATTATTTTTATGATTAGTTTTTGTGCTTTCATGATGGGATCAAGGGCATTGGAATATGCATTACCCCAGGCTAGAATTCCGTATTCGATGTGAGGTTGGCACAATGAGTAATATACTGTTTTTAAAAGTTTTAGGTTAAGGAAATTGCGTGTTTGTTTGAAAAAGTATATAGATTTACGGATTTTGTTTGTAGTATTATGTATATGTTGTTTCCAATTCAGGTGTGTATCGAAGGTTACTCCTAAATATTTGATAATGTTTACTTGCTCTAGGCATGGGCAGTCACAGTTCCGGTTTAGAGATGAATTTTTACATTTGTGTATTTTTAATGGCGGGGCTAGGTATGACTTTGGGATATTGGTGAGACTAGACAGTAAGTATTTGGTTTTCTGTACATTTAGAGTTAATATGTTCGAGTCAAGCCAATATTTTACCTGTTGAATTCCTTCCTCCGCTTTGGAATATGCGGTAAGCCAATCTTTTGCTTGGAAGAGTAGGACAGTGTCATCGGCGAAACTGACAATAGTGGCATCGATATCTAGGTTGCATAACTCGTTAATATATATTAGGAAGAGCGTTGGACCTATAACACTGCCTTGAGGGACCCCGTAACTAATGGGCAAATTCTGGCTCTTTGTGGTACTGAGTTTAACGCATTGGGATCAGTCAGATAAGAAGCTGGAAAGGAGGCCTAATTCTTTGTTCCTAATACCTATATTAAACATTTTGCGAAGATAAAATATTATAAGAAGATACTCGTATATCGAGTACGGATACGTGGTACTTTATATATTTGTGTTTTAAATTATAAAATATTGGCCAATGAAAATAAAAACCCACCTTATTTCCCTCCCCAGTATCTTCAGCCTCACAACATATTCCTCTATAAAAGGAGATGGCATAATCTCACTGGCTTCAGAAGATTGGAAGCAGTTAGGACTATGGTGGAGCGCCCACATTTAAAGAGCGATTTTTTGTGCGACAGATTAGTCATCGAGACAGGATATGACACTATTGATACTGCGGACTTTGTCATCATTTACGTTGCACGACATAAATAAAAATGTGTTAGCAGTGGTTAGGAAAAGCCTCGGATCAACAAATTCATTCACAACATTTCAGACATTCTCACGAAATAACTGATAATTATTTTATCGGGTGATTTCACGACATTACCGAAGGTGACATTGCGGTAATTAAAATGCATTAATTGCAAATTAATTCTGAACTGTTTGAGAAATGAGATAATTATGTTAAATTCATTATCTGCCTAACATTGGCCGAGTTAAGACCTCTCTGCCTGACAGAATTCCACATCATAAAGAAATTAGTTTTTGAAGTGAAAATTTCTTTTGCACCGTTTTGAATTGAAACTCGATGAAACTAAAAATAGCGACACTAAAAAGAGACAAACACATACAACTATAGGCTTTAGCCTGCGAGGGAATGAGATAGTATAATCGGTCTCCTCTTTGTGCGGCGCTTCGTAGCTTATTGGTCTGCTCTTTATGCGGTGCTTCGTAGTCTCCTCACTCCTGTACTCCTGTCTACTTTGGTTTTGTGAAGGTTTCACTTCTACAGCCGCGTGTGAACTGAACAAATGCATTTTTTTTACATTACTTCCAAATTACTTACAATTTGCCCCGGGAACCTTTATTGGATAACCAACACCTCTGCCATGGGTCACCCCAAGTGGTTCGCTACGTTTGGTGACTTAGCAGGGGTGCCCGGGTTCATGGGGTGAGGTTTGTCTTGGTCTTGGAGGCGGATGACCAGGACACACTGAACCCCAGATTCCTACTCACCCCTTAAACCCTTTTCCTTCCCAGAACTCTCCTATCCTTCCTTTCCTTTAAAAAACCCTCCACACAGCATCCCAAAAGATGCATAGGCTCTGATGGAAATTATTTTCCTCAGGGCCTCCTGTTTGGAGCTCATGTAAAAAAAAAAAAAAAACAGGAGGCCCTGAGGAAAATAATTTCCCTAAGGATAACCGACCCCCCTGTCATAGGTCACCCCAAATGGTTCGCAACGTTTGATGAATTAGCAGGGGTGTCCGCCGGATTCTTGGGGTGAGGTTCGTTTTGGCGACGAATGCGCTTGTCCACCTACGGCGTGGCGGGCCGGATCGGGAGAGATTGAAGGAGACCTAACCTAGGCCTCTCCAGTCGGACTCTCTTAACCCATCGCCTTGCACCACAGCTGGAGGGATGGACTCATACGTCCGTCACTCCAGGACGCATTGACCCCAGATTCCCACCCACCCCTCATACCCTTTTCCTTCACAGAACTTACTCTCCTTACATTCCCAAAAATTATCCTCCACACAGCATCCCCTAAGATGACATAGGTCCAGAGGGATTATTTTACGTGCCACAGGGCCTCGACTATGGAGCTAAGGGAACGTACCCATACTACGTGACCTGTTCGGTGGGGGGGGGGGTCTTCAAAATACCACGCTTGGTACAAATGAGCGGCGGGGGCCATAGGTTTTTGGTAACCGGGGGGGAGGGGGTTAAAAATTGCAAAAAGTTGGTCACGTAGTATGGGTACGTTCCCTAATGTAAAAAAAAACAGAAATTCAATAGAACTTTCTCATTGGCTCATGACTGTGGAATCGTGTGCGATTTAATCAAATAAAAATGGTGAATTCATGCATAAGTAAAATGTATTAATTGTGAAAAAGGTTTTTTTTGTGGATTATTTCGTAATCCTTAAATAGCTAGGGCTTATAATAATACACTAATGTTTCTAACTTTTAGTACTTACTGCGACTCATTTGGCCTTTTTACTATCACCATCTGATGGTTGTATTTAATTGACTGAATTTATGTAGCATTAACCGGTCACCAACTTAAGCAGATATATGCGTTAGAAATACGACAGCAGTCAAGTACAAATAAGCGTGTTTATACGTCAACGCGTGTGACTCCATATAAATCGTTCTAACTCCGTTATTCTTTTAGTGACCCTAATAAAACAAAAAGTAAAAAGTCAATAGTAGATCAAGCACATCCCTATTCAAGTTGTCCATAGAAATATATAACAAGAATATTCTGTCAGTGGCACGGTTGACACAAGTTTTTTTCCCGCCAAATTGCCGGGCCGCTCGACATTGTTAATTTTTATTAAATATTTTTATATGAAATGATAAAAAAGTGAGGTGACAAATTATACATTTACACAATAGAATAAGTATTGTTGTTTACATAATCTGTGATTTTAGTACCGTTTTCACATAAAAACATCACGTGAGTCATTTTTACATTTTTTTTAATGTTTGCATTCTAAATTTAAATATTTACAAATGTTAATATTTATTTGTAATATAATAATTCAAAAGCTTATTTTGTAACCTTTCAAAAGCAGTTTTTACTATTCGGCTACGTTCAAAAATGTTTCATTTATAGAGCTTTAATTGTGAAGCGGTAATAACACAAAGTTTTCGTAAAATGTCATTTTGTTTGAGACATCATAAGCGAATATTCGCGAAAATTCTGAGGGGTTAATGTCATCATAGGGAAAAAAAGTTCACATATCATCGGCTCGAGCAACGGACGCCGAATGAGATCCTTGAGTGTGCGACGTTCTATTTATATTGGCGCGCCCATCCACGGGGTCACGGCCGCGCCGAGCTGCAGGCAAAAAGGGCGTCACTGACAGTACCTGCACCTACCTACGTCCCCATGTCCTATTTTAGTCCGGCAGTCCATCCGTTGGTCGGTTATTCGTAATACAGTGACAGTTTAGTGACAAGGTCGTCCTTCTGCAGGCGATTTTGCTAAGCTTCGCTTTAAAGGAAAGGTTCTCTGGGTCCACGTATGCATTTTTCTACGTGCGCAATGCAATTTTGAATCGTAGTACTGATATATTCGATGGATTTTACCATATAAATCACTTCGTAACATTTTACTAAATCTCTTAGTTGTTCATCTCTCACTTTAAAATCAAAACGAGCAACAACGCCAAGCACTACAACAAACAAAATCTCGTGAAGTCACCTCATCGGAAGGCCTTCCACCATCGCAATCTTTCTTTCGCAAGTTCCACGCCGATCAGGCCGAGGGCGGCCGTTGCGTGGTGATTAAAGGGTTGCATTGCAACAGTGACCTTCCTCTTGCTTTGAAGGCCATTGAAGGGAACCCCACCACTTTCCCAACGGCGTAAAAGGAAAGATATGGTTTCATCCTTCGCCGCACACGTCAAGACTCTATTTTTTTTTATTGAACGAGGCAACATTTATTTGAACGACTCTAGACCCTCCAATGTCCATGCATATGAAGTTGGTAAGCAGTATGCAAGTACTTACATTAACATTGTTTTGAAGGTCAAGTGTGCAAAAAAAACCATCAATCTTTGAATAAAATTGTAGATTTGTATGAAAATCAAACAAACCGCCTCTCGGCGTCCGCCACGCGGCGACCCACCCGTTACATGTTATACAAGCTCTTATTTGAATTTCGATTTTGTTTTCTTGAATAAAAACTAACTAACCATCACGCCGTTTCCTGCAGGGGTAGGCAGAGAGGACAGACCGCCAAACATCCCTGTCTTGGCACACATTCCTTGCCTCGTTTACATTCATACAACGTCTCATACATTCTCTGAATAAACTAATGCAAATGTGGAAATGAACCCACTTTCCGACTTCCGATCCGATCGAACTGAAAATCAGCAGATAGACTCGTTGTCTATGACAATGCATTCTATCAATGATGACATTCACGTACACAGACGCATTTCTCTGAAATTGGCTACTAGCCGGAAAAGAGATGACACGAAAATTGAATGTAAACGTATTATAGAAAAAAAAATGGTTTTTATTACTGGTTGATTTTTTTATATAAATAGAGCAATATACTTAAAAACTTATTAGCATTGCCCTCTGCAGAGTAAAAACTCAAAGGGATTAGGTTCGGAGCTTGACAAACCCTACTGTCAATTACGTTAATTACTTGCTATATAATCAAGCAGTTCTCTCTCAGTCGGTAATAAAGAGTGTTATTACGAGCTAGTTGGTTGTGGTGTTAGTTTTTAAAACCCGTTATACAATATGATTCCTTGAATCCTTCTTCTTTCGAATTCGTAAGCGGAACAAGCAGTACCTTTAGACTTAAAACACGGGAACCGGGCCGGTCGCCAACTAGAACAGAAATAAAAAGTGCGAAATTATCGTCTACACGTGTTATTGCAAATTATACTTAAAATACCTGTCTAACGGAGTGTGTTTTTTACTGAATGTGATCTGAAAACTTAACAAGATAGAATATTCTCAACTATTCAAAGAAATTTCTCCAATGCAAATATTCCAATAGAATTTTCTTTCAGTGCATCAGAGTAAATACACAGTACCTACGGTGTATGCACACCGCTGTCTGCAGCGGGTGGGTAGGAATCTTTCGCAACAACTTCCCAGGAGCCGAGATCGGGAGGTCAAAGTTGAGGGTTATTGATCGTAATCCGAACGGGGTTATTGCACCGACTGCCGCAGACGAAATACTACTACTCCTTATCCCCGCAATCTACTAAACCACTAAATATAGCACACTGATTCTCAAAGTGGGCGAGGGGGCGATGGAGATATTCACGGGGGCTTGTAAAAAAACAGAAAAAACGTGTTTATAATAATTTTCGGAGCATATTTGCGATTTTTTCCTATCTAGGGAATTTCATATAATTGCCGTTTCGGCGCGGCGTGGCTAATGTATAGATATCATCTTCAAAAATAACGGTTCCATGACAACTCTGAATCTACTCAACTCAACTCCTCTTTGAAAGATTAAAAGCTATGAAAAAAATATATATTCCACAACCACCTAACCTATTTAAATAAATTTTAATATACATTTTTAAGTGAAACTTCTAATCTATAACCCCGTTAATTTGAATTTCGGATTAAACGGAAATGACGATTACTGCACCTGCGACGCATCAACTGCACCACTCATTGGCCGCTTTGACCATTATGTCTCTTTTAAAGGCGTTTTTTTTACATGAGCCCTGAGGAAAATAATTTCCCTGAGGGCATATGTCATCCTTGGGGTAGCTGTGTGGAGGGTTTTTTAGGGAAAGGAAGGAGAGGAAAGTTCTGGGAAGGAAAAGGGTTTAAGGGGTGGGTAGGAATCTGGGGTTCAGTGTGTTCTGGTCATCCGCCTCCAAGACCTAGATAAACACCCCATGAACCCAGGCACCTCTGTTAAATCACCAAACGTGGCGAACCACTTGGGGCGACCTATAGCAGAGGTGTTGGTTATCCAATAAAGGTTTCTTGGGCGGCGGTACCCATTCCCGCCTCCTAAATTGAACCTAACCCATTTAACTCATTTTTAATATTTTTTAAGTGAAACTTCTATAGCCCCGATACATTTTAAGAGTTTCAGGGTCAAAAGTATTATCGTTATTGGTTTTTGGGGTGTTATGCCGTGTTGCGCTACCTCCTTCTTTAGCCAACGTTTCGGACAGCGTTGCAATGTCCATCGTCAGGGCTGATCCGATAGATGTGTATAGCCCCGTCTGATTTGGATTTCGGATGAAACGGAAATGACGATTACTGCCCCTGCGACGCATCAACTGCGCTCATTGGCCGCTTTCATTATGATGTCACTTAAGGCTCCTATTGGTTGAGATTTGAAACGGAAATTACGCTGGGTCTGCGCTCATTGGTTGCTTTGATCATGAATTATAACCTCTTTTTTCAAGTATTGGTTGAGATTGTTTTAGTAAAGTTTCGCTTTTACCGTGTGTAAACTGCACTCGAATTTTTTTATTGTGTTGTTTGAAAATTTCGTTCGTAACCATTTCGAAACTACGTTGGTCCTTTTTTTACTTTTAATGACTTCCAAAGGAGATGTTGAGATGATTTCATTGTCCGGTCACCAAAACTAACATATATATATTTATATTTTTAGAAACTTAAACCTGAATGTGTTCCAAGAGAAATCTTTACATAGTATAAAATGAAGTCGCTCCCGCTGTCTGCGCGCTTAGATCTTTTAAACTACGCAACTACTAATTAATTTGGGAGACGGGAATGGGTACCGCCGCCCCGGGAACCTATATTGGATAACCAACACCTCTGCCATAGGTCACCCCAAGTGGTTCGCTACGTTTGGTAATTTAACAGGGGTGCCCGGGTTCACGGGGTGAGGTTAATACTGAACCCCAGATTCCTACCACCCCTTAAACCCTTTTCCTTCCCAGAACTCTCCTTTCCTTCCTTTCCTTAAAAAAAAACCCTCCACACCGCATCCTCAAAGACTACATAGTCCCCGAGGGAAATTATTTTCCTCAGGGCCTCCGTGTAGATCTCATGTAAAAAAAAAAAAAACGGTTTTTCGTACGGTTTGCACGAGTGATTCATGTGGAAGGTTTTTAGGTATATAATTTGTAAAGGTTTTGTGTAAATTCGTTGAAATATATAAATAATATCATGTTCGATGGAGTCATAAGAAGTAAGCTGGAGTATGCTAGTGGTGTGTGGACTCCGCACCAAGCTAAATATATTAATATGCTAGAACAAATTCAGAAAAAGTTCCTTAGGTATGTCTATATGCGGATGAATGGAACGTACCCGAGATTCATGCACCATATGGAATTACTTGAGGCAACAGATAGATTTAGCTTGGAAACTAGACGTTATGCAAATCTTGCAATTCTTAGTTTTAACATAATCCATAATCGTATTGACAACCCATTCCTCTTGGAATGTTATGGCTTATACGTGCCTGAAAATTTCAGCCGTAGTCGTCGACACGACTTGTTCAAAATACCATATGGCAGAACAGATGTTTTAGCACAGCATAGCATGACAAGAGGAATGGTGCTGTTGAACGAAATATCGGAAACACTAGATATATATAACTCTTCTTTAGATAGCCTTAAGATTTTTTTGTATAATAATCATCTTCCTGACTGTCAAAATGAGAAAATTGTACAGTAATTGGATAAAAATCTGTTGTACAATTAAAAAAAAAAATAAAAAAAAAAATAAAAAATAAATAAAGGGAGCGGGCTGGCGATGTGGGCGGTGTGGATATGATTTAACGGATGGCATTGGTTATAAAGGTTGGATAATGGCATGGCGTTGTGTTTCGTTAGCCACAGCTTCGTGTTGCCGGGTCTGGTAGTATGTTATAAAACTATTGAAATTCGGAATGCGGGGGCTGATTATACTGGAATACATAAACGGTTTGGGAAACACTGGTTTAGTACATGGTAAATTAAACTAGTACTAAAATTTCGTGTTAAGTGTGTACATGCTTTCTTTCAGCATAGCGTGCAGAATATTTACGACCAAATTTCGTGAATATGAAGAAAGGAAATTTGTCGACTTCGCAATATGACTGGACATTAGGGCGGGATATTGTGCTCGGGCACGGTAAGGCGTTAACGGGTTAACCCCTCAAGCCTCGACCAAATATTGTTACATGATCAAAATATTTCCGCTACGCAATAAAATCCAAATAATGGAATAATTCTGAATATATCCGAAAACTCAAAACTGTTTGGGAAAGGTGATAAAATACAATTTAAAATTTTATAAACCGAAATAAACGTATAATTTTTTTAAGTATAAAATTTTTGTACAATGCACAAATTTTCATACCTCAAAAATTTTAAATGTGAACATAAAAAAACTTTTAAAAATAGCTCATCTAACGTTTTTTCTAATAACAAAAAAATAACATACCAAAAATAATTGATAACAAAAAAATAAATAAAAACAAATACATAATTTAATAGACAAATGTATTATAAACATTACTTTCACCTAATTGTTTTTGTTGTTCCATGCAAAAATAACACAGGCCAACAAAAAAATGTTTGTGAAAACTTTTTAAACAAATTTACCAAAATCTTACGGATGCTGAAACCGTATTTCATAGCAGTTTTTTTTATCACCCACCATTCTTTCACAATATGATATCGATTTAATATTTCAAAAAATAGGGAAAATTTGAACTACAAACATGAAAAAAATTATAGTATTTAAAATTGGTTGTATTTTTGCTTACCATCACGTTTAATATTAATGATTAAACTGTCCATCTCTTGTTCTATAATGGCAAATAGGTGTTACAGGTTCCAATAAATGTTACTCTTTCAGTCTAGAAGCAAGCAATTCTGCTTTTTCCTTAGTCAAACCCAAATCTCTCACTAAAACATTTAACTCAGTTTGTGCAAATAACCGTGGTTTTAAATTGTCTGGAGAACATTGGAAACCGTCATCAGTCGGTTGATTTTGATTAGATACATGACTAGACTGTAAAACGTCATCAATATCCATCCTCAGGTGGCACAGGAAAAGGAAATCTCGGCCCATGTCCTCCCGGCCGATCAGCTGATTTAACGTTACTCCAGTGAAAATAGACGAAAAAAGGTGCTGACCTCACATTAATTCTTAAAAAGCTGAATTTTTGTATAAGTCTTGAATACGTCATTGTCATTACGAATGCTATGTCAAAAGTCCCCATCGATCCCGCTCTGGCAAGGTTTTTTTTTCGAGGTCAAAGGTCACATTTTTTTGTTTTTTGCGTATATCTCTGAAACGGTAAGAGCTATCGAAAAAAATATTTAGTTAAAGTTTGTAGATCGTAAAATTCTCTACAAAAATGATATCAATACTTTTTTCTCTACTAAACACCGTTCTCGTTTTATCGCGATTTCAAACCTAGAAAATACGAATACGCACGTATGTGGCCAGTATACATCATCGGGTTATCCATTTGAAGAAAAAATATTGGAATATTGGTTTTTGTGACTCATACGTGGAAAACACACGATTCTGAGTAAATCAACGTCCATCCCTAGTTCATTAGTCGTTTGGCCTTGAGTAATGTCTGCCTGTTACTGCCGGCGCACACCTGCATTTTTGGGATTTTCCATAGGAACCGGCGTAAACTTGCATTTTTCGGATTTTATATCTTCAGTATGTTCGTAGACACTTCGGTCACAACGTTACCATAGTATTTGATGGTTTTACTGATTACATGAAAAATATCAAAGCTGCAGAACAACGTCGTCGAGCTACAAAAACATCTTCATCGTCTAATATAGTTTTTGATCGATCAATGACTGTTCCAACCAAAGATATTCAAATACAGAAGAGATATGCTATGGTGTCCGTGCAACTGTCGCCGGACTACGCGCTACTTAGCGTAGTTTTCATACAAAAAGAATTTGTTCATTTCGTTGATTTTTTGAAAATGTGCATTAATATTAGTTAACAATATATTTAGAATAAGGAAAGAATTCGTTCATTTAGTTTAACGTTCGTTTGGTTTATTCGTTAATTATTTGTTCTTTTAGTTTATTTGTTAATTGGTAAACAATATCGGCGACACCCGGAAGCGCAGACCCACATAGTAAAAACAGCAGATAGCACATCTACTTATATTCCAATATCTTTGGTTCCAACAAACCAACAACAATTTCTCGCTAATGTTCACAATAAAACTCGCTTGATTTCGATGTTGTGTGAAGAATTCGCAGCTGCCAAAATTCTTGTGAAACAAGCTAATAATGATGCTGATGTCCTCATTATTGAAACCGCAGTAGATCAATTCAGTAGCAACAATGTAACTATCGTTGTTGGAGGAGATGTAGATTTATTAATAATACTGACTGCACGAACTCCAAGTGATAAGATCATTTACTTTTTAAAACCTGGGAAAGCTCAAATTCAAACAAAAATATATTAGTCACAAAGTTTAACTGCATATCCAAAATTTCGAGCTCATATTTTATTCCTACATGCGATAACTGGCTGCGATACGACATCAGCAATTTTCAAAAGGGGGAAAAGCTGCAGTATTTAAATTGTTTGAAAAACGTAATGATTTGATAGATAACGCAGAAATATTTAAAAGCATCAACTCTTCAGCAGACGTCATCCTCACTTACGGAATTCGCTTTCTCCTTGCTTTATATGGAGCTCGGAAAAAATGGAATCGA